>CM042834.1:115270801-116620364 GCA_023653725.1 Bungarus multicinctus | reverse complement strand
AATGCAAAAGGAGACTTGGCGGCACCGAAGCTGCGTTACCTTGGTCTCTTTGACGTGTGCTTGATGCCCTCCGGTACCACTGGACACGCACGTACCCACGGCGGAGGGGCTCCCGCGACTCTCCTCGCCCCCGCCCGACCCCCGGACTCGGAGCCGCCGGAGCTGCCGGCTCCTCCTCCTCCTCCTCCGCCACCGCCGGGGCCGCCTCCCCCGGGGCCGCCAGGGCCTCGTCCGCCGACGCCGACGCCTCCGTCCTCCTCCTCCGAGTCGGATCCTCGCCATGCATGACACGGACTAGGCCGAAGCGCACCGAACCCGGAGCGGCCGGACACCAGGTCGTGAGTGAAGAGCAGCCGCTGAAAGCCGGCGGCGGGCGTTGCATTGCCGCCGGCTGAGCTCCTGCGAGGCGGGAGAAGCGGGCGGCTCCGCCATGGCGTGCGCCCCGGCGATGACTGCGGGCGGGAGGGAAAGAGGAGGGAGGAAGAGACGGCGGAGTAGGAGACAAGATCGGCGGCGGCCGCCGGGCCCACACAACGCAGTCACCACCCGGCGAGAGGCGGGGCTAATACCTCTGGCCCCGCCTCCCTGAAATAGCGGGCCCCGGCCGCTCCACGGGGCGGGGCAAAGGTGGTGCGTGCTGCGGGGGCGGAGCTCCAGTCCAGTGAGTCGCCGAAGGGCGGGTGAGCGACCTGGGTGAGATAGGGCTGGAGAGGGAATACGAGCGAGGCGGGAAGAAATGAACCGGGGGTGTGAGGAAGAAAGCTCGAGGAGTAGTCGCGAGGGAAGAAAGGGGGACAACCTGTCTGCCTGCTCCCCAAAAGGAGACTGGCAGGTGGGGCGGAAGGGCGCCGAGAAGAAATCATCGGGGGGGGGGGGGGAGAGATGGAAGAAAAGGAGGGAGCGGGAGGTTGTCTTGGGGCATTTATTTATTTATTTATATTTTATTTATCACATTTTCTATGTCGTGTAGTCACTTGGGGGCCGTTTTAACCTTTATTTACAGCCCTGCAGGATCGGAGATCCAGCTCCATTTCATGCTCAGACTTCTGCCCCTTGGAGAACTGGTGGAAGACGCGATGAGTACCGTAGCTTCTGGTGGTTGAAGGGACAGCAGGGGAGACTGATGGAAGAGATGAGAGAATAACAGCAGAAAGAGAGATATAGAGAACTTGGAAGGGCTACAAGAATAAGCACAATGGGAAAAACCTGGTTAGAGACTTGGAGGTATGTATTTATTTCCGCTCTACAACCCAGGTGACTCATTGCAGTTTTCTGCCCTAATGAAGAACTTGAAATGCTAAATAAACATAATATTCCCTATTAACTTGGGTATGAATCACTGCCAATGTAGATCAGGGAAGGATGCCTAGGAGCCTCTGAATGTTTAGGCCTGCAGTTTCCATACATCCTAACTAGAGTATTGAGTAATTTTGGAAATTGTTACACAAAATATCCGGAGGGCATCAGGTTGTTATCCCAGTTTTATATTTATACACCACAACGAATCAAGGGAAATTGGCACAGGGGTAGCTTAGAAATGAAGGAGGTGAAAAGTCAATAAGATGGTTAAAGTTTTTTTTATAAATAATGATATGTACTTAACATTGTCATCCAGTGTAATGATTATATGTTTTAGATAAATATAGATGAAACAAAATACAGTACAAATAACAGGAATTGAGGGTAATTTTCAAGTAATTCACATTCATATTTAGAAAATCTCATATTCTTTACTGTGATACCATCCTCAAGTCTCTAACTACATATTGTGGAAGAAATATAGGATTTCACATTGCAAGGCTACATGAAGTTCATAAAATTATTTGGTTAATGATTTAACTTATATTCAATATTTATTACAGTATCTTATAACATTTGCCATCACAACATGAGGAGAATATATCAGTTTATTTATTTATTTATTAACATATTTATATACCGCCCTTCTCCCGAAGGACTCAGGGTGGTGTACAGCCAACTATAAAACATTCCACAATTATAAAAGTTAAAAGCAGATTAAACATCCTAAGGCTGTCTTTAAAATTGTACCCAACCCCAATAAATTAATAAAACCCCAACTTATAAAAGTTTTCAATAGCTTGGCAGCAGATTTGTTCCTGTAATTTAAAACTATTACTTGCCATAATTTAGAACAGAAATGGGCAAATAATTTTCCCAAGGTGTCATATGAGAAACTGGAATTGTTATGGAGGGTTGACGCTCCCTGCCCCTCCCACTGCAACTCCCATCAGTGCTGCAAGCCAGACAGGGACAGTCAAAGGGCCCGATGTGGCCTGCAGGCCATAAAATGCCTGGCTCTGATTTAGAATATGGGTCTAGGGAACAACTGATACAACTTAATGTCAAGACTCAGTTATTTTTTTTTTACTGGGCTACAAATGTGATTCTCTCTTTCATTTCCGTCTGGCCTACTTGTATGTCTCATTATTGGAACTTGTTGCAAAATGAAAAATCCATTATTCCAATTATGAATAATTATTTAAAAATTTATCTACATTTTCTCCTCCTTCAAAACACTATAATCAGCACAAGTATAGAAAGTGATGGGAACAAAATACTTTCACCTCACCCTCAAATTTGGAACTATTGAAAAGGTATGTTTCCACAGGCAATCCTTATTCTTAAAATTCTTCTCTTGGAAAACGTGCTTGCTCCATCTTGTGGTCATTTGTTTTCTTACCACAAACATTTCAAGGACTTTTGACCCAATGATTATTTCAAATTATGAGCTGAAATCATTCATGTTTACAGAATGGAAAAGAACACATCAAATAATCAGCTATATGGATAAGGAATACTTCTGATCCTATAGAGATACAGAATACTTGCTGTGCTAAAGGGATGTAATGTAATTGTTGTAATCGTTAATGGATGAACTTGCTGTCTCAAATATATTATTTTCCTATATTGCTGTGTATTTAAATTCTAGAGTTATCTCAAACAATACTCCCAAAGGTAGTTTTTTTATAAAGATATCCCTAACAAATGTACAAGTAATTAGTAAAGAAATAGTAATGGGAGCAGGTCAGCATTTTTAACTGTGTTCTGTAAAAGTAAGAAGAGCATCCCTGTTGGGGAATTGCCCAGCTAGGCTGGAGGAGAGGGGTCATGCAAGAGCCTAGCTTGGAGTTATTGTGTAGCTGTAAACAGCATAAGCATGATTTCTCCCCAAATCCATGAAGCCTTATTTGGTTGTTCCCAGAGTAAGGCAAGCAGTCTGGTGAGATTCTTGTAACAGGTGATAAACAATAAAGTTATAACCTGAGTTGAAGTTCAACCTGGGTTATAGTATTTAGACACCATTGGTTGTGCTTGTGGCTCAGGGTGAGGTGGTAAGTCCATCCTTGATCTCATAGGGGTCTCAGTGGCTTTTAATAGCATCAGTTATGGTATTTTTCTGGACTTGCCTAAAGGATTAGAAGCAAGGAATTGTTTTGTGCTTGTTTTCCTTCTAGTGCTGCTTCCATTTTGGACTGGGCGAGGGTCTAATCCAGTATTTATTCTAGTTGCCTTAGGTCTTGGCTCTCTTTCTAGTCCTATTTAATATTTGTATGAAATTCCTATGTGAGGTCATCCATTGGCACCATTAGGAGTATGATATACTGTCAGGAGTAAACAATCAGCTCCACACACAGGTCCAATTTACTGCTTTATTGCTCAAGCCTATTCACAGAAATTTTCTGAAACTAACAGTCTGCACCTAGGTAAAACTAGGTAAGGTTCAGTGGCATTCAAGAGAGGCTGCGCTTTGTCCTCTTGTGACTATGTAGAGACTCTAATTCCCACTTGATTTCTCTCCCTGGTTCCGCCAGTCTCCAACAGATTCTGAATTATTCATCGCTATCCTTGATTGGATAAGTGAATGTTGTTGAGATGCTTGCCCAGTGGCTATATGAGTCTGGGTGAGGAAGAAAGGCTAAACTTATCAAGACCCAGTGGTTTGGGGCCTCCTGATTCTGTAGATTTTTCATCTTTTAATATTCAGTGAGATAGCAACCCACTGAATGCCACACAATTTGGGATTCTTCCTAGTCTTAGGCTTCCTATTTGAATAGCGAGTGGCTGCAGAGGGGAGGGATAAATTCATTTTGTGTGCCAAATCCTCTCATTCCTGAATTGGGAGGCCCTGGTTACATTTGCTCATCCCTTAGTCACTTCCCAATTGAATCACTGTAATGGAACTGTCCTTAAAAAAATACTTGTTCTTAAAAAAAATACTTAGATGCTTCATCTGGTCCAGAATCCAACGGTGTGTGCAGTTTTGAGTGCGCTGAGGTTTACATGGGTTACATTGTTGTTACATGAGTTTCACTGGCCTCCAATTACACTTCCAGTTATAACTCAATATACAACTTAACATCTTTAAGCCTTGTATGGCACAGGGCCAAATTGCTTGCAGGACTACCTATCTCTGAGATTTCTGCCTATCCACCAGTTCTAACAGGGCAGGTAGTCTCCAGGTCCTGTCTATGAAATATTGTCATCTTGTGGGTCCAAGGAGTCAAACCTTCTCTGTCTTGCTGCCTGCCCCATGGAACAATCCCCCATCGGATCCAAAGGGCCTCTTCCAAAAGGCTCTGAAGTCTGCTTCCCCCCCCCAAGATACTAGCCCAGGATGTTGGATGAGCCCAGTGTATATGTAGTTTGTGTGGGTGAGTTTATAAGGCTTTTGTAATTGTGCTATGATTCTTTTAAATATGGAGGGGAGAATATTAATTTATAGAAGTTATGTTTTTCTCATTGATTGTTATTAGCCATTCAGAATTCATTTGTGAAAAGGGCATCCAGGTAAATTTTCTAAATTTAAAAAAAAAGCCATAATCCATAATAGCATGGTATCATTCAGCTTTATACCACCAATAAATTGACACATTTATTACAAATCTGTATAGAATTCTTCCTTTGTGAGACAAATTGTAATTTTTTGTTTAGTCATTATAACTAAGAAAGATTTTTTAAAAGGAAATGGATATTGTCACACTATTATGAAATTCAACCGCTTCTTTCCACCCTTCCTCCAGGTCTCTTTTAGTAGTTATAAAAGAAAGCTTTTATTGATTTCATCTATCCCATTTAGGAACCATATATTTCTTGAATAACAAATTGTGGATTGCTGAGTACCTTTGGAATTCTAGGAGCTTTATTGGTATCCTCACAAAATAACTTCAGGCCAGTCAGGTAAACAATAATTTTAACTGAAGCAAGACTGATGAAGTTGCTGCTTTCCCCATAAAGTTATTGGAGTCTTTCCTCTTCCTACAGATGTTCACATTTCCAAATCAAGCAATGAGTCACAGGGATCCACAGTTTTTATTTTCCAGGAGAACTTAGGGGAAATTTAGAAGCTGGTGCTTTGCAATATACCATTCCCCATTTCTTTCTTTTTTTAAAAAATTAAGATACCTTTAAAGCGTCAACGTTGAGCAAGGAGCTTGGTGGGTTCTGTTCCTGGTCTAAACAATCAGTCTGGATAAGAAAGCCTTGTTGCTGTCATAGTATAATGATCAGGTGCTTCTTTCAGTCAGGATACATGAGCGGGAACAGCAGCGACTTTAATGGATTGCTAGAACAGTGGCAAAACTGAAAGATGGACTATGAATCTGACCTTTGAATAACACCTTTTGCTACCACAACTGAGCATCGTAGACCGTGGTAGAAACTTTGTAGTTCCGTGAGGCTGTCTCCCAAGTGGAATATCATCAGAAAGGAATTAGACAAAGTTGAAGATCATCCCACTACCATATTGGCAACCTCTTGGGTAGACCTATTATGAAAGAAGGCTGTTCCTTGCTTGGAGGCTTTCAGATGAGAAAATTGGATAGTTTTGAGATTGGGGCATTTTGAAAATGAGATTGGATCTCATTTTGCTTGGCACATCAGATTTATCAAAGGTGGTCCTCTATTTTGCTGCTATAAGCAGCAAAATGGATGAGAAGGCAAGCGGTTGAAAAGGCTGAAGATAGTGGTAATGTGGTCTGTATGATATGACAATGGAGAAGATACAGCAATGAAGGGTTAATATACTAGGGAATGAATAAAAAAAGGGGTTGGGGAGTGTCAGGCTATCCCCAGGAGTTTTTTGCTCTCTCCCAGATGAAGTTTTTCTGGTTGCCATGTTAGCATCCCCATCACGTCTTAACGTGTTGAAGCTAAATAACTAAAAATGCCTTCCATCCATGGTTTGATTCTGGATGAAGTGGCAAGCGCTTTTAAGGTGCAGGAAAAAGAATAGAAAACAGGTTTCTTCAACTTGGCTGAAAAGTTTTGAACTATTTGTATCCCTGGGCTCTACTTCTCCCGATATTCTGTTAATATTTAAAGAGAAAATGTAAAGAAAATAGCAATAGCGCTTAGACTGATTTGTGGCTTTACAGTGTTTTACAGCCCTCTCTAAGCGGTTTACAGAGTCAGCATATTGCCCCCAACAATCTGGGTCCCCATTTTACCCACCTCGGCAGGATAGAAGGCTGAGTCAATCTTGAACCTGGTGAGATTTGAACTGCCAAATTGCAGTCAGGCATATGTAAGATCTGACTATATTAGTAGTCTATAATATACTGTAGTAATTTAGTGGTATCCCTCTTTGTTTTTTCACTGATCTGCTTTAGAAATTTGGAATGCTTTAAGAGAATGGTCTTGCAACATTGCCAGGCATGCAGTTGTTGTATCATTTCTTATTTAAATTATATTTCAAACAAACAATGGAATTAATGTTGGGATGAAATATTGAAGTTGTAAATACCTCCATACCTGTATACAGCATTTTATCAATGATTAGGGTCTTCCTTCTCTTCCCCCCAATACAGCGAATGAGGCAGCAATTGCAAAATAAAATCCTCCTTATTTATTTATTTATTTATTTTATTTATTTCTAAGTTTTATATACCGCCCTTCTCCCGAAGGACTCAGGGCGGTGAACAGCCAACTAAAATACAAATAAACAAAGTATAAATTATTTAAAAAAGAATTAAATACTAGACTGTCCCAAATCTAAAAACCCCAATTAAAATCAATAAAACATCATACCCCGTCCCAAGTAATCTAAAAACCCTCATTTAAAATCCCATTAGTCAGCTCAGGCCGGCCTGCTCGAAGAGCCAGGTCTTCAGGTCACGTCTGAAGGCCCTCAGGTCACTGGTCGTTCGTAATCCAGGGGGCATCCCATTCCAAAGGGCGGGTGCCCCCACAGAGAAGGCCCTATTCCTCGGGGTCACCAGATGACACATAGAAGGCGTCGGGACCCGGAGGAGACCCTCTCTGTGGGAGCGCACCGGTCGGTGGGAGACTACTGGCAGAATGCGGTCTTGTAAGTATCCTGGTCCGATGCCATGGAGCGCTTTAAAGACCAAAACCAGTACTTTAAAGCGAACCCGGAAGGCCACTGGCAACCAATGCAGCTCGCGCAGGAGGGGCGTCACGTGGGAGTATCTCGACGCCCCCATAACCACCCGCGCGGCTGCATTCTGTACCAGTTGAAGCCTCCGAGTGCTCCCCGCAGGGAGCCCCATGTAAAGGGCATTACAGTAGTCCAGACGGGAGGTGACCAGGGCATGAGTGACTGTGCGTAAGGCGTCCCGATCAAGAAAGGGCCGCATCTGGCGTATCAGGCGAACCTGATAAAAAGCCCCCCTGGAGACGGCCGTAATATGCTCTTCCAAAGACAGCCGTACATCCAGGAGGACACCAAGATTGCGTGCCCCTTCTGTGGGGTCAAGATCTCATCCCCAATAGCCAGCGATGGAGTCAGCTGACTATATCGGGCCGCCGGAAACCACAGCCACTCGGTCTTGGAAGGGTTGAGTCGAAGCCTGTTCTCGCCCATCCAGTTCCGCACAGCCTCCAGGCAACGGGCCATAACCTCCACAGCATCGTTGGGGTGGCTTGGGGTGGAGATGTAAAGCTGAGTGTCATCAGCATACAGATGGCATTTCACCCCAAAACCACGGATGATCTCTCCCAGCGGCTTCACATAGATGTTGAACAGAAGAGGGGAGAGGACCGACCCCTGAGGCACCCCACACATGAGGGGCCTAGGGGTGGACCTCTCCCCCCCGTCAACACCAATTGCGAGCGGTCCGAGAGGAAGGACGAGAACCACCGCAAGACGGTGCCCCCAATTCCCAACCCCTCCAACCGCCGCAATAGGATACTATGGTCGATAGTATCAAAAGCTGCCGACAGATCTAAGAGGACCAGGACAGAGGAATAACCTCTGTCACGGGCCCTCCAGAGATCATCTACCAACGCGACCAATGCTGTTTCAGTACTGTGCCCGGGCCTGAAGCCCGATTGGAACGGATCTAAATAGGATTCTTCCTCCAGATACTGAGGGAGCTGACGCGCCACCACACTCTCAACAACCTTCGCCACAAAGGGAAGGTTGGAGACAGGACGATAGTTATTCAAAAGAGCCGGGTCCAGGGAAGGCTTCTTGAGGAGGGGCCGCACCACCGCCATTTTCAGGGCGGTCGGAAGCGCCCCCTCCGTCAACGAAGCGTTGACAATCCCCTGGAGCCAGCCTCGTGTCACCTCTCTGGAGGTAGAAACCAACCAGGAAGGGCACGGGTCCAATAAACATGTGGTGGCATTCAGCCTCCCCAGAAGTCTGTCCACACCCTCGGCGGTCACAGGATCGAACTCTTCCCAGATAACCATCTCAAGACCTGCCCCGGACACCTCCCCCGGGACCACCTAACTGGAGTCCAGCCCATCCCGAATCTGGGCGATTTTATCATGCAGAAATCGGGAAAACTCTTCTGCTTTACCCTGCAAGAGGTCCTCCCGCGCTCTCGGCTCAAGCAGGGAGCGGGTCACTCTAAACAGGGCAGCAGGCCGATTTTCTGCAGACGCAATAAGGGCGGAGAAGTGTGAACGCCTCGCCGCCCTTATTGCCACTAGGTAGGTCCTAATATAGGACCTCATCTGTGTCCGATCAGACTCAGCACGACTGGCCCTCCAGATGCCCTCCAGACGTCTTTTCCGGCATTTCATCCCCCTCAGCTCCCCCGTAAACCACGGAGCCAGGTGGGATCTATGCCGAGTCAGAGGTCGCAAAGGCACAACTCGGTCCAGAGCCTCCGCGGCCAACCTATCCCAGGTGGCCACCAAGTCTGTGGCCGAGTTATGAGCCAGAGTTTCAGGAAATGGCCCAAGCTCCATCTGGAACCGTTCCGGATCCATCAGGCGCCTGGGGCGGAACCATCTCCTCGGCTCCGCCTCCCTGCGATGGGGGGTGGCGGCACCGAAGTCCAGTCTAAGAAGAGAATGATCGGACCATGACAAGGGTTTTATAACTAGATCTCCAACGCGATCATTCAACCACTGACCAGAGGCGAAAATCAGTCCAGTGTGTGTCCCCCCGTGTGAGTGGGGTCAGAAACTAATTGGGTCAGATCCATGGCCGTCATGGAAGCCAGGAACTCCCGGGCCACCCCAGAGGTTTCCCCGAGCGAAGGCAGGTTGAAATCACCCATGACTAAAAGCCTGGGGGTTTCAACCGCCAGCCCGGCTATCACCTCGAGGAGCCCGGGCAGGGCCGATGACACGTGGCAGGGAGCCAGCTACGTTATCAACAGGCCCATCTGAACCCCCCGACCCCACTTCACAAAGAGAGACTCACAACCAGCCGTCTGAGGAACAGTGGCCTCCCTAGGACAAAGGACTTCTCTAATAATCGCCGCCACCCCACCACCCCTTCCCTGAGACCTCGATCGATGGAATGCTTGGAAACCTGGTGGGCAAATCTCTACCAGAGGGACACCGCCCTCTGGGCCCAACCAGGTTTCGGTGACCCCTGCCAGGTCCGCACCCTCCTCCTGAATGAGATCGCAAATCAGGGGGGCCTTGTTAACGACGGACCTGGCATTACATAACATCAGCCGGGTACTCAGGGCCTGAGACTCTGCACAACCAGGCCTGCCAGACGGGTCGGGAGGGTCGGAGCGCGCCACCGCTTGGAGACAGCGGGCACGCGATCCCCTAACTTGATATGGCCCTCTACCCCCGTCATATCTGCCCCTCCCACTTATGGTGCCAATGAAACCCACCCCCTGTGTTTGCCCCCACGACTCATGACCCTCTGGGTTCCCCCAGACGTGCA
Organism: Bungarus multicinctus; assembly: GCA_023653725.1. Classification (NCBI taxonomy): domain Eukaryota; kingdom Metazoa; phylum Chordata; class Lepidosauria; order Squamata; family Elapidae; genus Bungarus; species Bungarus multicinctus. Next base: position 116,610,244 of record CM042834.1, on the reverse strand, counting down.
CTCCAGCCTGGCTGACTCCAAATCCCCCCGGGCTATCCCCCAAACCCGGACCGGGTACCCTCCCTAACCCCAATAAATTTCCATCCCCCAACCCTCTCTTCGTCGCCCTCCCTAACCTCGATAAAACCCCGAATAAAAATCTAAAAAGTTTAAAACCCCCTCTAAAAATCCTTTTTTGATGGCCATGCCACCTCTCCGGATCCCAGGAACCGTCCTTGAGGTAGGCCATCGATAGACCGGAGGGCCACTCCAGGGAGTGGGGGATCCTTAGATCGCACCTTCATTTTTTCCCTTCAGTTTGATGTTCTTTTCCCAATAGATGGCGCTCTTAGATAATTTAATATAACACTAAATAAAATCTAAGAGAATTATTTTCATAATTCAGTTCTCTTGCTTAAAAGGTAGAGAGGGTCATACACGACAGAGGCAATATAGTAATATTAAACTAGACACAATTTAGTGCGAAAGAATTGAATCTTCTATTTGAGAGATAGTCCTTGGGTCTCTTCAAAGAATTTACTAATTCCTTTTCAATAGTAATGTGGAACTAATTCATTTATCTTAGCCTCCTGTCCTATGGAGCCAGTTTAGAAATCTTCATCATGGGCCACATTAAATTGTTACCTTCAGCATTGTTTCATTTATATAGCCGTGGTATGGCTTGATTCTTGTGATTATTAATATTCTTCTTTAGGACTACAGTTTACGCTGTCCTGTAAAATAAACATAGTTGCCTTATTTTGGATTTCATTTCATTTTTGTTTGTTTGTCCTTGAATGTTAGCAAAGCTTTGTGGGTGTGCACATATTTTCAAGTCAGTTTTGATTCCTGACAATTGCCTGGACAGGGTCGTGCAGTTTTCTGGGCAAGATTGGAAATGGTTTGCCATTGCCCTCTGTCTAGGACTGAAAGAGTGACTGGTCCAAGGTCATATAAACTTAGCTGAAATATAAATACATCATCATCTAATATTCATTTCATGAGAAAGCCATCCAATTTTATGCTAGTTTGAAAAAGTTCAATTAATTTAACCAAAGGCAAAATGAATTATATTAATTATGAGTGCTTAATCAGGGCTGGATTGGAACTAACATATGTATCTCACAAACTTAGTTTCTTTTTAAAATAATGAAGTGCTTGCCACATAGACTCTTAATAGCTCATCATGCGTTGCTTAGAGACATTTCTAAGAATCTCTGTTAAAAGCCATTAATTCTTAGGAGTCTGGAAGAGATTAGAAAATCTTTTCAAAGTCCCACATTTAGAGTTATAGTCTAAAACAGAAAATTATTTGGGCGGTATAAGCCCTCTTAAATTTACTCCAAAGATACAACATACAGATACATCATCACAAAGCATATATGGAGTGCAAGGCAGAAGACTGTGCTAGGAACTAAAAACAATTTGGCAAAAGCAAATATTACTGCAGAGATACTATGTTCAAGTTGAAATTTGACCTGGGGGAAAAGTTATTTTTAAAATTTACAAAAAAAATTATGGTTGGCAATATTTTGAAACTCCAGCAGTGCTGTGATTCAATATCATTTGTTTGTTTGCTGTGGACCTGTTTTTACCTCTCTGCAGTCTCATAAATATTTCTAAATATTATTAGAAAAAAGTGTAAAATGTTTCTAGTATTCTATCTTTCAAAAAAGATACCGTGGAAGGTTCTCTGGAACTTTTGTCATGAGAGTAGAATCTGTATCTAAACCCAGAGGATCTTTTATAAAGAATTCTTCTGATATTTTTCCAGAGACTCTCCACTTATGTTATTTATTGTTGCTATGAAAACAGTGAATCCTCCCCAAATGTATTTCCTTACTTTATAAGAAGACATAGGCATACAAACTGTAATGCATTGTCAAGGGATTATGTAATGCTTACTCTACAAATCTAAGTATGCCAACTCTGCTGTGTTTTATTATTGCTACTTCATATAGGAAGGCAGACTACTGCATTTTAAAATGTTCCAGGTAATAGTGTATACCACATATTTGTGCCATTTTAAGAGATAGTTATCGTACAACAACGATTTGTGCATGCATTACGTGCCTTTGTGTGTTCTAACTACACTATGTGCCAGATTTACCATTTTAATTAGTTGCCCCTTCCTGTGTTAAAGTAGTTAACTGTGATTAATGCTTAATTTTTAAGAGGCCACCCCCTGCTCACATACACCCTTCCCTGCCCACTCTACACATCCCAGGTATATTGGATGTTAAGAGTTATTGATGTAATTAATTAAATAATTAATGCTATCCCACTTTAATATTTTTACAAATAACTCAAGGCAGCGAACATATCTAACATGTCTTCCTCCTCTTATTTCCCCCACAATAACAACCCTGTGAGGAGGTTTGGGCTGAGAGAGGGAATGACTGGCCCAAAGTCACCAGTTTTATGACTAAGGCAGGATTTGAACTCATGGTCTCCTGCTTTCTAGCCTGGTGCCTTAACCTCTAGACCAAACTGGCTCTCAAATCTTATTCAAATTATTCATATCTTATTGGAATTACGATTAAAAAATCTTAAGGTTTCTGATAATAGTTGGGCAGTACGCCTTTTCAGATCTTCATATTAAATTAAAACCCTACATGGCATAGGACTGAGTTATTTGTGGGACTGCCTATCTCCATTAAATCATCCCATGCCACATGGTGTTCTAGGTTAGACATGTTCCAAGTCCCTTCTCTGTACCATTGTCACCTGATTGTACCTAGGAAGCATACTAGATCTTTGATAGCTTCACTTTTATTGAACGATCTTCCCATCACAGCAACTCCAAGATTCAGTTAGCCTGGCCTTTCTGGCCTGGCCTTTCTTCACAAAACATTAAAACCGGGTTTTCTCTCCAGATATTTGGGCTGGGATACAAGTTTTAAAAACCACATGGCATGGTTGGGTTTATGGCCAGATGCCTGTCTGGTTTTGTTTTTGTTTATTATTTTTAATGTTTTCCTAGCTGCCTGGAGTCACTCTGGCAAGTGAATGACCATATAAATTGGTAAAAAAGAAATGAAGTTTTTTTTAAAAAAAAAACACCTTTGTACTCAGCAAACTGGGAACTGAGCTTGTGTGTAGCTATATGTCTCCCTCTTAGAGCAATACACCAATTGCTTAAAATTTACTAATTTGAAATTTGTCAGAATTGGTGTAATTCTTGCCATTCTAAATGGTAAAAGATATTTACAAATATAAATAACTAAAAAAGTTTCAGAATTTCTCCTAATCTCTGTTAATTTTAATCTGTATTTTTAGATTTATTTATAAAATATGTTAACCACTGTAATGGTATGTTCAAAGTCTGAAAGAGATTTCCATTCTGAACATTGGACATTTCTCTTTGTCGCTTGAAATAACACTTTTTTGCCAGCATACACAGGCAATAAAATTTCTGCATTGGTGTGTTGAGTAATAAAATGGAAAGTGGCAGTGAAAACAAACCAGCTTCTGAGGGTGATTTTTTTTTTTTTTTTGCAGTGTAGTCCTTTTTTTCTAATTAATCTGATTTAAAAACCTCCACAAGAATTTTGGTTTTGGGTGTAATCAGCTGTCAAACATTCAACCAGAATATAGCTAATTAATCATTACTGTTGTAATAAGAACATTGTAATGACCAGTGATTTCTTTATGTAGCAATTATATTCTAAGTACCTCTAGTATTTGTCTTTGACAATTTGTCAATTGTCATTATTGTATCATGGGCTAGTGTTGTTGATCTTTAGAGTTGTATTTCCATTCAAATGTCTCCAAACATTAAATCCCTTAGGCTGAAATCCTATATTTGTAAGCAATTGTAAGCAGATATTGTTTTATATTGTGGGAGTATATTGGGCTTCAGAGCCCCTGAGTTTCCTTTATTTCTAGTATATATCTTGTAGGCCCATGTATGATGCACATTAAGATTAAAATATTACAGAGGACTAGTCTAATATTTCACAAATTTTACACACCGGGGTATTATTTTGAATCAGTAACAGCATGTGGTATTATAAGACAGTTATGGTTTTCTAGTATATCCTTGCCAAAGGAGCATTAAAAATAATTGATTATAAAATATTATGGAATATTTAGTACAGCTTTCAATTATGAGTTAATAGCTTTCAAAATGTACTTGAATGCACATTTTGCACAAGGCAAACCTATGAGAATTAGAATTTGTTAAATCATGTCTAATTTTAATTCTCAAATGAAGATTTTGTGATCCCTGTTGAATTCATATAACTCATATTTCAAGTTTTTTTAAATAGGTAACAATGGCTGTTTTGGATGGAACAGCCTATTTAATGTAGAAAAATTTCACTGTCTAGTGTGATGGTCCTCTGATCCCTGAAACATCATTCCAAGGACCATAGCATGTGTAGAGTTGCTCTGATATATTACAGGAATATTACAGTTCCTTCTCCTTTCTCCCTAACACTTCTGGTTTTTGAAGTTGAAAGTTTTTAATTATGGAAACCATACTGTATGTGGATAGGGCAGAGCAATGAAGGCTGAGGTTTCTATCACAATGGGAAGGATTATTGTTGATTTTCTAAAGCAGGAATATCAGGAGAGACAGAACATAGCTTCTTCCGCTAGTAGGGCCTCTGGATCTCTGGTTTGTTTCTGGGTTCTGTTGGCGTTGCTCTCGTGGCTTAGGAGTCACAGCCCCAGGTGCTTCTACCACTGAGACCACCTTGGCTTTACTTTCCACATCCTTTCCAGTTTCTACTTCAGCCCCTGGTTCTTCTCCAGGTTCTCATAGCAATAGCAGTTAGACTTATATACTGCCCATAGTGTTTTGCAGCACTTTCTGGGTGGTTCACAATGGTTCACAATTTCCCCCAACAATCTGGGTCCTTATTTTATCGACTTTGAAAGGATAGAAGGTTGGATCAACCTTGAGTCCCATCAGGATCAAACTCCAGGCTATGGGCAGAGTTTGTCTGCAATACTGCACCTAACTTCTCTTCCCCCAGAGCTCATACTCTTTCTTTGCTGTCACTTGGCACTGCTGTATCTATCACCACCATTCCTTGTCTACTACCACGATGCCTGGTTGATTGGTTAGCACCTGCTTGTCTGTCTGATCTGAAAGTTGCACAGGTTCTTAGCTTTCTTATTCTTCATGATCTTCTGTAAGATCTTCCATCTGGACTTAAGAGGATCCAGCCCACATTCCATGCAGATATTCCTATATACAACGCAAGCTGGTTGCATTAGTTGTGCCATTCAGAAGATGCCAATAGAGCACTCACAAACCTGACTATCATGACATGCATACACACGCCGCATACACACACCACACCATGAATTAGTTTCTCATGCTCTCCATCTCTTTAATCTCAGCCTTACTTTTCTTGCTGCTTGTTTATATTCTGTGTATATATCACAGATGACTGAATCTCTTAAAGACATATGAGTACAATTTCATACTCCAAGCAAAATATTTTGAAGAGATGTTATCAACCTATTTGTTAATGTGATAATAACGAACAATTTACTTGTTGCAATTAATGGATCAAAGGCAATTCCAGGAAGACAATTATATTTACAGTAATATTGATTGAGTACATTCACTTTCAAGCAGGATGTCCTTTGAGAATGAATAGTTCCAGGAAGAGTGTATGCAATGTGCTTTTCTTCCATCAGTACTCTGCCAATATGCCCTGCTTAGCAATTCACCTGTGGCTTGTAAGATGCCCTTTGTACTTAGTAATAAGCTAAAACACTTTATCCCTTGGGAGAAAATCATGCCAAGAAAGCAAAGCCTCCTACAGTCTTTTTGTTGACATGTCGCCTTAAAGCTCTTTTGCAATTCTGTGTCTCCTGAGGGTTTAAAATGTTTTAAGAAAATCATCACGTGCTGCTATTAAAAAAACAAATGTATAAGCTGGAGTTCCCTAAGTCTCTGGAAAATAAAAGCTGGGACCCCATTAACATTTACTGCAGTCTTCTTTGTCCTTCTCTCTAGCAGCAATTCTGCTGAGTGTCGTTCTGGAGATGTTAATAGACTACTAAAAGAAAACTCAACACACAGGTAAGAAAGATACTGCAATTCAATTTAATTTAATGTAGTTGATTTCCAAGGTCAAGAAAAGTTTCATTCGGAAGTTAATTTGAACTGTTTCTCCTATAGCAGATAGTATCTGTTCATTACAATATGTTATATTGTAATATGTTAAGTAATCAGATCATCTTGAGCAAAAAAATATAATAATATGAAGGTACGATTCATTCCTCATTGCTATCCCTTGCTTATATTACAAGCCTAGAAAATAGTATTATATCTTTTATCCTGGTATTATGCATATTTTAATTGTAACAACAATCTGTTAAAAATTAAATATAATCATTCTTTTTACATAGTACTTGCATGTAACCACACAATATTTTTTTGTAGTTGGACATTCAGTATTCAAGAAAATTAAAGTTATTGTGAGAGAAACATGATAGTTAATTGCATGGATTTAAATCTTAAAATCCTAAGATTCCAAGGATTTAGAATTATTTAGAATTTAAAGAATAAGTTATGTTGAAAAAATGGTACTTTTAAGAAAATGAATTCAGGATTGGAGTATAATTTAAATGACTTCAAATGCTTTATTGTCAGGTTAACTTATATAAGTTAATATATATTACAAAGCAAAAAGTAGATAAGAGTTTAAACAATAGTTTTTCTAGACCAGACAAGTAATGTCACAGACAACCTATTTTCTGGTCCATGATAATTTGTTTCTCACAATTATATAATTAACAAAAAGATTTTTCTCTACCAATTGGTACAGTTAAACTACATGTCTTTAAACAGTGATTAATAAATAAATTATACTGAATAATTTTTAATGCTTTCTGCTTTAGAGAAAATAAAATATGAATACTTTTCTGGAAACCAAATTGTGACCTACAGTCAGATATATCCTTTCATTTCCCAGTAAAACAAAATTACTAATTCCATGCAACTACATTTTAAAGTTAAATTTTTCCGAGGTGGAATTTCATCTTAAGAGTTTACCCATGTCAACAGATGCAAAGAATCTCTAGAAAATGATTATTAGTAAGAAAGGTTGATGTATATGAAATTGCACATGTTGAATTGAAAAATAATTATATAAAAAATAAAGCATAGCCTGAACAAATCATATGGTACCCTGTATGCTGCAGTGCTTCTATTACTTTTTTCCCTTTTATGAATATTGCATAAGTAAAGAATGTTACACATAGTAGCACATTTTTTTACTGTTGGGGTAGGGCAGAGGGGCTGCCTAGTAATTAACCTCCAGAGATATGATGAGCAGATCCTACTATAAATCAATAAGTTGGGTAAGAATTTCACTGACATAGTTATACAAACATTCAACATAGAAGACAATCCATTCAGATTGCTTATAAATTGTTGCTAAATTTAAATCCTTTATTGTTAGTTTTGGAAATTCTAAAACTTCGGAAATACTGTTGTCAATAGTAAAATAAATTGACACTGAACCTTTATGCTTGAAGTTTTAGAAAAAAAGCTTGAATCTGCTACCCAGTTTGTGAAAAATGTTTTGTGGAAGTTAAAAGAAATAGATACTATATAAACACAGTCTACCCATCTACTGTGTTCTATTGCAGGCCACAAATATAGCAGCTTTGAGAAAAACGGAGAAGCTGAACTATACATGTACCATCCTCTACTCCAAATAATTTCACAGATCAGAAAGTAGACAGATAGCTGTATAAAAAAATAAGGCTAGTGATATATATTTAAAAAGCTCTATGTTCCATTGCATTATAACAAGGCAAGGTTAAATGTTTGGATCATTCTCTTGAAGAGGCAGAATTAACTTGTTCAGAGATAGCGAATAGTTTGGTCTTAAACCTCCTTTCCTGCTTGAAAATATCTGATTTACAAATTAAGAAGAGCCACAAAGGATGTCCAGTATCCCATTCTGCCGCCCCCCCCCCAACCTTAGACTGTGCCCTAGCATTTGAATATTGGATATGTTTTGCTTTTGTGAGCTGTACAGGAATAAAGAACTTGATAGACATTCTGTTCCACAGTGGGGATGATAGCAAGGATCAGAAGCTAGGGTTAAGCCAGTTTCCTAACAACAAAACATTGCAATCTCTGCAGGTCTTCTCATCTGCTGGCTAATTGTGTTGGAGGCAATTGAATTAAATAGATATCCCAAAAGGAGGAGAAGAAACATTTACAGAAGAGGCAGGAATACATAGAAGATGTCCATGATCAGTGCATTGCCACTTTTCAAATCCTCTTATCTCAAATCTTCACAAAACTCCCTTGGGAGCCAGCGTCGACACACTCTTCCTGCAAGTGAATTCCGGTGTCTCACACCTGAAGATGCCATTGGAGTGTTTGAAATTGAGAGAGAAGGTAAAATCCATTTCTTAATCTTATGAAAGACATGTGCATGATATGGAAGAACTGTATTGTATTAATGGGCTTTGAATAAGATAGTTACATGTTGGGGTGTGAGTGAGTGTGTGATATGAAGAAAAACAAGAAAGCAATAGTATGGTATAGTATCATAAGCTGCAGCCAGTGCAATTAAAAAACAAAATTTCACCTTTCTTGCACTTTTTCTCCAAATACATCTATCAAACATGGCACATTATTATTATCTCCCATGTTCCCAAATACTGAGAAGGCAAAGCAAACTGGCTAGTAGGAAGACAAATAATACACAGTATGTCTAAATTCAAAAAGAGAACTGGTTTAGTGTATTGATGAAAGGCACCAGATTAGAAACGGTGAGATGAGTTCTAGTTCTCTGTTAAGGAAAGAAAGCAGCTGGTTGACTTTGGGCCAATCTCTTTCAGCTCTAGAAAAACAAACAATGACATTTTCTGACAGATAGACCACAGTCAGTAACGATGAGATCTCACCATTCTTGTACTCTACTAAGCACAAGAGCCCCCCAGGGTTGTGTGCTAAGCCCTTTCCTTTATTCTTTGTATACACATGACTGCACCTCATTGTATAACACCAATGCAATTATTAAATTTGCAGATGACATGACGGTGGGGCTCATTAATAAGAACAATGAGTCTGCTTATAGAAAGGAAGTACAAGGGCTGACACTGTGGTGTAAGGAAAATAATCTTACACTTAACCACCAAAAAAACTAAATAACTTATAATTGACTTCAGGAGGAAGAGAGATGTACATTTACCATTGTACATAAATGGCGAGGAGGTGGAGGGGATTGGTAGTTTTAAATTTCTGGACATTTATATCTCAGAGGATCTCTCATGGACTATGAATGTTAACATGCTTGTGTAGAAGGCACAGAAGAGGCTGTACTTTTTGAGAATGCTCAGGAAAATAAATATATCTCAGCATCTACTTCTGTCCTACTACCGCAGCACTATTGAGAGTGTCCTGACATATAGTATTCTTATATGCTATGAGAGTAGCTCTGTAGTGGACAAAAAAGCTCTATAGAGAATCATTAAAACTGCCCAGAATATCATCAAGCTCCAACTACCAGCCCTGGACGACATCTTCGCATCTCGCTGTTTGAGGAAGTTACACAACATTCTCAGAGACTCTTCCCATCCTGCTTACAATCTTTATGAACTGTTGCCTTCTAGCAGAAGATACAGAACAATTAAAACTTGGACCACACGTTTTCCATACAGTTTTTATCCCAGAGCTATAATTGCACTTAACAATGAACTTAAGGATCACCATCAGTGAGCTGTTGGACAGTATTACTTGGTCTGTTGTGTGGATGCTTGTGTATTTTTAGGAGGCAGGGAATTTTGGCAGCTGGGGGGGGTGTTTGGGGATTGTCATGTGTGTGCGCGTGTTGGGTCTGGTCTCTGGGTGTTATGTGAATTTCATTGTGTGTATACTGTGTATATACGTACAATGACAATAAAGAATTCAAATTCAAATGGCAACCCACTTCTGAAAATGCTGCCAAGAAAATGGCAGGGACTCGTCTGGGCAATCACCAGGAATCAATATAGGTATGAAAGCACTCCTCTCCCCCAGAAAACAAATAAAGGAAAAATACTATAATAAATAGGGAATTATTTTTTGGGGGGGGAAATACCACTCTAAAAATTAACCCAAAGTGTTAGAAAAGCCAAGTTTTGGAAGACTTAGTGACAGTAAAATACTGTATATTCAGATGTTTGTCAGAATTTCAGTCATAGTATAATATGATATTGATAGTGCACCATTAAAAACTGCATCATGCCTTATGTATAAACTGCACCATTAAAAACTGCATCATGCCTTTGATACAGTTAAATAATAATGAATTCAAAAAGATAAAAACTGTTTATTTTCTAAGCAGTAAGCAGAAACTGAACAGAACAGCATCTCCCTCAACTACAAGTTGCAATTGGGTCAGGCATAGAGGGGAAGAATTCTGCTGGCTAACTATAGAGAGAGCATTTCTTTTCCCAGTTCTAATCTTTGCAGATGGCAGCAGCTCTATAATTAATCCATGTATGTTCTATATTTTAACACAACCCCCCCCCCCTCCCAATTTGTATTTCCTAGAGACAGACAGGTAGAGACATATATGATGAAACTGATTTCTTTCATAGATTGTCTGGGATTTTCAGCTAAACCTGAATATTGGTGTGATTTAGACTATGCCCCAGCATAAATGTGGTGCGCATTTGCATTTGAAATATAATAATTTCAGGAATAGTAATTAGACTGAAGATTAATTCAGTTCCCAAAAATGTATGACTTTATGAATTTGAATCTTTATCTGCTAGCTTTGTCTATAACTGAATCCTGGCATAGCTGATAAAAGAAAAACCACGGCAATGAAAGGCATCAGTTAAATCCCCTCATAGAAAACCTTGTAATAAGAAGAAACCAGATTGGATTACTGAAATCTCAGTTTGCAAGACTCAAGAGTTTGTCAGATTTATCCTCTCACTTACTTTCAATTTTTTCTTGGGCAGGGCCAATATTTTCCTAGTTTCCTGGAAGTTTAATCTTACTGTAATCATCTGGACAAAATTCAACATTTCCCTTTCTTCTTCCCTCAAGCCTTTATTTCAGTGTCAGAAGATTGCCCCCTCCACCTGGATGAGATTCGCCATTTTCTTAACCTATGTCCTGAGTTGTCGCTTGGCTTGTTTGAAGAAGGCCAACTAGTTGCTTTCATTATTGGCTCCCTCTGGGACCAGGAAAGACTCAGCCAGGTAAGCCTAATATGTCTTTGTTATTTTATACAATATTTGGGAGAGAATGAATGAGAATGGAATCTGAACCCAATTTTTTAAAAGAAATAATTCAGCATCTTTCATTACTAACAAGGGAGGAATAGTAGGTATGTAATTAGATAGGTGCACTTATAAATACGTATGCAGCCATCTGTGCACTAAACACTTAGAAAATACGCTTCTATTTATATAAAATTGCATTTTTGCAAACTTTCAGATACCATTTTGTTGTTAAATAAGCAGAAACACTCCATTTAATCTGAAGAGCAGTATTTCACACTCTTGCACCTATGAGCAAACTGCTGAACGACTTGTTTCTTGCATGCCTCCTGTTCCGAAATATGTTAATGCCCATACACTATGACCCTGAAAAATGGCTGTGTTTTCATAAAATTTCAGCACAATGATCACATTGGATTACACATTTACTTAAAAATTAATAGTCAAAAGAGCTTTACAGGACATAAATTTCAAATTATTCAAAAGGGGCTATGGGAGAATAGGTTTGTTGAAATGCAGCAGGCTTTGTTTCATAAGGGCCAGTTTCCAGACAACTTTTTCTGGGCACAAAAATGTAAGCAGGTTCAAGCATACTTGGGTGGAATCAAGGACTCCCAGAAAAGTTGAAGAAAACATTGGAAGTAGACAATGGCCAACTACAGTCCTATTCTTATCAAGGAAATCACATGGATGTGTCTAAGACATCACAAGATGTCTAGCTCATCTACAATATAGCTTTAATTTATTCAATAAGTTTATGGAAACTGGGCAAGATAAATTGAGAATGCAAACATCCTGTTCTGAAATTACTGGATTCGTTGAAGTCATAGCTCATCTCTGCAAAAGTTAAAAAATAATACATTGTGTGAATAAATAAATGGTATGATTCTGAGAGACCAATGATCCAAGGATCTGGTAATGCAAACATTTTGAGATGAATATAGTTGTCAACAGGAGATTCAAAAACAAATAACTAAAAAGCCGTTTCTTCTCTCTTCTCTCATGGCAGGATGCGCTGACCCTACACAAGCCCCATGGTACCATAGTCCACATACATGTTCTGGCTGTACATTGCACTTTCCGCCAACAAGGCAAAGGATCCATCTTGATGTGGCGCTACCTACATTACCTATGCTCTTTGCCTTATGTACGTCGAGCCACACTGATGTGTGAAGACTTTCTCATTCCCTTTTATACTAAGTGTGGCTTTAAAGTGCTAGGCCCCTGTGAGATCACTGTTGGTTCATTAAATTTCATTGAGATGAACTGCGCTATTCGGGCTCATGCATATATGCGCCGAAATAGTGGCTGCTGAGATATTTCCCCTTGTTAATTTCCTACTATCTGGTTAAAAAACAAAATAATATCTGCTGTGATTCTCAGTCCTTCAGATGGAGCTGAAGTCTAATGAATCCAGGAGGTGCTGAAAGGCAAGACCTTGGTTGCCCATAAGAGCCTTCTGATTGAACAGTATCGAGCAAGTAAACCTGCTCAGTCTGAAAAGGAAATAGTGATAGATCCCACCCTTTGAAAGTTTTGCCATCGTTGCTATATGATGCTTAAGAGAGCTACAAGTGATAATGCACTGTAAGCTGCTACAGTCATTCAATTGTAAGATAAGAAGAATGTAAAGATTATAGGCATGGCTTGCCTTTAAAAATTATAGCTAAGCCTCAGACTTCTCTTTTGTGTCTTGCACTGGTCAAGTTCTCCCATGAGAATAAAACTGTAATGGAGTTTAGCATATTGTTATTTAGTTCGATGTGACAACTAGACCACTTTGCATTGAGCAACCATGTAGAAAAAACGTGTTAGGTGAGCATTATGTGTGAACATAATGACTGTAAAATAAAATAAGGAATAATGCAATAAATTATTTTCTCAAATTTAAACCATGAAGGCAGCAAAACATGATAGCAGTTCTAACTACTAAGATTTTGTTGTAAGTTAGGAGTATTGCAGAGAGTCATTATAAATTATGCATTTTGCTGTTTCATGTTTCATTCATTAATAATAACAGCTCTATTTAGAAGAAGAGTTCAACTGCAGTGTGAACTCATAAAATTGGTTTCTTTCAGATTCATAGTCTTTAAGCAACTAAATGTATTTATACAAAACTTACTGTAAGTTATTGCTTTTTGTTCACTGGAGTGCAATTCAATACCTTGTTATACTGGTTGGTTTTATGTAACGGTAACTTCGTATATTTTATAAATATATGCTGCCTTAGTGATAAATTCATGACAGACTTCTTTCTGAGCAGAATTCCTGTAAATACTTCATCATTTAATTGGCCCTTAATGCATATGATGTGCAGTGAATTCTACTTGTGAAGATCCCCTTGACACAGGATGGAAAATAGATGTAGTGTGTTTTTATTTGTCTTTGTATATATGTGTGTCATTGTTCAGTCCCATCAGTTGTGAGTAAAGGGACATTTTTGTGTATATACATTTTTCATTTAAAGCCAGATCATCATCTATTTGCCTGCCATCCTGTTGATTTTAGAAAACCAGTAATAACTTTTTATCTATAAAAATGAGGTTGATAAGAAGCCTGAACTCTAGAGATTAGGCAGTGGAGTAAAGCAAGGGCCAATATGTTAAGCCATTTATTCCGTAGGAAGGCTATTAATGTGCATGATACAGGTAGTTCTCCACTTCAGGCTGTTCATATAACAATGGTTCAAAGTTACGGTGGCTTTGGAAAAAGTGACTTACAACCTGTACTTGCATTTAACTATAGTAACATCACCTTGGGGATTCGTTTAACAACTGCTGTAAAAATTGTTTGATTCTGACTCAACTTACAATGAAAATTCCAGTCCCAATTGTGCTCATAAATTGAGAGCTACCTTTATAAGTCATAGTACAATGATAGAAAACTAGTTGGGAAAAATATTCTTTTCCAATGTAGCACAAGCTAATCAGAGGTTTGCAAAACATTTTGAAATCCAAGGGGGTAGGGTTTTCCCTAGTTGAAATGGCCATATTTTGAATATAGGTCAGAATATCTTTTACCACCCATCGTTTGAATTTTAAAATTTTAACTAATCTAATATAGACATGGGCATTTTCTGATGCAATCTGGTCTACTTTTTTTAAAATAATTTATACTTTGTTTATTTGTATTTTAGTTGGCTGTTCACCGCCCTGAGTCCTTCGGGAGAAGGGCGGTATATAAAACTCAGAAATAAATAAATAAATACTTACCATAACTGCAGTAGAAATAAAAACTGAGCAAGGGAGGAAGTTAGGCATTCTGCCTTCCTTATGAACAGAGCAGGTGCCTGATTGTTTGATTTTTATTAGTAATGGGACTGGGAAAAGGCTCCTTGCAGTATAAGCCTATTTACTAAAGGTAAGCACTGCCAAGTTCTATGAGATTAGCTCCAAGGAAAATGTTTAGAACTAATTATAAAGTATTTGCACATTTGAATTCATTAGTTGGTCAGTCTTGTGCTTAGGAATATGTTAAAAGTTCTTGCCACTGAATAAGGAAGCAAACATTCTCCAAATGTTACTGTGTGTGCCATTTACCTCTTGTCAGGTCAGCAATAAATGTCTTTTTTTCTGGAACATGTTCTTGGTCTCCCCCCCCCCTTCCTATACCATGATGTAATCAATCAGACTATGACACTTACTGGGAAGTTGTTTTATACAATATAGCCAGGTTGAGATTGTGATTGGAGGTGATGGCAAAGGATGAATTAACTTCCATTACTTGGTACACGATACAGATAATGAACAAGATTCCAAGAGCAGGAGTAGGAACACTTCAAAAAATTACTAGTCAAGACAGTATATTCCTGAAAGGCAGCCACAGGGCTTTGTGATACATGTATTGTATCATCATGGCATTTTTGACGAGATACCTGTCAATCAAAGATTTGCAAGGGACAACAGTGTAATGGAAGGGGAATGGCAACAGTGTAATGGAAGGGGAATTTTGGAAGCAGGTGGGATACAGGGGTTAAGCATTAAAATTAATATACTTTGGATGCAAAGAAATGATTTCCAAAACTATCTTTAATGAAAAGTAGATAAACAGTGTCAACTGGGACATGTTCAGTTTCATCAAAGGAACAGTCTAATATTTATACATTAGCAACAATAATTATAGAAAAATATTCTCAATCAAAGGCTCTAATAAATTACCACTTAGAGCACAGTAAGATTTTGGAATGCTTTGTAGCTCAGGGCAAAACAATGAGTCAGAATTCTAAATTAACCATGTTATGTAGTTACAGCATGTTCTCCGGGATGATGTACCTCCAGCTTCAATACTTCTAATTGAGGGATAGAAATACATACACACAAAAACATACATATACTCCTCACAGAATTTAAATTCATTTATTTATACCAAAAATATTTTTTACACTTCTCATTTTGTCACTAGAGAATCTAATTACCTTCCTTTCCTTTTAGAAAGGAGTTATACTTCAAGTGATTAAAGAAATTCCAGGTTGCTGCATTATCAGCCCAATGTAAATATTGGAATAACTACCCGCATTTCTTACAGAGGACAAGGTGCCTTTAAAAGCAATGTTCTTGGTCAAAAAGTATTTGACCCTAGTGACGTACAGAGATTGTGAACATAAAACAAGAATTTGCATATAAAAATGCCCCTTGTACAAAAAGATGGGGTTTATTTTCACAGTACAATTCCTAGTACCATAAAAAGGCACTAAGGCAGGGAGAACTGCCACAAGATCCAAGCACCATATTATGCCAAAAGGCACTAGGAAAGGAACCCGAAACCAGGATTTGCATAAAAAGGAGGGATTTCAAGTAGAAAAACACAAGACACTGGCAGATATTCAATGGAAGCAGTTCAACAGGATGTCCATAGCTAATACAGTCTTTGAAAGTCATTGTGTGGCTGACCTCCCATCTCACAAATGCCCAATCAGCCTCACAGATGATGGATGTCTTTGGATTCTTTGCCAGTTCCTCAAAAGAAACTTGACCTCGAAGGCTGAACTCATGTCTGGGGAGGGATCCCGGGAACAAAGCTTTACAGAGACTGCCTTCTGATGCAAGGCACATAAGTGAGAAATGTTCTGATAACAACCCCTGATTTAATGTTGTAACTCTCCAGGTAATGGTTAATTGATGTTTAGGATTGCCACAGAATTACACTTAGTTATATTTTACCTCACAAAAGATGGCAGGGTCTACCCAGTTGCTCAGCTTACTTGGTGCATGCTGTTTTATGAATGATACTTAAAAATTCCAAATAGAGAACTGGAAATGAAAATGCTCTCCTTTATACAGCCACAGCTGCCTCTGTCCTTGTTCCTCAAAATCCTTTCTACTTAGTCCATTTAAATGCTTCATTAGTGCAAGGTCTGGTCCAAGTCATATTTCTCACAAAACTTGGTTGTGAAAGGCAAGCAGGTTAGATACTCAGTCCAATGCCAATTAATAGGATATACATACAGCCAGATCACAAGCGATGTAAATAAACCAACAAAGATCAGTAGTGAGACAATGATCATTACCCGTTTGCGATATTTGTCTGCAGTACCAAAGGTGATATAGGGCAGGAAGGCAAAAGAAAGTAACAGGCCACTGAGGAAACCAAATATGTGTGCAATATTGTCGATCCATGGCAGAAGGCCGCAGGCAAAGAGAAAAAGGACAATCCCAGAAAGATTTAAAAAAGCCTTCCAGGGATTCTCTAGGACTTGCCAGCTCTGGAACAGCTCCACAAAAAGGCAGGCTAACAAGCCAAACTGGGATCCTGCTGGGCCCACCTAGGGTAGAAGGAAAAAAATAAATTATAGCAGGATACCTTGATGAATAAAGAGACATCCCCCCCCCCCACATACACACAAACTAGCAGGTATTATAGCTCCAAAGTTTTTAAAAATTAAGATAGTTTAGAGTATTCAGAAAATTGCTGAAAATTCCTATTCTACTACTGTTTTAGAGGTGATATTCAGCAGGTTCTGATCAGTAGCGGAAATTTTGAATAGTTTGGAGAACCGGCAAATACCACCTCTGACTGGAGATTTTACAATATCCTTCCCTTGCCACGCCCACCAAGCCACTCCCACAGAACCGGTAGTAAGAAAATTTCAATCCTATGGGCGTGGATTCTGTACTGTACTACTTCTGTCAGAATCATAACATAGTTTATTAATTAAGGTACATGAACACACTTCAAATCTTCAACAATCAATCTTTTCCTGAGATAATTCTCTGATTTAGAAGAAGTCAACAAGGCAAGCAGTTTTTAATAACAATATTCCTCCGAAATTGTAGTTCAAATCTGTCCACAATGTGAGAGTCAGTTGTGATAGATTTCAGCCTTTGGCAAGTAGGAGTAGATGTAACGTATGGTATATTGGTCAGGAAATAGGCTATTGATAAATGAACCAATGGTTTGATTCAAAATAAAAAAAGGCTTTAACATACAATTGTAAAAAACAACAACAGAGGCCTGGGAAGCATGTAACTTTAATTTTCTTATTTCATCCATGTAAAAGCTAAGAGTTTTTAATCATAAACAGATTAAATGAGATGAATGAAATGGTCAAATTCGTTTATTTCATTTTGCAGTCTTCATCCCATTGCCACAGTAGTTTGCCATTTTAAACACTATATAAATTCAGAAACATTTTTATTTATTTTATCATATTTGTATATCCACCCATCTCACATGAAAGCACCTCTGAACAGTATACAACACTTAACGTAAAACAATTTTATGTTTCTATTAATGTTCTTAATAGAATATCTTTATTTGTAGTACTTCTAAGCTGCTATTTGCAAGCAAACATCTGTTGCATTCTGCATTTTGTTAACACTTTTATATTAAAATATGCATTGCTTGATATAAACAAATAGTCCTGTGAATAGCTGTTTCTACTTTCTATAGTGAAAACTAGATGACGTTCACATTCAAACGTAGAATAAAGCAATGGTCAAAATTCAGTTTATGTGAATATATTCCTGATTAAATGAATGTAGGCTTTGTCTAGATCTTGTGAAGGATGCGTAGCACTACGTATTGACGGAATTCATGGGCTGCCCTAATTTGTCACAATTCTGGGTGGCTCACCAAATACAAGAAAAAGAATAATAGTTGAAAAGCAAGGTACTGCACTGCTACAAAAAGAAACTAAAAAAAGAAGCTGACAACCATTCAAAACATCATACTTGCCCCCTCTATCCCAGAGCCTGGTGACCCAGTGCAGTCTTAAGGGCTCATTGAAACAGGGCCACAGTGGGAATCATAAAATGGTGTTTCAGAAGGCAGGTGCCATGGCAGAAAAGGGTCCTATAAGATGGCACTACTTAATTGCTGGGCGCTGGAGCTTGCCAACTTTGCCTGAATATGTGAGGTGGGCAAAATTAATGGTTCTTCAAACAAACAAACCAAACAACCAGAATTAGCTGTTCAGCTATAACGGGGTGTTTATTTTATTTCAAACTGTTCTCAGTTTTCTACTAAGAAAACAAGCACACACACAAACTTTAATGAAACATTAGAAAGAAATTAAAAAGGCTTGGATCTTTGTCTGTTCGTAGCAGTAAAGTCTGGGTTTGAAATGGGCTAGATATACTCGAAGATTCTAAAAAATTTCCCCAGTACATAAGTATATGGGACAGCCAATGGTCCAGAATGTTGACAACTCCTCCATTCTAAGTTTCTCTTAGAGCAGAGGTGGAGAACGATAGCCCCTTTATGACTTGTGAACTCCAACTCCCAGAATTGAAGCTCCATCTGGCTCAGGAATTCTGGGAGTTCAAGTCCACAAGTCATAAAGGGGCCATAGTTCCCCATCCCTGCCTTAGAGTATATGTATGTAATCTATTCTCTGCTTCCTGGTGCACACATGCAAGTACACACCATGACACACAGGGAGAGCAGTATACTTGCGTACTAATCAGAATATGTACATGTGTTGCTGTTTGACTGTGTGGCTTAAATCAAAGTAGATGCAGATGTGTGCCCTGTATACGTGCATTTGAGAAGCTACTCAGAGACAACACATATGAACTTGCTGCTCTGATTAGGGCAGGGCTGTCAAACTCAAGGCTTTGCCGGCTGAATCCAGCCCATGGGGTGCTTAAATCCAGCCACGGGGCTGGCCTGGAATTATGAAAAGACTAGCCCGCAGTACCTCTGGTGGCTAAAATGGGTGGTGTAACCCCCCGGTGTGTCTTGTTTTCACCCTCTGTGGCCTCCTGCAGCACTCTGGTGGCCGAAAACTGGCTGAAAATGAGCTGAAAAATGCCCCGAAAAAGGATCCAAAAACGGGCCTGAAAAGAGCCAGCAGAGTGCTGCAGAAGGCCATGGAGGGTGAAAATGAGGTGCAGGGGGCCGTGCATGGACATCCCCCCCACTCACCCTGTTTTAGCCAACAGGGTGCTGCAAGAGGCATCTGTCCTGCCACCCCCTCCTACCAGCCCCCGGAGAACTGCAATGCTGATCTGGCCCTCAAATCCAGTTTGACACCTCTGGATTAGGGTCTCAAATCCCTAGGGTCACATACACAGGACATACATCTGCATCTACCTTGATTAGACTCACACAAACAACAAACACATGCACATATTCTGATTAGTACACACATATACACAAACAGATGCAAGATATTACAGTATAGTATTCAAAGTACATGTCTCTTACAACCACTCCAGTAAAAGGTTTGAAAAGAATTCCAAAAGCCATGCACTGCATATTTTCTCCACCTTGTTTTAAAGGCACAGAACATATTTATTCAGTATGACTATTTCCTCTGCTTGTGAGTTTTTGCAGCATTTAAAATTTCTAGAAAAGGAC
Organism: Bungarus multicinctus; assembly: GCA_023653725.1. Lineage (NCBI taxonomy): Eukaryota > Metazoa > Chordata > Lepidosauria > Squamata > Elapidae > Bungarus > Bungarus multicinctus. Next base: position 116,590,264 of record CM042834.1, on the reverse strand, counting down.
ATTATTATATTTAAAGTAATAAACACCTACATGAAACTGTTGAGCAAAACCATCCGTCACCACGGAGGAGGTATTGCTGGTACGCTGATGATAGCCAATTATATATGTCCATCTTGGATGAAGTAAATGATGCTGTGGATGTTTTTTTGTAGTGCCTGGAAGTTGTGGGGGCCTGCATGGGGAACAGACAACAGCTGACCCGCAGTAAGATGGAGTGGCTGAGAGTGGGCCCCTCTGTATGCAGGAATTTATCATCTTTGGATGGGGTTGCACTATCCCTGACAGACTTGGTGCATAGCGTCCTGGACACATGGCTCCTGGTCAAAGAACAGGTGACAACCGTAGCTATGAGGGCACAACTTTGTGTTGTGCACCAGTTACACCTTTTCCTGGATAACTAGCACCTTTGCTCTGTGAACTGCATTGGGTGCTAGTTTGGTCCCAGGTCCAATTCAAGGTGTTGGTGGTGACCTACAAAAGCTCTATGGAAATATCTTTATCACATTACATTGGCTCATCCTAACTGGTCAGGCAAGATATGTTGCAAACTCTGTCAGTTAAAGAACTCCAACTGCGGATTCTACAAAAAGAGCCTTCTCTGCTGTTGCCCCTATCCTGTGAATATTCACCCACCCCACCTCCAAGAGGTGAGGCCCCCACTTTCCTAGCCTTCTGAAAAGCTTAAAAATAATTTCGGCAATTTCTTCTAGGGAGCCCAGAAGAGTATGCAGCTGTAGGCTGGCTGGTGCCCTGAGAGCCCTCTCTCCACCTTCTAACTAATTTTGACAATGTTTAATCATCCTTGCCTCCTTTTAAATTTCTAAATTTTGAATTTTTATGTACCGTTTTTATATTTTAAGATAATTTTATATTTTATTGTGCACCACCCAGAGTTCCTCTCTGATGGAGATGGGCAGTTCAAAAATGTGAAAAATAATCAATAAATCAATAAAGATGGGATTAAAATCTAATAAAAATAAATTTCCATGCCCCAATGAATTAGAAAACTAAAAGATAAAAACTACTCTCATGTATAAGAGACAGCTTGTTAGCTGAAGGATTTCTATCTTAAATAATGCCAGTTTTCAAATAAATTATGGTGGGACATCATCATAATTTATCAGTTTAAAAGATGGGGACATTGTCATGATGCTATAGTATCACTGCAGGAGAGATATACAGGGGTTATCCATGAGTTGGCATTTTGCTGCCTCATGTTTCCAACAAAGCAGCACCTGAGAAGCGGCTGATGCTGTTGAAGAGATTACAGAAATGATCTCCTTTACAGCCTGTTAGAACTTCAGATTAGCCAACAATCTCTTACATCCGTCAAAAGGCATGGGTACTATCATGTGAGAACAAAAACAGACCCAACACGTGCTGGCCCGGCACATGGAGATAGAAAACTACTTTTAGGAAAACTTTATCTTGTCTCAATTCTGCCTCACATAGAGAAGGAGGCAGATCACTCATTTCCGTATATCAATAAAAGGAAACCTATCTATCTGCAAAATATTTGCTACCATCTTCTCACTGAAAGAACTGCACCTTTTTCAGGATCAGAAAACAAAGGTAGCTACTTTAGTGAGTTGCCATGATCCTAAAAACAAAGATGGCTTCTTCAATGACTTGCCAACAGGTGATGTACTGTATAGCACCTTTTCAAAGTCAAATCTGAAGCACTGCACAGCCCCAGAATTTGGTTTATTTAATAGAAAACATCATTTAATTAATCTCTTACACTTCAATTTCAAGCCCTTAGAAGCTTCATATTTATGAACAGACACTACAATTTATTATGAGAGCTATTTCCTTAATATAAATCTTCTGCTGATGATTCTGATTGGAGTTTAGCAAATATTCTTTACTACAAAGCAAAATTTCATTTTTAAATTAAGAACAGATGAAATGGAAGTGTCACATGTGCTATTCTACCATGCCTGATTCTAGCACGATAGAGTCTATCAACTTTTGCCTGCAAACAACAAAACCATTTGGCACTTTATTTACCCTGTTTTTTTTCTGAATTACATCCCACTCTTTGTTATGCTAGAGTTTTCATTTTAAACAAATTCTGACAATTTTGCTTGTAAAATGAGACAGAGAAAGTTTGTGCGCAGTACAGCTTCTAAAATTCTTTCCAACTGTTTTACAACAATGACCATTTGAGTCTTCTCTTTCTGCTCTGCCCTCAGATTACCACTGTGTGTGTGTGTGCGCGCATGTGTGCATGTGTGCACGTGCACACGAGAGGGCATCATCAGAGCAGGTGCATCTCTGTGTGTTTACCCAGGCCAACATTGCATTGGATTGGAAAGGCTGCTGAGGCTCTCTCATTTCTGCGATGCCTGCAGTTTGAAGTGCATAAAGACCAAAGGCTTTCAGTTAAAGGCTTGCAACTAGTATGTAAGAGTAGGTGTTCATTGGTCCAGAAAGCTATGCATCACATCTTGTATACTGTTTGGTTGCTAAGGTTACTAGGAAGGGAAGTGAAAAACCCAAGAGAGGGGTTGTTTCCATCTGCTGGTGCAGCCTTTCAGCAAACCTCCCAGTCTTCTCCACTCCCTTTCAAATCAGCAGTCAAAGAAGCTGAATCAGCACTTCCTTTTGTTGCCGCATGTCAGCAGTGACACATCAAATGCCCTCCGGCTTCCCAGTCTCCTGCTGGGCCAGAAATCAGATGGCAGCTGGCCAGGCCAGCTGACTCTCCAGCCACGTGCCAAGAACCAGGAGGAAGCAGGGGCGTGAGACAAAAGGAAGACTGCTCCTGTGGTCAAGAGAATTTGACAGAGGTGGGCCAAAAGCTGCTTAGTGCTCTTTCTGAAAACTTTCCCTAATGAATTTATTTCTCAGTAACACTTTCAAAGAGGTCCAGGGGTTTTCAGATTAGAAAAGCAAAGAGACTCCAATTGATAGAAAAACAAAATAAAAATATAAATAGGGCACTCTCCCAGAACTGGAAATAGAGGTCACATCTGAACAATCCCCAAGTTTTAAGTGCAAACAGATTCCTGTCCACCAAAAATATAACAGATGATAGATACTGCTCTTCCTCTTATGTTAGCTTTCTATATGGAGATTTGCATCAAGGAGTATTTAAACGTTTGGGCCTTTTTAAAGACTGAAACAATATTTATCTTAGACCTCCTCCGTCATATTAATTTACTGAACCTATTAGAACTTGCTATGTGTGTAAATTCACAGATAGTTTTCCTACTTGGATGATTTCTGTCTGCCAGAGGAACTGTTGCCCTAGATTTTTTTTTTCCAAGCTAGTGCTATGAAGCAACATGTTTGGCATTGAAGTACCAAATCCTATGTTAAATTATGATGGAAGGCAAGCATACATGAAGCTAAAGAAAAGGAATTAGATAATAGGGATGAGATGACGCAACCTCAGCTGCAAGGTTAAATCAAATAAGACATCACTAGTTTTACAAGTGGATTTGTAATATTAAGAAAAAATATTTTAAAAATAGACTTTAGAATAATCTACCTTTAGCAAGCTAACTTGGGCCACTTCTCTGATTAACACAAACCCATATGGTATGCATGCCCTCTCATTTCCCTCCCCGCCCCAATGTTGTAAAATTTCAAAGATTAAATGCAAGGTAAACATTGAAAAGGAGGAATGGGGGAGGAGTTAAAAAGTAACAAAAAAGGAAAAGGGATACAAAGAGAATACCTTCTCACTTTCTCCAGTACATTCACAAATATATAATAAAATAGTCTCTTTTATATTTCTACGGTATCACCATAATAAACCTAATCATCAAATCCTAAAACCAAAATCTTATTTGCAACTTATTGCAATCCTGACATCATGACAACCTAAAAACTGAAAAGAAAGAAAAAAAACACCCTCAATTCAATAACACAAGCCAGATCCAGTCTTCCAGCAATACAACATGCTTTACAATTTATTTATTAATCGTATTTCTATTCTGCAACAACCACAGAGTTCTTAGTGGCTCACAAAATCCAAATATAGCATATCGCATTAACCTCAAAAGTTCTCTGGTAAGTTCCGTCTGATTTATTTTTTTATTTTATTTTTTGGAAGGTAGAAAATGTTGATAGCACAGAAATCTGTAATAGAAGATCCTTTCAGAGGGTTGGCCCCATCACTGAAAGACAAACATTTTTAAGCTTCCTGACCTTCTGAATATGAGATACAACTACAAGATTCTCAAGAGACTGATTCCAGTAGATCATTCAGTTTCCTTGGCACTGTGGAAGGCAAGGAATGACAAAGAAATCTCATATTGAAGTACTCTTATCTCTGTTTACTGGGTGGCACAATGGCTGAGGATCTGGAGTGACTAATGGAACCTCAACCCATTGTGGATAGGTCTCAAACCTTAACCTTGTCTTAATACTGAATTTGTCAGTTGGAAAGCTGACAGTCCAGGTTCAAGACCCATGTGTGATGGGGTGAGATTCCATTAGTCACCGCAGACCCTGCCAACCTAGTAGTTCCAAATATGCAAATGTGAGTAGATAAATAGATACCACTTCTTCAGGAACAGTTATTGCATTCTGTATTTTCATGTGAGCTTCATGATGATGGAAATGTCTTCTCAGACAACACAAGCTCCTTTGACTGAGAACTGGACATGAGCACTGCCTTCTAGAGTAAGTCACAACTGGACAGGGGAAACCTTTAGACCTTTATCTCTGTCTACCAAACTGGGATGCCAACAATAGCTATGGTCCTGCCAAACACCCTTTGTGCATTCCTTCCCTTTTGCATGCTAACAAGACCAAACGTTTTAGGTTAAGAATACTTCCTCTTTATGTCCATGCTGGAAAACTATAATTATTTTAGTATGTGATACTCGCTTCAAAACCATGACTTCATTTTCAGAGCTGATCAAAAGTCCTTTACCATAATATCACACATTAGAATTAAGCTATAGTTCACTGAAATCTGCTGGCTGGTTTTTCAATTTCATGAAGTGACTACATTCTCAACCTGAACAATTGCTCATGTCTCAAATAATTAGGACAATATATGATTGTCTGAACAAAGCCAACATGGAGATAGAGAAAGAAGGGAATATGTATGAGAAAAAGACAGATACAGTAGTTATATAGGAAATTTTTTAAAAGCCATTTCTTCTTATTGTACATATGCTGCCTTTTGCTCATGCAGTCCCTACTTTTATGTCAGTGCCCTGTAAACAAAACAGTGTTCTCAAACAGTGATCTCAAATATTTCAGAACCTAAAAATTGTGTATATCACAGTGACAAAAGGAGCTCAACTCCAAATAACATCATGAGAAGATATATAGTATGTGATTGTACTGGCAGTTGCAGAAGTAGTTTGCTTTCACAGTCTAGTTTACAATCTTCACATTTTCTGTTCTCCCATACTTGTAGTAACTTGGACTGATCTGGATTAGCTTTTTGAGACCAATCTAGGTCAGCTGTGTGCTGCCAGCTACTCAGGAGATAGCACAGTTGGATTGTGCCAATGTGTCCTTTTTATTAATCTTATTTGTATATTTCTTGCTATAAGAATTTAGAACTGGATGCAAAACATTCTTGTTGATTGTTCACAGTGATCAAGTTCTCCTATTGCTACTGATTTTGAAGATTTAATAGCATTTTCAAATTTGGGGTCTGCAGAACATGGTCCAGTGCACCTGGAGAATATTGCTTTTAAGCTAATTCATACAACTGTAAGAAGATTCTTCTTCAACAGAAAAGCCCAGTAATGCCCTTACCTCTGCCCTGTAGGGTAGGAAGATGGCACTAGCCAGATTGCCTGTGATGCCACTTAGGATAAAAATGATAGTAATACGAAGCCAGCCAGCCAGCTTTTCCAAATCTCTGAGCACTGTCATCTGGAAGATCACAGACACCAGACAATGGATAATCCTATGGGAGATAAGACAATTAAATCAGATCAAAGTTCCTCTTTCCTTCACAAAATTAAAAATTAAAATAGCCCTTCTCCTTCACCTCTGCACACAATACCAGTCTGCACAATGTTACAGATTACAACTGTTGTACTAAACATTTGCCAGTTGAATAAATAGCCTGGATTGCCACAAGGGATCCTGAAATCAGTTAAAAGACAAGCAGCTAGTAGATAGATTTTTTTTTTTATATATTTATATGCCGCCCTTCTCCGGAGACTCAGGGCGGCTTACAGTCTATGGAGCACCATGCTAAGTGCTCGGCAATAGCCTTCATTCCATTGTATTGTGGTCTCTTCAGCTCAACCCGGCCAAAACCGAGTGGCTGTGCTTTCCGGCGCCCCGATACAGCCAGCTTACTCCTTTGCTGGCCGTGGGGGGGGAAATTCTGGCCCGCACAGAGAGGGCGTGCAATTTGGGTGTCCTCCTGGATGTATGGCTGTCGTTAGAAGACCATATAGCAGCTGTCGCCAGGTGGGCTTTTTATCAGGTCCGTAGGATCTACCAATTGCGGCCCTTTCTGTATCGGGACGCACTTCACACAGTCACATCCACCCTCGTCATCTCCCGCCTGGATTATGCCAATACTCTCTACATGGAGCTCCCTTTGAAGAGCACCCGGAGGCTCCAATTGGTGCAAAATGTGGCCGCGCGAGTGGTTTTGGGGGCTTCTCGAAGCTCCCATGTTACACCACTTTTGCATGAGCTGAATTGCCTTCCGGGTGCAATTCAAGGTGTTGGTGACCATCTTTAAAGCGCTCCATGGCTCGGGACCTGGGTATTTATGGGACCACCTGCTGCCACCGTCGGTCTCTCGTCGACCAGTGCGCTCCCATAGGGCAGGCCTCCTCGGGGTGCTGCCGGCTGGACGGCTGGAGACCCCGAGGGTTCGGGCCTTCTCTTTGGGAGCACCCTCCTTCTGGAACGAATTGCCCCCGGAGATGAGGACTGTCCCTGACCTATTGACCTTCCGGCGCGCACTAAAATCCCACCTATTCCATCTAGCCGGTCTGGCCTAGAGTTATGTGTAATGGTTTTAAATTTGGTTTTAAATGGTTTTAATTTTCTTAATTCCCTACTTTTTAATTTTTAATGGCCAATTTATTTAATTCTTTTAATGCATTTTAAATTATTGTATATGTATTTATATGTTTTTTATCTGGCTGGGCACCGCCCCAAGTCCCTTGGGAGAGGGGGTGGTATACAAATTTAAATAATAAATAAATAAATAAATAAACTTGTTTGATCTTAATTACTTTGGGAAGAAGTTTTGACTCTCACTACCTAAACGAATAACACAACATGAACCTGCACAACCATTCCCATCAGTCATACAGCTGAAATGGAGGGGGTGTAGAGAGACACAATTTGAAAAATGAGCATCAGTGGACGTATGGGAAGACTATGAGGTCCACTTAATTCATTCAGAAGAACCATAAAATCCGGATAAGTTTGAAGGGCTATACTTGCTCAAGCCAATTATCAGACAGGATAATTACAGGATTAAATTCTGAGGTATTTTACCTTTTAAAAAATCTTTGATTGTATAATCAACGTACATCATTAATGATATTTTAGATAGGATGTGGTTATCATCTTCTGATTGGGGTCATCCCATTTTCATTACTTCTTTTATATTTTCTTACTTCCATTAATTTGTTCCCAATGTATTAAAGTGCAGAATAGTTGCAAAGTGTTTGTTGATTGCTGATGCTGAAGAATTTCTGTCTGGAAGTAACTTATGAATGCTTGCAGGGCAAAGCCAGGCCTGAATCAGTTAGCTAGGCCTCATTTCTAACCTTTTGGTTCTGATGAACAAACACTTTCTGAGACACATATGCGCACGCACGCACACACACACACACACACACACACACACACACACACACACACACCTGCCCAGAGTCAGAAAATCAGACAAGAAGCAAAGGAAAACTGAACAACTAATGACAGACAAGATATTGACATTCCCGATTCAAAAGTATGGACACAACAAAAACATAAAAAGGCAGTTTCAAAGCATCAAACCTCACTTTTTTTCCTTTTTGGCTTACCCTGCATGAAGGAATAAAGACAACCACAGCCTGTAGAACTGATCTGGAATCTCTGGGTTAAGAAATGGTAAGAGGCCACACACCTCACCCATGCAGTGAACCTGGAACAGTAAGAAAAAGAAGTCTTTAAAGTATGTAGATAATTCTTGTCCAATCTGCTGCTGGCCAGCCATGGATTACATCTTCCAGAATCCCCAGCCATCATGGCAGGAAATGTCAAAAGCTGTGATACAGCATATATTGAAGACCACACCAGATTTTAGAGGAATGTAATAAGCAGTTTCTAAAAGAAGGAAGAACAGTGGTCTTACTTCTTGACCCAGTAGGACTCAAGGGTGTCTGAGATTTATTACTGACCATACTAGCTCTCTTTTCAATTTACCAAGTGCTTTCTAAGAATGTGGTGCCAAGGCATTTTTCAAAACCTGCCTTGACCTGCTTGGCACAACTTAGCTTATGGATATTTAACCAAAAGCTGAGACAGCATCTGTGAACCTTGCTGAGCCATTCATGCCTAGCACTACTTAAGAGGTCAGATTCTGATGCTGTCCCTCCTCTGAATTTCTTTAGCTCTTTTCCCCAAACAAGAAATACTACTCTTTTAGCCTTAATCTGCAAGTACAGGGCAAACATTTGACATCAACACACTTTGGATAGCCTTTCCCATATCTGACTCCCACTAAATGATCCAGTTGCTGGGATTTAAAGTTCAACTCTTCTTGAAAGTGTCAAAATAAAGAAAACTGCCTGAGGACATTACTTGCCTGTGAACAAAGAGTTGCTTCTTCATGGAAGTGACCATGCATGAACTCACAGTACTCCCGAGTTGTGATCTCACAGCTAATATAAAGAGAGCAATAGAGTCAGTTTAATTCATCATCCCTTCTTTTATCTTGATTTCAGTGGTATGGATTTTAATTACACTGACTTGACAATTGCAATTTATATTTGTATTTAATTTCATTCTTGTAAGCCACTTTGGTTGCTTATGCATTTTAAAAATAGCAATGTGAAAAAATGTTTTGAATTCAAAACACTTGTTCAAACTTATAACAGCAATTTTAAATATCTTGGAAGTTCTTTTAGCTTCAAAGACCCCAAAAGGTTGCTTTGTGTCTGAAAGGCTTCCAAGATGGTCAGAGCACTTAAATTTCATGCTTCAGCCTGGAACAATTCAATTTCAAATCATTTTGCAACTCACCAATCAACAATAATTTAGCTAACTAATTTTTAATTCTTCATTAAAATATGATGGATCCCCAGGAAGAAGGGTGCATTGCAGAACAGTAAGAGACTACTAAATCCAAATGTTATGCATGAAAGAAAAAGAATGAAGACAGCCCCTCCCTACTAGTCCACAGGGTGTAGATAGATACTGGAGTGTTCAGTCTGGCAAGATGTTGTCTCTAAGTGTGAAACAATAAAGAATGCAGCTTGGAAGAATCACCGTGTATCATTCTTAGTTTTGGGATTGACAAAAGCTCCTGTCTTGCACAATCAAGATTTGTGTTAATGATCACAAAACAGCCCTTGTCCACACTGTTAAAGCCTAATGAAATTTGAGTCCAACAACTGAAGGGCTGAAGATTCCCTCATCTATCTAGCAAACACTGTCCCATCATCATATTCAAAGAATGCTATGTTATGTGAACATAGCTATATCTTTCAAATAGACTTCTAAATATGACAACAAAAACAAAACCCATAACATACTTTAAGCATCTTGATGAATCTAGGAAACATAATTATTTGTTCTCACCTTATGCAAATTGAGCCTAAATTATACTTCATTCAACATGACTTTTTCATGTACAGTGAATCCCACTGAATTCTCAGTTAGCTTTTTAATTGCCTGAAGATCAGTTCTGCTCTAGAATTTCTTTGAATGACCTGAGCATTTTAAAGTAACAAATTTATTAGGGCATAAACTCTCTTTATCAGATGCATTAAGGTCACACAGAGTGAACTCTGTTGGTTGAAAAGCTGCTAAATAAGGAACCTTTTGTGAGAGTTTAGAAATTGAATTAGCCAAAACAGAGTCTCACTGAAATTTGTGAGGCTTAAAATAGCTTGGTGACTAATTGTCTCAATGACTTCAATGTTTCTAATCAGTAATATGGTCTGTATTCTAAAACAATAGTAGCAGCCTCAAATACCGCATTAAACAGACAAAACTTGAAAAATACTACCGTAAGCTATGTTTCTTAATTTTAAATATGGATGCTAATCAAATATACTTTATCCCAAGCATTGCTGAGGGAATTATAAAAACTTTCTATACAGGCAGACTTTAAAATTGATCCCAAAATGGAGTAGAAAGATTTTCCTGGATGCTAAAAACAACTCTTGGATGCTCCCCAAATCACAAATCATTTACCTGCCTTTGGTTCCAATGCAGCATGGCCTTCCTTTAATATCACAGTCCATATGCAAGAAACCAGTGTGGTTACTTTTGACCTGATCAGTACATATCTGTAAATAGAAGAGGTTTACAATTAAAGGGGAAAAGGGATGGGGGGAGGTACACCCAATGTCATTTAATTTTGCATAGATACCTATAGTACAGTTATATTTTAGGCGATGGAAAAGTAAGAACACCACCACCAATACCATATCCCAAGGTAGCAAACATATAGTTAAAATAGTTTGTTCATTCTGGGCTCAGATTCCTACTTGTATTCTTATGACTTGTTTACATGGAAAAGTGGACTAGGGTATAGCTATACGTATGGACACTTCTGCACACACGTTATTTCAACATTCCAACAGCAGAGAATATCTTTGGCCCAAGGTTGAACTGTGGAATCCTTAGTGCTTGCAGATGTTTCATTACCTAACTAGCATCATCCATGGAATGTGAGGATGACCTTGGGGAATGAGGAGATGAGATGATCCCTTGGAAGCAGGCAAGAGAGGCGGAAGTCTCGGTAGCTTAGGGGTCAGAGAAAGAAACTTAGAAAGGGCCCACCCTAATTGATCAGGCAGTTAAAAGAGGATATGGCAAGTTTGTACTTTCAGACTTGTAAGACTCTTACAATTAAATAGAATTAGTTCTTCTAGTAGTGTTTCCTGTCTGGTTTACCTGGGAGGGCTGACAGCTAGCGAGTGTAAGGTTTGCTGTACATAAGTACAGCAGCTTGTCCTGCCAGTTTGGGTGGAGATATGGTTTTCTTGTTGGTATTTCCTTATTTGTTGCTTGATTGTTTGCCAAGATCCATGTAAGCAAGGATTAACACGAGGCATCCACACTCACTGGCACTGATGATGTTAACTAGTTGTGTAATGAAACATCTAAAGCAAATAGCCAAGCTCAGATAACACAGTCCCTACACTGCATTTTTTTCCTCTACATCCTTCCCTTCCATTTTATCCTAGTTTGTGTGGTTCTAGAAACTCTCTTGCTACAATTCAACGTCTCACTCCATGTAAGAAGTACAAACAGGGTACCAAACCCACCCTGTTTGAATTTGATAAATAGGTATTACTTAGAAAAAAAACATGCATGCATGCAGGAACTCCCAGTTCCTTCTTTCATTAGGCAGTCTCTTCTATGAAGCAAACTGTGCTGTGCCCGGTAACCAGGCAAACAAACAGCTCAAACAGCTACCTTCTTTCTTATTTTCACATAAAATCATTTTCAGTTCACATAGAAATTAGTGAGACAATTAACAGTGATGATTTATTTAAGCCCCATCAATCTCAGTGAGACTCAGTTCTTTCAAAGGAAGGTAGGTAGGTAGGAAGGAAGGAAGGATCTTTACCGGCCACTTGGTGATGTCATCCGGCCAGACATGAGGTGGATTTGAAGCTGGTTCCTCACAGGTCCTGTTGGAAGACAAACAGATAGCCGTGAAGAGTTAGGAATAACATAACATCTTACATTCTATGCTTCCCACTTCTCATCTTATTCTTAAGGCACATGACCTTGTTGAGGTGAAGATATGTCTCACCTGGGATCCTGAGAACAAACTGCCCCTGATAGCCTTCTCTGACTTGAATTGCTGGGGTCAACAGCTGCTGGATTGTAGTCTGGCCACTTTACGAACGTGGCCAATGTTTCCTATAGAGGAAAAAAAATGACTTTGTAAACTATGCATCACAGCATTCACAAGCAATAGCCCTATAATATACACATCCAGATTTTTAAAGGAATAAAAATCTCATCAGAAGTCTGCTCATATAATTTTCTCCCACATGTGATCTCCCTTATGACCATGATCACTTTCACTGAGAATGTTATTTAAGTACAATAACTATCCTTTAACGAAGTATTAAGTAAAGTAGAAGAAAAATAAAGAAAAGAAAAAGAGAATAGAAAAAGATCTAGAAAACATGGAGGGTGGCTTTCAATTATGTACAGTAATTAAATTAAAGTTTATAGCAATTATATTAATCACATGACCAGGCACAGCCCATAAAAATTGAGAATTCTGGAGCTGTTAACAATATTTGAAAGGCGATTGCTACAATAGAATTTAAGTATACATTTTATTACATCAGCTTTTCCTCTGCCTTATTTCCAGAAAACAGTGGTCACTAACCTCACAAGGAAAAAAATATGGCACAATTGAATCATGATTCTCAAAGCTCATGAAAGTCATATGGAAGCTTTCTTCAACTTGAAACCTAGTGGTTGGGAATTCTGGAAGACGCAGTCCCAAACTCATTTCAAACCCTAGTCTGAAGGAGGTCAATTATCAGCTGTCAGAATTGTGCTCTTACCGAGCAATCCTCACGCAGAGTCTGAACACAGCCTGAATTATCATTCTGGACACAGCAGCCAGAGTGACGCTCTTTCTCCCTTTCTTTCTGAATCAGCTTCTCAATCTGTTGGTCCTTCCGGATACAGGGGGAAAACTTGGCTCCCAGATGGATCAAGTCAATCTGAAATAGAAAGCGACAGTGTGAAAAACATTCAAGCAGCAAGGATTTTGCCAGGTAACGTCTCCTCCCACCCCATCCCAGTGAGTGGTGGAGGACTTTAGCAAAAACTATGCATGCTGAGATGACTCAAAGGGCTAAGCTGCATGCTCCCTTTTGTTACTGTTGTGAAAGGTGGATGCATTGCTATGCATGTTCCATAACGGCAATAAATATAAAAGTGCCACCTATAGATTCTTCCTCTTCTGGGTCTCATGAAAACATTGGATTAAGTAGAAATATGTGTTGTGCATTCCAGAAGAATTTGCATGTGTCCCCTTCCTTACAGCTCTTATATTTAAATGTAAAATATTCTCTCTTCTTGGGAATTCCATGGAGTAGTTAACATTCTCAGCTGGCACCTAAATATTTCTTTTTTGTGGCATATTTTCTCAATTAGGGTTGAAAAATATGTGGGAGAAATGAAACAACTGATGCCAAGATGGAGAAAATATCCATTGATAGGGAGCAGTCTATTTTTTCATGTGATGCAGCTGGTGATCATATGATACACTGGAGTAACATGTCTCCAATGGGAATAACAACCTGTGAGCACCATGCAGCTGCCATCCATTTTTTGAACCTGCAGAACCTGCAAAATCACACTACCAAAATCTGAGGACAAGTTACTGAACTACAGCTTGGTTGTTGAGAAGAGAATCTGCTTAATTGTAGTTTAGCAACATCTGCTAGGGTCTCTACCTTTGCTCTAGTTGGTTACAATCAATTCAGACCAGGAAGTTACAGACTTCTTATACAAATTATTTGGAGTAGCACATGGCAGAAATTTCTTTTTAGAAGAAAGGAAAGGGGGGGGGGGGTGAAAAAAGGCAGTCTTTACCGAACTTGGACCAATCCAGAAGTTCTCCTGTTGGATATATTTCACACTTTCATACACACCTTTGTTTCGTAGTATCTGCAAAATAATGAAGAAGTTCTACAGTCAAAGAAATTACAGGTATTGCAAGGTATAGATTAGATGGGACCTTTTCCCTGTTAATGGCAAAAGATAGGTGTCAGTGGGAGTGGCCTTCTGAGTGTGTCATATTTTCAAAACGTTTCACAAAAAGGGTTACATAACAAAACTGAAGAAGACTTACTCATGGGAAACTATTTCAAATCTTTTTTTTTTCTTTTTGCTAACCTACATTTGAATCTGCAGTCTTGCATTTTTTTTCTGGGTAGCACTAGCAATAGCGCTTAGACTTATATACACTTCACAGTGCTCTACAGCCTTCTCTAAGTGGTTTTACAGCCTCAGCGTATTGCCCCCAGCAATCTGAGTCCTCATTTTATCGACCTGGGGAGGATGGAAGGCTGAGTCAACCTTGAACCGGTGAGGCTTGAACTGCCAAATTGCAGGCAGCCGGTAGCCAGCAGCTAGCAGAAGTAGCCTGCAGTACTACAGTCTAACTATGGTGCCACCGTGGCTCATAGACTGCATCAAAGAATCTTAGCCCAATTATTGCCTTATTTATATTGCCCAAAGAAAAGTATGCAAATCTTGGTTTCTCTGGTTGCAGATTTTAGGTTTTTGGCATTGGGCCAATTAGTGCCATTCAACATAGAATATTGTTTACTAGAGGACTCTGAAGATTTTCTGGACATTCCAGTTGCCACAGCATGTTATATACCACATGTTTGGATCTCTGGGTGTATGGAAAATACCTGAGAAGATCTACATTGAGAGGGAGTCAGTTTCCAGGTCCAGTTTGACCTGCTGTTTTGAACTTTCAAGTCCCAAGAGTTTAAATCTAGGGTGTCTCCCTCAGGGATCTTCCTCCAGATCCAATGGAGCTATAGAATTCTCAGCTAACCCAGCTATGGGGCCATTCTGACTGGGAATTCTGAGAATAATGGTTCCAATGTACCTGCAGGGCAACTGATTAAGAAAGGCTGATTTAAGATCAGCAGACAGAGTCCTGCTCCCAGTATCAGGATTGTTTGAACTGACTGGGTGCCAATCCATTGCCTGGCTAATACAAAGAGCAGTGTGTGACTAGTTCAGTAGATTAGATTATTATTATTTAATTCTTAAAGTATGAATTAAGAACCATGTTGTTCTATTGAGCATTTGGAAAAAGGTTGCATTTTACTTCAAAAAATCTTCATTTGTAATTAATATGCAATTGTTACATATGTAGACTTTATTTTCAATAGTTTACATCGTACAAGTAGTCCTTGTTTAGTGACCACAATTGGGAATATCTGTTGTTAAATGATATGGTCACTAAGTGAAACAGTAACTGTGCTTGCGATCTTACTTTAGCTTTCCTTTGCTCTCCTGATCTACAAAGGACATACTGTGAGGATTGGTCGCAAAGTTACTTTTTTCATCAGTCGTAATTGGGAATGGTCACTAAATGAGGCAATAGCTAAACAAACACTAATTATATACAAAGATATCTTTTAAATAGTAGCTGGTCACCCGGAGGTTTTTAAAAGACAGGGTAGAAAAGATGTTCATGTTTTCATATTTCACAGAAATACAAAGTAAGCAATACTGAAATATAATTAGACTCACTAATTCTGTTTTCACATGCTGAGCAAATCCGATTGGAGCAAATCCGTAAGTGCAAATGATAAGTAGAGTGATGATGATGTGGACAAATGTGATCCAGTACGTAAAATAAGGCCTGTTTCAGACAGAGCAGAAAGAAAAGGTAGTGGAAAGGCTCAGTAACCAGAAAGGATTCTGTAGAGAAATCTCAGTCTGATATTCTTTATTAAGAAAGATATTACATTAACTAACTTATCCTAACACGTAAGACTTTATGTACTGCTTCACGGTGTTTTCTAGCCCTGAATAAGCTATTTACGAAGTTAACATATTGCCCTCAATAATCTGGACCTCTATTTTACCGATCTTGGAAGGATGGAAGGCTGAGTCAACCTTGAGTCTGGTGAGAATCGAACTGCTGGCAGTCAGCAGAATTAACCTGCAATACTGCATTCTAATCACTGCGTTGCCACCACTACACCTAAACATTTAGAAAGCATGGCTAATTCAGGAAGTATCTGATCCACAAAAGACAATGAATGTGCAGCATCCAGGACACAACATGGAAAAGAACACAAAACGACAGATAACTTCTGCAGACAAAATATCCCCAATTGAAATATACTCCTTGCCCACCTACAACTAGATCGTTTATTTCTGCTATGGGCGAACACTCTTTGGAGTGACTTAATTACTGATTTGTTGCATTTTTATCCCACTTCTTCTCTGAGTTCAAAGAGGCACTTAAAAAGGACTCCTTTAAGATCATCCCCCTAGCAATCCAGCTTAGTCGGGTTGGACTGCAAGAAAATGACTAATCCATAGTCACCCTGGAGCTTTGGTGGTCTGCTGCTACCTGTGGCTGTCTGTGATCTCCAGCTGTGACCGTACCACACTGCTGATGCTCCGACGATACGTTCTGTTCAACCAGTTGCCCACCACTCCCATGCCATAGTAGCGCTTCTTGTGGTCAAGGCAAAGTGCTTCACCCTGGCAGCAATCCGATTGCCCCTCTTGGGAGCAGCAGCTGTTTGCTGGAGGCTTGTGAGGGCAATGGCTCCTCCATGCCTGCAGAACAAGAAAGGACATATTTGAAAACTCAGCTTGAGTTTGACAGCATGACAGCAGAGATACGGTAGATGTAGAATTATTCCAGGATTCTAAGAATTCATTGTGTTCTGCAACTGTTACTTGATCTCAGCAAATGTGTAGGTCTTTGAAGCATCATGGGCCCCATGCAACAATAGTAGGTAGTCCTCGACTTATAACAGTTTAGTGACCGTTCAAAGTTACAACGGCACTGAAAAAAAGTGACTGTTGACCATTTTTCACACGTATAACACTCCATCTCCAGGGTCATGTGATTTACATTCGGATGCTTAGCAACTGGTTCATGTTTAGGAGAGTTGCAGTGTCCTGGGGTTCATGTTTTGCGACCTTCCGACAAGCAAAGTCAATGGGGAATCCAGATTCACTTAACAACCAGGTGACTAACTTATCAGGTGCAGTGATTCACTTAGCAACTGTGGCAAAAAAGAAATCATAAAATGGGGCAAAACTGACTTAACAAGTTTCTCACTTTGCAACATTCTGGGCTCCATTTTGACTTTTGAGTCAAGGACTACCTGTAATTGGTTCTCTTTTTGCCTCCCCTCCACCACAGCACCTTTTCTTTTGCAATGACTACTTTATGCAGAGAAAGATAAGACGATCAATAGGAGCAGTTGATTGAGCTAAGTTCAATCTCGAACAGGAAATTCTTTCTGGGAAATGATAAGATGACCAAGATTCAAGCATCTTGTTTGATTCTTCAGTGCATCAGTTACTTCTCTGAATGGTTAATATCATCTTTCCTCTCCTCCACTATGTTTGCAATAGTCTCTTGCATCTGTCACCTTCTCTACAACACTCAGATGTAAATATCTTCAGCATTTAAGACAAGCAATTCAAGCATTGTCTACAACAGGGCCCCCTCAAGCCATGCCAGCAACTGGGCTGTGCAAACAAGTGACGTCCCATAGGTGGGATGCAGGCAACACATAAAATTACATCCCCTCCTGTCCAGGGAAAAGCCATTCTCCACAGAAACATGCCCAAAAGGTTGGGGGTCACTGGTCTACAACTCTTAGGTGTAAATGTCTTCAGCGTTTAAGACAAGCAATTCAAGTGGCCAATCTTGTTTCAAAAGGCTAGTTCCCTGCTTCATATTCTCCTGTTCCAAAGCTTTCACTTTCTGAGCAAAGAGATATTGATAGCCCATTACTGGAAAGCTACTTAAAATGGTCTTTGCAATGAAAGTAATATTCATATTCATAATAGAAATGTTGTCTCCATCCTTCATATACTTGTCAGGATGACGTACTTTATAAAAACCTTAAAACACTGTATAGTGGAACCCTGGGTCACGAATGCTTCTTGTTCATGAGCAAATCGGGTAACAAGCAAAACTTTGGGAAAATTGTTGCTTCTGGTCGCGAACAGATCCTCGGGTGCCAATCAAATACAGCCGCTGCAATTTTCCTTGCTGAGGCAATTTCTCCTTCTGTACATGCACAGAACTGTAGCTGTGTGTGCAGTCAGTCTCACTTCGGTTTGCGACCAAATCGGATTGCGACCGAAGTCCTGGAACGGATTACAGCCGTGACCCGAGGTCCCACTGTATTTATAACCCAGTCCCGAAGCAGCAAAAACAACAGTAGTGTTTATAGTTCACTGGCAGGTAAATTGTTGTTGACAAACGGAAGCCCTTTATTTTAGGATTGTTTTAAAAGGTTTGCTGTGACAAAGTAGCCTTTACCGAAAGAAGAATCCAACACAAGAATGCCATAGAGGAAAAGGGCTTTTTTTTGCTCAGTAGCTTCGCATCACCTCTGGAGTAGGAAAGCTTTGTTTCCAGATGATTGTGGCAACAATAGCTCACAGTTGGTGACATGAATCAGGATACATTTCCTATGAACAGGAGGCTATGCTTCTCTTCTATTAGTCTAAATGGGTCTCCAAGACTCACTGGAAAGGTTGGTCGGCCTCGGGTGACTTGCCGTCTTCTTGTAAGGGAAGCCCACGGTAGACAGTAGCAGAGAGAGGTGGGGATTCAAATACATCATCTTGCATGGAGCACATCTCCTCATGTGCATCAACCTGTAAGAAAGGGGAATTGTTCCTCGTGGCCCCATTTAAAATGAGAATTGTATACCTTGTTCAGTGAGGGGTCCAGTCATTCTGGCAAACACCATTGTTATCTATCCATCCATCCATCCATCCATCCATCTACATACATATACATACATACATACATACATACATATATATAATTATACACAGGGTAGGGCAGAGGAGTTTTCCCGATTTCTGCATGATAAAATCGCTCAGATTCGGGAAGGGCTCGACTCCAATTGGGTGGTCCCGGGGGAGGTGTCCGGGGCAGGTCTTGTGAGTGTTATCTGGGGGGAGTTCGATCCTGTGACCGCCGAGGGTATGGACAGGTTGCTGGGGGGTCTGAATGCCACCACCTGTTTATTGGACCCGTGCCCTTCCTGGCTGGTTTCGGCCGCCAGGGAGATGACACGAGGCTGGCTCCAGGGGATTGTCAACGCTTCTTTGAGAGAGGGGGTGCTCCCGGCCGCCCTGAAGGCGGCAGTGGTGCGCCCCCTCCTCAAGAAGCCTTCCCTGGACCCGGCTATTTTAAACAACTATCGTCCGGTCTCCAACCTTCCCTTTGTGGCGAAGGTTGTTGAGAGTGTGGTGGCACGTCAGCTCCCCCGGTACCTGGAGGAAGCTATTTACCTCGATCCGTCCCAATCGGGCTTCAGGCCTGGACATAGCACTGAGACGGCATTGGTCGCGTTGGTCGATGATCTCTGGAGGGCTCGTGACAGAGGGTTCTCCTCTGTCCTGGTCCTATTAGACCTCTCGGCGGCTTTCGATACTATCGACCATAGTATCTTGTTGCGACGGTTGGAGGGGTTCGGGATGGGTGGAACCGTCCTTCGATGGTTCTCCTCCTTCCTCTCTGACCATTCGCAATTTGTGTTGGCGGGGGGGGGAGAGATCCACCTCTAGGCCCCTGCTTTGTGGGGTGCCTCAGGGGTCGGTCCTCTCTCCCCTCTTGTTCAACATTTATATGAAGCCGCTGGGCGAGATCATCCGTGGTCTTGGAGTAAGGTGTCATCTATATGCAGATGACACCCAGTTATACATCTCTACTCCAGACCACCCCAACGATGCTGTGGGGGCTATGTCCAGGTGCTTGGAGGCCGTGCGGGATTGGATGGGCGGGAACAGGCTTCGGCTCAACCCATCCAAGACCGAGTGGCTGTGGTTTCCGGCGCCCCGATATAGCCAGCTGACACCTTTGCTGGCTATCGGGGGGGAAGTTTTGCCCCCCGCAGAGAGGGCTCGCAACCTGGGTGTCCTCCTGGATGTACGGCTGTCGCTTGAACATCACATCGCGGCCGTCTCCAGGGGGGCGTTTCATCAGATCCGTCGGATCTACCGGTTGCGGCCCTTCCTGGATCGGGACGCCTTGCGCACGGTCACTCAGGCCCTTGTCACCTCTCGCCTGGACTATTGTAATGCCCTCTACATGGGGCTCCCCGCGGGGAGCATCCGGAGACTCCAGCTGGTGCAAAATGCAGCCGCGCGGATGATTATGGGGGCGTCGCGTAGCGCCCATGTGACGCCACTTCTGCGCGAGCTGCATTGGTTGCCGGTGGCTCTCCAGGTTCGCTTTAAGGTTCTAGTTTTGACCTTTAGGGCGACCCATGGCATAGGACCAGGTTATCTTCAGGACCGCATTCTGCTGGTGATCTCCAACAGGCCAGTGCGTTCCCACAGAGAGGGTCTGCTCCGGGTGCTGTCGGCCGCTATGTGTCGTCTGGCGGCGCCGAGGGGTAGGGCCTTCTCTGTGGGTGCCCCCGCCCTCTGAAATACTCTGCCACCGGAGCTTCGTACTGACACGGACCTGAGGGCCTTCAGGCGCGCGTTGAAGACCTGGCTCTTTGAGCTGGCCGGCCTGGGCTGAGATAATGGTTTTAATTTTGGTCTCCATGGTATTTAAATTTTAAATTGGGGTTTTAAGGTGGGGGGGTGGGACCTGTTTAGTTTTTATTTATCAGCCAAATTGGTTCAATACTTTTTTAATTTTTGTATATTTGTGGGTTTTTAGATAGGCTGTACACCGCCCTGAGTCCCCTGGGAGAAGGGCGGTATATAAATTTGATTAATAAATAATAAATAATAAATAAATAATAAATACACACCTTCATAACATCTGATAGAAAAAACAGCAAACACAAACTGGCTGCTGGATTATGAATTACTGCCCAATATCTTATGTAGGAAAAAATATTGCATTTCTTTATAAATCCCCTTACCTAGTACTCTTCCCCCATCCCCAAGATATGATGAGGCTGCAGCTGCCAGAATTTCCAGGCAAATGGACTTTAATCATACAACCCAGGAATCATACAAGGAAGTCTTTCAATGGCTGTCCAGTCATATCAGGAGGGAAGCATCCTGGGAGAGTTATTTAGCTCAAAAATCAGGATCTCTCTCTCTCTCTCTCTCTATATATATATATATAAAAGGAAGGAAGGAAGGAAGGAAGGAAGGAAGGAAGGAAGGAAGGAAGGAAGGAAGGAAGGAAGGAAGGAAGGAAGGAAGGAAGGAAGGAAGGAAGGAAGGAAGGAAGGAAGGAAGGAAGGAAGGAAGGAAGGAAGGAGGAAGGAAGGAAGGAAGGAAGGAAGGAAGGAAGGAAGGAAGGAAGGAAGGAAGGAAGGAAGGAAGGAAGGAAGGAAGGAAGGAAGGAAGGAAGGAAGGAAGGAAGGAAGGAAGGAAGGAAGGAAAGGAAGGAAGGAAGGAAGGAAGGAAGGAAGGAAGGAAGGAAGGAAGGAAGGAAGGAAGGAAGGAAGGAAGGAAGGAAGGAAGGAAGGAAGGAAGGAAGGAAGGAAGGAAGGAAGGAAGGAAGGAAGGAAGGAAGGAAGGAAGGAAGGAAGGAAGGAAGGAAGGAAGGAAGGAAGGAAGGAAGGAAGGAAGGAGGAAGGAAGGACGGAAGGAAGGAAGGGAAGGAAGGAAGGAAGGAAGGAAGGAAGGAAGGAAGGAAGGAAGAGGAAGGAAGGAAGGAAGGAAGGAAGGAAGGAAGGAAGGAAGGAAGGAAGGAAGGAAGGAAGGAAGGAAGGAAGGAAGGAAGGAAGGAAGGAAGGAAGGAAGGAAGGAAGGAAGGAATCATTACAGTCAAAGATTAGCCAGAGATTCCAATAAAGTAGAAGGGCTAGCTTTGTTTTTTTTTAATGACAGGTTTAGTTTATAATCAATGAATCAATGAAAATTCATATCATCAAAAAGGAGTTTAATGTAGAACATTTGAAGACAATTTATTTTGCATCTAACCATAAAATCAATGCTGTGCTTATGTTTGCCTGACAGATCAAGCCATAATATAGCTCAGCTAACAATAAGCAAACTGCACTTGCTAGCTATTCCCAGGGTACGCTTCATTGACAATCTATAGCAGCAGTTGGCTGGGGAATTCTGGGAGTTGATGTCCACATATCTTAAAGTTGTCAAGACTGAGAAACACTGATCTATAGAAACTTAGTTTCCAAAAATGTAAGTTAAAATTAAAATTCATTATGGAAGGGAAGGCAGGAATGTGAGAGGAATCAATGTATGGGAAAAGTCGGGGGGAGGGGAAATTAAGCAAAATATATTTTATATCATGGACATGTAAGCATCTTCTTTTATTCATACTCAGTCTTCCCCTTTGTCCCACTCATACACAGTTCATAAGGTCCTCATGCAATCCACAACTTACAGGCTGTGAACTCAACATTTAGCATTTTGTTTGATCCAGAATCTCTGGCTTACTCTCTGCAGCACCGCCCATAATTTGCTAGCCATGCTCATTTACAAGAAGAACCAGCAGATGTGATCATGCATGTTCGCACATAAGCTTTAGCAAAGCTTAGCAAGCCATGTGAATAGTGCAATGTAAAAGGAACATAAGAAATCAGTCAGATGGCAGCACAGTGGACCTTTGTAATGTTTTCTGTGCAAAAAATATTACACATCAGGAGTGCCTTTGCCAAACAAATGATGCTTCAAACTAGAGAGAGTGCAATTATTAGGAACAAGGCCAGGCAAAAGTATATCATGGACATCATCCAATGTGTTGAAGGAGCCTTACCTTCACACACTGAGAGACCCTGCCGGATAGCTCTTTCCCATGCTATTCGTGTTGTATCAGAAGTACCACTTCGTGACCAGTTTTTAAAAGTGGGACAATGCTAGCTGCAGGATATCATAGATCTATCTCCCCTCCCCATTTGCTAGATAATTCCTCTGGGCAAAGGACATGTCCAGGCATGCCTAAGATTAAAAGCAACCCAAATATTTATATTCCAGCTGTTTTCCTTGTGACTTGTCCTAATGCTACCGGTACAGTACAAATCAAGTTGAGTAAAGTAGAAATCAACAGGAATTCAAGGCAAGCATGGGTCAGTTTCAATCACCCACTTTGGAAGCTTATCTAGAGGAACACTGTTGGTGAACCTGTTTTGCCTCCTTTAAATTCATGGTGAAAAGGCCGTATCTTACACAGCAAGGAATATTTTAATAAATATTCAAGTTCCTAACAGTTTGTGTAGCTAAATATGATATGTTTTAATTAACAGAGACTATGTTATATTTTATTTTGAAATGTAATTGATTTTATTTGTTGTTTTGCCTAGCTTCAGGAATGATCTTACCCACACATGGATGGGGCCGTTGGGTATCCATGCCTATTTTATTTCTTGCATGAAAAAAAAAGAAATATCTGAAAAAAATCCCAATCCTTTTCCAAAAGAGCAGTCCTTGGGTCTGTATTCTCATGAAGGGGTGAGACCATCATGAATGGTTTAACAATCATACTAGCATATCCACTTTACAAAAATTGATACCTAAGCAATAGTAAAAATTACTAGATCTGGGCTGGAAAGACGGCATCAAAGACTTAAGAACTTTCAAAAATCTCTTTTGCCTGGCAGCCTGTTTTACTTCACAGGGCTGAAGGTTCAGCTTCTCCCAGGATGATCAGAAGATCCCCCCCCCCCCCCAAAGCGTGACCAATTGCTTGAAACAAAGGCTTGCTTTGAAATGATGCAAAAGATGTTTAATTTACAGGTAGCGCAGCATCACAAACTGGAAAAAGAGGGAACAGAGGGAGACTCAGTAAAGAAGCGAGAAAGCTGTCAAAATCCATAAAACGATTTTGCTGAACTGTTGCAGTTCCTTCCCTTTGCAAATTTAACACGAGGACAGCAGGAACCCTGGAAGGAGCGAAACAGAGCTGTCAGAGCAGAGGAGGAGAATGTAACAGGAAGGCCATGGAACCATGCTTGCCTTACTGAAGAAGGAAGAGTCAAATGTATCCATGCCATCCACCACATCATCGTCCATGAAACTAGGATACAAAAAGCTCCGTTTGTTGCCTCTGCGTTTTTGCACTGAAGGATCCAGAACGGAACGCCCCTATTGTAAGAAACAAGTTGGAATTAGTGAATGGTCAGATTCAAAACACTCCCTATCAATGATTCAGCCTATTATCAGCAACTCCAACTCCAATTGGAGTTATGGGGATACCATCAGCCCTGAAGTTGCTTTCCAAAAGGGGAAGATGCCTACTAAGAGGAAGGCTCAGGGCTTGGCACATGATTAAACACTCTGGAACTGTATCCAAACAGGTTTGAGATACAGTTTAAGTCAAGATAGCTACAGGCTTCATTTCAGTAATTTTGTGGCATTGTCTGTTGGGTATAAGCCAATTATATTAATATTGCTTCCAATTATGAATTAGGAGGTTTTACATAGCATCCACCTTCCAGCCAAATGTCGCTAAATCTACCTTCCCATTCTTTTTCTGTGCAGTACAACAGCTCCCTCTGGTGATACTTGTATTCTGAATTGAGAATATGCTTTTACTTCTATTATGCACCTACCTATTTGGGTTTTAAGTCTTATAAGGGGAATATACCATCATTGTGTGCCTATTTGTATTCCCACCAAACAGTTTTCTTTTGATCGTGGCCTTTCTCAGGACAATCCATTTCATAACCCTCAGCTTTAAGAAGCTTGGAATATGAAAATCATCAAAGTGTGTCAAGGCAATTATACTTTCATGGATGGACTCACTGAATTCCAGAGTTCAAATACAAACTTAGAAGTACCAACATAACAAAATATTATATATATATATATATATATATGCATATATATGCATATATATGTGTGTGTATATATAGCAAAAAACATAAATGCCCTCCCACCCAATGTAACTCCAGACACACATGGCAATTTCAGAAGTAGAAAAATTACTTGGAGAGATAATTGCAAACTGGAATTTATTTTCCATTTCAAATTTGAACTGAAATCCTGTATATCCACAACTTTTTTCCCTCTACGGAAAAAATAAGGAAGCAGCACATTGATATCACATCCTTGACACCATTATTTAAGAAGTAAAGAACTGAAGCTCAGAGTTTTACCACAAAACTAGAACTCACTCTGATAATTGCTGCAGCTGCTTTAAAGCTCATATGGGCCACGGATTCCCTTTTCCTGCGGGGCAGGCGGGTGTAGCCCGACCGTACACTACCTAATGATGCCAAGGACACAACGCCAGGAGTAAGAGGGGGGAGGACAGGATGTGGGGTTCGGGGACGATCCACTTCATCTGGGTGCCTGAAAGGACGGCCTCGGGCCAAAGGATCTACAATCTGAAAGGATAAAACAATTGAAACAATTAGTCTTGTACTCAGTGCTGAAATGGAACAGGAATGTTGCTTTAAATTTTAATCGTATCAACCATGGGATGGTGCCTTAGACAAATATTTGATTCCCCTCCCATCATAGGATTTCCTTTGACCAACATCTCTCTGATCCCTTTCAATATTTTTCCACATCATCTGATATAGAGTCTCTTTTAAACAGATGACGTGGCCACCCATCACCCCTTTAAATTTCCTTACAGGAAGGGAGAATTAGGATCAACTCTTTCATTCAGTAGGAGCAGGCCATCACCTCAGTGGCAAATGAGGTGGGATAATAACAGGAAATTTCCTTCACAGCCATAAACTGGCCTCCTGAACATCTTATTCTTCACCTCAGCTAATTTGATAGGATTTCCTCTGGTTGACTGTGGCTTCCCAGATCCTAAGGTGGAGTTTGTTGTTGCTTGATACCAGACTTTTTCACTTGGCACTTGAGCTGAACTTGAAGACCTTGAAAAGAGGAAGTTCTGACTTTCTGGTGGCCCTTTTCCCTCAAGCTGTACATCCAATACAGGGATTATAAATTCTTTTCTAAAGCCAAATCTAGCATGCCTGTTTTCTGCGTTACCGACTCTCTTGTGTAATGACACCTACCTTGGGCATTTTTGTTGGCTTTGGGGATTCTGTGCCTTGGAAAGAAGGAACCTCCTGGCTGTTCACTTCTATTTCCCTGTAGGCAGGTTTGAGTTTTCCATAGCGCAGGCTGCAGTGCTGAAGGCTCTTGCGCTGCCAATTCTGCTGCTTTCCATCCCAATCATTGCTGACGCCAAACCACTGAGCTGCTCCTCTGAGTATAGCAAAGAGGAGACAAATGTCATAAGGCATCCATGGTTTCACAAGCAACATCAAGTTTTTAGGAAGCTAACTGCCCCCGCATCTAATCCACCCAGGCCCGAACATTTATCTAGTTTTGCTTCCAGGAATGGCAAATCTATGGATGTGTTTTCACAGATGGAAGGGGTTGGTGGTGGAGATTGTAGGGAACACTTTTAAATCTGACAGAATAAACATGAAGAATTGTGGATAGAAATATTCATTTTTTTTTCATCAAATCTTTGAAATACGTTTAAGGGGGGAAAAAACCAGATAAAGCACACCAATTTGATGGTGGGGCTGAGTTACTTTTTATGGATTAGATTTTCTTCCGTTTATCTTCCTTTTTAGTATCTGTAAATTGTTATGGCTCTGTTCTATGAAAAGCCACTGTCATGCCCCTGGTGGAGACTGATAGTGAGGGAGAGGAGGAACAGCCGACAGGGAGTGGAACTGAGGTTGTGGAGGGGGCTGGGAAAGGGAAGAGGCTGGCTGAGTAGTCAGAGGAGGACCCAGGCCCATCCCCTCTCCATACTAGGGCACGCAGGGAGGAGAGGATAAGGGAGAGACATGGTCTACTCAGGAAGAGGGCCTTGATCTTCTTCATGGGCTGCAGCTGTGACCACTGAATAAGAGGATGGACATGTGTAAGGGTGAGCACTGGAAACTAAGTGTGGAAATATCTCTAGTTCGTGGTTCCTGAGTTTGGCGTCCTTACTAGTGTGTGTTGTTATCTGTGGACAGCCTCCAGCCCTTAACTTGCCTCATTTGTGTTGCTTTTTTCCTCCTTCTTGTAACTGCTTGTGTGGGAGTTTTTTGTATTCAGTCAAGCATATTCGGAGCTTGGAAGCAAAGTGAAGGAATAAAAGGGGCTTCACCTGTTTTCTGTGACTGTGTTTGTTTTGTATCCCACCCTGGGTCATCACAGCCATGGTCATCCTTAACAACTGAGAGAAGGAATAATAACACAACTATCTCACATACAGGTTGTCCTTGGTTTACAACCATTTGTTTAAGGATGGTTCAAAATTACCCCAGCCTCAACTTAAAGTTACAACCCTTGCATGATCCCTGCAGTCGTGTGATTGCATTTTGGGCACTTGAGCAACTAGCTTGCATTTATAATGGTTGCAACCTATTGCAGACATGTGATCATAGTTTGTGAACTTCTCAGCCAGCTTCCGACAAGAAAAGTCAACTGGGGATGTCAGATTCACTTAATGACCACATGATTCCCATAAGGAGCATGTAATTTGCTTAATGACCGTGATGAATTTCCTTAACAACTATGACAAAAATTATCATAAAATTAAGCCTTATCATGTGATGGCTCATTTAATGACCATATGGATTAGCAACTAGAATCTCAATTGCAAGTTGAGATCTAACTATAATGTAAAATAGCTCACAAGAAATAGTTGATATTTCAGCCTTATTTCCCCTTGTTTGACACTGGTTCCAGTTTTGAGCAAGGTCCAGGTTCGAGTACTGGCTAATCTTTTAAAGCAACAGCAATAGCACTTGGACTTATATACCGCTTCACAGTGCTTTAAAGCCCTCTCCAAGTGGTTTTATAGAGTCAGCATATTGTCCCCAACAACTTCATTTTACCAACCTTGGAAGGAAGGAAGGCTGAATCCACCATGAACTGGTGTGAATCAAACTGCTGGCAGTCAGCAGAATTAGCCTGCAGTACTGCATTCTAACCACTGCACCACCACGACTCTTAAAGCACTGATTGCAAACATAATGGCATTCAATTAAACTGGGAGCCTATATGTTCTCAAGAGGAAATTGTCCTTAGTTACAAATGAATTCAGTGAGTCTAAGTTCACTTACAAGGACAAGAAAGAGCTTCAAAAATATCTACCAAGTCTTTTTAATGTTACTTACAACACAGCAAGCAGAAAAATCAAACACTCACAGACTCACAAATTATCCCCAGCTGTTGTTTATATTCATATTATACCATTGCTTTGTTTTTAAATGCTGTAAGCTGCCCAGAGTCATTATTATGAGATGGGCAGCTGAATCAATAGAAGAAATCAGACAAATAAACCACGGTAAGTTAACACGTTAGGATAAAGTTCTCCTTACTTGCGAATACTCTGGGACAATGAGGTTTGTCTATGCAAGGTGGGATGTCTTTCAAAGTTGCTGCCCTGTCTTTTCAATCTCGACTCCTGGAGGCTCACACTTTTTTGAAGAGCTGGGTTCTTTTTCAGAAGCTAAAAAGAGACATTGAGGTCATTCAGCAAAGAAGTTGGGGAGGACGAATTGATCCAGAGACCAACTCAACTATCCACACAAATTGTGAATTCTCAGAAAAAATCATACTTCTTGATCACGGAGGGATCAGGATCTATTCTCCAGTTCATGGCTAGATAAGCAAGCTGATTAATCAGGCATAGATATTTGTGTGAGGGTAAAATGGTACACAGATCAAATTACACACTTGCCTTGAGCAGTTTATAACCTAGGGACCAGTGAAAGAGAAAAGGAAAAAATGCAATGGAATAAGGGATGGGATGGATGACATTTTCTACTCAAGGAAGTGCAACATTCACAAAAAATCTGCGTAGAATACCAAAGAACTGGCTGGAGTTTACAAAAGATTTTACCTTATACTGCACTTATACGATCCGTTCCACCTTGTTACTAGCTAGTGAGTATGCACAGTAGAATAGATAATGCTTTGAAATGGTGCGATATAGCAAGCCAATGTAATAAAAGCTAAGGCAGGGGTGTCAAAATCAAGGTACGGGGGCCGGATCTGGCCCAAGGGGTACTTAAGAGCTTTTCAGATAGCACGTAACAGTGGAAATCTCACAGACATTTATGGATCTCAGTAATTCATACCATTGTTTGGTTGTTTTCCTCTTCGGTCTTCACTGGTGGGATCATGATAGAGAGGTTGGGGGGCTTCTTGCTCTGAAGTCGACTGCTGCTGGTGCTAGAACGGCTGCTTCCATTTTTATCGCTGTCTGCCATCTTGGACCAGAAGGTATTTGACTACCTGTAATGAAGAAAGAAGCAAGGAATTTAAAACTGAATACTCCCTTGCGTTCTTTTGATTAAAGGCAATCTTCCCCACATTTAAAGGCCTCCTCCTTGTAACTTCCAACCATCACCCCCAGCCGCCAGAGGAAATGCAGTCCCAACATACTTTGAAAGCTCCAGGTTGGGGAAAGAACACTTAGGAAGGGTGATGGATCAATAGATTAACACGTCAGACATTTTTTGAGCAACAATAAATGGTTTCAGGGAGGCAAAGAACTTGGTAAAATGTCATTAAATAACTAATTAGTTTTGATTCGCAGGCCTGCAACTCTAGGTGTCCAAAAACAAATAAACAATATCAAAACAATATAAAAACTCTGAGGACACTCAAGCAAAAAATAATAATAATAATAATAATGCAAAACTACAACTAAACTGTTTTTACCCTCCGGCTCAGGAACACATAATTTAGACATCAACCAGATAACTTTGACTAATCAATATTTATTTATTTTAATTCATTTGTACCCCTCCTTCCTAAAATGACTAAGCTAGTCCTCCCTTAACTGACAGTCTTGTTTAGCAACTGTTCAAAGTTGTGAGGGTGCTGAAAAGCAATTTTATGGCTGCCCCTCATACTTACTACTGTTATAGCATCCCTGCAGTCATGTGACTGGTGGCATTTACCAATGTCACAGCTTCCCACAATCACATGATCGCCATCTGTGAGATTCAAAGTCAGCTTCTAGACTAGGGGCTTCCAAACATAGCCCTTTTAAGACTTGTGGACTTCAACTCCCAAAATTCTCCAACCAACATGGCAGACTGAGGAATTCTGGGAGTTGAAGTCCACAAGTCTTAAAACTGCCAAGATTGGAGACCCCTCTTCTAGACTGTGGAAGGAGTCTTGGTGGTATGCGGTATTGCAAGCAAGCTCTGCCCATTGCCTGGAGTTCAATCTTGCCAGGGCCAAGGTTAATTCAGCCTTCCAATCTTCTGAGGTTGGCAAAAAGAGGACCCAAACTGTTGGGGGCAATATACTGACATTGTAAACCATTAAGATAGAACTGTAAAGCACTATGGGGTAATATATAAGTGCTATTGCTAACCTAACAATCAGTCAATGGGGAAACCAGCAAAAAAAAAAGTAAATTGTGGTCACATGGTATCTCACTTAACAACAGGCCTGCCAGTCCCAAATGTGTCTTTAAATGAGGACTACATGTAAAGGTAATAATACATATGGTATTATTTTGTACATTTTCAGGAAATTGTGTTTAACTACAATGGGAAACACTTCAGATTTCACATTACAGGGAATATTTCCATATGAGGGTATAGGACTGATGTCTGTACAATGGATTAAAATCTTTTTCTAAACAGAAGGAGAACCAAACATTAATGGGGTCTTAGGCATAAGCAGTTTGGACATGAAGCAGAAACTGTCAGGAGGGGCACATCGTTCCAGTCTCTTTTTTTAAAATATTTTCAAGACTTGGAGCTTACTTAGAAATGACAGGAAGCCAAGTGAAATAGTTTGGGAGCCTGACTTTTAGTAACCTCATAAGTTATTGACCCTTTTCCTAAACTGGTAATCCTGCAAAATAAAGTTTTTTTAAAAAAGACATTCAAACTCTCTGGGTGGATTTAAAACTAATTCCGTTTTTATATTCCTTCAGATCAACTTTAAAGGCACTCTTCTCTTTAAATCTGTCCTTGTGAATGCTGAAAGGTTTTTTCCCAAAGGCCTCTGGAGTCTTATTTCATTTTATATTAATTACTCCGACACACACACACAATGTTCTTGTACAGAAACCCCTTGTTTGTTTGAAGTTTGGCATATCCACAAGGGACTTTGCCATTGATCCAAATGTTTAAATCAATTCTTTCACACCATTTTTAAAAACACTTCAGCTGTTCGCTGATCTCCAGAAAAAGCCCCAGAAACGAAAATTTTTCTATTGTGAGATTTGGATTCAGATTGGAATCAAAGCTGGTGGCTTTGGAAACACTCCATTCCCCAATTAGACTTTTTCAACCTGGCAAAGCAGGATATATGGTATGGTATGGTATGGTATGGTATGGTATGGTATGGTATAGATACAGATATCCCTTATCACAGTTTTCAGAACTGAAACTTTCCCTCAATCATCCTAAGCCTGTTTAATGCAAGGGACCTTCAAGGATTAAAGATAATAATCCTGACCTATTCACACTGACCAGCAGTTGTATCATTCCCTGCAGGAAGAAGAACGCTTTAGAGAGTCATCTGAAGGCACAGAACACAAACAGATGAGAGTTTGCAATTGCTGGATGGGTCAGCTAGGGTTTGTAGTGCCACTTACGCGTTCTCACCAGCTTTACTATCAGTGCTATTTAGGTTAGGCTGCCTCAGTCTTTTGACCTATTAATACTACCATGGGAAAAGCTAACCGCTCCTAATAGCTTACACAATGGTCAAATAATATCTTACATATAACATGTAGATGGTGACTTAATTATTATATACACCAGATCACAGAGCATAACAGGAGTCTCAAAGGCTCCCTAAATATAGTACCTATTTTGGTTCATGCAGTCCTTCATGGGGTCAATGTTGTATCTTATATCCAAGAGAGAAGTTTCCCCATTTCATGGCATCTCCCCATTGCATGAAATTAGATGTTGGATCTAATCCAATAAATTTAAGAATGGGAATCTTAGTCCCTCAACCACAAAACAAAAACATGAAACCTTATTCCCATCCTCACATAAAACCTTTAACTTCCCTTCCCCCATTCCTTTCCTCCAAATGAAATATATATTATTTCCATATATTGCACAGTGGTTAAACCATCAGGAATGAAATTTCTATTTCAACCTTCCTTAATCTGGGATCTATAGCATGTTAGGGTTACAATGGCCAGAATTATCCATGCAGCACCAGGCTAGAAAGTGGGAGACATGAGTTCTAGTCCTACCTTAGGCATGAAAAAAAATGACATGGTAATCTTAGGCCAGTCACTCTTTCTCAGCCTCAAGGATGTTGTTGTGGGGAAAATGGGAGGGAGGTGTGTTGGATATGTTCGCTGCCATGACTTATTTGTAAAAATAATAAAGGCAGGAAATAAGTAAGTAAATAAATAAATGATTCTGTTGGATGGGGATCAAGAAAGCGAGGACACCAGTTTAAAACAGCTTCTCCATTTGGTTCTAGCAGCTGGAAAGGTCTATGGATTAGAAGGAAATTGTATATATCCATTCATAAGTGCTTAACCAACACTGTGCTAATGCTCAGAAAATAGTCCAATACCAACTTGTGCTGCATCTTAAAAATAGATTGCAATGACCCAAGTAACTCTACATGGGGCTGCTCCTAAAGATCACCCAGAAGCTGCAATTAGCCCAGAATGATGTGGCACACTTGGATACCCCGTGGTTCACCTGAATAATACTAGAAAGATGTACTGGTTTTTAACTGCTTTCGGGATGCAATTCAGAGTGCTGGTTATCAGTTTTAAAGTAGAGGGTCAGGCTACCCAGGGACCACTTCTCCCTGAGGATATCTACCCATCCTATGATATATTAGATAGAATGGGCACAGTCCAAATTCCATGCCTTACATGTTGTCATCTGTTGGGATCTTGGAGTTTTGTGTTGTTAATGGCAATCTCAGCCCTTGGAACCGGCATAGGACAACTTGCTGTGGGACAATTCAATTTAAATAAACTAATTATAAAAGCTATCTTTATTTTTAACATTCACATTTCATTTTGTTCCTCCATTTGCATCCTTTCTTTAATTATTCTGTTACCCCATTTCTTCAATATTAGTATAACTCTTTGTCCCATGGTGAGTTGGTCACAGTGAGTGAGTTGCACTTTTTAGCCTTCCAGAAGCCTGGGAAGACTGGCTATTCTCTACCCTCTCCCCCCAAACACTGGAATAGGATGGAGGTTGAGCTGGGGGGATGGTTGGTTTGGAGGTTGGGGGAAAGGGTAGTTTTGATCTGAACAAAACCAGAAAAAGTTATGAGTCTGCATCCTAAAATTAGGCTTGAAAGAAACAGACAGGGTTTTTTTTGTATGAACAGACCAAGTTGCATTCATAAATAATTCACAGTAAAAATTAATTCACAATAAAACCATTTTTGGACTAAATATGTGATTAAAGACTACCATTCTTTAGTTCTAAATGTGTCTTCTCACTCAAACCATATCCCTAACTTGTGTGTGGTTTTGCTTTTATCTAACCATGTCTGTAGTAGGGTGGTCAGATAAAAGGATGCATCTTGTAAAAAGATTATTTCATTCCCAGCTGGATATTTTTTTTCTTATTAGCAATGTGGATGTGGCAAACATGATGTGACATTCTGATAAAACATGTCCTTCCTGTTTTATTCTTGCAGGACAGGCTTAAGCATTAAGAAAGTTACATACTCCCTGGCAAAAGTGCGTATTTATTTTCCTGTTCTTCAGACATACCAAGCTCCAGCAAATAAATTTTAAAAAATTAATTGCAATGACACCCATGTCCGTTAGAGGGCAATGGCCTCATGTTATTCAAGCTTTCTTGGCTGGTCTAAAATAAACAAGAGCCTTACTGTGACACCTTCAAGGCTTATTTACTGGGAGGGGAAAAATGGTAAACAAGGAGGCTCAATGTAGACTGCAGTGTTTTTATTAGGCAATTCAAGTGCATATAGAAGATAAGCAGAGAGACAGTTCCTTTTGATAACAATACTAGCGTTTCTTAACCTTTGCAGCTTTAAAATGTGGGGACTTCTACTCCCAGAAATCAGTATGGGGAATTCTTAATTCTTCCTAGCTCTTGCCAGGAGCATTTTTTAAACTAGGTTTTTCAGCTTTCTAATTACCTGTTGATCTGATCTGCAGTTGGATGCTGCTGCTGCTGTTAAAGAGTGTCACCATGGCTTTTAGACATTCCTTCCTCACCAATGTGCCCCTTTCCAGAAAAAT
This sequence comes from Bungarus multicinctus, assembly GCA_023653725.1. Lineage (NCBI taxonomy): Eukaryota > Metazoa > Chordata > Lepidosauria > Squamata > Elapidae > Bungarus > Bungarus multicinctus. The sequence continues at coordinate 116,556,288 of CM042834.1, read as the reverse complement.
CAATTACAATAATCAGAAACCACAGCCAACATGAGCAGTGGTTCAATATAGGAAACACACGCTTTGGGGAATACTACATTAATTATCACACGGTGCTTTAAACATATCATTTTAGCTGCTCAACAATATAAAGTATTTGAAGGGTGAGTATATATATTTCTTTTAAAAAATGGAAATATGGGGTAAGTTCTTGTCACTCTCTTAATCATAAGTCATTAAAATAGAAAACTCTCCTTCAAGTCAAGTTTGTCTCATGGATGTTTTAAGAAGATGTACATATATCCTATGAAAGTGGTTGTCCTGGCCTTCTAGATTTTCTTTTTCCAGCTTCCCAGTCTTATCTACACAGCCCTGGGAATCTCCGTTACAAGGATTAACCAGTCTGGATTCTGGTCCCACTAAGCTTTAGTGGTCAGATAAGAACAGCTATATGCTGAAACATCTCTTAAACTAGATTAGCAGACCAATATCTATGCTCTACATGCTTCAAAATTTATAGAGATGATTAGGATAAAACAGCTATATAACGTAATTCAGTTAATTCCATTAAAGCATATTATTATAGTTAGTTTAGCATTTTTTTAATTTCTGAGACATATGAGATATCAGGTGGGTGTTTGTGTGTGCACATGCAGTAAAATTTGAGAGCATCTGTGTCCATTATGCCCAGCTGATAAGCCGCCTGTATTAGTTTCATAGCTACCTTAAAGTGAGATCTCTTCTTTTGGAGAAGAACAGCAAGCCTTAGCCTAGCATCCTAGCAAGAATACATTGCATGGGAGAGGAAGCCATAAATGTTTAAGAGGCCCCTCTCAGGAAGGGAGCAATGTAATAAATAATCCAGGCCCTCAAGCATCCCAGGAGAACAAGCATCCTATACAGCAATTCTCAAAGTGCTTGAGCCGGCAAGAAATAGAGCTCGTGTCAACAGAGAAAGAGGGGCTGATGCATTAGTAGTTTGCCTCATCCATTATAAATTTTGGGACCATCGCCATCTGAATGTTGAGGGAGAAAATATTTATACAAGTCGATACAATCCCAAAAATAGGAAAATAGCACTAGCAGGTATTAGACCACCAGAGCTGGCAGAAAGGACTTCAGCCAAGCTCGCCCCGATAAACAGGAATAATGGTATAGAAATGCAACCAGGCGATGGTTTTTTTCAGTTACAGACACAGTAGATTGAAGGCAGCATTCATATATCTAATTAGCTTCCTGTGATTAACTGAGAGATCCCAGGTGGACTCCTGCACCTCCTATGGATATTTCTTGCTCTTGGAGATCCTACAGCAGGTTATTGGAAACAAACGTTTTCATAACCATGCAGGGCTCTGAACTTCATTCAAAGTGCTTAACGCACTAAATGCACCACAAAAGACATGCATCTTCCTAAGCCAAATCTAGCCTGAAAGTAAAATGGTGTTCTATTTCCAGTGGGAAGTTATGCAGAGGAAAGATTATTTAACTTACTTGAAATCAATTGGAAGTTTTATTAAGTTGTCATCTACTTCAGTAGGCCAAAATAGCTGTGTGTCATCTCCTCCGCCCAATTTTCTTATATGTTCAGGCTGTATATGTTATATGTTTGCTGGCAAAGGTCTCTGCAATTTACCTCATGCAGGAAGGACAGACTTGAATGATATGCAGCCCCCAAATGATGTAATAGTTAAGGGATAAGACTAGGGGTAGGATTAGGAAGGTCCAATTAGTCTATTCTTGGCCACAAATGTTCTGTGTGTGACTTTGGACCAGAGGTAGTGTTCAGCAGGTTCTGACCAGTTCTGGAGAACCGGTAGCGGAAATTTTGAGTAGTTCAGAAAACCGGTAAATACCACCTCTGACTGGAGATTTTACAGTATGCTTCCCCTGCCACGCCCACCAAGCCACGCCCACAGAACCGGTAGTAAAAAAAACTGAATCCCACCACTGCTTTGGACCAGTTGTTATTGTAAGGCAAAATAGGAAGAGAGAGTGCTGTGTACACTATGTTAAGCTGCTGTATAAAAAGCAAAACAAACCAATGAATAAATGAAGGGAAAACTGGAGTTATGTTCCTTTGGCAAGCGAGCAGCCCATTCACAGAGGGAATGACTAATTATACGAGAATGGCCACCAAACTCAGCTGCCAGCACTGCCTTCAAGAATTCTCTTTCTTTGCTTTTAATCACCTAGCAAATACAATGGCAAAATACTGGAATTCACGCTCCACCAGCATAATAACATGCCTCATCAGTTGGTACATAGTCGTATCTGGGGCCTGGATGACTTGTTTTCTCCATGACAGGCAACCTGCCAAGGAGGAGCATTTAACAATGAATGGAATGAAAGGGGGACCATGAGAAGCTGTGGCTTAGCTCCTTTAACCACCCTTCTTCTTGAGGGTGACTGCAACCAAGACAAGAGTTATTGTGCCCAAGGGTGCTCAAAGCCACAGGATGAGAATCAGCCTTTTTTGGGGACCACTAAGGTTTTTCTTCAACAAAAAAATGAATAAATGACCTGGCATGGCTGAAACAGAACCTCTCTTTCTCTCAGCAGGAAAACAAAGGCTTATCTCCACAGGAATGAAATAGCAGGAGGCAGTGAAATAATCTTGCAGGTCATGTTAGCTGGGGAATTATGGTGGTGGAAAATCCAATTCATTTGCTGGGCACCAGGCTGGAGGTAGTGAAGGTGCATAAATAGAGCCTCAGTATGGGAACCACAGAAAATGAGAGAATTTTCTCTGACCAATTAATTGTACGCCACTATTTATATTGCATTGCTAAAACATACAGTTTTGGAGATGTGTCTATTACATTTCTCAACCTTTTGTGCCTGGAAGAACCTTTCAAATGTTTTTCAAGCTTCAAGAACCCCTGAACACTCAGACTTAAATTCAGGGCAGAAGTCACAAAATTATATTTGTCTCCTGTGTACACCGGTATATATATTAATTAAAATAAAGAATTAAACGTCTTCCTTTCCTCTGCCTCCTTCTCCTTCAACTTTGTGGATGGCTTCTGAAACTGCTGATTCCCAGCCCAGCCCCAGATCAGATAACAGTTAACAGATAATCAGAGTTGGAAGGGACCTTGTAGGTTATCTAATCCAACCCCCCCCCACCCAAGCGGGAGACCTTTCATCATTTCTGACAAATGGTGGTACAATCTCTTCTTGAAAGTTTCAAGTGATGGTGCTCCCACAACTTCCATTGGTTCCATTGGTTGATTGTTCTCACTGTCAGAAAGTTTCTCCTTATTTCCAGGTTAAATCTCTCCCTGTTCAGTTTCCATCCATTATTCCTTGTCTGGTCTACAGGTGCTTTAGAAAATAGCTTGACCCCCCACTTCTCTGTGGCAGCCCCTCAAATATTGGAAGACTTCTACCATGTCTCCCCTGGTCCTTCTGTTCACTAGACTAGCCATGCCCAGTTGCTGTAACTGTTCTTCATATGTTTTAGTCTCCAGTCCCCTCTTCCGTACCTGCCTTGAGACAGAGCCCCCTGGGCCATTGTACCTGCAAGATAGGCAGGCATGCCCTGACAAGGAAAGTCCTCACAAGGAGAGGGTGACTCTCTGTCTCACCACCTACTCTTCTCTCCTCTCTTCCTTATCCCTCCCTCACTCCTCAGCTCAGCTCATTCTTCTGCTCATGCTCTGGTCACCTCCCTGTTTGCACCTGTTTGCACAATCCCCACTCTTGTCCACGATATGCACATACTCTGGTAGTGTGTGGAGGTTGGAAGAGTTTTGTTTGGTCTCTCTTTTTAAAAAAGAAAATCATGATCTCCAGGGAACCGCTAGTGACCTCTGATGGAAACCTAGGATTCTGTGGAACCTCAAATAACTGATATTGGTTAATATCAGTTATTTCAATCTTCCGCAATTTTGACACCTTTTAGAAATATTGGACTAGAATTCCCATTATTCTCAGTAATCAGGAGTTGTGGTCCAACACACTGGGAGAGCACCAGATCGAAAACACTAGCTGCGCCCATTTGAATGACATCTTCCATCATCCCCTGCCAGCACAAACAATGGGTAATGGCTAGGCACGATGAGGCCTGTGTTCCAAATACAGTGATGTGTGGGAAGGCTGCATTTGGATATGAGCTTAGTAGTCATTCATAAACAAAGTCCCAAATAAAATTTAGTTATAAGTTAATGTTGATTATATATGCTGCAACATAGTCATTCCAAATTAATCTATCAACCAAGAAGCAATATTTCAGTATTTCTAGAATATAACTAAGCAACTACCCTATAGTTTTTGAAAAATAATCTTCATTTCTCAAACTTATTTCCAAGGTTTTGTCACTATTAGAACATTAATCAGTTGTAAAAAAAAACAAGCAAGGGTAGCTTATTTGGCTCCATCACAGAAAGCTTAACTCATGGGTAATTTTTGGGTGGTACCAATTCTTCAAAGAGGGACAGTCTGGGATATTGGTTAAGGCAGCATGTTAAAAATCAGGAGACTGTGAGTTCTAGGCCTACTTTAGGCACAAACCCAGCTAAGTGGCTTTGGTCCAGTCACACTCTCAGCCCTAGGAAGAAAGTAGCTGCAAACCACATCCGAAAATGTAGCCAAGAAAACCTTCTCCAGACAGTCTCCAGGAGTCAAAGATCGACTTGAAAGCACATTTGCAAAAACAACATTTAAAAATTCCAATCCAAAATTGCATAATCTACTCCGTAACACAAACATCCACACAACCCAAGATTGATTCCCCTCACTCCTGTTTGCTCATAGCTGCCTCACTTGGAACAGGTTTAAATATACAAAAAAGAGACTCAGTTGGAATGGAAAAATTTCCCTTCCAAAGTCCTGCAGACAGTGAGAGAAGAGACTTATTCTCTTGTTAGCAAGGAAAAGAGTGAACCATCTAGACCGCGGGTCTCCAACCTTGGCAACTTTAAGCCTAGAGGACTTCAACTCCCAAAATTCCCCAATTAGCAAGCTGGCTGGGGAATTCTGGGAGTTGAAGTCCACCAGGCTTAAAGTTGCCAAGGCTGGAGACCCCTGATCTAGACTATGCCAACTATAAACTATCATTATGAAACAGAAGAATGCAATGCATCACAAGGGGAAAAGAGAGAGAAGAAGAAGACAAGACCAGAGACCATGTAGTGGTTTCCCAAAATAAGATCATTCATAGGTACCTCTGACACTTTTCCATCTTGTCACCTTGCTAACATAGCTAAGTTGGCTTTCTTTAATCAATGCAACAATCCCGCTTGCTATGATTTGATTTACTTAGCATGCTATGCCTGAATCCATTCAGACTTCCTTCATTATAGAAGGATCCTATAATCAAGAGACTGAATTTATGGAAGAGAAGTAAACACTATTTACTTAACAACCCAGCTGGTACTTGCTGAAGGAACAAATAAAGAATTTCCAACCAGGCAGCATATCATCAGTAAGCCAATGATGGCGCCTGGGACCAAAATAGCAGTAGGTCTCACATTGTCACAGGGGCAGCACAACAATTTATTATTTGTAAAAATAATCATAAAAATAATAAAGATGGGATAAACACACACCCATTTGAACTTTGATTCAGGTGACACTGAAAACACAAGATAACCCTCCAAGTGGCAACTACTCAGATGATTGCAAATCCTTCCATTCCCCACATTTCAGTCAGAACTGAAGAAGCTTCTTGGATGAGAAGAAAAATGTTTTCAAGAAAAAAAAAACATGAAAGTCTAGTTACCTTTTGGAAAAGAACCTTTGGGTCTGATTGCCCTCTTTATATTCCAGCGAATTAGGAAAGCATCCACCAGAGCCAATTATCTCATTGTTCTGGATTTTTAAAAAATGGTCCAGCCCTTTTGTCTACGTAACAGTTCCTACATATTTCTATCAAGTCCATCTTCCTCATTCTCTACACAAAGCAACTCTGGTGTTGCAGGGTAGAAGTTGCTCTGTTCTCGTGGGTGGAAGTTGATCTATAACGCTGTTCTACAGAGAGAGTTTATGGAGCTCATACTGAAAGGTGGAAGAACAATCATATTCTAATATTTCTACAGACTCCGCTTCTGAAGGAGGAGCCTGGACCAGCCACTGAGGAAGGAACATGCTCAAAAAAAGTCTTACTCCTTTTGCTTCCGTTTTCAAATAGTCACTGACCTCTGGTTGCCGTCACAGGCTGATAATGTCAGTCTAGTTCAGGTCACCAACCTTTTGGACCTCAGGGACCATTAAATTCATAATTTTAAATCCCGCGGACCATTAATATGATCTGTCTAATGACTGGCTGGGTGGGCGTGGCTAGGTGGTCATGTGACTGGGTAGGCATGGCCAAATCAATGTCACTCATGTCGAGGGGTGCCTTGCCGGCCTCTACTCACCCCTCCCCTCCCAGCCACTCCTTGCCTGCCCGCCTGAGTTCCTTAGGTCCTGAACAGGAAGTAGTTGTTGGAGCTAAGCAGCTGTTGGCAAAACAGCTGGCTCAAATTGGATCCGACCGAGAAGGAGGCTCAACAGAAGCACCTCACTGAGAACTATGAGCATAGGCTTTCCAAGTAGAGGGAAGACATCTGGGAGTGCAAGGCCAGGTACCGGCACCTGGAGGCTCAGCCAGTTCCAGGCCATGATGCAGTCCCACTGGCCCTCCAGCTCTTTGCTACCAGCAGCACTTCCCTCCAGCCCAAAGCTCCGCATCAGGAGGCTAAAGCAGACCCCAAGTCAGAATTTCTAACCCATTCTGACCTGCACAAAAAGACCCCAAGGGGGAGACTCTTTGCAGCAACACAAACGTTCATTGCACGTATCCAGTTCAGGGGCTGTAATTTGAAGACCCCTGATTTAGTGTAATAAAAAAATGCAAATAATTTTTCTGTGGACCACTAAAATTTTCTCATGGTCCACCAATAGTCCACGGACCACCAGTTGGTGACTGCTGGTCTAGTTGAAGACTTCTTGGGCAGGTAGTTGGCTAAGATGGTCAGGAAACACAGTGGCACATATGTTAACAAAAACAAGAAGCAGGCTGTGGTCAAATAGCAGAACAATCAGCTGATGGCCTGCTTATGGGGTTAAGATACCTAAGGCTGCTTAGAATCAGTAATGGGGAAAACACCTCAGAAAGGGCGCAAGACATCCCTTTCCTCAGCCTCGTTCTGGGTTAGTTTTATTCAAGTGAAAAGCACAGGAAGAGGTTTGCAGGCTTGGCCAAGATATTTGTGCCTGAGGCGATGAAGTGTTGTACATTGTACAATGTACATCTCACTAAGCCAAAATGCATAACACCCAGAACACCTGTCAAAACATTTTGATCCTAGATGAAGATCCTCTCCTCTTCCCATGAAATAAAAATACAGTGTTGTCCAATTAAATAGCTGGCAGATAATTTCCCAAATCTCACTCTGCCTAGAGCTGGTCCAAATGGTCTACTGCCCCCAGAATAATGCTTTTCCTTTTCCTTTGTATTATATTGTTATAAATATTCATACATTGCATTGTTTCAATTACAATGATATTTATATGATGATTAAAGGTTAAGCTATTTAAATAACAGACGGTTAACGAAGTATTAAAATACGGAAAGGAAAGAAGAAAATCTATCAATATTAACTACAATTTAGGATATCAATATTACAGCATTAAATGATTTGGCTTTTTCATCCAAAGTCAAAAACTGTATTAAAGTAAGAACCACTGAAATTCAAAATATCAATTTACATGGTAATGGGATTGATTTTAACCTAATTATTTAATATTAAAATCTCCATTGTATTTTTTAATATTGCTGAAAATAAAAAAAAAGATAGATGAAGCAAATTTAACAAAAGGTAAAATACCTAAAAAAAATAAACAGGAAAAAGAAAATAATAATAAATAGGAAAAAAGGACTTTGAAATAATATCTGAAGGACAGTGAAGAAGATGCACTGAAGCTAGTATACACCATTTGGGTTTACTTACTACTGGAGAGACCAACTGTCCTACATGAAGGCCCAAATGAAGAACAGAAAAGAGAGATGGGAAAACAAATAATTACACGACCAGTACATTAAAAAAAAATAACAGGCAAAGCAAATTTGTTTAAAAATGGCTAAGAACAAGAAAGTTGAAGAAAGAGACAAGAGGGGCTAATTCTGGCTGCAAAAGACTAAGCCTTAAGAACAAATACATACAAAGCCAGAATTGAGAAGACAGCAACAGACAACAGGTGCCATCTCTGCAAGGAAGCTGAAGAACAGGGAACCATCCATGGTAGTTAGCTGATAGAAGGAGATGGCACAGACTCAGTACAAACAGTGGCATGGTTAAGTCTTGGATATTGTATGACAGAGGCTTGTCTGTTTTTAGTTTTAAAACTAAAGAGCACTTTAGCTTCTTCATTTTCTATTACTTTGTCTGTTTTGTGGTTCCATCAATTCTCGCTTGCAGACAAATAGTGTTTCTTGCAGATTTTCCAATGGACCACTGTTGCTACTTTGTTATGCTGCTGTTCATAGTCAGTCCGTGCTGTCTTCTTGCAGCAGCTAACTAGCTGGTCCACTATTTTTCAGCTTCTTTGCAATGGTGGCATTTGCTGTCCGTTGCTGTCTTCTCAATTCTGCTTTTATGCATTTATTCTTACGGCTTGGTCTTGTTCAGCCAGAATTGTCCTTTTGTCTCTTTCTTCAAATTTCCTATTTTTAGCTATTCCCAGGCTTCTTATCTGCTTTGCCTGCTAGTTTTTGTTTTTAGTATATTTAAATGGCCATGTAATACTTTGCTTTGTCTATCTCTTTTCTATTCTTCATCTGGTCTTTTTTGTACATGAGTTTGGTTTCTCCAGTACTCAGTAGGCCTTCTTGATATACTAACTCCAGTACATTTTCTTCACTGTCCTTCAGATATTCTTCCAGTGCCCTTCTTGAATTAACTCATGTACTTGCAAATATTCCTTGCTCACCTATGATAAATTGAAAAGTAGAGTATGTCAATGTTGTCATTGTGTGGATGAAGGGTATTATTCATAGTCAATATTTTTCTGATCTTCATACAAAGGGTTTTCACTGGAGTCCTATTGATTATTCCAGCTGTGTATATAATGACTGGTATTACCCAGGTCCTAATTGCCTTGATGATATTTTCTCCACTGACTTTGGACTTTAAGATCTTCTTCTTCTCTCATGATGTGCTAACTTCTAATCTTCTACTTGATTTCAATGTGACTGATGTTGTCAGCTTGAAGGATGCCCAGATATTGTAGTGATATTCTTCATTTAGGCTCTTGATGTAATTTCCACAGGACATCTCAATCCTTTCACTTTTAACTATTTTACTATGTTGGTGGTAAGGATGGCACATTGGTCCTATCCAACCTCCATATTCACTGTATACTGTATATAAACAATGCTGAGCAGTGATTCTATTTTAGGTGTTTTTTCATGCAGCTTCAGATCGTCCATCTAAAGGACATAAGTTAGCCTGGCAAGTGTTTTTGATGTCTGATAACCATGGCCTGACTTGTTCAGTATTGTTGACAGAAGAATCAATGCAATTACAAACAGTGGCAGTGACAGTGAGTCGCCTTGAAAGATTCCACTCTTCATATTAACCTTTCCCAGTTTATCACCATTGACAACAACTTGGTCTTCTGTTGTGCCCTTGATCTTTACACAAAACATCTGTTGTTTCTATTGACTCTTATTATTTCTAGATACTTGACTATCCAATGATATGGGAGCTGAATGCCTTCTTGTAATCAATCCAAGCTACATTCATATTAGTCTTCCTTCTCCTACAGTTTTCTAAACTCATCTTGTCAATTAAGAACTGATCATTTGTTCCTCTACTATTTGGGCAGTTTTCTTTCTACATATGTGGAAAGAACTTATTTTTACTACATACTGTTGGATTGTATCACATATAATAGCAGGTAGCAATGTATGAACAATTATTAATTTAAATTTTCTGGCCATCCAGGTCCAATGGGAATAATAATATTCTGTCACTTCATTCTATACCAGACTTTCCTAGATTATTATTACTGATTTGTTTGATGAAAAATATCATATATTGTTCTCCTTCCCAATGAAACCAAGAATATACAAGCAAATATAATAATAAATTAATCTTCAATTTCAAAAACCCAATAAAGGAACCTCTGACAAAGGATTCTATCATAAATTAAAACACTAAAAATAATAAAGGGGCACTTTGTGACTCCAGTTCCCAGGAATTATGGCCTCCAGTGGTTTCAACACATCTGCAGGTGTCAAGACTGGCAAATGGTGCCTTATCCTATGATTTTTATTGCCATATAAATCTCTGGCTGTTGCCTTTCTGTTCCTAGGTTTATTTCCACCCAGCTCCTCAATCAATGGCCTTGAGACTTGCAATTACAGCTTCAAGCCATTTTCTGCCCATTTCAAATATATTAGCTCAAGCAGGAGGAAGCCAAGACAGGAGATGACTCTAAAATTTAAAACAGGTCAAAGGTCAGTCATGTGAGTAGAGAGGAAACAGTTTTTGTTTTTTAACAAGTTGTAATGAGGAGGAAAGCTACCCCTTTGCCATCTCAGCAACGAACGTAATGGAAATCCCTGCCTATTGGAGTGGTTTTGTTCAATCCTGGTCTCTACACTGTCTGAATTATTCTGCCAAATGAAAATCTAAGGGCAATAAAAGAAAAGCATTCTTCATAGATGTTGGCCAGAGGATAAGGAAGGTTCAAGCAATTAACTTTCAGCTATTTTAAGAGTGTGCCATCTCAACTCTCAATTAAGTATGTTTATTGGAAAGCTACTTGTAACACTAGAAGTGGGAACAAATGCCAGCCAATCTCCATATTCCACAGGAGTATGTTCACCTCCTCCCAACTGACCCATATCTGGGTCTATCTTAGGCATAAGCTCACTGAGTGACTCCAATCAAATGCTTCTCATTCTCTGCAAGCCAAACCATTCTCTTCAAATTAATCTTCCCCAGTTTGTCACCACTGACCAACAACTTGGCCTTCCATTGCATCATTGACCTTTGCACAAAGTGTCCGATATTTCTACTGACTCCCTTATTTCTAGGCACTTGATTATTCAATAGGGAGTTGAATGCCTTCTTGCAATCAATCAAAGTTATGTTCATGTTAGTCTTTCTTCTCTTACTGTTTTCTAAAATCATCTTGTCAATTAGGATCTGATCATTTGTTCCTCTGCTGTTTGAGGGGAGACTAAGAAAAGCGCATGTATTTATCTTTTATTAGATAGATGAACAGTACAGCCTGCCTTCTCTCCAGGAATTCAAGGCACCTACACCAAACTCCCTCTTCTTGTTCCCAGAGAGTTTTGTTGAGCTAAGATAATGACTGGCTCAAAATCACTTAAGGGACTTCTCTGTCTGATGGTAGGTTCTACAACTCAAGTTCAAAACCTTCACTGCTACATCTCCCTATATCACTGCTACAGCAGTGACCACATCAGAAGTTGTTACAAAATCATAAGATGAGCTTTTTATGAAAAAGAATTCATGAGATGAGCTTAAAAATCATGTAAACTATAAAATAACTTCAGTATTTGAAACATGGTAGGAACTTTGAGCTGTCAGAATGACATTTGGCTCTCATTTTTCAGTCCATGGATATTTCTTGGTGGGTGTCTTAAACAAAACTGAGATAACCTATTAATTTTATGTTTGGACACAATCAAGCCATAGTTTGAGCTATACAGAATCTATATAAGCCAGGAGCAAACCAGTGGGGTTTGGTAGGCGATATTTAGAAACAAGGTGACCAATAAGACATACTACCAATACTTTTCAAACAGAACAAAGTTTGCAAAATTAGAAATTGTTAGTGCTTACGATGCCCCAATACTCTCTGTTTTTGCTGGACAAGACAACCATGATTACTCTTCTGAAAGCCATATTCAAAAATAGAAAGAGAAATACAAAATTAAATATTTGAAGTAATTTCTTGGAAACCGTTGCTTAAACAAAGAATAAAAATATTAGAAAAATCAGAGAGAATAAAGAGTTGTGGTTTCATGCAGTACAGGCAATCAAACATTGATTACAGTCCAACATTGGAAATTGTCCATGTATCACAAGGTCTAATATAATTGTTTTAAAATTATAAACCAGATGCATATTTCCTGACAGCACTTTTTCCTCCCTTGCCTCTCGTTGCAACACACACACAATTCCCAGCAATGCCATGATGCTGTTTTTTCTTAAAAGAAAATTATTTAGCATATCTGTACAGCCACCATCCTCAAATGAAAGTAACTCTTTACCTACTTTCTGTTCATACTAGGCAGGACGACTTAGCAACGGTAAATAATAATAATAATAAATATTTATTTATATACCGCTCCTCTCCCGAAGGACTCGGAGCGGTGCACAGCCGTACATATTAAAACAATAAATATGTGATACTGTAGTAAACCTCGAGAGTCCTCTTGACCTAAGGCCGTAAGAATGACCTTCTCAAGTTAGGAATTGCATGATAAACTCAGCTTGGCACGACACGTAGGCAAATAGTTACAGGAACTAGCTGACCACATATATCTTGTTAATAGATAATCACGCTATCTTAGCACACAACAGTGGTCGCATCCTGCCATGGCGCCATTAGAATTATACTTCCTTGCTCCTCTTCACATATGTCTCGCTCCCCCCGCCCTGATAAAACTGCAAAATAAAAGAGGGTGGTGCGTTGCAATCGGGGGACTTCTTCATCTACCCCGGGCACAACGTGCTCTCTCACCTTGAGAAACTATGGTGTCTGTGTCAATTATTGATTCTAGTACTTAAGTACTCACCCTCGCGAGGGTCCCTCTAAATTTCACCCCTGCGGGGGCTCTACAAGCTGATCAGAGAACCTAAGGACAACGAGCAAACCGCGACAATGCGACAACTGGGGGCTCGTCCGGGATCTCTCACTTCTTCAGCTCCACGGCATGACTTCTGTCTAAAGGTGCGCTGCCTTCACTCCCGTTGCTACGCACCTGGCAAAGGCTCTGTACAATCGTAAGTAATGGGCTCCTCACTCTCCAAAGTTTCGTCAGTTCATAGGGACGAACTTTACCAATTAGTGAAGAAGGCTAATTGTTTGCAGAAAATTAACGGCACCACTGTATATACCTTGTCTAGAAAATCTATCACCTCCTTCTTGCTTTATGTGGAGCAGCACTGTCCTGCTTATCCGGCTGAGGGCACGCTGCGTCGCACTTCGTGGGAACACTTGGGAAAATATCTGTATGATGTCCCCAGAGCTCCACCGGACATTCTTATGTCCTGGCGTGCGATAATGGCTGCGCTCAATACTATCTACCCCTCCACCACTCTCCCCAAGTCTTTATCTCTTGCCTCTAAAACTGCTGAGCCTCTTGCTGCTCACCTTGATTCTTCTCCCCCACCTTACCAATCTGCCGACTCTTCGGATGATATTCCTCAGCTTGCCTATGCCCCTCCTTTTCACTCTGACACTCCGCACAATCGTCTGCAGCCCTCCTCTCCTTCTGTCTCTCCCATTCCTACTGATCCTCCGTCCCCACATCCCTCGGGGGGAAATATTACTGCTATCCTGGCTTCTCCTTCCTTCACCTTAGAATCTTGTGATATACCTTCTGCTTACCCTATGACTCTTGTTCCGGGAGCCCCTGGCGCTCCTGTTCATACCAACATAGAGTTAAGAGTGTTGAAAAATTTAAAAGAGGCTGTAAATATGTATGGACTGCAATCCACTTACACTCGTGGCATGCTTGATTCTCTCGTGTCTGCTAACACTGTAATGCTGTTATATGATTGGAAGATGTTGTTTTCTATGCTTATGACTCCTGCCCAGTATGTTGTTTGGCAGTCTGAATATGAAAAATTAGTAGATGCTGAAATAAGACGAGGCCTCCCTAATCTGGTCATTGCTGATCACTTAAAGGGAACCGGATTATACTCCACCCTGATTCAGCAACAAACTTGCCCTCGCCGTGCCTTTGCAATCATTCATCTTTGTGCGATGAATGCCCTGAAACGTGTGGATGACTCAGACTCTAAATCCACACACACCTTTTTGAAGGTAGTGCAGGAGGTTGACGAGTCTTACTCTTCATTCGTTAACCGTTTGCAAACCGCTCTGGAACGCCAAATTGACAATGAGGCGGCCAGACAAGAACTTCTTATTAAACTGGCTTACACCAATGCGAATGAAGATTGTCAAAAAATACTTCAACCTGTTGCTAATAAACCTGGTGTAACCTTGGCTGAGTTCCTGCAGCTTTGTAGGATTGTGGGAACTACTTCTCACAAAATGAGCGCCCTTGCCGCTGCCATCTCTACCTCCATTTCTGCATCCCTCCCCACCTCCCCTCCGTCGTCCGACGCCCTTGCCGTGTCTCGCTCTGGCAATTGTTTTAATTGTGGGAAGCCTGGCCATTTTAAAAATCAGTGTAGAATGCCGGGTGGGGGGGGAACGCCTCGTGGCCAGTCTCGGGGTAATGCACCCTATGCTGCCAAGCCAAAAACTGTTTGCCCTCGTTGCAGAAAAGGTTTTCATTGGGCTTCCCAATGTCGCTCTAACCCTCCTCCTGCTCAGCAATCGGAAAACTAGGCATGGGGTCTTCAGCTAACCCCGCTACAAAGGCTGAAACTTCTCTTTCCTCTTCTCTTTCCTTTTTACAACCTACTTCTTTCCCTGTACAGCTGACAGAGGACATCGTTTATGATGATCCTGGTTCGGTCTTCACTCTCCCTCTTTCTATCACTGTTCTGAAGCCACTTCCGCCTTCCTTGCCTGTTTTGCTCATACCTAACTCCTCCCTTACCATTGAAGGCGTAGTCGCTGCACCCTTTTTGTACGACTCCTCTTCTCTGAAAAATCTCTCTCTCGCTGCCATTGGCGACCGGTGCTTTTCCCTGAAAGCGGGAACGATTGTGGCTACTCTCATTCTTCTTCCCTCTCCTGAACCCCCTTCTTTGTTTGCTCTACAGCAATCTGTTCAAGCCTCCAAACCTATGTTAACCATATTGCTGAATGGCCAATCTTTTGCTGGCCTGATTGACACCGGAGCTGACGTCTCTGTCATTCGATCCTCTGAGTGGCCATCCTCTTGGCCCCTTGCTGAAACAACTTCAGTACAAGGCGTCGGTGGAGCGCAGGCAGCAAAGGTTAGCTCACTTTGGCTTACTGCCTCTACGCCTCATTCCTCTGTGACTGCTTATCTTAAACCCTTTGTCCTTCCATTACATTGCAATTTGTGGGGCCGTGACCTGCTATCTCAACTCCACACTTCTCTCTACATACCTTGAATTATGGCTATTTCTCCTCTTTCTCTCACTCTTAAATCAAATATTCCTGTTTGGATTGATCAATGGCCTCTTACAAAAGAAAAATTAAACGCACCTTCACACTCTCGTTCACCAGCAATTGGCAGAAGGTCATATTGAACCATCTACCAGCCCATATAACACACCAGTGTTTGTAATTAAAAAGAAAAGTGGCAAATGGCGCCTCCTACAGGATCTCCGTGTTCTGAACGCTATATTGCAACCTATGGGCCCATTGCAATGCGGCCTTCCAAATCCAAATTTAATTCCTGTAAAATTTGATCTCATAATCATTGACCTCAAAGATTGTTTTTTCTCCATCCCGCTGATACCAGAGGACAGGATACTATTTGCCTTCACCGTTCCTGAGTTTAATAATTCTAAACCTACAGCTAGATATCAATGGAAAGTTCTTCCCCAAGGAATGCTCAATTCTCCTACGATGTGTCAATATTTTGTAAATAAAGCTTTACAACCCTATCGGGACAAATTTCCTGAATTTTTAGTGTATCATTACATGGATGACATCCTGATTGCAGCTGATGGTCCTAAAGGTACAGTATGTAAAACTTTTCCATGTCTTCTCTCTCTCCTTGCTCTTGCAGGACTGCATGTAGCACCAGAAAAGGTGCAGTCTCATTATCCGTTACAATATTTAGGACACAAGGTTTTAGCCTCCACAGCTTCACCTCACCTTCCTGTTCTCACACTCCCTCAACCTACAACCTTGGTTCAGTTACAGCAATGCCTGGGCACGCTCAATTGGGCACGCCCATATCTTTCCATTTCAACTCATATTCTCTCGCCATTATTTCAAGCATTGGTCGGCCTTAAGCATCCAGCAGATCTCATTTGGCTGAATGAGCAACAGCTTAATGCTCTTAAAGAAATCAACAGCGCCTTGCATACCCATTGGGTGGACCGCTCATTACACAATCATGCACTCTCATTGGCGCTTCTTCCCACACCCACACTCCTTACAGCAATCATCGTTCAAATCTCGACTTCAAAGAAGCTACACATTTTAGAGTGGATTCACCTTCCTCATACCCCAAAAGCATCAATCACCACAAGAGCTGCACAAATGGCCCTTCTCATAGAACGGGGGAGGAAAAGAGCTAGAGCCTTGATGGGTGTGGACATCTGCACGCTTTACACTCCCTGCAGACTAACACAATGGGAACCACTCTTCCAAAATTCTGATGCGTTACAAGATGCGTTGGAAGGGTGGCAAGGGAATGTCTCCTGCCATCTACCACCAGACCCACGCATACAAGTGCTGAAAACAATTCCGCTCACTCTAGAGACTCCTTTAGTACAACAACCAGTGAAAGATTGTCTTACTGTATTCACTGATGGTTCTAAAACCATCGGGGCTTGTGTGTGGCAAACTGACAATCAATGGCATAAAAAACTTACCACACCACAACCTTCTGCTCAACAGGCTGAACTGTCTGCCTTCAATATGGCACTCACACTTTTTCCCAACCAGCCAATTAATGTAATATCTGATAGTCTGTATGTGGCACAATTGGCCTTGAATATATTTGATGCCTACATTTCTCCTGCAACCCCTTCTCCTTTAATGACGCTTTTTTTACAGTTACAAGACCTATTGAAGGAAAGGAAGGAATCTCTGTTTGTGGCCCACATCAGAAGCCATCAGCATCTGCCCGGATTTCTTTCAGAAGGCAATCACATGGCAGATGAGGCCTGCAAGTTGCATTTGTTACCAATCCTGCAGAATAACACCTTAACAGCAGGAGAAAGTCATGATTATTTTCATCAAAATAGAAAGGCTCTGGTGAGACAATTTGGAATTACTCATCAAGAAGCCGCGGCAATTGTTCAACAATGTCCTACATGTAGTCTGCAGGCACGAAGTGTCCCAGAAGGAGTAAATCCTAGAGGCACCGAGGCCTGTGACACATGGCAAATGGACGTTACTCAGTATCCATCCTTTGCGCCCTGGAAGTATATTCACGTGTCTGTAGACACTTACTCTGGGTTCATCATGGCCACACTGCAAAGGGGGGAGACTACTAAAAACACTATCAATCATTGCATTCAGACCTTTGTAACACTGGGATGTCCAAAAATTTTAAAAACAGACAATGGTCCTGCATACACGAGCTCCTCCTTCTCGGAGTTCTGTCATCATTGGTCCATTGTACACAAATTTGGAATTCCATTCAATAGCCAAGGCCAAGCTATTGTGGAAAGAGCAAATTTAACACTCAAAACGGCCCTTGATCGATACATGGGGAAAAAAGGCGTACGCCCCCCGAACCTCCCAGCGTTACAGAATGTGTTAAATGTATGTTTATATACCTTGAACTTTCTGAATCTTACTGGCTCTCCTTCTTCTACGGCTGCTTCTCGTCACTTTACCACACCTCCTGTCCCTACCTCCAGACCTCTTGTTTATTTCAGGCAACTTCCAGATCCGAAGTGGAAGGGACCTGTGCAACTGATCACTTGGGGCAAAGGATACGCTGCTGTTCAACTTCCTGATCGTGTTCTTTGGGTGCCTGCGCGCTGTGTTCGACCTTATCATGGGGAGGCTAAGGACAAGTGTTCCTCTCCTAGCCCTTCTGATTCTGATATCTCCTGTCTTTTCTCAGTTTCGGGCTGATCCTGCTGTTATCTTCGCCCCTCCGTTCACACGCGTTACCTTTGCCTTTGAAGATATCTCTCTTTCCGCCTGTAATTATGCCTTTCAACATCAAGGCCGTGCCTTGCGTCCCTCACCTCACGTTTCTCTTCTGTATGGCTACCAACCCTGTCGGGTCTACCTACATGTCTATGTCACCGCGGATACGGTGGGACCCTATTCCTGCTTAGGCTTTCTTGCTTCCCGTCAATCCTTCAATCATACAGTTTATCTCTTTTCCATTTTCTCTGTAACTCGCCCCCCACTACCCTCTATGTTTCTTTCTTGGCTCCTTTTGTCTCAATCTTCTCCTCAATCTTTTTCCCATACCCTGGTGCGCCACTTCTCCTGCTGCCAACCTCCCTGTGATACCACCAGCTGCCTATGGGATGCACCTGGCTCCCATCTCCCTGACCGCTATCCTGGTTCCTGGTCACCGCTCCGCGGACAACGAATTCGTAGACAGCTTCTCGAGTCCTCTCCACATCCTAAATTCAACTCCTTGATTCACACGCACCGTTACAACAATGAGGGAGCACTGCATCTTCGCTCTCAGGCCCTCTCCTGTTACCAGAGATCTCCAATCAAGAAAAAGGGAATCATCTGGCGCTGGTTTTTCAACAATACCATATATCTACAAGACTCACCCAAATATACCATCAATTATCATTTTAGAGCAACTCATCTTTCAGTAACTGATCTGACCCTCTCAGACTTTGGTCTATACCAATGTGAAATTACAAAAATGGTACGAGGCTTTGCCACTTCTTCTCGGCTGACATTATCCCTACAACAAAAGTTTATCCCCCCCCAACGGAGGACACGAAGTGCACTCACCTCCCAAGATGCCAAACATTGCACCCCCTGCTTGCAAAAAACTCAACAGGGGCTGACCATCAGAACTACATTAATATATCACACTCATTTTATTTGCACCAAACCATCCACGCACACCTGTGTGTGGAATAGCACGACGTATAGTATTTGTGAAGATAACAACAAACAAACCTGTTATGACCCCACAGGCCCCACTCATCGCTACAACATCCTCATCACTGTCGGAGCCGGCTCATCGAAAAAGACACTGGTCAATCATGACTTTTATAATCCGAAGGTATCCCAATCGGTCACTTTTGATGCCTGCGAAGCCATGGACTATGGCACAAACGAATGCGGCTCACTTGTCTGGCGACGGACATATTCCAGCAACGAAAAGTACATCTGTGCCAGAACTTCAAATCAACACGACCCCTGTGGCAAAGGCACCTACTGCAATGAATGGAAATGTGTGGACTTTCAATCCAGAGGGCTCACAGTGCGACCCGACACCATACCCAAGAGGGATAACCTTAAAAAACTCTATATCACCCGTCTTAGGGTTCCCGATCCCAACTGTATGCAACATCAGTGCAATCCCATCAATCTCACGTTTCCAGTACCGGAAAATTGGCTTTCCTTCCAAACATGGAAAGGTACTGACAATGACTATGGCTTGGGTATTGATGGGACAGGAACCAACCCTTCAGTAGCCATCAAAATAATAGTAAGCAAAATTTCCATCGACTCAACCAGACACTCCTTATTTCATTCTGTTTATTCGGAATTGGCAAAATTGACTCACCTGACCGTACCACATGAGGTGCGCAACACCTTTGTACACCTTGCAGAGACTATTGCTAAATCATTGCAAGTTAAAAATTGCTATAGGATGTTTTCTGCTACCCTGTTTATTACCTATCTTTATTTCAATGATCAAACGTAGTTTAAATGCTATTGCCGAAGCTAAAGCTGCTGCGCAACTTAATCTCTTAATGCAAAATCATGTATATATGGCAATTCCAACTGAGGAGTGCAAGGCTCCGCTTTTGCACTTATGTTCCGATGACGACTCTGATAACCTGCCCTTGAACGAGGTTGTGCAATCGGATCGGGATGTCCCGGAGGGTATGTCCTTATCCAAGCACTATGATACTCCAAAGGAGAAAGGCTTATATTTTGAATCGGATATCGCGGCACCTTAAAAACAAAGAAAAGAGGACTTGTAGTAAACCTCGAGAGTCCTCTTGACCTAAGGCCGTAAGAATGACCTTCTCAAGTTAGGAATTGCATGATAAACTCAGCTTGGCACGACACGTAGGCAAATAGTTACAGGAACTAGCTGACCACATATATCTTGTTAATAGATAATCACGCTATCTTAGCACACAACAGTGGTCGCATCCTGCCATGGCGCCATTAGAATTATACTTCCTTGCTCCTCTTCACATATGTCTCGCTCCCCCCGCCCTGATAAAACTGCAAAATAAAAGAGGGTGGTGCGTTGCAATCGGGGGACTTCTTCATCTACCCCGGGCACAACGTGCTCTCTCACCTTGAGAAACTATGGTGTCTGTGTCAATTATTGATTCTAGTACTTAAGTACTCACCCTCGCGAGGGTCCCTCTAAATTTCACCCCTGCGGGGGCTCTACGGGCTGATCAGAGAACCTAAGGACAACGAGCAAACCGCGACAACGCGACATGATACAATAAAACTAAATTAAACCCAACCCTGGCTGTAAACAAATTTAAAACCCTACTCTAAAACCCCAAAATTTAATAAAAACCAAACACCCCAAAACTAAAATCAGCCCAAGCCGGCCTGGTCAAAAAGCCAGGTTTTCAAAGCACGCCTAAAGGTCCCCAGGTCCGTAGCTGTCCGTAACTCTGGGGGCAACCCATTCCAGAGGGCAGACGCCCCCACAGAGAAGGCCCTATTCCTCAGGGTCACCAGCCGGCACATAGATACCGACGGGACCCACAGGAGACCCTCCCTGTGGGAGCGCACCGGACGGTGGGATGAAAATGGCAGAATGCGGTCTTGTAAATATCCTGGTCCGATGCCATGGAGCGCTTTAAAAGTTAACACCAAAATTTTAAAGCGCACTTGAGAGGCCACTGGCAACCAATGCACCAACTTCATGACTTACTTGGTCTAGAGTACTCTAATACGCCCCTCATAAGGCTGCCTTTGAAAACCACCTAGGAGCTTCCGTTTGTACCCGGTGCAGCAGCCCAGTTGTGTGACAGACAATGTCATGAGGTCAATACACTAGAGCTGCAAGTGAGTTTCTGCTGCTTCTGGGTGCAGTTCAAAGTCCTGGTGGCAATTTATAAAATGGTTTACATTTGCTTTCAGGACTGTATGCTCCAACCAGAATCAATTTTATTTTATTCCATGTATCCTGGGTGAAACTGTTGCTGGTTCTCTATGCCTGGAAGGTGAAGTGATCTGAGTCTCCTAAGCATTTTTCTCCAATATTTGTGCCCAACCTATGCAACAGCCCCCCTTTGCAAATTACTGTAGACTTCCATCCATGTGGCTATCCTTTTGGAAGCATTTAAAGATGGAACTCTCCTGGAGAGCTTATGACAGGAGCTATTTCTGGACTGGTTTATTATAAACTTATGTTAATACTGTGTTCTTTGGAATGTTTGTTATTTATATCTTGTTGACTTTAATCTGATTTTTTTTTCCCATGGACATTTCAGTCATAATGTTGTGAACTTGTACTATGTGCTCAACTGATAACTGCCAAGAGTAAATGTCAACCCTTTAAACTGCAGAACATAATCAAGGAAGCAAGATTCACGTGGGACCTTTCTAAAATGAGCTTCAGTGCCAGCAATTAGGATTAGAGTAAGAAAAGTGTGAACATTGAAGCAGCATGGCTGAGCCTTGCTAGGATCTCCAAAACAACAGATGTCTTGAAGAACAGCCTCTGTTTCTTGTCACTTCCTTTATTCTGTGCCTCTATGGCTCCTATCCAGCCCCAGTACAACTGGGTCAGTTAAGAAATTAAGAGGCGTGGGGCAATGCAAAGTCCTCTGTGTCAGCAGGTCTCCAGGACAGCTGTCCCCACTTCCTTCACTATTAGTTCCTCTTCCCCCAGTGCCAAAGAATCATGTTATTGGTTATTTATTAGATTTTTTTTAATCCCACCTTTATTATTTTATAAGTAACTCAAAGCGGTGAACATACATAATAGTCCTTCCTCCTATTTTCTCCACAACAAGCACCCTGTGAGGTAGCCTGGGCTGAGAGTGAGTGATTGGCCTACTGTATTGACATTTGTTTTGCTGATAATTGATACCTATCTCAATTGTTTGCATGAATGTGGGAACAGGCAGGAAATAAATACCTTCAAGGTACCAATTTTTAAGTGACCTATGCAGAGAAGAGCCACAGAGATAATAAAGGGCTCGGAGGCTAAATCATATGATGAATGGCTAAGGGAACTAGGTATATTTAGCCTAACGAAAAGAAGGCTCACAGGAGACCTTAAAGCTGTCTTCCAATGCTTGATGGGCTGTTACAGGGAAGGGGGTGTTGATTTATTCTCCATAGCATCTGAGGACAGGAGAAGAAGCCATAGGAAGAAGCTCATCAGAGAGGGATCCAACCTGGAAATAAGGAGGAATTTCCTAACAGTGGGAATGATTAATCAGTGGAACAGGTTGCCTCCTAGAGTTGAAGGTGCTTCATCACTGGAGGTTTTCAAGAAAATACTGGACAGCCATTTGTCCAGGATGGTATAAGAAATCCTGCCTTGGGCAGGGAGTTGGACTATAAGTTGGAAGGTCCCTTCCTGTCTTTTGATACAATGAGTTAAATTTATAATTTTTGAAAGCAGTTTTATATACCAATGTCATTCAAGAATGACTCCTCATGATTTACCCAGACAATAAAGCATATATATACGTATATATAATTATATTAAGCTAAACAAGCACCCATTGGTGCCGGTTTAAATACCAACAAATACAGTTACATATTAAAAATAATGTAGAACCATATTGTTTTCAGGGACATTTTCTTTCAACAGCTTAAGATGATGACAACAAAAAATAATATAAATCAAAGAGTCTCTGTCTTATGAGGAATAACGTTAGAAGTATTGATACCATAGTGCAGAGGTATCAAACTCGCAGCCCGTCGGCTGGATACATCACAAGCTGGCCACGCCCATGCCCGGTTTAGTGAAGGGGGAGGGAATCACAATATGTCATATAATGATGTCGTGAAAACGCGAGTTTGGCATCCCTGCCATATTAGTTATTGCAGCTGGATCATGTTTGCATGCTTACAACCCACCTGTTAATTAGAATTAAACGGAACAAAAATGCAAAAGTTATTCTTCAATGCATTACTCATGAGAAGCCAAGCGGTTTTAAAGTTTGCAGCAATTTGAGCATTGTCACGTTGCACTTGCAAGGGGAAATGGTGCTGAGACAGAGTCTCCAGTTTGCCCCATCAAAGTCTTTCTCTGCCCAGAGCAAAGCCCCCGGACAGCAATTGCTTGCACAAAACTTTTAAAAATATCACAGGCAGCAGCAACTTCAGAAGAAGTGATGTAGGAAGTGAACTCAAAGGCATTAGTCATCCTTGTACTGGTCAGCTGCTCTCAGAAGCGACTCACTGCCCTGTCTCTATTGCCATCAAGGGCCTCTTTGTCACACATGCTTCATCTATGAAATCCGTCCTGATAACTGAGTGGCTGCAAGATTGGCTGGTTGAAGCTTTCTTCCTTCTCTTAAGGGACCAGGAAGGGGTGGGGGAGACTTTTTAAAGTTCCAGTGTAGTTAATTTTAGTGGTGGTATATGATAGCATTCCAGCACATCCTCCTCTTGTCTACGTGTTCCTGCATCGGAACTACGAATGCACATATTTTTGAATACTATAAAGTAAAACTTGCAGGGGCCCCCTTACTTGCTGTATCACACAATGAAAACAAGAAACAGAGAAAAAAGGAAGACTTCGCAAATATAATTATCTGGAGCTAGAAAGAAGACCCAAGTAACTGTGTCCTTTTAATGATCTATTTTAATAAGGACATTTTTACTAGATTAAATACAGTATAATTGTCTTATCTAATCTTGAAAGCTAAGAAGAGTCAGAACTGGATGGGAGACCACTAAAAACTCCAGAGCTATAGCCTACACAGGGAAATTGGGAAAAAAATAAGTAAGTAAGAAGGAAGCGAGCGAGCGAGGGAGGGAGGGAGGGAGAGAGAGAGAGAGGGAAAGGAAGGAAGGAAGGAAGGAAGAAAGAGAGAGAGAGAGAGAGAGAGAGAGAGAAAGAAAGAAGAAAGAAAGAAAGAAAGAAAGAAAGAAAGAAAGAAAGAAAGAAAGAAAGAAAGAAAGAAAGAAAGAAAGAAAGAAAGAAAGAAAGAAAGAAAGAAAGAAAGAAAGAAAGAAAGAAAGAAAAAAGAAAGAAAGAAAGAATCCTGGGAGATGCCAGTGGTAAACCACTTCTACACTGCAGCCAGGAAAACTACATAGACATGTCCATGAAATGAACATGAGTCAAGCTCCAGTCAAAGGAGACTTACTTAACTTTTCTAAAATGGTGAGGAATGGATTTTCCACACCATCCACACAAATAAATGTAATTACTTGCTAGCTAATTGGCTTCAGTTCATTGACTGGCATTCAAAAACTACCTCCTGTGGACAGAACAGCTTCTTCCAGCTATGGAAAACTTTAATTCCATGGAAGCTCATCTAGTGGTAGAAAGGGGAATGGAAACTATCTTATCAACTCTTTAGATGTGGAGGATTGAAAGATGAACATGGTACGCAAAAACAAAACCAGGAAAGACTACACTGCTCAGGGCTTACACTTCTTGATGGAAAGGAACCTTGAATTCAAGAAAACCCGGGGTTCCTAGTTCTAAAAACCCATGAATACCACTGCCTAGATCCGAAGAGTTAGAATAAGGAAGTAGGGTGAGCCAATCAAGTGGCAATGAAAAAACATGCTTTTGCATGAAGTAGAGGAGCCATTAGTAAACCATAAAATTTCTATCTTGGCAAGAATCTGATCTTACAGTAATTTTCCTAGTGAACCCTCACTGCTGGAGAAAGAAAGATATACTAATCAGTGTGCTACTTCTTAAATTAGACCAGTTGGGAGATACAAAGGAATGTCAGAGTGTTCCGTTTTAGAGCATGAAAGCCATAAGAGTGAGAAAAGAAAGGCATATTTACTGGAAAGGGTAACAGTACAGGAAGGAACAAGTCATGTTAGAAGGAGAAGTGACGCAGGCCAACCATATGCTACTTGCTGATCTCCTCATGAAATACACACTTGTAAAATAAGCAGTTTTTTAAATGTTACACAAAGGAGAATGTTGAAATCCAGTTTCCCAATTTATTGGTTTGCCATAATACCTTCACTAGATTTGGGGGAGAGGGAGGAGTATCCTTCAGTCAGTCTTGACTTCTGGTAACTACCTAGACATGTTCCTGCAATTTTCTTGGCATGATTTCAGAGGTGGTTTGCCATTGCCTGCTTCCTGGGGCTGACAGAGAGTGACTAGCCCAAGTTCATCCAGCTGGCTTTGTGCCTAAGGTGGGACTAGGCCTCACAATCTCTCAGTTTGAGCCTGATACCTTAACCGCTACACCAAGCTGGCTCTTCACTGGAAATAGGAAATTATACGTGTGCTGGGATGAGGAGAAGAAGGAGAATGACATCACATTTTCATGTGACGTGACGACAGCTTCAAAAAGAGCATTTTCTGAAATTATCATCATGTAAAGGCTTTTTGGAACAGGAATATGGCCAGAGGTATTAGTTAAATTGGGCCATACAGGTAGTCCTCGAGTTACGACCACAATTGAGCCCAAAATTTATGTTGCAAAGTGAAACATTCGTTAAGCGTGCTTGTCCCATTTTACATCTTTTCTTGCCACTGTTGTTAAGTGAATCATTGATTTGTTAAATTAGTAACATGGTTGTTAGGTGAATCTGGATTCCCCATTGACTTTGCTCATCAGGAGGTCACAAAAGGGGATCCCCTGACCCTGGGACCCTGCAATCGTCATAAACACGAGTCAGTTGCCAAGCATCTGAATTTTGAACACGTAAACACCTGAATTTTGCCAAGCATCTGAATTTTGAACACGTTGCAGCATCCCTGGGGATGCTGCAACGGTAGTTAAGTGTGAAAAACGGTCATAATTCACTTTTTTTCAGTGCCGTTGTAACTTTGAACGGTCACTAACTGAACGGTTATAAGTCAAGGACTACCTGTAATTGGTTTTGGCCACACTTCAAACCTGCACATGTCTCCTCAGGAGAAGGAAGTCATTGAGAGGGCACCGAATGAGTTCCCAGGAAAACATATGCAGAATTATAAGCCAGAGGTGATTCCCATTGAGGTGCTCAATTTTTCTGCCACCCGTTGTCTGGACAGCCACATTTTGCTCCTCTGCATGACCTTCCATCAAGAACTGCCCATTCTCCCTCCCCATCGTTTCACCTGCAGTTCTGGCCATCTCTCTGAGGATGTCCTCAGGCCTATCTTTTCCAGCCCACTTCCTCTGCCCTTGCTGTTAAATGTTATCTAATTTTGTTAACAACCAGCTTTCAGGAACCAGACTAAATTAGCTATTTAGATAATACCCCAGGGTATGGCCTGTCTTATTATTCTTACCCATCACATAGAATTTCCCTCACCAAAATAAAAATCCTTCAGGATCCAATAGTACTGGCATGAGAA
Organism: Bungarus multicinctus; assembly: GCA_023653725.1. Taxonomy (NCBI): domain Eukaryota; kingdom Metazoa; phylum Chordata; class Lepidosauria; order Squamata; family Elapidae; genus Bungarus; species Bungarus multicinctus. Next base: position 116,529,851 of record CM042834.1, on the reverse strand, counting down.
CAGCAGGAAACGAAGATATGGTGATCCTTTTGACAGCAAAAAATATCAGTTGGTAACTGGCATATACATTGCCATATATAGCAGCACTTAGATTTATATACCGTTTCATAGTGCTTTACAGCCCTAAGCGGTTTACAGGGTCAGCATATTGCCCCCAACAATCTGGGTCCTCATTTTACCCATCTCAGAAGGATGGAAGGCTAAGTCAACCTTGAGCTTGGAGGGATTCGATCTGCCAACTTATAGGCAGCTGCCTATCAGCAGAAATAGCCTGCAGTACTGCACTCTAACCACTACAGGCTATATATATATATATATATATATATAGCCTGGCTATATATATATAGCCTGGCTATATATATATATATATATATATATATATATATATATATATATATATATATATATATATATATATATATATATATATATATATATATATATATATATATATATATATATATATATGTCATGACCTATAACCTGTATTCAAACAATAAAACATTCAGTTTCAGAGTCCTAGTAACCAAGTTACATTATCCAGCCTTCTTCACCCTAATGCCTTCAGATGTGTTAGAATACGTCTCCCTCATCCCTAGTTGGCATGGCCCAGCCACATGGGGGAAACCTGAGATAAAACATTTTGGCACTTTTCAATTCCCCTTTGTCTGTCTTTGTGCCAAATTTATTACGAGAGTAGGGACCACTCACCTCATCACTTCTCCACAACATAAAAACTTTTAGGGCACCATAATAACTCTTTGATGGTGTGGCCATGAAACAGAAAAGAGATTGTACAGAAACAAAATTAACTTAAGATTTATGATAAGGGCCCTAGAGGAGTCTAGTTACAGATTCATTTAAAAAGTGAACTACTTAAGCCTCCAATGTAAAAAATAATAATGTAAACATCCATTAACTGTAGTAGTTATGTAGCTTTCTAAACTCTTTTTGCAGGAATCAGAAGGCTACCGAGCTTGAAATGGCATTTATTTATTTTTAAATGAACCCATATTTCTTCTCCTTAGGCACTTTCAAAAGAATGTTAAACGATCCATCATGAACCTCAGCTGGTGGAATTAAAAAACAACAACAGCAGAATCATCAATATTATTATTAACTAACTGCACGGAACTTCATCAGCAATCCATCAGGCAGCAACGGATCAAGAAACAATTCCACCATGAAGGATTTCTGGTTCAAGAAAGGCTAACCCTGAACATAACAAGCTGCAGCAACTAATCAGTGGACTGTGATTCATATTTCCTCCCAAAGAGAATGGTGGAAGAACATTAGAAATGGGTGGAAGCATCTGCTCTCACCCACAACAATTCCGTAAACAAAGCAAGGCAATTACACAATTTAAGAGTTTCATTTGGAAGCACTCTACAGTACTATTTGACAATCACTTGATAGCCCTTAGCTTCTCCTGGAGGCTGGCATGGTGCCATCTGAATAATGCTAGGGGTCTGAAGGTCCTATTCTGATTCTTAAACAGCCCAGCCTGGCGGCTGGCAAACTGGCTACTTTTTCTGTGGGGTCAAATGATCTCTGGAGTCTCTATTCTGGTCTTCACAGCATGCATTTTCATTCATGCAAAGTTAAAAAAGAGCAAGAAGAAAAACAAACATGAGAACATTTGTTCAAGTTTATTAACTGCACCTCCAGCAATCTATTTTCTTGCTGCACCTGAACTCCTGATGAAAATTAATCCACTAAAAACACTAGCCTAATTTATGAGCTACCTACAAAATCTTGTGATTTGACAATTATGTTTTGCTCGTGTTCTTTTCCTCGTAGTGCTTAGGTGACCTAAGAAAAAGATATAGAATTTTTTTTAAAAAATTTTTTTTGCAGAAATACTTAAGTTTTAATCTTGTTTATTCACTTGAACCACTTTAGTAAGCGAGCCAATTTAGAAGCCCTAGACAATTTGAACTAGAACTCCCATTAATTCTTTATCAAGCATGAGTGAAGCCTACAATGTTGGCTGGGAATTAGGGGAGTTGCTGTTCAATATGTCTGGAACAGTGGTGGGATTCGAAAAATTTTACTACTGATTCTGTGAGCATGGCTTGGTGGGCATGACGTGGCTTGGTGGGCGTGACATGGTGGGCTTGACAGGAGAAAGATACTGTAAAATCTCCATTCCCGCCCCATCCCACTAACCTGCTTTCCAGCTCTGTTCTCCTGTGCAGGGCAACAAAACAAAACCCAGCCGATCAGCTGGGACTCGGGAGGCAGAGAATAGATGGGTGTGGGGCCAGTCAGAGGTGGTATTCCACACTACTCAAAATTTCCACTACCGGTTCTCTGAACTGCTCAAAATTTCTGCTACTGGTTCTCCAGAACTGGTCAGAACCTGCTGAATACCACCTCTTGTCTGGAAGTGTTGAGGAATAAAAACATAATCTTGGGGAAATATGCAAAGATCATTAGCAAAACATGAGCTCAGTCTGGGAAAAGAAGACCAGCATGAGAAAGAAGAAATAAAATTGCTCCCCCTTGATTCTTTGGGATATAAGTGGGAACACAGGGAAAACACCATCAGGCTTTCAATATCCTATTATTATAGCCAGTAAATAGAGTTCTAGAATTTCTTGTGGTGTCTGTTTCCTGACCCAGCCTATCTTGAAAGTATGACAGGGAAAGCAGGAAGTGGAGCAGGTTCAAAAGAAGACTCAGCACTAAAATATTCCAGAATATTTCTGAAATAGTTTCTCAATTCCCTCTACCAGGCTAAAATAAACATAAGGCAAGAAATCCAGAGCAAGGTGAGACACTGCTAACTATAATTTTATTTTGAGTTTAAAACAAAACTTTGCAAACTCTAGATTACTAGAACAAGTGGAAAACTTTGCAAAACATCTAAAATATAACCTCTTTCTTAGGCTCAAAACAGTATTGCAGACCTGGTGCTATAAAATCAAAACTTGAAAAAGCACCTCCTGTTTTACTAGCAAAAATATATATAATTTAGTTTCCATGGCACCATTATGGAGCAATTATGTGATTCTATGTGTTTCTATCAACACTGCAATTACCGTAGGACATTTGTACAGGATTTAATCAGGGATGATATCATGCATTCATGCAATAACTTTATTGCATCTATCTATCAGGATGGATCTATGCACACTCCATTCATGCTTCCTGTGACATTCAGAAAGTCAGTGTAGTGGTTTGGATACATCTGCTGCCCAGTCTCATGCCAGCTTTCTTACTGATTGTACCTCTTGGGTTGTAAAGTATACCAATAAGCTCCAAATAAAACTTGGCAGAAGTGCATGGAAGAAGATCCAGCAAACCTAGACTCAACCCAATAGAAGCAAAACAACCGGCCTACCACAAAACAAAAATGTAAGAATACGCTACTTGATGTCATGGACCCATAGTCCTTACAATCACATTTTGGTTACATTGTGGGTTATTATCAGATGCAAGCTAAGGACTTTATGTTCCCCTTTAAAAATTGAGGCTCCCTACTGAACCAATGAAGACAGAGAAACCTATGCCTTTGTTCACGTGATCAATGCAGAAGCATGAATATATGAATAAACAAAATCCCACTTTCATGTGATCCAAATATCTTAATATTCAGAATATAGTTACACATGTCTAAGACATGTGTTATAAATGGACCGGGGAGAAGGGAAACAGGAAAACATTTTGCAAGTGGAAAGCTATATTTTTAAAAATCGTAATTTTCAACTGTCAGTAGTAGCCTTTAGCCTTTCTTTAAAAAGGAAAGAAAAATGGGTGAATGCTTTTCAGCTTGAAGAGAGAAATTACTTATTCACTACAAGCCTTTAACATTACTTACCCTCAGAAACTACATTTGTAGGGACACTAAATTCTTGCATGATTCAATATTTATATCACATCACTGGAGTCCAACTACACCCACTGTATAACAGTATATAAGAATTTAAGCCAATATATTTTCTCCACCTACAAACAGACAGACAGACAGACACAGACAGACACACACACACAGAGAGAGACACACAGAGAGGATCTGCTTCTTTTTGCTATCAGTTACAGTTTCAGAAAATGAAAATACTTTTTCTTACACCGTTTGAGTATCAAATAATGCTCTGGATCTTTGCGAGCCAACCACACATAAAGAAACCATTAAGGCAGCACTAAATGGGGACAAAGGGAAGAACAGCAGGATTTCTGAAGTATCGAGTCAGCATCCTTATGCCTCCATCACAATGCTTGGTGGATTCTCTGTGATCCACTTGAAGCCCTGGGCCCTGGAAGGATAAAACGTGGATGGTGAAATGGGCAGTAAAAGAGTTCTTGATCTGACAGGGGAATGTGAAACAACACCCACACTAGTGAGAAGGCAGATGTAGAAGCCGGCTGGGAACTCACTTGTGGGTGTCTTAACAGCTGTTGCAGAAACTCTGGAAAAAGTAGAGGGGGCAGCCAGCATCTGAAGTTTCGATTAGTACCTCTTGTTTACAGGCTAAAAAGCAGTGGCAAAGATGCATATTACGGCAATCCCCATGACCTAATCTGTATAACCAGAGGATGATTCAAGTCTCATGACTTACAGGACGTTGTAGTGACCATTCTCATAAAGTGTTATTATTAGACTTAGAAAGCAACACTTGGAGCTAGTAGGATTTTTTGAAGTTTCTTGAAACTTTATGAAGAGAATGTCCTATGGAGATTCTCAATCATCCAGGTCCTGGTTGTCGCAAAGGACAACCTTTATGAAGAGAAACGTTTAATAACAATTAAAATGATCCAAAACAGGTATGAGTAAAGGTCCTTAACATATGACCATTATAGAGCCTTCCTATTATGCTTGCATGTTGTGATGACCATAAATTGGGTCAATCACATGACCAACCCCACTCTGAACGTTTTTGTGGCAATCATTAAAGCAAATGCTGCAGCTATTAGACAAACCCATTGCTAAGCAAGTGGTCATAAGTCAAGGACCACCTGTAATATTGTCCAAAGTAAAATATAAACATATTTAAGTAGCAATTAGTACCTGATAGAAAGAAAGGGAGGAACAAAGGAGGGGCTACTGGAATGTCCTTTTAATATTTTTTTAATTCTTTTTGTTTTTCTTTTATTTTTTTTTAAATGAATATTTTTTTTCTTTTTGAGTTTTTTTTTTTTTTGCTTGCAGGTTTTATTTAATACATAAAGAAGCAGTGTAAAAAAATATCCCAAACACTTCAACTGATTTTAGATTATATCCTTTTCGAAAATAATTCATATTTTAGAAATGATCTCATTGCATTTATGTTGTTGGAGATGCCATGAAGTTAAACATGTTATTTTTGTATTGGACAAAGACAATGGACTAACAATAAACAACATTTACTCTTCAACGTTGGAAAGAAAAATATATGGCTCCAACTTCTCATTAAACTGATTAATATACAGATCATCTAATGAATTGCTTTCATGAATTATGGACATCACTTTATTTATACATGTCCATAAAATGTCTTATATTTTTGTTTCTATTTTAGATTTTTCTCCTTTAATAATTTTGTGAATTCTTTTTGTGTTTATTAACTGAATATAAAAAAGGCAAAAAATGGGAGACAATAGGATTTGGCTTATAAAAGACTGCAGAGCAGGTTTGCAGTGATCACCTTGTTTCTTCCATAATTCAACAACATATTGAAGACTGAGGGGATAGCAATAGAATAGGATAGGATAATAATCCTATCCTATTCCCTGGATAAGAGGTGAGCAATGCGCATTTAATCTCTTCTTATTTTGTAGCCAAACAACCCACTCGAAAATTCTAGGATGTCTAGAGATACTGAGATTTAGAAGTTTATAAATGAACAAGTAAAAAAAAAAAGAATAAGCAGCAAAAATAGGAGCCTTAAGCTCTCAAGAGATTCAGTCTATTTTATTCACCTGCCCATCCTATTACCAAAACTACAAACCAACAAAGCAAAATGTCATCTTTCTTGCCTCAAAAGGTGCTTTATTTTCCACATGACTACTGGACTTTCTTGTTGTTTTTTTTCTTTGAAAATATTTTGCTTCTCATCCAAGAAACTTCCTCAGTTCTAATGACTGAGTCTCCATAGATGTAGGCCACCTTTCTTCTTGTTTCTTATTGCTATGCCCCCTTCAGCTCTCCAATACTGAAAAGAATATGACTGTGTCTGTTTTTAAAGGAGTGGCTCCTGGCCATTCTAGTGTAAAGATTCATGTAGGAAGTATACAAAAGGAATGTACAAGACACATTCATCAATATTTGTGCGTCTTTTCTACCTAAAAATCTTGTAGATTAGAATATACACCGAAGACATTATTCTGAATTGCACATTGTAGGAAATGTGCAACAGATTCTTGCTGCCACTGAAAGAAGTTCAAATATATATTTCAATTTTTATAAGCCCTTTTCCATGTAGGAAAACATGCAAGATTGAAAATGGTTCACAGGACACAGAATTCCCCTCTTATCTCCTAGAAGCTCTCTTATGAATTGCTGTCCTAGAGTCAAAGATTTAATCAGCAGATAGGTACCATATTGAATTTATTGACTTTTTAAGTAGATAATATACTTTTGGAAAGGAGTGGCCAGCTGCAGATGTGCACAAATTTAGACATGAGGTGTTTGATGCTGCCTGTCCCAGTTTCCAGGATATTCAAGTTTGCACAATAATCTGTCTCTGTCAAGTCTGCTTCCTGTCGTGCAGCAAGGGAAGGGTGCAAACACATATTCTCATTTACTAGAAAGGGAGGAACTTGCGTGTTGGCACAGCGCAGGCTGTCAGTAATGCTGCAAAACCAGTTGGAAAGCAGGATTGCAATCCAACCAGTTTCCATTTCAAGATTTGTCCCCTATCGCAAAACAGACCACTGAATTTAGCTAGCTGCCCGGCTTTCATTAGGCAGCTTGTGGTTTGGTTGGTTTTGAAAATGTTCACACACTTGCCACACACCAGTTCTCTTTGTTCTTTCTACTTTGTTTTAAACATGCTATGGTTGCCCTAAAAACCTTTTATCAAGAGAGATGGGCTACAGCCAGAGAGTGACCTTGGTGTAACCATCGCTGGTTTTGGGACAAGGTCCAATTTGAAATTCCCCTTCCATCAAGAAATTCACATGGTCTCTTAGTCCCCCACCCAAGGAAGGCCTGCCACTGAAATTGAGGGGGAAGTTTAAGGGATGGTGTTGAGTCAGTCACAATCTGTCAGACCAACTCCCTGACAAGATTGCTATGAGACTAGAAACGAGGGTGAGCTCACATCCACTGCCCTGAGCTCTTCTGAAGACAAGTGGGAGAAAAACGTAACCCCACATTGCCAGAACATTGGAAAAGAAAAAGAATGGTGATCCTACTCATTGAGCAGGAAACAACTGTACAAATAGCAACCTTGTTAACTTTGTTCCAGCTGTGAGTTTTCCTCTGCCGGATATTGATCCCATCCACACAACAGGAAGCTGAAACCATCATATGGCCCACAGACTCTAACACAATACATTTTTCTCTGGGCAGCTATAAATTGCCTCTGCGTAGCTTGAGGGCCTTGAACTACTCTATCAAAAGTAACACACACACACACTATGCTGTTGACCTTTCCCTGAAATAATGGCTAACCCTGATTCTCTTATAATGCGTCAGCAAACCTTCAAGAAATAGCGCATGTCCTGCAAATTATGCAGAGAGAGAGAGAGAGAGGAATAAAATGAGCAGACTTTCTTTCCCATTCTTGCATTTCCCTGCTTAGCATTAAGGAACTCTTTGCTCACAGAGAAGCCAAAAGAAGAAGAGGCCACCATAAGGTCGTTGATTAAAAGGCTACAAAAAGGCAAACATGGCCATGGAACTATGGCCAGCTCCAGCCTCTTCATTTTTTTCTCCAAAAACTGAAAAGGAGCCCCTTCTTGGCTCCATAAATTGCTAGTCTGTGTACACAGCAACGAGCATCTTCATAAGTAAGACACAACAGATGAAAAAAAAAATATTTTCAAAGGAGAAAACTCTTGGGAAATAAAAGTTTCATTTGAAAACATCTGTTCAAGTCTTTCTAGAGGGTTTTCCTTACAGAAACACTAACGTTCTGTTTTAACACAGGCCAAAAGTTACCCTTCAAGAAAGTAGCCTACCAAACAGAGATGATCTCAGTTTGCTAGCTTTGTTAATTATAACTATTTCTAAACCTGCCCCAGTGCTAGTTTATGGCTTTATGCTCTGTCTTTCAAAGGGGCTGCACTTTCCAGACAAAAACTTAATCTGGATTAATATTGTAGTCCACAATACGTTGAGTTAAAATGAAAATAAATACAGTAGGTGACATATTCATTCTTTACATATTTAATATTTTCTAATATAGAGACTGTTCGGTAGAGTGGTTAAGGCCTCAGGTTAGAAACAGATAGGCAGCGAGTTCCAAACGCACCTTAGGCACAAAGCCAGCTGGGTGACCTCGGGTCAGTTATTCTCTCCCAGCCCCAAGAAATAGGCAAACCACTTCCAAGATCTTGCCAAGACCATTTCAGGGACTTGTACAGGCAGTTGCCAGGAGTCAACAATGACATGAAGAGATATATACATACATACCAGTTTCTAACATTTTAACGATTTCTTCTATCTAAAGAACTTTGGAGAGGCTTGTGGGAGGGGGAAGTTGTATCCGTTTCACACACCCTTTATACTATCTCTTGCAATGACTGATTTCTGTGGAAGTAGTGTGCAACTGGCATAGGCATTACGTACAGAACTCACACACATGTAGAATCTATGCAGAATGGTGAACAGCACATTATAGAACGTGTAGCCAGCGTGCAATTCTAATGACTAATTTCATGAAACTCCCTGCAAAGGAGAAATTCAATGCCCAAGATGGAGAGGAGTAGCCAAAACAAGGTGACCATCTTCATTTGGAGCTGAGATTTTCCTGTCAGTCACCATTCAGTCATGCAGTCTGTTAGATTATTTCCAAGATAAAATAACTTCAGAAGAAAAAGAGGCAAGCCCCTTATTCTCCCAGAGACCGCCTGCCAATTTTCACACAGGAAGTGCCATTTGTCAAGGAAGTTTGTCATATCTATAGTGACTGAAAACAGAACAAAGAATTAAAGGAGTCACAAATAGCATGGCCACCTGGACAGCCTTAAATTCAATTGACAGTATTTATTTTTCGATCTCCTGACTAATTTTGGTATTCAATCTGAACCTCAATTGGTAAACTGAGTTATTTAAAAAAATAATCATATACAGATGGACAAATCATTAGATTATGTACTAGTTTTTGATTCTGGACTCCAAAGTCCAAACATTTGCTCTTTCCAATCCTCTGAAGAAGTTGAGAGCAGCATTAGTTTAGTTTAGTTTACTTTATTGTCATTGCACCTCATACAACAAAATCAAACACCATCTTCAGTGTACATCATGACCATGAAAATAAACACAAACACACATCCTTCACACTCCACACATTGAACCAAAAACCCCCAACACTGCACCAACACTGCACTATACAGTAGAATTCAAAAGAGCTTAATAACAATTAATAACAAACCATAGTTTCACCTGACCCCAGTACAACCCAGCATATTGCAAATCAGGGACAGACGTTTCTAACGTTCTCTATGCATGTAATGGGGAAGGGACCACAAAGGCTCAGCATTATGACTTGGCATTGCCGGATCATTGCCACAAGTCCATGCATGTGGTAGGTGGCTTCACTATGAGGTCTATTTAGCTTGGGTCCACTCCAGTTAGCTTAGGTCCACTGCATTTGGCAACATCTAGCTAGCAACATGGTCTATTGAAATTGCCAGTTGATTTCTGATAATAATCAATTCTCCATAAGCTCCTGGCATTTTAATAGCTCTCTTTGAAATCTCTGGAAGAGCTAAGATGGAGCTGGCTTCTGATTGAATAAGAGTTTCATGCTAATGAGGAGCATCAACTAAAGACGGGAAAGAAAGCCCAAACAGCCACTAGAAAGATGAAGTTTAGTCTTATTAAATTATGGGGAGCAATCTGATTAAGGAAAGTGTAAAACCAATCATATGAGTTAATTAATCTATCTCAAAATTAAATTTGTTTACAGGAAACTTATTTTTGAATCAAGGCATCCTTGAAGAGAAGAGTTCTTTTAAAATAGCACTTTCTGTTATTAATTGTGCTGCATCTTTTGGTTAATTAAAATACTTAAACCGATTAATTGGCAAAAGGCCAGGTCATGTCCAGAGTTGCCTGATTGTGTCTGTTCATTCTGTGAGATCCAAAAGGTAGACATATTTTAGAAACCCTTCAAGAAACAATATCACCTAATGGATCCAGGAGGCATGTTCCCTGTTGCAATGCCTATACTTTGGAACAGCATTCTCTCCCCCACACCCGAAATTTTGGATAATCCTGACCGTGTTGGCCTTCTGTTAGGCTTTAAAAACCTGTTCCCCCAAGGCAGTGAGCCCATTTTGATAAACCCATCTGGGTTCCAGAAGAATGAACAGGCTGCAATTTGCCTCTGATTATGTTGCATGTTATTGTTATTTTTGTGGTTTTTATATTGTGACCATTTTGTTTTGTGCTTTTAATGCTATATTGAGTGACTTTGTGAGTTGGGTAGCCATATAAGATGCCTAAATAATATTTTCTATAGCTTTTCCTTAGCTGCCGCAAGGAATCGGGGGGGGGGGGAGGGCACCATCCCACTCCACTTGCAAAATATAGAAACAAACCTTACCCCTTACAACATTCTAGCCGTAGTAAATAATTAGACAGAAGCTAGACATAATCAGGACCATTGGTTGGGTTTTATTATCTATAGCCTCTAATTTCTACTTTAGATAAGCTACCCATTGTTCTTCTGCTCACATTTTCTCTTTTGAAGTCTAATCATTTTCTTTAACTATTTGCATTTTTAAAAGGTTCTTTGGTGTCAGTTTGTGTCTTGGAAGGCCTAAGTCTTTCCAGACTGACTACCAGCAGATTTTAACTGCCCTTGTGTTTTCTCACATTACACAAAGTAGAAGGCGCTTTCCTTATTTTCCGTCTATAATCCCAATTGAGTCACTTCAATTAGGACTGGACAGAATATTTAACAAATACACAAAAGCAAATAAATAGAGAGGGAGAAGAGAAGGTAGTGGCTGCAAATAGCAGCCATGGATAAATGAAGTTGGTTGGGGTGACTCTAATGAGAAAGAGACCTTTTAAGATTTGCTTGGGGGAAAGTTGAAATGTATGGATAGCAAAGGAGAAGGAAACATATTCTTCCTGGTGAATGCTGTGCAGCCATAAAAAAAAAATAGATTCTTCCCTTCATTCATAGCATGCTGATCAGAAAAGTCAGCAGAATGTAAAGCAAAATCATCATCGTCATCTTGCTACACATTGCAGGCTAACAAATTCACTAATCTGCAAAATATTGTTCTAGAAGTTCTTGTTGTTTGAATATTTTATGCAATATTAAATGTATTGTTGTAAGTCAGGTGACCTTTTGCGTAAAGGCGGAAGGGGGAATAAAATAGACTTCAATTAGCATTTAGGACAATGACTGAAAAGATGATTCTTCTGCTATTGTCATTTAACGACCAACAGTCAACCAATTCACGATTACTTTCACAGCCTAGGAGGGGCAAAGCAGCCTTGACTGATAAGTAGGTCAAAGTTTTGCCAAACATAGGCACTTCAGCATAACTAACAGCTAAGAGATTAATTTTTCATTGTAATTCTTTATTTCCTTCAGATCAAATGGAAACTGTTCAACTTCCAGAAATTTGGTCACAATAAAAAGGCATCTTGAGGGATGCAAAGGTTACAATGAGGTTGTAATGTATGGATATTGTGATGTACAATGCAAGCATTCGATGTATGATACAAGCCCTTCAGGTTTTTTTTCAAGCCTGGGCCACCAATTTTAGGGGGGGGGGGAATCAATGAAAAACAATGACGGTACTTGCTATATTTGTGTTACCTTCATGCTTAAAGCTGCAGTTTTGAAGCAGTCTTCAAGACATGAAATTACAGAGTTAGACTTCCCAATATTCTTCTTCAGTGTTTGTCCCCTGCAGATTAGTGGACTTTTAACTTTCAGAATTCTCAAAAATGGCCAGAATGGCTAGGAAATTTTAGAAGATGAAGTCTTTAGCTCTCAGGTTTGGAAAAACTCTTTAAGCTCAGCCTATTCAGCTAAACTAAACATTTCCCAGGCACATTCATCCTGATTAAAGATACTTCAGCTCTTAAATGAAATATCATACATAAGGGTTTCTTTCTGATGATGGATGACAGGAAGAAAATTTCTGCCAGTTCCAACATGGAAAATAGGACATAGTAGGAATTCAATTTCTAAACTCTGTAGAGTGGCCAGGCTTGTCAGATCCTCAGATGAACTTCATTTAAATCCCTCTTTTTTTAAAAAAAACCTGCAGAACAAAATCAAGTTTGAGTCTTGGACTGATAATAAGGCATTAAAGTAAAGCCTTCACTGCTTAAGTGTAATCATTTAAACAGAAGTTTTCTTTATGTTAACCAGCATTTTCTGTTTTATTGGAAATCCTATAAAGAGTAATTGAGCGAACTGAGTTTGTTTAGTTTTCAGAGACATTGACAAGGTGAGCAAAGAGAGTACAATGACTCTCTTCAGCTTAGTTCACACAACATGGCTCAGCATCTAGTCATTGCATTAGCTTATTTGTTAACAAGGTTATCATGTTAACTCATACTACAGGGCATTTATTAAAGATAGAATATTATAGGAATAAGTTTTGTTAATCCAGGTTTAGATTTGTTTTACTACAATTTGTAGAAATACTGGGCAATGTATATACAATAAAATTAAAACCCATACAAATATGAATCCTCTTAGCAACAAAATACCTTGCACACCTATCATGGCAACCTGGAGAAAGCTCTTTTGCTTGATCGTTCCCTAAAGGCTATGGGTCACCTGAAACAGTTCCACGAGGTGGAATTCCACTGATTTGCTGAGGGTAGAAACATACAGGTAATCCCTGGATTATGAATGTTCCCTTAACGAACGGTCAAAGTTACGCGATAGGCGCCTCCTAGTGTTTACGAACAAGTCCCGAAACTACTAATCTTGCAGCACTATGGCAATTGTTCTCCATTATGAACAATCGCAGAGGCTCTGCAACATTCGTCCTGCACGTTGCCAGCCGAAATGGAGTTTCCAGAAGTACATCACAATTTCCGTACATTAAAATCTCATTGCAACCTTTCCATCCCCCAAGATTTTAATGAGGCCAAATTTCTGGAGGTTGAAATGGATGCTCCATTTCGGTCTGCAACATGCCGGGTGAGATCTGCATAGGCCCAAACGGAGTTGCAGAGGGGTGCACATGGCTGAGAGGCTGGAGAGGAGATTGCTTGCTAGATCTTCGCAAGATAAGTGATCCGGCAGGGCAGGTTGGGTGAGGGGGAAAGAAATTATGGGGAACATGAGGTATTTCAGTGGGTCAGGTTGGGTGGTCTTAGGCAGGTGGCCTGTTCCATCACTAGGCCCCCCATGGCCTTCCCCACCCTGAAATACCTCATGTGCACTTAATGAGCCTCACATTCGATTAACGAATGCATGGGCAAAAAGAGCGAGTGATCCTATTCAAGGTATGAATCCTCGGGTTACGAGTGGAATGGGCAGGCTCCATTACATTCGTAATTCGAGGACTATATGTATTTGACTTTTGTTGCCTTTACAGCATGGTATAGGGGCAAACATAGATTCATACCAGTGCTTAATTTTATTCAATCATTTAGCATATTAGGTGACATCAGCATTCAAATACAGGTAGTCCTCATTTCTATGATGGTTTTAAGTGTAAGCACCAGTAACTTTTTTTAGCACCTTCATAAACAAATGATTGTAAGTCGAGAACTATGTACTTGAAGGGATGTCACACAGAAAATAGCCATGAATTTGTTCTCTGTCACTCCAGAATGAACAACGTAGAACTTAACAATCTTACATTTCAGGGTGGTGGACTGGATGTTAGAAACATTCTAATGATGGATTTCTTTAGTTACCAGCTGATTTTTTTTTTTAAGATATTAGGAGGATACACATCGTATTACCATGTTTTTAATTCATTAAAAATTAGCAAAAAGATAAGAAAATGGGAATCTACTTATGGAAAGGCAAGGATAAGTGAAACCGTGTTTTCAAATGGAGGGCTTCTAATCATTGGTCAGTGAATCCAGTTTCCATTCCTTGCTAGGTATTTTTTTTCTTGGTGAAGGAAAAAAAAAGACACAGAATAGTGAGCAAATGCAAATGATGTCATCTGGACTCCAAAAAATCCCATCCTCCCATGATCGATGAAACCAGATCTGAACTGCTTCTTCCCTATTGACCAACTGCAGATCTCCATGTTTCAGGCAGTAGCTTTGTTATCTCTGCTTAAGAGATACCAGGGACCTTGGAGCTCTGGATTTATTTCATGCAAAGCATTTGCTCTGCCTCTTATTTACAAACCTTCCCAAAGACCATTTCTAAGAGCAAGAACTTAGTCGTTATGCTGATTACAGCGAAGGTCATAATACTAAAGTATAATCAGGATTGACTGATTTATACTATTTGCTGAAATACAGCTTCTGTTATAAATAATAGATTAGCCTTTCTCTGCAGGAAACCAAATCAAATGTATCCAGAAATAAGCAAGTCTTCAAAATGTTCCTAATTATTGGGAAACTAGATAAGATATACTCATGCAACAGCACTCAGATATTGATTCTAAAGCCCAGGCAGACTCTTGTAGATTAGGCTACCCTTGAGATAAACAGCACACAATCATCCAAGAGTTTGGAAGATAATATCAGCCCCTTAAATCAGAACATATTAGGTCCAGAATACATAAACAAACACCTGTGTCCAGGTGTATTTTGGTTGTAGATTCTGCTCTAAATATAGTTCTGGACAATCATGTTTATTATAATAGTCAAGTATTTAGTTTTGACATATGGTATAGGTACAGCATCAAGATTTCTCCATATAAGGCTTAAACTAAGAGATCAGATGAAGTTGTTAAAAGACATGTTGGCCGCAGGGCTTCTATGAAAAGCACAGAGTTCATGAGAGCTTTCAAATTTTATCATGCTCTTGGAAAAGAGTGCCACTAAATCCAGAGAAAGCTGTACATCTCCATCCAGATCAGCAGATTTTTCTATCAACTCTTCTATCCTCCAGATTAAATTCCAGTTTGTTTCTCTTTCCCCTCCCTCCAAGCTGCTTCCAAATCCCTACCTTTGTAAGACTAGAAAAGAAGCTAGGCTATCCCCTTATTGATAATACTTTATCCATATATCGATCACTAATGTCTGATTATTCCACTCAATGGGTTCCATGTAGACATATAGGTAAGCTAGAGGTTTTCAAATGCTAAGAAACCATGCAATGGGTGTTCCTTGGCACCAGCTTCAGAACTCCTCCAAATAGGACTGAAGTCAATGTAAAATGACAGTATGCCTCAAACCCAGAAAAAAAAAATCTCCTGGAAAGTTATTATAACTAATAGCTCTGAAAGCTGCAGCGGAGAGTCAGGAAAACAACAGCATCAGACTTTCCCTATTCACTTCCCAACATAAATCAGCTACCAAGAATATGGTTGGAATGAAACTAGCCCTACTGTTCTATCCCTGACATTTCTATGCCATATATACACTGCTACCTTGACTTAAACTAAAGACTCTGCTATTTTTTCCTGAGGATAATAGAGTGTAGAAGAACACAGAGATAGCTTTGAAGAAAACTTAGCCATGAAAGCAAAGAAAAAATGTGGAAGAAATGCAGTGCCATGCCTTGATTCTCTTTAATATAAGACAGCGGTGCCCAACTTTTATGGTTTGATAGCCCAGTGAGAGAGAGGGGAAGAGGGGAACCAGCCCAAGCAAGCAGCAGGCTGGCACGTGTGCGCCTGCCCGCTGTTCATGCAAGTCGAGCTGTGCACGTGCCAGCCCACTGCTTGTGAAAATTGAGCTATGTGTGTGCGTACACACCGGCCTGCCACTTGCATGAGTCAAGCTGCGCACATGCACGACTGTGGCCAACTGCTCACGCGGGCTGCTGTCAATGGGCCACAGCCTGGTAGCGGGCCGCGACTTGAGGATTGGAGATCCTTGGTATAAGAGACAGCAACAGAAAATTTATGTCAGATTTCAAGATTCTGTTATTATAACCTGAAAAAATATAGTTCTTTGTGGAATCTGTTTCTTGGTCACAAAGGACGGATGTGTCCTCATGCCAGCTCCTGTACCTCATCATCATCCTGCCACTAAGACCATTCAAAGATGACTTCAGGAGCTGCAAGTGGGTGTTTTCCTTCTTATCCTTGCTCAACATTTTCTACCTGCAATCTATGGTACATGGAAGAGGAAGTCTGAGATGATGTGTCAAGACTGGACATTCTTTTCATCTCCATTGGTCTGGCAACGGTGAGCTTTGCCTCTGCCATGGCCCTTCCATGTAGGCCAGGGTTAAGCACCTGTTCTACAGTCCTGAGAGTAGAGGCCCAGCTTTAAAAAAAAAACAAAACTGGTTGATCAGTCAACCTAGAGCAGGGGTTGCCAATCTTTTGGACTACAGGGACCACCAAACTCATAATTTTAGATCCCAGGGACCACTAACCGGTTCTGTGGGTGTGGCCTAATTTGTGGGTGTGGCTTGGTGGTCATATGACTGGCTGGGCATGGCTTGTATGTAAATATTATAAATATTTATATAAATATTGAATTTTTTATAAAAAAGAGCAACTTTTACCCAAAATCAGGCAAAGCAGACAGATTGAATTGTTCACAGAATCACAGATTCATTCAGAGATCTATCTATCTGCCATTGGCTAGCTCAGTCTGTCACATAAAATTTGCTTGCAAGCAAACTTATAAAATTTGCTAGCAAGGAAACTCATAAAATTAACTCACAACACACCATGCATGTAAATATTGAATTTTTTATTTAAAAAAGAGCAACTTTTACCCAAAATCAGGCAAAGCAGGCAGATTGAGTTGCTCACAGAATCATTCAGTGATCTATCTATCCGCCATCAGCTAGCTCAGTCTCTCAAATTTGCTTGCCATGGGTCAAACCTTCAGTCCTAAGGGAGATTCGGCTGCAATCATTTCCTGCTTCCTAGCTAATCTAAATCTCCCGGCACAGCAGAACAGATGATGGTTGGAAAAAGGAAAAATAGTTTACCGGGTACGGAGTGAATGGGCAGGGAGGGTTCCCGCGGGCCATGTGGGCAGTGCAGCCTCGTGTTTCTGCACAGCCTGGATTAATTGCTTTGTGGGGGTGCTTTGGGGGTGAGATTTCTCTGCAGCCCACCAGTTGACGACAGCTGACTTAGAGAATATGAAGCCCTGAAACTGATGAGCCCATCACTAATTTATTACATGTATTGAAAAGTATCATTGAAAGGACATGGCATGTTTGTAGCCTGCAGGGAGGATCGATTCCCTTTCCAGTGGCTGCTGCACTCCAGAAAGCTCTGGTTCTTTACTTGTTTTCCTGCCATTGTGGTTTTTTTGGGTAACTTAAAGATCCCACATCAAACCCTACATAAATTGTTTTGTAAATGTCAACTCTTCAGAAATGGCTGCAACTCTGCTGCTCAACCACTAAATAGCATCCAAAACAAGGAAATATTAACTTGCTACACGTAATGAAATAAAACCACAATGCTATGCAAAGACTAACTAGTGCATTATGCATGCCAACTGGAGGAGGCTTGTCACAGAGTAGAATGGGAATTTCAGGTTGCATAAATAATCAGGCACCTTATAGGGCTTCCCAATTTGTGAACTTCCAACTTCCAGAATTTTCATCAGTGGCTATGCTGGCTGTGGAATTCTGAGATTTAAAAGTTCACAGAATTGGAAATTGCCATAATTGGGAAACTGTGCCTTAGTATGTTGAGCATTAAAGCAACACAAACTGCAGATATGGGAATGTTGTGGTGGTTAGCAAGATTGAAGATAACATTTCCTGTCTCAACTTTGCAATAGGAGGAAAATATGGCAAAAGATGTGACCTTTGTTTCATATAAGATACTATTTACAACACTTTTAACATCACAGTAATAAAATTCTTGAAAAAAAAGACTGAGAGGAGCTGGCAAAAATATTTCTGAGAAAAATCCACCTCATATTTATTTTTTTTACACCGTCTCTTTGGTACTTTTTCCACTTTACAACAATCTAATTTGATCAATAGTCAATAGTTCTACTGAAGGGTCAGTTCTGTTGATTAGAACAGCCCAAAGTAAGAGACTCCCTTCTTAGGGAAGGAAAGAGGAAAGAAACATGAAATCTTTGCACATGTTAGGTGAAAAACATTTGCTTGTTAGAAACAGAGCTGGAGCAATTTCTCTGATGAAATTCTGCAACTGCTTTAGCTCTAAAATAAATTCTTCAGCTATTACACAAACAAACAAAAAAGTTCCTTTAACTTATCTTGCCCATATCTGCAGCCAAGGACTTTTATAGCCAGTGATAATTCTTTGGCATGCTACACTGAGTACCACCCAAACAGCACTGGAATGACAGATCTGATCCAAATAGCTACTACATGACAACACAGAGAGAGAAAACTGTGATTCACAATTGTCTCGATTCTGATTCTGGTACCCCAGACCTGAAAGCCTTATCTATTGGAGAGACACAGAGAGACATGAGGACTTTCTGTTCTGGAAATTCCCATGTTTTGATCCAAGGATGAGTTTAGATAACTTATGCCAGACAATTTGTTATCAGTCTAGAATTTGTAACGCCTTTTAACTTTTAAGTCACAATCACAAGTTAGATTCTACCTTGAAATTCTTAAGTTATTACTGCAAATGGTAGGTTATATATGACCATCATCTAGCATCAATTCCTATTGTGAGAACAAAAGTCCAAAGTCAAAGAGACCACATAGAGCGCACTTAGCTCTGAAGAATATATCTTAGTGTTGTTAAAAAAAGCATTTATAATATTGAACATACTTTTATACTGAGGGAGTGACTGGGATGAAACTTCTTGTTGAGGATTGGATACTGTTTTCTCCACTTTTTCTTTACAAGAGGCATACTGTAATCAGTTTTTCTTAGGCAAAAAATATAGCTCAACGCAACTCATTCCCAAAGCAAATTACTTTCACTGGATGATCTCCACAATTAGTCTAAAGCCAGCAGGTTTCCCTACACCAAGGCAAAACTGTTATTTCAGAAGAGCAATGATAGGAAATGATACTAGAGTTAAACTGTGTTCATCCTTGAGACAGTTGCTAATTGTATGGCTCTGATGCCAGAGATCTTCAAGATTTAGTTTGAAGTAGACCAGCAAAATACTGTGGACATAATATATTTAGATTTCAGCAAGGCAATCGACAAAGTAGACCACAACCTACTTCTTAGTAAGCTAGAAAAAAGTAGAATAGATAGCACTATCACTAGATGGACTCGCAATTGGCTGGCAAACTCAACGAATAGTCCTTAATGGGTCTAAGTCTACATGGAGGGAAGTAAGCAGTGGGGTGCCACAACGTTCCGTCTTAGGCCCAGTACTCTTCAATATCTTCATTAACGACAACAACTTACCAAATTTGCAGATGATACTAAGCTGGCAGGAATAGCTAGCACCAGATGGATCTTGACAAGACTAGAACACTGGGCCATATCTAACAAAATGAAATTCAATGTAGAGAAAAGTAAAGTCCTACACTTAGGCAAGAAAAACCAAAAGTACACATAGAGACTGGGTGAAACCAGGCTCAATAGCAGTAACTGTGAGAAGGATCTTGAAGTCTTAATGGACAACCAGCTAAATATGAGCCAGCAGTGTGCAGCAGCAGCCAAAAAAAGCTAATGCAATCCTAAATTGTATTAACAGAGGGATGCAGTCAAGATCAAGGGAAGTGCTAATACCACTCTATAAAGCCTTAGTAAGACCATACCTAGAGTATTGCATCCAGTTTTGTTCACCACATTATAAAAAAGATGTTGAGACTCTAGAAAAACTACAGAGAAGAGCAGCCAGGATGATTAGGGGACTGGAGGCTAAAACATACAACAAATATGTTGTATGGCTAGTCTAGGAAAGAGAAGGACCAGGGGAGACATGATAGCGGTCTTCCAATATTTGAGGGGCTTCCACAGGGAGGAAGGGGTCAAGCTTTTTTCTAAAGCGCCTGTAGGCCAGACAAGGAATAAGGGATGGAAACTGAAGAACTTAACCTAGAAATAAGGAGAAACTTTCTGTCAGTGAGAACAATCAACCAATGGAACAGCTTGCCCTCGGAAGTTGTGGGAGTGCCATCACTTGAGACTTTCAAGAAGAGATTGGACTGCCATTTGTCAGAAATGGTGTAGGGTCTCCCGCTTGGGTGAGGGGTTGGACTAGATGACCTACAAGGTCCCTTCCAACTCTGATTATCTGTTAATCTGTCTGTTAAGTTCAAAACATTCCCTGAGCAACTAGATTCAACAGACTCAATTTCCATCCAAATTGTACCCTAAAATAGCCTCTAAATCACATGGCTGTTTCAGGTCATTCCTTTCTGAATCTTTTCTAGATAAAATACTATTTTATTCTGTCTCTATTTGGATGCTGCCCATGTTTTACAAAACTAAGATATTTTGTGTAATTGAATATGCGTAACCCTGTTTTCTGCTAGGCCAATTGTTTCAATAAAAACTGAAAAAAAATCACCTGGACTATTCTGTGTTTTTCTTTTCAGCCATTATTAAAAATGGTAATATCTAACTTCTAGATTTAAAGCAGGATTGGGCAGCCTGAGGATCAGATTATCTACCAGCCCACAATTCACTTACTCCCTCTCTCTCTCTCCCTCCCTCTCTCTCTTTGTAATCCTATATTCCCATAATAATAAATCCCAAAAGGCAGTTTCCTGACAACCTGAGATGGAAAATGTACAATATTTATAATACAGTAAAGCCTCAGTTTAGCAGAACTCCATGCTGCAAACCTCAGGTTTCACAGACCCAATTTCCATCCTAATTGTGCCCTAAAGTAATGGATGAGGCAGTAGGCTGGATGAGGCAGTTAAATTGATGTAATTTTACAGCACCCCAGCAACTTACATCATTTATTTAATGTCCTCAATATGCAAATTGATGCATATATCATGGTATTTGTACCAATTTTGTATAATGTACATTAAAAGAGACCATGGGCTGACTTTAAATCAGTGCCATATTCTTGCTGAGTAGTCAAGATTTATACAAGGGGTTCTTTATCATTCCCCCACACAGGCATGTGGGAATGTGGCCAGCCAATCTACTCCTGGCTTTTCCCTGTACCTCATATTCAGGAATACAATAATAATTCATATTATCTAAATTTCATGAGTTGGTGAACGTTAATACCACATTATGCTTTCAATAGCCATTATTTAGAATTTTTTGGAACTTATTAGAATCAGCTATTAAACTGACCAGCAAGCCATTTTGAGGCTTTCCCTGTGTCATGGGGATGAGGAGAAACATGATACCTCAAAAGTCATCAAGCAATCATTGTCAGCTCACTGCCTTACTTTATCATACTTTATTTATTTGGCTAACGGTAGTTAGACACACAAGGAATTTGTCTCTAATACAGAAGCACTCAATATACTTTCAAAACAACAGAATATAATAATATTAAAGTATACAGCCAAAAAAGGGGAAGTAAAAAAAATAAAAAGGAAAAACAATACTACAGCCACACCTTATGGGTTAATATACACACCCACATTAGACAAAAAAAATTTTAGTAGTCACTGTATTTTGTCAGCTGTAAGAATTAGGTGTTCACCAGGGTGATGGCATGAGGAAAAAAGCTGTCCCTGTTTTAGCACAACAGCTTTTTCTTTCTTCTGTTCCAGAAATTCATTTCTTAGTGCTTGCTCCAAGGCTTCTCCTAGCTAGGCAACTGTCTACCCATTTATCTTTCTAAAGGAGAAAAAAGGGGGGAAGGCAGCTTATACTAACCAGAGAATAATTTTGTCTTTGACTGCCAAACAACAGTTCCTTTATTATGACTATAAAGCTGTTATTCTAATGTTAAAGTCTCACTGATAGGAAGTGTATGCTAGAATTTCAAGTGGTGTGACATAAAAGAAAATCTATATCCCCAAAAAATGTCCCAATTCATACTCAAAGAGGCAAGTTCATTTGTGAAATTGTGAAATTTATATAAAGCAAGATCATAATTTCTGTTTCTAGTGGTGCTCACAGGCTATCATAAAAGAAAATCTTCCTTTGGGCTATGAATCTCTCACTAAACAAGTTCACTGATTTTTTTCCCCTCTTTTCTCCTCCCAAAGTTTAAACTGCCTGAATCCATATTCTCTCTTTTTATTAGTTCATTCTGGTATTTTTCCAACATCATAGTTTCCACTGGAAGACAGGAATTCTGTCATTTTGGCAATACAGTACTTTCTTGTTACAGGCCTATATATACATTTTATATTTATACTTCAATCTCCTCTAAGGTGCAATAATAATGCCTCATTTCCTTGAATTGAACTCAATCCCTTAAATCAGCAGAGAACACTGACACTGTACATAAAATCAAGCTAAACTAGAATGCAACTTAACATGTGGAGCAGGTGCTGTTGGAGACATTCTCAAAACGGATATCAGGAAAAAAAAATGTGGCCCTTTGCTTGTACCAACAATTACATTTGTAATTGGCCACCAAATATTGCATGTGTAATGAGAGAGCCAGCATTTCCTCAACAAGAAGAATCCTGTTAACTAAAACCATGAATAAATTTCAAACTTACTTTACATATAGATCTCTTTGAATCAGGTCTTGGTGTTCTCAGCCCTGAATAAACCATAGATAATTTAATCAGATAGCCTTGTGTTTCAGTGTTTTAAGCAGGAAAAATTAAGTGGTTTCAATTCACATTGTATGATTTATAACCTTTTGCTTATCAGGGCCTATATTATATTTTCCTCTCTAAACTGTTCATCTCTAAAGGGTAACAAATTAGCACTGTATTTTAACACAACATGCAATAACAAACAGACTATATTATGAATTCACAAAGAATCAAATGGGTTGTATGTTTTTGCCCAGCAATTATGGTTGGTGACATTTTGTTGTATGGTGTTATACAAATTATTCTAGATGTCCCCTGTATTTAAGATTGCATTTTCCTCTGAGTGAGGTCCTTAGTTTTAATATTGTTTTGCATTCTTTCCCTTTGAAAGATGGGGCAGTTGGAACTATAATGTAAGTAAAATTTAGAAGCACAAAAACATTAAATAACAGCTATATGAAGTATATAATAGTCACTTTAACAATGAGATGGCAGCCGTAAAATATTACATCACTGTCCCCTCTATACAGTGGAGACTTTGTTCTATGTTCTCTTGAAAAATACTGCCAGACAACCTAAAGAACTGTATTATAGTATCTTTTTTCACTTGTAGCAACTTCCAAAAGTTAAATGTGTTTGCTGCTGTATGTAAAACAGCATGATTTGTGGTACCCAAGATTACCAAATGAAGACCCAAATTAGTCTTTAATATCCTAATCACCATGTTTATTTTGATGGATCTCATCCTTATAGTTCTAATAGTTCCCCATGTTTAATTCAAGCACAGCTTCACTGGAGAGAAATATCGAGGAGCAAAATATATCTGATTTGGTAATCACCAACAAAGGACCTCAAGAACTCTTGAGGTCAAATCTGTAAACAATGAACCAACCCCCTGGAGTTCTTTGCACTCTGACAGAATTAAACTCCATTTAAATCAACCTTACTTAAACGATGAGTAAATACTGTAGCATTTACAGCTCATTACAAACTATTTTCATCAAATGGAAGTAGCTGCATTCTTATCAGAAAGAAAAAAAAAGGTGGGGGGGTTAGAATCCGGTTGGCAAAATCTACAGATGAATCACTGGGATGGCAAACTGGGTTGGGGAATAGAAAAACTAAAGAATTGAACTTACAAGGAACAGGAAAGCAGCAAAAAAAACTATGTTGCAATACTGTAGTTTTATCTGCAATAGCGGGTTCTCCCAGAAAGGCGGCGAAACTACTCACATGGGTAGAAGTCTTGACAAGGGGGTTTGGGGCGCAAAGCAGCTTTTGACCCACACTCTGGATGAGGATGATGGGCGTTGTAGTTGAACGCGGCGACAGGGTAACAGGTTTGCGGGTCAAAGAAAAAGAACAAACGAAAGGGCTAAACATCGGGGTGGGGTGGGGTGAGCGGAGTCTCCCTCGCGAAACTAAGCGTGAGAAAGGAGGCGAACCAAGCAACCCAGCATCGTCGGCAGGAAGAAGGCAAACCAAACCGGAGAGGCGCCACTCACAGACCTCCCGCACTTACCGACACTCGGGAGAAGTGAATTCCCCTTTTGCCGGCGCACTTCACGCTGAGGCGGCGACGACGGTCCGGAGACGGCAAGTCGAAGTCCTTTCTGGCTGAGTCGGTCTCCTCTCTTTTTCGATTCACTCCTCTCACCCGCCCCGGGGGTTTTCCCGCTCCAGATCCACCGCTCGCAGCAGCAGCAGCCGGGGCTCCAAGCGTGTCGCCGGTCGGAGAGGGCGTGAACGTAGCAACCCAACCGGGTCGCGATTAACTGTCAAACAAGGAAGCCGCCGAGCGGGAGGAGAAGGAGCCACGAAAGACCGACGCACGAGGTCACAGCCATCCTCCGCCCCAGACTCCCTTCCTTTCCTTATCTCCCGCCCGCAGCAAAAGAAAAAAAGCGCGGCCAGACCGCGCCAACTAAACAGGAAGAGTCGAGCACTCTACCTGGGAAAGTAACGAGGGGTGGAGTCTCGTTCCCATAGGCGGAGGCAAAGAAGGCGGGGCACCCCACGGTCGCTTAAGGCAGGTGGAGGATCAACGCTGGGTGGGTGGGTGGTTGGGTGGGGAGTCACTTCCTTTTCTGGAAAGCGGAGGAGTCGGGGTGGCATCTCCGGCCGTGCACTATTGGGGAGGAAGGGAGTCGCTCCGACTGGGTTCCTGCTTAGGGTGGACATGCGAAGAATTATGCTCGAAGGGCAGCCTTCCGGGTTGCCATCGCGCTTCTCATGCTCCGGAGTTAGCCGAGTCAGTCAATCCGACATCAATCAGAATAGAACTGGAAGGGACCTTGGAGGTTTTCTAGTCCAACCCCCTGGTCAAGCAGGAGACCCTAAACCATTTCAGACAAGTGGCTGTCCAGTCTTTTCTTAAAAACCTCCAGTGATGGAGCACTCACAATTTCTGAACGCAAGCTGTTCCACTAGCTAATTGTTTTCACTGTTAGAAAGTTTCTCCTTAATTCCAGGTTACTTCTTCCTTTGATTAGTTTCCATTAGTTTCCAAATTAGTCTTCCCCAATCTGTCCCCAGCTGTAACTCTGAGCCATTGCATTCTTTGTGACCTGGACTGGGAATTAGGAGCTTTCTACGTCACATTTCTCTGGAGGGTCACCTTAGAGAAGGCTGACCTAGGATAATGGTTTTGATGGTGATTTAGACTACACACAATCTTTCCTTAAGGATATAGGATATACTTCTGAATGAATGTTGGGGAGGCGTGCATTACCCAATTGGTGTTGTAGTTAAGGCACCAGCGTAGAAACTGGGAGATTCTCAGTTCTGGTCCCACCTCTGCTTGGTGACTTTGGGCCAGTTCTCCCCTCTCAGCCCTAGGAAATAGGCCAGGGCAAACCACTTCCAAAAAACCTTGCCAAGAAAAGGGACTGAAATTTAGAGGGGTGTAGAGGTCTGTTTTCTTATAATAACTTTCATGGTTCTTCCACTGTTTCTTTTGCTGGTTTCTTATCACAGACATGTTCACTACAAATGTCTGTTCAAAGAAAGAAAGTAAATAAAAAAAGTCCTAAATGTTGTAACTCTCTACATAGGGTAAAACTGAGAAAACCTTTTGAAGAGCTGAACATAGGATTCTAAATACAAAGGCAATTCTGTGTATTTCTCAATTACAGAGAATTACAGTTTCTTTATCCTGATGATTACATCACAATCCCCAAATCACTTCCTAGTTTGTCTAGACTACCCATGTTTTCATAAATTTAGACTAGAGAATTACAGTTTCTTTCATCATGATGATTACATCACAACCCCCAAATCACTTCCTAGTTTGTCTTGACTACCCATGTTTTCATAAATTTAGGATGAACCATTTTCATACATCACTTTAACTTGCTTACACTAATTTTATTTGACATTTTCTGTAGTCTTCCTACTTATCTATCACTAAATATCTTAACATTTGTTAACTACCCTGTCAGGATGGGGGAAAAACATGACTGGACCTCCTACAGTACACATCCACACCCACACACAATTTTAAGAGTCAAACAACTCCTGGCTCTATCACTATCATCTTCCCCTAAAGTTTCAAAAGCCATTTTAAAATGGTCTCATTATTGTGAACCTTGAATGCTGTTTAAGTTCATAAATTGACCTCCAGATGACTAAAAGATAACCCAGAAATCCCTAGCCATTTTGCGGGGATATATTGTTTGGCATTGGGGACTTTGTTTAGGAGTGGGAGCTGTCAAGGTACAATCTAAAACTCCTGTGAAATTACTTCTGGGAAGAGAGTGCATGAGCCAGGAGTAGGTGAAGCAGATATTCCTACAAATGGGAAATGGTATTCTCCAAGGCTCCATGGAGCTCCAGTGTTTCCATAGCATAAAGTTGGTCCTATAAATGGTAAGTGCCATATATGGAGGGGCCTTTTCTATTAGATGTCCTAATTTAATAAATATAATTTAATAAAGATGTCCTAGTTTAATGAAGAAAAGATATTGTGATATTGATATTGTGATTCCATTCAATCACAAAATCAAAATTTAAAAACTCATCTTAAAAATACTTTCACAGGTGTTGTAAGGCCTCCTTGTAGGAGCTGTGATGGTATAGTGGATAGAATGCAGTATTGAAGGCTAACTCACTGTTCACTGCCAGCAGTTCGATTCTCACTGGTTCAAGGTTGACTTAGCCTTCCATTCTTCAAAAGTCAGTAAAATGACCCAGATTGTTGTGGGAAATATGCTGACATTTGTAAATATGCTGACATTTACATTGCTGTAATGCAATGTGAAGCGGTATATTACTGTAAGTCTAAGTACTATTACTAGCGTTCCTGCCTTGAGCAGCAGGTTGGACTAAGGTTTCTTTCTGCCCTATGATTCCATGTTCTATGCTTTGAAAAAATGAAAAAAAACACATGTACTGCATGTGGATTATCTCACTCGTCATGAAATGAAATAAAATGAAAACCCTTGTCTCCTTTGAAGTCATGCTTTCAGTAGTTGGTGAAAAGTTGCAAACTTTGCTAATCTTTTGACTCATAAATGAACTTGTGGCCTAATTAGATCAAAGCTTTTTCCTCTGTTTTGAAATTAGAGGACTTGTCATACCAGGCAAAATAACCCTGTTGCTTCAATCAATCTTATAGGGGCTGCTAAAGCTAAGCAAGGTTATTTCTGGTTAGCATTTAGAATTCCAGGGCTATTGGCTAAATATTTTTTTCTGCCTTTGAACCAGTTTTGACTTCTGATGACTGCCTGGACATATTTCTGCACTTGTCAAGATTATAGCTGTGAGTTGCCATTATCTTCATGCCAGGGCTGAGAGAGAGAGAGAGACTGACAGGCCCAAGTCAGTCCCAAGCCAGGGCAAGAGCTCAGTTTGTCAGTTTCTAGCCTGGTGCCATAGCCATTATTCCACAATGGCTGTCTTGGCTAGATTGGAAAGTGGAAAAAACATTCTGAACAAACCACCTTCACAACATTGCTAGGAAAACAGCATGGGGACAACACAAGTCAAGGTTCTGCATTAGATTCCTCCTGGTCTCTGGGTCTGAAGCTTTCATCTGCCACTGTGTATTATAGGCAATATGCCTCCAAGTTATATTACTTATTTAGCAGTCCACACTATTAGACATTTATGTGCACATGAGAATATATATGTTTATGCTATACAGTGCCCTTTTTCCTTTCTGGCGCATAAGCAGCAGCCTGGATTAAAAGCAGAGAAGTGTTATGTTTCAAAGGAAAGTAACTGACATGGAAAAAACTACTTTTACAAACATAGCTGTAAATGTGGTCAGGAACAAGCTAGGCTTAGTGAGCCAAATTTAGCATGTTGTACAAACATCAGATTCTGACTTCATCCACCAAAAGGGAAAAGAAAAGGAAAAAGAAAAGAAGACTCTGGCACTGTAAACAAATAAAACAAGTTACGCCTTTGTGATTTTCTCGAGCTGGAGGAAGCCATAGACACATCTTAAGTGTGGGGAATTAGGCCATGGATGGGCTCATTGGAAGCACCACGTGAGCAGGTTAGCAGGTGTTTTGCCACTAAACCGGCCTTAAGGCTTCCTGCAGGTATGGGCTATGTTGCTACTGTGAAACCCCAGGATGGCATGCAAACCTCATTTTGTTAATTTTTTTAAAAAAATATTTTTCTGTGTGACTCGCAGCATTGCTTTTGGCCACACTTGTTAAAAATCACCATGTTTTAGTTTTCACAGTTTTGAACGACAAAAGCTGTAGCTTTATCACAGAGAAAAAGAAATACCACCCGATTTCCCCCACAAACCAGGAGAAGCAAAAGGGACTGGTTCCCTCACGTATGGGCATGACATGGCCTGTTGTCTTATCATCATCTGTTTTCTTCATTTCAGTTCTTAGTTGTCCTGAAAAGTATTTGATGGCCTACCAACCACCAAAAGGTCACCCAATTTTGGTTTAATATAACCTGAAAATTCAACTAACTCCCTGCTGTATACTGCACGAGTCAAAAAGAGGGCTGTGAAAATATTTACAGACCCCTCACATCCTGGACATAAACTGTTTCAACTCCTTCCCTCAAAATGATGCTATAGAGCATTGCACACCAGAACAACTAGACACAAGAACAGTTTTTCCCCGAAAGCCATAACTCTGCTAAACAAATAATTCCCTCAACCCTGTTCAACTATTGCAAAGTCTGCACTACTATTACTGTTAATCTTCTCGTCACTCCTTATCTCCCATCCCCTCCCACTTGTGACTGTATGACTGTAACTTTGTTGCTTATATCCTTATGATTTATATTGACTGTTTCCTAGTATGATTTGATTGCTGATTGTACCCTATGACTATCATTAAGTGTTGTACGTTATGATTCTTGATTCTTAATGAATGTCTCTTTTCATGTATACTGAGAGTATTTACACCAAGACAAATTCCTTGTGTATCCAATCACACGTGGCCAATAAACTATTCTATTCTGTTCTGTTCTGTTCTGTTCTATTCCATTCCATTCTAACTCCCTACTGTGTTTCCACACTATACTAAGTCACAATGTTGCACTAACCCAGCTAGTTTTGACTTGTTCAACAAATCATGGTTGAAACTTAAGTGGCTTAATGCAAAATACTGTATCAAACCAACCCATATCTCTCAGGCAATTTATTTAATTTTTCTGACAGGAAAAGAGGCCACTGAAACTCTGCTTTTTTTAGCTACGATAAAAAGCTTGACTTGACATTTACAAATTTCTAAGATAATTCTTTCTCAAGCCACCCAATTGAAATGTTCAATTTTTAAAAAATGGATTTCTTAGAGAAACACAAGCTTAGGATTATTTCTCTAGCAAAGAGAGCAAGAGGGAATTCTAGTCAAATAGTTGGTAGGCCATTGGTTATAAAAAAAGAGATAAATCTTTCTATGAAAGAAATACTTCTGTTTCACAAAGTTCACATTGATTAGATTTAGCTTTCCTCATTTCTTTTAAAGAACTGGATAATTTCCTTCACAGTTCATGGTGATGTATAGGACACTCCTGCAGCTACTCTATTAGCCTGCAATAACCCCATGAAGTATTCCAGGTATGTTAAACCTAAAAAGCTCCATTAATGAATACATGTTCGCCACCAGTTTTTCCCATTATGTGCAGCTGTTAAAAGAAAGCTTCACAGTATATGGTCTCACCCAAACCCAAATAGTTTCCGTTCTGGATTTCTTGAAGACAAATTGCAAATTAACTGAACTTTTCAAAGACTCTGTGTGTGTGTGTGTGTGTATTGTGTGAACCCAGCCAATGGGTGCTTACAGAGGAGAATTTTATTGTGCAATCATTCTGCTTCAATCATGGGCTTTTATATAGTGTACATAGCAACCTCTCCGTTGTTTTGGCCCTCACCCTGGCAGGTAGGGAGGCTGAATTGCCCTCACTTTCATTACACCATAAAAGAGAACTTGTGTTGCTCTTAGTGAGTCCTATTCAATCTGGTGCCAATCTAGCAATCTGACCTTTATTGAGACTATGCATGCTATGGAACTTTTATGAGTGTGGCATCTCTCTGGTATTTATTAAAGGAGCCAGACATATTTTAGAAGTTTTGACTGCCCTAGCACTTATGATATAAATATATGTGGTCAGCATTGTCCACTGGCTTCAAAATGGTGGAGTGGCCTAAGCCCTATTCTTTTTTACGCGTGTGCAATGTGTGCGTGTGCATGTGAAAAAGGGGCATGGGTTTGATTAAAGCCAGATAACTTTGAATACTCTTGTATATGACATAGAGATTAAAATACTGGATTAGGGCTGGGCAGATTTAAATCTCCATTCTGCTCTATAGTTTACTAGGCTTTGTGGGTTAATAATTTTATTTCATCTCACAAGGTTGTTCTCTCTCTCTCTCTCTCTCCCTCCCTCCCTCCCTCTCTCTCTCTCTCTCTGAGAAATAGTGGGGATTGCCTATGTATAGAAAATGTGAAATTTATTGAGCACAAGAAAGTCCAGTTGCCTCCTGAAAAGCACCTTTGGGACAACTATGGCCTGGATGATTGAGAATCTCTACAGACTTCTACTTTGAGCAGAATTTCTCTCTGTGTGTGTTGTGGGGGGAAGAAACGTGTAGTTGAATTATTTTTTCTCTATATAAGGTAAAAGCTGAAATGGGCTGAATTGACATGCCTACTTGTTTTTAACTGAAAGTGACTATAAAGCTGTAGCTTTTGTAAAATCAAGTTTTATTAATTTTCTATTGTTACATTAATTTAATGCTTAATAAACATGTTGTCTGGGTTATTTTGTTTTCTTAACAATGCAATACAAATTGCATTAAAGCTGTAGTTTCTTGAAGACTACCCTAGTTATCACTGGGTATGTTTTTATGGATCATGGACAACCTTATGAAACATCAAATACAGAGAAAGGAGCATTATCTATGCACACAGCTGTTGTCAGAAGCAGAGACATAGGGTGGGGAACAGTAAAAGGAGAAGTGAGTAGAAGAATATTCAAACGATAGCAAACATCAGAGAGTAGTTAGGTGTTATACATATTTTTTTGCCTTTTTCTTTAAACTGACTTTACTGCCATCTGCTGGAAGTATTTATGAATGTTCCAATTCCTTTTATGATAACATATTTATCCAGATGTAGGTAGAACTAAGACTGCCAAACTCCATCTTGCACATTCTCAGAAATATTTTTCTCCTGTTTTTTTCTCTCTCATTCTCACATTGCTCGAGAAATTATTTTGAATTAAAGTGATGATATTTTTTTCCTTTAGCTGCTGAAGTTGGTGGAGGGCGTTCCCACTTTTGGGGACTGTTAAAAGACTAGACAATTTTCTGTCATTCTGCACCCTCCATGGCTGTCCAGTTTTCCCAACCTGAAAAAGGAGAACAATTCTTAGTAATGTTTTCTCTAGGATTTAACGGATGTGAAAGAAGCCACAAAGCCTTCAGAAACCTAGAGAGAGAATTCAATAATGAAAAACCTCATAACTAAAAAGTGCAAGAGCATCACCATGCATCCATAAGCATTTCACTAATATTCTTTTATCCTTGGATGGAAAATTCAGAAGCCAAATTGCTTTCATCAAATAAAATAAGAACTGATAAGGGGAAAAAAGCTACTTTGAGTGGTGCTGAGGAAGAAAAATGAAATATCAGTTGTAAGCAATGCATACCCACCTTATACAAATACTGTAGAAGCACCATGTACATAGAGGGACTATAGTTCTATATCAACTCTGAGTGACTTACATATAATAATTAAAATAATTCAATTCAATTTTTATTACAGTCACAGACCAGCACCATTTAAAGAAAATAATATGTGTAAAAAAATTAGACAGCTGACCAGAACAAAACCATAAAATCCAAGCTGCCAATGATAAGCAATCCAAGGGGCACAACCTCTATCACAGGACCAGGACCTAGAGGAACAACCAGGTCTTACGCTGTTCACCGAATGTCAGAAGGGTAAGAGAAATATGGATCTCTAGGGAGACATCATTCTGCAATAGTTCCAGCAGCTGATCACTACCCTGGACTGCCAGGTTCCTCTGTTTTCTACTAGTGTAGAGAGCAAGGAAAATGGCTTGACAGAGAGAGGGGAGATCCATTATCAAAGCAACAAGGAGTGAAAAAATGAAGAAGGAATATAAAAATGCCTCAGATTCCCCTAGTACAGGAAAGGGAAGCAATAAAGCATAGTTATAATTGGAAAATTCTGTTGCTATAGTTAGTCTTAATAGGTAAAGTTTTAGTAAAAGTAGTTTAGCCTCCTATGAAGTTGATTTCCTGATGTGATTTACATCTTGGGGCTGATAATGGGTCAGCAGCTACCAAGCTTTAAATTACCTTTTGATTATGCTTACAATGGCCTGTTAAATCAATTAAGTTTTCATCTATGTTTTCCCATCCCCTCAGAAACTCATTGTTCCTTTCAACCCTTACATTTCTCATCTGTGGGCACATTTCAATTTTGGCTTTCAGAATGAATAATTCTGTCTTTGTTTTCCTAGTTTTTCCATAGTACTGCAAAATTTCCCATCCCTTTTTTAAAAATTTCTAAATCTGTAAAT
Source organism: Bungarus multicinctus (assembly GCA_023653725.1). Taxonomy (NCBI): domain Eukaryota; kingdom Metazoa; phylum Chordata; class Lepidosauria; order Squamata; family Elapidae; genus Bungarus; species Bungarus multicinctus. Next base: position 116,497,053 of record CM042834.1, on the reverse strand, counting down.
TGATAGATTGCTTCTATGAAGCTGTTCATTCTTGTTACAAAGCTTCTGTGATCTCTAGCAGAACTAGGAATGAAGGTATGCTCACTTTCTCTTAACCACTACAGCAATATCAAAGCATAATGTAGTATAATTCTTCATTTGAATGATTATATATTTTTACTTTGTTGTAAGCTGCCTAGAGTTGCCTGATAGTGAGATAGATGGCATATAAATGTAATAAATAAATAAATAAACAACAAAGGAAAAAAAAGAGGTTGTATTAAGGTCAAAGGAAAAAGAACCCTAAGAGTTTAAGATTGATGTCAGCCCTTTAAGGTAGGCCCGGTCAAGAAATTGGCATGGAAAATATTCCAGGAATGTCTTTTATTGTAGTAAGATAAAATAACGAAAGCCCCTCCAAATTTCTTTCTATTCCATCTCAAGTCAAGGTGCGGTTACTTTGAGCTTCTTTTTTGTGCTTCCTTCTATCTCTGGACTGAATAATCTTGTCTGCAAGTCCCTCTTTGTTTCTCCTTTCACAACTCTCTAAAAACTTCCCAAGGCCATCTGTACATTGCTGTTACAGGTAGGGAGATTGCTAGATTGTGGAATGAACAATATACCCAGAGAATTAATCATTCTATCTGTATAGTCAAACACCAAACAGCAGGCCTGAGGTCCTAAACTAGAGTGGAAAAGTGTATTGGTAGGTTGAAGAAACACCTAGGAATGGGGGCACCCAACCATCCCATCTCTATATTCTGAAGTTACGGTATACTCTGTACCCAGGTAGGCCTAGAAGAGTCACATTAACTGGTCTAGCTCATGGAAAGAATTATTCTGGAAGTCCTTCTCTTCCGTCCTCCTATCTTCCTTCCATGATGTTTTCTTCATTGTTTATTTTAAACTAGAACAGAGACCTCTCTCTGTATAATCTCTCTCTCTCCATATACTTCACATATGAATAACAGAAGACGCAGCAGAATGAAACAGAACAAGGAAATGCAATTGCTTCAACTGTCCAGAGAAGAAAAAGTACAGGAACCAAATCTTATAAACGAAAGAAAAAAAGTCAGAGAATTCTATGCTTTTCATGGAACAATGCATTCAATAAAACTATTGTGCAGGCAGGAAAGGCTGTTCCACTATACATCACCCTCTTAGACAATAGGAGCCCAGTTCCTTCCATTATTGTTTCTGATTTCCCCAGGTTGCAAAATGCTCTATATATTTTCACTTCCAGCATAAAATCTTCTCATGTTTTTGCTTCTTTCTTCTCGGAACAGCAGAGAGCAGTGTGACTCTGTTGTGATTCCATCTTCAGAAGCTGAGAGCCTTGTTTTTCTAAGCCCTCTTCTCTTGCTATGATGACATGTTACATAAATGCTCTATTGACAGACCTTTTCCAGCCAGGGTTTCATACAGAAATTAATGCTCATCTTTTCCCAGAAGATTTTCTTAGCATGGTTTTTTTAAATAAGTTAAATTCTAACCAGCAGGAAAAAAAAACCTGCTTTCAAACTTCAGTAAGATTCACAATTCTCCCCGGACTAGAAAAATAGAAATTTTACAATATCGTAACAACTAGGCCTTTAGAGCAGGGGGGGGCCAAACTCACGTTGTCACAGTGGCGTCACGTGACGTATTGGGACTTTGCTAAACCAGGTGTAAGCATGGCCAGCGTGTGACGCATCCAGCCTACAAGCCAGGAGTTTGACAGCCCTGCTTTAGAAGAACTCTTAAGGCACTGGGAGAATTGGGTGCCTCTCTTTTGTTACCAGTGTGCAGGGGAGACTTGTAGCCGTTTCTTAAAAATCTGGGGCTACCAGACAGAGGAGCAGAATTACCCTTTGTTCTGCTAGAAGCTCCCTTCTAAAAACTGAGGCCTTCTAAAAACGGGAAGGGGAGGATTTGCAAAACAACTGCTTCCTCCAAAGGTTTAAACCAGCATTTCTCAACTTCAAGTTGAAGTCTACAGATCATAAAGTTGTCAAGTTTGAGAAACACTGGTCGAAGGCTTCCTTCTTCTTCTTTTCCCTTCCAAGGAATAGTGTGACAACACTTCTACACAGCTATCAGTTTTACAGTACAAAACATGTTGTATCGTGAGTGAAAGGAAGACTCGGATCCAAGGTAACGAACCAACTTCTTTATTCGAGTAACAGCAACAACCAGCAAAAGCCCTGTCTGACAGTTCTCCTTTTATAGGAGCTGTCAGACGGGCCAACCAATCAGCTCTTAGTATTTTCCCGCCTAATCGGCAGACCAGAGAGGAAACTTTCTCTTTAACAGAACACAACAAAACATTTTGGCTCTGCCTTGTGAGGGACCTCATTGCTGGCCACTCCTGCAAATGCTAAGAGCTCCCAACAAGGCCACTCCGTTCCATTCCAGTGGGTCAATGGGAGACCCAAAAGTTGCCTTCAGCCAAAGTGCCCCCCCCCCGGCCTACAGATAGTCTTCAATTTATGACCACAACTGAGCCCAAAATTTCTATTGTTACGTGAGAGATTTATTAAGTGAAGTTTGGCCCATTTTATTACTTTTCTTGCCACAGTTGTTAAATGAATCACTGCAGTTGATAAATTAGTAATCCGGTTGTTAAATGAACCTGGCTTCCCCATTGACTTTGTTAGTGAGAAGGTCGCAAAAGGTGATCACATGACTCCAGGACACTGCAACCGTCATAAATATGAACCAGTTGCCAAGCATCTGAATTTTGATCCCATGATTAAAATTCAGATGCTTGGCAACTGGGGATGGGGAGACTGCAAAGGTTGTACTTGTGAAAAATGGTCATAAGTCACATTTTTCAGTGCTGTTATAATTTTGCATGGTCACTAAATGAACTGTTGTAAGTTGAGGACTACCTCTGCTGTCCTCACCTCACTGAATTTGTTTTTACGTTGTGCAGTGATAGGGAGTAAGGAGGAAATTCTGCTCCCTCAATTTCTAAAAGCCTATAGAGCTAGTCAGACTAATGTGACAAGGAAAGCAATTCCCTTGAATTTAAAATCTGAAACAGTAAGTGAATTCATAGCTATCAGTGGCCAGAATTCTCATGCCCACAGTGTTGTTCTGGTTGCATAGTGGATTGAATTGGCTTGGGGAGGGGGGTTGGCCTGAATCTTTGTGGCTCTGCAGAATATCCCTGCAAAATATCTTACACCAAAGAGTGGGAGCCAGTCCTTGGCTTGCAAAACGGTCTTCTGTTTATTTCTTAACTCCTTGTGGCTCTCTTTTTTTCATACTGTCTTTAAGGAGCAGCCCAACTGCAGATCAGAGACAACATTGAAGAAATCAGGGCTCCATTCCAGCAGTGCTTTGCAAACCCAGCCTTACCTACCACAAAACAGAGGAGGCAAAAAAGAGGTTTGATCCTTCACGTAGAAGACACCTTGGGCATGCTTTATTTTTTGTTTATTTTTTTCCTGTTCTAGAAGGGGAGAAAATGTGCTATTTACTTGAAATCTCTTATAGTAAGTGGCGAGGAGGCTGAGCTTTGAGAGTAAGGGTTGTCAGGCAGCAGCAATATGAGCTCCACAGAAGAACTGGGCTGCACCTGATGCATATATTGTGGTTATTTCTTAGATCCAGGAGATTTGTGGAGATTCTTAATAATACTGGAAAGTAAGTGTGAAAAAGAGAAAGAGGGGGTTTTCATTTCTCTGTGTTCAGCAAAGACATAGAAGCAATAGTATCTAATCATAAGCCAGATGGGATGTGCTGTACTATGAATATTCATTATCAACCTAACTGGGGAAGGCCAATATGGGCTAAAGGCATATTGACCCCAAAGAACAAGGAATTCTGGGAAATCTAAGCTGTTTAACTCCCAGCTGAGTATCATGGCTATTGCCTGGAGTTCTAAAATGCAAGCAGTCTGCTTTGCTACTATAATATTAGATCTTTTTCTTGACAAGATGAGTTGCAGGGTATTTGCTCCATGCCTCCAAGATGGCCAGTTTACTAGTAGGAGCTCAATGGAGGTGGGAAGGGAGAAAAAGGAATTAGAATTGATATCAAAGTAGGTTTTCATCAGCTCAGAAAACTTGGATGAAGGAAGCTCCAATCTGGTTCCAACAGTAAACTCAAGTAAAAAAAATTAGCTTGTGTGAGGTCTTAGCCACTGAAGTTTAGAAGTTCATGATGACGATTTAGTGCAGGGTGGGTGACTTTCAGCATAGGACTGCACTTTAGCCCCTGTATCAGGTAACGTGCAGCTGTAGGAAAACAAATTGTTTTAGCAACACAGAGCTTCCCAGAGAGAGCCTTAGATTAAGAGGCTGGGCAGTCCTGAACTGGAGTGCAGGGGTGGGTGGGTGGAGGAGGTTCAAGGTAGCCCCACCCTAGAATTTCTCATGATATATCTGATAGTTTGCTAATATTTGCCAATATTTTGTCCATTAGGTATAAGCAAATAAAGGATAGAGTTCAATTGGATTTTTTTTGTATTGTTTCTGGGTTTGGACCTGACACTCTTTGACCATGAGCTGAAAGCTGCAAAGATTTCAGCTATTTGAGACAGGAAATTCTAATACTGTCATGCCAACCTACAAAGAGGTTTGACACGGGTTGGATAGAATAAACCTGACTCTCCCCAAATCCCACCAACCATGGAAACAAATAAAAATATCTGCTCTGCTTATGCAGCGGTAGGCCCTGCCCAGTTTATACCTAGCTTCCTTAAAATAACAGTGTGGTTCCTTCCTGCCACCTAAAACTACCAGTAGTACTTTAACCAATTAACCAAAGTATGATGCATGAACTAGACTATTACACTTTGATAAGCCATCTATGCCCCCACCCCCAATGTTACCAAACTACAAATCCCAGCCACTTTCCCCGTTAGGCAGACTGGATGCAGTGGCTAGGATTTGAAGAATAAAATAAGAGCAGTGCTAAAAGTCTTGGGTAGGACTACCAGAGTTAGGTGGTAAAAAAACCAGATAACCCCTAAATGGCACCAAAGAGTCATTTCACTGGTATGGTTTTCAAATCCCACAGGTACACCTACTTTGTAATTGGGGCCTTTGTCTTTTGGACTGATGAATAATATGGTGCACAAGCTGCTCTTTTGCTGTTTGAATCCTTGTTTGGAAAAAAATACACCAGAATGACAAGCACAAACTGTTTCACTTTCTTAGCTTCACTTGACAGGGAAACCTTGGCTCTATGTCCTTCTGACCCATGGTGACAGCTCTCCAGGGACTTGGGTAGAGAGGCATCTTTTTCATCACTGCTCAGCTGAACATACCAAGGACTTAACTAGAGACTTTCTGGATGCAAACCAAATTTTAGGGTCTGTTTTCCTCTTATCTCCAAGTTAAAGTCTGTGCAGGCAGGCAGGCAGGCAGGCAGGCCGGCCCTTCCTTTGGGCTGAACCACAGAGATTTCTTCACAATCCCTCCCTTCCACCCCAGCCTTTAACCATTATATCTTTTTCTCTCCCAACACCAGATGAGTCCAAGGGAAGAGCGTCCTTCGGTCATTTGTCTTTCTATAGTATACAGTATACAGCAAGGAAGCATTTCTGCTTACAGTTGTCTGGCCCATGGGATATTTTTGTTTTATTGCTTTCCCAAAATATAAACATGTGCCAGGCATGTTGGCAGTGCAAGATTTCATCAAACGAGGAGGCAGCCCAGCCAGAGTAAGAAGCCCATTTCTTTCCGGCACCCTTCTCCTGGATTGTGGTTTAGGATTTTTATTCCCACATAAATGTCATCCTGGTGAAACATTATGGCTATAAATAGCGATCTCTGGTCTGGTCCCAGAAAGCAGCCAGAAGCTCCATAGGGACTGCAAAAGTTAGAGACCTGTTCTGCAAGATTAGGGCTGTACCGTGTAGTGGAGAAGATGGTGCCCAGGAGACTGGTCACAACAGATGGGCTGTTTTTAAAAAGCCCCACCACTCGCTCCTTCTGATAAATGGAAAAAGCACACACACCCCCGGGACATTAAAGGGGGATGGCGTGAAATAGCTTTGAAGCCTTGGGAGTTTTTAGAGCAGTTCCAATGGGCTAGACCAGGAGGAGATGACCAAAAGCAGGAAGAGCAATTAGAGAATTCACACTCATTGACTTTAAACAGAAAAGGAAGGAGATACCATGTCAAAGAAAGCCTGACAGCCCTGTGCAGAGGGTGGCTGAGCAGCCTGCCCTCTTCCAAGTCGAAAGCCTCTCTGGATTTTAGAAAGCAGATTGATTTTCCAGACAGACCTTTCACTCCTGTCACAATATATTACAACATTTGAAAAGGAGATGTCTATCCGGAAACATATGCTGGAAGGCTTGTTTGTTGTCTCTTGATAGCATGTTCTGCAAAGTCATATTAAAGGTTTTGATACTTGGCAGCAAAGAAAGACAAGAACAACAATGTGAATGTTCCTTAAATGGATATCATGGAGACTAATCTACCATATAAATTGTGAAATGGCTCCAGGAATGGATTTTGCATCTCAGATCATGCGCATGCAAGTGTGCTCGCTAGGAATCAAGTATCTTCAAGCCCAGAAGGGTTTCTTCTTATAAATAATGTGTCGATTTCTAGTCAGCTCAATGTTATGGCCCACAAAGTGATTGAGTTTATGGCTCAAAGATCAATCTTCTGTTGTGTCTGAATTATACAAAGGAGCATTTGATGATGGGATGATGATATCAGAAATGCTTCTACAATTAGATCAGGATGTCAAACTCATTGTCATCACGGCATCATCATGTGACGTATCGGGACTTTCCTCCCCTTCGCTAAACCGGCATGGGCATGGCCAGTATGTGATGCATCCGGCCCATGGGCCAGGAGTTTGATAGCCCTGAACTAGACGGATTGTCTCTTGGGGAAGGCAAAGCCTACTATCTGGTTATTCAGAAGGCCTTTTCAGGAGGTACACAAAGTTTCAACACTGCCTCCCCCCTTGACTCTTTGTAAATGGCTTTTGCATTCAAGATCATTTTGTTTCAATAAGTTTTGGATTATACATTAATGTTGCCATGCCAGTTTTTTTAAAAGATCAAGAGTGAGGAGGAGAAAAGAAAAGAAAGAGTAATAGAACTAGTATTAAAAGAAGTTTGGTTTCCTAGATAAAAATGATGTTTTATTGAAAGTCTTACAGGGATAGAGAGACAATATGTACTTCTTTTTTTAAAAAATACATACAATTGAAAAGCAGAGCTCCTGTAAGGTCTGCATATCCTACTCTGAAATTTGAAAGAGTTTTTCAAAGAGTCCACCCTCCCTGCTTTTGAGGGAGAAATATTCCACTTCAGTGACAAGCCTTTCCCTTATCCTAGGGCCCTCAGATGAGCTGGATTACAAATTCTGTTATTCCCTACCAGCAGGCCCATGGAGAACACCTGCTTGGGCAGGCTATGCTTAAGTAACAGAGAGGAGATGGTGGCTGTCTTTTATTCAGAAGTGAGACTGCTGTGAAAATTATTTTTCAGGATCAAAGAAAAGGGAATCAACTTTGAACACATTCTTCATCTCTGTCTGGAAATGTTCAGATGTTAACTCAGCTCTGGTGCACAGCCAAACCCTCAGCTGTGTTTATCATTGTAGATTACAATAGTATTTACAATCAGCACAGTAGTGAGCAAAGTACTCATCCAATTACCTGAAACTCTTCATAGAAACACAGAGAGTAGAGCAAAACCAGATGGGCAGAGAACTGGTTACGGGAGCAAGGAGGGTGTACAAGGCTTCCTACTCAAGACAGGTAGTTTAAAATTAATATTGGGGGAGAGGAGAAAACAGGAGGCAAACACCTTGACAAAAATTCCAGAACCATCCAGCAAAAGCCAATATAGCCAGTAAGGGCCACCTAGAGAAGCATCTCTAGTTATCAGGGATCTAAGGATTCTATTCAAAATTTTCATTAGGTAAAGTTGCATAATGGGGATGGAGGAAATCTCTGCTTATTATCAAATAGTAGCTTCCAGAAGGTTCCAATGTCTGTTGGAAATCTGTTGGCTTCACTTGCAAGGTTAAGATCTGGGAAGGGGAAAAATATTGGTTTCCCCCAAAGGGTGGCCTTTCTGTGGAGAATGTCTGCTCAAAGTGTCAGTTCAGGGACCAAATGAGGCCATATTTTAGAAACAAGATATGGTCCCTCATGTTCTGAAATTTTGAGATCAGGGCCTGGGGATGAGTGGCTAGTACCTGACTAAATAGGGAAGAGTTTGTTGGTAGGGGTGGAGCCTAGTGTGAACAAAATAAGGTATGACTGAAAACAGAATCTGATCACTCTGTGCCTTCCTAAAGAGATAGTACTGGTTCTACTTTGATTTGTATTTGACTCATTCCTAAAGCATTGATGCATCATTTGTGTGCTATTGCTTTTTTTCTTGCCATCAAAAGCAAGGCAGCCATTGCATTAGAAAGGCTGTATCAGTTCTGACCTGGATGGCAGCTCCAACCCATTTCATCGCTCTCCCTATTTCATCATTTTGTTCTTCTCCGCCCCATAACATTACAAGACCCAGATCTTTCCTGGCCAATCTTCACTGAAAAAAAGAGATGGAAGAGATGATTTAAAAAAAAAAAATACAGGAGATACAGAAAAAAGAAAGTGTGGGCATCTGTGCCTCTTCTTCGCATCATTTGTATGAGTGACAAGCTTAACCAGAAAATGCCCACGTGACCATTGGGTCACCTCCCCCTTTCTGCGTGTCTTGATTCCTCTGGACAGAGGCCATTCCTGCCAGAAGCAGGCTGCAGGGCCACAGAGGCAGGAAGCAGGGAAGATAGGACAACCATTAGGTAAATGAATTGTACCACAGGCATGAGTTTCTTTGCTTCATTTCCCTTGCTGCCTTTCCTCAAAGGAGAAATCTAATTTTGGTTGACAGATAGTTGTAGATAATCGTTGTAATCAAAGCTGGAGATGGAAATAGTCAGGGGCACACAGAGCCCACTCCTTTAGATTCAGAGTGGCATTTTAAAATTGTTTTATTGCTGGAATATATCCCAAAGAAAGAAAAACGACTGCAAAACAACATATATACTCGTATATGCTCATGCACGTGTGTGTGCAGATAAACAAAACCTCAAATAAAAATAAAACAAAGATGCAAAAGAAAATCCCAACAAACCAAAACATATACATGATAGGTCTGCAAAGTGATTTCAATTTTAGAATCAGGAGTTAATCCTTGCCCACCCAGAATTAATTGGTCAGCCTTTTTTTTTTTTTATTGTGCCCAAAAAATGCCAACTAAAGGCAGAGCACGAACACTTTTCTTCATTTCAGAATTTTAAGCCTGGCATGGTAATTTTGTTCTCCCAATGCAAAGTTATTGTTTTTTTTTTTTAATTTGCGCCCCAAGTTTGTTAAGTTGAAAATGTTTGATATATCCATATAGAGAATCTCCATAGACATGCACTTTGGGTTCAACAGGCTTTGAATGGTGTGGGACTATGAACAGATTTCCAGAAAAACTGCAGACTACAGGAACCATTTGCACTTCAGTTTGAGATGCAGGCAACACAGACTCATCCCCAACAGCCTGTGCCTGTCTTCAACAGTGAAGGGACACAGGGCAGAAAACATCCTGCAGCAATTATAGCTCCACAACACAGTCCTTTCAGCAGTTCCAAGAAGGCTCCATACCCATTTCCAGTACTCAGGTGATCCTGAGGACACAGATAAACCTTCAAGTGGCCTCAACGACTCTCTAAAAGAATGCAAGTGACCAGCTGTCTGCAAGGGATATAAATCCTTCCATTCCCCACTCCCAGTCTGAGCTGAAGAAGCTTCTTGGATGAGACGTGAAATGTCTTCAAAGCAAAAATAATAGGGGGCAGGAGAACTGGACCCTAGTAATTGCTGCCCTAACACAAAGGCAGACCAATGACTGGAAATGATTCATGCTTACCATGTAACTGGCAAACCATACTTAGGAATTTACTATGGAATCAGTAAATTAAATAAGTTGAGTAAAATAAATCCAGTAAATAAAAAAAAGTAGATGTGCCATGAAAATCAGGGTATCAGCTTGGTGAAGAAAACAGAAAATAGAGTCTTTTTCTTTATCTTCTGTCCATTTTTTTTCTCCAGCTCTTAAATATTGATAGTTAAACATTTGAGAATACTTTGACCAATATTGTGTCTCAGCAGATGGCAGCACTTAATATGGCAGAATAAGGTCTCCTTGGTGGGGATATCATCAGGGAATACCATGGCTATAATTTGGAAAGCATCCAAGAAAAGGCAAAGGGAAAATATTTCTGAGCTGTAATACATGGATGTGTTCATGAAGTCACCAAGAGTAACATAACTCAGGATCATCTTCTCCTTACCAATATTATATTTATGCCAAGCTTGGGCTATTCTTCTAAGGTCCTTTTGTGGATCAAAGGGATCTTGGAGATCTTTTAATCCAAATTCCTGCCCAGACCACCTCAGACCACCTCAAATAAATACCGTAGCTGTCCAACTTTTGTTTGAAAACCTCCAATAATCATTGATTAGTTTGGATCTTTGTAAATACATTAGATTGTTGGACATTGGTTCATGTTCTACTCTTGGGCAAAAGAAAATATCCACCCACTTAGCCTGCTCTTCTTTACCCAAATTCTTTTTAATAGTTCTTGATAAGGTTATAGGCAAGACTGCTTCTCCCTCCCTGTTGTTTCTACTTGTCCTATTGGGTCCAACAGGAAAGGCATCTTCCAGGTTCCTTCAATAAAACATTATCATTTTATGTGACCTTGGAAGGATGCCTTTTCTATCTTAGCACCTGCCCTCTGGGACCCTGATAAGGAAATTGTGTTACCTTGATGAAAGGCAACACGCTTTTAACAATACAGCTTTCCCCACCACATCACTGGCTTCCCACTAGTTACTTCAGTATTTTTATCTGTTAGGTAGTCAGTTATATCTGGCTAACCTTTGGGGGGCAAATAATATAAAAGCTGAAAGGAAAGAGGATATGCATCATTTGTGTGCTATTGCTCTCTTTCTGCTCCTTTAGATTGCTGGGCAGAGTATATAGAGGTTATTAGAAAAACAGCCAGTGAGGAGTTTCAGCCTTTCTTAAACAGCGGTCTCCAAAGCTGGCTGAGGAATTCTGGGAGTTGAAGTCCGCAAGTCTTAAAGTTGCCAAGTTTGGGGACCCCTGTGTTAAAACAATCATAGGCAGCTGTGATTGGATTCAGGCAGCTGAACAGCCTATAGTGAGGAAATGTTTTCCACCTTCAACAATCTGGTTTCCAGGGAAAGTATTATGTTTTATATATATATATATATTATTTCTTTGAAGTCCAGAAAGAAGCAGGGCATTGTGATGGGGCATTGTGCAAGAATTCTCTTACATTTGTTCTCTTTTATGGCTTCAGATAGCCTTTTGGCTATCTGAAAAAGAGACAGCCATCTAGTCAAACACCTGATGGCTTTCCCAGGCTGCAAAATGTCTGGGCCAGTTCATTTCCTAAAACTTTTGAATCTTTCCAATTTTCAAATGTTTCTCCAGGCTAAGACCTCATATGTGCAGCTCTCAGGGTGAGCAGACCTTACTGAGGTCAATCCCTTAAGCTTCAGTAGATGTACTAAATTTTTCCAATGGTTTCAGAGTGTTTGGTGGATCAGAAAAAGTCTACTTTCTGTCTGTAAGCTGTATCTACCCCTTGTGCAACCAAATGTTTGCTTTAATTCTTTTTTCCTGTGGGATCTGTTAGTCAAGTCCCATGTCAATTGTGTGGCCAGGGTTCAACAGTGGTTAAGGGGTGGGAATTGTTATTGAGAGGTTCGTTTCAACTATCCCTGCCCATAAATTTCTCTGGGGACTTTGGGAGTCACTCCCTCAACCCAGCCTTATTATGGTGATAAAATTTAGGGAGAATCACGACATATACTTAGGTAGTCCTCGACTTACAAACTTAATTGAGCCCAAAATTTCTGTTGCTAAGTGAGACATTTGTTCAGTGAGTTTTATCTCATTTTACGACCTTTCTTGCTACACCTGTTAAATGAATCGCTGCAATTGTTAAGTTAGTAATATGGTTATTAAGTGAATCTGGCTTCCCCCATTGACTTTGCTGATCAGAAGGTCACCAAAGGCTTTCATGTGATCCCAGGATGCTGTAACCATCATAAAACAAGAGTCAGTTGCCAAGCGCCTGAATTTTGATTGTGTGACCATGATCGTAAATGTGAAAAACGGTCATGAGTTACTTTTTTCAATGCCATGATAACTTTGAACAATCACTAAATGAACTGTTGTAAGTTGAGGATTACCTGTACATTGCCTTGAACATTGAAAGGATAAGAGGGATTTAAATGTACTCTGTGAATGCTTGAATCATTCAGGTGCTTTGCACCAATGGTCCATTTCTCCAGATTGTAAGCCCATTGAGATCAAGATCTCTGTGTCATAGCAACAGCAATAGCACTTAGTCTTATATACCGCTTTAAAGGGCTTTATAGCCCTCTCTAAGTGGTTTACAGAGACAGCATATTGCCCCCAGCAATCTGGGTCCTCATTTTACCCAGACGGATGGAAGGCTGAGTCAACCTTGAGCCTGGTGAACTGCCAAAATTGCAGGCAGTCAGCAAAAGTAGCCTGTAGTACTGCCTTCTAACCACTGCGCCGCTGCTGCTCATCATACCAATTCTACAGTATACACTAGTGTTAATAATGAAAGGTACTGCGTATTGGCAATGATGTTGTTGTTGTTTTTAATTCTTTTGCAACTTTAACAAGAATGATATTAAACAACAGAGATACTGAACAACAAAAAGGGAATGGACAGGAAGTGAAACAGATTCCTGTGTGAATATTTTGACTAGCATGTTAGCTTGTCAGCTTTTGACTCATTCAACCAAAGATTGCTCTATTTGTTTTTGGTAATGTAAGTACCTCAGTAGAAAGAAATGGCAATTTAGTTTTGCATTATTGTCAAGGAATTAACATAGATGAGTGTCCAGGAAGTCACCGGGAGTTGATTTTGATTTTTTAAAAATCTTTTTAGATGGTGACCTCAAAGAAATTGAAGTATTAAAATAAGATGTCATAGAAGTGTTGAAGGAACAGGTTCGTGATTCAAGTCTGAATAGTAACTTAAGTGTTACACTCGTTTGCAAAGTAGGAAGGAAAATGACAAAGGTATACCATGTTTAATGTCATATCTATCTTCCTTGTTTGTTTATCCAGGATAAAAAGAAAGGATAGAAAAAATATTGCAACGAAGCTTCTTTAGCAGAGCTAGCACAATTTTAAATTTATATCTCATTTAATTCTGTGGCATCAATAGTGTACTTTTTCCCAATCGGACACCATCTAAATGTATTGGATTACATCATCCTTGGCAAGCATGGCCCATGAAAGCTGTAATCCAACGTATTTGGAGGGTTTTACATTGGAGAACACAAAACATTGTGTGACTCAAAAACCCATGCTATCTAGCTTAGTCTTATTATTTCTCTATGTATTTGCTAATCTTAGAAGAGGCAGTTTATTCCTGCTCAGGAACTGAAAAAATGGTCATCCCTTGCCTCCTTGGAGATACCATTATGACATCAGTAAAGAAGGATTGTGAAAGTGTCATGAGCTAAATAAAAAAGGCAAAGCATATTTAAAGGGATTTCTACATATAGAATTCAATAGTCATGGCTTTTCTTCCCACCAAACAACACTAATACTAATTTCTATTAATAATAGTTGTGGAATTAATGATATTTTTTATTTATTTTGCACTTTATGCCAGTTCTCCTGCTCTGAACTTGGAATCCTGGGAAATGTAGTTATGTAAGGATACTAAACATTCTAAAACAAACATTGTCCAAACTATCCAAAACAGTGCCTCCAAATTCCTTGCGGTAATGGAGTCAATTCATCCATATAGAGATGCTCCAGACTAAAAATACAGAATCTTTGGATGGCTGCTGGCAAAACTAATTATTGTTTGAAGACACAAAAGTCACAGTAGGCAATGTGCTGATGCAAAGTGGGCAGGGCCTTAGAAAACTGCTTTACAGTTCTTTATATCTATAAATGGTATCAGAGATCTTAGGGCTGCTGTATTCCAACAAAGTCCAAAGGGCTGTAAAAGCAATTATTTGAATAGATACACACACCTTCTGCAGCCTTGGACTGCCTGTGTGTTTGCTCCAAATTGCCTGTGCTTTCTTATTTGCATTAGCTGGATGAAATCTGTCATGTAGGACTAGGCCGGTATTTCCCAAATCTGAATAAATTACCCCACTTTGAGTAAAAATGGGTTTTCATGGCACATGAAAAAAATTACCCATCATAACAGGGTAAATTTAACTTAAAGATTGCCATACATAACATATTTGAAAATCTCCCATAGTTTTCCTATTAAGATGAAAATCAATGAAATTACCAATGGTAATTTGTTGAAATGACCTAAAAATCATTCAGTGACATTTTTGTGATACAAGTAGTCCTCGAATTATGGTCATTTGTTCAATGACTGTTCGAAATCATGATGGTACTGAAGGAAGAGGACTTATGACTGGTTCTCAGAGTTCAATAACACTTTTTAATAAGTGGAATTTTGGATTATGAAGGACATGTTTGGGAGCATGACTTTGAGACGAAGAGATGCTGCCTAAGTAACGATCAGATAAAAAGGGGAAGAGCCTGCAACTGCTTACGGGGCAAAGAAAACAAGTTAAAAAGAATCTGCCCTAATGTATCAGACTGTTAAAAGTGACAGTGGGAGATTTGTACTTTCAGACTTGCACATTATTGTTAAGGTAGCCTTACAATAAAATAGAACGAGCTTGTCTGGTTGTGTTTTTTGTCTGGTTGTGTTTTACTTGGGAGGACTGACCCTGGACTAGACTAACAGAGCCCATCACAGGCACAGCCTGCCATCCATGTGTCATACGCTAGAAACAGACTGATCCTTCTCTTTACTCTCCTTTTCTTGGCATAAGAGATTTAAACATACACTAATGGGTACATGTTATACCTTCCTTAGATACAACATGTATTGCTATAGTAAAAGCAGGACAGGTCTGGAGAAAAACACCATGATGTGTCGCTGTGGTGGGATTCAAATATTGTTGCCATCGGTTCGGTGGGCATGGCTTGGTGGGCACGCTTTGCACACATGCACACATTTTGCATGCATGCGGGTGCCAAACACTTTGCACAGGCGCAGAGGCATTCTAACTTGCCTCCTGCAAGCCTGCATGATCCCAGTTGCTTCAGCAGCTGCCGTGCAGCACTCTTCTGTGCCGCGCAAAGCAGCTGCGCTTCAAATTCAGCAAATAAAAATGAGTATGGGAGCTCAGGTGGGCCAAAAAGCAGCGGAGAGAACCAGTTTGGTCTCTGCTGCTCATCGCTCCTACCAGCTCGCCAGAACCGGGCAAAACCGGTCGAATACCACCACTGGTATGTCGACTTGCATTCATTTAACATCTGCTTTTAATGCCCTTAAAGTGGAATATACACTTGCTACCAAAAGCATGTTTGTGGAAATGAAGATACGTTTTATAGAAGTTTAGCACATAAGGGAAATCAGAGCTCTATGTAAGTATATAGGGGAAGAGCTAGGGCAATTTAAAATCTGAATCTATATGTTTATATTGAGGATTAGAATATCTACAGATCTGAGATTGATCTGATGTAGAATTAACAATAGTAATGTATTAATTAATCTTGGGTAGGCTAAAGGGAGACAGTGTGTTGATCCCCAAATGTACAGGACTTCGATTCATATCAGCTCCAGGTAGGATGGCGAATGGCAAGGACACTGTGAGTTGTAATCCAAAACATCCAGAAGACTCCATATTGCCTATCTCTTGGTTAACCTACCCTGCCATAGATGATTTTCTATTACATGGAGACAACACAGAATGGTAACACTTATAACAAGGAACCGATGTATAAAGATTAAACAAAATCACAAGACAATATATTGGCAGCATACAGAAGTCATACAAATAATACAGAGGAAAATTACAACAGGGTTCAGCCAGCACGTTGGGTAATAAACAAGAGGATTTAGTACGATAAGGAGGAAAACGTTCACAAATCACTTTTCATAGCACCAGAAGCCCATTTTATAAAATACACTATTAAATTATATGTATTAATATTTATTATTTTATACAGTGCCGTATTCTTGTGCATGGCTGTTTAACAGATAATCCCCATGACAAACAGCTTTTTGCTCCCAAGGACCCGACAATTCAAAGTTTGGAAGAATTGGGAATGAACTGAATGAGAGTCAGTAAAGAGCTATAAGTTCTGTCACAGCCAGGTACCCTCCAGCTGTACTAAACAACAACTCTGATCACCTCTGCCAGCACAGCCAATGGGAATTGTAACCCAGCACATTGGTAGGGCCCTGGCTGGCCAAGACTGTTCTACTCTTACTTTGTCTTTGACCTGCGCAAGCTCTTAAGTTTTTCAGCTCGTTTTACATTTCCATCACCAGCTTGCTATAAGCAAGGTTATGCTGTGTTTTTGCTTTTTCTTTTGCATTTTTGCATGGCTGTCCCTTTTTCGTTTATAATAAAATTACTTTACTCAAAACTGTCTGTGTTTGTGTTGATGCACACATATACACAAACACAGTTTTGACTAAAGTAATTTAGTCTGTGTATACAACGTAACAGTCAAGATTTTCCCCACCATCATGTGTATGTGTGTGTGTGTGTGAGAGAGAGGGGGGGGGGAGGGAGAGAGAGAGAGAGAGAGGACAAATGGTTATGGATTGAAATAATATATAGCTGCAAATTTTTAAGAGTGGATGTATTGCTTCAAGGATAAATTAATTAATGTGTACATATTTTCCTTTCAAAAATGTGATCCTGCTTTGAAAATGAATTTCAAAATACATTTAGATTGTGACATGGGATCATGGTTTTACTGTAATAAATTTCAGAATTTAAGGTCATATTTTTGAAGAATGGTGGAATTTAGTAGTAGTAGTGATAGCAGAGTTTATGGTGCGTCTTTTAGCAGAAAAGAAAGTGTGTTTATAAACATTATAACTAGCATATTTTGTAAGTCTAGATTCTTGCATCTTTAATGGCAGATTGGCTGATTCCTTATTTCCATGTCATGAAGGATTCCCTTCTGATTTTTTCAAAATCTGTTCTCTATTAAATGTACAGCCAAGTCAGCCAACAATCAGATTTTTCCCTTCCATTTAGGTGGCAGTGCTACTTGCTGGAGTTGATTGGCGGTCGTAGGAAACCCTAGCAGAAATCCTTTCAAATCTAATTATGGGAACTAGAAGGAAAATAATTAAAAATGATGGCTACCCCAAACCTCTCTGGGCACAGTATTGCCAACTCCACAGCAGTGATCCTATGTACAGTTAGACCTGCATAAACCTCATTCGCTTACAAGGGATTTATACTGTTAATAATTGCTCACAGGGGACGAGATCTAAGAAAGAAGTTGCTTCCACACCCACTTATTGTAAGTAGCCCAATAAGACCTCAGAAAGCCAACATATATAGGACTGGATGAAATGATTCAACTCAACCCACACAGAGAATATCTTAGGCATCATGAAACAGCTAGAAATTAATATATTGATTTGTTCTTTTAATACATCACTTTTTTTTGGTTTCAGGTGTTTTAGGTATTCAAAGCTTTGGCTAAATCTTCTACAATCTCAAGACTTCTAAAGTTAGTTTTGTAAAAGGGGAAAGAAACATTGTAATGGAATACAAAACTAAGAACAAAACAGTGAGGACTGCAAAACACAATTCATATAATTCCAGAGAAACTCCAGTCCAGAGGAGTTAGCAGTAGAGAAAAGTGTAAAATGACAAGACAAGACTAAGTCTAGTCCCAAGGTGCAGATTTTGAAATCTTAGACTAAATGTATTGAGATCCAATGTCCCTTTAAGGACATGGTCTGAATGTATCGTGCGGATATGAGATCCTGCAAGCACTTATGCACACATCATTAGTGTTTTGGGGTGGGAGGGAAAGCAAGGACATGGACTTATCAGCGATATATGGGCACAAAAGTACTTGCAGAATTCAAATACTGGAACTTGTACATTCTCACCTTAGTACAAAAGATGGAAACGTATCAATTCAGTGCCGTTTGATGGAAAGTCCTCTTCAAGACAGACAAAAATGGTAAGTCTCCAGAGTTATCAATGTGGATGAATCGTAACAGTCATGATCTATATAATTTTTTTTTTCCCTCTGGGGAAATTCAATACATTCCCTCCCCCCGTCACAGTGTACATGATTTTAATTTGCCTGGCTAACTTCAGGGAGAGTGTTTATGCACACCTGGTTTTTCTATAGCTTAGCTGGCCTTAGCTATAGAAATTATAAAGCGTTTCCACTGACTAATATGTACACGGGATAATTAAAGGAGATAGATGTAGTTCTCTTGGGTGCTATCCTCTTCCGGTGCCAGTTTAGTCTTCTGTAAGACGGCATTTCAGGTTTGTGGGAGGGGTTCTGCCACTTTGCTGCTGCTCCAGCTGCTGCTGCCACCGCTGTCACCTGGGGGTTCCTAAAAGGGAAAAGGGAGGAAAACAAAACCAAAGGAAGCTTGGGTTATTCACTTCTGGGATTTCTGACTGCTCAGTGGATTTTGCTAGATGTCTGCAATGGTTACAATGATCTTGTGAGGTCCCTCTGAGGCAGGGGTCTCCAACCTTGGCAACTTTAAAACTTCTGGACTCCAACTCCCAGAATTCCTCAGCTAGCAAAGCTGGGATTTGAAGTCTACAAGTCTTAAAGTTGCCAAGGGTGGAGACCCCCTACTCTGAGGGACCTCACATTCTACTATGTTTGATGGGGCCTATTCCTAGCTAAGTATGTATAGAATTGCAGCTCTTTGTTTCTGACATTCACAGATTGCTCCGTTAACCATCTAATCCTGAAAATGAATATCAACAACATGAAAAGAGATTTTTACTAGGGTTTTCTTCTTCTTCTTTTTGTTCTCTAAAACTTTAAATTCTCCTCCCAATTCAGCTAAAGAGAGCTTCATCAGAAAACACTGATCTCACCCAGATTTTTAAAGATGAATTTCAACATTATTATTTATAATATATTTATTACACCTTTTTATCCAAGCAACTCTAGAGGGTATAACACCTCCTTTATTGCCCTTTCATCTCCATGGAATTCCCCCCCACCCTCCCCCCCCCAATTTTTTTTTCTGGTCATAGAACTTGTTACTTTAAAAAAAAAAAAATTTGGAAACTCCTGCTGCCTGGCTCTCAAAACACAAACATCTCCGGGGGGGATGAGTCTGCCCACCGAGATGAGGTGGACCGGCTGCTTTCGTGGTGTGGAGACAATAACTTGGTCCTCAACACCAATAAGACCAAGGAACTTACAGTGGACTATAGAAGGAACAGATCAGACATCCAGCCCTTGCTTTTCAATGGAGACCGAGTGGAGCAAGTGGCCAGTTTTAAGTTTCTGGGTGTTACCATAAAAGGGGACCTGACCTGGGGTGCTCACATTGCAGCCCTGGTCAAAAGGGCCCAGCAGAGATTATACTACCTGAGACTTCTCAGAAAACAACAACTGAATGAAAAACTGCTGGTGACCTTCTACCGCTGTACCATAGAGGGTATCTTAACTTACTGCACCTCTGTATAGTTTGCCAGTTGCACAGTGGCAGATAGGAAAGCACTCCAAAGGGTTAACATCATTGCCCAGGAGATCATTGGTTGCCCTCTCCCCTCTTTGGAAGAGCTTTATAGCTCCCGCTGCCTTAAGAAAGTTCAAAACATTCTCAAAAACCCATTTCATCCTGGGAACCTGGGAATCCTGGGAATAGATGCAATTTACATAGACTTCTGCAAAGCCTTTGATTCAGTGGTACATGATAAACTACTGTTAAAACTAAACTCTTATGGCATTTCTGGATCTCTTCATAAGTGGATTACTCCATTCCTGTCAAACAGGCAACAAATAGTAAAAATAGGGAGCGCTATATCAAACCCTACTCCAGTTAACAGTGGTGTCCCCCAAGGCAGCGTTCTAGGACCCACACTCTTTATACTCTATATAAATGACCTTTGCGATCCCTTATAAGCAACTACATCCTCTTTGTGAATGACGTAAAACTATTCAACACCACTGACAATGCTTCTATCCTTCAAAGCGACCTTGATTATGTGTCTGAATGGTCAAACATCTGGCAACTTCAAATCTCGACCAACAAATGCTCTGTCCTACACATTGGTAAAAAAAAATCAGTACATCAAATACAAACTAGGCGGATATGACCTTGTTGATGATCTTCACTCTGTCAAGGACCTTGGAGTTCTCATATCAAATGACCTAAGTGCTAGAGCTCACTATAACAGCATTGCCAAAAAGGCAATAAGAGTTGTAAATCTAATCTTACGAAGCTTCTCCTCCGGAAATATTGAATTGCTAACTAGAGCGTACAAAACATTTGCCAGACCAATACTCGAATACAGCTCATCAGTCTGGAATCTGCACTGCATATCAGACATTAATACAATTGAGCGAGTCCAGAAGTATTTCACGAGAAGAGTACTACACTCTTTTGCTTGCAACAGAATACCTTATATCATCAGGCTTGAGATTTTGGGCTTGGACAACCTTGAACTATGCCGCCTATGGTTAGACTTAAGCATAGCACACAAAATTATCTGTTACAATATCCTACCAGTCAATGACTACTTCAGCTTCAACCACAACAATACAAGAGCACACAACAGATACAAACTCAATGTAAACCGCTTCAAACTTGATTGCAGAAAGTACGACTTCAGTAGCAGAGTGGTCAATGCCTGGAATGCACTACCTGACTCTGTTGTTACATTCTCTAACCCCCACTCCTTTAACCTCAAACTAACCACTATTGACCTCACCCCATTCCTAAGAGGTCTGTAAGGGGCATCCATCGTGCCTATCATCCCTGTCCTATTGTCCCCATTTATTCGTACCTATTTCCTGTATTCTTACTCATGTTTATACTTATATCTATTACCTTGTAAGCAATTGACAAATCAAATAAATAAAAAAAAAACTATTACCATCTGGTAGATGGTACAGAATAATAAAAACAAGCACAAATAGGCTGAAAAACAGCTTCTATCCCAGGGCAGTAGCTCTGTTGAATTCTACTGTATAATGCAGTGTTTGGGGTTTTCCGGTTCAATGTGTGGAGTGTGAAGGATGTGTGTGTATTTATTTTCATGGTCATGATGTGCACTGAAGATGGTGTTTGATTTGCTTGTACAAGGTGCAATGACAATAAACTAAACTAAACAAAGTGAGAAGTCATCATGACCCCATATATCTCCTAGGGTTTGGGAGCTTTTTAATGTCAACTAACCAGCCTTGCCCCTTTTCTATATTTTTTAAAAATAGCTATGGATTCTTAATTGCTGGCCATAGTTGGAAAAATGAAGTATCTTTCTGGTTGCTGAAAGATGGATTTGAGAGGGAAGAGTTAACTCCATCTATGGCAGCTGGAAGGCAGAGCTTAAGTTTCTCATATCCCATTGAGAAATCCTCTCACTTTCAGATAAGTGCACTGACTTTAGCTCAATGCACTTCAAGTTCTTTTTCAATTGAATAATTCATTGCAACAGAAAAAAAACCAGCCCACAAGTGGACCAGAAATGGAAGGAAATGGAAGAGAAATAGATAACATTTAGCAAACACAGCCAGTAGTTAGTATTATCATGGGTGAACTATAACAGTATTCCCACAATGGAACAGTAGCCATTACAGTACCTTCTGTATAGGCAAACATGTTTATCTTAAAATAAATATATATTTAATAAATAAAGTTTAATAAATATACATGGATCTGCCCTACAATTATCTGCTGATGGGATTCCTTCTATTAGAGCTGTTGAGATGGGCTATGCTGCTGGAGAGAAGCTGTTCCTGGCCAAAGCAACACAGCCTGCTGGTGATAAATGATATAACCTGCTGTTTTGTAGAATAGGGGGGTCCCCAACCCCCAGGATGCAACCTACTACTGGGCTTTGAGCTGTTTGGAACTGGGCTGCAGAAGTGGTGAGCAAGGGCGCATGCATGCATCCCCACTTGCAGAAGCAACAAGTGAGTGTGTGTGTGTGCTCTCCATTTGCATGAGCACATATGGAGCTGAACACATTCCCTCCCCCCTGGAAAGATTGGGGAACTCTGTTGTAGGAGACATAGGCCATTGGCTTTTCACCCTTCTACAGCATATTCGAGATATAGTGCCAGCACACCACATATGCTTCCTTCATTTTGAGCTGCTTCTCTTTGTATTTGAAGTTGGGGAATGGCAGGAAACTTTCTCTTGGTTTTATATGAATTCTGCATCTTCTGTGAGTCTGCTGCACCATGCAGGACATCTGCTGACCTGTGAATGACAGCATAAAATATTTTCTTTGGTTCTTTTGCCTTGCCTACAGTATTTGTTTGGGCAGGCTGGGAACCATTAATTGTTTCTCTAACTGCTTCCTACCTGAAAATGTTTGGACTGCTATTGTTGGGCTGAAGGAGAGAAGCTGGTCTTCTCATGTACTTACTATCCCTTCAGGATTCTATACAGTATTGGCCATGTTTAACACTTAGGACTGTGTCAATCGACTCTTAGTTCATTTCCTGAAAAGGGCTTAATGGTGGATTACTTCCCAGTGCTGTCCCACCTCTGGAAACCATGGATCTGGCTGCAGATTGTAAGCCGTCCATAGAAATATCCGCCAGAAGCTATTTGCTGATGTTATCTCTTAGGCATCTGGTTAATGTGTGAAATTGCCCTCTGTGTTAAATCCAGGATAGGAAAAGAATCTAAGCAGATGATTCCCAGGATATATCTTTTTGGTTCATCCCCAAAGCAGAAATCCTGGCAGATATTTCTATGGACGGCTTACAATTTGCGAGAAAAACCAGTCCTAGAAATGGAAGGAGGAAATGGTATTTGTTTATTTAATGTCAGATTTCCCACCACCAGGGTCAGAGTTCTCTCTCCCTCTGCAGATGAAAACTCAAAATATCCTATATCATCTCTGAGATTTATCAAAATGCGCAAATCAAAATGGTGCTGAATAATTCAGTTGCCTTCTATACCTGTTGATTAAATCTTCTCACACTATAAAATGGCATGATTAGCTTGGTTGAGTTGTAAGGACGACCTTAATAAAGCTGCTAAATATTTACCAATTTGAAGGGCCAATATCTTATGAAAACAATCAAGAACCCTTCCTTTTGAGTAGGGATGCATTGTGTGTCCAGGGAAAGAGAAAGACTGAGAAATTAGCTGAGTCCATTAAAATGACAGCTTGGCAATTATTTTATACTTAAAGGCTCTGGGGTACCTTGAGGGCTGTTGGCAGGATTTTGCATGAAGACAGAAATGGAAATTTTCCATATTCTATCCCTCTGTGAAATGTGAAGATTGATGCTGTGTAATTTCTGGTCATTAACCAGTTCCCCATGTGTGGAAAACAGAATAGGAAGTAAATAGCAAAGGACAAATTCTCTTTATGCCTCCCTTTTTATTTTGTGTTAGGATTTTCTTTTTTTAGTTAGGGTTGAAACCTGTCCCTGGAGATGTTTTTTCCCAAAACAATATATATCTGGATCCCACATACTCCACTTCAGTCTTCACCACCTAGTACTTAATCTTTTTCTTGCCAAACACTAAGGGAATTAATCTTGGTCCTGACAGAATTTATATTAAGCATTCCTCAGATCAAATCGTTTTGAGCAAATGACAAAGAGACAATGAAGTCAGTTCTTGCTTTAGAATCACAGCAGGAAATGTCCTTCTTTCCTTCCTTCCTTCCTTCCTATAAGAATTTAGAAGAAAATCTAAGTCCTTGGATGAAAGCAACTGAGCTTGACTATTAAAACCAAGACCATTTTAGGGGTGTTCATTATATTAAACTATATAATTCTGAATTGGATTGTGTGGGAATAATATTATTTGGGAAGGATCTGGTGCTTTCCAATAACAATACAGATAGTCATCCTCACAATATGACCATTTTCTGAGAGACCACCTGAAGTTACAAGTCACTGATCAACTAATACTCACCAAATGTATTACTTTCAGTGTCCTGTGAGTAAAATTTTGGCTCTTGGCAGCTCACTTGCACTTATGATTATAGGGGCATTTCAACTCCCCTCTCCATCTCAGCTCTTTTGGCTGCCCTGCATAGCAGCACTGTTAACGATGTAGATACCTGGGGCCTTTAGCAATCTCAGCCACATGCCACCAGCCCAGGCTACTACTTCAGCCAAGAAGCACCACCTGAAACTCTCACTGCAGTCAGCTGCCCCAGCTCCATAGTGCAAAACCCCAGCCACTCTGCCATCCATCCTGCACTCTGCAGGGCCTGTTACACCCAACAAACCTTCACTGTTTTCTTTCCATTGCTGATAAGCGGCATCTGGCCTGTGGGCTGGCTGTGCCAAGCTTTCTTCCCAAGTCCACTTGCACTGTTCTCCAAATAGCACATGCTGTTCTCCAAATACCATGCACTGTTTTTGTGATGGAAGGCCTCAGAAGTTTTCTGAAGACTTTCTGAAGCATTAGGGGAATGGCACATGCCATTTGGAGGATGACAAATATGTCATTTGGAGAAAAATGTGAGCTGCCTCAGGAAGAAATGGCCAGCAGATGTCTCACATAGGAAGACAGTAAAGGTCAGCTGGGCACAGCAAGGCCTGAGAAGTGCAGGGCACCTGGGTTGACTGGGGCTTTGCTCTGGCTTTGCATGGGGATGGCTAGCCACAGTGTGGTGCTTGAGTGATGCTGAGACTAAAATAGAGCCCAAATGATGGTGGCAGCTGGCTGAAACTGCTGACTGTCCTGTTTTAAGAGTTGACCAGGCTGACAGTGGTGGGATTCAAATTTTTTTACAACCGGTTCTGTAGGTGTGGCTTGGTGGGCATGGCTTGGTGGGTGTGACAGGGAAAGGATACTGTAAAATCTCCATTCCCACCCCGCCCCACTAACCTGCTTTCCAGCTCCGTTTTCCTAGGCAGAGCAACAAAAGAAGACTCAGCCGATCAGCTGGGACTTAGGAAGCAGAGAATAGATGGGGTTGGGGCCAGTCAGAGGTGGTATTCCAAACTACTCAAAATTTCTGCTACTAGTTCTCCAGAACTGGCCAGAACCTGCTGAATATCACCTCTGCAGACTGAGCCTGAGTGAGGGGTCAAACCTGTTTTCAGTCATTAGTCCCTTCAGAACCCATAAGAGATCTAAGCTCAGTCCACCTTGAATTCCTCTAACCCTTAACTACCACCAATTCGCTTGGGTTGTTAGTAATTCAGATTCTTGTAGAGACCTTAAGCTTGCAATAAATCTTTATACCCATCTGGACTGCCTGGATGTCCTGATTTTCATAGTGCTTGACACCTGGGCCTCTACCCCAGTGCTGCCACCACAAAGAAATGCCACTGGGCAGTGTGGTCAAAAGAGAAAAGATGAGGGCAGAAATAGGTGGGTGGGAGAAGTCGAAGGAAAGGTAAAGAAGGCAGTTCCTTATTTTATCAAGGATCTGTGCGGAAAAGGACCAAGCCACGAAGGCCTAACATCTGGTGGGATTCGGTTAATGTCAGTAACAGGGACTGTCGGGATTGTTGTCACTAAGCAATGCAATCACACGACAACATGCTTTATGACTGCATCACTCAGCAGTAGCAATTCTGGTCCTCATTACTGTTGTAATTTGAGGGCTATGTTTTATTGACTAAGACCAGCAGGGCTGTACAGAGGTGCATCATCTTGCAGCAGGGTCTTCTGCATGCAGGGAGGGCCTGCTCTGTACAGTGACTGCTGTTCATGAGGCAGACCAGACTATCAAGGCAAACTTCCCCAACTCAACTCTCTTTTGAGGCAGACCCAGGAAGTTCTCTGAAACAGGCAACAACCAATTTCACAGTGGATTTAGCTTTTCAAAATGAGAAGTGTCAAAGCAGTTAATAAGCAGGATGTACTGTGTTTAAAAAAGTTCTATTATTTCTATAAGGATAAAGATCATGGTAAGTCAATTCAGCATTGATAAACAAGGGGTCTCAAATTCCGTAGTGTGACAAACTTCCTAAAATTTCAAACAGAATTGACCTTTCTCATCAGAATTCAAGAATCTGCTCGAAATAATACAAGCTATCTAAAATTAAATATAGAGTCTTGAGAAATGCAGTGACTTTGGATATGAGACTGACAGCTCTTTAATATAAAGTATTCCCTCTGAGCTGAGAGACATTTCATCATAACAGAAGGTTATATATTAGGATCCCGGTTCTCTACTTAATGAGGAGAATAAGCTTACAATTCCTGTTGAATGTAGAGGGTGAAAGTATGAATGCTTACAGACATTTTTTTTCTGATTTAACCTCACTTTTAGTAGTATTGATATGGTATATAATCAAGCAATTTTAAAGATTCTTTCTGCTTGCAGTCAAAAATTCACAGTTCATACTTCTGTTAAACACTGGGATAATATAGTATAATTTTCTACCATGTGTCTTACTTAACTAAGCTATGCACATCAAGCTCTGTTTTTAAAGAAATTAATAAAAGCCAAATTCCAGCATTTGGAATCATCTGAATATAAGGTCGGTGGCAAGT
The DNA here is from genome assembly GCA_023653725.1 of Bungarus multicinctus. NCBI lineage: Eukaryota > Metazoa > Chordata > Lepidosauria > Squamata > Elapidae > Bungarus > Bungarus multicinctus. The sequence goes on along the minus strand of CM042834.1, from coordinate 116,470,542 downwards.
AAATTTAATAAAACAAACAAACAAATATTGAGTACAATTAAAGCTGAAGCCAAACTCTCTCCTTTTCTTATTGCTTGCAAAAACAAAATAAAACTAAAAATAATTAATTTTTAATTTCTTTTTTTAAAATAAAAATTAATAACCAAGCCTCCAAATCTACAATGTCAGGAAGCAGTCCACGAGAAGACTGCCTTGGGATCTCATATGGGAGACTGTTCCAACCAAAGGGCTAGAGCAGCCATTAAGAAGGTGCATTTCCAGGTCCCATCAGGAGGCCACATTTAAGGGAGAAGACCTGGATTTTATCCATTCTAATTAATCTGATAGGATGGGCAAATACCCTCATGGCCCACAAATAACCATGAAAACTGAAGTTTTTTTAAAAAAATTGGGGAGTTAAGGACTGCAATACCTGCTTTAAACTTCACCTATGCTAAGGGCATTTTTCTTATCTGGCCTGAGATTCAATTATCTTTCATTCATTTCTTTACCATAGCCATGTATTGGTTAAACCCTTTTGTTGCTTCAGCTGGATGGGACGAAGGATATAATACAACTATGATAATAGAACTGCGATTATCATCAATATTCTAATGGCATTTCTTTCTTTCTTTTCCAATTATCTCTTTCAGCAATTTCATGCTGACATTAAATAGCAGAGTTAAATAAAGTGGAACTCCTGTGGGTTTGTATTCAGAGGGAGAGAGAGCTATTCACACTGGACAGCAGTAAATAAGTAGCCTGATTTTTTTTTTTTTTTGAGATCATTGAATAAATAAACTAGTCCAAGGCAGGGGTTGTGGGAGTTTGTCTGGAGGGGCAAACAATGCCCACTCCTAATTCAAAGTGATAGTTATGCAATGTGGCTGTCTATGCCTATCCTAACAAACCACCCTTGCTGGCGCCTCCACAAATTCCCTAAAAATGTTTTGTTTTTCTTTTGGTTGTGGGGCATTCTTTTTTCAAAAAAAAACCAGTATATCTTAAACCGGAAGAAAGATACAATACTTGAGGTACGATAGAGAGAATACTATACTCTGAACTTGACTAATTCACAATTTGCTGTGAATCAGTAAACGCTAGAGTTGGCCATTGAGAGCAATTCACCTAACATAGATTGTCTCTCAGACTTTCTTTTAGACAACAACCTTCACCACAAAGGGAAAGTAATGTTTTGCCTACCCACTGGCACAGACAGAACCTCCTCAATGAGAGCAGTTTATAAAACTGGAGTAAACAAATTAAAAAAACTCCCCAATATGTTTGAGTAGGAAATTTAAACATAGTAAGTGTCACACACGCCCTATTAATACATTAGGTGGGAGAATTTTCATTAGCTGCACAGTTAAAGTATCACATTTGTCAACTCAAGCTCATTCCTAAAACAACATAATGATTCTGGGGGCCAGACTAAATGCTACAATGCAGCCATACCACATCCAACATATATGCTTGTCCCTTGCAAAGTATTCTTCAGCAAAGGATCCCAAAAAGTGCTTTTCCAAAAGACAACTGTGTTTTCTTTGTTTTTTTTCCCCCCCCCTTTGGAAACGTTTTGCTTCTCATCCAAGAAACTTCTTGGAGAACTGAAGGAGCTTCTTGGATGAGAAATGAAACATTTTCAAAAGAAAAAAAAGCCAAGTTACCTTTTAGAAAAGCAGATTTCGGACAACCATCACCTGGACGGTTGAGAATCTCCACAGACTTTCAGCAAAGGGAGTTTGCTGAGCAAATAGGAGATGGGAGAAAGTAGCTGCAGCCATCTCTGGGCAGCCTGTCTTTCTCTGAAGTCCCCCTACTAAATTCTTTGCCCCAGATATTCAGACCAGCTTTGCAAAATCTATGCAGGGCTGCTTGAAGGGGGGAAGAGCCTGGAGAGTTTCAAAGGGAAATAGTCTTTCTTACAGGGAAGAGCCATTTCCTTCTTATGTATGGTTTGGCTCATAATATCCTCTTTATCTCCTTCAGCCTGCCACTTTCTGTCCTTGGCAAAACGTTTTGGCACCTAAATAAAGCCTGCTAATGATTATGCATGCAACATTATGTGCCTGCTTGTCTAATTCACAGAATTTGGGTTTGCGGGTCAGATAGAAAGGTGTATTTTTAGCATCAAATTCTAAATACAAGCCTGAGGCAGGGAAACACAAAATTCTCAAGGATGCTGAAACCCCTCTCTTAAAGACAATCCATCTTGACTTTCACTTTTTCATTTCCTTTTGTTCTTACACAACTGTGTACATTACCAAAATCAAACAAAGTCACAAAGCACACCTGCAGGCAGGTTAAAAAAGAGGGGGAAACATAATCAAGGAAGGATTTCTGGCAAGTAAGAAGCCGACGTGAACCATTCAACATTCCTGCAGCTGCGCTGTGTGTGTGTGTAATTCAAATATTAGATCTCGTGTTCAATACGCAAGGACAAAGTATATGTAGGGGGTGAATGTATATATGCCGGAAGTCTCCTACAAATGACTTTTGTCTTTAGACCTTCAGAGCAAATAAGGGTTTAAAAAAAATTTTTTTTAAGGATTTTACCAGATTCAACTGAACCCAATTAGAAGCCTTCATTCTGAAACCTGTAACTTCCTTTTAGAATCTGGTAACTGCACAATGATCCATAGAGGATCTGCTTATGGGAGCAAGTTGGCTAAATATTGCAGTCATATACCTAGGACTGGTTTAGTTCTTGCACATTCAGGTGAATGCTTGAATAGATCTTTGGTCTACTACACTTTTTCCTGCATTTGCCTGAAAGGAAGCTGGGATTTTTTTTAAAAAAGGCTACTTAAATTAAGTGACAGCAGGAGGCTTCCTAAAGTAAATTAAGTTTCCTAGCTTCCTCATTACTGCTGTGTTGGAGTTCCTGACTTCCAGTGACAAATGGGCAATAGATTTCAGAAATGTTGGCTGAGCAACCAGGACCAGCAGCTGCAGGATTACTGGAAGAAAAGTTGTTTACCCTTTGCAAATCTACAAAAACTGGAAATGAAGAATTAATGATCTGTTATTACAAATCAGATCCAACTAGAAGAGAATATCTGAAAAGAATATATCAGTTCTGAAAAAGGACAACAAGCGGAATCAGAAATAACAGAGCTGAGGCTAGAACATCTAACTATGACATGAAATAAAGTATTTATAAAAGTAGAATCTACCCAGGGCAATGAAATAGAAGTAATTCGATCATATTGGCAAACCACAGGGGAGGGAGCATAGTAAATGAACACGCTGACCCTGAGACCAGGGTCAAATGCATCAGTCTGATGTCCCCACACCTCAAAAGAGTCCTAAGGCTAATTCCCCACCCCACTTTGAAGTCTGTTGACTCTTATCTGTCACTAATTTCCTTGACTGTTAGTAGATCAGATTCTTGTGCATAGCTTGCAAGGAATAAACTCACAGAGCTTTTTAATTCGATTCTGGCTCCTGGTTTCTTGTGCCTGACTGAGGGGTGTGTGGATGGGTGGGTGGTTTTGGCAGTAGAAGAAACCAGCACAGCTACCGAATAGTTTTCATTCCCAAACCAAGCACTCTCTCCTCTGCCTTCTCCTCAGAAAGAACAAAATCTAGTAACTAAAGAAAAACAAGAGAAATTTAAACAGAATAACTGGACAACTACAATGGTATATATATATATATATATATATATATATATATATATATATATATATATATATATGTATATGTATATGTATATGTATATGTATATGTATATGTATATGTATATGTATGTATGTATGTATTTATGTATCCATGTATCCATTATTATTATTAATAATAATAATGTTATTATTAAGAGAACCAGTTGTTAGAAGAAATTACTGGCCTAATCCTGTAAGGAAGGCAGGAAGGAAACATTCTGGTGTTGCTTACAGAAACTGCCTCTCCATTAACCCTTATTACATTCTTGGCAGGACTAGACTTCCTGTCTCAGGAACATCTCTGGAATTTTTTTCAGCTCCTTTGCTGGTACTTTGCTTGTGTGGAGTGACCATTTAAAGTTATGATGGCACTGAAAAAAGTGACTTATGACCGTTTTTAACACTTACAACTGTTGCAGCATCCCCACAGTCACGAGAGGCCAGGCAAGGAGAAGCGTGCCTCGATGTGAGTGATATTGAGTTGGCCATGCCCAGCCAGTCACATGACCACCAAGCCACGGCCACCAACTAAGTCACGCCCACAGAACCGGTTGTTAAAAAATTTGAATCCTACCCCTGGTTACTTGTAGCAACGTTTTTTTAAAATCAAATCCTAGGGTTCCTGGAGTCTTTTAGTCTCATTCAAGCAAAAATCTGGCCCCTGGCCAGTTGTGAAAACATTTGATGTTAATGTGTTTAAACTGCACAAAGGATGTGGTGAACCCACAGGATTACTTTTCCAAAGCACATACACTGTATGGAAATGCTGATTCCTTGTCTTTTAGGGATCTGCATAAAGTAAGGTTTAACTGGGCAATTACTAATGCTACATAAGTTTCCCGTTCCCACATGGTTCATTCAAGATGTTTTTGTTGACTCATTCCCTTGTTTTGGCTACAGATTCTGTTAGTGAGTTTGCAGAAGGGAAGCTAAGAGACACATGGGAAAGGAGAATGAAACAAGGGATTATTTTGGAGTCACTTTTTGCTGCTAAATTCCCTCCATTTCTGAGGAAAAGGGAAAGGGAATTTGATGTTGGTGAGTTGTGCGAAAGAAAAGGAATGGTTTGACAATTTAGCAAAACGTTATTTCACTGGTCTTCATCTTAGTGGTATGTTTTGGATTAAAAGTATTAAAGCTGAAAATATGGCAGCAGGCTATTTTTCATCATTTCAGGCTTTTTACGAAGGAAGAGTAGAGTGGGATAATCTGAAACTATCAAGCTGGCATCCAGGAAGCTAAATCTCAGAATGAGTTGAGGTTAGCAATCAATGCTAAAAATAACGAAAATGTCTTCCTTAAAAATATTCCCTAAGTATAGAAAAAAAAGGAAAAGAAAATAATCAGTATATCAGCCAGTCAATTGTAAAATATTAGCAGGCAACCAAAAAAAAAAAAAAAGACATTGCTACAACTTTTACTTCAGTTTAGACTTTAGTTCAACAACAAAAGTATACATTCTATGTGAAAATTGTGAGGAGCAAGATAAAAAAGATAGGATTGAAGCTTGGGATGGGTAGATATATGGTCAGCTTAAATCTCCAGAGCGAGATAAATTGTATAGTAGATACTGAAAACAACTAGCTGATGGTTAACTTTAGATGAATCCGTATGTACTGTCTTGACAACTCCTGAAGAACTGATCAAGTACTAAATTTCTAGAGGAGAAAAAGTTTCTCTTTTCCCCCTTCAAAGAGCTGGAAAAGGAACTATATATAAAACCCAGCCTGATATTCAGGACCTGGGAAGTTGTATAGCAAATCATAACAATGTTATTTGCAACCATATAGAAAACAGTGCTATAATTACCAGAAATAATTGATTTATCAAGAACAAACTTTATCAGACTAACAATATCTGGAAGGCATTCACATTCAGTGGCTTGGATTCAAAGGTGTATGAATTAATACTTCCTCTATATATTCGAAGCACAATCGATAGATTACAAATAATGTATTATGAAGGGAAATTCTTTAGCTTTGAGAAAGGAGACTAAAGTGATAGCACTCTTCAAGTAACGTCCATATTACATAGAAGAAGTTCCAGAACTTTTCTCTTCCATTTTATAGTGCAGGACATAAAATAACGGATTTAAGTTAAAGATGGGCAGAGTTGTACTAGATTTTTTTTAACAGTACTGAAACTAATTAACTAGAGAAATGGTGGGCTTCTTTTCACTGAGATGCTTTAATATGGATTTTTGCTCTGAGCAGAGGGTTGAACCTAAATGGCTTCTCATTGTTATGATTCTATGGTTTTCACTTTAAGTTAAGTCTAAGGCTTTTATGACTGCAATACTTCATGCATACAGAGTAGATTATGCATCTAAATCTCATCTCTGACTCTCTAATTACACTGCTCACTCTAATGGTGTTGTCTATTAGCCACTTGCCACCAAATTCTTCTGTTTTAGTTGCCGATGTCCATGCTAGTGCTACACAAGAATTTTCCAGGTTTGCCAAAGCACACCCTATTATTTGACTTTCAGTCTGAGGAATCACTGATGGTTCAGCCACATTGATGCTGAGTTTTTCCTCTTGTCATGAGGGGAAGAAGGAAATCAGTTGCTTTTCAAGGAGTTTATGCATAGCAGTGCCCCAGCCAAGCAAGAAAAAGAATGTTTGTATAACAAAGTAGGGAATATGGTTGGACTGCAAATCAGCTTAACTGTATATGTAACTTTGCCAGATAACCGTATTTCAATCAGCTGCCCTGCTTCTGCTTGGCTATGGGAGTTTTATTTTAGTTTCATAGGATCCAGAGATTCTACTATAAAAGAAGAGACATGTTTACTCCAGCAAAAATATTTCTGCTTGACAGTTTGGAGAGGATTGAGGAAAATCCCTGGTGGCACAGCGGTTAGAATACAGTATTGCAGCAAGCTCTGCCCACAGTCTGGAGTTTGATCCTGACAGGCTCAGGGTTGAGTCAGCTTTCCATCCTTCTGAAGCCAGTAAAATGAGGACTCAGATTGTTGGGGGTAATAATGCTGACATTGTAGACCACCCAAAGAGTGCTGTAAAGCGCTACGGGGGAGGTATATAAACCTAAATGCTATTGCTATTGTGAACAGCAACAGAACTAACTCGCCTAAATTAGTTTGATATAACAAATAGTCAAAGAGTGGATGTGGGAACTATGACACCATTGCACATGGGGCAGATGACCATTGACTTACTGGGCTATAAAATTATTATCATGTTTATATTTGATATACTCAGCTTTCAAAACAATAAGTTGCTTACTAATGTTGACCCAGATATTGTTAATTATTGCCATTCAATTTATATAGCTACCCATTTGATGTATGTGACTTTTGATGGTACATCTGCACACAACTAGAAAACCTACAATCTGAATCTATGTCTTTTATTCCATAGAATTTTTGACAATATAACACAGATGAAAAGAAATCTCCCTCTCTCCCTCCCTCTCTTCCTCCTGCTCCTATCCTCAATTTCCTTAATTTGCTCTCTCAAATTAATATTGGACTTTTTCACTGTTCTCTCCTGAATAAACTTCAGGATATGGTATTTAATTTAATATAGAATTTCAGTAGTACCAGTACTGTATATAGAGGAAACATCCCAACACTATTATTATTATTATTATTATTATTATTATTATTATTATTATAGAAGATTTGCCCAAACAGAACATTTCAAGGAAAAATAATTTTCAGTGCATTGCTTAAATACAGCTGTAGCACTAAACACCTGTTCAGCAATGACAGTACTGACTGAAAGCTGATCTGGAAGCAGCTTTGCAATTAGGGAATTCATACTGAGTGATCGATGTATCAGTCAGCTCTGCATATCAACAAGGAAAAAATATAATTAGAACCTGCTTTTAGTTTTCAGTAATAACAATGGCTAAGCAATGCTCACTCAAAAAAGTCTAATAATGACTGGGAACGTTCAGGTTCTCTCAAGCTTATCATAGCCATAGCACAGAGATAATAAACATTTGAATTTTAGATTTAGAATATTTTTATGGCTACTGTTCAATTTATTTTTTGATTATGAATATGTGTTTTTAAAACTTTTTAGTATATTTATATTTAATTTTCAGTCCAAAGGATTTTGAAAGACAGGTTAAAAAAGAATTTAAAGTCTGCACCAGCATCTAACATTTCTGAAACTTACTGATACAAAGCAGCAACAACAGCAACTTAAACAATGTGAAAAAATAGCAATACAATCCCTGCCAAAAAGAGATGTTGAAATACAAAATTCTTTAACAGCCCTAGAAATGAAAGGAGAGGAAAATTGGCAAGCATATCAGGGTGAAGGCAGTCCAGGACTGCTATTAGAAATCCCATGGAAGAAAATTTAGGGCATCTGGAGTCAAGTGCTATTTGCCAATATCAATGTTCTAGAACCAAGATCATAGGCTGCTTGTTTTAAGAAATCATGTAGAGGCCAGAGCAAATATATTAAAATAATAACACCTGCTGGTGCTCATCAATAATTAAATGTGACACTCTGGGTATCAGCAAACGAAGATAATAAAAACGAAGAAAATAAAAATGAAGAAGTTTTTATCTTCAAGCTCAGCCTTACATAGAGTACACAACAACAACCACCTCATCAAGTTATTACTACTAAGTATCTTAAGTTCAAAGCACAATGAACATACTGATGAAACTTATGAAACCTTCTAGGTCATGGCTCCTACTTGTAAATCAAAGAGCAAAAGTTGAAAATTATTATTCTGGCAGCTTGTTTTGGAAGCTGAGTATCTCAAATGTAAACATAATAATAATTTTATAGCATTTAGAGGCATTGGCCCAATGAACAATGTACGCCCAAAATCATTATTTTGTTCATCATCTGTCCCTATGATTAAGGGCGTACTTTGGCCTTACAGCCAACAGCTATCTTAATCTTGCATTTATTAATCCTCCCTTAATTCATCATCAACTACTAAGATTTGTTTAGGGAATTCTTTGCTAGAAATGGATCAGACTGAAATGGATGAAGAAGCTTGCAAGATGGCTGTTATGGGGAAAAGCCGCAACCTGCCACCATCACTTTTAGAATCTTTCCTTCCAATACAGGAATAGAGCTTTTACAAAATAGTTTTTTAATGTAGCAATTCCTAGGACAGTCCAGAAAAAGATCAGTGCGGGTTTGATCGAAAGCCATGCTCCCCTTTCTACTTTCCCACCTGGATGGTGAGTTATGGCACTCAGGCAAGTTTCTCCTGTCACTGCATTTATTTTGGTTTGTCTGAGGAGCTTCCAAAGAAGTTTACAGAATGAGCTGGACTGGTTATCAAGTTTCCATAGTAACAAGATATGAGTGTCTTGTGATGTTTGGTGTACTGCGCATGTGTGCAGGGGAGGAGTTTTACTTCTTTCTTCATCTTTCATTATAGCCTTTCTTTCGCTTGCTTATTAGAATGGCACTGCTGTTTCTTTTGTTTCTTAGTTATTTTGTAAATAAAGTATGCTGGCAACAGAAAAACACGATTCATTTCCTCTAATTTACAAAACTGAATGTTTTCGTTTTGACACCTCCAAACCAGGTTGAAATGCCAGGCAAAAATGGATCAAAACAGCCACCTTCAAGGCTCTGCATTGTTCTAAATTTTAAATGCTAACATGACAAATGTGAAACTGGCAGAATACAACTGGAATCTAAGAGTATTGTTTTATTTTATTTAGGAAATTTATATGCTGCTCACATCCTTTACACTTTTTAATATGCGCTGGAGCATGTGATGGGAATTTCATCTATCTGCGCAAGAATGATTTATTTAAGTGATATTCAGGCCTCATGAAAGTATCTTTGGGGACTGGGTCTGTACACATGTAGAGTAGCTCTATCAGATAATTGTATCTATAAACTGACTGGAAGGTGAAGGGATGAGTTAAAGGCAACCCTCTGCTTCCCCTTCTGATGGACAGCTTTCCTTAATGAACTTCACTGAAGCTGGTGTCTTGTAAGACCTTCAGTCATTTCAAGGAGTTGCTTCTAATGCATCTCCTAGATATCTGTACATGGAAGGTTGCCCCCTATTTGATAATCACTGGATGAGTTGAATTCCAGCTCTCTGTCCCACCACAAACAAGGGTGTTCCCTGACCTCTAGAGTGCTATGATTTTCTTGAGGAACATCAGCTGATGGGTTCTCAGACAGTCCAACTAATTCCACCCAAGGGACAATGAAGCCACTAGAACTATGCAAGGCATTCAGCAGAGTAAACATGGTATGATGCAATCTATGACATATCTACTGGGCACAGAGCAAACAGAAGAGATAAATGAACTCTGGTTTCCAAGAATTTTCATTTTGAAATATTTGTTGCTTCTGAGGTCAAGAGAGAGGGAGGAAAGACTTTGGAATGTAGATAGGAGATCTGATGAAACATAGTACAGCTGGCTCAAAATACGTATATTTCACCAACCCAAAGTCACAGTTCATTCTTCCTTCCTTTTTCTCTTCCCTTTTAATTTCCTTGTTTTTTTTTATTATTTATTCGGCAGATTTTAAATTTGAGTTGTATATATTCTCTTTATATTAAAATAAGACAGATTTTTTAACATAATGAACTATAAACATATTTCTGAACATGCATATCTTCTTCATGGATGGTAATTTTTAAGGTTGTTGAAACCAAATGCTGCACACAACTGAATAATGTTTAGTAAACATTATTTCTCCAAAATAGCAGTAGCAATAAACAAGTGTAGCAAATGTTTTAAGAATATGCTTTTTTAAGGCATAGATTTATTATAGCTTGCAGCCAGAAACACAATAGCCATAATGTTGATTGTATATTACAAGTGTTTTCCTAACGAATTTCTTTAGTTTTGTTGCCAAGTATCTAAGACTGAGGAATCTTGCTAGTCTGAAAATATATTTCTTTACTGTCACCTTTATAGCTCAAGAAACTAGAGAGTATCCCTTCTTTGCCACACCTAATTTTTTTTATGAGCTAAGCTGCTTCTTATCTGACTACTCCCCTGGCTGTGACTCTTCCTCCTGCCTCCCAAGGTCATTCACACATACCATTTCACTTTCTCATCTCTGACTTTGAGAGCACCACATAACATGGGCCACAAAGCTGGTGATAAAAGCTGTATTGGCATGTTGGAAGATTCAAGCCTCTTTCTGATGTCATATCAGTTATTTGAGAACTATTTAAATGTGATTATTTTTTGTGTGGTGGGGAGCATGTCTAAATGATCCAATTGCTACATAATTGGCATTCTCTTTCTGCAGAAATGCTAATTTCATGGGGAAAACATGAAAAATCAGTTCCCTCATACATAGTTGGGTGATTTAAATACAATTCCTGCCATGGAATAACTGCTTGGAGACCAATGGCTGAGATAACATCAAAAAGTTGCTTGAATGAGATACTCTTGAATTTTGGAACCCTACTTAAATTCCCCAGGGCTCTATTGAAAACAAATATGAGTCAGTTGCCAAGCGTCTGAATTTTGATCACATGACCATGGGAATGCTACAACGGTTGTGTGAAAAATGGCCACAAGTCACTTTTTTCAATGCCATTGTAACTTCAAATGGTCACTAAATGGACTGTTGTAAGTTGAACACTACCTGTATTTAATATCTTGAGACTGTAGAAGTGACAACACTAATGTTTGAATGACTCAGTGATTCCTAAACCATGTAATAAATTGACCTAATACTTCAGTCTTGAATAGATCAATTTCAGATTTTGCTTCCCTACAAAGATTCTCCCCTATAATCTCATTTATACAACAAACAATTGGTGAAAAGACTTTGCGCTTTCTGACTGCTCAACTGGATGATGAGCAATGACTGACTTATGGCATTCTTACTGTGTTTATTATTTCACCAAAGATGTGCTAGCAAAGTAGGTTTTACCACTAAGTAATTCATGTTTTCCTGGCTAGAACCAGAGAAGGAGATTTTTCTTTAACCTGGAAAAGCAAGCGTCTGCTTAGAGTGGCTGGTTTTCAGTTATTCTGCATGTTGTATAAAATTGAAGCTATTACTCAGGAAAAAGGAGAAAAGGGGAAAGGAAGAGGAAAAGGACAGGTTGCCTATTAACGTGCAATTGGAGGTTCAGATCCATTCTCTTGAATAATTTCTTGGTAGTATATTCTGAACATGTGTGGAAATCAACATTTCAGGCAAACCCACATTTTAATGGCTTAATTGAGTTGACGGGTGTCACTTATTTAAGAATGCCTGCTGTTATGAAATCTCATTACTGCAGCATTTAAAATTACCAAAGAAATGTGGTCCCATGCATGCAAATTTTATGGTATTAAGGATTCCCAAAATCAAGTTTTTAATACTGACAGGAGGGAAGTTCAAAAGTAATTTTAGAAAGTATTGCTTCTTAGAAAGAGTAATGGAAGCTTGGAGCCAACTTCCAGCGGAGGTAGTGGGTTAATCATCAGTAACCAAGTTTAAACATGTTTGGGATAAACACATGTCCATCATCTGATAAAAAAATTAAAAATAAAATAAACATAAATAAAATGTGAAATAATAATTAAAATTAATTAATGAAAAGAAAAAACCAAGCAAACTTAAAGGACAGACTCAATGGGCCATTAGGTCTTTTTCTGCCATAGGTTTTCTACATTTCTATTTCTAATATAGTTTACTTTGGCTGATTGTATTGACTTGATTCAATTCCATATGTGTGATTGCAGCATTTCCTACTTCTTCAATATTACCTTCTCCAAATAACACACAGACACACAGATACACACATATATATAGAGAGAGAAAGAGATAGTATATATATATATATATATATATATATATATATATATATATATATATATATATATATATATATGTTTGCTTTCTTATATTTTTACGGGTATTTATATGTGTGATATTTAGGTTTCTTCAGATATTTTCCCACGTAATATTTGTGTTTTTATTAAAGCAACGTTTCAGCAGAATCTCATCTGCCATCTTCAGGCTTTTTAATTTTTAATTTTGTGTGCCAGCTAGGTTCTGCTGAAACGTTGCTATAATAAAACACAAATATTACATGAGAAAATACCCGAAGAAACCTAAATATTATATATATATCTATTGTTTTCTTAAGTTTTCTTGGGTATTTATATATATGCTATTCAGCTTTGTTTGGGTATTTTCCCACATCATTATAGTTGTGCTTCCAAAGTTGTAGTGACGTATGTGTATATATATATATATATATATATATATGTGTGTGTGTAAGGTTAATATATATATAAAGAGAGAGAGAGAGAGAGAGAAAGAGAGAAAGAGAGTTAGTTAGTTAGTTAGTTTTGGCTTCATTGGTTATAAGAGATATCCTTTTCATTGGTTATAAGAGATATCCTTTTTAAACCTTACCCACATGCAAAGGTTCACAGCTTTCAGTTGCATTTCAGAATGGACACAAAGGTATGCCAAGTGTACTGCCTTCCACAGAGGTAGACTTAATAGCTCTGTAAATGCAGATAGATAACTCAACAAAGCTTCCATAACAAAGTTCATTTATTGGTACATCAGGTATCCTCGTAACTCACATTTGTGATGAAATTCCTCTTTCAATGACCAATCCTTTGTATATCTGCCTTGCACGTGGAAAATAGTTATCTCCTAACCCATCTTGTAACAATAGAAGAAAACGATGTTATCAGTAATGAGTGCAGGTAAGAATGGAGGGCAACCTCCTTCAACCCCTTGAGGGTCGATTTAGTGGCCAATCAGGATTACAGATGTGGCCATGTGATATGTACGTTTCCCAGGATACCCTTACCTACATTTCCTATGATGCATTCCCTTAAGGGGACAGCTCACAAATCCTAAGTAACTAACCCATTCCATAGACTGGCTGGGACAGCACACTCCCCGCCTGGAATTATAAATTCCACTATAAAAGGGAAGAGAAAAAAAGAAAAGAAAAGAAAAAAAAATTGCCTATAAACTAAGATAAGCAGTAAACAGTGATAGTAACTGAATAGCATGCAACTATATAACTAAGATAAACAGTTAGCTATATAACTAAGAAAAAATGTAAACATTAATAAGCATCAAACAAAGCTAAACATGCAAAGCTTGAGGTTCAATCTTCAAGTTCGGCCCCTTGGTGCAAATCTGCTGGTCGCCTCTGCCAGTTTTTTTGGAGTACAGGTACTCTCTTAGGCAAAGGTGAAAGTCTGGAGGTCACGTCTGGCGGCCTTGTAGGGTTGATAGGTTCACTTGGTGGCAAAGGCAAAAGTCTGCTGGTCACCGCTGGTGGCCTTTTAGGATGTTCAGGAACTCTTGATGGCAAAGGTGAAAGTCTGGATGCCTCTTCTGGTGGCCTTCTAGAGTTGGAATGGTACTCTTGCTTCCACGGTGTCAAAGGACATCGGGAACGTCGGGGGGCTGTTAGAACGGGTGTTGAAGAGGCATATGCCTGTGTAGAGTGTCTTAGTGGACATCTAGTGGTTGTTGGCGGCCGTTTAGGGTATCCTAATGAATGTGTGCTAATCAGCAGCGGCCTTTGAGGCGGGAACTTCATTCTTGTTTTTGGTGGCGCCAACGGGCGTCGGAAAGCGGGTGGAATGGATGCTAAGGTATTTGCCAGGTTTGGAGCCTGCATCTGGGCATCACTGACAATTCCTACGATCCCCCATCCTAGAGGAGATTTGATGGCCACTGGGCCATCTACAGGACCGCCTACCGACTCAGAGAAGAGAAAGGCATGTGGGACATTATTTCCCAGCAAGAGTAGGATATCAGCCTCTGAATCTAGAGCGGGAAAGTGAGGAGCAAGGTGCTGTAGGTGAGGAATGCTACTTATGACTTCAGGTGTTGCGATCTGACTGCGGTCGTTCGGAATCCCATCGCATTCAAATATGGGCGGTAACGGGAACTGGGTACTTCCATCTAAGGATTCTATGCAAAGTCCAGTAGCTCTCCTCCCCGCCATGCTTCTCGGTCCATGGCATGTTGATACCGTGAAGGGAAGTGTGGCCTGTTGTACCTCAAAGAGGTCGAAGAATGCGGGTCTGGCCAGGGTACAGGTGCTTTGAGTGTCTATCCGCACATACATTTTCACGGCGGCTTCAGGGCATCCGTCAGGATACACTTTGGCTAAGCAGATAGGAAGACATGAACGAGGGGCTGGTGTGTCGGTGCGCAGTGCTGTGCAGTTGACGCTCATCCTTGGTTTAGGTTGAGGTTTGTCGGTCTGCCGAGGAGCCCTGACTATTTCTGCGTCATGTTGCGGCTCCTTGTCCAAGGGAGGGTTACGAGGTGTCTGCCGTGGCTGCTCGTCATCTGGATGCAGCGCGGTCGAGTGCTGGTCACTTTTGCAGACGAGACATTGTACTTTAGTTGTGCAGTATTTGGGCGGATGGTTGGATTCGCAACAGTTGGAGCAGTATTGGTACTGTTTTAGCAATTCTTTTCGTTGTGTCAGTGATTTCGCTGCAAATCCAATGCAGCTGTTCAGCGAGTGACGAGTGTTGTGCATAGGACAAAACTGATGTCTCCTTGTAATGGGAGATGTAGATTGGGGTGTATAGGATGAGGTGTTGATCTCGGTGTCCCGGGTCACCCTGGAGGGTTTTTCTCTGGTATTAAGTATGGGGCCTGAGGACGATATTTGGTTGCTGTTGTATCTTCTGGTATTAGGAGGACTAACAGCTCTGAGGCCACGAGCACGGTATGTGTTGCACACTGTTGCTTGGTGGGAGACAAATTCTTCCAGAAGTGTGAAGGGTACAAAGCGATGGCGACCTTTGGCCAGGAAGGTGTCAGTCAACTGGATCCACTTTTCAATTAGCACATGAGGAAGTTTTCGAACAATTTTGTTCTGTGTGTCAACATGATCGAGATAGGCGAGTATCGGTAAGTTGGGATCCCGTTTTGCCGTTCTCAGCTGGACGAGTATGTTAGCAAGGTCTATGATCCGGTGAGGCTTGTCGATAGAAATCTTAGGAAAACTGTTGAGGCTATCCAAGAGTGTGGCTTCTACGTCCTCGGGAGCACCATACAGTTCGTCAAGCCTTTGCCATGATAATCGTAGCACGGCGGCTGGGTCATCATAGTGGGATATCATAAGAGCTCTTGGTATGTCAGAAGACTGTGGCCCTAGCCATGCTATCAGGTGTCCGATTATTTCATCGGGGTTGAGGCGTGCCGCCTGAATGGGGCGTAGGAAAAGTTTCTTCCAAACTATATATTCTCCGCCTGGCTTGTCAGAGAATCTGCGAACTCCGTGGGCATGCAAATTGAGCTTTCCACTCTGTACAGCCATGTTTCTCCAGTAATCTTCAGCATTTGCTGAGATGGGGGGAGGTGTTGATGTAGAGGATTCTCCCCCTGGATGCTCGTAGGGTGGGTTTGGTTTGGAAGGTGATGACGGGATGTAGTCTTCTTCCCAGTACTTACGGAGAATGTCGTCCTCCCATACTGGGGATGATGGTCGAGTGTCACGCTGCTGTGTAGGCTGGGCTTGGTTACCTTGTAGTGCCTGGGAGCCGTACTGGTAATGAGGTTGGGGCAGGAATGCTGTTGCCTGTGGGTTGATTATGGCAGTTGTGGTTGATGGCATGTCGACTCGTCGAGAAGTTGGTGTGAGCACTGGTGGTCTAATTTGTTCACCTGTTAGACCATGCGATGTTGGAGTAGGGTTGGTAGTGTCGGGCAGAGAATCGCGGACCTTATCATGGACAACATCCGTTGGGGAAGGTTTGCTGTTGGAGGGAAGTGAACCTTGTACTTTAGGACATACGTCATTAGCGTAACTCACATACAGAGTCTGTGGTTGAGATTCTTCCCTGTGCTTCCCTGGTTGTGGGAGACTGCTAGGCAACTGAGGCGGTTGTATGTATTCATTGCAAAGTGAATGCTGCTCATTCACGTAGGCCTGGACCCGTGTATCTGGGCTCTCTTCTCCCAACTCTTCGAGGTCGGATTGAAGGGAAGTGTTGTTGGCCAGCTTCCGCCATGCTGCAGCACGTGCTGCTTTTGTTGTGGCTTTTCTTTGCCGTTCGGCCAACTCTAATTTGGCCTGGGCTTTGGCTATTTCTGCCTGTTGCTTGGCCATTTCTGCCTGTTGAGTCGCCATTGCCGTCTTCTGCCGTGTTACCTCCTCTGTGGCGCGTAACTCTGCGTCTGCTACTGCAGCTTCTACCTCAGCTGCTGCAGCTCGTTCAGCGTAACTTGCTGCTTTGGAGGCCTGAGATGCACCGCTACGACGGGAGGATGTCCTGGAAGGATGGTGGGAGCCAGCAGCAGAGACTTGGCGCGAGACACTAGAACCTGCCTGCGATCTAGCCCGTATAGAATGGATGGAGGAAGACACATGTGATTGAGGAGCTAAGTCAGATGTGGCCTGTTCCCGTGATGCAGCTCCCCGCCGTAGCACCTCGTGGAGCGCTGCTTGGAGGGCTGTCTTGCTTTCCTGGACTTTGTCTTCGCATTCCGTGTGAATTTCCTCGAAGTGTTGGATGTGTATTAGGAGTTTGGGGTCACCCAGTCTTGACTGGATGGACTTGAGGTTGTCTTTGCTGAGTCTCCATCGTGCGAAAAGGGTGTCTAGATCATCGAGCAATGTACGGAACTTCTCGGGGGGCAGCCCATGTTTTGGGACATCATGGATCTTCTCGAGTTTTGCCCATGTTTCTGTGTAGCAAAGATATTGCTGCTGCCAATCGTTCTTCAAGGATTCTTTCATAGGTTCGGTAAGCTTCTTACTCTGTCTAAGGTTGTAGGTCCTTGGAGGTATCGCGGTTTCTCCATAGGGTTGGACATCTAAAAGCGGTTGTTGAGAATCAGGCTCCATGTCTACATCAAGGGTGGGTGGAGGATTTGTGTCTTCTGGTACATCTATCATGGGTGAGGAGGTTGCCATGCTGTAAATTGGCAAAGGAAAAATTCTAGAAATTTTAGTGGTTGTTTGTGCACTTCCTTTCTGTAATAGGGTATGCTGCAAGCAAGGAGCAGAAATAGAATTGTTGCTGAGGGCAATACTTGAGCACGTAGGCGGTACTGCAGAATCTGGGTAATGCCAACACAGCACACAGAATGGTTGCTTCTAGGGTGCGGTGTGAGCCTGCGACAGAAGGGGGCAGTAGAGGTTGCGTTGCAAAATATTCCTAAAAGGGTCGCTTGCTTCACAGGTTGGCAGCAGAGAGTCTGGAAGATGCTGTTGCTATGCCCATGTTAGGTTGTAGCTAGGCTTTTGAATTAAGTTGATCCAAAGGTGCACAATAGTTTCATAATCGCTCTTGTCGATTTTTGAGAAATTGTGGAAAAATCACATAAGAAAAAAAATCTTTTGTTGACTACCAGATGGGGCTAGGGCTGAAGAAAAAGGAATAAATGATTTTACTTTAAATTTCTTCTTGACCACCAGGTGGAGCTGGTAGGTTGTAGGTAATCTTGGAATATTCGAAATAAATTGAATAAATGTTCACAATAATTTCAAAGGAGTTATCATGCAAAAACGTGCTGCTGTGGGCTGCTTCAATATTCAGAAATATTACAAAGTCCAGATAATATTCCCCTGTGTA
Organism: Bungarus multicinctus; assembly: GCA_023653725.1. Lineage (NCBI taxonomy): Eukaryota > Metazoa > Chordata > Lepidosauria > Squamata > Elapidae > Bungarus > Bungarus multicinctus. The sequence continues at coordinate 116,452,401 of CM042834.1, read as the reverse complement.
ATCCAGACAGACTCCATAGAGAAAAGGGGAAGGAATTCTTCCTAGCAGCCACACGGTTTCTTTGAAAGTTGAGCACAGAAGGGGGTTAGAAAGTTCTTTATTAGTAGCATGTGGGGAACTCCAGTCCCTCCCACCATGTAAACAGTATGTAGAGAGTATAAGACACAGGGGTCTGAAGAGGTATTTTTATTACTGACTTCCTGTTGAAATTCCTGGCTGGCTAGATGCAGTCATTGTCTTATAAGGAAAAAGGGAAGAAGGGGATAGCAGATCGCCTTCAGTTGCTAAAAACTGTAGAATCAGCCTTAGCAGGAGGGGAGAAGTCAGGCAGATGGGTAACTCTGACTCCTCCTTTTGTTTTACAAATTGAGTCTCTTCTCTCGTTGAAGGGGGGGGGGGCTTTCTTGTAACTCAAACTGGTTTTGCAGCTTTGTTGGAGCTAAAGGGTTCGATGAGGTAGTTTAATGAGTGACTTCCTGTGGAAGAGGGATTAGCCTTTTAGGATGTACCTTGATCAGTTTTAAATTGGCTGGAAAGAGTCTGTTTGAGGCTTCTTTCCTGCAAGATGAGTATGGCAAAACAGCTTCTGGTTTACATTTAAAAATACAAGCAAGATTCCTTCAAGGTCCAAACTGAAGGTTTGATGATCTTTTGGGAACTGGGTAATTACATTCCTTGTTATGCAAATAGGGTCTCTGAGATAGCCAAAGCCAAAATGAGTAGAGGAGGGGGTGGGTGGGTGGGGATAGAAACTTCTCTTTGTCTGTAGCTCGTGGGGGAATCCGATCCCTCCCACCATGTAAACAGCTTCCAAAGATGCTCACAGAGAGAGATGATGAAGCATGCAGTTTCAAGTCAACATTGCGTATTCATTCCTGGCTTCAATATCACTAGCATATCATAAATTCATTAAACTTTAATTTTGAGATGAATCAGGATATATTTTCCATTGTACTGCCTTCCACAGAGGTAGACTTAATAGCTCTGTAAATGCAGATAGATAACTCAACAAAGCTTCCATAACAAAGTTCATTTATTGGTACATCAGGTATCCTCGTAACTCACATTTGTGACGAAATTCCTCTTTCAATGACCAATCCTTTGTATATCTGCCTTGCATGTGGAAAATAGTTATCTCCTAACCCATCTTGTAACAATAGAAGAAAACGATGTTATCAGTAATGAGTGCAGGTAAGAATGGAGGGCAACCTCCTTCAACCCCTTGAGGGTCGATTTAGTGGCCAATCAGGATTACAGATGTGGCCATGTGATATGTACGTTTCCCAGGATACCCTTACCTACATTTCCTATGATGCATTCCCTTAAGGGGACAGCTCACAAATCCTAAGTAACTAACCCATTCCATAGACTGGTTGGGACAGCACACCAAGCATTGTAATTCTAGATTTGGGGGAAGAAAAATACAAAGGTATTCTCCCCCCCACACTCTGTAGGTGGGTTGAAAAGAGAATCTGGTTTTAAAAAGCTAAGAACTCCCCAGCTGAAGGCAGTCAAAGAGACTCCGGAAGTTCAGCCTGACTGCCATCAGAAGTATTTTTCAGTAGAGCATCCTTGTGACGAAAAGAAAAGGGGTGTGTTTGATCTGTTGGAGAAAGGTTGGCATACCGTCCTAATTGGTAAGAGCTCCCATCTGAATTCTGAGTCAGGTTTTTTTTTTTTGCTCATACTCTATTCCTGAACATAATCATTGGCTTCTGATATTTTAAAGCCATTCAATTTCCATGACTTTCTTCACAAATACAGTCCTTTGAATTTAAAAATAATAAGAGAAATGTAATTTTTTTTTTTAAAAAATGATCTGATGGCACACACAAATGCGTCGAAGGCAACCTTTTGTCAATCCTTGCTTGAACTGGGAGAGGCGAAATATAAACTGAAAAAAAGTCTTGATAATTACTATTTGAAATCAGACATTGTATGTGTATGCTTAATGGTGTTAGGAATTTCTGGCTGTCCGATTCAAAGAGTGGTATGTAGTTCCATTTATCTTAAACCTACATTTCATTCTGCCCTGGAGTAAACACCCAATTTTAATTGAACATTCTTCAGCTGGCTAAAATATTTTATGAATTTAGCCTGGGCTTTTAGTGTGTTTATCACACCAAGAATACAAATTTCTTCCTTCTGCTAACCTTTATCTCTCAAACTGACCAATACTGTATTAAGTCATCCTATGTTAAATAAATTGTTTCTTACATTTTCTCATAGCAAAAGCTGCAGCTTGTCCTGACCATCCCTCTGTTACCTGAAATTTTAGGCTTCATTATTTGCATTTTAAAAGAGTCTAGGCCTCTTTTTTTAACTTCAAGAAAACTCCCCCCCCCCCCTCCATTGGCCATATTGGTTTGGGAAAACTTGTCTTTTCAGCAGTAAAGAATAGAGAGCATATTCTGAATACATTTGCAAGTCTTAAGAAAGATGCAAATCAGTTGGGAAAGAATAAAGTAACTTATAAATTTGCCAGTTGTAGAATGAGCCGTGGTGGTGCAGTGGTTGGACTGCAGTACTGCACGCTACTTCTGCTGATGACCGGCTGCCATCAGTTTGGCAGTTGAAGTCCCACCGGCTCAAGGTTGAACTCAGCCTTCCATCTTTCTGAGGTGGGTAAACCTCAAAACCCTAAAAACTTTAACCTTAGACTGTCTACTATTGACCTCACCCCTTTCCTAAGAGGTCTGTAATGGGCGTGCATAAGCGCACCAACGTACCTACCATCCCTGTCCTGTTGTTTCTTGTATTTTTCTTATATGTACCCATTTCATGTATTTATAACTATGTTTATACTTATACCTGTTATCTTATAATCGCTTGAATAAATAAATAAATAAATAAATAAATAATAATAATAAATAGTAAAATGAGGACCCAGATTGCTGTGGGCAATATGCTGACTCTGTAAACTGCTTAGAGATGGCTGTAAAGCATTATGAAGCAGTACATAAGTCTAATTGCTATTGCTCTGATATCCAGAATCAATATTTTCTATTGTTCAAGACCCACATATCTTTATTGGTTGACTACTTACTTTCTGATGTATCACATATACCAAATACAGTATATATATCATTTGTTTCTGTACCTTATAAAAAGAATCATTTGCTTTCTGAATTACTTGGTAATTCATATTTTTGGGTGGACAAAGAAACCCCTTTTTAAGCGTAAAAGTGTGTCTCACCAATTCCACAAAGCTTGGGGTGCCTTAGTTTTGAGGCAAAGTTGTTCCTAAGTGAAACATCTGTTAAGTGAGTTTTGCCCCATTTTACGACTTTTCTTACCACAGTTGCTAAGTGAGTCACTGCAGTTAAATTACTAAATACGGTTGTTAAGTGAATCCAGCTTCCCCACTGACTTTGCCTGTCAGAAAGTTACAAAAGATGACCCCAGGACACTGCAACGATAATAAATATGAGTCAGCTCTCAAGCGTATGAATTTTGATCATGTAACCATGGTCATGCTACAATGGTCCTAAGTGTGAAAAATGGCCATAAGTTGCTTTTTTCAGTGCTGTTGTAACTTCAAATGGTCATTAAATGAACTGCTGTAAGTCAAAGACTACCGGTATCATTCTCAGTAGGGTAAAGCTGTTACATCCCTTCATTTTTATGTCAGGCTGGAGATGACTAAAACAGAATCCAAATGGGCAAACTATCAACAGTATTGAATGAAAAAATCCTTCCTTCTAATTCTTAGTATCCGTGTTTCCCCAAAAATGAGATCGGGTCTTAGACACATTTTTTGGTTAGATCTTATTTTGGGGGAAATATGGTATTACATGCATCTGTCTGGCTGACAGTCTTAACCGGGACTTATTTTTGTGGTAGGGCTTATATTACGAGCATCCCGAAAAATCATGCTAGGGCTTATTTTCCAGTTGGGTCTTATTTTCAGGGAAGCACAGTAGTATGGAAAAGATGCAGCTGAGCTGAAATCTTGCAGCCATGTACCCCATTTGTGCTACCTCTTGAAATCTGATCTGAAGCACTAGCCACCCTAGTTAGCAGCGATCCTTCCATGTAGGAGACAGTGTACCTGTACACATATATAGCAAGCTTATTTTATCCAGTTAAACCAGATTTTTCAGGAAAAGTCAAACAATATGATACCCTCATTATATTTTCCTTGTCTCCCTTCCAGTTACTGCTTTCCGTATGTGCCACTTTAAAGACGGCACTGCCTACCATGTGCTGAGTCATTGTGGAGGCAGCGTTGCCTCTGGGAGAGGATCCAGAGCCTTGGCAGATTCCTTTCTACATCAGCCTAGCTGACTAATTCTTTGTTCTGTCTAACCCAGTATGAATCAATACCGGAAGGGGAATCCCAGTGTGCTCGTCTAATATCTCTGAAAATAGGCCAAAACTGACATGCTTTGCCACCTAAGTAGATCACTGAGGTGAATCACAGCTTTCAAAAGCTGTAAACGAATCAGTATCGGTGAAGGAATAAAAATATAACTGAATTTGGAGAAAGATGAAGTGGGATGATTCAGTGGGCAGACATCACCTGATTTCTTATTATTTATAACCTGGGAGGATTTAATTTTGAACTAGGGATTGCTCTAAGAAAGATTAAGCTATTTTATAATTCCACTAAGTATGAATTGAATTTACTGGGCTGTAGAACGACTGCGGATGAGTCATGTGTGTGGTAGTGAAAATTGCCAGCCTGGTAAGACATCGTGCCCATCCATCAGTGGAAGATTTGCAGAATTACACTTTTTTCTTGATGGATTGTGAATTAAATACCTCTGTTAACATCAAGCTGAAATAAGTAAATCTGAAATAAATACATTCTGAAAGCTATTACCATAAAGTAATAGCTTTTAGAATGGTAACTGGCTTCTGCTGAAGCAAATAAAGACTCTTGCGATACTTTAAAAGAAAAGTTTTATTGTATCATTTGTGGATCATTGTCCACTTTATCTGCTGAAAAGGACTGAGATCCACAAAGGTTTATACAATTACCAACTACTATTAAAGCTGCTACAAGATTCTTTACAAGATCCATATATCATGACTTCATACATCCTAGCACTGTATTATTAACAAATCCGGTAATTCTAAAAGTCGCAACCGAAATTTTTCATCTTCTTTATGCTGGCTTTCCATTCTAACATGATTATTAATGCTAATACAATGCAACAGGGAGTTCCCAATGCCTGGCCCATGGCTCATACTGGGCCATGGAAGCAGCGGGTATGCACATGCACAAAACTCCATTTGTATCAGCGGCGGATGCACGTGCCTGCTGCTGGCACAAATGGACCTGCGTGTGTTCACCCGCTGCTCATGCGGAACCATCCCCTTTTCCTCCCCTGCCAGTTCACAAAGCTGAAAAAATTGGGGGCCGCTATAGGACAGTACAGACAGTTGCCTATCTCTCTAAAAGGCCAAACCGGACTTCTTAAATACCTACAGAGTTATGCATATGAGCCTATTGCAAGTAGAGTGAAAGGGTGAGGAGAATCAGGGTGAAACTGTGCAGGAATCCCAAGCCTATCCTGCCACATTACACTCCCATTATTGAGTTTGGAAAGTGCATCCAGCCCACCTCCTTGTATGCAGCTGTCACATGAATGTAGATGAGGCTCCTCATCTTGGCCCAGGCTCTCTGAACCTCTGGAACACTGAACTCCTTGGTGTATTGTTCTGCAAGCACTTCCAGCATGACACCGGTCAGAATCTGGGAGAAGAACAAAGACGAAAAGTTAGGGGGACAGAATTTCTCAGTCTCCTTCGTAGTTTCAAAACAAAGCATGACCATTAGCACCCCCCTTTTGAAACTGCTATCTTGGCTGTGTGCTGCCATAATGGAAGTTTATTCTTAGTTTCTGTACAATACCCAATAGATGAAGATGATTAACAATAACATAAAAGCAGGCTTCCTTAATATTGTGCTTCCCTGGGATTCTAGACTATAGCTCTTTCATTCCTTGGCAGGCTGTTTTGGGCTAAATAATTTTAGGTCTTGGGTATAAAGGTCTTAGTTTCCTGATCTTTCCTAATCATCTTAGATGAGTATGTTATTTCAATTCAGAGGCATGAAACTAGATGTTTTCCTTTACTTTAGAGCCATTTTATGCTTCACAATTGCTTGTCCTTGATGCTCTGAGCATGTGTAGTAAGACTATGCACCCTTTGAAAATGATACAGAAGAAACACTTCAGACATTCAAGCTCAAGCACAACAGATTTCTGCTATTCAATAAGGCAGACTGAAGAATTCAGGCTAACATGATAAAAAGTTGTGACTGTTTTATGAGTTACTCATTTTAATGATTCAGTGCTTATAATGTGAAAAATAAGCCTTTGGTTATATTAAAGTTGGGCTTGTTTACTATTTTCCTCATCAACTGACATGTCCTATGTGGCCATTTCATCAGCCTGTGTGAGACTCTGAATTTCAGCCCCCAGGCTGCACCACAGCTTTCACCGAGGGAACTGTAAAGCAGATTATTTGGTTGGTAACACAATATATAGACTTTTAGCTATACAATTTGGGAAGAACGCCCTTTGAATGGTGTGGGGGTAAGAACAGATTTCCAGAGCAAAAATGGCAGACTATAGGAACCAGGAGCTACTCAGGTGACCCTGAGGATACAGATAAACATCCGAGTGCTTCAACGACCCTCTAAAAGGATGCTGATTACCAGCTGTCTGCAACAAATATACTTCCATTCCCCACTATCCTGTCAGAGCTGAAGAAGCTTCTTGGATGAGAAGCGAAACATCTTCAAAAGAAAAAACAAGAAAGCCCAGTTGCCTCCTGAAAAACACCTTTGGGACAACCATGACCTGGATAACTGGGAATCTCTACAGACTTGTAACACAACATAATTCCAAAATCAAATCAATTGAACAAAATCAGCAATAAAATTAGATGACCAAATACTTAATAAAAGCAAGGAAATTAGAAAAGTGTTTTCTTGGTGTTAGAAAAACATTGGTCTATGTGCCAAGAGAATTCTGCAAGCAGAGCCCCAAAAGCTATCCTCAATACCTAACGTTATTAAGAAAACAGCTCCTTTAGTCATAAAGAGTCATGGGACAGGTCATCTAGAAGCAGATTTTTTTTTTCAGTAGCTACCTTATGATTAAATATTTGTATTCAAACTGGACGGAGACTATTTTCCGCACAAGTGAGATGTGTTTCAATTACTAGTTCTGATTAGTACTTTAGCAGCTACATTTTGTGCTAACCTCTTGAACTGAAAAATGATCCGGCATGTGCTTCACACTTCATGTGAATGTAGTATTTTATTATATTTTGCTATTTATGAAAACAGCTTCCCCCCCTCCCCCGGCTTTTTCGCAAGCTTAAAAAAATACATTTTTCTTGAACGAATCAAAAGGAATCTGACTCTTAAGCAATGGGCTCGTACAGAAGCCTGAAAAAAAGACTGGTGTGTTTGAATAAACTGCAGAGAAGTGCTGCATACACATCATGTCTAAAGCACTTCTGAATCGCTGTTAAAATATGCACAACCTCCCACCTGCTACTTCTGGTCTGTCTTCAGAGATAGTTCACTTGCAGTTCACTATAGTGATCCTGGCTGAAGATTCTTATTGCATGAATAATTCTAACCAAAGGAGAGGCTGGATAGAGAGGCTGCAAGTAGCCCCCAGTTTGCTATAGATCAGAACAGGGGTGGGATTCAAAATTTTTAACAACCGGTTCTGTGGCCGTGGCTTAGGAGGTGGACATGGCTTGGTGGTCATGTTATTGGCTGGGTGTGGCCAACTCAATATCACTCACATCGAGACACGCATCTCCTCGCCTGGCCTCTCGTGACTGTGGGGATGTTGCGACAGTTGTAAGTGTGAAAAATGGTCATAAGTCACTTTTTTTCAGTGCCATTGTAACTTTAAATGGTCACTTCACACAAGCAAAGTACCAGCAAAGGAGGCGAAAAAAACTCCAGAGATGCTCCTGAGACAGGAAGTCTAGTCCTGCCAAGAATGTAATAAGGGTTAACGGAGAGGCAGTTTCTGTAAGCAACACCAGAATGTTTCCTTCCTGCCTTCCTTACAGGATTAGGCCAGTAATTTCTTCTAACAACTGGTTCTCCCAACTGCTTAAATGTTAGCAACCGTTCTGGCGAATAGGTGCAAACCGGTAGAATCCCACCCCTGGATTAGAAGTAATAGAACCTCAGCATAAAAGAGATGAAAAATAAAATAATTGAGAGCATTCATAATATAACCTATACTGGTGTCTTCACGTTTGTGTCTGAAAGTCTAATTGGAAGTTTCAAACATCACAAGACATATTTCAAAAGTTTCAAAAGGCATCAATCTTGTCAGAATAGTGGGCAGATCAGATATTTTAAAACTATATGGCAAATATTCATTATTGAGTCAAGCTATTCTCCAAAGCACCTGAGGGCAGGACAAGAAGCAATGGGTGGAAACTAATCATGGAGAGAAGCAACTTAGAACTAAGGAGAAATTTCCTGAGAGTTAGAACAATTAACCAGTGGAACAACTTGCCTCCAGAAGTTGTGAATGTTCCAACACTGGTTTTTAAGAAGAGCTTGGATAACCATTTGTCTGAAGTAGTCCTTTCCAACTTTGTTATTCTATTCTATTCAATTGCAAAAGGCCGAGAACTGTTTCATCTGTAAATCAGGGGCAGACCAGAACAGGGTACTTTATATCTTATTGTTAGCTGATATTCGGGAATGTGTTCTGACAATCTTCCTGTCTGCTATCATCTTTAGTGTCTCAGCTAGGAAACTCTTAATATTTTAGAATAGATCAAGCCAAATTCAAAAATGCTAGGGAATTCCTGGAAAGTTGGCTTTCTGACAAATCAGCCATCTGCAGACACGTAGAGATAAACCCAGGGGTGGGATTCAAAAATCCCAACAACTGGTTCTCTGCCTGGTTGCTGGATGGGCATGGCCATAGTGGGTGTGGCCAACCGGAACTTTTGGGAGGACCGTGTTTTGCCTTCCTAGAGTCTGGAGGCTTCCCTCTGGCCTCTGGGAGGGCAAAAATAGCTTCTGCTGGGCTCCAGAGGCCCTTTGGAAGCCAGAAATAGGCCCGTTTCTGGACTTCTGGAATTCTGGGAGGGCCATTTTTTGCCCTCTCAGAGCCTTGTGTGAACCCTGCACTTAACTACATCCAAAATGGGATAGGTGGAAACTCCTGGGAGGAGTGGGGCAGGGTGGGTGGGGTCAGCTGGTTGGTTCAACTACTGGTTCAGCAAACCAGATGTAAATTTAACATCCAGTTTGTCTGAACTGGCCCAAACCGGCTGAATCCCACCCCAGGATAAACCCTATTTACATACCATTTTTAAAAAGATATAACCAAAAGTCAAGGAAAGAAAGAAACAGCCCCAGGGCACCCAATATCTAAGATTAGTAGGAAGCAGCAACAGATAAACATGGAAGAAACAATACTAAAATCAAGGCACCATTAAAGAAGAAACCATACTACAACCAAGCTGCTATACAGCTAATGATGTTACTTAGCATCATAATAGAATGTCTGCAGGAAAACCATGAAGCTCAGTGTAAGCAGGTATACTTTTGGGTCCAAAGCACCATTAGGACACTGCATTTACAAGGGGTTTGTTCCCAACATTTAATGTTTTTGATCATTAGGTACATATTATGCATTTCTCTGTGACAAATCAATATCAAAACTTTTTTGATACAGAACTTTCTAAAAAAAGTATGTGAATCATAATGATTGTAGAAACCATTAACGAAGTATGACCTGTTCTATAATATAGTTACAATTTTTAGAATTCTTAGTGGAATTGGAGAATCATTTCAGTCAAGTCAATTTCTTGGTATGATTATATCTGATTCAAGAGGAAGTGCTTTGTGCAGGGGATTTTAATGTCTCGAGAGATTGCAGGACAACATTTTTATTTTAATCCCCTCTCTTATCAACAGATCCTATTGTAGGGTAACATATTACCCATTGTGATTCTCCATCAGTGTACAGGCAAATTCAAAACACTGAAATAATTCTTGCGATACTATTAACAAATTAGTTTATTTCAGTTCTTCATAATTATTAAAAGGCATAGTGTTTAAGGATGAAGCTATATGATCTATCATGCATCCAAATTTGTGGGTAATTCATTTGGTGCTCTTTGCTCTATAGGGCACCTTCCCTCTGTTTTGGGCACATTTTGAACTAATTTCATAGGTATTTATGAGAATTAGTAGTGGGTTAGATAAAAATTTGTCTATACTGAAGGACAATTGTGATATCATCCATTGGCCATCAATTAGAATCATCATCAATGACAGTTCTAGAGTTCAAAATCAATAGAAACAGATCTGCAGTATGGTGAAGTTACTCCAAGTGCTCTATTTACAATGAAGTCAATAGCATGAGATGAGCAAATAAGAGCTCATTGGCTTGAGATTCTTTAGCAGAAAGAATATAATTCCCTAGAACTATATTCACGGTCACATTTTCAGTTCTGCACTAGGCGAACCTGTTGTTAAATCATGTGAAGCCTACCTCTGCTCTGAAGGACAGGAAGACATTCTAGTCTTCTCCATCTAAAAATGACACTCTGAGTAATCTTTCAACCCATGATTTTTAAAAAATGTTTTGGAAAAATAGCAATTAATTCAAGTCTGAGTTTATTGCCTCCCTGTAGAGTGAATGATGGAAAAATGTATATGTATTTGCTGGTTTCTGCCCTTGCCTTATACATTCTCTTAGGATATTGCAAACAAACTCAACTCAATCCTCATGCTAAAACAAATGGGAATGATTGTAAACAGAAGACTTTAATATACACATTTAATTGTGAATCTTACAAATAAACTGAATATTGATGATCGCACAACAAAACAATATGTAGATTTTGTTATTAGAATTAGATCAGGGGTGTCAATCTGGTGGCCCACGGGCTGGATGCATCACGCACAGGCCACGCCCACCCCAGCTCTGCAAATGGGAAAAACATTGCAAAACGTCACATGATGGCAAAGTGACCCTGTGAGTTTGACACCCGTGAATTAGACGGAGATTCTACATCACTTAAATATTTTGATATAATAAAGCACCAAATTGGAAATTGCAAGGACTTACTAGCCAGTCAGTATTACTGTTTTATGTCTACATCATTTGGCTTGGGGTTTTCTTATCAGTGTTCAAGGACATGATTTTGCCCTTACCTTAAAGTAGACAGGGTCGACTTTGTGCTTGACAGCATGTGCCTTGCCCACCAGAGCTAGCACAGAGGAGACCTTTTCCGAATCGTATATGTTCTCCACCACACTATTAATAGCCCCCATGACCCTCCTGGCATGTTTACGCAGCTGCAGGCTCCTTTCCATCTCTAGTGGATCTTCCATGTGCTTGAATTGGCTGAAATACTGCTTGGCAGATGGGAAGTTGACAAAAAATCTGCAATACCGAAAAGAGAAGAGTGCTGCGTTAGTTTGGAAAAGAATACTGTATGTCACAATGTATTTTGGGGTGGGTGGGTGGGGAGGAGAGAGTAGTGGAAGTGAAGTGAAATCCTTAAAGTAAGGACTTCAAGAGGGAGACCTGAACGCCATTTTTCCTCACAGCATTAGGGTAGCTTCTACTACAATGTTAGCTTTCTGATGAATTGTAATCATGACAGCAGAAAAGTCAATTGTTTTTAAGGAATTTTGGGAAGCCAATGAGGCAATATTTCATATCGGAGCATTTTAAAACTGGAAGAAACCTGAACTTCAAGTGATTTTACTGTGGAAGTAAAAAATAAAAGTAAATCTAATTCTATGTGGAAGAGCTGTTAGGGTGAATGCCTATCTCCCATATTTATCATTTTCTTTCATGAGTATCATCAAGAAAAAATGGCCTGTCTGTTGCAGCTAGTTTGAACCAAGTCTAGTGCTTTTATTTCAACCAATATATTCCCCAAGATGATACTTTAAGTTTCTGTAGAGATGGTTATCCCTTTAGCTCACTTTTAAGTCAATGCATAAAACTACCAAGCATTCATTTGTTCACTTATTTTATTTGATGTATTGTTAAATTTTCATATTAGCCTCATAGTAACTGACAATAAAAACAGTGTAAGCAGTAAAAGTGGTATAAACGATATAAATGATTAAGTCATCTAGTCTGAGGACAAGGGCGGTGGGCCAATATATCACAATTTAATGATGAGAACATTTGGTTCGTGCAAAACTGTGCTTTGTGAAGCAACCCTCCCCCCAACACTTTGTTCTGTTTGATTCCAATTTTTTTCAACGATGCATGTATAGGAGATGCAGTACTGATTGAAACACTAGTCTAGTTCACTTTCTTAACGAACTTTAAGTATTTTTTTTCCTGGTGGGACTGGTCTATAAGGGAAAGCTGGTCTATCCAATTATGGGATGGAGTATATTGCTTCCATTTTCGCCTTTCAGTTCCAATCTGGGAGCCTTCGCAGGCAGTCGCTTTCGCGAAAACCTACTTTTGTGTTAAATTTATGCTTTACCAACAAAGAAATAAAGGGAGACTAGTATAGATCTACTTCAAGCTATTTAGCTCTCATCAAGCTATTTAGCTATTTAGCCCTGGTTCGAAGGGCATGGCTAGGTGATGAGAGCTAAATAGCTTGAAATAGATCTATGTTAGTCTCCCTTTATTTCTTTGTCAGTAAAACATAAATTTAACACAAATATTGGGGGTTTATGTACTAATTGCACTCATATTTTGTTTTCCTTCCAAGAAACTCATGCAGGGGAGTGGGGCACATTTCTATCCTTCCCAACAATTCTGGAGAGATAGGATAAGGACTACAGTCACCTATTTTCATTGCTGAAAACTTGAGAAAAGATTAGCATGTGAATGAATCAGAATTTCAGTCAAGGTCTCCCCTTCTACCGCCAAATGCATCTCGTCCTCAGAAAGGTTCAAAAACCTAGAACCATGTGACCCAGAATGCCAGCCTGGGGTATATTAGCCAAGGCTTTGAGAGTTGCTTCCTGATGCTTACACAGTTTGCTCTTCAAGCAAATTCCTAGCAGGCCAATTTCACTCCAGAGACAGGTGGGAGGGAACAACCACCTGGCTGTTTTTGATCCTGACTGATTTCTCCACCCACACCTCGTGACAGTGCAGCTGACTCTTTTGGTTCTCCTTGATTAGGTTGTACCCACTTGGCTGGTCTCACACAAGAGGTTGTCGGGAAGCTGTGTGAAGCTGTAAATGGAATAACCATATCTCCTGTTGCCTTCCCTTAGACATCTGGGATTCATCATCCTGCCTAAAATAAGTTCTGAAGTGAGAAGAGTGCGTGGAAAGCAAGAGGACAGTAAAGATGAGAGACAGAGGGCGGGAAGGGGACAGGGACAGGAAGGATTAAGTGCTTTATTTCGCCTTTTAAATATTCATTCATTTTATTTTTGATCCAGTCTAAATGCCTGTCTCTCGAGTTGATTTTGATAGAAGGAAGCGTTGCTGTTGATAGAAGGAAGGTTGAAAGAAGCAACCTAGAATTAAGGAGAAACTTCCTAACACTGAGGACAATTAACCAGTGGAACAGTTTGCCTTCAGAAGTTGTGGGTGCTTCATCACTAGGGGCTTTCAAGAGACTGGACAGTCACTTGACTGAAATGGTATAGGGTCTTCTGCTTGAGCAGGGGTTGGACTAGAAGACCTCCAAGGTCCCTTCCAGCTCTATTCTGATTGAAATGTGTGTGAAAGCTGTTGTTAATTAAGTCTCACTCTCAGGTTTCTCTGCAAAATTCTCAGGTACAGGCCTGTCCAATGGTTATTTCTGCCAGCAATAATAGAACCCACCCATTTTTTTTCCCAGGGTCAAAAAACATCTGTCTGATAGATGGTTCCAAAGCAGCCTGCCCCTTTCTGGGAAAAAAGATAACCAAGCAAGTGAGACAAAGTGGATGCCAGATTGGTGTTTTAGTAGAAAATAACTGTTGTGTTACGAAAGAGGAAAAGAGGCGGATGAGGAATCAAAGCCAAAGGATTGTTGCCGCCCTTAAATATCTTAATTAGGATGAGCCATAATGGCAGAAAAAGTATGAAATCTTTGGAAAAGCTTTGCAAACAAGATGTTACAAAAAGCAAGCTGCCTAGATTAATGTACTGCTCACTAGTGATAAGGAATTCAGCTAGGTTACTCAATTGCAAAAGTAACTTTGCAACCTATCCTTGCATTTCTGACCCTTGCAGGTTTTAAAAGCAGATGAAAGCTGCAGTAAGATCATGAGTAAGGTGACCAACCATACTCCTTTAGGAAGGACAGTCCTCCTTTTGTAAGTTCTGTCCTCTCTCCTCTTACATGTCCTCCTTTTTGATATTTGAAGACTAATCTGTAAATCTCCGTATTTGATTGAAGCCGATCCGATCCTTTGTATGTGATGTGACGTATTTGTATTTGACATGATGGTTTGTCATGGCTCGGTACAGTGCGGCGATACGCAATTATGAGATGCATGCGCTCCACACAGGAGAATTGTTTTGAGAGAGTGTGCCGCGTGCAAGTGGCTTTGTTTTTTTTCTTCAATTTATTTGTGTCCTCCTTCTCATTGTAAAAAAGTTGGTCATCTTATCATTAGCACAATTCAGTCAGCAACTATTTTCGCTCAATAACCGATTTGCCCATCCCATGGTTGCTAAATGAGGATTAGCTCAATAATATATTTGTCCCTGTTGTTCTTTCCTTACTATCAGGATAGCAAATCTAACATATATTTTCACTTCTGTCTATACAATGCAGAAACTATATGTATATGTCTATACAATGCAGAATTTCACTAAATGATCCTCTCTTTGAAGTTGTTTTCTGTTTGAATGAGTGTGCAATGTAAGTCTAATTAAAAGGCCTTGAAAAAGGGAGAAAGGGGGAGGGTTCTGGACCGGACATTTGACAATTAAGATCTGGACAAAGCAGGCACACAGTTCACCTAAGTTATTGCGATAAGAGCTGTGCTTTTCCTTCTGTAAATTATGGCTATTATTTAATTATGGCTTTTTTAGTTTGTTTCATTGCACCTCAAAACAATGAAATTAAATGCCATCTTCAGTGTACATTATACATAAAAAAAATAAAACACAAATACATATCCTTCACATTCTATACAATTGAATGGAAAACCCCTGATATTGCTTTAATATTGCACTATCCAGTAGAATTCAATATAGTTACTGCTCTGGGATAGAAGCTGTTTTTCAGCCTAATTGTCCTTGTCTTTATTGTCCTATGCCGCCTACCAGATGGTAATAGTTAAAAAAAAAGGGTGCCCTAGATGAGATGAATCTTTAAGAATTTTATACATATATATAAGTAGAAATAAATTTTATATAACTCCTTATTGATAATGGTTTCCTAACTGGTTGTGCTGATTTATATGAATGCATCCATATAAACCAGAGCTTCATTTGTTCCTTGTCTAGTGCTATATTGGAGGGTTGGTGTTAAAATGATCTTCCCCCGGAGATACGGTCTATGATGGATATCCTGACCTTCCGGCGCGCGGTGAAAACTTTATTTTTTAATCAGGCCGGCCTGGCCCAGTAACTGTGTTTTAGGTTTTTAATTAAATTTTAATTGGGGTTTTTAGTTTTTAACTTTTAAATTGAATCTAAATTAGACAGCCGGATTAAATTATTTAATTTATTTTTAACTGTATTTATTGTATATCTTGTATGTTTTAGTAGGCTGTACACCACCCCGAGTCCCTTTTTTGGGAGAGGGGGCGGTATAGAAGTTTAAACAAATAAATAAATAAATAAATAAATAAAAAGTTTTAAAAAGAAGGCAGAGGGCATAGTGAAACAAGCTGAGAAACGAGTTAAATGACCCCTAATTTAATTTAGCACTGTTTTATAGAATATTGCCCTCCCTCCCAAAAGCATGTAATATAAAATTAAATAAGTTATGTTGAATTATTGCTATTTGTCTCTTTAAATATGAAAGCAGCCAGCACATGGCAATTGTGAGGAATGCATAAAGATACAGAAAACTATAGAAAAGTAGGAGCTGCAACAACATTTTGCAGTTCTTTATAGAACATTTTAAATTCTAATGCTTCGTTACATTTCTCCTGTCCCACCTCCAGCCCCCTCCCCATCTCTATAGTGGCCTTTCCTCCTATCCTGTCCATTAGGGCCGCATTCCATTTTCTATCCTCCTTAAAATATTTTTCAGGTTTTCACTTTTAAGAGGCTTCTGGAAGGCTTTGCAGATTGAACACTTGCTATTGCACAACATGGACAAATAAGATTAATAAAAGGCACTGTTGAAGTATGAATTCTATGGAACTGCTTATCTTACGAATTCCTTTTAAGCATCTTCGGACAAATGGCTGATAAATGTCTTTTCAAAAAGATGTCTTTTCAAAAAGATCTCTTTTCCCTTGGCCCTTTGAAGATATAGGTTTTGTTCCTGAGATTATAATCTTACAGTTAAGAGTGCAATTCTGTGGCTCCTGGAAGGGTCTATGACAATTCGCCACAGCCAACTCAATACAGCCAACTTGCTGCAGCCAACTCACCATGGGACAACTCACCACAGCCAACTTTCCTGGGGACAACTCGCTGTGGGACAAGAGTTACACTAATATCAAAGAAACGGTGGGATAGAATCATTAAAGAAAGGATGCAAAAGGAGGGACAGAATGAATTGTGAATGACAAAAAATAAATATTTTAAAATTTATTTTAAATAATTAAATTGAATGGTTAAATTGTCCCATAGCAAGTTATCCCTTGGCAACTTGACTATGGTTAGTTGGCCACAGCAAGTTGACTGTGCCAAATTGTCCCATTCTACTCCTGGAAGGATATCTCAGGGCTGATATAAATTTTGGTAGTTGCTTCCTTGACAGTGAAGAATTCTGACCATAGTGACAGAATTCTGGCACAATTTTAGAGAAATCTGTTTTAGTAGCCAATGCAATGTGTTCTTTTGAAGCTCTCTACCATCTAAAAGAGGCAAAAGGAGATGACAGTGGACAGTGACCAGATCTTCAGACTTGCTGCTTAAATTATTAAATGTAACTTCTCTCTCATTCTTGGCCAGTTGCTAACAAGATTTAAAAAAAAAAGATTATTAACTTGAAATATATTCTTTGAAAGATGAACAGTTGTCCATTGTGTCTTATAGAATAAAGAAATACAATAATAATTTTTTTTTAAATGATGTGAGGTAATGATGAATAGCTATTTCATTTGTTCATTACTTATTTAGAGTACTCTCTTATTTCTTATCTATTGCTTTTCTACCAATAAGGCATTCAAGGCTATAAAAAAATTGAAACTAATTCTATCAGTTTTCTTTGTTGAATGTAATACACAGAAAACATGATCCGTATCTCCTCCTTGGTCCTATTGGGAATGATTAGTGTCTCCTTAAAAGTTAGAGGCCTTCCTGAATAAAAAAATATGAGTGTTCTCAAAATTGGAGAGCACTTGAAATCAGATTTGCTTCTTAAGAACTGTGCGTGGGGCAAACAAAATAATATTCTGCTCATGAATGTTGTTAATTTGTTTCAGGATCCAAGTTATTATTATTGGGAAATCCAGATTGAAAGAAATAGAACCCAAGATAAGAACTGTGCAGTTGGACAAAGAAGTATTGCTAAAGAAAGATATCATAAATTTATGGATTGTTGTGTCCTTCTTTAACAGCAGAATTTGAGAAATTGTTGTATTCAGAGGAAAGATTTCTAGTAGGGCTGAGAATATGTTTTCAGTTTGTATGTCTTTGAAATATAAACCTCTTCTGCTGGAAAAGTGATCTCAATATTAAACAATGTGGTATATATTTATTATCCTTGTAATCTTTCCAATATTACTTATGAAATATATTTGGCATGTGAGATTCTTGGTTCTCTCTGAGTTTGGTGATCTTCTTGCAGACATTTCATTATCAAACTAGGTAACATAATCAGCGCTTGGAGGGAGTGGGGTTTGATCTTATTTTTATATACTGGTGGTTTGCCTGTCAATGTTGGTGGGAATGTTTTTAGTGGTTCATTAATACATTTGCCAATCTGATAAGATAATTTAGAATTGAACCTAGTAAATCTGGAGTTTGGAGCAAATGGAGCAAATTTTAATCCATGAACACCTTAAAACAAGAATCTTTAACCACAAATAAGAGCTAAGGTCATGTCTGTATGCATATTATACTAAAGCCATTATGTATGGCTTTATTTATTTATGCCCTTTGGAGTATCCTCATTCTCTCTCTGTATATGTGTGTGTTGTTGATGATTCTTCAAATCAATCATCATTCCTGATGCCTACATGGATAAATCTCCTTTTGATAACCTTTTTAGAAATAATTTGCCAATACCTTCTTCAGAGGCCAGAGGGGAAAAAAAATAACTGGCTCAAAGTCACCCAGTTGGCTTCCTGCCTAAGGGTTCACTTACTTTGATACAATGACATCAAGATAAATAGGATAATAAGGATCAATAAAATATCATTGTTTTTAAGTAATTGTGGAACAGTTGGATGAAAAATGTTTATAAAAGCTTTGCTAATGAGGAGAAAGCCTTATTTCAACTGAGGAAAGAGTTGTCTTTCATTTGCTTGCTTTGTTAATAAAAAAGGGTCTCTGTTTCCACAGTTACATCAATTAAGAGAGAGCGGAAGAATTTTCTTATGAGGTCAAAATATTATCCACAACTATCCTGCGCTGGTCGAACCTTATGCAATTGTTGCCTTTTATAATTAAAAGAAAATAATTTTCCTCGTAAATGACTAATGGCCTGAGAACAACAGACGGCTCCAACTATTCAGTAACTGTGATGCTTAGTATTTTATTGAAATGTGCACAGTGGATATCATCCAGCATAATAACAAATAAATTTCTCAGAAAATACACACACCACTTAGTTTCTATTAATGGAACATTGTTGGATTGTGCCTGTTCTTTAAATAAATACACAATTATGGAATTGTAGAACAGCCGCTATTTTTATTACCAGCAAAAGTTCTAACGTCTGATCAGGAAAATAAGTAAAGGAGGCTTCAGGGACAATATATCTAGACAAGAGTTAGTAAGCCCTATTTGAAATTTAATCATTCCTTTAAGATAGCAATTTTAAAAAATCACACCAGCAGAGGCTCCCAGGGTTCTTAAACCATAGGTGGGATTTTAAGAACCTATAAGATGTTATTTCACAAAATGGTTATTAGTTAGGAGGACTGTCTCCAAATTGTAATACGTATTTTGCCAAAGAACAAAGTGGCACAGTTTTCCTCATCATTCCTGCCCCCTCAGCTCACTTTTATATTTTGGGATGGAGAAGATGGGGAGGATATTTCTGGGGAAAGGACTTGGCTATCAAAAGCCACTTTTTTATTATTCAGAAATGTCTATGCCAAGACAAAGGCATTTTTTTGAGGAAAAAGATTGCTACCCAATAGCTTTCTGTTTTATCTTTTTTTTAATAAGGAAAAATCTTTAATCATAAAATCAGGTAGACATAAAATAAATCTAAGGTAAGTTAAGGAAAAGCATTGCCAGTCAGATTAATCTAGGTGAGAGGATGAATTGTTTTCAGTGTGAATAAACTATTTTAAGCCTTGGACTTGGATGTTAGTCTTCCCTGTTGGGGGTACATAGGAAGAGTGTGAAGATTTCTATTTTCACAAGTTCCATGAATTTCAAGATGAGATCTAACCTGGTTAGCTGTTTTTAATTCAGTGTTCTAATTTATAGGGGTTTCTTGTATATAAATTAACAGGAAAAAACAATTAGTTACCAAGGCCCTCCATGATGCCATAACAAAGGCATCCACAGGATTGTACTGTTACAAAGTAAAATCTGTCCTTTTATACATGTGTGTGACATCATGGCACATTATAAAAATATGGAACCTGCATTGCATTGATGTGAAGCTTTATCATCTGCCTCCCCCCCACCTGCCCCATAGATATCACTATACTCCAATGAAGCAGAAGTGATGGATGATAATATAAGTCATAGCACAACATGTGGCTTTTCATTTTGAAGTTCTTTCCCATTTTCCACTGCCTCATTGACTAGTTGGCTAATTTCTAATTCTATGTGTGACACAAAAGTTTGGTCGGAAGGCAAGTAAAAATTCTCAGTCTCTAGAGTTATATAAAAGAGGAAAACAGTTAATATGTTTAGATCTGATGCTCATTTTCTAAGCCATAGTTTAATTTGATAATCTGGACTGAATCATACTCCCTAACATGATGCAACATGCATATCAAAAATGGGAAAATGCTGGTTTTCCAATGTTTGATTATCAGAACTATAATGATATGGTTTCCAGTAATGAGTAACTGACAAATAAATCACAGTGAAACTTCTTAGTTAGGTGTCTGAACAAACCAAAGATTAACACTGCATTGTAAGTGGCAGTAGAAATCCAGCTGACTAGGCATTAGCCAATTGTAAACACTGTGATTAATGTTATTGTCCCAGAAAAAGACATCTCAGGTCCTTTGGGTTCGATACCTGGTGAACAAACTAGCCAATTTTGGGGAGCACTGGAGTAATATTGAAAAAACCCACTGATTTCGGGAAGCTGGTGAAAGCCAAACACATAGCATCTCTTGTTTTTTCATGTAATCTGTTGACAAGATCTATAACTCTATTTCTTGCTGGCAAATTAAAATATTTATTACTCTTATTTGATCTACTAGCCTCTCTAGACATACCGGTAAAAATGCTGTAGATTCTCTCTTTCCTTCCATTGTTTCCTCCTCCTCCTCCTCCTCCTCCTCCTCCTCCTCCTCCTCCTCCTCCTCCTCCTCCTCCTCTTCCTCCTCCTCCTCTTCCTCCTCCCTACATTCTTATGCCAGTCTCCAAACATGGTAGAGAAAACATGGACAACCCAGCAACAGAAGGACTGCCATTTCTGTTTTTTTCTGAGCACTAAGCCCTTGCTCTTGACCTTATGTAGGCAATTCTGTAATTCTGTTATCTTGATTTTAGCAGCCCTGCTTTGATTGATGAAAAGCTTTCAAAGATATTCACCTCAAAGAGCAGAAGCCACTGCTGTGATCTGAAGTAATTACCAATCTTACAGAATCTTGTGCTCAATACCCTTTAACTATCATAGGCAATCTATTCCATGAAACCCAGGTAACGGCCATCAGATTCACTCTGTCTTCATTATTCCTGTGGCTATGGCCAGAAATTGAAATATCCCTTGTTTCATAAATCTGACTTTTCATTCTGTGGTTCCACAAGCCGTCCCTTTAGCTTCAATAGATGTGAATAGTGTGAGATACAGCATACCTTTAGTCTAGGCCAGGAAACAATCTGGAAATAGTATGATTTGTTTATTATTACATCTTTCCTTCAACAATCCTCATTTTATTTTTATCTCAACCATCATATGATTTCTCCCCTTCTTTGTGCCTTCCAGTCATTGTTCATTCCTGGCAACTGCCTGGATAAGTCCCTGAAGTTTTCTTGGCAAGGTTTTTCAGAAGTGGCTTGCTATTACCTTCTTACTAAGGCTGAGAGAAAGTGACTGGCCAAGGTCACCCAGCTGGCTCTGTGTCTAAGGCAAGACGTGAATCAGAGGTGGTATTCAGCAGATTCTGACCAGTTCTGGAGAACCGATAGCAGAAATTTTGAGTAGTTCAGAGAACCGGCAAATATCACCCCTGACTGCCCTGCTCCCATCTATTCTCTGCCTCCCAAGTCCCAGCTGATCGGCTGGGTCTTCTTTTGTTGCCCTGCACAGGAGAATGGAGCTGGAAAGCAGGTTAATGGGGTGGGGAAGGAATGGAGATTTTGCAGTAACCTTCCCCCTGGAATGGGGTGGGAATGGAGATTTTACAGTATCCCGTCACGCCCACCAAGCCATGCCCATCAAGCCACGCCCATAGAACTGGTAGTAACATTTTTTGAATCCTACCACTGATGTGAACCAGTGGTGGGATTCAAATTTTTTTTGCTACCAGTTCTGTGGGTGAGGTTTGGTAGGCCTGGCAGGGGAAGGATACTGTAAAATCTCCAGTCAGAGGTGTTATTTGCCAGTTCTCTGAACTGCTCAAAACTTCTGCTACTGGTTCTCCAGGACTGGTCAAGACCTGCTGAATACCACCTCTGACATAAACTCACGGTCTCCCAGTTTCTAGCCTGGTACCTTAACCACTACATCAAAGTGGCTTTTTATGTGAATTTGGTTGAACGAAAATAAAGTGACTGGCCCCAAATGACTCAGTGAGAGCTATTGTCAAGTGAGATCTCCCTATTGGCATATTAATAGCATAACCATTATACTGCATTATAGGACCTCCCAGACACTGTGAAGTCATTAAAGTGAATAAGATACATAGTCACCCAAGGGTACAAATTAAATAATTCAAAAAGAATTTCAGTTTTCCTTCTGTTCTTGCACCAATTCCTTTATGTAAGCATTTGTCGTCTGAAGCCTGGAATCATATGTTTCTCTTACCACATGTTTACTGAATACAAATCAGCTTTGATCTGTGAAAAACTGATCTAAAGCCAGTTTGGGTTTTGCGAATGATAGATTGGTTGAGAGGCCATACTGATGGTTAGATATTTGCATATTTAAAATATTAGTTCATTCCTTTCCTGATCATTTACCAGTAATTTGTTTTCTAAAGGGTTTCTGCACAATTACGGCAAAGAAAAACCTCATAATAAATACGAAATTAAGCCAAAGAGAGGGAGAGAAGAAATTGAAGCTTATCATATTCCAACATCACTAGAACTGCCCGGTATTTAAACACACAGAGTTTACATAATCTAAAACTACTAGGCTCAAAATATTTAACTTTCTATAAAACAATTACTTTATATGTTGTTTCTTAGTTATCAATACATAAAATTATCTGCCGTCCTGACTGGATAATAATTCTTCTATCGTTATTCATTGAAGAGTTGCATGTGGCAATTTAAGCTGTGGTTTATGGTAATCAGAATTTATGCCACATCAATTAACAGATAAATATGTTCCTTTCTTACAACTGTTTTTAAGAAACTAAAATCAATCCAGAATAACAGAAATATTAATACTCTTATAATCTGCTGAGTAACAGCATTATGAGCTGGAAGAGAAATTTCTACTAGCAGAGAAAATCTGTTGCACTAGGCTAATGTCCTCATTGAAAGCACCAGTTGTGCTTGTGAAAAACACCAGCATTAATTTTGCTACTAGTTGCATTCCACCAGTGGGCTCAAAACTGAAAGGCTTGGATCCACTGGTTTTAAAGCTTGTCCGTTCCCCCAAGAGGATGTGATCATAGGTGAGTCAGTCTAAAAGGAATGGGACAACTTTCCACAGCCAACTCACCTTGGGCTGGCATGTTGAATTATTCTGGTTTTCAATGGGAGAGTTTTGTTTATTCATTTGTTTGTTTTAAATCATTAGAAAAACAAGAGAAAATGTGCCTTGTATGCTACTTCATTTGATAAATTGGCAGGATTTTGGAAGTAGCAGACAATCCACTGCTTAATTTCCACATAGTGAGGAATATTCTTAACACTACTTGAAATTAGGTTCTATTTCTATCAGAGGGAGAACCTAACCATGAGTAATATCCTGATGATTTTAATTAGACTAAAGTGTGACTTAGTCTGCCTCCAAGTCAGCTGCATATGCTTGCCTTAACAGTATTTACACAAAGACAATAACAAAACTGGCTATTTCTTATTAAGTAAACGAGCACTTCCTAATACTAAATTTCCTGTAATAGTTAAAAGCAAACAGCTTTGTTGCTATTTTTAATGAAAATTCTGATCAAATTTCAGTTATGGAAGTTAACAATCCCTTGCTTTCCGTATCAGTGAGAACCTTGTCAGTGACACCAATCTTTGAACACATTGCCAAATATGTGGCTGGCCTGTTTTTTTTTTTTTAAGAATTTTTATTTTTTAAACAAATATACACAAACAAAACATAAAACATAAAACCATCTTCCAGTTACATACAGTGTATCGGTTGGTTACAAGTCTTTTGTGCTTCATCTCCATAGTCCTCACTTATAATTTGTATAAATTCTCATATTATCTGGCCTGTTTTGGCTGGCCTGTTTTGTCACTATTTTAGTAAAAGAAAACAATGTAAATCAAGCATTTCCCCATGGGAGGAGATATTCTGTTTCTCATGAAGGTTTCTCCTACAAAAGGAAGTTATCACTTATTCAGATCTTGCTTATTTTACCAGAAATGCTATTTATTTTTTGCTAATATATTTATCCATACATCTATTAAATGAGTCTCTTGCTATTCTACTGAGCTCAGGCTAATTAATAACT
This sequence comes from Bungarus multicinctus, assembly GCA_023653725.1. Taxonomy (NCBI): domain Eukaryota; kingdom Metazoa; phylum Chordata; class Lepidosauria; order Squamata; family Elapidae; genus Bungarus; species Bungarus multicinctus. The sequence goes on along the minus strand of CM042834.1, from coordinate 116,428,175 downwards.
CCTTTGAAATGCAGATACCAGAAAAATACCCCCTCCCTTTAAATCAGCTGTATGGCTGAACAGATCCAGCTGAAATCTCAGTTTCAGCATCAGGACTAGAAGGATGTGCATTGAAAACCGTCTGGATGCAGCTACCAACCATTCTGTCTTGAACCCAATGAAATCTCTAAACCTCTTGGGAGAGCTTGTGAAAGAGGTGGGTATTAGGAAGCTGGTCTCATGCAGCTCCTGTCCCTTGGATGATAGCAGGGATAGCATCGTTTCCACAACAAGTCGATGCCGTCATTCTAGAAGGGAATAGCTGGGCTTTTTTCTTGATGAAACATAGCAAAAAGAATGTAGAAAGATTAAGCACTTACTGGTCTAATGCTGCCATTTTTATTTTGGCTCCAGTATAGCAGAAGTGCACCTACACCCAGTTGGATTGCACGGGATTTGGGTGGCGTAGCATATTTGGAATATGAACCTCAGAAGTATTAGGGGTTGTTTGGGGGTTTTATTCCCTCCCCCACCCCCTGGAAAAAATAATAGGGGAAAATTGTCATTAATTTATTTTGAAAGGTTCTGTGGGCTATAAAGGGAATGTTGCTTGGTTGCTTTTGGCTTCCAGCCTGCAGTTTTCACAAGTAAAATTAAAATTGAGTATCTTGCTGGATATCTAGTCAAATCCCAAACTAGCACTGCTCAAGGATCTTGCGTTCAGATTATCTATATTTTCCATATTATTTCAGGATTATTGTTCAGGAGTCAGGCTGTGTAATCAGTAGGGATGTATTAGGGGAAAATAGGCAAATATTACTTAGTCACACAGCTGAGGAAATCTGCAGTTCTATTTAATCTGCATGCAGGTTGCTTATCAACTTGTTGATGGAAGTTCTTCATGTAAGACAATAATGATTCTAGTTAATGCTTAGACTAGCAGTTTCCACTTAGCGTCTTTGAGTTTAATCTACCCAGAGTGAAGTGTTTTTAGTGAAGGAGTACACTCAATGGCAAAACTTTTCTCTCTTTCCTAGAACAGTTAAACACGAGCCTCTCAGATGTCACCATATTTGAAACATCTCTTACCACAACAGACAAAAATGAGGACAATCTAGTTAATTTTGTGGAAGAAAATGCATGGAGATATAGATAAAATAGGACATTTATCTCCTTCATATACTTATAATTATCTCTAGTCTTTTCCCCACTGGTCATTTAGGATATTTTAAAGAACAACAGTAAAACACTAGATTATTAAAGGCTTAATTATATGTTGTGATAAGAATGCAGAACATTTGCCATAGGCATCCTTTGGGGCAGTGGGGGAGTATAAAGGAATGTAGAACAGATCTCAGGGAAGAAGCAAGTTTCAAATCTCAATGGAAGGATATAGTCTTTGCAGGTTGAGCATAATAATTAAGGGTTATTAAGACCATCCTTCCTAGAATAAGAGCTCCATACTTAAGTTACCGTTATTAAAAAATACTGTATTTCAAACTATGTTTCTAGATCATGGGAGATGTAATTAGATATCTGATATCATTTGCAAACTACAAGCCTGTGAGAATAGTAAGAGGTATTTTTCAGACATTCTGGTCTATGGGCATCTGCATAGAAGACAAAAGGAGGCAAGTGACATCATGCACATATGATATGAATTATCTAATGGAGGTAAACCCTATAACTTACATTGTGTGATGACATTTTGTTTTGGACCTGGACACAAACCAACTCTGAAGCGAACCTGATTTTGGAGGCTTCAGAGTTGCCACAGTGCAAAGCAGGGATAAGGAGGGGGAACATAGTTAGTTGGCGGTTTGTAGCCAAAACAAAATAGTTTCCTGTGGGAACCAAGGACATTCCAACAGGTGAAAGAGGAGGAGCAACATATCCAGGCAACCAGCCAGCACCTTGATTGGACAATGTGACTGATTGTTTGGGGAAAGAGGACCTTCCACTTTTTAATCAGGTGAAAACTGTGGGAACTTTCAGAGTCGGTTTTCACCAGCTTGTGCCAATACGATATCTCCAATAAAACTGTTCTTTGAGGAATTTGTCTGCCTCAAAGTTCTGCTTTCTATGGAGTTATTACTTGGAACCTTGAAATCGGAAGCTGATCCAATATCAGTACTGTATGGCCTGTAAAGGATATTGTCAAATAAGTGTTCTTTTCTCTATCCAATTTTCCTTATAAATCTTTCACCAAAGAGCCCTCAGCTATTCCAGTTACAAAACCAAGGTCTGAAAGCAGATTGGAAAGGATCCAAATAATCAGCTTCATTCAGGAAAACTCAGAGATGCCACTGCCCATTTTCTTTTTATTTAGAAAAGGAAGCTTGAAAATTGAATAATAATGATCAAGGGTCTTACAGCTGCTTCTTTTAGAAGAATTATAAAATAAGCATTCTTCAAAGAAGTGTTCATAGTTTCTAACATCCAGTTAGTAAATTCCCCTCTGGCAGCTTTTTAAAACCAGAATGGAAATGGGTTTAAAGATCATGTTATTGGCCTCCACCCTTCAAACGATTTGTTCCTGTATTTGGACAGAGCAAATTAAAACACATCCATCAAAGCTGGTCAAACAGGCTGCCTCGATAGTTTGATTTTCATGGTGAAGTCAAAGTCCAAAAGGACACAAGTATTTTGCAAGCTTGTTACAACAAGTTGTATGAAATTCTTCCTCACTATATTGCAGGATGAAACTGTGCTTATATAACAAAGGCAAAAGGTTAAGAAACACTGCCCTATGGACAGAGGTGGTATATTCAGCAGGTTCTGACCAGTACTGGAGAACCGGTAGTGGAAATTTTGAGTAGTTCAGAGAACCGGCAAATGCCGCCTCTGACTGGAGATTTTATAGTTTCCTTCCCCTACCACGCCCACCAAGCCACGCCCACAGAACCGGTAGTAAAAATATTTGAATCCCACCACTGCCTATAGAATAGATTTTGTTAAATTTGCTTAAATTCAGCTTTCTGTTTTTCCTGACATTTTGTAGCCATATGCCTGAGCTGTGTACCAAGCAGAGGAATTAGGAGGAACTGTGAGTTGCCTGGGTCACCTCCTCCTCACCCCCTTAATCAACAGGATTGCCAGATCTTGTGTGTAGAGAATCCCTGCAAATTAGTCCCTGAAGTTACTCCTATTATAAAATCCCCACTACTGTGTAACATAAAAGCACCAAAATTGTAAACATCACTAGATAATATTCTCTCCATGACAGCAGGATTTTGGGGATCTTTATCCTTTATCCAGAATAGCAAAAACCTCTTTATCCATATACCATGCTATACATGTAAGTCCCAAAATGAACCAAGGCAAGCCTATGGTTGCCATGGAAGCCATACATTGCTGAGCCGCTTCTGTTAAACAATGCTGAAATTCCCTGACACGATCAAAATCCTTTGACACTCCAAAAAGTTTCTTAAATATAACACAACAAATATATAATCAGAACGAGCCATCTCTTTTGTATCTGAGCATCCCTTTTGTATCTGAGCATCCACAAATAAATGATAGCTTAAGTTTTAGCAGTATAGTTCAGATAGCCTTGCAATTGGGTTTTCAGTGAATGGCTGGCATGTATTCAAACTTTTCCATTTCTCATTCTAAGTTTCAAATCTTCACAAGGAGCTTTTTTCAGCATTGAACTGCTATTACAATAACAGGGACTGTACCAATTATTTTCCTGCTGCATAAATATAAATCTATCTCCTTTTAAATTTAAACTAGTTGCTTGAAATGCCTGGTCCAACAAGGGACAAACAGTTGTTTCCCCTCTGATTTCAAATAGTAAATGTTTTCCTGGGGATGACAAAATTCAAATTGCACTGAACTAAACCCAGGACTTTCAGCCCCAGATGGAAGAATTCCTTCCAACCTAATGGGGCTGATGATCCCTTAAACAGATTAAGATGATTTTCATTGATTCTCCCACATACTTTGAAGACAGTCTGCTGTTCTTTCTTAATTACTCAAGAGCTCTGTAGTAACATGGGGGAAATAATGCAGAGGGTCTGCAGAGAAAAATAGAGAGAGAGGGAGGGAGGGAGAGAAGGAGGGGTTAGAGATTGGCAAAGGTCTCCCCCCTCCTTTCCACTAACAGGAATGTGGAGTGTGGAAATCTGTTTTGCAGGAATAATAGCAGGTTCCAATTCATTATCACTTTGTTCAACATAATTGTATTTTCCCTAGGGCATCTAATAATCATTCCTGAGAGCTGCATCCTTACTGGGTAAGTGTATTTGCAAATAGAAAATTGGGGTGAGAAGGGGAAATACTGGACCCCAACCACGAAGCATGTGGGAGAATAGCAGCTGATCAAATATCTTAGCTAGTCTAGTCTATTTGCCAGAGGGATGGTTTCTATTTCTGAATATTTGTCCCTGTTCTGCTCTTATATTTTGATAGGTTGAGACACTGTTATTGTGATTTGCCAGCATTGCCATTTTTCCTTCCCCAGATGCATCCCCAGAAATAAAATCTCTTAACAGATGCATATGTAGATAAAACTATGTGCTTGAAGACCAAGTTGTTGTGCAGTAGACAGCCTGCCTTTCTACAAACCTACACCTACTGAGAATATTTTGAACTCGAACTAACAATTATTTTTAGTATATCTTTCCCAAAGAAATTGTGATTTTTTTAAAAAAACAAAACAATGGAGGACAGAATGCTGTGAAATAACTGAATATAACATCTGACTGGGAAGAACATTCAAAGATAAGTTTAAAAAAATAGGAATCCAGACTGGACTTCAAGCTGGGTAGAAGTCTAAGGTTTCTTTCAACAGAATGAACAAGAGGACCTCTAAGTATTCAAGGTTGCCTTTCCATCTGCAAAAACTAATATACATGCCTCTCTGAATCAGAAGGTTCATAGAACAGAAGTCAGTTGAAACAGATCCTAAACAACTATTGAATTGTACTGATTGTTGAAAGAAATATCCTTCTGGGTTCAGTTCCAAGTGGGGAAAAAGACACTGGATTCATGGAAGTTGCTTGGAAAGGTTTATTGCTGAACAGGGTCACACGCCTTGGAGATCTTGGGCGAAGAAAAAATGGAAGAGATGCTGAGAGTCCCTGAGTTTTATACCTTCTCTGGCTTTGAACTACCTGAGGCACAGGAAGAGTATCCTGATTGGTTGCTGTCAGAGGTCATAGCTAGCTTTTTAGGTTGTCTGTGTGCAAGTTTGGTTGAAACTTGGTGGGTGGTGCAATGAAGGGCAATTAAATGGCTCTGCCTGAAGAAGGTAGATCTTTGTTATGTAGAATAGACTGTCCCAAGCCTTAATGGCCCATTAACAAAGCGGGGCGGGGGGGGGGGCGGCGGAGATGAGTTTCTACCTCTCTGAGTTTCTACTCTTTTAGGGGAAGTATTCTGCCTTTTTAATGTATCCTAAAATATTTCATTTTTCTAGGAGAGGGGTGGATTTTAACTTCCAACTTATTCAAAAATGAAGCACTTGGCTGAAAGAAGATTACTTATAAAACTGTATTTTCATCTATAAACATTAAAAGGGTATGACAAGTTTGTCATCAAATTAAATGGGGAAGGAAAGACTGCATCTTAAAACCCTTAAAGGATAGAAAAATAAAAACGTTATAATATTTGGGATGCCAAGTGAGAAGATGGACATTTAACACATCCTTTATTTTAAGAAAATTTTATAACTCTAGGATATGACCAGGGCATGTCAATATGCAAACACTTCCACAAGGTCTTGCAACATAGTTAGACAAATCCCATTGGCTGTACTGCTCTCAGCTTTTACAGATTTTGAACTGATAGTTGAAAAATACGACTGGCAGAGATTTGTACAAGGAAGTCTGCATGATTTCAGCAGATTATTAACAGAAAGAGATTCCTGTGAGTTTCCTCTATTAAAGGCAATCGTATACTAAGAAGTGTGTTAGAAGCATGACAATTTCTCAAGTATTTGTTATCAAAACAAACCAAATTATCACATTTTTCTTCTATCTTATCTGTAACTTAACATGTGTCAATTCTGCAGGGGCAAGTGAACAGCAATACAAAACAGGTACCCTTTTCATCAGTTCCCAGTTCACTTTGTTGATGATAGAGGGCTTCTGTATTGGCTATTTATAAAGTAATAACTGTTGGCATTTCCATTCTTCATAACATTCTCTAGAGACTTTCATGGAAGCCACCTATTATTTCAAACAGTGGCTCCCTAATCTTTTGGGCACTAGGGACCAATTCTGAGGAGAGAGGTTTTTACGTGGACCGGAGAGGGCATGGTTTCGCATGCTGCCTGCATTCTGTGGATAGGACTTCAGTTGTTTGCGTGAACCAGTTTCTGGCATGCCAAGGCCTGGTGCCGGTCCACAGACCAGTGGTTGGTGACCCCTGTTTTTGAACATTTGTGCTAATTATATCACTGCATTATCTATATAAAGATGTTCAAGTCCCATTGGTCTGTTTCCTGGTAACTTTGCAATTTACAAAGAACGTGGCTAGTAATATTTGGATTTCCAAACACCGACTGATACAGTCTTGGCTCATAACCAGACCAGATGGGGTTTAAAAAAAAAAGTGTGGATAATTGATAATTGATGTGGCAAACCCAGGAAATAATAGAAGATAAGGAATTGGAAAAGATCACAAAACACCAAGTTTGAAAATCAGATTGAAAGATTATGGCATAAATGGTGATCCCAGGGATTATCAAAAAGTTGGGTGTATACCCAACATCTTGAATGGCACTTAGAAAACCTGTCCATTGACAACATTTTCATTTATTATTTACAAAAGATCACACTGCTTCCACACATATACTATGTTGATCCATCACAACATCTTAGCTTGGGAAGAACGTATGCATATGAAGGTCAGCAGTAGCTAAAGAACTGACAGCTGTGATTTCACACACATACCCCTGCCCGCTCATAAAATAGCAATGGCACAACAAAGTACAACAAGACCAGAGATGGTATCCAGAAGGTTCTGACCAGTTCTGGAGAACCGGTAGTGCAAATTTTGAGTAGTTTGGAGAACTTGCAAATACCACCTCTGACTGGAGATTTTACAGTATCCTTCCCCTGCCACACCCACCAAGCCACGCCCACAGAACTGGAAGTAAAAAAATTGGAATCCCACCACTGGACAAGACCTGAAAATAGGAATAGAATGACTGGGGCAAAAGAAAGCAAATGTAGTACCAATAGTAATAGGTGCCTTGTATGAAATCCCAAAACATTTGGAGCACCACTTGAACACATAAGCATTGATAAAATCACCATCAATCAATTGCAAAACTCAGTTTTCCTTGGAACAGCTTACATCCTGCAACAATACCTTTAGTATTACTACAACATCTGTTTATCCTAGGCCCTCGGGAAGGACTCAGTAGGTGAGCAAAAATGCCAAATCTAATCCAAACATCTGTCTGGTTGTGCAGCCAACCATGATAATAATATGTTCCATAAAGTTCCATCTCTCTTTTAAACTAGCGGGGGTCTAAATGGGAAATAGTATAACTGTCAATGTGACTTTGTGAGCATGGAAAGAATAGAAGCTAAGTCCAAAAACTTGATTTCAGAAATGCCTGCTATCTGAATCATAATTTTTCAATGTTTTCTGAGATCGGAATGCTGTTTTAGTTTCTTCTAAATGTTCCCAATGCTTTTCACTCACACATTCACTCAAGAAGTGTCCTTTCTTTCCCTAGTTTCTGTTACAAGAGCTGGACTGTTACGTTCAGGCTCCATTTTCTGAAAAAGGAAATGGACCTGACAAACAGGATCTTGATAGGCTGTTGCACCCAAGGTAGGATTTGGGCAGTGGAGTTTACAGAACTTCTTCTTGTCAGGTCATTTTTGGCTCTCAGAAATATGAAGTGATTTAGTAATAGAGACAAAAACATTCCCCAAAATTATAGGAATGGGGTTTCTTGATCATTTAGAGAAGCAAATTCTGCAAAGGCAGGGTAAATGCAATTTGGACTGCTTTTCCTCTCACTATACCTCACAATAGTTTCTTTAAATGACCTAGTTCTCCAGGATGGAGTGATGATCTATTATCCAGCTGTGAAATACAGGGAGGGGGCCAGCTGCATAAGAGCTGTGATCACAGGTACTGTTCGTTTTAAACCACAACTGCTGTAATATGAGGGTGTGGAGACATTTGCTAGAGTAGCTTCAAACTGCTACTCAGCAAAGGGAGTGATAAAAGAGTTTTTCTAATTAAAATGTCTTTGTGTGCATCTCTCTTCCCTCCTAATGTTTCTCTATTATCTTTCCACCAGCCTGTTCTTATCAAATTGTAATACAGTTATATTATTTCATATTAATGTGCAGATTGGCTATTTATGCCAATCTCAGCTCTCTAGAAAGAAGGTAAGACATAGATAAATACATAGTGTATGTAGTTAATGGTAGGTTATGAGCATAATGGTAGATTATGAGAGTACCATGAAAACCCAAGAAAACCAACACATTATTGAACAAATCAACCCTGAATTCTCACTTGAAGCACAAATGACCAAACTCAAATTATCCTACTTCAGACACGTTATGTAAGGACCTATATTTCTGGAGAAGGCTATAATGCATGGGTGTCAAACTCGTGGTGTCACAACGTTCTTTTCCCTTCTCAGAGTTGGGATGGGTGTGGCCTGCGTGTGACGCATCTGGCCCGCAGGCTGCCAGTTTGACTCCCCTGCTATAATGCTATGAAAGGTAGAAGGAGAGAGAAGAAGATAATCAGCAGCAAGGTGAATGAAGTCACAGTAACAATGAGCACATCACTTGAAGAGCTGAAACACCAGGTGAGGGAAAAATTGCCATGGAGAGAATCTGTCTATGTAATTGCTTTGATACTGAAACAGACAAATTTGATACTGACTTGATGGCACATAATTAATCAAATGAGCAAAAAAGAGACCAAACTGTTCAGAGCCAAAGGTCAATCTGCTCTGCCATTTTTTCCAATACGGGACAGCCAATTGCTTGTAGAAAATGAAAAGAAGATGAAGGAGAAGGAGAAGAAGGAGAAGAAGTAATAAAGAACAGGTTATGAGGTTCATAACCATCTCCCAATACCTGATGTTTAAAAACATCCTATGCATGAATGTTAAATTCAACATTAATTCCATTTAACTCTATGCTTTGTTATGATTCATATAATACATTAACACATACTGAATTTGGTTTGATGTGTGAATTTAAATTATTCTGGTTCAAATAAATAATGAGTAAACAAACTATGACTTAGTGTGTTGTATGAACTCTTTCATAGGTACAGTAGTTTAAATCTTGAAATGAATGTAAAATTAAGGTAAGGTTATGCTGAAATCCAAAACTAAAGCAAAATAAAGTTAGAGAAGCTACACTCAAATTGTTAAAGGTCATTTAGAGAAACTATACTTGTTCTTCTGCAAAGTGTGTGTTCTTTCATTTATTTAATATTTCCATATGTGCTTTCAAACATTTTGTATTTCACACTGTTACTAATGGCTGTGGGGTCAAAGGCTTCTGTTTAATATGAAGAGAAGGACTAGAGTTGACATGATAGTGGTCTTCCAATATCTAAGGGGCTGCCACAAAGAAGAGGGAGTTAACCTATCGTCTAAAGCAGAGGTCTCCAACCTTGGCAACTTTAAGCCTGGTGGACTTCAACTCCCAGAATTTCCCAGCCAACTGGCTGGGGAATTCTGGGAGTTAAAGTCCTCTAGGCTTAAAGTTGCCAAGGTTGGAGACCCCTGTTCTAAACCACCTGAAGGCAGGACAAGAAGCAATGGATGGAAATTAATCAAAGAGAGATCCAACCTAGAACTAAGGAGGAATTTCCTGACAATTAGTACAATTAATGAGTGGAACGGCTTGCCTTCAGAAATTGTGGGTGCTACATCATTGGAGGCTTTAAAGAAGAGATTGGACAACCATTTGTCTGAATTGTATCTCCTGCTTGAGCAGAGAGTTGGACTAGAAGGCGTCCAAGGTCCCTCCCAACTCTATTTTCTGTTAATAATGTGGAAAGCATTACAAGCTTGCCTTTCTTGTAGAAAATTCACTGGCACCCTGTCGACATGCTTAAGTTTCTATTTATATTTCAGTGCTTATTGCAAGACATTTTGTACACCTAATTAAAACACAAACACTAACACCCCACTACTACTGTCTTTTATATATCATGAAGCAGTCTTCCTCCACAGCCAGCTATCTGTATTAGACTTCAATAACAAAAATTCTTATGTATGATAGATGTCAAACTTCAGCGTATCTAGAAGGCACTGGCTTAGGGGAAGCTCAAAGATAAATTACTGGTTCAAGCACTGCGATATTCCTTTGAAAACAATTTGAATACAAAAATAAAGGTGATTTATACTTAGGTTATGCTGATCAGCAGCTCAATGCATTTTTGGAAACTATGGTAATCTCTTTGCTGAATTGGTTCCTCTCTTTGGTGTTCTTCCTGCTTCGATGTAATTGCTTCTATACTCACTGTAGCCCAAAAACATTATTAAAATATTTGTAACAGGAGATAATTATTGAATTTTCAGTTTGAGAAATATCATTCTAATTTTTTTTAAAAAAATTTAACTTTATATGTGAGAATGAGGATGCATAACATGTAATTCTTTGGGAAAAGTTCAACAAAAACCGTCTCTCTCTGATTTTCTAAAGAAAGGTTGGCAGGCAAATTTGTGTTACTTGAATGTATTCCAAAGTATTTATGCTGCTGAAGAAAATTAAGAGCCAAAACCCATTCTATGAAATTAGTGTTCATTCCCCATCTCTCCTGACTGTAGAACTACAAGGAAAAACAAATTGCATTGGATTTAATTAAATAAGTAATTCTTAAGCTAGTTTAGCCATCTAAAGTCCATTAGCAAGGCAGTTAGAGATAGCTAAAGTCAAGAGCTTCCATGAATACAACGCAAGTAGAAAAATTACAGTTAAGACTTCAATTTTTTAATTCATTACATCTTTTCTCAAGCTATTACCCCAAGAGGAAGACCCAGCATGTTTTCTAGGCATAAAATAAAATTAAGCCCCTCCCCCCAAATTTAGGCCTATTTTAAAACATGCAAAATTGGAGGTGAGGAGGGGGAACTTGCCGTTAGGAGCGCCCTGTGGATAGCCATGCCTCACCACCAGCTGCTCCTAATGGCTGATCATGGCAGAGCACGGAGGGCTCCCTACCCCTGCCAAGCACCTTTGTTGCAGACCTGAGTCAGCGGGCAGGCAGCGGCGGCATGGATGTCCACTGGCAGCATTTCAACTGCTTCTCGAGCCTCCGTAGCTTCCATGGTTCCCATTGGTACTGGCGCCTCTCTTGCAAGCACTGTCTCCAAGAACAGCATCTGAGTCGCTCCCGCTTTTCCCCTGTCCCCATAACAACAGGGAAAAAAACATTTTGAGGTACCTGGGAGTGCCATGCACTGCTTTTTCTTTTAATCCTAAGCAGCTGGTTAGGCGTGAGAAGAGCTGAGCGAGCACCTCTGCCGCTGCTACCCTTGGTGCTCCAGCCTCGGGCTCTGCAAGTTTTCCAAAAGTCCTGGTGCATAACCCGTTCCTGCATTCCAAGCGCGCCCAGGCCAAGCTTCAACTGTCCCTCTCTTACCAGTGCCATCTCCAACAACAGCAGCAGCAGTGGTGGGAACCGTGGAAGTGTTTCAGCCACTTCTTAGGCAGGGGAGCTGCATCCATAACTTCCACTCACTCGGCTCTTCTCATGCCCAACCAGCCACTCAGATGCTATTCTTGGAGATGGTGCTGGCGGGAACCATGGAAGCTATGGAGGCCCGAGAAGCAGCTGAAACGCTGCTGGTAGACATCCATGCCGCCGCTGCCCACCCGCTGACCTGGGTCTGCAGCAAAGGCGTTTGGCAGGGGTAGGGAGCCCTCCATGCTCCACCATGATTGGCCATTAGGAGTGGCTGGTGGCGAGGCATGGCTGCCCGTGGGGCACTCTAGACAAGGGTGCGCGGGGGGAGAATTAGTTCACCCCTGAAAAGATGTACTAGACATTTTTTCGGGGCTCAAAAAAAAAAAAAGAGACCCAGCCTTATTATATGAGAAACACGGTAGTAATATGTTCTAGAGATGATTGATTAAGGACAGATATTTTTTCTTTAACTATCCAACAATTATTTAAAAGTTATCTGATAAGACAATAATTTTTGACATATTTTCATTATCTGACTGCAGACTTTTAAAGAAATAATTGCAATCTATGTGGTCACTGAAGTATTGGAATAAAGTTTGGAGTTTATCTCATAACAATTAACCTTATATCTTCTTCCAAAACATTACTTTATTAAGATTATTTAGTCTGAAATATACTTAATATTCTTATGAAAGAGACATGAAGAAAGGAAAACATGAAAACTGCTTTACAGCTAATTTCAGTGGTACCTTGATACTCATTAACTGGTTCTGGTAGACATGTATCAAAACCATTGAGTACCAAACAATTTTTCCCATAAGGAATAATATAGGGAATCACAAGGCAGTTGACACATCTACAAGTTCTAGCTTGTGTGTTGGGTATCAAACAAACGATGAGTACCGGGACAAAATTGTTATGTCAAAATGCATTGAGTACCAAATTTGATCAGTTTCAAAGCAGTTGAATACCAAGGTACCACTGTAGTTGTCTTGCCCAGTACTTCAACATATTGGATCAACACATTCTCTGCTAAAGGCAATCTTTTTAAAAAACAAAACTCTTATGAGTATTAATCCAGAAACAATTTCTGCCTTCCTGTGTTTGCCATCCTTCTGTCAAGGTTTCTTCTCTGTACAGCGTAGCAAGACTATCTATTTGCCCACATGATGTTTTGGAGATGGAATTCCTGCCTTTTAGGTATCATTGATTTAATAGCAAATTTTCATTGATAATTAGTCTTAGACTCCTCTTTCTCTCTTTCTCTTTCCCCACCGTGTTCATTACATAGCTGAACTTGGATTGTTAATCATCCACTATATATTGCTTTTTTCATACTTTATTTCAGTTATTATGTGTATGTATTCACATAATATACAGCCAGTGTGGGATGGCATATTATTCTGAAATGGCTAAATGCAAAAACCTACTCTTACAATTGATAAAATGGTTGTTGTGAGAAGCATACATATTTAATTCCTTGGTATTTTATTCTTCAGCTATTGTTGACTCCTATTTCAAACAAACATATTTGGAATCGGGATTAACTAAACTTCTCTGTTTGAACAAAGATAAGGTTTATTATTCCGAGTAGCATTTCTGTAGCAGATGTCAGACCATGGCAAAATCTTATCCCATTTTCTTCTCACAACAAATCTGTGAGGTAAAGCTGATGATAAAACAAATTGTGTTTCAAATTGTGGCTGAGGAGGAAGTTGAATGAAAGGCCAAAATATTGATCTTATTTGTCATGTTATTCTGACATTTCCTCCCAGAAGCAGAATATTCTTTTTGAATACTTTATACTTTCTTCAGTACTGAAATCTGGTTAGCAACTGTTTTTTTGTTGGCACAAAGAGCCAGAGATAGCATGGCTAACTTTCAAAATTATTTTTAGTGTGTTTGCATGCATGTGTATTTGTGTGTGAGGTAAAGGTAAAGATACCATTGAGCTGCTTGACTCCTATGGGTGTGTGTGTGAGGGAAGATTTATTTTTAAAAATGTCTAATTTGTATTTCAGAAATCTAAACGAAGGGCAGCTTATTCAGATTCAGTTTTTCTTCTTTCCCTCCCACCTTTCCCTGCTTATCCGTTATGCTTAGATCTGGTGAGCAAAATCCAAACAGCATTTATCTTTCCAGGCTACTCTGGAGCTCTGCTTGGAAATTAATTTCAGCATAGCTTGTAGGCTGTAAGAAACAGGGTAATCTCTGGTGTTTTTCTATGTACTGGCTTCTTTGCTTCCCCTGGAGTGATTCTATCATTTTCCCTCCTGCCCGCCCTTGACATCCTTCACTGAGTAATGACTTTGCAGTCACTGTGTACATGCACAGAATGAATTCAGGGCCAGTTCTTCATAACTGTGCACTGTAATCTATCCATATATTCTATTATGTTGGCTTGGCTTGGCAGACAAATCATGTCACCGATGCCACAGAAATTTACCAGTTTTTTTTAAAATCAAGATATTTTTTAGCTGCTGGAATGGGTACTTATCCCAACCCAAATATTCTTTATATCTGGTTTCAAGTGGAAGTGGGGTGAGGAAGAGAGATAAGTAGAAGCCGGACTGAGATACAAAGTCTTGTTCAAGAGAAGTCAAAAGAGAAGGAATAAAACCAAAGGCAATTAGGGATTTGAATACAGATGTTCATCACTGCATTAGTCTCAGTGAGATTTTGTTTCACTGATGCACAAATAGCTCAGTTTGTCCAATGTAGCTACATGTGGTCAGAACTGAATTGCGCCATATATAGGCAAAGCTTAATACATATCACAATCAAGCAAAACAATAAATTTCTTCCCAGCTATAATTGGCCCTTTCCAGAACAAACCAGGTGCATGTACTAGGTGAAATAACTTTGTTCTTCCCTTTCTCCAAATGAGCTTATATTTAACACCAAGGCAGCAAAATTGAATGGCAGTAGTGATACAGGCAGAATATCGGCATACATATTTGCATATGTAAAGGGTTGACACATATGTTACCCTAGTCATTTGCAGAAAAAAAGTGTGTGTGTGGGGGGGGAATTAATGCAAGATATTTCTGTGAGGGCAAAAATAAGTAAGAAAATCAGAGATTTCTGGTTCCCTGTGGACTTTTTTCTTGAGATCTGCTTTCCCATACAGAAAAGTCTGAAAACAGAAAGACAGGTTTCCTACTTCTGTTGTATTCTTTCCACTATTCATTTAGAATATAAATGTCTGGCTGGCCGAGGAATTCTGGGAGTTGAAGTCCACAAGTTTTTAAAGTTGCTCAAGTTGGACACCCCGATTTAGAACCTTAAAACTGAATTGATGGCCATGTTAACAGGGCAGCAAAGTTCATTCTCTCTTATTGTTCAAGACACATAGCAAAGAAGTAAACTGAACAAATACTTTGCTTATACCCATCTCTAGAGCGCATTTAGTTTAGTTTAGTTTTATTCATTCTCCTCTGTCTTTAACTTTGGCCCGATATGCCATAATCTGAAGCTGACCTGCCAGTTCCATTTTGTATAATCTGTGTTGACCTTTGGTCCAGTGGAAACTGAATGTTTGACAGAAATATAGAGATCAGAAACCTGATACTTTTTGGATCAAAAGACAATCATGGGACATTGTCATGGTCTAGGAAATTTAAAAAAAATAGATAACTGTGCAAATTTATCTTTGTAATTTTTCTGTGATTATCTCTGTGTAAGAAAGTTAATTTTGTTCCAGCATCCTAAAATTGATATTTTATAAAGAAAAGTATCAGATAACACCCTGGATCTTTATCGTATAACATAGTTTTACTTTTAGAACCAATTGAATGGATACTTCTATCTGGTAAATACATTGTAAGCCTCTCTCTCTCTCTCTCTCTCTCTCTCTGTGTGCAGCTATGTATACTAGTTAAAATACATTTCCAAATAACAATAAAGTGATTCTTATGAAAAGAACATTTAGACAATCAGAGTTTATTGAGGAACATAGTAGAGAAATGGAAAAATTTACAGTTTCGTACATTCAGGTCAAGAAAAACAAATGGAACCGTGATCTGAAATTTAGGGCCATATCAAGGGAAAAGTTATGCCCTTGGATGATCTGCATCACTCAGCATGGGGGAATTAAAATTAAAATCACTAAAAATGATCCTGATAGATTATTTACCTCAATTCCCTACTCAAAAATAAAATAAGAAAAGTTCCATTCAATTGGGGGGAAAAGTCATTTGGTGTGAATTCAAGAGGTTCACTTGTAGGTATATGGGCTGTTTGTTCCTTTTCTGAGTATTCTGATCAGCTGCTTAAAGTTTGAGGGAATATCCTGGAATACATGTGCCTTACCTTGCCTTGGTTAAAATGCAAATCTTAGCACTATCAAAAGGGATGCTCAATATGTTTTGTGGAATGAATACAAGAAGCATTTAAAAAGAGGAATAGATCTCTCCCCCCCTCCCCCCAAAAAGAACATGTTTTAAAATAGCTGAGAATGAAACATCTTGGGTTTAAGTTAAATTCTTCAGATTTTTTTTTCCAGAAAGCAGAAGATCTGTAAGAAAATGAATTTTTCCAATTCCACTCCCACTACCCAGAAAGGATCTACTTGAAACATATCTAAAGATGCGACTGACAATCCTGCTGTTGTCCCAATCAGACAATGGGATTTGCATTACACAGCTTTCAAACAGAAGTTCTTGGAAAACTTCTCAAAAAAAAAAAAAACCAGTATAATTTTCCACAGAAAAACTGATGGAAAACTTCAAGAAAAACTGGGAAGATATCACCAAAGTACATTTGTGGATGTCCTCACTGTTGCAACATCCAAAATCCTCTCTACTCTCTAGTCAAATTGGATATTCTTGGACTGACTGCAGGGTATTTTTCCCCGCTCAGAACTCTGAGAAGTTGCTATAAACTGACTTAACAGTTTGTTGGAGAATATGCTTGTTAAATAAATGAAAGAATCTTACTTCTCTTTGAATGCCAGTTTATATAGTCTCTAAGTCAAACTTTGTATAATAGCTGAAAGCTACGACTAGAGTTCCTAGGGTTTATTAAACTTAAAAATGGGAATTGTGAGAGGTCTTGGATTAAATTGGAGCAATAACATTGGAAATGTATTTTTCCTGTCTAAATCCCACTCCACCAAATCAAACCTAATTTATAAATGGGAATCATTTCAAATCCAGAACAGTTCAGTGACTATTTTTTTAAGCCTGGTCTTTTTCTCTTTGCATAGCTCTTTTTACTCTGATTTAGGGAACAAAACCAAAAACCTCCTTTTACCAATGTAAAAAGAACCCTTCCACTCATCTCCAAAAGAGTCTGAGTTCTCAAGGTAATTTTGACAGAGACATGGCCATTCTGCACAGAATACTTCAAAGGATTATTGGTAGTGTGTGGAGCCCAGTAAAGTACTTAGGATCGGTAGGCTATAGAAAAATAAATTAGTCTGGAGACTTATCCTACTCATAGGCCAGCTCAGTTTAAACTAGCTTTCTATTTCACTTGTCTGGTGACATATTCTATAGGCTACATTCACACATCACAGTAATCCATGGTTTGAATTATAGTTTTTTTTAAGCAAGCCATGCAACATGCAAAGCTGGAAATCATGGTTTTCAAGCCACGAAGGCTGCGTTTGTACTCCAAACTATGTCAAAGTGAAATAAGCCACATTATTGCTTAGTGCCCTGTGTAAACTTAGCCATCGGCTTCCTTCTTAAGATTCCTATATAACCCTCCCCACCTTCTGCCCTCTGGCAATTTTGCCAAGAGCTTTCCAACAGAGTGAAGCATCCAATTATCCTTTACCTGCCACCATTTGGCTCCCTTACACCAACCCCCTGGCTATTAACCTTCATGGCAGACTCAGGAGACAACTTCAGTCTCATATTTTACATTGATACGGCCACCCAGCTGAGAAGCAGATGGTGCCGACAAGCTTCAGCAGCCCTGTTTGGATTTATCTTGGCTCGCAAGTTGCAGTGTTTCATCCAGGAGTATGATGTATATCTTTTTCTATCAGCAAAGAGCTAAGCCAAAACCATCCCTTCCTGCTAAATCCCCCCAGTTGTACACAAAGAATGAGATGACCTTTCTGGTTGAAATATTGATTGATACACAGAGCATATTTTCCCCTCTCTTTGCTACTCAAACTGTTGAAAATCGAAATGCAATGCAATAATTCCCAATCACAGCTAATCCACCGAAGGAAACAGTTATTAGCTTCCCACCCAGTCCCTTGAACCAACATTTGGCTTCTTGTGGTCATTGTAAATACCTGATCAGAATGGAGACCCCAACATCCTCGCAGTTCGCATAGACTCTGTTCCAAGTCTCTTGAATCACCTTCCTTTCGGCATCTGACAGCTCTTCGCTTCTTTCCCATCTCTCAATCTCCATTTCTCCTTGGACTTTCTCCATGAAAAACAGCCAGCAAAATCTTCCAAGGAAGCCAAGAGATTAAAAAGATGTGTGAATCTGTTGCTCTGTGGATTTTGTCTGTCTGTTTGTGTGTGTGTGTGTGTGTGTGTGTGTGTCCAGCAAGAAGAGAGAAGGTGCTCTGTTGGGTTGTGGTGGGGTAGCTGATACTTGTCCTTGCCTTGTTCCTTAGGTCTGAGTGGCTTCCTATATAGACAGACCGAGATATGTAATAGAGGTAATTAGGGAGGGAGATGGTGTGTGATCAGATTTCAGATCTTCTGGAGCAGTCCATTGCTGTGGTTTCCTTCAGCTCAGCATGTGTGTGTCTGCATGACTCGGAAGAGAAACTGGCAAAAAGTAGAATATTCAAAGGCACTGCAAGACCAGCCTCTTTACCAATGTGAGAATGTGAGCTCACTTTTCGCTCTCCTCCCCTCCCTCCCTCCTCCTCCTTCTCCTGTGTGTGCATTTGTGGGTGAGTGAGTGAGAGGGAGAGAGGGGGAAAATGAGTGTCAAAAGCTGCTTTGACTATTTTATGTCTTGTGTGCTTTCCCTGTTTTCTGCATCTGCAAATGGCTTGGAGAAAATGCAGCATCTGAAGTGAGCAGTTAAACTTATCCCAACAGCTGGCTTAGCTGAGATGATCTTTTTTTTATGGCTTCCCACCGCCTAACATCTGCTTAGATTGTTTTTATCAACAGCAGCAAAAAAAATCCTTATCTTTCATGGTCCCCCCTCCTTTTTATTTTTGAGGGAGGGAGAACTGGGAGGAAAAAGACACTCTTGAATCAATGTTTATCTTTTGCACCATCTGAATTATATCTTTCCTCTGAAGGAATGTTTCTAATTATACAATGCTTGGGGTGTTTTTTTTTACTTCCTTATCTGTGAATCAGATATTAGAGGAATAATCTGGTTGAAAGCACTTGTGAAAGAAATGTCTTAGCTACAAACTCTCCTTTGGGTTTTTAGACTGGAGATAAGATAGCTTTTTCCAGTCAAGAATGAAGGAATAGATTAAAAGCAAATATTGCTGCTTTGTGGGAATACTAGTAGATTTTTGGCTGGCTCAATGTGTTTGTTTGTTATTCCAACTTGGATTAGAAATACTGAAATGTAATTCATTTTTCACTCCCTACCTCCTTTTCTTTCTCTCCTTTTGTGTAAGCACATGCAGACCTAATTTAGCTTTCCAAGAATTGATGCCTTCTAGGTTTTGGGATTATAACTCTCAGAACTCCATGCCAGCATTACCAAAACTTGCTTTTGGCAAGGACCAATAAATAAGTCCTGAATTTATAAATGTTAGGCTATACATGTTACTGCCTTCGCCAAATCATCTGGGAATGGTGGCTATGTTGGAGGAGGACCAAAAGGAGTTGGAAAACATTGATTCTGTCCAAGAATTCCACCAATTCAGCAGATGCTACCTTTGAAACTTACTTTCAAAAGAAACAATGTTCTGGATCAGAGCCCTTGTGTCAAGCTGGGAAGGAACAACATTTCCTCAGTGGGAATCAAGCCCTTATAAAATTAATTTCCCCAATGAGCTTCCTGCTGGACAGCTCCCCTTCTAACCTGAAAGTAATTATTTTTTTATTCCTAGGACTGTTCCTCGCTAAGTGTCTAGGCAGCAAGAGTGGCAGGATTGACATACTGTATGTTGTTCTTCAAAGAGGACAGGCATGGGTGAACCATCTCCTTCCAAACTGCAGACATGATTATTCCAACGAAGCACCAATATTTCTCATCAATACTTTGTCAAGTTCTGTTTGTTCTTATTCCCCTTAGACGTCATTGAAATATCTACCCATACCAAAACACAAATCCTATTATTGTGAAAACTACAAGGAAGTTTACCTCAAAGGACATTATTTGTTGCTGTATTTAAATGAAATACACTACTTTTTCAAAAGAGACAACCCTTTGGTTATATTGCAGGTTACATGTAAAAATTCTAGTTGTTAAGATTTTGTTATAGTTTCTTCTCTCAAAGCACTGAAAACACTTTGCCCCCATTTCAGAAGGAAGAGCTTGTGGATTTTCGCTCCTAAAGAAAATTCTTAACCATTTATCAATCTTCTGGGAGAAATAGGCTAGTGGACTAGGAGGCCACTTAATGCAGCCTTAATAAAGAACTGCATCACTAGAATTCAGCTGATCACAAAGGGTTTAACCAAAAAATTCAGCCCAAACTAGCAGAAAAGATGATACAGATCTGTATCATAAATATAATTCGGGTATTTCAATCTTCTTAAACAACACAGCATGTTTTGCAGGAAATTGGAAAGATAAGGATGATTGAAGGGGCACATTGAAGCTTGAAGTTGTAAAGAAACATGATAAAGTAATAACTATTTACTCAATGAGTTTGAACCTCCAAGGCTAGATGAATAGCATCCTAGGGTATTGGAAGAACTAAGTGATAGGATGACTAATTATGAGAATAATAATTATGATAATAACAAATTATCACAAATTTAAGGGGTGGCAGGAAAGAAGGACCTGATGAATTATGGCCAATTAATCTGATACCAACATTTAGAAAGATTCTAGATGTAAAGATTCATCTGCGGGGACCTGAAAACACAATAATTATTAAGTCAGCATAGATTTGTTACCAGATTAATTTCACCTTATATTTTGACTGGGTAATGCTTTAATTAAAAAAAAAATATTCAAATAATTTTTTTCACCCAAATTCCCCCAAATTAGTTGACTTTAATGAATAACTGTAATGGGGAGAAGGAATACCTTGAGGAACAGAAGGAAAACCCACTACCAAGATAACAAGTGAGTCACAGCTAGAACTTTAACCTGTGTAACCATCTCAGGCAAGACTCTCCCTAATTCTCAGGAAAATAAAGGGAGGGAAGGGACAAGTACATTCAGACTTGCAAGAGTCTATTGCTGTAACAGAGGTAATAAAAAGTAGTATTAGCATTTGTACCATTTGAAGAGCTGCCAATAACAGAGAGATATCAAACTCATGTGAATATTTTGATCTTTGCATTAGCAGGGAATAATGCATGTGGCACAGATGCAGGTGAGGCTGATAATGTAGTCTTTGTCCCCTCAACATTACTGAAAAATATTACCTGAAAGTTTGATTGACCAAAGCTATGGTGGAAGGTGAGAGGTCTCCAAAATCTATTGTGTTGTCTTTGAAGATAACCATGGGATATGGGAGAGTGTGACTTAGAATGTACAAGGAGTAAAGAGCAAGGGAAATTAGTTGAAAGTAGAATCACTGCAAGAGGAAAAAATCAGTGTCATATGGAAAAATATTAAGTTAAACTCTCATTGGAATGAATAGAAAATAGAGGTAGAGAAAGAAAATGTGGGACCTGCATGGAACACTTATGGGACCCAATGTCATGAAGTAATATGAAAATATGAGAAAGAATATTTGGTAGAATAGTAAACCATAGTAATAGTAAGTAGTAAATATAGAAATGTAATCCATTATTTGGATGATAAAAATAATAGAGTTGCAAGGGATGTTGGAGATCTTCTAGTCCAATCCTGCTTAGGTAAGAAATCCTATACCATTTCAAATGGTTGTCCAACCTCTTCTTAAAGCTTCCAGTGCTGGAGAATTCATAACTTCTGAAAGCAAGATGTTCCTTGATTAGTTTCCATCAGTTGCTTCTTGTCCTGTTTTCAGGTGCTTTGGTTAAGGTTGTTGACCCCGTCTTCTTTGTGGCATACCCTTAAATATTGGAACACTGTTATCATGTTACCCCTAGTCCTTCTTTTTATTAAATTAGACATATCCAATTCCTGCAACTGTTATTTATATGTTTTAGCCTCCAGTCCCCTAATTGTCTTTGTTGTTCTTGTTTGCACTCTTTCTAAAGCCTCAACATCTTTTTTATATTGTGGCAACCATACATATTAAAAGATACATATGAAAATGTGTATAAAAGAGACACTGCTGCGAAATATTAGGATGAGAGAAAGAGATTGTATAATTTTTTATCGAGGAAATGATAGATTCAAACAATGTAGTCAACACAGACTACTGTTAAAAGAACAGAAAAGGGTAGGTTGGTTTAAATATTTTTTTTAAATGTTTTTGGATTAGAGGAAGTGGGCTCAGTAGAATGACTAGAATTAAGAACAAAGGTGTGGAAATAAGAGAATGCTAGAGATATTTTGAGAGATTTGCATGGGAATATAGTAGTATCTCAAAGAGTGGAGCTGGAAGTATTCATGAAAAAGTGATGTAAAGGAAGTCAAACATGTTTTCAGAATGTTGAAAAATTGTCAGATGTAAATTGTGTAAATGGCAAAAGGTTAAAACATTAGTGTGGTTTGCTTATGACATGCTTATGTGATTAATTTAACACAGAGAGAGCCTGATTATGTGCCTGGCAACTGGAAAATGCAATTTCCCCAAAGAGACATGTGCCTGTAGTAAGAATAAATGCAAAAGTATAGGGAAATTAGTTTGCACAGGGAGGACATTTGGCAGAATTGTGACTGAATGGCTATGACATGGGACAGCGAAATTTAGAAAGCACCTTACACATTTATACCAGGTACAGGAATGAAAACTAGATTTTATCTCATTAGCAAATCACTGAGAAATGTATGGATGTGATAAAGAAATTTCATCTTTAGCCTTAGAATATCCAACCAGTAGTTCATTCCAGAATGTTCTGGACCCTCTGAAGTATCAAGAGTTAAGGTTTGAAGTCTTAAAGACAAAATAAATTCAACCCAGAGAGCAGAGCAGGTATAGGCCCAACCTCTAAGAAATAACGCACAATTAACAAACAGGTCCCTCTGTGAGCAAATATTTACACAAAAGGAGGGTCTTTACCAGTGAACAGGAACACTAGGTAGATGATCTGGTGCTCCAGAATGGCTTCAACAGTTCTCAACCTTTAGCAGCTACTGGTAGAATATTATTTGTCAGTGGGTTTGAATATTTTGGATATTATTATCATTGGGTTTAATGCTTGCTCCTTGACGAGTCTGATCTCTCTTATATCTGGTGTTTTTTTAAGAAATTGCCTTGAATTCCACTTTTGTTTTATATTTTGCCTTTGTTGCTAAACCCAAATCACAGGCTGCTTTCTGACCTGGCTTATAATTGACTTTGGCTGCTTGGCTGATCTGTGACCCCTACTAATCCTGGTTTGTTTATAATTGAGAGCTCTTTTGTTCTGCAGCATAGACAGTCCTGAAGTAAGATACCGAGACTCTTCTATTTTTTGCTTAGAGTATCCTCCTTTGCATAGCAAGATGGTTTGATTAAGACATGACAGCCTCTTTCAGACTGAGAAGGGCTGCCTTTAGCTTTTGAGTGATGTGCTAAGATTGCATTCCAAAGTCGAGGAGGCCATGATAAAAAAACAACTGCAGGATAAAAGCTGGGTCTGATTAAATATAATTAAAATTAAATATGGTTGATATGATTACTTCCTATGTATTTAATCATCTAACCCTTCAAGATTACTATTTGCTTTTTGGCTTCTCCAAGACTTGTGGGGGTGGGTAGGAATGGAGGGCAGTTGTGCACTCTTAAGTCAAACTTATGAAAAGTTTCCAATTGGGATGGAATCCAGGATCATACTTGTATGATTTTAACAACTCCATGAGTGTCCAGAAAAAAAATCCAAATGGTCTGGATGATTTCCAAACTGGAACTGCTCCAGTCCAAGCATTTCTAGGAAAAATAGTTTTATGTAAAGTATTATTTTTAATCCTTAAATAATACTGAAATCAAAATAAAGGTTTAAAGGGTGGTTTAAAGACCAGCATTGCATCTCTCTCTGACATTCAGGTCTGAGATTCTATACAGAAGGAAGGGCTGCATTTCCAGATACCAAATAATTTACCAAGCGGTGTGTTGCTTGAGTTACAAAGGATCCATTTTAAAAGAGTAAATAGGAGGCTGGGTGAAACCAACAGAATAGAAAACAGATAGGAACCTATTGAGCAAAATCTGAAAACTTGCTCATGTTTAGAACAATTGCTACCAATAAATATTCAATGCACCAAAATTGCTGGGTGAATAAAGTAGCTTCGTATTACTATTGATTCTAAAGCCTGTTTCGGTTTCATTGTACATCCCACTTTTCAGAGTCATTCTGTGGATAAAGTGCGGTAATCACACTTAAATCAAGCTGTATTTAAAGTCAAATCTTTTACATATCCAACTTTCATTGTGAGTCAGAATTACTTTATTACAGCCTTGTTACTTCAAGAGATCCAATCAAATGGGGTTTTCCACCAGGACTTAGAAACCCATGGAAAAACGGGACTGTGAATGTGAATTATGGTTTCAGAATGAATTGAACATGTAATAGCGTGCATTAGCTCAATAGTTCTCATTGTCATGAGCAAAAAACGGACTCAGATGTTTGTGGAATAAGCTGCCTCACTCATCAAGTATCGAGTGGCAACACAGCTCAATTTAATTCAAGCATAATATTTGCATATTGTGTTCCTTCTGATGCTCATTTCCAGTACCTATTTATGAATAGAGCTATAATATACCTATGTGACAGATTATAAATGTTACTTCTTAATGAACATTTCCCAATAAAAACAAATGGGATGGTATAGAAAAAAATTACAATGAATGTATGTTTACTTCAGGCTTTGGACACTGACCTGTTTTCATACCTTTTCTTTGGGTGCTATGGAATGTATTTGTTAAGAAGCTGAATATGGGCTGTCAGTTTCTAGTTTCGATCACATCGGTACAAAACAAGAGAGGTAGCTTTATTTATATTTTTTTCAAAGGAGAAATCTGATTCTGGAATGACACTCAATATACAACAGATTGGAATACTGAAAGGGCAAGAATAAAAATCTGGCTTTGACCACAGAGCAAACATCCAGTAGTAGAAGCCAAGTTCCACGTTCCTCGGGTTTCTTTTGCAAGACAGCAACAGCAGCAGCAAAAAACAATCAGATTGGCAACACCTCTTTGGAGCTATAATTACGACTTATGATCACAATTGGGCCAAAATGTCTGTTGCTAAGTGAGACATTTGTTTTGCCCCATTTTGACTGAGTTTTGCCCCATTTTGATCTTTTTTTGCTAAGTGAATCACTGTGGTTGTTAAGTTAGTAACATGGCTGTAAAGTGAATCTGGCTTCCCCATTGACTTTGCTTGTCAGAAGATCACATCATAAATATGAGTCAGTTGCCGAGGGTCTCAATTTTTATCACATGACCATAGGGATGCTGCAACAGTTGTAAGTGAGAAAACTGGTCATAAGTCACTTTTTTAAAAGTGATGCTGTAACTTTGAATGATCGCTAAACGAACTGTTGTAAGTTAAGAACTACCTCTACCGAATAATTATAATATACAATTAAAAAAAAACAAGGTAAAAGGACACATGCTTTGGGTGACATGTTGTTACTTATTGTGAGATAAAATGATTCCCCCAACCCTAGTTCAATATTTAAGGAAACTAATAGGATTCTTTTGATTTTTGTAGGATTTCCCCCCTCAAATTAGCAGAGTTTGTACTTTTGCCAAGATAGGATATAATAGCCAGGTTGCAAAACTCTGGACCATCATTAGATAGCCATTAAATGCCATTAAACCTCTTTGCTGTTGCTTCATGATTATCCTGATTTGGTGACTCTAGAACTTAGCTGAAGGCATCTCTGAAGAAATGTCTTCCTTATCCTTTCTCTCTACATCATTATAGCTTCTCCATCTGAATCCCTGTACTCCTTCAAGAAAATGAAGAAAGGAGGGCCTGTCCAACCCCATAGTTACTTAGTAGCTTCTGGATGCATTGAGAGAAAACTCCCATTGTTTCCAGTCTGAGTGAAAGGATAATAGTTCCAGAGATGAACGGTTCGAACCGTTTCACCCATACTGGTAGTTCCGACCACTGGCTGGGCCTGCCCCCTTGCCCTGGTGCTGTCCCATCCTATATATCTCACTCTCTGGCTTGCTCACCCCACCCATGCAGCCCAGCTGATTTCTGCACCTCGCCCACTCTACTCACCGTAGCTTCCTGAGAAGGTGTGTTGGAAATTACCGTGTGTTTAAAGGCGCGTGCGTGCATGCAAAGTGTGCATGCATGCACACACTCACATTTCTGCGCTAGGTGAACCGGTTGTTCAATTATGTGAAGCCCATCTCTGAATAGTTCCAAACATCTGCACAACATGAGGAAGTCGCTGCTCATTTATTATATTCTTGTCTTGTTTTCTATGGTACAAATGCTCTCAAAGCTATTTCTGAGCAAACTTCCTAGGTACTTGGCTTCACCAGCAAACTTTCAGAGACATGAGTGCAAAGGAACCTGAATGTTGCAATGACAAGTTCACCCACTCCATACATATGTTTATTTTAGAGGGAAACTGGTTTATTTCCCACATACAACCACACCTATATATGGCGCAACAGCATTATCTTGATTCTCATACACTCAGAATTACATGAAATAGAGAAGCAAAAACTCAAGAAGCAGAGGAGGGGAAGACTTCTTTATAGGCCCATAGATAGCACATGGATAGACATGCTAATTATAAATAACCCAAGAAAGAAAAGTTGGAGAGAATGATAGATGCCAAATTTGGCTGGGAAGGTAGCCCTAAAAAAAAACCAGTTTCATATTTTGTTCAGTACCAAGGAAAACACATGACAAGTACAAAATGAAAGAGTACAAATGGATAAAACTAAATATTTTCAAAGAAAGAGAACAAGAATAAAATATACTTACCTGTCCTAGAGAAGATGGATTGCAAAAGAAATTAAATTTCCCAGTAGCTGTTGGGCAAGATTACTGTATGCAAGTAGAATCTTGAATTCAGAATCAAATCTTATGCAAGGTCAAAAACTTTGATAAAAATAGAGCTGCAATTATCCAGTAGTTACATTTAACTTGAGATTCACTCTTAACTCTTAGGTAGTAATATTTCCTTCCCCTTAGGTACTTTAGATCTTAGACCTAGGTCTATTAAATCTGGCTTTGAGACTAAATGGCTCTTCTTCAGGGAAAAGCAATGGAAAATACTTTATATCTTGCAGTAACAAAGCAACCAAGAGTGCTAAAGAGACAAGAACTCTGGATCTTAAAACATGAGGGAAGCTCCAGGAAAAAAATACGAGATAGTGCTAAGTAGGAATCTCAAGAACCAAAATGAATTCTAGATCAGTTGTACAGTTCTTCGGAAACAGCATGCTAGTCTAGAAATGGACAATGATTCTGCAGGCTGAAGAGTTAGTTATAACCTCCTGGACGAAGGAGAATCAAGGTGAAAGTCTGCTATAGCACATGATTAGATTAACCTTTGTAAACAGCAGAAGCTACTCAAATGGTAAACATTTGATCAACAAGACCAGGTGATTAACCAAAGGATCACTGACTCCTACAATTTGAATGAAAATAGCTCTCTCTCCTTGCCATCCTCACCCCCATTTCCAAAGATGATTTATAGTCATCACTCTACCTAGGTAACCTTTTGGGTGTTGCTAGGTTGCAGATGATATGTGCTTATCTTTTCAGAAGGCATGTGCCTTTGAGCACAAATCTCCTTCTGAATTCCCTGGGGAGGGGATTTTATCAGCAATGTAACTGGTGGCTATGTTGCTATTCTTTATGTGAGGGAATAGCAGAACAGAGATGAATTTACACATTCCTGATCTCTTTAAACTTCCATATAATGACCTTTCAATGAAAACCAGATCCTCTGAAACGGGCTTGCCCAGATGAAACATATATACAGCATACTTTAGGAGCCCCTAACTGAATCTATCTAAATTCAGGTTGTCCATCAATCAAAATAAATGCACTGTCTTTCTTCTGTAATCTGGAGATCTCATTCTGGAAGGCCTGAATAGATAGAATTCAGCTTTTGTTTCCCCCCCCAAAAAAATCTTCACCACTGGATAATTTCTGATTTGTAGCTAGATTCAGGAATCCGAAATGGAGAACTTGGCTTGGCAGGAGAAAGCAACAGTTGGTCTCCCCAAAGAGGCTGCTTTCTAGTTATCCTCCACTTTCTATAAAAACTGAGATTAGTGCAAAGAAAATAAAAGATGCAACATAATCTGAACATGCCCTGAAAGCAGGTATAAATATCTAATTTAACTATGGTCTATTTGGATGTCTTTGCTATTGTTGAGTTCTCTGTTCTCCTTCATTTACATTTTTACTTCTGAGATTTGACTTCAGGAAGGGATTTTCCCAAGAGTGCAAGGTTGCACTGCTCCTTGTGTTTCAGGACCTGGGCAAGATTTCTTAAGTTCTGTATTTCTGAGCTCTGAGAAGGAAGTAAATGCTTAAGCATTTTACTTTTACTTTTCCCAGGGAGGCAGCTGGGATGGAAGTTCCCAGAACTTGCCAATTGAAAATGCAACTTAACTCAGGATCACAAATAAGTATATGATACCTGGACTGCAAAATCAGGAGGGTCACTAAGAGGGTCACTGAGAGCTTCAGAAAAACTAAATTCTTCCTTATCATCCAGTTATGGCATGCCTAATCATAATGATCTTTTATCCAACAGATTAGATCTGGATTATTTTTCTTATATGTATCCATTTCATGTATCCATAACTATGTTTATACTTATACCTGTTATCTTATAATTGCTTGACAAAATAAAATAAAATAAAAGTTCTAGATGCTATTCTTTCATGTCTATCTGAGGTGCACAAATGCACACAACCAGTAGAGGGCCACAAAAATGTAGCACCTTCTACAAAACTTTCTGCATTTCATGATTGTCCACATTTTTAGCCTAGGTGTGGTAGCCCTAAATAAGCAACCGTGCCTCCAACCAGGAACAACCATTGCCATCAGATATCATGGGACAGGAATCAAAGGGGTAAAAAACCCAGAGGTAACAAGAGTTGAATTGATGAATCAAATTGATGAATTAAACCTCAATATTTGATTTCCTTCCCACAATACTTAAATGATATTATGGGAAGGAAATAAAACCTTCCCCTTCTCTCCACAAGTCTTCCTTCCACCCTAGTCTTCTCCAGAATCAGGACATTAAAATTTACAATTAGAATGGGCTTAACACAAAGAAATAAAAGTACTGGGAACATTCCTTCCAGGCTGATTAAAATAGCAAAAGATCCTTTCCCCAAAGAGATTCTCACTTCCATCTACAATGCTAAATAAGTGGAAACCCACAACTCAACAAGGAGCCTGACTCCAGGGGGCTCTCCTTAGGAAGTTCCCAAAGGATTTCCAAGCACTTAAATATAAAATGCTGATTTTAAAAGAAAGATCTTCTGTTTTGGATCTGCATCTGATCCAAAACCTGAAAAATCAATGTAACTCTACATTTTGAAGAGGGATTGAGGAGAGAAACAAAACGATAAGTCATGTAGCTTATTGTGTCTATGTGTGCATCTGCACAGGTGTACATGTGCATGCATGTACATGTGCACAGAAATATATACATACACACACAGAGACATACATACTCATAGATACAATAGGGTGTCAAGGATTCAAAAGATATTGAATGTTTGGACTTTCAAAGAGCCTTTGTCAAAATTCTCTTTGGCAGAAAAGGATTTAAATGGCAAATGCAATTTAATGTAAATAAATACAAGGTAATGCGAAAAGATTTTAGAGTGATTGCTCCTTGAAATTTGATAGGAAAAAAAAGTGAGGCTGCTGCAAGAAGGCAAATTCCAAAGAAGTTTAAACAATTTTAGTAATTTATCATCTTCTCTTAAAATACAACAAATGATCTTTTCTTTCCCTAACCTCATCATTTCAATCCTGATCAGCAAAAGTTTGTTAAGGGTTATCAAAAATAACAACACAGTTATTTTATGTTAAAATAAAATAAAACACACCAACGTTATTGTCAACTATAAAACATATATACATACTCCTTCCTTTTATTTTTAGCAATATTATTTAATCTCTTTAGATAATGACTTAGAATTTGCTTTCTTTTCATTTTTAAAAAATGTCTTCTTACAACGTTTTTCAAAGCTTTTACAAGCCCATTATCAACTAACTCAGGTAAACCAGACAGGAAACACAACCAAAATCTGTTTTATTGTAAATCTACATTAATAGAATCTTGCAAGTTTGAAGGTACAAAATTTCTGTTGCCACTTTTCACTGTTTGATCCATTAAGGCAGGTCCTTCCTAAGTTTCTTCCTTTGACAGCTAAGCTATTGGATGCTCCTGCCTCTTTTTTCTGATTGTTCCTTCTGATAAACATAAATATTTATTTACAAAATATGTAGCTAAACTATAGAACTAGCTACTATCAGGCCTGGTGATTTCCACCAGATAAGATGATTTTTCAAAAGGTACTAGACAAGTTAATGGAACAGCAGCTGGTGGAAAAAGATGGTGACAGAGTTCTCACCTCCTTTCCAGATTTGGCTAAGGTCTGGACTAAATCAGCAGGCCTGGTTAGAAGCCTGATCCAGACCCTTTATTTTCTCATTTGTTTTTACCAAGCTAGATGGATCAGTGGCTTAACTCCATATAAGGTAATTAGCTTTCTATATTTCTAATTTTTGATTTCTTTTTTATATTACGTTCATTTTTAAATATGATGTCCAAGAATGTCCCAAAGGTGCTTTTCCAAGGCAAACGGGACTTTCTTGGGTTTTTCCTTTGAAAATGTTTCGCTTCTTATCCAAGAAGCTTCTTCAATTCTGAAGTTCTTGGATGAGAAGTGAAACGTTTTCAAGGAAAAATCAAGAAAGTCCAGTTGCTTTTTGGAAAAGCACCTTTGGGACAATCATGATCTGGATGATTGAGAATCTCCATAGACATGTCCAAGGATGATTTCTTAATGCATCATAACAGTCTAAAGCTGTTGAAATCACTGGGTGCAACTGAAAACCCAGATCTAACACTCCTCATTTGATAAGAGTGGATGATCCCGGGCAGCACCACTTACAGTAACTAACAACACCCTGCAAGATAATGAAATCTCCGTCTGATTCAGTCCTTCTGTCCTTCCTTTAGAGGTACACCACTCAGCTGAGATCAAAACAAATCTTTTTTTAAAGGAAGAAAATATAAAAATCATGAAATGTAAAATATTTAAGAGACAAGAATTCAGTGTAGAAAATAAATAAATTTTAATAGCTGCCCAGAACTTGGGGAAGCAATGGCTTAAAAGAATTGACCAAAAAATTGCAATGCTCCAGGTGAACCATAAGATGGTAGTGGTCTGCTATAAATCTCTTGGATTCTCTGGCAAGAAATTAAAAAGAGTCCTAAATATTGTCCAGTCCACATTACACTAAATTTAAAAGGAAGAAAATATCTTCATGTACAATCTGAGGTTTGAATGTTTGAATGAGAATTGATAGGAAACTCAATTTACTATCTTATACGAAGTAATAAGTACATTAGAATTAAGCAGAACATAAAAAACACTTATTCCTGGTTAGACTTTTGCCACGTTCTTTGAAATAAGAGTACATCAGTTTCAATTTCCCTGGACTTACCACTTCTTGAACTATTGAGAAGTCTTGGGGACATGGTAAATTCCAATTTATTCTAGCATTCAACCACAGCTTCTCTGAAGTTTTCTCTCCTAATTTTTAAAGGATCATGCATTTTTCTTTTTTAGCAGACAAATTGACTTAGTATATGACCCAAAACATCCACTTCTCCCTTATGAAAATATGGATCTATAGTCTGGCATCAAGTGTCAATAGATATGCTATTTTCACAATAATTAGAATATACTTTACACGTCAAATAACCTATTCTAGTTGACTTAATCTGTTAGAATAAATTTCAGTAAAATGAGAGTGGTTTTTAGGCTGAATATACAATACTATAGAATTGGCTTAGCAACACAGACTGATGTCAGAGACTAATAGCATGGCTCAAAATTGATCAGCAAGATGCAATAAATAGATCAACAAATACTTGTGAACACATGCAATGATATATCAAATTATCTTGAAAAACCAAGTGAAGCACAACTATACAGTTGTAACTGTTATAGTAATAAAATAGTATTGACAAAAATGAAAAAAAAAACCCACAAAATGCTGCTTTAGAAGGGTTTTTTCTCATGCTAAATAGGTTTTTGTTACTTCTGGACACAGTTAAAGAAGATTTTGTCCTTAGAAGACTTGGCATAGTGAGAAGTTCAACCAAGAAACTTATCTAGTTACCATTGAACAGATTAACACAGTGTTTCTCAACTTTGGCAACTTTAAGATGTGGAGACTTTAGTTCTCAGCAAGGATGACTGAGGAATTCTCAGAGTTCAAATCCACACATTGTAAAGTTGCCAACATTGAGAAATGCTGGTCTAACTTATATCATAGGGTTGC
The DNA here is from genome assembly GCA_023653725.1 of Bungarus multicinctus. Classification (NCBI taxonomy): domain Eukaryota; kingdom Metazoa; phylum Chordata; class Lepidosauria; order Squamata; family Elapidae; genus Bungarus; species Bungarus multicinctus. The sequence continues at coordinate 116,395,887 of CM042834.1, read as the reverse complement.
TATGAGGCTAAAAGGAAGACAGAGGCAATGGTTATGCCTTATATTCTTTGGAAGTTAAATTAGATGTAAATATAATGAAATACGCAAGGAATAAATGGGAGAAGCCCCTCAGAAATTGTTTAGAATTCCTTTCCATATATGTCATATATATTTAGATGAGTGTAAATAACTATCAAAGGTAGATGAACTGTGAATGAAATTGATAAATATTACTCTCTCACACACACTAACAAAAAGATATCTCTCTCAATTATAGAGTTGAAGAAATAAATGACTTCTTGGAAATACAGAGTTTAACAAATGAGTCTGATTATTCCCAGCCAACAAACTTTATTCAGCAGAGGAGGAAATATTATCTCAGAGGCTGGGATGCTTTATAATAACATACATTGGGCTGTCTACGAAAGCCTCAGAAAGCTCAGTGTAATTGGAAATAATAGAGGAAATCCTTGCTATCAATCACCATAGCAATATAGCATATTTTAGAAACTCTGAGGTCTATGGCAAAATAATTATTTTTCGAAGTGTGTTGGATATCTTGCCTGAAGAAGGAAGAAGTGTACTCAGGGGTGGGATTCTACTAGTTCGCACCTATTTGCTAGAACCGGTTGTTAACATTCAAAAACAGTTCGGAGAACCGGTTGTTAGAAGAAATTACTGGCCTAATCCTGTAAGGAAGGCAGGAAGGAAACATTCTGGTGTTGCTTATAGAAACTGCCTCTCCGTTAACCCTTATTACATTCTTGGCAGGACTAGACTTCCTGTCTCTGGAACTTCTCTGGAGTTATTTTTCCCTCCTTTGCTAATACTTTGCTTGTGTGGAGTGACATTCAAAGTTACAACGGCACTGAAAAAAGTGACTTATGACTGTTTTTCACACATGACTGTTGCAGCATCCCCACAGTCATGAGAGGCCAGGCGAGGAGATGCCTGCCTCGATGTGAGTGATATTGAGTTGGCCACACCCAGCCAGTCTCATGACCACCAAGCCATGTCCACCCAGTCACATGACCACCAAGCCATGCCCACCACCAAAGCCATGCCCACCACCTAAGCCATGCCCACAGAACTGGTTGTTAAAAATTTGAATCTCACCCCTGCAATCAAACCAGGGCAATGTCTGAAAAAGAGGAATAATATGAAAAAGTATTATTCTGATCAGCCATGGATCAAGTGTAACAATAAGACAGATGAGAAGTTTTAATTTTAATTGGTTTTGATTAGACCTCTCCCCCATTCAATCCAGCAAGTTAATTCATACTAACAGAAAAAATAGTCTTCTCTTAAAGGAAATAGGAATTTACCTCTCTGACAAAAATTACCAGCTATATTTTGTTTCATGAATGAAGGCGAATATATGTGTCCCAGGATAATGTTGCAAGATCCAGTCTGAGTCAGTCACTGGGACAAGAGATTTTGTCTTCCAACAAAAAATATTTCTATTTTTTGTTTCTTCAAATGTGCCATTAACCATTGTCAAGCTTGCCCGTGGTACAAAGAATGGGAAAGGATGTTCTAGGCATGTGATTTTGAAGAAAGAATTATTCTTTCTTTTTGGTTTTAACTCATTTGCCCTCTGCTTTTGCTCCTATTCTCAATTATCTCCATTATGAAAATATTTTGGAGATAGAACCCAGCCTTTGCATAATAATCTCTATGACTTGAAATTCAGACTTTGGGGAAACTGATAAATCAAAGAGGGGGAACTTTTATAGATTGCTATCCTATTTATCAAGATGCAGTTTTAATGATTGGAGGCTATTCATATCTGTACAAGGAGGAATAGGCTCAACCTTGACAAGAATGAACAGATATAGATGCCTCAGTCTGATCCTGGTGATTTTCCATCTTTAGTTCTTAATAAGTGCTACATTCCCATACAGAACCTGTGCTGGTTAGGCAGTATATAGTTAGTTTGGGAATGAGAGCTGTCCCCTTAAGGGAATGTCTCATGGGAAATGTAGTTAATGCCTCATGGGAGATGTAGTTCATGTCATGTGGTCACATCTACAGTATAATCCTGATTGGTTACTAAATTGACCTCTGGTTGGGCTGGGGGGATTTTGGTCATTCTTACCTGGACCCCAGCATCATGCTGGAGTCTTCCCTTGCTGTATCATTATGGGATGAAGATAACTATCTTTTCACACTATGAAGACAACAATGCAAAGATTGGACATTAGATGAATCTTAGCATAACTGTGAGTTATACTTTGAGGATGCTTGATATAATCCAATAAAGTAACTTTGTATGGATGCCTTTGTAGTGTTGAGCTGCTTATCCTAGGAATTTTGGGAATATGAGATTACCTGGGACAAGAAAGAACCGGTGTATCATTTGGGCATCCCAATTACCAGAAAGGGGTTGCAAAGATTCATCTGGTTTGACAATATCACCCTTTCCCAAGATCACAAGTTCTTACTCATGGTCATTCATGCTCTAATCATCTTAAATATTAATTATTATGTCTATATGGGGCTGCCTTGAAGGCTGCTTGAAACTTTGCTTGGTCCAGAATGCAGCAATGCAAGCAGTTTTGTGTGCATCATGCAAGAGCTCTGCTATGTCAGTGAGCTTCTGTGTGCAGTTCAAGGTGTGGGTTATCCTATAAAGCTTTTCATGGCATAGGATCTGTAAATCTGAGGAGCCAAATTTCTTTCATCATTACTGCCTGTCCCTTTAAATCCAACAGAAAAGATAAGTAATATAATCTGATAGGAAGTGCTGTGGTTCCTGCCCTATGGAATATTCTTTCCCTGGACGCTCAGACTGCCATGATTCTGGGATTCAGCCAGTGGTGGGATTCAGCCAGTGGTGGGATTCAGCCAGTTCACACAACTTCGGAAGAACCTATTGTTAAGTTTCTGAGCAGTTTGGTGAACTGGTTGTTGGAAGAACAGGGTGTAGCGCAAAGAACCAGTTGTTAAATTATTTGAATCCCACCACGGTCTGTAGGTCTAGAAATGATCTTTCAAAACCTGTCTTTTCCCCTCAGGAAATAATTAACCATTGTTAATTTTCTTAGTGCAGTGTTTCCCAGCATGCTGGCTGGAGAATTCTGAGAGCTGAAATCCACATTTTTTAAATTTGCTGAATCTGAGAAGTATTGGTCTGCGCCATAGACCATGTTATTTCTCTCTCTTTTGGGTACAGTAAATTGATACAATAAGTATAATTCATTTTAGGCAAAGTATTTGTTCTGAATTTGTATGCCACTTAGAGTCAGTGGTGATAAAGGGAAAAATATAGTGGCGCTTAACTCAGGCTTTGGTGTCAGAGGTTTTGAACACCCTTCCCCCCCCTCCCATGGCCACATCAGGCATTTGGTTATCAATGAGCAGAAACTGCCATATAGCAAGCGTAGTGTTTTGATGCTCAGAAGGCGTCCTTTCAGGATTGCAAGCTGAGAATACCTTGTGGAATTGGTTGCTGTCTTGGAACTAGCATATTATTTGCGCAGAGCCAAAGAAATATCTGGAGTCTGTAAACAGATGCGCAGTTAGAGCCTTTCTTTTCTATCTTGCCCTGCTTCTTGAGGAAATGCTGTATTAATCATATATTTTGACATCTATGAGCCATAGTGGGGAAGAGACACTAAAAAGAGGGAGTAATATCAAGTGATTGGGCTACAGAACTACAGTACATGGGCTTTCCCTTGTTTTCTTTTGACTGGGATTATTTTTGAATAGGTGTCAATACAAATCCAATAAATAAATAAATAAAAATAAATTCTGAGGAGGGTTTTTTTCAGATCCCAAGGTTGGCACTGTTGTCTTTGCTGTGTTTTTTCTAAAATGTCTGGAAACATTGCTGCTGATTTATGGCAACTAAATCAATGAAGGCTAGTGGGGAGATAAGAGAAGGATTTAGGGATTGCAAGGAGGGGGTTTCTTGCAACTTCAGAAACAGAAAATAAATCAAGGTGGCATCTACAACAACAGACCTGAATTTCTGTCCCTTTTTTGTATCTATTGCATATATGTGGATATAAAAAAAGAGGCAGGGTTTCAACTACACGGCTGTAGTTATCTTCTTGGCTACCTCCACACAATGGATGCCTTTACTCAGACCTCCAGATTATCCAGATGAAATCCTAAACCAGCATGTTGATCCTTAGTACTGCAAATAAAAACCTGTATATTAAGAAGTGAAAGACTCCTGATGGCCGGGGACTGGGATCCTTGTGTTAATTGCAATTAGGCTGATTTACAGGAAGCCTCCAGCTGCTTCTGCTGAAGTCCTAGCACCCATAGCCTGCTGGACAACAGGAGCTGTCAATCTGTGTTTGAAAGGATACAGGTCCTCCCAATCCTACTTAAACAATGGCTTCTCAATTCCTTCCCAGGGCCTTTTGGCAGTGGTGGGATTCAAATTTTTAACAACCGGTTCTGTGGGCGTGGCTTAGGTGGTGGGCGTGGCTTGGTGGTCATGTGACTGGATGGACATGGTTTGGTGGTCATGTTATTGGCTGGGTGTGGCCAACTCAACATCACTCACATCAAGGCACGCATCTTCTCTCCTGGCCTCTTGTGATTGTGGGGATGCTGCAACAGTCGTAAGTATGAAAAATGGTCATCAGTCACTTTTTTCAGTGCCATTGTAACTTTGAATAGTCACTCCACACAAGCAAAGTACCAGCAAAGGAGGGGGAAAAAACTGCAGAGACGTTCCTGAGACAGGAAGTCTAGTCCTGCCAAGAATGTAATAAGGATTAATGGAGAGGTAGTTTCTATAAGCAATATCAGAATGTTTCCTTTCTGCCTTCCTTACAGTATTGGGTCAGTAATTTCTTCTAACAACCGGTTGTCCAAACAGCTTAGAATGTTAACAACTGGTTCTAGCAAATAGGTGCGAACTGGTAGAATCCCACCCCTGCCTTTTGCAGCCTTTTCCACTGACTGTTGAGCCTCAGCTTAAAGTTATGCACAGATTCTCAAGAGCGACAGCTTTCCGCTAACCAAATCAGGATTTTTACACGCTCAGGAAGGCCTCCTTCAATCTATGGGCATCTAGACTAAAGCCAATAGTTGCTAATCTTATCCTCTACCTCTTTTTCTCGCAAGCATTTTCCTATCCCCTGCCACTGCCTGTTTCCCCTTAGTTTTGTTCCATTCCCCTTCCCGCATAATTTATCTTCCTTCTCTGTTTGACTGACTTGCTCCCTGCTGTAGATTTTTAATTAAGGACCTTGTCCGTATCTGTCACCCTCCATTCCTCTCGCCTCTCATCTCTGTTCCTGTGTATTCCCCCGCTTTGCCTGCCTACCCGCCTGTTTTTTGTCTGTGGCTTCCTTGTTTTTTTTATCCCTTTTAGAAGCAGCCTGAGTGTGTGCCCTGTGCAGTGGCTGCCCCTGGAGAAGATGGCAAATGACAGGAGCCTGACCTTCTGCTTGTCAGAGAGCAAAGGGATCAGAGTGTTGTCAGTTTCAGACAGCTTTGGAGGCAGAAGGAGCTCCTTCTACTTTCCTACAGCTTTTGAAAAGATCAAGTGCATGAAGGGGCAGCCTCCATTTTTATTCACAATGCTCAGGAGGTGCTGAAATGATCTGTGGGCAGAAGTGACTGAGCTTCTAATTACGAGAATCTCTCGCTCCCTGGTTTCTGAAGTGTCCTTTTGATTCATCCCTTTTCCCACAGGAATGGAAGCTTTAGTTTTTCCTATTCCTCCCTCCCCCTCCCCTGCCTTTTTCCTTCTTTCTCTTGGGATGTTTTGAAGGCTGCCAGTTGTTTTGGGCCTGTCACAGTAGTGCAGCAAATTCAAGAAATACCACAGATAAGGAAAAGCTGTACTGGCTGACCCCTTCAGAAATCTGTTTTTCTGGCAAAGATGGATGACATTAGCAGCTGGGAGTGGCAGTTTAAAATCTGATTGACAGACTTTCTCTTCCAAATTCTCTCCAGTAAAAGATTATTCCATTCAGGGAGAGTTCTCTAACCCTCCCCATTGCCTGGCTGAGTTTGTCCAACTGGACAAACTTAGCTTTTCGGCTCACCTTGAAAGAGCTCTGCATCTATCTCTCACAAACAGAAGTGAGCAAGCTTGTGCCAATCCAGAATCCCAAAGTTTGGCTTCAAAAGCCATGCAGTTTTGCTTGTGCGGAAAGCTTTAATGAGACCTTTCCTGATGAAAATAAAAATGCCAGAGCTTTACATCTTAAAACATGTTTATTGGGAAACTCTGGTACTCTCATCAAGAGGGGTATACTAATTTAGGTCTGATTATTTGGTCAGTCATTTCAACCATGCATTAAATTAATATTGCTTTATTCTTATTTTCCAAATTGGCCAGAAATCCAGTGCATTTTTAAAGTTTGTTTTCAACCCTTTCTCTCTTTCCAGTAGATAACAGGCATACCTCCCCATTCCCCCCCTGCTTTAGTTCCAGTTTCTCAGAATACTTCCTCGATTATGATAAAGAACAAACCTAACTAGATGAAAGGAAGAAAAGAGAGAAGAGGAAGGCAGGAGGGCAACTGCAGGGAGTTAGCTATTTTCTTATCTCCTCCACCACAATGTATCAGATCACTTGATAGCTGGATCCTGTCGTTGTTCCAGCCTGGCTGCTTGAAATTGATAATTTAAAAAAAAAAGTCCCTTCCATTTTTTTTTAAACTTTGGGAGAAAAGGATAGGCAACAAGCTGACACTTTTTACCGAGCTGTGTATGTGTGTTTCCCTCCCACTGAAACTGAATGCAATCTCAAGGTGGCAGGTGGCTAATAACCATATTCATATCATTCTGTATTTCTTCATGGTACTTGACGTGCTTGCTGTCAAAGATCCTAGCTGAGGTTCAAAGCAGGCACCCATTTTAGATGCAGATCGTGCACCTGATGTGCCCATAAAGATTTGTTGATTCGTATCTTAAAAGCCAAACAAATCTTTAGAAGAATTTTAAGCTTGGCTTTTCATATACTTTTTGGTTTTCCAAAGTTTAGGACAGGCAGCTCAGTCAAGGCTCATATTGCATGCCTTTGAACCTGGGGTGTCGCTGTGTCAATCAAGCCTGCTTTTAATTGATCTCTTCTGTCCAAGCTCCAATATTGAATAGTAAAGGTTATTAACAATCAAGGAGACAGAATTTAAGCCATTCATCTCCTAATCCCTTTCCTCTCTTTCTCTCAGATATTTCCCGTCAAGCATATTGAACCCATTCAAATGATGTGTGAACTCTCATAAGCTTGTGCCCTAATAAAGTTGCTGAATCTGGAAGGTGTTATCAAGAATCCTGTATACTGCAATGCAACCATGTTGATATATTGACCCAAGAATGAGGATATGAGAGAGACTAGAATAAAAAGATGAAAATGAAATTCAGAAAATGGTGATAGTTACCTACTGATAACAATTATGTTTAAAACAATTGGGAATGATTGAGGTAGGCATTTTAGCATTGGTATTATGGGAAGGAAAACAAGCCCTCCCCCTCCCTCAATCTTCCTCCCACTGTAATCTTCTCCAAAATCAGGACACTAAAAATTATAATTAGAATGGGCTCAATACAAAAACAAAGTGTTGGGAATATACCTTTCAGGCTGATAATTTTGTTGTTGTTAGTTCCGAAGTTGTGTCTGACCCATCGCAATGCCATGGACATTCTCCAGGCCTTCCTGTTGTCTACCATCTTCTGAAGTCCATTTAAGCTCACACCTACTGCTTCAGTGACTCCATCCAGCCACCTCATTCTCTGACGTCCCTATTGTCCTCAATCTTTCACAGCATTAGGCTCCTCTCCAATGAGTCCTTCCTTCTCATTAGATGGTAATAATTAGGTTGATAATAGCCCTGATTAAAAAGCAAAAGATCCTTTCCCCAAAGGGATTATCACTTCCAACTACAATGCTAAATAAGTGGAAACCACAACCCAACAAGATGCATGACTTCAGGGTGCTCTCTCTAGGAAACCTGGCTAACTGCATTTTTTTAAAATAAGAATTTCTGAGAATTAGAATTATGTTTAATCTGTGTAATAATGCAAACAAGCTGCTGTATTAGAGATCAAATCTTTTATGATTAAAGTAGTCTTGTCTTTTTTTTTGATAGCTGTGTGTCTATCAGCCTCCTGTGTTGTAACAACCTGGGATCTGGGTCATTACAATTACCCAGGTCATTACAACACAGGAGGCTGATAGACACACAGCCAATACCTCAGCCACACATGTCCTTACAAAAAAGCCAACCAATCTGCAAACATCAATTCCATCAACCAATCAAGAAATAACAACACAGGCAACCAGCCCGCTTACAACAGAGCCAACACACCACACCTCCCACTAGTATTTATAGAGAGACGGCAGCTCTGATCATGCTTTGCTCGTACAAGCACGAAGCTGAAAGCACCAGCCTGAAGATGTTCTAACAAATGATGTGATATTAGAAGAAAAGTTGCCTATGAACTCAATCCGAATAGAGTTGGAAGAGTTGGAAGGAGGTATACTAGTCCAACCCCCTGCTCAAGCCATTTCAGCCCCCTGCTCACTATCATTTCAGACAGTCTCTTCTTAAAATCCTCCAGTAATGAAGCAAGCACCATTTCTATACTTGAGTTTGCTAATAGTTAGAAAAGATACTGGAGCATTGCTGATAAGTTGAATTCAAAAAGGCTTTCAAAATAATTTTTATTTAAGCAAGACTTTTGACTATAATGTAGTTCTACACTATTTTTTACTTGTAATTGTTTTCTCTTACCATTATGCTGAGTTTGGAATGCTTTAATTTAATGTACAGAGAAATTCATTGTTGAATTGTTCATGAACACTGTCCATTCAGATTGGGGTAATGTATAATTAGATCCGTTGGAAGAAATGTCCCTCTGGGTTCAATTCCAAGTGGGGAGAAAGACACTGGAAACACAGAGACTACTTAGAAGGATGGTTTAATGGTGAACAGGACCACAAGGGTTTGAAGTCCTGGGTAGCTGACCACATGGAGTACAGAGTGAGATATATTTATACCCTCTCCTGGGCCTTGCAAGAATTGTATCCTATTTTTTTATTTTATTTAGTTTGTCAGTTGCTTACAAGATAATAGGTATAAGTAAAAACATTGTTATGAATACATGGATACGTATAAGAAAAATAAAAGAAATAATAGGACAGGGATGGTAGGCAAGTTGTTGCACTTATGCATGCTCCCTACAGGCCTCTTAGGAAAGGGATGAAGTCAATAGTAGTATAAATAATAATATTAGTCAAACTATTGGTTGCAGTCAAACTCCCATGGGGCTTTGCAGTCATAGCTGAGGTTGTCTGTGTCCCAGGCTTGGTTGAATCATGCTGAGTGATGTAATGAAGGGGGTTTGAGCAATTCCTATTATGGCTCAATGGTTTTGTCCTGGTTTGGATCTTGGATGAAGGCTAATCCTATCACCCTGGAGCTGAAGGTAGTTTTATCTTGTAGATAAGATGGCCCAGTCTTTCTGGGGCTATTAACAAAGGTTGGGGGGTGCTTTCCAAGAGCATGTTTCTCCTTTTCTCATCCAGGGAGGTATAAAATTCTGCCTTTTTAATATTTCCTAGAATATTTCATTCTTTTAGGAGAGGGGTAGGTGCTAACTTTCTACAGTTCTAAGGAAACAAGTAAATTGAGTGCTGCAGGATGGAGTCTGCATGTTACTATGACACAATCTTTGGCTATTGATAAGAACTATAAGGACCTGTGAGTTGTTGATTTTTAAGGAAATGTAATTTTTTTGCCCATGTATTGAAGGGTGGGAAAAAACGTAAACTTTCCAAATGAACACATTCTGTTCTCTAAATTACAGCTAAGTGTATTCTTGTAGTGCTTTTAGATAGGTAGTTTGTCCTTATAATTTGTGGCTTAACAAATAACACACATATGGTTCTATACAGATAATTTCAAATAAAGGGCTTTTCCCCCTCAGAGGATCTTACCTGATTCACTTCTTACATTAACCTATTTCTAATTTAGCCATGGAATCTTTTTATATTTAATGGGTTTCATTTATTTTTTAAAGATAATGGATGCACAGTTATACAATTGTGCACAGTTATGCACAATTGTATAACTGATGGCAAAATAATATTAACAAAGATACCAAGCAAAGTACATTGCTTTCCTAATATTAAACAGGGAAAAAGAAATTTGTTTTTTTTGAGTGAGTAACACTGTGTCCAGTATGTTATTGTTTTACAAATAGGGGGGAGGAAAGAATAACATCCCTAAGCAATATATATAAATGTTTGATTTCTGGCTCTTCCATTCTTCATTCTCCAACCAATTTGAAGTATATTTTAATATAAACTTTGGCAAGCATGCCTAACATATATTTATTTTTGCCTTGCTGCATAATGTGTAATATGTATTGAAGCCGCTCTTGCTTGAAGCTGTAATATATTTTAAATTGCTGAGAACTTGACTTTTCTTTGAAGCTCTGAAGCTTATGAGCAATTCCTGTTCCCTTGCAGAGCTGTTCCCCATCTCCCAAATTTTTGCTGGCCTTTCAAGGGAACAAGTGGTTTGAGAGCTTCCCAGCTCCCTAGTATAAAGCCTGCTTAAGTTTGTTTGCTTTGTATTTGCCCAGGCACACAGTAGGATGGTGGACAGCAGGCAATCTAAGGCATTTCCCTGTGTCTGTATGTATATGTGTAATGTGTGTCTGTTACTGCAGGTTATCTGGCAGCCTGGAATGGAACAATAACTAAATGGCTTTCTTTTCTCCTTATTCTTAACGTCTTGTTATTGGCAGATAAATGTCCTACTACAAACCACTGTATCTTCAAAGTTGATTAAAGGAATTGATAAACAGGAGAGACTGCCTTGTTGATTTTTTTTTTTTTTTTGCCATTTTATTAGGTGGGTATTTGGTTTGACAAACATCTGGTTTAAAGTTGAACTGTGAACTTCTGTTTGATGTTAAAAGATATAAAATTGCATTGTAAGCTAAATTGCATTCTAAGGGATTAGCTATGGGCAATTGATTTTATAATGTGTTTGGGTAGAGTGTGATAATATGTAAGCATAAGCAATCGCCAATCAATTTCTATTATATACATCCATTATATTGTTTCACAATCATGTTCAGCTTTTGGGAACAAGCTGGTGTTAGGGGGAAGACTATTCATGTTCTGAAGAACTTAAGTTTCTCTTTTTTGATTTTAGATAGACAACACCAGTGCATCTCAGAGGAAAAAAGATGGTATTGGGGAGCATTTTGAGAGAGAGAAAAAATTCTAAATCTGCTCTAAGGGATGTTTACTTCAGCTTAGTCAAGAAAGCTGAGCTTGTGCTCACAGTGGCTTTTTTGTCATCTGCAAAGAAGTAGGCAGCACCCTACAACAGATTGAATTAGTGCATAGTGTTACTAACATTAGTTGGCATTAACATTTCCATTAGAGGATTCTCTATTTACAAGTCCTCAAAACCAGCTAATTGTCTAGCATTTTATCTTCCATGTGACAACAAATTGAAGGGCTTCTTTCAGGAGGGACTGTTGAAGAAATACTTATGGTACAAAATAACAGAGGTGGACAGACGTCAGATAAATTGTGAAAGAGGGTATCACCAAGAAGGCAAAGGATGGAAAGCAATACAATAGTCGCTGAAAGAACAGGTGGCTGGCCAGAACCAAAAGGATTTGCAGATTATCAGGGAGGGGGGAGGGGCAGATGGCAGTATTAGAGGAAAGAAGGGAAAGCACTGAGTGGAGAGGAAAATAACTCTGAAGATCATGTGTCAACAAAAAAAGAGAGAAGAAATGCTGCAGCCAAGAGGAGGGGTAGACACTGTGAAGGAGTTGGGAGACGGCATGAAAACAGAAGTACCAGCAAAGTTTGCCATTTGTTGAGCAAAATAGTGTTCCAGAGGAAAATATTGAGGGAGAAACGATTTCCAGATGATTCTCATATGATTTCCGGATGATTCTGCAATATTTTCTTCTCTCACTGCATTATTTTACACAATTCCTTATGCCAGGAATAAGCGTAGGAAAGATTAAGACCTTCCAAGACTTCAGATTATGACGTGCGCGTAACAGCTGATGTTCTGCAAAAACACTGTTTGTTTCAGCTGGGTCTTAGAATAGAACCCGAATCCTGTGCAAATGAGAAGAGGGGAGATTTTCCCCAGAAGAAAAAGCCTTTACCTTTCTCAGCTTGTGACTGAAAGCCATTGCATGATTTGGTCCATCTTGAGCCGTACTCTCTGAAAAACTAGAGGCCCGTGCCCTCATTTTCCTCCCCATTAATTCCATCTTATCCTCTTCTAATCTTCTCTGAAAGGGTCAGGAGAGCCCACAGGTGACCAGGAACAAAACAGCCCCCCCTTTCTTCTGCCTAGCCTCCTTCCCACGCTATCAGGGAGTCTGTTCAAGGGCAGCAATGCCACTCTGCCTGTTGCTTTCTGGGTAGCCCAGTAATGCCCCTGGTTTGGTAATGGAGGAAGAACCATGTGCACCACCTTCTTGGCCATCACAACTCTAATACTACTGCTACGTCGACGCTTCTTCAACAAAGTTGAACCGTAGGTCTCCTCATCCTCCTCTTACTTTAGAGAAGCAGTTTTAGCAGCTTTTCTGGCAGTGAGCCTAGGGGTGGGTGGTTGCCTGCTTCTTAGTCATAAAGAGCTGTAGTTTGTATGAATGTATTGTTGTTGACTTTTGGAAAGTGGATCTTGAGATATCAAAGTGGCTAGTTTAAGATGAATTTCTGCTCAGGTTTTTAATCTAGTTTCTGAGATAGATGATGTTGTGGGTTTTTATCTCTGGTGCCAGTGCATATTCTACCCAAACAATTTTATTTCAGTGAGTAGGTCTTAGGGATTACATATAAATGATTTTCCACAAGAGAATTTCAATATGGCTTTCTAGGAAGCTATATGATACAGAGCCCTGGTATATTTGGGGTGGCACTGCTCAATGTAGGACATGACAAGGCTTCTGAGGTGGATTTTTCTTTTTAAATTTGTATAAAAATTCTCTTACATTTCCTAACTAGTCTTTGAAATGACATTTAGCCTGTTGATCTAGGGCTGAATTATCAGTCACCATGAATCCTTTCTCCCCCGGCCCCCAAAATTCAGGTTTTTATTAGGAACATTCACCATCCCAAGAGGAGTTAGTTTAAGATGAATTATGGAACAATGAGATGCATTAATGCTTGTATGATGCTTAATCAAGATGTGTTTTGCCTTCCTTTGCTTAGTAATTTTCTGAAGTTAGACTGAACAGAGAAGGTGGGATTGAATGGCAGAGTCTGTATATGGAATTTTGTGGCAAATATTGAATTATAGCTAGTATGAGATGAAATGCTGTGCAGGGTTTTCCTTCTGTGCCAAAACATCAAGCAGAACCTTTTAGATCCCAGTAAAGATACTGAGATTTAGAGTTCCTTGTCATACCATAGGAACACATCCTAAAATGGGCTTCCACATTCAGCTGTTACCTTCTAAAATGCCTTGGTTGTTGGCAGTGGTTAGTTCTGCTATAGGAAATGTGGTTTATTTATTTCCTTTATTTTCACTGCATTCGTTTAGCTGTAATGGTACTGTATAATATTTTAGTCCTGTTGAAATGCAAATCTTCAATCTCTAATAGTTGGGGAGAAAAGATAATACCAGTTAGCAATTGGGAAAAAGGAAAATGAGATAAGGAAATATAGGAACAGTAGTGACTTTAAGATAAATTAATCCCTCCTTTTTGAGCTTAATTTATTTTATATTACTCTGATATATGGTTTCAAATAGCAAGATTTTACATTCAATTATCTATTACTTATATGGCATTAATTGTAGAAACTGAAAATAACTTCTCAATCAACCACTGTTTTTTAATATGCAAATATTTGAATGTGCCTACATGATCTATAATTACTAAAATCTTTAAAAAAATAAAAAGTAGGAGAAGATAGTATACAATGGTGAGGTTATGATATGAGAGAATTAGATTTTTGGGAAAGAAGTTTTTTTTTTTTACCTTTAGTGCCAAATTAATACAGATAATGGACAATCCAAGTGGCATTTGCAGTAGGCTGTATGAAAATGAAAACCAGTCCTGCTTTCCAAGTAGGTTGTGAAGCATGTGGATTTTGCAGGGTCAGATTCCGGTTACGGTTTAAGTATCTCTTTGAAACAACTTAGATGTGTATGGAGCATGCCTATTACTTGTGCCAAATGACTATAGAGAAGAAGGAAGATGTCCTTGACAGAAATATGCAGGATCTATTGCCTGGGTAAAAGAACTCAAGCACATTTTAAGCACAGAATGTCCAGATAATGTTTGGAAGCAACTCGTGCACCTTGCTGATTCACTGTCCTATTAAGAAAATGGAGAGATTGCAGCACAATCAAACTTATAAGATTCTGTTATTAGAATCAGTCTAAATAAAAATAGTTTTAGCTTTCTTGGAGCTGAATTTTTGGTCTGGCTCATTTAATGGAGCTGACAATGATAGTTTAAAAGAACCAAATCTAGCTGAGTTCTCTAAATTAAATTAGAGAATATTAAAAGACACCCCCCAGATAATTGTCTAAATGATTAGGCCTCTTTTTCCACCCAGAGATCCTATTGAATGGTAGTACTTACTCACTCTAACAATAGTAAATATTTTATTTGCCTTCTCTTCTTCCTCATCTATCAAATATCTTGTTATTTCAATGCATCTTAACAATCCAGAACATAGTTCTAGCCACAAGGCATCTCTACAAGGAAAATTGATGTCTGCAAATAGAAGCCTTTCCTCTGGGATAGATTTGGGTTACAAATGCACAAAGCTATTTTTCGACTGAAAAATGGTTTGACACTTAAAGATTCACATTATTTCAGCCAATTAGAGTCCAAAACTGGATATAATTATCCTTAGTTATATAGATAAAGTAATAGCAACTGAGGTGCACTGACAAATGTTTGTAGATTGTTAGTATACAATGTTTACATTTTAATGGTTCACTTTTTAAAAAGGAAATTAGAGAGGAATCGTGTATTTCCTTAAGAATTTGGAAGTCCCATGAACTGGACATTGCTTGTGTCCCAGACCTGGAAAATCAGGTAGTCATTTGAACAAATTCCTTACATCAAACCAAATCTTTATTGTGGTTAGTTCATATTCACAGTAAAGAAAATGTGTGTTGCATATATGGGAAATCTAGTCTGCTTCCTTCTGGTTCTTTGATGCATGTGTTTGATGGAACTGAATATAAAATCCTATATTACTGGATAGCAATAAATAAATCTCATAAATAAATAAGCAAGCCTGATCATATATGATTATATGAGGTCCTTAGTGCTCCTCTAAACTTGGTTATTTTCTTGTGAACATTTCATTATCTAATTAAGTAACATTATCAGTGCCAACAGTGATAGTGGCTAGCACTAATGTTACCTAGTCAGATAATGAAATGTCTGCAAACAAACAGCCATGCTTAGAGGGCACCAAGGATTCTCCAATTCAATCCTGATTTACATATATTTTTATTTATTTATTTATTTGATTTGTCAATCGCTTACAAGATAATAGGTATAAGTATAAACATAGTTATGAATATATGAAATGGGTACATATAAGAAAAATAAAAAGAAACAATAGGACAGGGATGGTAGGCACATTGGTGCGCTTATGCATGCCCCCTACAGACCACTTAGGAAAGGGGTAAGGTCAATAGTAGAAAGTCTAAGTTTAAGAGTTTGGGGAAGAAACCACAGAGTCAGGTAGAGTATTCCAGACATTGACCACCCTGTTGCTGAAGTCGTATTTTCTGCAATCAAGTTTGGTGTGGTTAACCTTGAGTTTGTATCTATTGTGTGCTCTTGTATTGTAAGGGTTGAAGCTGAAGTATTGACAGGTAGGACATTGCAATGTATGATTTTATATACTATACTTAGATCGGACCGAAGGTGGCGTAGTTCTAGGTTTTCTAGGTGTAGAATTTCAATTCTGGTGGCATAAGGTATTCTGCAATGAGTAGAGGATATAAATATTTCTTGTGAAATATTTCTGGACTTTCTCAACTGTGTTAATATCAGATACGTAATGTGGGTTCCAGACTGATGAGCTGTATTCAAGTATAGGTCTAGCAAATGTTTTGTATGCTCTAGTTAGTAGTGTGATATTATCAGAGAAAAAGCTATGTAGGATTAGGTTAACAACTCTTAATGCCTTTTTGGCTATGTAGTTACAGTGGGCTCTAGTACTTAGATCATTAGAGATGAGTATTCCAAGGTCCTTGACAGAGTTTGGAATATCAACAAGGTTTTGACTATTCAGCTTATATTTTATTTTCTGATTTTTTTTTGCCAATATGTAAGGCAGAGCATTTATTTGTTGAGATTTGAAGTTGCCATTTGTTTGATCATTCTGATACATAGTCAAGGTCTTTTTGAAGGGTAACAGTATTTTCTGTGGTGTTGAATAGCTTTACATCATCAGCAAAGAGAACGCAGTTGCTCTTAATATGATCACAGAGGTCATTTATGTAGTATATGAAGAGAGTTGGTCCTAGAACACTGCCTTGGGGGACACCACTGTTGACAGGTACAGAATTTGATAGGACACTCCCAATTTTGACCATTTGTTATCTGTTTGACAGGAATGCTTCTATCCAGTTATGCAGGTGTCCAGAGATAACATAAGATTTTAGTTTTAGTAGTAATTTGCTCTCTTCCATTGGATACATCTGGTTAGGAAACTATGAGGAAATGCCAGATTACCTACCCCTGGGAGTTATAAAAACACACTAGGTAAACCAGTTGCATATACAATTTGTTTGCCAAGATGTATAAACTTTATTTGATCTATCTATATAAATTTCAAGGAATCAAGCTTAAGTCGAGGGATTTTTTAAAGTCACAAAACACTAGGCAATCCCATATTTTTCTAGTGTAATGTTTAGATCCAACTTGGGTAGTTAATTTATGATTTAGTGTTTGATGCAAGGCTACCCAGTTGAATTAATTTAATAAACAATGATTATCTTAATCATCCATGAGCAATGATTGTCCAACCTCTTCTTAAATCCTACAGAGATGGCGGTCTGGTCCATTGTTTTAAAGCTCTTTGCATCAGGAAGTTTTTCCTTATATTTAAATAAGACACATTAGTAAATACGTGTTGTATTAACAAGAGGTTGCTACTAGAATACAATCCAAATCTATTCTTCACCTTTAAAATACTAAATAGTCTGAGCCCTAGTGACCTTCTGCAGCAACCATGTAGGAAATACAATATGTGATCAGTACAAGTGATGCATTGTGCTTAGCTGGGACTTCCTCCTTCCTTTCTCGTACTAATTTTCATTTTGCTATTTGGGAAATATTTGTCAAAACATTAAATTATTTAGTCCCCTCTTCCTATCCTTCTCTTTCACTCTCTTTTTCAAATATACAAGGGGGGAGAGGGAAGAGATGTGTGCTATCCAGAAAACACCATGTTGGTTAACACTTCTGATTAAGCAGTGCAATAAAACAATAGGCAATCAACAGAAATTATGTGGCTGAATTCATCTTTCCTATGTTGTCCGTCTCATTTCCTTTCGCTGTTTTAACAGCTTTTCTCTCTCTTTGATCTTGTAATTATGAGTTAAACAATCCCTCTCTCTGGCCAGAAATCTGAATTAAAGCACCTCCATGGATGACTATCTAACATCTCTTTGAGTATATCCAGCGAAGGAAAGTCTGCCATTTCTCTGGTGAATTGGTTCCATTCTTAAACGGTTCTTAATGTTAGAAAGCTTTTGTCAAACATTCAGTTGGAATTGAAACTTCAACCCATTAGGTAATTTCCTGTAATCTAGAATGAAAAAGAACCTTCTGTGTGGAGAAGATCATTTTCTTACCTATAGAAATCTTTAAAAAAAGATACTGAAAATTTCTTCTCGTTATCAATCAGATGAATAGAGCACTTTCATTGATAGAAAATTTTTAAAATTATTTTGGATTTCAATCTAGACATTGATGTATTTTGAAAGAACAGGTCAAGAATATGTCTTAAATATGTGTAAATATGTGTGTCATGCAGTCAGTCATATGCACTAAGATGTCTAGAGTTTTCTATATCTATGCATTATTCACAAATGATTTACAGATTGTACACATTGACTGAATTTTATATATTTAGTGCAGGTAATTTCCAGCTGCAAAAAGGGATTGTTATGAAGGGCTTGTATATGGTGGAAATTTGTCCTTAATCATCTAGAGTATAGCTTCTTGAAGGAAAAGACCTGAGGGAATATTTCTATTTTTGACGAATTACAGTGCAATTTCAGATATATCCTGTACCAAATTTGGAAATGCCCACCATTGCACAATTTGCTAGTAAAATTTCCATCTTTTAGATTTCAGGATTATGTACACGGTTCGCTCTGCTCTGAACAGATTTTCTTTCTAAATGAACAGCTAAGAACATAACAGGAAAGAAAACAACTGTTATCATTAATAATAATGCTTTAAATAAAGGAAGCTGATGGACCGACCCACCAAATAGTGCTACCTATTGTCATACATAATGATTCAATACCTGCTTTTCTTTGTTCTCTGTGGGGATAAAATGCCTATTTTTAGAATATAATAATAATTATTTATTTGAAGCCAGCTATTAGCTGTCTCCAGTGGTAACTCATGTATTGACTGCTTATCTGTCAGTTTCCTTCCTTAGGTTGATAAACATGTCCTAAATCCATCTCTAACTTCTGACAAGAAATTCTCACTATTTGTTTCATTCATTTTCACTTCCCAGTGAGGATTTTAATGTATCATTTGCTTGCTTCATAATTTTATGGGGAATCCAAACATGGCCACCTTACACAGGTAGCTCTCCAATGTATTCCCATCTGTTTTCTTTTCATAGAACAATATATCCGAAATTGAACATTTGAGCATGCTCTTTTGTTCCTGCTGGGAAGCATTAAAAAAAACCCAACCCTCACATCTGTATATTTTATTCAACATAAAGAAAACAGTTATTTTATATTTATGGACAAACAGTCAAGACCATTTTAAAATGGTCTGAAAAATCCATTCTCGTTCAACTCGTTATGCAGATGGGAGTGAAGGACACACTGAATGGGTTCTTCTCCTTCCTAAAAGGTCAGTTTCAATCAGTGGGACAAGGGAGAGGTTGAGCTGTCAGGCATCCTGATTAGGGGTGAGAGCAGGGGTGGGATTCTACCAGTTCGCACCTATTTGCTAGAACCGGTTGTTAACATTCTAAGCAGTTCGGAGAACTGGTTGTTAGAAGAAATTACTGGCTTAATCCTGTAAGGAAGGCAGGAAGGAAACATTCTGGTGTTGCTTACAGAAACTGCCTCTCTGTTAACCCTTATTACATTCTTAGCAGGACTAGAATTCCTGTCTCAGGAACTTCTCTGGAATTATTTTTCCCTCCTTTTCTGGTAGTTTGCTTGTGTGGAGGGACCATTCAAAGTTACAAAGTTAACAACAGAACCGGTTGTTAAAAAGTTTGAACCCCACCCCTGGGTGCGAGCAAGTTTGGCTCTTTCTCCCTTACTGTTTAATGTAGACCACTGGATAGCCACAGGTGGTCAGAAAGTGAGGTATCATTAATATATGGATGATATTCAGTTATATAGCTGTTACCTTGGGTCAATCAGCAGCTGCAGTTACTGTTATATTCTGATGTTTAGAAACTGTTACGGATGTGAAGAAACAGGTTGAGACTTAATCCCAGCAAGGCAATGGTAGGGGATAGGGAAGATGATTACTCCAGAGGAAGCTCATCTGGTGAAGCAAGTTAACAATCAAGGAATGTCCTTAGATTCAGCAACATATGCTGGAAAAGCAATAGGAGGTCATGGCCCAGAGAAACTTTGCACTAGTTCATCTAGTGCCACTTGCAGCCATTTCTGGAATGGGAGCTTTGCTGATGGTGGGTCATACCCAGGGTGGGATTCAAATTTTTTAACAACCGGTTCTGTGGGTGTGGCTTAGGTGCTGGGCATGGC
This sequence comes from Bungarus multicinctus, assembly GCA_023653725.1. NCBI lineage: Eukaryota > Metazoa > Chordata > Lepidosauria > Squamata > Elapidae > Bungarus > Bungarus multicinctus. The sequence continues at coordinate 116,375,980 of CM042834.1, read as the reverse complement.
TTGGTGGTCAGATGACTGGGTGGGCATGGCTTGGTGGTCATGTAATTGGCTGGATGTGGCCAACTCAATATCACTAACATCGAGGCACACCTCTCCTCTCATGACTGTGGGGATGCTGCAACAGTTGTAAGTGTGAAAAAAGATCATATGTCGCTTTTTTCAGTGCCATTGTGTGGAGTGAATGGTCACTCCACACAAGCAAAGTACCAGCAAAGGAGGGGGAAAAAACTCCAGAGATGTTCCTGAGACAGGAAGTCTAGTCCTGGCAGGAATGTAATAAGGGTTAATGGAGAGGCAGTTTCTGTAAGCAACACCAGACTGTTTCCTTCCTGCCTTCCTTACAGGATTAGGCCAGTAATTTCTTCTAACAACCGGTTCTCCAAAGGCTTAGAATGTTAACAACCGGTTTTAGCAAATAGGTGCGAACTGGTAGAATCCCATCCCTGGTCATACCCTTATCGCTTCCAATATGTACTGGATTATTGCAATTCATTCAATATGGGGCTCTCCTCACAGTTGATTCTAAATGCAGCAGCCCAGATAGCTATCAGTTTGACTATACTTACCCAGGTCTATCAGTATTTGGCTGATATAAATTGGAGATCCTGGTTGTTACCATTAAAACTCTCTATTACTTTGGTTCTGGACAGCTCTAACACCACCTGCTCTGGGTGGAATCTGCCCATCCTGTGAGATCTATGAGGGAAAGCATCTTTCAGGTTTTATCTCTGAAGAAATGTTGTCATCAGGGACCCCAAGATAAGGCTTTTTGTCCCCCTCCCACCTTCCTATGGAACAATAGGAATAAGAGTAGTGCCTCTTTATATTTCTGAAGATTTCTGTTAACCTGGTTCTTCTGTAGGATTTGGGAATGGAAAGAGTGAAGAGTGTGATGCCAGTTATTGGTAAGGGGTAGTTTAATATTTTTGAATTTTTTTGGTATTTCTATCATTTTAATGATTGTATGTAGGGATAGAAAATTGCTTGGAACCTTGTTTGATTGGGAGCAAATTTTCCAGTTCTAAAAAATAAGTAGCTAAAGTTGAATTAGCAAAGGAACATTTTAAAAGAATAAAATTATTTCAATACAACTTACTACAATAATGATAGGCCCATATTTCTTTTTTCTGTTTTAAATTTAATATACATATGCCCATATATACACATCACACCTTTCCTATTGAGGATAAGCAACATTATGCAAAGTATAGAAAAGGAGTGTCATCCAAATGAATTAAAGTTATAAGATAAGAAAAATAAATAGATGCAATTCATTTACACCAACCCCACTCACTCTATCTCTCCATAATTTATAACTTGGCTTCCACAAATCCACAAATACTTTAACACTATCTTTGTCCTTTAAATCTAAATCCTCATTCATTTTCTCTGTATGACTAAGCCATTGCATATTTCTTTCTTTTTTTTAAAGTGTCATGCTTGGGCATATGCAAACTTAACTTTCCTTTACTGAAAATAAAATTTTAATAAATGAATCCAAGCATTTTCTGCCCAATCTTAAAACTTCCCCAGAAGAACTAAGCAAATCACCTTCTTCTTGCTCTAACCACCCATTTCTTCTGCTTCAATACCAGCAGCCTTTGTGGCTCTTAAAAGACGTGGTGTTTTGCCAGATGTAGTCCCAGCCAAAGGCTTTGTTTCTTTTATGTGATAGCCTATGGGGAAATTAAATGCCATATCTCTGAAAGCAGACAGGAGGGGAAAAAGAGAGAGAGAATATATTGAGGTAAAAGAGCTTCAATAAACGGATAGGACAGCATGGCATAAGAATCGAGGGTGACATAAATATCATGTTGTTGGGATAAAATGCCTGTAAAGAACTACTTACATTTGTCTGAGGTCTAGTCTGTACAAACAATTCTATACTGTATCATTTTTGGGGGGGTTCCAAATAACTTTTGAAATATTTTCATTCAACACAGAATAACGTAAACAGTGCTCAAAAACGGTATTGCCTGACTAAAGATGTCAAGATCTTTCAATCTTGACATCTTTGGTCAGGCAATATCTTTCTTCAGCCCAGTCAATATTGTTTTTAAGTCCTGTGGGTCTCTTAATCAAGCACAATGTTACATTAAACCAGGGGTGGGATTCTACCAGTTCGCACCTATTCACTAGAACCGGTTATTAACATTCTAAGCAGTTCAGAGAACCGGTTGTTGGAAGAAATTAATCATGTAAGGAAGGCAGGAAGGAAACATTCTGGTGTTGCTTACAGAAACTGCCTCCCCGTTAACCCTTATTACATTCTTGGCAGGACTAGATTTCCTGTCTCTGGAACTTCTTTGGAGTTTTTTTTTTCCTCCTTTGCTGGTACTTTGCTTGTGTGGAGTAACATTCAAAGTTACAATGGCACTGAAAAAAGTGACTTATGACTGTTTTTCACACTTATGACTGTTGCAGCATCCACACAGTCACGAGAGGCCAGGCGAGGAGATGCGTGCCTCGATGTGAGTGATGTTGAGTTGACCACGCCCAGCCAGTAACATGACCACCAAGCCGTGTCCACCCAGTCACATGCTCACCAAGCCATGCCCACCAACTAAGCCATGCCCACAGAACCAGTTGTTAAAAAATTTGAATCCCACCCCTGCATTAGTCCATTTCTGGATATTAGAGAATAATCATTTTATGTTAATTTTTTTGTCTGCCATGTTTTTACAATGGAAGATTTTAATGTTTTTCATTGTTTTCATTTTGTTAGCCGCCCAGAATCATTGGATGCAAAATGGGTGGCAAATAAATTTCATAAATAAACAAAAAGAGCTCTCTTACTATTCTGGTGGCATATTATGGCAAGTCCAACACTTTCTGGTTACCAACTAACAAGGCAGAAGTGCAGGGAGAAAGAATATTAACTGCTCTTTACATCAAGATTTAGGATTGGCCTAAATGTTTCAAGTATTTGTTGAAAGTCTTTAATTTTGTTGGGGATTCTTTAAATCATCAGTCCACTCCATCTTGCCATGTCTAATAATATTCCCTCAAGGGACTTTTAATTCATATGAGAAAGAGTCTGGCAAGGAGGAGAGATCTGAACAGTAGATTTCCTCCCCACAATTCAGAGATTATCCTTCAGTTAGAGAAATACTACATATCTCAAGGTTACTAAAATCCTTTTCCAGGGGCTATCAAAATGTGCCTTAAACAGATAAATTACTTAGACATAAGGGATAGAGTTATAAAACCATACCAAAATGATATGAAGAAATTCCATTGGCAATGTTCCAGTTTATTAGAAAAATCTCTTTGGTATATGAATTTGGGGTGCTGTGGTTAATAATGCTGCAGCAAGCAACCTCCATTGAAAAAGCCTTAAAAGGTCTTTTAACTGAATTCATTCATTAGATCAAACTGGATTTGTTTTAAAGAATCTCATGTTGGATAAGCTAAATATTTGAATATATTAATAATATAAGTAAATTGATAATATAAATAAAAAAGCAAGTAGCTATAATTTCTCTTAATATGAGAAAGTATTTGATAGCGTAATTTAGAATGGCCTTTCAATGATTCCAGATAAGATGAACTGTGGTTTGAATGTAAAGCATAAAGAATAAGAAACCAAGATCCTGGAAAATGGAGTTTTGTCAGAAAAATACAGTGCAACAAAAAGAGAAAAACGTATCTGCCCCTCTTCTTCTTTATTTCTACTGGTATTGGAACCATTTCCAAGGAAGGCATACCAAGAAAATAACATTTTAATACATTGGCAAATGAAGAACACAAATTAAAACCACAGGCAAATAACATTGCACTTATAGTTACTCATCCAAAGAATTGCCTAGAATTAATAGTGGAACATATATAGGAGTATAGTTCAGTGTCAGGATATTGGAGTAATAAGATTCATATAGAATTTATTGAAGAAAAAATAGAATATCTTCAGCAAATCACAGGTTTTAATATCATTGCTAAAAACAGGTATAGGGAAATCTGAGGGAGTCCAGAAGTGCGAACTAATAAAACAAACAAACAAATATCTCCTTTACAAAAACAATAATTACTTTTTTCAAAATAATTATTCGCAGATTTGGAAAAACATGATTGTGGCTATTTTAAGAGGAGAAATCTAATATAGTTATTTGTAGAAAGAACTGCAGTGGTAAAAGTGAATACTTTACCAAGGACTGAAGACAAGTATTAAATGAATTAAGTGGCAAAAAAATACTTTTATATAGTCCAATAAAAGACTGAAGATCAAGCAGAACTGTATATACTGTAGAGACAGCAAACATTAAGGCATTTCTTGAAGCAGATATTTCATCAAATATCACAAGAATGTAAATAGATAAGGAAGAGAAAAGCAGAACTTGATAGATTTGGCCAGCATTCTTTTTTTCAAAATGGAACTATTTTTTTTTTTACAAGAGAGTTTGACAAGAAAAGAAAAACCTACTTGCTACCTTTTATTTGCTACATCACATGTTAAATTATAGTTCCTACCTTAAACTATTCAAACCTGGGTGACAAAAACAGGTTAACAGATGTAAATTGTAGCTTATCTTAAATATTCCCCATGGCTTTTAGGAAATCAATATTTTTTCTTTAAGTGGGATGATATTTTGGTTTGAGATAACATCAAGATTAGAGAGCCTAAAAGGCAAGATAACATTTTTAGTCACAAAAGACAAAGCAATGCCAACCAAAATATCAGCAGGAATTTATTCTAGTCAGAGAACTAATTTTTCTAGCCCTACTACCTTAACCACTACACCAAACTGGCTCTCTAGAGAACAATATATAATTAGACATCAAAATAATCTTTTCAACAAATGTTGTCAAATTTGTCTCTATGAGGTGTGACCTCTACCTAAAGAATTACAGTAATTGCAGTGGCTATGGAGTCATCTAAGCAATTTTCATAATATGCATTTGTCATGGATTCAGAGTGGGTAATTAGTGATTCTGTACTTCCGGTATATTGCAATTGAACTGATTTGGAGGAAAAAATAAGTTATGAGAAAAATTTGCATGAAGGAAAGTCTTGTTCCAATGAATTTAGTAAGAGTTTGTACAATTAGTTTTTATATGAAATTTTGTTCTCAGAACACTCTGTCTCTTCCCTGCAGCCCCCACAGATTGTGATATACCATGCAAACAGCAGATTCATTACCTATCGTCTTTAGTATGAAAATCCCCAACGCAATGTTATCCAGTTCTCCAAAACATAGCTGCATTTATAGCCTATTGCTGCTAGTTCCTGCTCTATCTGTTAGACTTGACTCTCAGCACATTTTCTATTAAGTTGCTCATTGACAATTAATTACTTGGAATATGGATGTTTGCAGATAGCTGTCAAACATTTGCTCAAAGTTCTTTTCATAACTCAATCAATCTTTCTTTAAGTGGGATGATATTTTGGATTGAGATAACATCAAGACTGGAGAGGCTAAAAGACAAACCAAATGACAGCCTGAGCATGAGAAAATTGATTGGGGCCACAGCACAACTTTTCAAGCACTTTCCTACTGTGCCTCTGATCCTGATTCCTATATACTTCCATTCTAATTGGTCAAAAGAAAAAAAAAGCTTACCCAGCATACTATTTGATCACTCCTTGAGCCTTACCACAACCAGATTGTAATAGGTAATTACAACAGTTCATTTAGTGACTATTCAAAGTTACAACGGCACTGAAATGACGGACCTATGACCATTTTTCACACAACTATTGCAGCATCCCCATGGTCACGTGATCAAAATTCACTGACACATATTTATGATAATTGCCGTGTCCTTGGATCAGGTAATCACATTTTGCAACTTCTGACAAGCAAAGTCAATGGGGAAGCTAGATTCACTTAACAACCTTGGCACTAACTTAACAACTCCAGTGAGTCGCTTAACAACTGTGGGAAGAAAGGTTGTAAAATGGGGCAAAATTCACTTTACAAACATTTCATTTAGCAATAGAAATTTTGGGCTCAATTGTGGTTGTAAGTCAAGGACTACCTGTATGCCCAACTGTGATGACTCTCCTGGATGATTCCACAGATACCGCTCTAGATGTCAACTCAGGGGAGGATGAACCAGTTCTTGGCATGTCAGGGAACTGAGTTAATTGATGGCTCTGAGCAGCTATCCGGAAGTGATTTGGCTGAGGTTCCAGCTGGGGAAAGCATGTGATTGCAGAGGGTTAGTGAGGAGGAGGAGGATGTGCCTTCTGTACTGATCCAAGAACACATAGGGCAGAGAAAAGGCAGAAGCAGAGACGGCCAGACTACTTGAGAGAAGGAAGCCTCACCCTTCTTGATGAGCTGCACTGGAAGCTGCCTATTTGGCACAGCAGATGGAGGGTGACATTGTTGGGAACAATGTTTGTTTCCTAGCTGTGTGTTTTCCAGATGTGATGCTTCCTGCCTCGTTTTGGATTGATACCGGACCTTGACTTGAATCGTGCCTTGGAAAATCTGGACTTTTCTTGACTTGTGAACTCTCTTGTGTTGTGGATTTAAATTTGCCTGCTGGATTTATTTTGTTTGAGAAACTTTCCAGTGCTTTGTGCATTCTTTGGCCATTGCTTCGTGGACTAACATTGGTCTGCTTGTGGCTGGACTTAATTGGGATAGTTCTGGGTTTTTTGGTGAAGGGAATTGCTGGGAAAGATTAATAAAGCCACTAAACCACAGTTATATGTATGCGTGTGAGTGAGTGGGGCAGCACAGCAAGCCCAATGCACGATTTCCCCATTATATCCCTGCCTTCTCCAAATCCAAAAGACATATTGCAAAGTGCCACCCATGTGCTTGTTACCCCTAAGCTTACAGAGGGCACTGCTCTGCCCAAGCCAACCAGCAACTGAACACAAAAATACAAGCTTTTCAGCATTCACACGCTGCTTTAACTGGCCATCACTGAATTTCTTGCCAGTCCTTAGACCTCCAAATCCATTGTGTGCACACAAGGCAGCTCCTCTTCCTTCCTTTACAAATAGATGTTTTGTGGCATACTTCCCCCATCTCTTTCTTTCTTTCTTTCTTTCTTTCTTTCTTTCTTTCTTTCTTTCTTTCTTTCTTTCTTTCTTTCTTTCTTTCTTTCTTTCTTTCTTTCTTTCTTTCTCTCTCTCTCTCTCTCTCTCTCTTTTAAGTGTACACGTATGTTGATTTCTTCCTGGTAAGGTGATCTGGATTGTTTTCAAAAGAAGACTGATTTTTGAAAGAGTGAATTCATTGAGAAATCTGTAACACTTCTCTCTCAGATCGGCTTCATTGAAATGGCACTAATTATTTTGCAGTGATTTACATAAAACAATATTTTGTACTCAGTCTCTAGAACAATTTTCATCTGCTCAATATATTCAGCATTCCCACTTCTTCCTTTGAATTGTAGTGAATAAAGAAAATGCATCTTTCCATAGTGTTGTTCTTGAGAACAACAATGCAGGAAGTCCTTGATTTACAACAGTAAATTTAGTGACTGTTTGAAGTTAGAATGGCACCGAAAAAAGTGACTTAAGACTGTTTTTCACACTTATAACCATTGCAGCATCCCCATGGTCACATGATCAAAATTCAGATGCTTGGCAACTGACTCATATTTATAACGCTTGAATTGATCCCCTTTTGTGACCTTCTGACAAGCAAAGTCAATGGGGAAGCCAGATTCACTTAACTACGGTGTTACTAACTTAACAACGGCAGTGATTCACTTCACAACTGATGTAAAATGGGGCAAAATTCAGTTAAAAAGTGTCTCGCTTAGCAACAGAAATCTTAGGCTCAATTGTGGTTTTAAGTTGAGGACTAGCTGTATAGTTAGATGTGATATAAAAATTCAGTCAGTTCCTTCTGTGTTTTTTCTGAAATTGGGAGCTCAGGACCATTCACAGACTCCCTGAAAGTAAGTCTTCCCATCAGTGTTCTCAATATTAGTGGGACTTAACAAGATTAGCTATTGTTAGGTTGCTCTTTTGTTATATTGTTTTCCTCTTTTAATCTTCTTACTGAAAGAATGCAATGTAAGCTGCTCAGAGTCCTTCTGGATGGGAGCACATAAACCGAAATAATATATGGTGATGCTTACTGTCTCTTTAATCTGTACCAGTGAGAAGTCAAGGAATGGTCTCCTTCATATATTGATAATATTATGAGGGCCCTTTGACACAGGAAGGCAAATATTGCTTCCAAAAATGTTGAATTTCAGTTCCTATCAGTCCTGTATCAGTATCATTACTGGTAAATGATTGTAAGCTGCTGGTCCCAAAATCTAGAAGGTAGTAAGTCTTTCCCTGACCTACAAAAATCTGAAACTAACCAAGGTTCTCAGATGAAAAGCATTCAGTCTTACCTAGCAAAAGCTGATTTGCACTCCCATCTTGTATGCAATGATATACAGACCAGGGGTGGGATACAAATTTTTTAACAACTGGTTCTACGGGTGTGGCTTAGTTGGTGGGTGTGGCTTGGTGGTCATGTGACTGGTTGGGCATGGCCAACTCAACATCACTCACATCAAGGCACGTATCTCCTCTCCTGGCTTCTTGTGACTGTGGGGATGCTGCAACAGTCGTAAGTGTGAAAAATGGTCATAAGTCACTTTTTTCAGTGCCATTGTAACTTTGAATGGTCACTCCACACAAGCAAAGTACCAGCAAAGGAGGAAAAAAAAAACTCCAGAGAAGTTCCAGAGACAGGAAGTCTAATCCTGCCAAGAATGTAATAAGGGCTAGCGGAGAGGCGGTATCTATAAGCAACACCAGAATGTTTCCTTCCTGCCTTCCTTACAGGATTAGGCCAGTAATTTCTTCTAACAATCAGTTCTCCGAACTGCTTAGAATGTTAACAACCGGTTCTAGCAAATAAATGTGAACCGGTAGAATCCCACCCCTGATACAGATATTATATCAGCCAATGAGCTAGGATCCTGATAATAAACAAAAATATTTTAGCACAAGATATGGTAGATAGTATTGTCTGGAATACTCTACCTGACTCTGTGGTTTCTTCCCCAAACCCCCAAAACTTTAACCTTAGACTGTCTACTATTGACCTCACCCCTTTCCTAAGAGGTCTGTAGGGAGCGTGCATAAGCGCACCAACGTGCCTACCATCCCTGTCCTATTGATTCTTTTATATTTTATTTTTCTTATATGTATCCATGTATTCATAACTATATTTTACTTATACCTATTATCTTGTAAGCAATTGACAAATAAATAATAATAATAAAAAGCTGCTGCTGTTCTTATTGCTACCCAAAATAAATAGACTCTCTTTTCCCTCCCAAACTTCAGAGAAACAACAGAAGAACCCAAGGAAACTGTATCAGATTCTTCTAAAAGGTAACACAGTCCATTTATATAAATGCATTCATTTCGGTAAAGTTTTCATAGCAGAAACTCCTGACTGGGTTATATCCAGACTTTAAATCAGATTATATAATTGTGAACATTCCTTTTTAGATCCATTAATAGAATTAAACACAAAGCTTGCTGCAATTTTCCAAGCTCAAAGTAAGCTATTTGGTTTAATAGGACCTATTTCTGAGAAGATTCTAACAGAATTAAGCAGTTAATTATACAGAACTATAATGATTTACCAGCATTAAGCTGCCAGTAGTCTAATTTCAAACACCCTGAAAGTCAGAAACAGCCTATCTTAAATATCCTGTTGCAGTGAATGTACAGTAAGCTGTATTGTGTTTTGTATTTCTTTACAGAGAAGCAGGAAATTGACTCTGGCCCTGCACGAAGTATAGAAATGGAAGAGAAATATGCTTCCCTATATTACAGTATAACCTGGAGGAAAATTCACAATCCACTATTGACTATATCATGGTAAGTGCATGGACAGAAAATAGGTGGCTCTTCTGGAATAATACTTTTTAGGCGTATCAGTCAAAAGACAAAGACCTCATTCACATATGTGCTAATTCATAATGTGATTTATTTGGCTTTGGATTAAGAGGTTGAATGAATCCTACCATTGAAGTGTGGCTTGCTTGTGGTTTGCCATGTTGTACGAACCCAATTAACTCTGATTTAACAATAAACTAGCATTAAGACATTTGTGTAAAGTGTGAAGTCAACGTGTAGTAATTGCATCTTTTCTCACATGGTGCAGATAATCTGTGTTGATCCAGGTTGTATCATCTACAAAAGGTTCTGTCTTTGAAAGCAGACAGCATTTTTAAAAAAAAAAAATGTGACCATAAATACATTTATGACCACAGTTCTGTTGTTAAGCGAAACATTTGTTAAATGATTCTTGCCCCATTTTATGAACTTTGTTGCCACAGTTGTTAAGTGAATCACTGCAGTTGTTCAGTTAGTAACACGGTTGTTAAGGGAATCTGACCTCCCCATTGACTTTGCTTGTTAGAAGGTCGAAAAAAGGTGATTGCGCGACTCCCAAGACACGGCAACCATTCTAAATATGAACCACTTGCCAAGCATCCGAACTTTGATCATGTGGCCAGGAGGATGCTGTAATGGTTGTAAGTGTGAAAAACAGTCATAAGTCCCTTTGTTCAGTGTTGTTGTAACTTTGAATGGTCACTAAACAAACTGTTGCAAGTCGAGGACTACTTGTACTATTTCTTTTTCCTTGAGCCATCCATTTAATAAACAAAAAGCTCACCAGTGGATAGTTCACTCATTCATGTTGTCCTTTCAGGTAGAACAGTTTCACCAGTTTTGAAATAGCTCAGATGAATAAGGACTACCACTCCATTTACCTAGAGCCAGTTATAAAAAAAAAGGCAAAGAAAGACCCAGCATTTCAACAGTCTACCAGTGAATCAGTGGTAGGGTTCAATTTTTTTTTACTGCTGGTTCTATGCGTGTAGCTTGGTGGGTGTGGTGTGGCTTGGTGGGCGTGGCAGGGGAAGGATACTGTAAAACCTCCATTCCCTCCCCACTCCGCTAACCTGCTTTCCAGCTCCATTCTCCTATGCAATAGAGGTGGTATTCAGCAGGTTCTGACCAGTTCTGGAAAACCAGTAGCGGAAATTTTGAGTAGTTCGGAGAACCAGCAAATACTACCTCTGACTGGCCCCGGCCCCATCTATTCTCTGCCTCCCGAATCCCAGCTGATTGGCTGGGTCTTCTTTTGTTGCCCTGCACAGGAGAATGGAGCTGGAAAGCAGGTTAGTGGGGTGGGGAGGGAATGGGGATTTTACAGTATCTTTCCCCTGCCATGCCCACCAACCCACACCCACCAACCTAAGCCACGCCCACCAAGCCACACCCACAGAACCAGTAGTAAAAAAATTTGAATCCCACCACTGCTGTGCAGGGCAACAAAAGAAAACCCAGCTGATCAACTGGGACTCGGGAGGCAGAGAAGAGATGAGGGCGGGGCCAGTCCGAGGTGGCATTTGCTGGTTCTCTGAACTGCTCAAAATTTCCGCTACCGGTTCTCCAGAACTGGTCAGAACCTGCTGAATACTATCTTTGCAGTGAATTGAAAAGCATGCTCCAAAAGAAAAAAAGCCCAGTGGGAAAGGGGGTAGCCCAGGGAAAGAAAACTAATGTTATTTTAAAACAATGGTTCTGGGCAGTTTCAGAAAGAAACTGTTAATATATAAGGCAAGTGTGGTACCCACCACCCTTTTGAAGCACATCTCTAACAGGTTCATCAGAAATTAGGCAGCCATTTTTGACCAAAGGCAATTCACGGACTTTTATTTTAAAGCTGATTGCTCTGCCTGCATACGCATGCCTTTTGAATGCTTCAACTCTGTAAATAGCATTATGGCAAAATGGCAGTAAAAGGCAGGGCCCAGAGGGGAACAGCATTTTTGCAGCACTGCACACTAGCCAATCACAGTGAAGAGAGTTGCGGACATTCCAATGAGGCACAACTTAAACAAACCAGTTGGTTATCTCACCTCTGTTGGAAAGTGGAAAACCCTGGTTTTGAGGCAGTGAAGGAACACAGGATGGAGGTTGCATTTGCTGCAGCCTGGGGTGGGATGAGAACTACAGTATATATCCGTGATGGCGAACCTATGGCACGCATGCCACAAGTGACACGCAGAGCCATTTGTGCCAGCATGCAAGCTGCAGGCAAACTTACCTCATTGTGCATGCGCATGCCTCACAGCTGATTTTTGGCCGTTTGAGGCCTTTTTCGGCCTCCCAGAGGTTTGAAAAAAGCCTCTGCAGGCTTTGCAGGATGAATAATAGATCCATTTTGTCACTTCCTGTAATAGCGGAAATGATGAAACAGGCCTATTATTCATCCTGCAAAGCCTGCAGAGGTTTTTTTCAAGCCTCTGGGAGGCCGAAAAAGACCTCAAATCAGCCGAAAATCAGCTATGAGACGCAGTGCAGGTAAGGGGGCAGCCGGGGGGGATTGTGTGTGCATGCACAAGGGATGTGGGGTCACATTGCCTTCTGGGTGCTGGCACGAGCACGCATGCACAAGCGCACGCACAATTTTTTGGCACAGGAGCCCAAAAAGGTTAGCCACCACTGGTATATATTCTGGTCTCCAAAAACAGCAAGTAGGGGTTGAGCTCATGCTGGGACATGCAGGAAGTATCACACCTACTGTATCAAAACCTGATACCGGTCTCAACATATTATGCTTTATTCCAGGCAGAAGATCTAGCCAGGAAAAAAAAAATCTCAAGAACGTATTTTATAAATTATTCGTAACCATGGCCATTGTTTTCCAGTAGAGTTCAGGAAAGAAGAAATGAAGTCACTGCGCCTTTAAGTTGCAAGTCAGAAAAAAAGAAGCCACAAGGCAGCATCTCCTTCAGATCTCCTACAGAAACATGTTGTTGCAAAATAATGGGAAGAGATACCCTGGAGGAAACATTTTCCATGGCCTAAATTGAGAAAATTTACATGTGTTGTGGTTTTAATTTTTTCCCAAGATGTAAATCCCTAAAGAAATAAAGAAATAAATAGTCCCATGAGCTCAGCAAAAGTCAAAACACTTGAATTATTCTTGGATCAACAAGGAGTACAAGCTACCAGATGAAACAGAGGGTTTACGGGTGTGACTGGAGTTTTCAGTCACTCAACCATTTGATGGCATGTTCTTGGCACCATGAGATGTTTCAACATTCATCTGAAAGCATGTTGGGTAATATACATATGAATTTGGAAGGGTTCTCATATGAACTTGAAACAGGTCCAATTCCTTTGCCTTGTCCTCTTCCTGCACATGACAGTGTCTTCCTTCCATGCTTAGTATAAAGATACATAGCTTGCAGATTTGGCAGAAACATCAAACTATATTTGACATAAAGATACCACGAATGGTGGCTAAGTACATTTATTGGTGACTGGATACATCTTGTAGACTTTTTGAAATGGGGAAAAAATCAACTTGAGGTTTATGGATTAGACAGGATAGATTATAGAAAGAAAAGAGTCACGATATAATTTTAGAGAGAGGGCTTAGAATATAATTGTACTTATAACAGCTGTGAAGAATATTGGAAGCTACTTCTTTATACCTTTTCCCCACTACTTTCTTCTATTATTGCAATTTTAGGGTCTTTTTCTGTTATTTTTCTTCCCCTCTTCTGTTCTCTCTAGTGTATATAAGTTCTTCTAATTATTATTCTTAAAACTTTTGATAAAAATTATGTATGAAAAAATAGTGTGGTGCTGGGAAAAATAGTATGATAAAAATGCAGGTTGGGCGGGAAAGAAGTCAAAAGGCTCAGGCACTTAAGGCTTAAATGCAACCAGGATGTTTACATGCAAAACATCTACTTTGTTGCTCTGAATCTCAGTTTCCTTATATATAAGAAATATGTCAGGCACAAGGAACCAGAATGACACTGTGAGCTGATCAAAGTTACTTCTTTATTTGTTGCATGCCTATTTGCAAAAATCTGACTGCATTTTCTTGAGAACTGCCAGATAAGGCTTCAGGGTTTCTTGGGGGAGAAATAATACCTGCACCACTTCCTGCTATGCTCAACCCCCCCTCTTCATACTTCCTTCCACTCCAACTGGAGATTCCGCCACAAATGGTGAATACTGCTCCAACTTTCCCCAACCCAGGCCAGAGCACCTCCATATGGTTAGAAGAGATCATCAGGTTGATCAGATCCCAAGCATTAACCTCACTTTCTCTAACTTGCTGCTTTCTAGAAGTGATGTACTTGCAATCTCAAGACAAGGAGGTCAGGCTACTGGGAGTTTTAATTGCAACGTAACTAGAACTATCAGATGGAAGAAATGCCATTAGCAATACGGCACATTTCAGAACTGGTGTTTTGAATGATGAGAATCTTACAACAATGGAAGCAAGGGAAGAAAGGCTACCAAGATATCCAAAATGGGGATTTAAATATTACAAAAAAATAGAGATGCACAGCTAGATATCATTCAGTTATTATACATCCACATTCAACTGGAAAACATTTAACCCAGATATTTTGCCCTGAATTCACTTGCTCACAGCCACTAAAATGTAAAAACTAAACAGCAGCTAGAAGAGCAACACTACTCATCAGTGGGGGTACTATTCATGTTAGTTCACCATTTGCTTAAGAGAATGTATTAAACTATCTTTAGGGAAGGCTTGAATTGTTTCCACTCAAGATTTATACAGTGGTGCTAAAGTTTCACAGATCCAGAAGATAGGTTAACTTAATAGGAAGGAGAAAACACATTCTGAATGTTGAGGGCATGGCATGAATACCTTAACAAAATGGTATCAAGGGACTGATCTCTTCCTAAAAGAGTTGCCATGGTGACAGTGCCCAACTACAAAGCACCCATCTGCCAAAAAGCAGGCAAATGAGGTTCCCCATCATCTTCCCCTCACTAATGGTATGGGAGAATCCTATATACTTTCTGTGTCTTCTCTGAGTGTATAGACTGCTTTCTGTACAATCACATTGCTGTAATGTTAGAGTCTACTGCATTTGCTCTCTGCATGCCAACTTATTTATTTTGAATTAAAAGTTTAAAAAAAAAAGATCAAAGGGAATAATAACTCTGCCTGGAAAATGATCCTAGGTACCACATTCCCTCTCTCTGCTATATTGAAGGTTGGAGGAAGGGTTTGATCATGGGGCAATAGAGATTATAAATAGTAAATAATATCAACTCCAAGAGGTAGCTAATAAAAGCTTACATTTCAGTTCTTACATTTTCCTAACTTTTCCTTTTACTCAGGCCTTTTTTAAAAAAAAAAAAACAACCCTTAATGACTAGCAAGTTCTTTTAATAAGATTTTCTTGCTCCTTTAGGAACATTTCATTAAGTCTTTAACAACTCCCATTCCATATCCTTAATGAGGTTTTTTGGTCCGGAAATAATGTCTGTCATCAAAATCACTAGTCTGTTGGGGCCTTCTTCATTTTTGTAGCTGATTACTAGCAAACAGAGAGAGGGGAGGACACAGAAGGAACACCTAATTAAAGAGAAATAGGAATAGAAAACAGAAGCTGAAAAGGCTGAGGAAAGAGAAATTCTATAAAGTAGAAATATGTCTGGTCAACTCTAGACCATGGAAGCTTATAAATAGATGTTGGAAAAGATTGGTAAAGCCTGAGAGAAGTACTATGTACCATCTTTTGTAACATGTTCTCCACTTTCCTGTATGTTGCAGCTTTATCATAATAAATAATAATTAAGTACCAAAGAAGTACAATTTTGAGTTTTTACAATTTTAAGATTTAGCATTGATGTCCCATTACATTTGGACAAATTTGTTTATTACTAATAAAATGTTTTTATGACTCCATTCTAGTTAATTTAAATATGTATGTATTTAAATACGTATGTATGTATATATGAAGATACACACATACCCATGTATGCAAGATAGCTGTGGGCAATGTGCAAGAAACTGGTTTTCTTTATCCATACTTAATTGAATTCTTCTGAAATTAAGGAAGACATTTGGTGTTAAATGGCAAGATATATTTTAACCGTGTTTATTTTTTTTTAAGCAATTGATCATAATTGTTTAGAAAAGTAGTTTCTAGATCGGAGGTGGTAAAACAAATGTGCAATATCTTTTACAAAGAAGAAACTCAAAATGGTACTTCTTCAGCATTTAATTCTTATTCTTTAGCTCTGAACATAGGTTGTTCCCTGGGCCTTCTAATTCCAATTCCAAGATGGTTGACATGTCATTTCTTGAGCTGACATCTGGTTGCCTAACAGCTGCTGAGGCAGATGGAAGGCAGTTCAAGATGACCTAGCAGGAAAATGGAATTTTCTGAGGCATTCTGTGTTACTTTGCAGAATTGTCTCCCAAGGGTCAATGAACTGCTGAGCTCCGATAGATGGCTGAAGTACCATTCTCTCCCATCTGGTGATTGAGCTCTTTGCCTCTGTTGACAGCCATTTTTAGTGTATTGTGGCTCTCCAGGGCAGTCTCTTTTCTTCTTTTTTTTGTGGTATAGTGAGAGGAATATTTGTCACATGGAAAATCAAAATTTGGTCCCTACACTGTATTCCCACCAGTAAGGAGATAGCAGGACTTCACTAGCAAATTTTACTTATCTTACAGTTCTGCTTGTTTATTCTAGAAAAATTATCACAATATCTTAAGGATTTCATTTCTCATTTCTCTCTCTTTCCCATATGTGGATACTAATTACAAAAGGTATAAGAACACAGCTGCAAGAAAATTCCAGAATCTACATTGGGGAAAGACCCTTACTTAGCAAACTTAATTTCTCCAAATAGTTTGATATAAGCGATGTCCAGAATCAGCTGGAAGGAACTGAGGTGCAGAAAAGCTAGTGGTATCTCCTTTCCTTTCAATTTGATATGGATAGAAAATGAAAAGTAGTTGTGGGAAAACTGTTCCACGTGTTTGAGCAGAGGGATAGAGTAAAGGGGCAGGGGTGGAGTTCTTTTCTTTCCTGTTCTTCTCATGGCAATGCTGCTGTTATCTTTCCTCTTGTTCCCATCCTGGTAGCTTTCTGGAGAGCATCACTGACATCTGGAAGAAAGTGCAGTGACTTTATGAGCCTTATTTCTGAGGCATAGAATAACGGTGGGGGGATACAGTTGTCAAAATGGCATTTTTCCTTCTACCTTGAGGATGGAAGGAAATCATTGCAGTGGGGCTATCTCAATGACAGCTTTCTAACTGGGACATGGAATATAATTGGATGGTCTTGACTTCAAGCATGGATGGCATTATTTGGGAACAGGGGATTCATACGTATATTGAAAAATGGACAAAACAAGTATATTCTACTTAAAACAGCAGAGTCCATAAAGCTCTACCAGTCAGTCCAATTCTACCTCCAGGTACCATAATATTTTTATCCAAGAATTAATAATGCTATACTGAGTAATCCATTTTTAGACATGAAACATCCTATTATTTGAAAACAGACAACATATTGCTCAAAGTATTCCATGGAAGAAGATCCGCTGGGAGAGCTGCCCTGGCTGACCTAATAGTGGGTGGATTTGCTTTTTTTGAGCAAGGATTTCTGGCCCACCCCAAGCCTTGACTGTCTGGAGTGAGATTTGTGTTTGTCCCAGAAGGTTCCTGATGAGTGGGAATGGGCAACTCTCCATTCTGCTATTTTCCCATCACCCCAAAACCACAGTTAGTTTTTATGTGAAAAAAAAACAAAACAAAATTGATGTTGATTATATTGGGCCAATAGGCCTCAGAGAAGGAACTGCTGGTCTCTTTCCAAGTTGTTGTTTTGACAACCATTGGGTCTGCTTGGATTTTGGGAGACTCTATCACCAAGCAGCTTTACATAGTTGAACCTTTAGCTGGAAAACCTTCACTGGAAATAAGGGTGATCTTGACTCTAGGCCCTATTTCTCTTTATCTGTACTGTAGAGCCAAACATGACATAGATTTGTATCTTCTGACATTTCAAGGCAATGGTGTAAGAGCGAAAGTTGAAGAGATCTTGAATAAGACACCTTGGGATGGGGCGTAAGGTGCTTTTATTTCCCAGTTTTTCTGCCCACTCCCCCTTTTTCCTCCTTCTCATAGTCTCCCTTCCCACCACTAGTCATCTCATGATAATGTGGATGGGATGTCTGAATGAACAAGAGCAGGGTTTTCAATCTCTTTTTCCATTAACTTTTTCAAAGGCTTGGGTACATTGCAAGGCAAATCTGTACTTATGCCCAGCATATTTGTATTCCCAGAGAATCTCTAGGATAAAAGACACAACTCATAGTTGTACATCTGCTTGAACATTTGTGTGATTTGCAGTTTTATTTGAACAAAAAAGAGCCTTGATTCTGAATTTGTGAGCTCTTGGACTGAAGTCCGGTATTCACAATATGACTGACTCAAAAATTGCCTTACAGTCAGTTGGAAGGAGTCTCTTTGTATACTTTATATTCTGTATCTGTTTTTTGTGCTGGACAGATTTATTGATGTGATGGTTATCCAGTGTGAAATAAATCTTGGAAGTCTCCACATAGGACGTGCTAAGATCTGTTGTTCCTTTCTTATCTTTGAATTCTGCCACATCATTGCTGATTCCTCTTGAAAGCCATATCCAAACAACATCTTTCTGTGTTTTTTCCTCCCTGTAACTTGGCCTAAGAAAATAGCAAATATCCTACTCCCCAGACTGAAGGGGAGCATAACACTTCCACAGAGAAAATGGAGCAGTGAGAAGAAACTGTGAATTGCAGTGGACCCTTTTCCAGAAAGGCTCTTCATCTACAAGCAAGATTTTCAGACCACCAGCAAAAAGAGGACTTCTCCTTTCTGTCCTCATTTCCTCCATCTGGCAAGCACAGTCTTAACATCAAATCTTGTCTGGCTTTTGGCATATCTACAAATGAACCTCTTCCTGAGCAGCTGTTCTCCACTGCTTAGGGCTTCCCTAATAAGGACTAACTGCAAATTAACAAGCTCTACTGGGTGACCTTGATTAGTACCCTGTCCGAAATTGACACGATCTTAATTAGTTACACTCTGAAGGCTTTTGCTTTCTAACTGCCGTAGCACATTCCTGTGATTGAAAAACCAATCTTTCTGATGCTGGAAAAAATAATTTCATATACATATAGGCCTATGTACTTTTTCTGCAGTTTTTTTTTAATGGTAATTTGTTATTTGCTGTTTATATGTAGACCATCAGCTTATGCACTGGAGACAAATTCCTTGTGTGTCCAATCACACATGGCCAATAAAGAATTCTATTCCTATTCCATTCCATTCATTTTTATCATGGATGCCAAGAAAGTTAAACAATTTAGTGTGGCCTCCTTATCACCACCACCCCAATTTGTACTTCTTTCCAATTGTCCATGTCCTCCTTTGCCTGTTCAACTACCTAATATCCACAAGCTTTTTTAGCCAGCCAATTTGCCCCATTTCAAGGGACCAAGGATTGAAATGCTTCTCGCTGAAAAGCAGAGGCTTAGAGCCCAGATGAAGGTCTTGAGTCCAGGACTACAATCCTGGAGGTCTGGTTTGCCTGGAGTATCAATCCATCAGCCAGTCCATATTTACTTTCTCTTCTATGAATCCAAGAATGTATGATCGAAAGATATATTGAGATAATATTTTCCGTTTGAAATTATCTTGCATTTTCTTATATCTTCTTACTTAATCTTCTTTCAGTCATCATTTTGGTTTAATATAATATATTACATCAGAAAAGATGAAATTTGCCCAGAAATGCATAATGTAATTTGCCAATTAAACTAGCAATCATTGAAGTCAACCAATGTCCTTTAGTAATTAAGCTATGAGGGTATTTTTCAATATCCAAAATAACTTAGTATTTCAAAACAACTCTGATAATGGAACGAACTTATCCAGGAGCTATTTACAGGTTGTAACTCTGCACATTCAGTGAAATTGCAGCTGAAATGAACTTCTCTTAATATAAGGCTTTTAAATGTCAAATCTTGCCTGATTGTTTACAATAAAGCTAGACTTTCTTAAATCAGGTAAAACATTATATTAGTGAATTTGTTTATTCTGATTTGTGATGCTTGCTATGTTTGTGGCTATTCTTAACAGTAGACTTTAATAAAAAAAATGAAATAGGAGTATCTTTATATGTAGAATTAATCTAATATTACTTTGAAAATATGTGTTCAGTTTTACATAGCTTGTGAACGTTTTCAAATTTATTTTTAGTTTGTTCTTTTTTTCTTAGTTGCACTTTTAAAAAATTCTGTAAAGTTGAGGAAAAAGTCTATTCCATTCAGCTAACATGCTAACAGCCTTCTATATGATCAGTGGGATCATAAATTAAGGCACATTTGATATTTGATGAAACTCAACCAGTATGGCTTTTATTTGTCAGATTTAGATCCTACTTTTCCTCCAGGAGCAAAAAGTATCTTGTATAACACTATACTCTCCTGCTTTTCTGATGACACCATCAACAACAACGAACACTCTTTGGACTCAGTGAAATGCCTGGCCCCACATTATCCAGCTGATGTTGCATTTGAGCCTGGGTTTGCTCAGATCCTACTCCAAATCTTTCACCACAATACCACAGTCTGAAGGACATTTTGCATCTGCAGGCAGGACAAGTGGGGCAGATTAATCTACCAGAGTTCCCTATGAAAAGAATGACTTTCACTAAAACAACATGATAACAGACTTAATTTATATTGCCTATGTAGGACTGTGACTTCAATTTTTGACTTCAATTTTTGGAGCAAACGTTTTATTATTTTCCATGTGCAGTCCCAAAGCAAGAGGCTGCAATTCAAAGCCATAATCTCATTTATCATGCTGGTGATTACACCTTGATCAGATACTCAGTAGAACACATTAATGCACAAGCTGTATGCAAAGGGCTGAGGTGAACTCTCCTGCCTTCCCACTTACTTGGGGTAGGAGGGGGGAGAACTGCCCCAAAGCTTGAAGATTCAGCTTCATTTTTTGAAGTTCACTGACACTCGGGACAAATAAAAAGCCTCCCCTGATTGAAGGTCAGAGATATTGTCAGGTCTGATTCATCAGACATTCCTTGAACGGGAAATTATGCAGAATTATGAGAAGACAATTGATCCAACATTTGGAGTAAATGTTGGGAGGTTAGTAATATTCGATTTGTAGCTCACTTTTTCTCCAGGAATTCCATTCTGCTTCCATCGAAAGCATCTTTTGTTAATCCTCGCCACAACCACCCTAATGGGTAAATTGGGCCAAGAGACAGTGAGGCAAATTCATGCCGGACTAAGCCTTTCTCTTCCCATTTTCTGGGTGGAGAGGAGGATGGGAAAGATAATTAATTGCATGCATTCCCTTTTAAGTTGCTGAGAAAAAACACAGGCAGAACCAAACAGGATGAACTGTGGGAGGAAGAAAACCAGCCATTGTAGACTAACACCAGGCCTCCAAACATTTTAACTATCCCATTTAATGCTACTCGTGCTTTAGTGGAGATTAACATGTTTATAGTAAATGAGAAACTCTAAATGTTTAAGGATCATAGCAGAACGTAAGGTTTATACGAGCTCTCATTTATGAGGATAGTTGGAGAAGCACAACCATGGACTCCAACGTCCATTAATTTCTTTATTTTTTTTCTTTGCTCCAATTCCCATAAAAGTGTGAGTGGTCAGTGTTCATGCAAAATCCCTGGTGAATAGAATTACCGACAAGGTCTGGCAAGACAGGAAAGGAAATTGTTTCTGGGGAAGGATTATCTGAGGCTAGAAGTAAGACCAGAAAAACAAGACAGAGTACGGATGTAGTTTAAGGGCTAAAGGGCAGAAAGAAAACAGAACAGATGTGAAAATTACATTTGAATGAAAAGCATGCCCAGTCTATTGGAAATTGAGAGCCAGGAAGAATAACATTGTAGTCTAGTCTGTGGCATTGATCTAAATTGCCTATGATGAACAAGGTTTATTAAAACTAAGGACCTGTAGTGTGTTAGGGGAAAGAACATATAAATTCTGCCAAGGCTGAACATTATTGATGTGCAAATGCGCATAGTTCTTTGGAGTGACCTTTTAATGAGAAATCAGAGTAATGGCTAATTGTTCTCCTGCTCACTCAGCAATCCAGTGTAATGTTATAGAGAATAACCTTAGAAGATGGGGGGAAGAGATGTACACTGGACAACCAGCAGATAAAAGATGTCTCGATCCACAGAATGATTGAGGGCATGGAAAATGTTTCAGAAGGGACCCTCCCTAGTTTATCAGAGAATAAAAGAAGGGAGGGATACATACAGTCTTGCAAGATTCTTTTAATGTGATCTTAAAATAAAGACAGAGCAGAAGACACCTGATTGTGGTTCTTGTCTGGACTACCTTGTGGGGATGACATTCATCTAGAGATACTTGTGCTCTTCAACTGGCCACCGAAGGTGTTGCTTGCTATCCAGGGCAGTGGTGGGATTCAAATTTTTTTTTACTACAGATTCTGTGGGCGTGGCTTGGTAGGCATGGCATGGCATGGCTTGGTGGGTATGGCAGGGGAAGGATACTGTAAAAGCCCCATTCCCTTCCCACTCCTGGGGGAAGGTTACTGGAAAATCCCATCCCCTCCGCAGCCCACTAACCTAGTTTCCGGCTCCTTTCTCCTGTGCAGGGAAACAAAAGAAGACTCAGCTGATCAGTTGGGACTCAGGTGGCAGAGAATAGATGCGGGCAAGGCCAGTCAGAGGTAGCATTTGCCAGTTCTCTGAACTACTCAAAATTTTCTGCTACCAGTTCTTCAGAACTGGTCAGAACCTGCTGAATACCACCTCTGATCCAGAGACTGAAGAAAGAGTTCTTTGGCCAGTTTGCTCCATTCACACAAACTCTGTAAATGGAGTAGGAAGAAAGGGGCTTCCTTGCAAGATTGAATTGAGCACTGATTCCTGCAAACAGAGGATCTAACACTAACATCCATTTTATGTGAAATGTTATCCTGCAAACAAATTCCCACAAAATGAATTCATACTAATAAGTCACTCAGGGCAAGAATGTTAACCAGTGATGTCAGGAAGGATACAAAATATGGGAAATTAGAGAGATTAGAGATATTGATGGAAGCTTCCATCAGTGAAAATGAATATAACTGGATGTACTTTCCTGAAATGGAGGCTTATAAGAGCCAAGGGAGTAGCTCAAACTACAGGCTGTTGGATTTAGAGATCATTTAATGAAAATACTGATTTTGGCTGATACTTATTTGGATATATTAATAAAACCAGAAGAACAATTTATGGGAAATGATTTTATACTAGTTCCCAATGAAACAAAAAAGAGGCTCCCATAACACAGTATTTAGCCTCCTGTTCGAAAGACCCCTTAATTTGAAAGGTTATCCAAATCTGACTTAAAGACATAGTAAGATAAAGAGAGCCAATTTGGTAGTTGTTAAGGCATCAGGCTAGAAACCAGGAGATGGTGAATTCAAATCCTGCCTCATATACAAACTAGCTGGATGACCTTGGGTCAGTTACTTTCTTTCAGCCCCAGAAAGAAGATAATGGTAAAAGCATTGCCAAGGAAACTGCAGGGACTTCTCCACACAGTCTTCAGGGGCCAACAATGATTCAAAGGCATACATACACACAGGAACCCTCAGGTCAAGCTTGACTCTTGGTAACCATCTGAACACCTGGGTATTTTTAAAGTAACAATGTAGAAATGATTTGCCATTGCTGTCTTCCAGGATGTTTGTTTGACTTCATCTTGTCTAGTCTTGGAATTTCCCAGAGATCTTCCATGCAAACTATCTAAATCCAAACTTGCTTAGCTTTTTTAGGTCAACCAAGATCAGGTAGGCACAGCCACCTGCTGCAGTCAGCTTAAAGACAATGAAGTATTTAAAATGGAGTGCGAGGCCACAGCACTCCTTAGACTGCCTGGGCACAATTTCCCCTGCTATGCATTGCATAGTTCATTATAAATTTGCAACTATTCCTATAAAATATGGACAGTTCAAATCTTCCCTGACTTTAGTGAATTGGAGAGGGAAGGATGGGCATCCACGCATGAGCCTCACTGTCTAAGTAGGGATTAACTTGTCTCCATTAATTCAGGAAGATCAACAGGAAGGGCCTGGAGTCACTGAGATTGAGAAATCTGGGATCAGTGCCCTAAGAAGAAACACTGCCTTTAATTTATCCCATTAGAGTCTAGGCTAAACCACAGCATGGGTGTTCCGTCTGGTCAGCCATCCCAGCTGTTATCCAGAGGTTATTTCACTCACTAAAGAATCTACCGATCATTCCAATTCACCACCCAAATACAATTCTAGGAAGATCTCCAGCTTGGTTGTTATCAAAAGTCATAACTTCCAATCTAAGCACGTCTCACTGAGCCGTGAGCATTGCACAACCAGGTTCCTTAGCATAATTTCCATTCCTCTGAGGTTAGTAGTGGCTCCAAATCACCTTTGCCAGCACTTCATCTCAAGAAGACGCTTCATCGCCTCCTGATGTTCTAAAAGCAACACTGATGAAGTCCCAGAAGTTGTAACAAGTTCTGGTTGCAGAAGATACGTTTTAGGTTAAAAGCCCTGCAGGCCTTTCCCTTTGCTGTGTTGTCTGAAGTGGATGGGAGCTGATGCCCAAAATGTCTCTGGATTTGTTTTACAAATGTTTAAAAAACAAAACAAAAAAGATCAGGGTAAAAGTAGAGCCTTTCTCCACCACTGAGTTAAAGTTCCATCCACCTATCTCCTACTCAGAAGAAAACTCTATCACAGGAGTCCCCAAATTTGACAACTTGAAGACTTGTGGACTTCAACTCCTAGAATTCTCCAGCCAGCTATGCTGGCTGGAGAATTCTGGAAGTTGAAGTCCACAAGTCTTCAAGTTACCAAGTTTGGAGACTCTGCTCTATCAGATGAAACTTCCCATTCTCCTATCCCACATTTATTGTCTCTGATCCCAATTGCTATAGTCCTCTGATTCCCCTCAAGGTAGTGCAAGGTAAAGCAGGACAGTCTTCCTTTAGATGGTACCAAAATAAGAGGCGGGATGGGCAGGGCAGGAAAAACATCACTTTAATCCTGCTTAAGGAGGAGAACTTGTTTCCCTGAGCGAAGACAGGTTGAAAGGACAAAACAGCAAGCAAAAGATGTCAGGCTAAGTTTCCATCATGGCTGGGTACAAGTGGGAAAAGGCCTACTGTTATGTATTTGCATATTCACCTGTGGTTGGTTGGTCCATGGTGGCGGGAGATTTGAAGAGCCGTCACTGGCCGCAAGCCGCGAGCAGCCGGCTATAAAAAGGACTGCCGCAGTTTCTCTGCTGTTCAGTCCTGGAAGAAAATAAAGAATGGAAAAAGTCAGCTGCATCTCTGAGTCTCCTTCCTGCGACGTAACTCTGGCGATGAGGATGGGATTGTGAGACAAAAGAACCCAGTTGAGCATGTGGCGACGAAGACCGAGAGAGATGAAATGGCTGGAAACAACTTACTACCCACACCGTTCAACCCAGCAACCGAAGACTGGGAATCGTACATCAACCGATTCCTCATGTTCCTAGAAGGAAGCGACCTCCATGAAATATCAGAAAATACGAAGAGAGCTGTATTCCTCACACATTGCGGTCCCGCAGTATTCAAAATGGCAAAGGCAATAGCGGCACCCACCGATGTAAAAACAATGACTTGGCCGGACCTAGAGAAATTACTGTGAGCTCACTACACGCCACCCATTTCATGCCTCATCAAAAGGCATGAATTTTATCAGTGCAACCAAAAAGAAGGCGAGAGCATCGGGGATTTTGTTGCAGCACTAAGAGACATCGGCGGAGCATGTGAATTTCTAAATATAGATGAAGCCATGAGGGACCGAGTGGTCCTGGGATTAAAGGACCTTACACTACAGGGCCGATTACTAACAAAACCTAAAATAACTCTAAAAGAGGCAATAGAGGAAGCCATTGCAGATGAAGCCACACAGAAATCGGCGGCTACCATGCAACAAATGAATAAGACACCAACAGAAACCCAAAAAGCCACCACCACTACTCACCACGAGGACATTGAATCCCCATCAGAAGATGAAGAGGAAGAAGAAAAGGTAAATCAAAAAAGGCAGATGGGAGCGGAATGAAAAAAAGACAGAATTTCATTGTGCCGGGTGTGGGGGGAACCATCCACATTCCAAATGCTGTTTCCTTGATGCAATTTGCAGACATTGTGAATGGCAGGGACATATAGCTAGGGCATGCCGAACAAGAAATAACTATGGCCCTAAACAAAGATGGAACACATACACACATACACACACACACCAAGAGACAGAAAAGCAAACAGGAAGCCGATGGAGTCAAGAGAAC
Organism: Bungarus multicinctus; assembly: GCA_023653725.1. Classification (NCBI taxonomy): domain Eukaryota; kingdom Metazoa; phylum Chordata; class Lepidosauria; order Squamata; family Elapidae; genus Bungarus; species Bungarus multicinctus. The sequence goes on along the minus strand of CM042834.1, from coordinate 116,349,823 downwards.
AGAAACAGGCAAGAAAAGAGATAAACAACAGAAGAGAGGAAACACACCAAACAGTGATTATTGGACACTCCAATACAACCAATGCAAAAAAGGTACATGTCCAAGTCACAATAGAAGGCCAGCCATGCAAGATGGAAGTGGACTCAGGCTCATACTTATCAATGGTATCGTGGAATACCATAAAAGGACTAATACCTGATATAGAAAAGAGAGAACTCGAAAGACAAACACTTATACTGAAGGACTACCAGGGAAACAGAATTCCCGTAGTAGGTACCGGATAATTTTGAGATTCAAAAAATACACAAAAGTTCTCTCACTAACCATAGTCGACTGGGATCGACCCAGCCTATTGGGACTTGAATGGTTTGCACCATTAGGAATCGAAGTAACCTGAATAAACAACATTACCGAGACAGACTGAGAAGAGGACCTGATGAAATAATTCCAGGACGTCTTCAACAGAGAACTGGGCAAGTACCGGGGGTCCCCTATTTCGTTTAATCTAAACCCAAATATAGCTCCTATAAGACTAAAAGCGAGGCGAGTCCCTTTTGTGTTAAAACCAAAAATTAATGAACAATTAGATAAACTTATCGCACAGGCGTTTTTAGAACCAACAGACCACGCAAGGTGGGAAACCCCAATTGTTATCCCTATTAAACCAGATGGGTCCATAAGAATCTGTGGGGACTACAAAGCAACCCTTAACCACGCGCTGCAACAAAGCGCATATCCGGTCCCGGTGGTACAGCACCTATTACATTTTATAGGGAGAGGTAAAATTTTCACAAAACTAGACCTTGCACAAGCCCACCAATAGTTACCAGTTGACCCAGAAACAGCGGAAGCACAAACAATTGTGACACACAGGGGGGCATTCAAATGCAACAGACTGCAATTCGGTGTTAGCGTTGCCCCAGGGGTATTCCAGAGTTTAATGGAATGCCTATTACAAGGAATAAAGGGGGTGGTACCATACTTTGACGATGTATTGGTATCAGCCAAGAACCAAGAACAGCTGAAAGACCGCCTAAGGGAAGTCTTAAGCAAATTTAAAGAGGCGGGACTTAAAGTGCAAAAGGAAAAGTGCCAATTAGCCACCAACAAAGTTGAATTCCTGGGATACCTAATAGACAAAGAAGGGATCCACCCCACAGAAAACAAAATCAGAGCAATAAAGGAAGCACCCAGACCCAATAATAAAACAGACTTGCAAGCTTTTTTAGGACTTATTAACTTTTACAATGTATTCTTGCCACAGAAAGCAATGATAGCACAGCCACTGCACAGGTTTCTTGACAAGAAAGCTACCTGGGTCTGGGGGCAATGAGAAGAAATAGCATTCCAGGAAATAAAAAACTTACTCACATCAGACCGCGTGCTAATACAATATAGCGAGACACTTCCAATAACACTAACATGCGATGCATCACCATTCGGTGTTGGTGCCATATTCAGCCACGTATTACCAGATGGGAGAGAAGCACCCATCACATTCTATTCTAAAACTCTATCTAAACCAGAGCGGAATTACAGCCAACTAGACAAAGAAGCATTGACTGCAATAATAGGATTACAACGTTTCCACGAGTATATCTATGGCGGAACTTTTTCACTTGTTACAGACCATAAGCCACTCCTAGGAATCCTCGAAGGAAACAAAGCTACACCTAACCTACTGTCATCGCAAATGACGAGGTGGTCTGAATTCCTAGCTGCCTATAATTACAACTTAATCTACCGACCAGGAAAGAATATAACGCATGCTGATGCTCTGAGCCGTTGCCCTCTACCCGACATAGATGACGATCCAGCACCAACCACATCAACCCTTCAAATTGAGTCGTTAGCAAACCTACCCATAACAGTAACAGACATTGCTAAGGAACCGTGAGAGATAAAAATCTGGCGCGGATTTTAAATTGGGTAGGTAAAGGATGGCCAGAGACTGAAAGTGATGAGACTGTCAAACCATTTTGATATAGACAAACAGAACTATCGATTTTAAAGGGATGTATACTATGGGGGATTGGGTAGTCATACCGAACATTTTAAGGAAACAAATACTTGAATTATTACATGAGGATCACCCAGGCATTGTCAGAATGAAATCCCTGGCTAGGAGTTATGTATGGTGACCGGGGATGGATAAAGACATAGGGGACTGGGTAGCAACATGCAAATACTGCCAGGAATCCAGACCTACACCCCCTTCTGCACGCATACACGAATGGGAAACACCTAGAGGACCATGGTCTAGGATACACATTGATTTTGCAGGACCAACTAAAGGACACACATTCTTAATAGTCGTAGATGCTTACTCAAATTGGCTAGAGGTAAACATCATGCACTCAACCACAACAGAAGCTGTAATTAGACAACTCAGAAAACCTTTTGCAACACATGGATTGCTGGACCTAATTGTATCCAACAATGTACCACAATTCATGGCAACAACATTCGAGGGGTTCCTAGCAGAACAGGGGATAAGGCATGCACTAACAGCGCCGGGACATCCGGCCACGAATGGACGGGCGGAACGCATGATCCATTACACAAAGGAAACACTACAAAAACTGGGACCTGGGGATATACAAGAAAAGATAGACAAACTACTAAGTATCCAACACATGACACCCAATACCACAACAAATAGAAGCCCAGCAGAATTATTAATGGGAAGGAAACTAAGATCAAACCTAGACAGACTGCATCCCATATATAGCCCAGAAAAGACCTAGTATATGCAAAGAACCTCACGGGGGAGCCATTGTGGATACCAGCAACAGTAACCCAAATAACTGGGCCCAGGTCATCCAGGGTAGACACCGAGGATGGGAGGAACTGGAGGAGACACATAGATCAACTCAGATCGAGAACCACACTGAAAAATACAAACATTCAAGGGAAAGAAAGGGGAGACCCCTCAAACACAAACAGTAGGGGCGGGGGAGACCCTCCACTAATAAAAGAATTAACCAAACAAACCCTAACAACTACGCAACAACCATTACTAACATTAGCCCCGGTCAGAATTCACAAACACATACCTGAGACCAAGGAAGAAGATAACTCGGGGAGACTGGAACAGGCCTCGAAGAACCATCGGGAAGCCACTCTGGCGGAAGTGGCCGAGCCGACTCAACCAGCCAGGAAAGGCCTGGTGGCCGCAAGCCGTGAGCAGTTGGCTATAAAAAAGACTGCTGTTGTTTATTTATTTATTTATTTATTTATTTATTGTTCGTATTTCTATACCGCTCCCTCTCCCAAAAGGGACTCGGGGCGGTGTACAGCCTAATAAATACATAAAATACAAAGTTACAAAATTAAATAGAATTTAAAACCAGATTAAACATAGATGTGGCTGCATCCCGAAAAATTTTAAAATGAGATTAAAATTTTAAAAAACCCTGTTAACTTAAAACCCCATAGACCCTTACTGGGCCAGGCCAGCCTGTTTAAAAAATAGGGTCTTAACTGCGCGCCGGAAGGAGAGGATATCTGTCATGGCTCGTATCTCCGGGGGGAGATCATTCCACAGGGAGGGGGCTCCCACAGAGAAAGCACGCACCCTCGGGGCCGCCAGCCGACAACGATCAGGTGGCGGTACCCCAAGTAGGGCGACCCTGTGGGAGCGTACTGGGCGGCGGGAGGTTGTTGGTGGCAGCAGGCGGTCCCGTAAGTACCCAGGTCCCGAGCCATGGAGCACTTTAAATACCATCAGTACCACCTTGAATCGAATCCGGAAGGCCACAGGAAGCCAGTGCAGCCTGCGGAGAAGTGGTGTTACATGTGCGCCCCGAGGGGCGCCCACGATCACCCGTGTGGCTGCATTCTGAACTAACTGCAACCTCCGGAGACTCTTCAAGGGGAGCCCCATGTAGAGAGCATTGCAATAATCCAAGCGGGAGATAACGAGGGCGGAAGTAACTGTGCGAAGTGCGCCCAGATCCATTGTTTCTCTGTCACTCAGTCCTGGAAGAAAATAAAGAATGGAAAAAGTCAATTGGGTCTCTGAGTCTCCTTCCCGCGACATAACACCTACCACTTTCATTGAGAACAACTCTCACTATGCCATTCTCAGTTAATTCAGCGATCTACCTTTTTATCACTGAGTAAATATTTCCTTTGATTCACACCAGCCTGGTTTTGCATGAAATGTGTATTCATCCAAAACTGAATGAAATAGGCTGGGAGGATGAATGAGTTTGCAATGAATCTCTCCCTCCCACCCTTGTTTATGAGTTTGTCAGACTCCCGAGTCAACAAAGAAACATCTATTCATACATATAGATTTTCAGCCATCAAAACTATAATGGCTTATAGTGCTCTTTGTTAGCTATTTTATAAATTGCTTATAAAAGTTATCTATTGTCCACAAGATGGCAGGTGCATTATACCATCATAAACTTTAGTGTAACATATCTTCCTGTTACCCTCTGTCTTGGAAGAGTAATCATTTCATCCATAGATTTTGGATCATAGAATAAATCCCTCCAACTATATATCTAGATATGGCTGGTCTACAACTTCGAGCATCCCCTTAAAAGTATAAGTAGCCCTCGACTTACAACAGTTCATTCAGTGACCGTTTGAAGTTACACGGCACAGAAAAAAGTGACATGACCATTTTTTCACGCACTGAAAACCAGGCATTGGCCATGATATGGGATAAGCCCACCCAGAATGAAAGATCTTGAATGAGATATATATTCGATGGCCCCAGTTACTTTATTATTAAATTATTCTGGATTTTTTTTTCTGTTCCAGCTGTTCATTATATTGTTTGCTTCCTTGTTTCTTGTTGCAGTTGTTTTTCTGAAAACTGTTTTGCAAATTAAGTGGCTTTATGAATCACTTGGATGGATAGATAAAAAGATAGACAGACCCAAGTAATGCTCCCTATAGTTTTATTTATCCTGTGAGTTTAATAAACTGCAACAGAATTATATAAACATATTCTGAACATCTCATTGGGATTGAGAGGCACTGGAAAGGAGATTGGGTGATATAGTACTGATACTTCCTGTATATGAAATCAGCCTCTTGGTTCTTATGACAAGTCCCCAAAGACTCCCTCCAATTATAATGAGAAACTGCTGTCAAATTCCATTAATTGTATCTGTGTTTTCATTCCCAAGTGGAAATTTTGGAAGGATGTATGTTATCTCCTGCAGTTGTTTTAACTGTAGCAAATGCTGATTTGTGCTTTCGGAGGTAATGCCTCCTTGTTTAACGGTGAATAAGACATTGCCATTTGTTCTGATAATGGTGAGCCCCTCAGAGGATTTTCCTGCCCATTTCCCTTCTTTTTAATTCCCAGGTACTTCAATGGAATGCTCCTGGTAGTAACCATCTTTAACTTCCTTCAGACTTTCTATCACTCATTCTTTCCTGATCATTAATTCAGTCACTTCTAATTTGCTCATCCTGGCAAGGCAGAGGAAATAATAGGCTAAAGTCTAGTAGTACCTAAGTATCTCCTATGTGGGTCATGTTGTCAGATGTATTTTATGTACTGGATAGAAATGGGTCTGTCATATTGGAATTGATAGTAGCTCAAGAGGTAAGAGAGATGCCTCCCTCCCCCATCAACTATCATGAGCCAATGCTGTGGATGATAGGCAATATAACCATTATTTTGGGAGAGGAACAAAGTAAAATTCCTGGATGAGGATTGCTTGTTTTAAAAATGACAGATGGGAGCAATGGTCCTAATTACAATTCCTAATGTAATTAGAAACATCATTAAATTTTAGTTTAGGCAGGAGGCACAGGTCTTCCTTCTGGAGCCATATCTAATACAGCTTCCAAATAAGTCTACGTACAATATCCATGGAATGCACAACATGGGAACAGTAAGATGAAAGCTCACATGAGAAACCTTAGTAGAAAAGAGGAATGGTGAATACTGGGCAGAAGTTTTCAAATTTATCCTAACGTTTTTGCTGCATGTATCTCTTTATATAGAGAATAGAAGAGAACAGAACAAAACAACAGAGTTGGAAGGGACCTTGAAGATCTTCTTGAAAGCCTCCAATGATGGAACATCCACAACTTCTGAAGGCAAGCTGTTCCACCAGTTAATTGTGCTCACTGTTAGGAAAGTTCCCCTAAGAAAAGGAAATTTTACATAATAGTTGAGAGAGTTGAATTAGAATAGAATTCTTTATTGGCCAAGTATGATTGGACACACAAGGAATTTGTCTTGGTGCAAATACTCTCAGTATACGTAAAGAAAAGATACCATTTGTCAAGAATCAAGAATCATAAGGTACAATACTTAGTGATAGTTACAGGGTACAATAAGCAATCAAATTATGCTAGGAAACAGTCAATATAAACCATAAGGATACAAGCGACAAAGTTACAGTCATACAGTCACAAGTGGAGGTGATGAGTGATAAGGAGTGATGAGCAGATTAATAGTAATAGTAGTGCAGACTTTATAAATAATTTGACAGTGTTGTGGGAATTAGTTGTTTAGCAGAGTGATGGCATAGGGGGAAAAACTATTCTTGTGTCTAGTTGTTCTGGTGTGCAGTGCTCTATAGCGTCGTTTTGAGGGTAGGAGTTGAAACAGTCTATGTCTATGTCTGGGATGTGAGGGGTCTGTAAGTATTACATCCCAGACATAAACTGTTTCAACTTGAATTACTGGGAGCTACCAACACTGCCACCATTATGCCACTGTATACTTCTGATTCTCACCCAACCACCCTGTGAGTAGTGAGTAGTAAGTGTGGTCTGAACCAGAAAAGGCTGTGGAGAAAATGTGACTTGCCTAACACTGCCTCCGTGTTCTTTTTTAAGTGTTAAATTAGAAGGGGCTTAATTGGCATTTATTTAAGTTAGGTTTGCCAGGATGCTTCTGTTGATGACTCTGTTTATGGTGAATAAGGGTTTATGAAAACAGAAAAGGTGTATCTACTTTGCTAGACAAAAACTGGGGACTGTTATCATGAGGACAAGGGTGGCTGATCAGTCTCAGAAAAAGTGAGAACTGGATAACGATAAACTTATGAATGGTCACGTACTGTGTATGTCGAAAGTGAGATAGCAAATATCTCATGTTTTTACAAAAAAGGTAGCTTTGTTTCCTCTCTCTCTAGCTGATTTGAACAGCATTGCATTGGTATGAGGCTGAGACAAGAAAACACCCAATGTCTCCTCCAAACTGCTAGCAGCAACAGGTCAAGACCTCGCTGGAAGCAACAGTCTGGGATCCATTTATCACCTCCACAATCCCACACATGCACAGGGAGGCCTTGGTCTCACTCACCTCCCTTTGCTCAGACTTGTCCTGTGGCCTCTTCTTCCCCTTCTCCCCCTCTTAACCCTCTATGCAGGACTTTGGAATCCTCTGGCTTTCTCTTCCCAGCCTTGCTTTCCAAATAAATAGAAATTGAGAAGCCTCTCAGCATGGTAGCCTATAAATCACAGCTGCCACTTTTGATTTGGGAAGAGATGCAGGGAGAGATGATGCAAGGAACTGAGGTTACTGGGGAGAAGAGGCTGAGTTAGAAGTGAAGAGAAAATGTAGCCTTATGCAAGCTCTCCAAATGTATAAAACTGGGGAGGGTGAGAAGGAAAAGGGAGGGGGGATGAGGGTGAAGCCTGTCATATTGTCAAAAGTTGCTTGAATAGGTCAAGTCCTATGGATTTATAGAGTAGGGTAGAATTCTTTATTGGCCAAATGTGGTTGGACACACAAGGAATTTGTCTCCAGTGCATAAGCTCTCAGTGTACATATAAGCAACAGGTGATAAATCATGATCATAATAAAATATATTCATAAGTGATAGTCATAAGCAATCAACATAAATCATGCTACAATACTAAATAAAGCAATATAAATCATAAGATACAAGCAACAAAGTTATAGTCATAAGAAGATAAGGAAATGGATAATAAGGAAGGATAAGGAGAATAATAGTAATACAGCCCTTTGGATAGTGTTGTGGAAATTAATTGTTGGCATGGAGAAAAAAACCTGTCCTTATTTCTGGTTGTTTTTTTGTGCAATGCCCTATAGCATTGTCTCAAGAGAAGAAGTTGAAACAGTTTATGTCCAGCACATGAGGGGTCTATAGATATTTTCACAGCCCTCTTTCTGGCTCATGCAGTGTACAGGTCCTCAATGGAAGGCAGGCTGGTAGCAATCTAACTATCCATTGAAGTCTGTGTCTGTCTTGTTTGTTATCTAGTAAGCTTGCCCAATGGGGAAAGATGTGCATCAGATGAATCACAGTAGGCATTGCCCACATCTTGTCAAAGGATGCAAAGGGCAGTTTCTGCAGATTTATCCACATGCCTCTTTTTTAGAGATACCATAACTTCTAAGCAGTATTTGTTAACTTTGACAACCTTAAGATGTGTGGACTTCAGTTCCCAGGATCCCACAGCCAACTTTGAAGTCCACACATCTTAAGTTGAGGAATGGTGGGCACTATTCCCATAGGCTGGATATCCCAGTTGAAGAGATTGAATTAGGCATCCAATCCTGGTATTACTTAATTGTAAATGTAATCAGAGAATAGCAAGCAAGACTGACATGAGATGAAACTAAGAAGTAACAATATTATATAAAGATAGAAGAAGGAGGAGGACAAGATTTTGATTATGACTCTGTGAAGTGATTGATTGTAAGTTTTAAGTTTTGTTAAGTTGTAAGTTTTAACTCACAGGTCTCCTAGGTGTTCTACTAGATTCCTTTTTAGCATCTGGCTCTGGCAATGCCAGTCAGAGCTGGACTTAGGAAAATATTTGTAACTTAGGGTGGAAATGAGGGGTCCTTGGTGCTCTCTGAACTTGGTTGTTTTATTGCAGACGTTTCATTATCAAATGAGGTAACATCATCAGTGCTAGTAAGGAGCAGGGTTTGCTAACAGTAAATAGCCCAACCAAAGAATCTTCAAGACCATTCTCACCAAAACTGATAGAGCAAGCCAGTAGAATATAAATTGAGAGTAAACCCCACTCTTTACTGATTATGAGAGAGTAGCAAGGATCCTTCAGAGCTGGAGTCAAAGGAAAACAACTTTAAAAGCAATAGCATTTAGACTTATATATCGCTTTACAGTGCTTTACAGCCCTCTCTAAACTGTTTACAGAATCAACATATTGCCCCCAACAGTCTGGGTCCTCATTTTACCGACCTTGGAAGGATTGAAGGCTGACTCAATCTTGAGCCAGTGAGAATCGAACTGCTGAACTGCTGGCAGCTGGCAGCTAGCAGAAGTAGCCTGCAGTACTGCATTCTAACCAATGCACCATGGCAGTTCTCAATTGTAAAGGACTTCATTAGTTCCTGGCACTTCTAGGTAAGGCTGCAAAAGTCCCCATAAAAAATCTGAAATAGTAACTACCAATCTCTGTTCACAATATTTTGCAGATAGACAATTACAAGCAGAATTGTTTGTTTCTTTATATTTCATATCTCTTAACCATCCATCTTCCTGGGAGGGAGAACTTCCCATGTTCTTAATTAGTTCAAAGCAGCTTGGCTGTTGGGGGCTTTTGTCTTGTCCTGAGGATTGCACATCAATCTTGAAGGATGCAGGAGTAATCAAGAGCTGTTATTTGGCTACATGCTTCCTCTATCTCCATGCCTATGGTACCCTTTAGCTAAATTACCGTATATAACGAGAGAAAATAAAAATCAGAAGATAAAATACAGGCTGAATAGTCAAGACCTTGTTGATGATCCAAACTCTGTCAAGGATCTTGGAGTACTCATCTCAAATGACCTAAGTGCACTAAGAGTCCACTGTTAACTACTTAGCCAAAAAAGCGTTAAGAGTTGTTAACCTAATCTTATGTAGCTTTTTCTCTGGTAATATTACACTAATAACTAGAGCATACAAAACATTTGCTAGACCAATACTCGAATACAGCTCATCAGTCTGGAACCCACATTACGTATCCGATATTAACACAGTTGAAAAAGTCCAGAAATATTTTACAAGAAGAGTTCTTCACTCCTCTACTCGTTGCAGAATACCTTATGCCACCAGACTCGAAATTCTAGACCTTGAAAACTTAGAACTACACCACCTTTGGTCTGATCTAAGTATAGTATATAAAATCATACATTGCAATGTTCTACCTGTCAATGAATACTTCAGCTTCAATCATAACAACACAAGAGCAAACAATAAATACAAACTCAAGGTTAATCGCACCAAACTTGATTGCAGGAAATACGACTTCAACAACAGAGTGGTCAATGTCTGGAATACTCTGCCTGACTCTGTGGTTTCTTCCCAAACCCCAAAAACTTTAACCTTAGATTGTCTATTATTGACCTCACCCCTTTCCTAAGAGGTCTGTAGGGGGCGTGCATAAGCACACCAACGTGCCTACCAGGTCTGTCCTATTGTTTCTTTTATATTTTATTTTTCTTATATGTATCCATGTATTCATAACTATGTTTTACTTATACCTATTATCTTGTAAGCAATTGACAAATAAATAAATAATAATAAAGAGATTGTGAGAGCTGGACTAGGTGATGTAGCTGGATGGTTCTAGTCAATTTCTTTCCAACAGATGCAACAGCAGAACTGCTTGAAATACAACTCCTGAGTCAAGTCCCCTTAAAGCTTAATTGGTATGTTCTTGAAAGTAATGATGGGCAGTCAGCAAAATTACTGTTTCTGGGAAACAACTGTGTGTCTGTGTTGTGGGTGGGAAATGAAGCTATCGACTCTTTAGAGCAAGCAGCTGAAACATCAGAAAGTTGCTTTGCTAGCAGACTTCTTTTAGCCAAGGCGGTTTTACTAGGAGGGAGAATTTGCTGAGCTGATGTATGGGAAAGTAGAACATTGGCTTAGACTGGAGCCTCCATCATTTATTTTTGCCTCAATTTGTGTGTTTAAAAGAAGGGAAGGGTTATGAGTGTTGTCAGTTTTGTTTTTGGGATAAGAGCAAAGTTGGAGCTCCACAAAATGATCATCAATTGAATAGTTGTGTGGAAAAGGAAAAAGCCTTCTGCTCCATCGACTTCTCAGAAAGCATCTACCGGTATGTATGATGTAAAACAAAATGTTTTTATTGAAGAGAAGAGAAAGCTCAATGTACAAACTACAAACCTTATATTCAGAACAATGTGGGCCTCTGTTTTCAGAGCTCTGAGAAGTGGAATTTACATAATTCTAGTTGCAAGTTTTAATCATTTTTAGTTGATGGGGGAAAGGATAGTAGTGGAAACTGAACATAAGATGTGGCTACTAAATGAATCCCTGAATACTCACAGAAAGAAGGACAAAGAGAACTTAATTTATCTCTCCTTTTAGATCGAGGAATGGGGAATGTATGGTCTACTAGATCAAGGGTCTTCAAACTTGGCAAGTTTAAGACTTATGGACTTCAACTCCCAGAATTCCTGAACTAACATGACTGGAGGAGGAATTCTGGGAGTTGAAGTCCACAAGTCTTAATAAAGCTGCCAAGTTTGAAGACCCCTGCTCTTGGTATTGCTGATCATCAGTTCCATCTTAACAGAATAACAGAGTTGAAAGTGACCTTGGAGGTCTTCTAGTCCAACCCCTAGCTCAAGCAGGAAACCCTATAACATTTCAGACAAATGGTGGTCCAACTTCTTCTTAAAACCTTGGAGAGGTGTTGGAGCATTTACAACTTCTGGAGGCAAGTTGTTCCACTAATTAATTGTTCTATCGGGAAATTTCTTCTTAGTTTTAGGTTGCTTCTCTCTTTGATTACCGTAGTTTCCATCCATTGCTTCTTGTTCTGCCTTCAGGTGCTTTGGAGAATAGGTTGATCCTTTCTTCTTTGTGGCAGCCCCTTAGATATTAGAACATTGCTAACATGTTACCCCTAGTCCTTCTTTTCATTAAAGTAAACATGACAAATTTCTGGAATCTTTCCTGATTACATGCATGCCATGTGGTTTCTGGAAGATGTAGTCTTCTATAGCAATATCTGCATTATAGATGAAAGCAGAAGGCTTTTTGAGAGGAATGGATAGGACTCCTCATGAAGCTAGAACTGGGATTCCTTCCCCCATCTCTGTAATCTTACAAGTTATCCATTTGACCAATTAATTATTTCCTTTAATCCAGCATTCCCTCAACCTGCAGCCCTTCAGATGTTTTGAATGACAGCTTCCACAATACCCCAATCAGCAAAGCCAAAAGTTGAGAAAGTTTCCTTTAATATTCTCCCAGAAGCATTTAAATACAAAGAGCTGAAAGCCAAGAAGCACAATGCTGTCTCTCATGTTTCCTGACACCATCAACATGTTCCCTTCACTTTTGTTTTCCAAAACTGTCACTGCTTGTCACATTCTCCTGCTTGCACCCTTGATCTAAAAACCTTTCTGAACCTGAAGGAAGACTATGCTGCCTCATTCTTTTGTTAGTTGTCATCCTATCTCTTCAGTTATTGTTATTGTATTCTTACTGCCACAGAGGGAGGAAAACTCTCAAACAGCAGACTAAAACTGAATTCAGAATCCTGAAAACAAAGGGCTTCAGATCACCTGGGATGGTCAGATGGTCAGAAATCATTTGCTTCCTGGTCCCCAAGATGCTTTTTCAAAAGGCAGTTGGACTTCGTTTTTCCTTGAAGACGTTTTGTTTCCAATCCAAGAAGCTTCTTCAGTTCAGAAGTGAATTTCTTCAGAGCTGAAGAAGCTTCTTTGATGAGAAGCAAAACATTTTCATGCAAAAGCAATGAAAGTCCAGTTGCCTTCTGGATAAGCATGATCTGGATGACTGAGAATCTCCATAGACATCCGCTTCCTACTTGCAGATTTTCCACCATTCCCTCCAGGAATGTGACAAAATTCTGCTCAATTGCTGTTGCATCAGAAAGTACTGAGTCTGACTACAATTTAGCTTAAGGGTTACCTCCAAAACAGTCTGCCTTCAATTTGCCTTGCTATTTTGCTTTATACGGGACCTTGTACTATGACTGTAGTTTAATTTAGGTCTCAAGACTCTAAATCATGCACACCTGGTGCACTGTTTAAATTCAACCCACTACTGAGTGCAAGGAAGGAAAACACAGCTTCCTTGTGAGTAAACCAACTCAGCAGAGGAGGAATGTTTGCAGATTGAGTCCCTGCAGAGCATGAAGACCACTCTGTGGAAGGAGAAGATGTAGAAGAGTTGAAGGAGATGGGAGATGCCTGTGTTTGGCCAAAAGAGACGAGGGAGCTGCGAGATTATCTTCTCCACATTGGCACAAACTCCCCCCTCCTTCTATGCTGCCAGCCCTTGCCAAAGCACTGCCTTCCCAGGGAAGAGAGCTGGTTTCTCAAGCCACACAATCAGGAAGGGCAAAAGAGAGGCACAACCTAGCGAAGGATGGTGCTGGTTATACATCTGCTGAGAACCTATTGAAACTATTGCTGAGAAGACCAGGAGAGAGAGTCTCAGATCACCCCTTCAAATACCTCCTGGGTTCAACATTAGATCTTGAAAGTTTCTCTGACTTCTTAGTCTGGTCTGCTGAGGCTCCAGAGTCTGTTTTTGCTTTCCACCCTGGTTCCTGGATGCTGAATGGAATGGAAAGAATACAGATTCACCAGATTCTCTGCATCTTTAGAGAGTCCATTGTTGGCTTTCAGTCAACTCTCCAGCACTCTGCCTACACTCTGACCCACTAAGAAAGATGGGAGTACTGTTTCTATAACTATACTTCTTATGGGTCGTTGAGCATATTTGTAAGATACTATGAAATGGTGTTGGTAACAGCCTAGTAGTGAAGATGCTTGCCTCCCACTCAGAAGGTTGAGAGTTCGATCCTAGGTAGCAGCAGATATTTCTCTTCTAGGGCGCAAAAAAAACCCCCAAAAAACCTGTGAACTCCATGTGGCATCAGAAGGGCATCCGGCCAGTAAATGATCAGTTCCTTTAGTCACCCTGACTCTACCCTGAATTAAGGGATTACAGGGTTGTAAAGGGAGTTTAATGGCATGGTATTCCTTTGTTTGGTATGGTTTTGTGTGTTTTATATTTTTCCTATACATCAGAAACTTTTGTAGTGATGTGCCTAAAGTGCATCCTTATGTTGCCGCAAATACAACAAAAGAGAATTTGACTATTGTTTCATATTTGATAGACTGAAGGCTGTTTTCATCATTTAGAAAAGGCAGAAAATGTAGAAGTTGTAAAGTACAGGCTGTCCTCAACTTACTACTGGTCACTTAACTATTTTCAATTACAGCAAATGTCGAAATAGCTGCTTAGAACTTGTCCCTGAAGTTACAACTGCCTCACACATCCCTGTAGTCACATGATAGCATTGCAGGTCCTTGGTAAACAGCTCCCATTTATGTGGTTGCATAAACATGGTCACATGCCTGTGGTTTGTGACAGGTTTTTTTGCTGGTTTTCCAGCAGAAAATGGCAAAAAAACACCCATCGGATATGCTGCAATAGTTTAACAACCATGTGGTTCATTTTAATATCCATGATGACTTGCTTTATGACTGTCATGAAAACAGTCACTTAAAGGAAGTGCAATGGCTTCCTTAGAAGGGATACATCATTCAACAAATGTATAATAGTTTCTGCATTTCATTACATGCATCCTGCTAAAGAGAAATATTTCATTCTCACAACAATCCTGTGAAATACATTTAAAATGAATTGTTCCTAGGACAGTACTATAAACTTAAGTATCTATGTACATGCTCAAGAATGTAGCCTGGGACTTCTGGAACAAATTATTAGGATTTTTACAAGTCTCTGAACCCTATTCAGCAGCAATTACTATAGTTCTTCAAACACTCAGTAACTTTTGAAAGACTAGGCACCAGCCTAGAAAAAGGACCTTCCCTTACCAGTGAATCTTAGTGAAATCTAGCTCATGCTCTATGGCTAAAATAATTCCTTGTTCTCATGCTCTCCCCACTGCTCTGTGTGTTCTGCAGCTGGATGATGTTTTGCAGGATGAAAAGCAGTGGGCTAAAGCTGTGTAAATCATGGTTGGGATGAGACAAGGCCAGTATCCAAGTGACAAGAGGCAAAATTGACTTTTTCCAGGGCATTCCATTCATGCTGTAAATAGCCAATAAACAGAGCTTAATGAATAGTAAATAAATCTTCTTGTGTGGACTGATGGGAGCACTTCACTTCTGTTTGTTTGGCCCTATGTAGTGTCTCTGTTGACCCTTGTATCCTGGCTAAGACTAATTTTATATGCACATGCTGTGTACTAGCCTTTCCTTTTCATCTCTTCATTTATTTATTTTTTTGTGTAATATTCAAGTGAGACTTTTTTATTTTTCTGTGTGTTTTTTTTTTCTGTTTCAGCTGTATTTGGCAACCAGCAGCCCCATTGGTTTTGTTTTTAATTGGAAGCACTGGACTGATTCTACTTTCCTTGTTCATGTTCATACTACAAGTAGACCAAGCGATATACTGTTTTAATGTCAGCATTAGGCCAGTAGAAGCTACTTCCAGGAAAGACAGTTGAAATTATCAGAAAGAACACAGAATGGGATGCCCAACTTTTTTCTTGGGTGCCTCTTGCCCTCTATAAATTCCCTTCCCTCCAAACAGATTTTCAAATAGGGGATAACCCTTTCTCCCCTTTCCCTGCAGCTCCTTAAGACCCCCATGTCTTGAGAGAAAGCAGCAGAACTGCCAGATCTTAAAGGGACTATTTTTGTCTTTTGTAACTTGTCTATTTGCTCTAATATTAAATTGTGGACAACAAAAAAGGCTTTGACAGAAAGGCTATATGAAATCTTAGAAATAATGTGAACCAGCAAAAGACTCTAGACTGTTTTTTGTTTGCAGAGTGACAGTACCGGTGGACAGACAAGGCCAGTGTCAGTGTCAATGGGAGCAGGCTCTCGAGAGAACCAGGCCATGTCCTCTGATTGCTGTCACATCAGCTATTTGGATCAGTGGCCATTTTGTCAATTGCACTCATCTTGCATCATACGCTTAAATGGACAACTTTTGTTTTGGCTCTAGATTTTTCGCTTCTGTTACTAGTAGAGTAATAGAATATCTCTGATGGATTTTAGATTTGTGGGTTGGAAGGCTTTTGGTAAGAGGAAATTGTGAGTTTATGTTAACTGTTCACTTCTGCCTTAGTGAGAGTTGGAGGTTGCAGTATTTAACACCATCTTCCAGTCCCTTGTACTCTCTCTCCTGATGCCCTGACTTTCCTGTGTGGTTAGCCTGTAATAAAACTCTACAACTTAATCATGGATGAGAGAGCCAACCTCGTATGCCTTGGTAAAACCTGACTTGGTGCAGTGGGAAGACTTCCTTTCTTGAAAATACATTCAGCTGGGTTCTCTCTGTGGCATCAGCTGTACCTCCAGGGTGGAGCAGGGCTGTGGCTATCGCTATGATTATCTGAGAAATCCTAAGGGCTCTGGAGATAGCTAGTTGGGAGACTGTGAAGTTGAGCTATACAGATCAGAGGGGATTTTGATGATCTACCAACATTTCTGTCTGAGTCGAGTATGAAATCTCAGAAATAATATGAATCAGCAAAAAATTGGTTTGGCAATGGAGTTGCTCAACCTTATGATACTTGGGGCAGGGGGGATACTTCCATTTTCCTTCCATGGGTGGACATGTGGAGGCTGCTCAGGAGTTAATGGCAACCATGCCTCTGACCCACAATGGGACTCACATATTAAATCTGTTTTATGTGATCTGAAATTGGAGATCTGATGATTTGTCTCCTATCATGGGCAGATCATTTCCATTTGGTCTTGGAATTGCTTGCAATTGCATGCTGCTGCATGGAGATAGGATTATTCATTTGGTCAGCCCAGGCACCTGGTGGACTCTTCAAACTTTAGAAGGAGTGTGTTGCTGTCTCTGGGATTCTGTTGCACAGTTCAACCTAGCCTTACAAGACCCTTGGAATGAAATGGTTGACAGCAGTGGTGAGATTCAAAATATTTTACTACTGGTTCTGTGGGTGTGGCTTGGTGGGCGTGGCAGGGGAAGGATACTGTAAAATCTCCAGTCAGAGGTGGTATTTGCCAGTTCTCTGAACTATTCAAAATTTCCGCTACCGGTTCTCCAGAACTGGTCAGAACCTGCTGAATACCACTTCTGGTTGACAGCCACAGATTGGATTGTACTTGCATGAACTCTTTATGTCTCTTGGTTGTGGAAGGCCACCTGGTTTTCAGAAGAACATCGGCTGATGAAACAACATAAGAGACACCTAACGCAATATTGGAGGAAGATAAAAAGGAATCTAACCAAGCAAAAGTTAGAGCCTTTCCTAAGGATTACACTGCTGTAATAGGGATGGCAAAACAATTATTTTTTGTGGAATGTTGGGGAGTGACTGTGTTTCAGTAATCTCAGAATGGGACAACTCACTTTAGTCAACTTGCTGTGGCCAACTCATCGCTGTAGCTAACTCACTATGACCAACTCACCGTGGGACAACTCAACACAAAACAATTTTATAATTCAATTATTTAAATGAATAAAAATTATTTTAATTTTTGTCATTCTATTTCATTCTTTCCCTCTTTTTGTATCCTTTCTTTAATGATTCTATTCCACAATTTATTTGATATTAGTGTAACTCTTATCCCGTAGCAAGTTGTCCTGCAACAGCTTGGCTGTGGTGAGTTGTCCCATTGCAAGTTGACTGTGGCGAGTTGGCTGTGGCAAATTGTCATAAACCCCAGTAACCTGGTCCCTTAAAACAGACATTAATATTTACAGGGCACTTTGAGAACTAGTTTAAGCAGCTGTTGGATAAAATCACCCAGAGTTGTTGAAGCCTGAGGGAGCTGAAACCTAAATGTATAGATCCAAAGTAGTTACTTGAGGCTCAATTTTGTCTGGAAAGAGCTTGAATTTGCTATGTTTGATAAAGTGAAGAAGATACATAGAGCTCCGAGTTTGCCCATCTGTGTTTTAAATCCACGTTCCTCCTGGTTGGTCAAGGCCTTCCAGGAGGTGACTTGTAATTGGATCATTGTGGTGGATAATACTTCTTTGAGGGAGGATTTGGTTCTGCCTGCCTTGAAATAGGTAGTGCTCTTCCCTCTTCTCAAGAAGCCACAAAATAACAACTGATTTTCGTTTAGTCTCCAACCTTCCCTTTTTAGAGAAGATTGTTGAGGTTGGTATGCAACTCCAAAGAGCCTGAAGGGATGAATTGGCTGAACTCTTTTCAGTTGGATTTAATATCTGGTTTTAACTCTGAGATTGTATTGATCAGTGCTTGTTGATAACCTTTGACAAGGGTAGGATGGTGGTAGGGCATCCATCTGACTCTCCTTCATTTCATGGTGGCTCCATCATAGCATTCCTCCATCAGAGAATTAAGAATGGAATGCATGTCATTAAAATAGTTCCCTCCTTTGTCTAGGGATAGTTCAAATTGATATTGGGGAGACTTTAGATCGAGTCTCCCATTCTCTTGGTTGTTTCAAGTCTCTATTTAGTATCTATATGAAGCCACTGAGTAAGGTCTTTGTTTGACTTGAGATGAAGTATAATGATTCTGCTGTGGATACTCAACTGTACATCTCTGCCCTAGATAGAACAAATGATGTTGTCAAGGTTCTTTCTTAGTTTGAAATTGGAAGGGGAAGAACAGGCTTCAAATCAACCCTAACAAGATAAAAGGCTGGGAGGGGGGCAGGGGGGGGAAAGGAGTTGTAGCATCCCAGCTCCATTTTTAACTCTGAAAGAGATTTGCACTCCTCTACACAGAGTTAGTACACAATGTGGCAGTTCTCTTGGAATTATAGCTCCTGCTCAAGAAGCTGATGGCAGCCATGGCTAGTGGGGCCTTTGCATATATCCCAAACCAAGCTTGTTTATTATCAGTTTGCAAGATGGAGAGATCTGCAGTATTTGCCATTTGGCACATGGCCTATTGATCATTATTATAATTTCCTTGTTAATTGTTCTGGGTTGCTGCTGTTTTTTGTTTTCATTTTACAGGCAGCTGGCCAGAGTTGTAGCAAGATAGGAAGACATAAATCAAACACATAAATACATCTACCCATCTCTCATCTCCTGATATTCTCCCAAAGTGATAGTTGGGTATGTGTGTGTATATGTGTGTATGTGTGTAAAATCATTGGGCCACAATTACATGTGGTTTGTGAGTCACTTCTTTTGAAGACATTTGACTGCTTATGTAAACAGGATAGTAGAGTATAAACTTAATAATAACATTTATGTCTTGTATAGACAACAATCATTAAATATGCCAAAAACAACAAATACTAAAATTGGGTTGCTATCCACAACTTCATTTTTAAAAAGTAAGACATGTGATAGGCAAGTGGAATGCACATGTTTCCTCTACAATTTTTGTAGAATCCACATTCTACATTCCAATCAGAATAATCTCTGATAGTTCCTTTGAATAATCTGAGAGAGGCCCTTTTATACTTGGAGCATAAATCGTTAGTAGCATGTCTGATTCTTGCAAGTATTATTTTAAAAGTTTTGCTCATTTCTTGCTCACAAAAGACATGTTTTTTTACTATGGTTTTTCTCCTGTTCGAAATGCATAAGGAGCTCGGAGTGACCATAAGGCAATGCTGTGGGCACCATCTTGCAATTATTTTCTTTCATATGGAACAGTACTTTCATCTATAATTTCGGTATTTTTTCAGCATTTTTTTGGTGGCATCTATGGCATTTCCTTGGAAAGAAAAGGGGAATCTATGGGGTTTCTCCATTGGAAATCATATCATTGATATGTTCTTGTTGCTTCTTGGCACACATCCTTTGTTTTAATAACAAAGACAAGTTATCCAATAACCATAAATATTTTCATCTCAGAAAAACATAATTCATCTACTTTCTTATACCAACAAACTCCCAATGGTTTCCTGACAATGTATGGAACTTCAACTCCCATAATTCTCCATGAAATCTAAAAGTTGCCAGGTTTGAAAACCACTCACATGGAATAAAATTGATTATGAAAATGATACATCATCATCTGACAATATACTAATATAGAGTTTTACCATTAGCATCATGAAAAGCTCAATTTTCATTGCTTTCCTAAAGATTGAGACGGATGGTATCATGTGGAATTTTGAGAGTGGGTCTTCCAGAAGGACCACCCCAGATAAGATTGACTTCTCGCCCCTCCCCCTGGATCTCCCCATGAAGAAAATACCACCATCCTCATCAGGTGCATAACCACGCAGATAAGTTTTATATGAAGCAGGGGCTTCTGCAGGTATCTGAGCATCAAGCAAGATGATTGGTGCTTTGTGAATTCAAGGGCAGACTATCGCAGTGCTGTCTGTGGGATAGACAGCATCACCACCAGATGGATTTGTAACCAGCTGACCAACCACACTCAACATGTAGTCCTTAATGAATTGCATCTACATGGAGGGAAGTATGCAGTCAGGTACACCAAGACTCTGTCTGAGGCCCAATACTCTTCAATATCTTCATCAATGATTTAGATGAGGGAATAGAAGGGGAACTCATCAAATTTGCAGATAACACCAAGCTGGCAGGAATAGCCAACACTCCAGAAGATAGGCTCAAGGTACAGAAGGATTTCAACAGAATTGAACACTGGGCCCTATCTAATGAAATGAAATTCAGTGCTGAAAAATGTAATGTTTTACATTTAGGCAAGAAAAACCAAATGTACAAGTATAGAACATGTGATACTTGGCTCAATAGCAGTAAGTGTGAAAGGAATCTTGGAGTCCTAGTGGACAGTCACTTAAATGTGAGCCAGCAGTGTACTGCAGCTGCCAAAAGAGCCAATGTAATCTTCCATTGCATTGACAGAGGGATAGAATCAAAATCACATGAAGTTAGTATGATTTTATAATGTCCTGATGAGACCACACTTGGAATATTGCATCCGGTTTTGGTTGCCACCATATAAAAAAGATGCTGAGACTCTAGAAAGAGTGCAGAGAACAACAAAAATAATTAGGGGACTGGAAGCTAAAACATATGAAGAATGGTTCAGGAATTGGATATGTCTAGTTTAATGAAAGAAGAACTAGGAATGACGAGATAGCAGTGTTCTAATACCTAAGGGACTGCCACAAAGAAGAGGGAGTCAAGCTATTCTCCAAAGCTTCTGAAGGCAGGACAAAAAGCAATGGATGAAAAATAATCAAGGAGAGAACCAACCTGGAAATGAGGAAAAATTTCCTGATAATTAGAACAATTAATCAGTGGAACAACTTGCCTCCAGAACTTATGGGTGCTCCAACACTGGAAGTTTTAAATAAAAGATTGGATAACCATTTGTCTGAAATGTTATAGGGCTCCCTGCTTGAGAAGGGAATTGGTCAAAAGACCTCCAAGGTCCCTTCAAACTCTTGTTATTCTGGGATTTTGATGATGCTGTGATCCTTTTAAAGAAGGTAGTTTGCAACCACCTGTCACTGGGATATAGTATTGCGGTTCTGTCTGCAAATCATTCATTACTAGATGGTTCTGTAACAAGTGTGAAAATAAAAATACGTGTGTGTTTATTCAAAATCTACCTGTGGCTCATACCACCTGTTCAAATAGTTAACAGCGTTTCCCTAAATCTTATTGCTGCAAATGGTCCCAATCTCCATTTTGGGAAGAACGTTTCTCTATTTGCAGACATCCGCATGGCTCAAGGGTCACTATTTATGAAGAAGTTTAATGACAGGAAACAGAGGACTACAGACAACAGAGGAGGAAACAGTGGGCTTTCTAAACTTAAGCACCCAGTCAAAATCAGAAGTCTCATTCAAAGCCCTCAAGAGTGTTCCTTGATACAAACAGCACAGATGAGCAGAGCTATTATCCCCAAATGGCTATGCTGCATGATGATTTCAGGGCATCATCTCCTGGATAAGTATTGGAGGTGGGGAGGGAGAGGAGAGTTATTCCTCTCTCTCCTACACAAACGCATATGCCAGAAAAGATCAGCCATCTTGCATGAAGCATGCCTTCCCCTCCCTCCCACTCTGTCTTTGGCAAGGGAGTCTCTTTGAGATGACAGCTGTGGGAAAAAAAGGAAAATGCTTTCAAATGTGGAAGGGCAGAAGCAGCTGAAAGCACCGCAGATCGTTAAGCTGCAGTGTACTTTCTGTGGCTGGATCTGATTTGGTGTAAAATACGAGGGGATGGTACAGTAAGACAGACATCTGTTGGCAGGAATGCTTGAAATTCTATGACTGTCTGCCATAAAAGCAAAGCAAACTAGATCAGTGGTCACCAACCAGTGGGCCAGGGACCACTGGTGGGCCATAAGAAAATTTTGGAGGTCTGCAGAAAAATGTCACCCACCCTCCAAAGCAATTAATTCAGGCTGCATGGGAACACAAGCCCACATGGCCCACAGGAACACAAGGCTTGTGTTGATTACGTTGCGAGCAGGTAGTGAGGGGAGGGGGGGAAGGGCAGAGGGGGGGAACTTGCCCTACTCGCCCCATGTGCCTCACCTGGTCACCAGGCTGCTTCTTTCCGCTTCTTTCTTCTTCTGCTTTTGGCTGCATGCAAGGAAAGCAGAAAAAAATCTTTCTTTTTCTCCCCCAAACTCCGCCAGAAATGAGTCTTTGGGACCCTTCAAGGTATCCTGCTGCAAGATACCTTGTGCCGGCATGACAAGTCTCACAAAGACTCATTTGTGGTGGAGTTTGGGGGAGAGAAAGAAATGTTTCTGCTGCTTCTGCTGCTTTCCTTGCATGAAGCCAAAAGTCTCTCTCTCTTTCTCTCTCTTCCCCTGAGAATGGAGCTGGTATCCTGTGATCCCAAATAAACAATGATCAGTCGATAGGAAAACGGGGTGGGGAATTTTCCTGCAGACTTTTTTTGGGATTTTACCAGGGTCTCTGGTCCGCAGGATTTAAAATAATGAGTTGGATGGTCCCTGAGGTCCAAATTGTTGGCGACGCTTGAACTAGATGCCTTTCCCTAGTTGCTGGCTTCTATGAGTCCTAATGAACTGCTCAGGTAAGGTCTTTCACTTGTGAATTCTGTTTAGCCCAGAGGGTGAGGGTTAATGAGCAGCATTCAGGAGGATTGTACTATATTTTCAAATGTTTGTTATGGTAAGTTAAACTCAGATTTTTAAAATGTTGCTAAGCTGGTGAATTAGTTTTCCACTGTTTTTTTTAGTAGAGGTGTGTGTGTGGGGGAGTTTCTGTGAACCACCAACAAGATTAAATGGTGGCTCTTACTTTGTTACTTATTATGGGAGGGTGGCTTAAATTAAAAAGAAGAAGGAAAAGAAAAAGAAAACAATTGCAAAAGAAAAAATGAGGGGGGGAAAGAGCAAAGCAGCACAAAGAGCTTCTCAAACATGCATTTATTTGGCATCTTCACTAGTGCTTGGTCTTTTACTACAGGGCTGTCAGACTCCCAGCCTGCGGGCTGGATGTGTCATGCACTGGCCACACCCATGCCCAGTTTAGCAAAGGAAGGGAGTTCCAATACATCACATGACACTGCCATGACGACGTGAGTTTGACACCCCTGTTTTGCTAGGTGCCGAGCTTGTCTCCCAGTTGATGTCAGTCTAATTAAACTCTCCCATTATTATTGTGTGTGCTTCCTACATACCCTAGCAAAAAGTTTATCCATTTCCTCTGTTCAGTTGGGTTGCTCGTAATATATACCTATGGCAATGTCATCCTTTTTTTCTTTTATATTGATACAAATGCATTCAAGATGGTTTTCATCATTGTTCTGCTGTTATTTCTGTAGAGATGCAGTTATTTCTTATATACACAGTGCAACTCCACTTCCTCTTTTATTAGGCCTGTTTCTTTTAAACAACTTAAATCTCTGTGGCATATAACAATCTACCCACAATCTTTGGAATATCTGTAGACATGTTAATGATGGAAAATATTTTTGCTATTTCAAGAGATGCTAAACAGTTGCTGCACTAGCATGATCTTATTTGACATATAGCTTTAAATTTACAGTTAGTTTTTAATTTACATTTTTTCCAAAATATATTTAATAAAAGTGGTATATTTTCTTACTTGCCCAAACCTAACTCCAGTGAAAATATTTATTTTATTCATGGAGACCACAAAGGTTATTGGGTGGGGTGAATTGTGATATGACAATATTTGATAACCCCTGGTTTAATCCTTCACTTTTTATCAATGCACAGAACATAGCAGTTTCTCCCAATGTGTTGCTTTTCCAATGCATTGTGTCAACTCTTGCAATTTTCAGAAATGGTCATGCTGACAAGGAATTATGGAAGTGAATGTTTAATTGGTTTGGAAAGGTCCTCTTCCAGTTCAACATGCCCAATAAGAATAAGGTTTGCATTGTTTTTTCACAACAAACTTTGCCAAACCAGTTAATTCATGACTTGCCTGTTGCTACCCTTTAATCAATACCCTTATAAAATATAATCAGTGGTCCATTTTCTTCTGTTAAATGTAAGATGATGTAAGAAAAAAAAAGACATTGCCAATTTTGTGTTCTTACTATTCTCAACCCCCTCCCAGCCCATATTTCTGGGGTACAGGCATAGCCCACCATTTCATGGATGAATCTGAACAAGAAAGGAAGGAAGAATGATTCTTTCTAAAACACAGTTGTACTTTTATTTATTTCTCTCACTTGAACTTTAGGGGGAAATGTCAGTTTTCTGTATTCTCTACAGAGGTAGATAAACTCAACAAAACATCAAAACAAAATATTTATTATTGGTTCATCAGGTATCTTCATGACTCACATTTGTGATGAAGTTCCTCTTTATGTCCAATTCCTTTGCATATCTGATTTGTAGGTAAAAGATGGTTATTTCCTAACCCATCTCGTAGAGATAGTAAGCAGCTACCATGAGTTAGGGAATTCAGGCAAAAGTGAAGAAAACTCCCCCAACCCATCAAGGGTCAAATTAGTGACCAATTGCGATTACAGATGTGGCCACATGACATGAACTACATTTCCCAGGATGCCTTTAACTACATTTACCATGATGCATTCCCTTAAGGGGACAGCTCATAATTGCTACCTAACTATCCAATTCCCATACACTGGCTGGACAGCACAGTCAGTATTATTGTTGATTTCATCTGGGAAATAAAAAAATGATCCACTGGTTCCATTCTTCCTTCACTGAACCTGCCCAATCTTTCACTTTCAATCAGTAAACATTTTTTTTCAAAGGTTCCCTATTTCATGAACAGAGTAACCCTGGAAGAAATTACAACAGACAGCAGCTCTCAGTGATGTGGTGGGGGAGGAGGCATTCTTGCCATGGGCCCAATAGCCAATTAGAGGGGAGTGATTTGCTTACAATGCTGTGGAACACAATAGATAAACTAAATAAGGCTTCTGAACTGGATATCAAAAAGCATAACGTGGCAGAAAAATAGGGGTGGATCCTGCCTTCCCTGTGGATTGAAGGTAAATAGTGGGTGAAATTGTGTGTTTCTACAATTGAAAAAATGGTCCACACTTTCACTGGGGCAACCTGATCATGTGGATCAGTCATCTATCATAATAAATCTATACAGGTAGTCCTCAACTTACAACAATTCCTTTAGTGACCGTTTGAAATTATAATGGCACTGTAAAAAGAGACTTATGACCATTTTTCAGACTTATGAATGTTGTAGCATCCCCATAGTCATGTGATATACATTTGGATGCTTGGCAACTGTGTCATATTTATGACAGTTGCAGTATTCCGGGTCCATGTGATCATTTTTTTGTGACCTTCCAACAAGCAAAGTCAATGAGGAAGCTAGATTCACTTAACAACCATGTTACTAATTTAACAAGTGCAGTGATTTACTTAACAAATGTGGCAAGAAAAGCTGAAAAGTGGGGCAAAACTCACTTAACAAATTTCTCACTTAGCAACATAAATTCTGGGCTCAATTGTGGACGTAAGTGATGGGCTACCAGTAACACCTACCAGATAGATTTTCAGCTACTTAGTCTTCTTTCCTACTAGACACCAGGAACTTTTTAATGGAGAATTCTTAGCCTCTTATATCCCACTTCTTGGGGATACTTCAGATGCCCTGTATATCTAATCATTATAAAAAACAATTGGATGGACTGCATTTAATATCTTTCTATCTCCAAACACTTAATAGTTTGCCTTAGTACAATAAAATGTTTTTCTTCTGTCTTTAAAAGGTAATGTCCAGGCAAAGCAATCAGAATCTTAGAAAACAAAGTTAAACAGTGACCCTGAAGGATCCATATCGTATTTTGTACAGATGTTTGGTCAACGACAGACAGAACCTTGGATAGTAAGAGAGGCATTCATTCCAAATAATTATTTTCATGAAGCTAATTCTTCAGTGACGTTATGACATATTAATTCATTCACTCATTCATTCATTTATTTATTGGATGCAGCAGGATCTCTGGCAAATGCTTACTGGGAGTCATCCACATGATTTGCAAGTTCCAATCAATCCTGGGAGCCTTATTCAGGAAATTACAATTAGGCTTCAGACCACACCAAAAGAGAATATTACAAAGATCCCAGAATTTTCTGCAAATGAAACAACTGTCCTGCATGATGAAATGCACACCTTGGGACCTCTTGTGGTCTATAGTAATGGCGGCATATACAATGCCTTGATTGCTGCCTTCACATAAATGGTTCGTTTTAGATTGCACCTGGACAGAATCCTATAACGTTGCATTGTTCCCAGAAGTTAAACAAATTATTTAATTGGATGCATTCTGAATCATATTGGTTTGTTTGCTTTCTTTTGTCTTTCCTAATCTTGGACACAAAGATGATTTGTCCACTACTGAGATAAAAGAGTTTGGAATGCTAAAATAGTTGAATTCAACCAGAAACAGTCCAGCTGGCAAAGCAAAATGGCCCCATTTTGGCTATAATGCTGCTGTCCCTGTCACATATTGTTTGAATTGCTAAAGACCCTCACCAGCTGTAATTGAGCAACCCATTATTTTCAGCCATACAGTGAAAAGTGTGACATAGTAAAGAATACAGTACTTCTGTGCCAATGTGTTAGAATTTGAGAGGCTGTGTCAGTCCTGTCCACATCTGATGAGAGCTGTTCAATCCAGAGTGGGGAAGGCTCATGCAGACTATCCCTTCAAAACTGGTTTACTTGTCAAAACTATCAGAGAAGAAAATTGGGGCCTGTGTGTCAACCTTGAAGCTGACCGGCCATTTTGAAGCTTCAGTGTTGCCACACTGGAGCTGAGGTATAGGGTTGTGTAGCCAAAACAAAATACTTTCTCCTGGGAACCAAGGACATTTCCACAGGTGGTTGAAAAGAGGAGGAGTGAAGTTATCAGGCAACCAGGTGGCACCTTGATTGGACCATGTGACTGATTGTTTGAGGAAAGGGGAAAACTTTTACTTTTAATTAGGTGAAAACTGTGGGAACATTCAGAGTCGGTTTTCATCAGCCTGTGACATTATGATATATCCAGTGAAACTATTATTTGAGGAACCTGCCTCCTTGGAGTTCTGTTTGCTACGGGGGTATTACTTGGAACCCTGACACTGTGTATGAATGAGAAAGCTGCAAAATCTGTAGCTGTTTTGCCGAATTGTCCAATAGAGTTGTAGTAATTGTTTAAGATCAAAGCTGTGGCAGACCAATTCACATTTCTAGTCCTTGGCTTTCTCATCAGGGTCCACAGTCCCAGAATCATCACATTTTTTTAAAAAAGAAGCAGAAAAACTAGCAACAAAAAATACATGTCAAGATGTTATTGTTGCTTTGCTGGGAAAAGAATTTAAAAGGGTGAATAAAGCACTGAATTATCTTGTTTTTTTCTCTTCCCCCTCTGAACCAAGAGCTTGAACCACTGAGCTCTAGCTGAACATCTAGCTGTTCACCTCTGCTGTAGGCTATGTAACTGTGATGCTCCAGTGCTTCTGTTTCCCCTGACCCTTCAGTCTGTTTTCGCCTGTGTGCGCTGATGTCTGAAGGTGCTATTGTCATGAGGCCACTGAATTCATCACATGTCACTTATCCCTTGGTCTTGTGTTTCAGGAGATGACTGTCACAGCAGGAGAACTGTTCTGAAATGTTGCTTTGTAATTTCCAGGTCCCACACTGACCCACTGATTCAGTTTATATATGCCAGCAGTAAACAAACAAACATACATACATACATACATACATACATACATACATACATACATACATACAAGCATGCATACACACAATTGACTCCCCTTTTCTGTCATAGTCACAAGATCAGTGACTGGTGCTGGACTGCAATTTAAGTACAGCAATATCTTGGTACTCATAGTTAATTGATTCCAGTTCCAGGAGGTGTGATGAGTACCAAAAATGATGAATACCAAACTAATTTTCCCCATAACTAATAATATAGTGAGTCACAAGGCAATCAACCACAATAAGCTCTAGCTTATGCATCAAATACCAAACAAACGATGAGTACCGGTATAAATTTTTTGTGTCAAAATGCATACCAAATGAGTACCAAATTTGATGAGTTTCAAAACAGTTGAGTACCAAGGTACCATTGTACAGGCAGGGGAAGGTAAGGTTGTTTTGCCTGATTTCATTTCCTATTTTGGCAGGGGCAAAACTACTGTCAAATTGCCTCTCCAATGGATGGGGGTAGTGGCAAATGCAAACCAGGGCTCGGAATAGCAGGTTTAGCTACCTATTGCCTGACTAACAGAGTATAGGCATGGAGGTACTGCAAACCAAGCAATTTCTGAGCATGAATCCAACACTGTTATCAAAGAATGCTAAACCCTTGTCCAGAAATGGCCTGGCTGAGAAGCGACAAGAACAGAGGAGGGGTATGGGCTGGAGCAAGAGGGAGCGGCTGATGGCCTCCATCCTTGACAAAGCTATAAAAGAAATGGCAACACTGGGAATTTAATGTTAACTTTGCGACTGGCCACACCCAGAAGTAGCCTATGGGTGGCCGTGGAACTGGAATCAAGTACACAAATAGTGTCTCTACCTCCCCCCCATAATAAAAACAATTTAAAAAAAAGTCTCAGAAAACTTCTTGTAAGCAAAATAGAAAACTGCAATAAAAAGAAGTCACACAGAGTTGGCAGGCCCACAATTGCTGTTTAATTAAACTTCCCATGCAGTCCCTTCAAAAGAGCACAAAAAGTCATGTTTACATGGCAGCTGTGTAAGACTCGATGGCTGCCTTGGAAAGCATCAGTCTGACATTAGGCAGGCAGATGCTTCTGTGGAAGCCATGTATGCTTTTTGGATACAGGAAGGTCCCAGATTCGGTCCCTGACATCTTCAGTTTAAACAGATCAGATGTAATGTGAAAAGAACAGTGGCACGGTGCTTTGCCTGCTAACTTATCTCTATTGAAGAGGAGGAGGAAGCTCATCCAAACATCTTAATTATTCCTCTATTCTAGTCTGGATTTCAGAAGGGTGCTGCCAAAACTATCTAACTGTCTTCCTTTTTAACAGACCTGCAGCTCAGGAGCCAGGAGGATTAAAGGAAGAATTCCTCATGAAGAGAAAAGCAACACCAAAAGCAAATAAACAAACCAAGTCTGTTTTGCTGCTATTTCAACTATACCTGAAATAAATGAGTTCAATTTACCAATGCCCCAGATGTCAAAGAACATCTGTACATATTGACCTGTTCCAAATAGAGACAGAATCTTTCTAATGTGGAAGCACTTGTAGACGTATTTCTATTAGTGATCAGTTTGAGGGGGGAAAGTAGGATTAACCCCCAACTGTGAAGCTATTTTCAATCTTCATGATACTTTAACACCATAAGACTGCTATGTGGGTGTTTTTCTCAGCAAAACTAAGGGCTGCAGACAAATTATGATACAAGCAGTAAATATTTGTATTTCTAAACTTAGTTGTCTTCCTTCCCTGTCTTCGTTTTAAACAAAATTCTTGAAAATGCAACAGTTGAGTGAAGGCCGCTGAAAAAACGTACAGAAATCTTAAATTTAACAAAATGAAGATATTTCTGAATGTTAATCTTTCAGTTAGATTACCAATGTTGAAAACACACCCAGATTTAAATAACTTTAAATAACTAGGGGCCATTGCTTCCCTATCCAAATAGGCATTTTATTGCATCTACACACAAAACAATACTTCTTTTTTTCTTAGATATCATATTTGTACATTGCTATTCACCAAAGGGTGTGCAGTATAAGTTTAAGACCTAATAATAAAACAAGGTGATATCCAGGGATACTGTTCATTCAATTAAACAGATGCGTGATTCCCTACCTCACTTTCCACGTTTGGAGGAATGGGGAATATAACAAAGCTGAATTTGGGATAAAATTTCCATGGAGCAAAATTGGGTATATGTGAAGCGGGAAAGACGGATGAAAATACACATTGAACAGCTCTCTAAATACAGTTGGAAACAGCTGGAATGCATATAATACATTCAATAAAATATGTTTCATATAGAAACTTTATTCTGTCTCCAAAGATTCTACATAAGGGATATCAAACTCCCAGCCTGTGGGCCGGAAGCGTCATGTGCTAGCCATGCCCATTCCTGGTTTAGTGAAGTGGAAAAAAATCCCGATACATCACGTGATGCAACCATGACGATGTGAGTTTGACATCCCTGCTGTATACTATGTTTGTTTTGATATATATTTTGATTGTTGGCCAACCTGCAACTTGTAATTTGCCGCATACACATTATTACATTTATTTATCTATTTATTTATCTATTTATTTATCTATTTATTTATTTATCTATTTATTTATTTATTTATTTATTTATTTATTTATTTGAGTTTATATAGCGCCCCCTCTCCCAAGTTGGGACTCGGGGCGGTGTACAGCCCAGCTAAAAACAATGCAATTACAAATATAAAATTTAAAAATAGATTAAAATGAATTAAATAAAGGCTGAAAAATTAAAAACTATAACAAAACGATAAAACAGGGTAAAAAGTTACAAAAATTAAAACCATTCCAATGATACTAGGCCAGACCAGCTTGCTGAAAAAGATGGGTCTTCAGTGTGCGCCGGAAGGTTCGCAGGTCAGGGATAGTCTGCATCTCTGGGGGTAACTCATTCCAAAGGGAGAGTGCTCCCGCAGAGAAGGCCTGCACCCTCGGGGCCGCCAGCCGGCATCGCCCAGCTGGCGGCACCCCGAGGAGGCCCACCCTGTGAGAGCGCACTGGCCGGCGGGAGGCCGATGATGGCAGAAGGCGGTCCCATAAGTACCCGGGTCCCAAGCCACATTTGCCTCACCAGTGTCCCCTGCCAGTAGGCATGTACTGGACTTCAGCAAAGGGACATTCTTGTGCACAAAGGAGTTCAAGGGGAAGTTAACCTGGCTTGAGAGTCCACTGGGGCAAGGCAGGAGAAGTGTGGAAGAAGACTTCATTTGCTTTAAAACAATAGCCACCCCTGAGGCAACCCTGGCAAATTGCTCAAACATATCAAGTCTAAAAGACGTCTCAGCTGTCTCCAGCTTGTCTGATCCCACAACATCTTGGATGAAGAACACAAGGCAATCTAATTAAAAAGTACACGTTCTCTAAAAATTTGAGTACCTAACCTTTAAGCCCTTAGTCACTTGAAAAATGGCATGAGAATTGCTATAATTTGCCTAGTTTCTATTACATTTATTATATATCACATTTGCATCCATCTTACCTAATGACTCTGGGGAGCATAGATAACAAAACAAAATGCATAAAAACCATTAAAGCTACAATTTAAAGTAAAAAGCAAGAGAAAAAAATGGTGACAAAGTATACGGTGAGTGCCTCAGTGACCCACCATACAAGCACCTAATGGGTTGAGCTCTATGATGGGATTCCCCAAGTTAGTTAGCAAAATCCTTTTTTGAAGGCCTTCAAGGTGAACAAGCTTGGGGCCAACCTCACTTCTGGGGAATGATCTTCCACAGACTAAGGGCAAAGTTAGAGGCAATTCATGCCACGATGATCCTGCTCTCCACTGAGGAATAGAGGCAATATGACATTGTGTACAACTTCTGTCATTCAGAACTTCTTCACATTCACCAGTTATAACCATTAGATTCCTGCCTATGTGCAATACAAGCACGGGAGTTTCAGCTGGGGGCCTGAGAAGCAAGAGGAAGCCAAACAAAACAATGTAATTCCTTCGCTTTTAAAACTAAGAACCGTCATGCTTCAAAAACTTGAGATTCCAATGGGCGAGTTCAAAGTGCAGCACCTTTCCCAGCTTAGCATTGTCCAAAAGCAACAGGATTTACATTCGGATAAAGGTGACCAAAGTGCCAATTCAGATGGGAGACGCATGGTAGTAAGGGAGATTTAACATCTGAAGAGAGCCATGCGCTCCCATGAATGTGAGCATTGGAGTTTTTTGGCTTCTGCAATATTTCCATTGCTTAGGCTACGGGAGCCCATAGGGAACAAAAGGGAGGGGCAAAAACAGGGCAAATCAGGACAGTGAGATGCCAACGGCATTCAGAGCAGCGCTTCTGATTGAAAATCCAGGCCTCAAGAGGACATGGGAGCAGCAGCTGTATCAGAAAGCCACTGTGCAAAGAATTTAGACTAGCTATCAGGGGGAGAAAATGTGAAGGGTATTTTCAGAACTACAGGAAATGTATAAATGCCATACTATTTTCTATGTTTTTCTTATGTTTGTCTTTCTGTGTATAAACTCAAAATATTATGGCATGGAGATATCTCCTGTCAGTTGGAAAATACCAGCTATATTTTCATTTCTGAGATATATGCCAACACACAGAGACACAAACACATAACCTAAGCATACCAAGTTTCTCTGAATCTATTATTGATATTAGTTTTCCACTCCAAATTCATAAAAGCCTAGCCCTAACCCTAGGTGGATTTTCATCTCAATAGGATTTTCTCATTTATTTATCCAAGGAATGAAAATAAAGGGGGCTAGAAATGTTAAGAGGTTCTTAACCATAGCGAGCTCTCCAAACGCATTGGTGATATTTATTTTCCTCTCTGAATTCATAGATGCCTAACCCTAAGGGGAGATGTATTTGTATGAGCTGTCCTAAGCATAGTGTGCCACTATGTATTTTTTTGTGTAGTTCATTTCCTGTTCCAAATTTATGGAAGACACACACACACACACACACGTTCTATAAAGTTCCATATGTACTAATGAGCTGTCCGAATCTTCAAAACAGATGGGATGAAATATATGGCCAGTATCTCTCCTGTTATTTTCAATAATGAGTGAACATTATGGAATTTTATTTGGATTTTTCTCTTCTGTTTGTGATTATGAAACAGCTAATTAACGTTACTTATGGCAGTGCAAATTTTTGCAGTGCATCACATTTTTCACAAATGAGCTGTTTCTTCCAATTCTTCTGATACTGCAAATCAAATCGCTGGATTTTGTTGTTTACAAATTCTTTAATTACCCTTGTCCATCACATTTCAATCAAAATCTTGGGATAAATACTTAATGCTGTTATTACTTCATACATATCCTAATTTGTTGAGAATTTTGTTTTGTTATTCACAAAATAATTGTCAGATAAGTGTCAGATAAAAGTGAAACAGCTTATTCTTCAATTTTACGCATATGCTTTTGAAGATAATTATGCTAAATCCATGTCAGAATGTTATACAACATGCAACATTTGCTAGCTTTTTCCTATTTGTCAAGTACTATTGAGCCAATAAAGAATCTTGCTTGCAGTTTTTATTTTAAAAAATATATAGATTTGGGGGATTATGTTTTAGCAGGACAAACCTGCTAATTTCTATGATATAATGCAAAAGGCATCTGAAACAGTAAAATGAAACTGTTAGAAATCTGGGTATGACAGCAGTGCACCCTAGTGGTAAAATGTATCCAAAATGAAAATAGCAAAATGTTATAATAATCTAGAGCCATGTTTCTTAAATGTTTTTCCCTTAGAACTCTTGCCACGTTTATAAATTATAGATAATCCCCAAAGAAGTTTTTATGGGTTATACGTATCAATATTTACTATATTAAAAATTAAAATCGACACATTCAGTGCTGCTAGCATTTCTCACGATTGCTTGATGGGGCTTTAATATTGTATTATTTTTCAACATAAGCTGGCAAATAATTTTTGTTTGTGATAGAAAGCCTCTGGGCGGTTTATAAGTTTAAAAACATACACTCTCCCACACTGGTGTCCAAAGAGAAACTATAAAGCATGCATAGTATAAGATACCATCCTGTCTGACCTCAAACTCTGGGGGGGGGGGGTGCTCTTCCCACATGATAGGTGTTGCCACTAAGAAGTCCAACAAGATTGTTTGATAGAAGAGATCCAGGGCATAACTTCTCTCCTAGAATTTGGTGAAATGGGCAAAAACTGCCTAGAAGGCAGTCCCGCAAGAAGGGAACATAAAAACTATAGTACTATCTACAACATGCTTTTCAGAAAGAAAGGGGGAAAAAAACCCTGAAAACTTAACTATGTTCCCCAATCCATCTATTTTCTGGCTTTCAAGAATGTTATAAAAATACACTTGGACATCTAGTGTTCCTCACTTTATGTATTCTATGTCTCCAAATTTCATATACTTTGGAATTAGTCACTCTTGCTGAGAGACTTCTATAAACATAATACAGGTAGTCCTCAATGTATGATCACAATTGAGCCCAAAATTTATGTTAAGTGAGACATTTGAATTTGTTCCATTTTACAACTTTTCTTGCTACAGTTAAGTGAATCACTGCACTTGATAAATTAGTAACATAGTTGTTAAGTGAATCTGGCTTCCCCATTGATTTTGTTGTCAAAAGATTGCAAAAGGTGATCACAAGACTTTAGGACACAGCAACTGTTAATAAGTATGAACCAGTTGCCAAGTATCTGAATTTTGATCACATGATCACGGGGATGCCTCAAAGGTCATGTGAAAAATAGTAATGTTACTTTTTTCAGTGCCGTTGTAACATTGGTCACTAAATGAACTGTTGTAAGTCAAGGACTACTTGTAATAGCCTATTTACCAGTCAGAGGAGAAGTCAGTTTCCTTCCACTAAAGCAGATTAAAGGATTAACAGAAGGCTCAACTTGAACTAGATCTTAACTTTTAGTCACAACTGCATTTCAACTTTATCTCTATTTACATGGGAACTTGCCTGGATATTGAAATCATCTCCACTGGATCACTTTAAAGAATTTGAAGCAGAAAATAGGAATAAATGGACAACTCTTGCAATGAAGCTGTAAATACAGTACAGCCTTTCACGAATCTGTTTTGAGAATCGTTATGAACATATTTATAAACTATCTGGAATGTTCAGTTTGAGAAGGGTTGTTTGTTGATGACTGCACCTTATTTAGGGAATTTAAAAGTAGGGATTACAAAGAATTCCAAAAGATCTGCTTTGAGTGGAAAATGTGCAATACAATTAAAAATGTAGCTCTATCAAAACAGATGTAAAGTGACGTGCATTGTGGAAAAGCAACCCTAACATTCGCATAAGCTGCTGAGATCAAAGCAAATAGAGGCCACGAGAACTGCATGGATTCTCCTGAAAATGTCGAGCTGTTGTCGCAGCTATAAAAAAAAACAACCAATGATTTCCTCACTAAGGGATCATTAGAAATGGGATCAAAACTCTTCCCCAGATTCAGATGCGAATGCATGACATGTTCATATTTAGATCAAGGGAGGTGGAAGTGTTAGTAACCTTTGAGATCACCCAAAGAATATGCTGGATATAAAATGTAACAAATTGACATTTATTTTAAAATATGCTTGGATCTTATTTCTAATGCAGTTTAGTTTAGTTTATTGTCATTGCACCTCGTACAATGAAACTAAGTGCCATCTTCAGTGTACATTATAACTATAAAAATAAAACACAAACACACCTTCACATTCTATACAATTGAATTGAAAACCCGTTGTTGCCTTTCAGGATTAAATAAACTGCGATCCGGGGGGGGGACTTTGATGTCACAATAAACAAGCAAATTGTATGATATCTCCAGGTTCTTTGTGGGATTTTTTACAACATATTAACAGAGCTGTTCTCCCCCCCCCCAGCCCACCCGTGACAAATCTTAAAGAACATGCGCCACCCTAAAAAGAGGAATGTCTGCCAAAGACGAAGCAACCACATTCCTGCGCAGCGAATCCCTACGTTAGAAAAGCCCGCCGCTTTCCAAGGTTTGCAGAACATTAAAGGCCCTCTCTTGTCGAAATACCCCTCCCAGTTGACTAAAGGCGCCACACGTTTGCCGGGAGTTTTTGGAGTCGCGCGAGAGAGAACGAGACTTCCATCCCGGCACCGGAGGAAGTAGAGATCCATTTTGCGCAGGCGCGAATTCATTTTCTACAACTTGAGCGGTTCGGCGTGGTGTGATGGCGGGTAAGGCTTTGACTTTGGCGGGATCCAGTGCAATCCTTCGCGGAGTTTTGTTTCTAAGGGGATGCGGGACCGAAGTAAGGGCGGGGGATGGGGAGGGAAGAG
This sequence comes from Bungarus multicinctus, assembly GCA_023653725.1. Taxonomy (NCBI): domain Eukaryota; kingdom Metazoa; phylum Chordata; class Lepidosauria; order Squamata; family Elapidae; genus Bungarus; species Bungarus multicinctus. The sequence continues at coordinate 116,313,474 of CM042834.1, read as the reverse complement.
GAGAGAGAGAGAGAAAGTGAATCGGTTCCGATGGCTCCGTCTGCCGCTTTGTTATTTTTAAGGTTCGAAGAGTTTCGCTTCTAGGAGCTGGAAAACTCGGGCACGCAGGCGTTTTCTGATGGTGGCATGATGCGGTCGGGGTAACAATCTCGATTGCAAAGATCCCGATGGTCATTAGACGGCAGCAGTCAAAGATGGTCTTTGCTGCTGCTGCTTCGTGGTCGCCCTGGAATATGCAGGTCCGATCCATAATAGCCCACTTGGTCTCCAAAAGCGAAACGGAGGGCAGACCTCTATTAATAAAACGCAAAGTTAAATGTTTTTTAACTTGGAAAAAAAAAGTCACTGGTTATTTTTTTATTCTGTAACTATGGACTTTCCTTTAATTGAAACTAGTATTGGGGAAGCTATCATTCCCCAAAACTTAGGGAACATGGTTTGTTTGGGGTTTTTTTTAAAAGAAAAAGGGAGAGGATTATACAGAATAGGTTACCAGCTTTTGTTCATCTTGGGAATAGTTTTATAATTTGTACACTTTTGTACATTAATATGTGGATTCTTCAGTTCAACTTTATCCCCACCCCCTTGTGTGATAAGACTGTAATTCCATAATTTCTATGTACCTGAAGGGAATTAATTTGGAAAAGCCTTGTTGAGAGTATCTGTGTTCTCCACCATGTCTGGGGTATCTGTTCACAAGTATGAATAATAATATAATTTATTTCCTAACATTATAGTATTATCATACAACATGGAAACATCTCAAGTCTCTGTAGATTGGAAGACATAACTCTCCATCAGCTTGCATGCATAAGGTATGTTTAAAATTCACTAGGGATCAATATTAGGATTTCTTTGCTGCTCAAAAGACAGATTGGGTTGGTTTGGTAACTTTCATCAAAGTTATAAAAAACTGAGCTACTGATGATACAAAGTTATCCCTGTCTGAAAAGAGAAAGTTATTCTTTTTGTGGAATTGTGGATTCTGAAGCTCAGTCCTGAAAAATTTAAAAGCAAATGTTGTCAAAATAAAGCTGTCTCTTATAATATGTCTAACTGATCCTCAGGTTGCATGTTTTTGTCATGGGAGTCAACCCAGGCAGGACTGCAGGATTTACCTTCATTGTAAACTAATCCCAAGAAAATCCCTTTTTGGAGAAAAGTGATGCATCTCTTCTGATCTACGTTCCAAGGTATGTGTGCGCTTGGATGCTCTTGAGGGCTGCAGTTATGAAAATCGGACACTGTTAAAGCAGAGAATTGCCATTTTCAAATATTTGAAAAATGTGAGTGATGCTCCATGCTTCTGGTAAAAAAACCCCAATGGCCAACTGCTCCAAACAGCTTTTCTTTTTGACCTGACATGTAGAAGTCTAGCCTGAGCTCAGTGGACTTAACTTTGGTCAAGAGAACTCTTGAACTTTTCCACTTAGTCAATTATCCAGTAACTTTTCCATTTGTAAAACTTGGTAGTCCTTCTGAAGATAACAAATATTGAAGTATTATCAGAAGCAAGAAATAGTGCTTCATATCAGCAAATACTTGAATACTCATTCACTCAAGCCTGTGATGTGATGTTATCCCTGTCTGAAAATTCAGCTGTGAGGGAAAATTAATATCAGCTGAGGCTATCCACCAGTGAGTGGTGTAATGTAGCAATTGCTTTGCAAATGATTAAATTGACTTCTCGAGATAGCAACTGAAACACAACAATTATATTTTTCCCTTTAGAACGATGTCAGCATTTGAGGGTAATTAATAAAAGCAGCCCAAACCACCTCTGAAATTTTTCCCCTGGAAGCAGAGTTCCATGTATACCTGCTGGGAATGGGAGAGACAAGATTACACCTGGATGTGAGTAGCACTTTGACATGGACTGGGTTTCAAATATTAACTACACTAAATTGTTGTTGACTAGCTTGAGGACCAGTGTCTTGTGTGATTCAAACAAATAATCTGGTTCATGGGGGGTTAGCATGTGATGGTAATACAGCAATAGTGTCATATGATTATACATCACCATTTATTGAAATAAAGGAAGACATTTATACTTTTAGGGCCCTTCTATTCTGCCTAATCCAGTGAAAATGTGGAATTAAATTCGGTAAGTGAGGTTTCAATTATCTGGATGTCAGCAGCATCACTCTCTAAAACCAGAGCCAAGCCAAATTTGGTGTCTGGACGTGGCAGGCAAAAGAAAAATTGGATTTAACAATAGATCCAGTCCAGCTAGGGTCTATGGAGGAAACCAAATGCACCCTGATGGAAGAAGCCATTGGAAGCAGCGGCTTGGACTGTTGCCAGCTCTTCCATTCTAAGCTCTTCCCATCTTGGTCATGTGACCCAGAGTGGAACATGGGTTTCCCAGAGCATGTTTGCGCAAACATGTCATTTGATTACACAGAAACTTTCCATGGTTTTTCCTACCTTGTAATTCTTTCCATCTCAATGAGACATAGAAAACAAATGTAAAGGGTCTTTCAAGGCTCGCTCTGTCAGTTAAATAATTCCAAAACATGGCAGGACCACTTTAGGAGGGACAGTCGAAGCTAGCATCAGAAAAAACTGGGAATGGGACAAATCTGGGCTAGGTCTGTGAAGAAAAACATTCCTAAACCAAGTTTCTTCAATGTATCTCAGTGGCAGTTGGGCAGTAGCTCAGAAGGCCACTGGCCACTCCAATTTATGTCGCTCTCTGTGTCAAATGATCAAGGTCAAAATTCATGCTGCCAATTCTGCGCTTCCCAACATATATATGCAGGCAAACATAGTGACAATATAAGGGGAGTACACATACATACCCAGAAGAAGTATTTAGGCAGCCATTTAACTCGCAGACAATTACCTCAGTCTGAGGCCAGTTCATCATCATGACAATCTGCCAGTACTGAGCCCTCCAGAGAAAAGGAACTTAGATGAAACAGACAAAGATGCTGCAATGCACTAGTCAGTCACAGACAATGATCCAGATTTTGAACTGGGTATGTCTGGTGAGCCTCATCTCATAGCACAGTCAGAATTAAATGATCTGGTCAGAGAGTGTAGATTTGTCAAAACCAAAGCAGAACTACTGAGTTCAAGACTGCAGGGATGGTGTTTGCTATCTCCAGGTGTGATATGCACCATTTGATTCCTTGTGATTCAGATTCTTTTGTTGGTGTCTTTTTTCCAGCCGATCTTTTACAGCCATGGTGAAGAAGTGGGGAAAGGGTGTGGAACACTTTTCTGCCACCACAGCTTTCTTTTCTACCCTTCCAAAGAGGAAAAATTGAAAATAAAAACAAGACAACTAAGGAATGAAGTTAACTACCTAGGGTTTTCTAGAGAGAGTATTTTCTTGTGTTTTTAAAAGGAATGTTTTAAAAATGTTCCGTGTCTTTCTCTACTTTCCAAAAGAATAGGAAAAGAAGGCATGGTCACTTCCCACCCCCCAAAAAATCAAAAAGCCATTTCCTCGTATGGAGAGTTTAAAAAAGTGCATGGCTGGGTGTGCTTCTCCTAGTGCAGTGGTGGGGAACCTTGGCTCTTTTATCACTTATGGACTTCAACTCCCAGAATTCCTGAATGAGCTATAAAAAGTTCCCCATCCCTGGCCTACTGGTTTTTCAGTTGTGAGGGAAATCAAATTTTTGACTTGAATGGGACTGTTTAATATACAAATGTAGGACATATAAAGAATATTGATCATTCAAGTCAAAAATTAGGACATTTGTATATTGAACAATCCCATTCAAATCAAAAATAGATTTCCCTCACAACTGAAAAACCAGTAGGCCAGGGATGGGGAACTTTTTATAGCTCATTCAGGAATTCTGGGAGTTGAAGTCCATCAGTGATAAAAGAGCCAAGGTTCCCTACCGCTGTCCTAGTGTATACATTTTCACAGCAAATACTGTATAAGCAAATTCCATGTTTGTTACATGTATCTTACAAGCACCATAATTGCTTTTGCATTATCTGCAAGTGTTTTAAAGGCCACGGGCATTTTTCAAGACAAAGAAAAATGTAAGGGTTATGCCAACGAATACAGCTGAACATTTCTTTAGTGTAGGTTCTTAATTTGTGATTCTGAGATTTGAGGATCCTCTGGAGATGAGACGCATTTGGGGTCTGCAAGATCACACGAAAGGGAAACTTCAGTACTAACTCTGTCCCGAAACTGCTGACTTTCAAGATATGATCAGCAACACTTGCCTTGATTTTATATTCCAGGACTGCAGCCTCGCTTTGCGTTTTTGTAGTTAGCAAGGGTAGCTTAGTAGTGTTGCAGAGCATCCAGCCATACTGAGTTGGTAACATGTTCTCAGGTTGTCAAAAGAGTGGGCGATGAGTGAAATTCATGTGTTAACTCTATTTTTTACCCCTTAATTTCTTACAGCTTAGGTATAAATTGCCCGTTTAAAGAAACAGCACGGTGAATATGAATTTGGAGTGGATAACACCAGACATGCATTTGGAAGGCAAAATCGCGAAATTGTGTTTCACTTATTTTGGCCATGATTTCTGGGGGAATTCACTGAAGACAGTAGTTATGTTTGGCAGAATTAGAGGTTAAAAGGAAATTAGGCCACCAAAGAACACCGGCTGGATACCATCAAGGCTGACACCAGCCAGACCATAAAATAACTCAAGGAAGCAGCCCAGGATTGGATGATGTGGGAGACGTGGCCCATAGAATCACCAAGAATCGAACATGATTCAATGGGTAACATTATCATTAACAGATCTATAAGGTTTTAATATGTTTATTAAAAGGTTTAGGGAAAGGTGTTTTTATGACCAGAATATAGCAGGATACATTTCAGCAATATTTGTTGGTTTTAAAATGCCTGACTCCTTTTCTCTGTTGAAAAAAGAATGTTTCAAGTCTTTAAGCTAGCTGGAGGCCATTAAAAGATTACACAAGATCTCTCTTGTCCTGTACTTTGTTACCAATCAGGTCCATCAAGGAAGCCCTCAAGCTTTATTATCGCTCTGCCACTTCATGTTCTCAGATAACTAGGATTCCAGAGATGCGCTACCCCTGATCTGGAGGTGAGGTAGCCAAGTGAATTAGTGTCACATCCCATTGTTCATTCAGTGCTTGCCATCATAGGCAGCAAGAATCTGGGCCCTATTTTGCAATGCAATTCTGGAGCACACTGGGCGTTAGCCATGACGGATATCCTGACCTTCCGGCGCGCAGTGAAAACCCTATTTTTTAGACAGGCTGGCCTAGCCCAGTAATTGGGTTCTGGTTTTAAATTGAATTGGGTTTTAGTAATTAATTTTATATTTTTAATTTTTGATCGATTCCCTGATTTTATATTGCTAAATTTAAATTAGATGGGACACAGCCGGACCAATGTGTTTAATATATTTTTAATTGTATTTATAGTGTATTTATTATGTGTTTTTTAGTAGGCTGTACACCGCCCCGAGTCCCTTTTTGGGAGAGGGAGCGGTATGAAAATGTGATAAATAATAAATAAATAAAAATAAAATAAATGTTGATGTTAACTACTTAACTCTACAGTGCAGCTTTTCATAAAACAACAGATGTGCCTGCTATTCTACCTAAGCTTTCTGCAAGTTGAATATCTTCGTATTACAGACTGGAGGGGGCAATGAATTGTTACCTTTGTGAACCAAGGTTGGAACCAGTCATTTCCTCACTGAAGACTCAGTCTTGTTAAACAATGCCTGAGGGTCTTCAGGACAAGCTTATCATGAGAGCCCTAGTATTTGTGATAATGAGGGCTGTGGCTGTGGTATTCTATGCTGGCTTGAAAGTGCTCTCGTATTGCTTGCTTGCTTTTATTTTAGTAGCAGGACTCGCAGAAACAGCTAATAGGCAGGACTGAATGCATTTTCTGAGTAGGGTCTGCTCATTCTTTTTACAATAATGAGCGGAAAACACAAGTTTTTCTTCTTCAGCTAGGCCTTTTTTTTTTTAATTTATTCAGTCAGAAGGAAGAATTTTCTTCTACTCTCTCCCACCCTCCACCCCATGAAAAGAAAAGCACAAAGATCATTCAACATTTATGCAATTATACAAAGTGGGGAAATGTTTCAGGTTACATCTATCTATTCCCCTTATGTGCTTGCAACCCTCTGTCACTAAGACATTACTTTTCAGCAGAACAAAGACATGATTCTGATCTTGCTATTTACACTTCTCTTACAAATACCAGTGTGAGGTGTTCGCAAGGTTACTTGTGTCAACAATACCCTTTTCTTTTGCTTGGAACCTAGTAGTTGTTTAATTAGTTTGAGAGGAAATTTTGGCCCATGAGGACCACAGAGTTACTCCTCTCAACTTTAGGTGCATTTTCCCCTTAGGCACTTTGCAATGCTTTCCAGCTCATTTAATACAACTGCATTTCTAGATGAGGTTGTGCACCCTATGAAACAAAGTGTCTACCCTATGGAAGGGCAAAGGGATGACATCACGGATAGCATAATGCACCTGAGTAGCACTAGATTTCAATCCACCCACCCTCCATGTTTGCTGGGTTTAAAAATAATTGGTGCTGTGTTTCTTACCACAAATTCTGCTTATGGCATCTGTGGGCAATTGCCTCCAAAACCTTTCCAAAAGTAGCAATTGAATTTTTATTTTTTAACCTGAAGAGCATATGATTGCATAAAGGAAATCCTAAGACTCAGATACATTTTAATAATTGTTTAATAACAATTTAATAAATTGATTTTAAATTAATATTGCTCTGCCCATTTTGGGGGATTCCATTCCCACTTCGTTTGGATGAGATCAACTCCAGCTTGTTATTCACAGGCCTTGAAGCTTCATTCTAAAAAAATAAAGTTGTACCTTCCTGAAATAAAAAATATGTTGGCTTTGACCTTATGCCAGCTTTTTAGACAGATATAATCACACATATATGTAAAAATGACTTCTCTAGAGTTTTGATTAAATCAGTAAGTGGGTTGAAGTAAATGACAGATCATTACAAAATTAAATATTCAAACTTGACATAAAGAGCATGTTGTAACAGGAATCATTCCAATTTCTAGAGATTTATTTAAAATACCACGGGGAAGAGAGGCTATAGGAAAGCAGTAAAGAGACACCATAATGAACTGAAGATCTCACTATTGCCAGTTTGCAATTTGAATGCATTTAGTAGCTTGTTAAAAAAATATAAACCATAAACCCTAATATGAAACCTTGAATTCCTCTAATCTGTTTCCCGGCCATCTTGTGTAAGTTTAAATGTTTGGAATTAAGAATCTGCAGCCAGTTCTACACACCATGGGGGGGGGAAATATGGTCTCAGCACCCTGAAATTGTAAATTTATGTGCTGCTACATTGCAGGAACAGGATCAATTTTGAATAATCTACATACAGCAATAATGAGAAAATTATATAGCAGAAGGGCTTTAAAGCAAGACCTTTTTTGGTTGTTTTATGTTTCCATACAGCTATAAAAGCAAGCAGGCAATTTTACAGAAAGTGACCAAATGGGATTCTGATGCTAGCAGCAAACAAACAACAAAAACTGAAACAAAAACCAGTTATCCATTTGCTTCCAAAAGAGAGGAGATGCAGTGGAGTGGCACATGTCTAGCATGAACCATTTACAGTACAAATGATAGGAATCCTTTAACAAACTCTAGGAAAATTCTTGGACTGGAACAACTGAATGCAGAACAGTGAGAACAAAGGAAAGATTACAGAAGTTGTTATATCACAATGGTTGGCGATTTGCAATCCCAGCATCCCAATCCAACCTTACGTGACCTTGGGTCTCCAATTGAGATTGTGTGAAATTGGCAACAGTATTTATTGCCATTTCATGGCAAGGAACACGACTACAGGCAAAAGACACAATCCCAACTCCTGCCAAAAATTTAGAAAATGTAAACCCTAGTCTTGTTAGCAATTCTCATGAGGTGGTTAAGTGCATTATAAGCAGGGGCCCCAACTCTCACTGTTGGGAACTGGGCTGTGCAAACTGAGAGGGAGTGTGTGAAGCATCATTTGTACTTGGGTGGGATTACATGACATGTATGAAACTATTCCCTCCATTGCCAATGTGGAGCCAAAAAGGTTGGGAACAGCTGCATTATAGTATTCCAGAGCTTAGCTAGTTGACTCAGCCAATTGACCCTATCAGACCTGGTCTAGGAAAGTAACCCCCTAGTCAGTCAGCTCCTTATTGTGAACTCCCTTCTTTGCGGGTTTCTATTGGGCTTTCAAAGATTTCCATCTGAGATGGAGTCCTAGACTCATCTTATTTTCACCCCTATGGGTGCAAGAATTTGTGGAACTTGTGTTGTGATGGGCAGTAGGAATAATATTGAGGAATAGGAGAAAAAGCCCCTGCCAAGGCCAGTCAGATAAATGAAATCTTGAGTTTAGGGCAGAAAAGTAATTTGAGAAAGCATTTCAGACACAACTCTCTCTGGTTCTCATTGAGGAGGAATGGGGAGGCACTTCCAGACTTGCAAGATTATATTACTGTACCCTTATAACACCATAGTAATATGGACATTCCTAACAGATCAGCTGAAGGGCTAATAGGTGCCAAGGGAGGAAAAATTAAGAACCAGAAAAGTGAGAAACTTCCAACTTTCTTTACAATATCTGGTAGAGCTAATTATAATAGCCACTGGCAGACTGGGCTAAGATAGCCCTACTCTTGTGCTGCCATCTAAAAAGGCAAATAGGTTGCTTGGAACAAAGGTTAACTGTAACAGGCCATATTGTGAGAATAATCATGTGCCACAGTCCCACATGCTTTGCTTTAATACTCTGCCTCCTGATCCTTTAGTCTCTTGTTCATCAGTTTTCTTTTCTTCCTAGCGTTTTCCCACAAGTGCAGGGTCAATTTTTTATTTTTCAGATCGAGTGTTGATCCATTGATTATGACAGGGATTGACTAGCTTGTTGTCGGAGTATTGATATTGTGGCTGAGAGTGACTGGCCCAAGGTTACCCAGCTGGCATTCATGATTAAGGTAGAACTAGAACTCACAGCCTTCTGCTTTTAGCCTGGTGCCTTAATCACTAGACTAAACTGGCTGTTTTTATTTATTTATTGAAAGGCTAGTTTGCTTTTTCATATTCCAGTGATGTCAAAACATGTGTTCTCCACCTCTTAAAAGAAAATTAATCATTTGAATAACAGTAATACACTCAAATTTATTGCTACTTTATATATAAATACATTTAATAAGAACACTTGAATTGGTTAGGTTTGCATCTGCAACTATCCCTTTTCCCAAGCCATAATTCATCTTTAGAGAATTCCAGGCTATTGAAACATTTACAGAGGCATTGCCCATAACGTCCTTAGCACAGATTGATTTTGAATTTTATAGTATTTAGTAGTCTTACAACATCCAGTTAGAAGGCTGGTCTCTCCCACTGTGGAGATAGAAGAATTACTCAGTACCATGGCAGCTGATTGTGAAAAAAGAAGAGAGCCAATATTTGTATACCTCAAAGGATCCCTGAGTTCAAATTTGTGATGGATGAGAGATCGATATAGTCCAAGACAGATTGGTGAAGATATCCCTTCTTACTAAAACAACTATTGGACTCACTTTACTGGAACTTATTCACCTTCAATGAAGCCATTTTCTCTGGATGCAGGCCATGCAGTTTGTGAATAGGAGCCCTATTGAGTTTGTGATAGGAGCCACAACCACCTATCCCATTTAAGACTGTATAATGATAGTTATGAGCACAGTTCTATGGTCCTCAGCACCAATTAGCTGGATGCATCCTAAATGAAGGATAGTGGACTGATGCCCAAATCTGCATAATGTATGCAAGCATAAGAGAATGCTTGCCTACTATAAATAAAACAAAACCGTATTTGAGATTCTCCTGTACAGCAGTAATGTGGCTGCATCTCCTGGCTACACCGTTGTTAACAGCAGATGGATCTGTCTTTACCAAATCCAATGGGAATGATTCCCAGAGTCCTTTTATGTCCAATATGCTTGGAGTATGCTGCTGATCAGTTTCATTTTTGGAGACAAAAAAAGGGGCTCCTCTTCATGAGAAGAGCTCTCATACAAAGAGAGTTAAGGGAAAATGCACCCTTTGTTTCCCCTCACCACAGAACAGCTTATCTTCATCGCTGATAGAGCTTAATGATGCCAACTCGATTCAAGCTCTTCCATAGCTCGGCTTCTAGTAACATATCATGATTGGCATAGAACACCAAGGGCTTTTTTTCCTGCTCGTAGTAATGATCCGAAAACAACTTGTAATTCTCTGTGATGAATCCATAGGCACTGACCTAACAAAGGAGAAGAAGTGAAAGGATGAATGAGGGACAGGCATGGACCAAGAGATACAGTCTTTCATGCTAGTTGCTTACATGGCCAGGAATTCCCTTGCAGAAACAAAGCTGCATCAGATGAAATGTCAGCCAGCATGAAGCAGATGCCCAAATGGCACAGGATTGGAATAAAAAACCAACAAGCAACTTTCACATTTCCTCCAAAGCATACAAATGGAATTAGTGCACCTTGTAAGCAGAAGATAGGGCTGCCATTTGATGCTTCTCTTCTTTCACTGTTTTTCGTAAGGTACCAATTCACCCCACCAGTAGTTTTAAATCCTCACAGTCTGTTAATCAGCTAGCAAAAATTGGAAAAGTTGTCACTACGGGAACTATTACCTGATCACAAGTGTGTAGTGCTGTTAAAAGCATAAGTGCTCCAGTGCTGGGTATGTAGAGATGACCAAACTGAGAATTAATAATTTCTGATTTTAAAAACCTGGGAAGAGAAAGAGACAAGTTCAGCAGAACTTTTGATTGGAAAAATCAGAATACTTTGATCTTTCCTTGGTTTCCATGTTAGAAATTGGCAAATAGAAAGGTTTCACATACATACATACATACATACATACATACATACATACATACATACATACATACATACATAAATAAATAAATAAATAAATAAATAAATGCTAGGTTTCCAAACTGACAAAATCTGATATGGACTGTTTTCAAATGCCTACTTTCATGTTTGTTTTATTTGGGGAAACAATCTCCAAATATCATTAGAGTTTCCAGGTCAAAAAGAGTAGGTATGTTGAACAAAACCCAAATATTGGAAACCCAAAGGATGAACTGGTATATAATATACATGCTTCTATGCTGCTGTTGCTTCTATGCTGTTGTTTGTACCAGTCAACAAAATATTTAAATTCCCTTCTCAGCCTTGCCCCTGCCCTAAGTATATGAAAGGTACCATTCATACATAAATGGCTACTCAGTGAATAATCAACTGCTCTTAACAGCAAGTTTTGTTGCAGCAATAAAAAGCTCAAAAACATCACCTTTCTTTAAGATAATGCATGAATTCTGGGTGCAACAACTTGAATTTCCCTGCAGATGTCTCAGATCCAAAGTATTTCCAAGGGCTATAGAAAGAAACAAAAGGAGAAAAAAGCTTTAGTAACACTTCTGTGATTAAGCTATTCAATTAACCCCATAACTGGAAAGAAATTTGAGCAATTAAACAATAGCACTCTTAGTAAAATCTGAAACAATAGGTGTTCACATGAAAACAAAAAACCTATGACTAAATATTCAGGACATGGTTTGGAGCCTAGTAGTATGAATATGTCAAAGGGAACCTCTGATGCTGCCCATGGAGGCTTTCACTCTGACCTATCAGGACACCAAGCCTTCCCAATCTAGCTAAATTTTTGTCATCATCATCTTCAATAACCACACTTTTTTTCCAGCTCAAGAAAGAGGCACAAAAGAGAGGATAACGTGGCATGCAAGGGGAGTTATCCTCTTGCACCTTTCTTTCTATAAATTGTGCTGTCAACAGGAAGATTTATAAGGGATGTAGGGGAGTTGTGCGTGTACATAGGCATGTGTTGTGCTATTGTTATATGTGAATGAAAGACAGAAATACCCATTTCAGCAACAGTCTCTGTAATGCACTTTCCAGTTATGTTACTATATGTGACACTGCTATACAGAAAACATTCTATCTAAAGAAATGTAGTGGGTTGCCTACAGTTTAATCTGCTTTATAGATGGAAACTTTTTAATATAGTCAATGTTTCTGAAAAGGAAGAGGAACATAGCACAGGATATTTAGCATAATCCGATCCCCAAAAGTGAGAGAAGGTGTTGTGGGTGAAGGTTCGTTCTCCGAGCTTATGGATTGGTTTCTGAACGTTTCATTACCAGATTAGGTAACATCTTCAGTGGACTTTAGGGGGTTTCAGTGTTCTTCTGTTTATAAGGGCTTTGTGTAATCAGTAAGTCTTGTGATAGTGAGGTCACATGCTGAACCAGAAGTTTAAAAATAACATTGTATGTGGTTCATAACCATGAGGTAGAGGAACAAGAATCGTGCAAACAGAATTAACTTACGTATCACCCTTGTCATAACCCTCTGGGACAGGACTGCCCAAAACAGCAGACCGAAGCATAATGTAGTCTCGTACATTTGATGGAATGAATATGTACTGTACGTCCTACAACCAACATAAAAGGAAATGTAAGCATGAGGTTTGACAAGGGAAAATATGCTGCAGTGAAGCATGTATAATTCCAGCCATTTATGTATACCTTTTCCCAGATAAACCATTTTGTATCTCTGTTCCCAGTTTTTATTCCCTCTACAATAAATACTTAATGGGCACTGTATAGCTATAATCTTGACTGTGTTTGAAAGCTTTAACATATGCTTAAATAGTTGACTTAATTCAGGAAATCTTCGTATTGATGCTGTTTTAGCATCAAGCCAACCACTGAAGATCATACAAGATTTTTAAAAGTGAAGCTAGAAAGACTCATAAAGCATTTGTTCTGGATTCAACCTTCCTGGACCGAAAAGTATTCTACGGGCAATAATCTGCAAAACCACCTACCCATATTAAAGCAAATGTGATTGAAGTTAATAATATCTTAGTCTAAGCCTGCAATTAAGGAGAATATGTGTAGCTTAGGGTTAAAATTTAGGGGTCCTTGATGCTCTCTGAGCTTGCTTGTTTTCTTGAAGATATTTCATTGCAGAAACTAACAAACAGCCATCAGTAAACAGCCCAACCCAAAAATCCCTAAGATCACCCTCACCCACACAGACAGACATCAGAATATAAACTGACAGCAAACTGCATTCCTTACTAGCACTGATGATGCTACCTAGTTAGTCTGCAAGAAAACAAGCAAGCTCAGAGAGCACCAAGGACTCCTCAATCCTGCAATTGAAAAGAAGAATGTAGTTGTGCTTTTACTTTTCCCTGTGGGATCTGTGTGAAGCCATATTCCGCATAAGCAACAAGGGAATTCTTCATAGTGTTCACTGTAAAGCCATAGAAGGAAGTCTTAGTCCCAACGTCTTCCTCAAAACCTTTGGTGATTGCCCCGTTAAGCCTGCAAGGAACAACAGAAGCAAAGCCTTAAGAATTTATAGTTGTCAACAAGCCACAACTAAGTAAATAACTTAAATGTCTGAGATTTTATTCTGAAAGTTTAAGAGCATGGATCTTGTGGGTTTTTAAAATCTCTATAGCCACCCAGAAATGGTGCCTTTGTACCTTTCAAAGGAAGAGGGTTTCTACCTGAAGACAAAGTCATGAGCATCTATCTTCTTCCCTTGGCGAGACCCGTTCAAAATTCCTCCATTCCCAACCACGGCACAGCAGATGCAACAGTTAAGGAACTTGATTTCATCGACTAGCTGACTGTGGACAGACTCAGTAAGAAGCTGCAACGTGGATGCAATAACTGCAGATTAAAACAATGCAATGAGGCAAGTTAGGAAAAAGTTCTAGCAACAGCTCCAGCGAGAGAATGTAAACACTATAGATTCAAGGCAGCAAGAAAAGCAAGCAGAGGGAACACTATACTGAGGTTAATTATCATGAGACAAGCAAAACACTCAATTCAATATCTGGATACAAGCAGTTCAGAGGACTCCATACCTTTCATCTCATTTGGAAATGGGACATTTTAGGCTAAATCTGAGGGAGAGAAAGACCATTTTATAGTTAATACTGAGCTCTATAAGATAATTCTCGATTTATGATCATTTTATTCAGAAACCATTTGAAATTGCAATGGCAGTGAACATTATGACTGGTCCTTGGAATTCTATCATGTCAGCATCCTGAATCATATGTTTGTGATCTGTATGTGCTTAGCAACTGGTTCCCAAGCTGTAGTGTTCTTCAGTCATAGTTTGTAACCTTTCCTGCTGACTTCCCCAGAAAGTCAATGGGGGAATTAGCAGGGGAGGTTGTGCAAATCACTGAGATAAGTCTCCCTTCACCTGCATAGCCTTCCACAGTCCCTCTATGCTTGCACACCAGCCAAACAGCCCCATGTACCCTCCCTGGCCTGTGCCACACCTTCACTGACCTAGGATTCTCTTGCATATCCTCTCCGACCCACACTGCCATCTCTAGTGCTCCACCATGCTCCCTATCCCATCTCGAAGCAGTCATTTATCTACCTGCCAGCCAGCCTGGGACTTGAAATGTTCTGCTTGCTTGTCCACTGATTTGGTTGTAAGAAGCCCGCAGAAAATTGCCTTACTTAACAACCATAGGATTCAGTTAACGATTAACAGCCAAAACTGCAGGGATTGCTGTTGCTAAGCAAGGTAGTTATGCTTTACAACTGCATTGATACAGCTGTGGTGGTGCAGTGGTTAAAATGCAGTACTGCAGGCTAATTGTGCCAACTGCCTGCAGTTCCATTCTCACCTGCTCAGGGTTGACTCAGCATGCATCCTTCTTAGGTCGGTAAAATGATTGTTGGGGGCAATATGCTGACTCTGAAAACTGTTTAGAGGGGGCTGTAAATCACTGTGAAGCAGTATGTAAGTTTAAGTGCTATTACTTAGTCACAGAAATTCCAGTCTCAAGTGCAATTATAAACTGAGGACTACTTAGGTCAAAACCAGAACCTTGAATTGAGCCATGAAATCATTTGCAACCAATGCAGTGTCTGCAAGATATGTTAATGTACCTAGAACTATCCCTCTCTGTTTGTAGTGAGATTGTTGCATTTTGCATCAATGGCAAAACTGGAGTTGTTTTCAAGGCAAACTCATATAATGTTATAATCAGAAGCCAACATGGTTTGTCAAAAATCGATCATTCAATCTTATTGCATTCTTTGACAAAATAACTAAATTAATAGTATATTTGGACTTCAGTAAGTAGATCACAACCTACTTCTCGATAAGATAGAAAATCATGGGATACACAGCATCACAACCAGATGGATTCATAATTGGCTGACAAACCACACTCAACGTGTAGGCCTTATGGAATTACATCTACATGAAGGGAAATATGCAGAAAAGGTTTACACTTAGGCAAGAAAAAACAAATGCCCAGATATGGAATAGATGGTACATGGCTCAATAGCAGTAATGGTGAAAGGGATCTAAGAGTCGTAGTGAACAAACATTTAAATATGAGCCAGCAGTGTGCTGCAGCCGCCAAAAAAGCCAATTCAATCCTAGGCTGGATCCAGTTTTGGTCATCTTTTTTGTATTGTGGTGACCAAAACTGGATGCAATAGTCCAAGTGTGGCCTTACCAAGGCATTATAAAGTGGCATTAACACTTCCCGTGATCTTGTTTATATCCCTCTGTTAATGCAGCCTAGGATTGAATTGGCTTTTTTGGCAGCTGCCAAAACTAATCAAGGAGAGAATCAACCTAGAGCTAAGGAGAAATTTCCTGACAAAACAATTAATCAGTGGAACAGCTTGCCTCTAGAAGTTGTGGGTGCCCCATCACTGGAGATTTTTAAGAAGGGATTGGACAGCCATTTGTTTGATAGGGTCTCTTGCTCCAGCAGGGTTGGATTAGAAGACCTCCAAGGTCCCTTCCAACTCTGTTATTCTGTTACCTTGGAGTAGTTAAGGAATGATGGTGTGAGTAATAGTTGAAATAAACACTTAATTCCTATGTGACCCCTGAAGACATCCATGAATCTATACTATACAGGTATATCTATGTTGTATACTGAACAATACAGTTTGAGCATATTTAATGACGGTAACACTATTTCTATTAAACAAAAGATATACTGATACTGATGTCCACTATGAACAGTCTTTTTGTGTCAGAAATATTTTTAAGACAGAGTAACAATCTTTGATGAATTATATGTCTCAAAAATGATTAATGGTTTCAGTCCGGCTTCTAAAATATCAGACGCTGAACTTCGGCTTTACTGCTTTAAAAATTCCTTTTGAATTAGCATGAGGTCCCGCAAGGAGTGGTGGTGAAAAGTATTTCTTTGTTTTTTCTTACTCTTTCTTGGCACTGGAGCTACCTCTTTTTCTTGTACATCAGTCACAAACAACTTTTACACAAGAAATGTCCGGGAAAGTAGCAACCTTGCAACTGATCTTTTATCAAGTTCTAAGTCCAGACACACTGGGGTTTCTCACATGTTCTCCCTAAAACTCTCTACAGCCAGTTTAATCCTACTCTGCTTCACTTCTCCTTCATTCAAAATATGTCCCTTGGTCACTCCCCTGTAAGAGATGCATGGCATGAGCCAGAGATATTTGGCAAGTGACTAAGAATGGGCATGGGGCAGGAAGCAAGACAATTCCCAGAAGTCACTGGGTAAGAAGCAACAATAGAGTGGGTTGTGTCAAAGCCTTTTTCTTCAAGTTAGTCATCAGAAAGACAGTGGGACCTTTGATACAGGAAAATGTCACAAGACATGGATAGTACCAGCATTTCCAATTATGATTTCTCCCCTCCCAGTTCTCAGCTTTTAAAGAAAAACAACCAGATTGCATTATAAAAATGGTGCTAAGCAATCCAATATGTTAAAACTTTTGGATGCTGCAACTAGATACAGAAAGAGGTTTTTCCACTCAAATGAATTTATAAAGAGTAATGTTATAAACAAAATATGTTTCCCCTTGGGCAGAGAAACTACAGTGATCACGCTCTAAAGGTACAGTGTATTCCCTAACCCTAGTGCTCTCCTTGTCTATTTGGGTCAAACTGGCACATTAGGCTACTGGAAAATGGCCGCAAGACTTGCTCAGCTGGGTACTTCATTTGTGCATCTTCACAATGGGCGACTGAGGCACTGCAATCCCTCTATGATATATAGATTAAAATGTATCAAAGGCAATGTGTTTATTTCTTGCCTAAGCCTAATAACTAGCTTTATCCATGTGTCAGAGGTGTTGAACACATTATTTTCTCATTTTAGGGAATCATAAACAGTTTGAGAGTTGTCCCCTTCAATTTCTTGTCTATGGATCTATAAGTAGCAGCATCCACAGGGAGATTAAAACAGGCAAGGGGATGTCCACACTACCCATCAACACATCAACGTATACAAAAAGTGCAGAGGTTTAATTATATGCTACAACCAGCCAACAGCCATCTGATTTGTCAAGCTACATTCACCCATCCCAGACAATAATGCCTGCTATTCTACAATTCCCAGAATCCAATGACCAATACATCAGCAGAGCATCAGGTCGAGATACACTTGCCACCTTCTTTTGATCCTTAGTTGGGGGCACAAGCTGCAACTCGTATGAATGCAAGTCTACCTTGCCCCACTACTATTTAATCTACAAGACGTTGCACGGAACATATATAACTCACTGTTCGCAAGTTTTAAAAAGTTGCAAGGTGATTGAATCTGAATTTGTACACAATGGGTTTAGGATGCTAAACCTTATCCTTTATACTGCAGTCCTTAAGGACTCAAGCTGCAACTTTTATTGAGAGAGGGATTTTTGGTTAAGGGCAATAGGGCAACAAAAAGTATTAACCACCTTTTCCCGCTGTCCTAATCATGGACTTTATGCAGTGTTTCTTGACAACTTCGAGATGTGATTAATGCTGACTGGGAAATTCTGGGAATTGTCATCCACATAGTTTAAATTTGTCAAGGTTGAGAAACACTGCCCCTATGACTTCTCTTTTGAGAGAAAACTACATCCATATGCAGACACAGATGATGATAGACTTCATCTTTAATACAAAGAGTGATTTAAATCTTTAATGTAGTATCTGATGCACGTTAGAGGAATGGAGATCCTCTGTGATCTATATAATTTCAAATGAAAATATCAGTTCTGATATGCATCAATTTCTCTTTTTTTTAAAGTACACAGTTGTTCGCAAGGTACTTCTGTGTTAAAATCTGTAAAAGGGAATGGAGGTACCCTGAAGGAGCAATATTGTAATATGCAACTCCTGGCCCTGTGTCTTGTAAATTTGGAAAGTTTAAAACTCTCGGAAAATTTATATGAATCATGAACACTGGTTTGTCTGCTAACCATTTTGACATCTGTTGCAGCAATAAGGTTAGGCCAACAATCAAACAATTTGGTCCAACTGCATGCATCCAACAAGACGCAACGTTTGTCAAAGCCCCATCTTCTACCACTGAAGTGCTATAAAGTTCTTATACCTGGATATGGCACATCACGCCAACCATACGGAACACTGCGATCCTTCAGTCTCCCCCAAGTCTCAGGAGTGAAGTGCTGCTCCCACATAAACACAGGGATATCAAAATCAAACTGCTTCTCAAAGGTGGGATTGTGCTTCACTCTGGATTTTACTGACGAGAGGCATGATCTAGACTGAGAGAGATTAGAAGTGAATAAATTTCAAAGGCAGGAAACCCTACAATCTATCTATCTCAGTTTTTTGGAAAGAGCACTTTTCACTGACCATTCAGAGCAATGTGCATCCAACAAGCCTAAATATAGTATAGCATATCTAGATTACCAAAATACAGGTAGTCCTCAACTTACAACAGTTTGTTTAGTGACCATTTAAAGTTACAACAGCATTGAAAAAAGTGACTTGTGACTGCTTTTCACACTTATGACCATTACAGCATCCCTATAGCCATGTAATCAACATTCAGACACTTGGCAACCGACTCATATTTATGACGATTGCAGAGTCCCAAGGTCCTGTGATCCCCTTTTGCGACTTTCTTACAAGCAAAATCAATGGAGAAACCAGATTCCCTTAGCAACTGTGTAACGAATTTAACAATGGCAGTGATTCACTTAACACGTGTCAAGAAAAGTCGTAAAATGGGGCAAAAGGCACTTAGTAAATGTTTCACTTAGCAAAATCAATTTGGGGCTCGATTCTGTTGCTAACTCAAGGATTACCTGTACCCCAAATGTAATTTGTTGTAATTTGTAGAAAATCCAACTCTTGATTCAGAATAAAATAATGCAATAATTGAAAGATAGATTCCATTTTGACAAATTCAGAGTATTAGAGATTGTCCAGGAGTTTGGTTCTTAATCTCTGGAAATCTCTTACTGCACTTAAAGTAGGGTACACCAAGTGCTATGGTAGAATATTCCAAATGTGTTTAAATCTTGTAAAAATATACAGGAACAGTAACATTGGTTTATTAACTGTTTATCTAGATTCACTATGCTCCAGTTGTGCTGAACCATACTTTTTGAATAAATCACATTGAAAAAAATCAATTCAACACACCGAGTCATCACCCAACGAACCATTTCCCTTTGGTATGAAGTAAGAAGGAGATATCTACTGCTACTTGGAAAGTTTTCTTATATGTGACAAGTAATCACTGGTCTTTACTGTTAGTTAAAATCTACAAGGGCAGTAGTTGTCAAGGCTAGGCCAGGCCTTACCCATGCTTAAAGTTAATTAATCTGCTAAATTAACTCATAGATAAGACTGATATTATTCAACTATAAACAATAATCTTAATCCCAGTTCCTTCAATCTTGAAAGTACTGAATTAACTGTGGCAAAAAAGACAGTTTTTTTTTTCAAGCTTGATACCTCTGTTCCCAAGAACTGGGAAATAACCAATTTGACTTTGATTTTTGAAAAGGGATAGCCATTAACAGAGCCAAATAGGTCAGTAAGCATCTAATCAATGTAAAATGGAGAACAGTATCGTTAAAGATACTCTTGCCAACCAAAGTGTGTATAGTCAAGGCTATGGTTTTTCCAGTTGCAATAAATGGCTGTGAAAGTTGGACCATAAGGAAGGCTGAGCGCCAAAGAATTGAGGCCTTTGAACTATGGTACTGGAGAAGACTCCTGTGAGTCCCTTGGACTGCAAGGCAATCAAACCAGTCAGTTCTAGAGGAGATCAACCCTGACTGCTCTTTAGAAGGCCAGATACTGAAGATGAAACTCAAATACTTTGGCCACCTAATGAGAAGGAAGGACTCACTGAAGAAGAGCCTAATGCTGGGAAAGATTGAGGGCAAAAGAAGAAGGGACAGAGAATGAGGTGGATGGATGGAGTCACTGAAGTAATCGGCATGAGCTTAAATGGACTCCAGGGGATAGTAGAAGACAGGAAGGCATGGAGGAATGTTGTCCATGGGGTCGCAATGGGTCAGACACAACTTTGCCTATAACAACAACAAATCATTAAAAAACATAAGAAAAAGCTACCTGAAAATGAACTCTTGCTTTAAAATATTGTCACATTAAACTTTGGATATTAAAAATAAAGAACTCCTTGACTAATTATTTCATGCAGGGCTCCTGAACAAACTTAGCAGTACAAAGGTACATTCTGTCCCAGTGGCAGAAGTCTCCAAACTGGGCAATTTTAAGACTTGGGAACTTCAACTACCAGAATTTTCCAGCCAGATGGAGATTCTCAGTCATCCAGATCATACTTGTCCCAAAGGTGCTTTTTCAAGAGGCAACTAGATTTCTTGTTTTTCTTTGAAGACGTCATTGTGGCCACCTGGAGATTTATCTGTGTCGTCAGGGTCACCTGAGTAGTGCAAATGAGTGTGGAGCCTTCTTGGAAATGTTGAAAGGACTGTGTTGTAGACTGGAGATAGATGCTGTCATATCCCTCCCTCACTGTTGAGAGAGGGCTGTTCAGTTTTGATATAGATGGCCTCTTTGACCCCTCTCTCAAACCAGCCATCCTCTCTGTCCAAAATATGGACTTCGCTGTCTTCAAACGAATGGGCTTTGTCTTTTAAATGCAGATGGACTGCTGAATCTTGTCCTGATGCATTTTTCAAAGTACAAGTACATCTGTATACACAAGGGGCTGAGAGGACCTAAGTCCTTCATTTCTTCAATAAGGGTACTTAGTAAAGGAGGTATAGCAGAGAATCCAAAAATGGTTACTAATGCATTAAAGTAGTTATTTGAGCATTATCACTGAAACAACAGGGTGACAAATAAGATATTTAATATGCATGATATGCTTTGTTACCTTCTCCTTAGGGCTAGACACATCTTTGGTTGAATTTCTCCTGAAAATAAAGTAACAAGAAAAAGGAGTAAAACTTGCATTCCATTGTTCAAAAACTATGGATTTTGTATTCACAGACACAATAACATTTTCTGAGGAACTTATACTTGCTACAATTCAAATCAAAAGACCTGCATATAAATAGTAATATTAGATTTAACTCTCAGACCTGTTTGTCTCCCCATTGATGCCAGGGTAGTTAAGAGTCTCCCATTTTTATTGCGATATGCTTCCTGAACGTCTAATTGATAGCAGAAAGTTTATCTATTTTCACTGTTTGGTTGGGTGGTTTGTGATACACATTTTTGGCAATGTCATTCCTTTTATATTAACCCAAATGCATTCATGAAGGTTTTCATCCTTTTTTTTTTGCATTTCTGCAGAGGTATAGATATTTCTTATATATAATGCAACTCCTCCTACTCTTTTGTTAAGTCTGTTTCTTTTGAATAATTTAAATCCTTCTAGCCGTACATTCCAGACATGGAATTCACCAAGTTTGGGTAATGGCAACAATGTCATATCTGCCCTCATGTACAAGGACTTCAAATTTGTCCTGTTTGTTCCTCATATTTTGAGCGTTAATGGATAGGGGTATGAGTCCTTTTTGACTAACCCCTATGTTCGCTTCCTACGTCTCCTGCTTCGTAGCGGAGTTTCCCTTCTTTCTTACTAGTTGGTTGATTGCCATGAGGCTTATGCTTTGGATTAAGTCCTAAAAACTCCTTTTTATCCTCCTTCTCCAGCTTTAATTTGTTAGTTTGTTTAGTTTAATTTAAACTGGAAACTGGTCTATGGCTTCAGCCTTTAAAAATGTCCAGAGCATTCTGAGAGTAAATATGAAATACAATTGAGTAATTTAGCATAATACCGAAGATTTCTATCAGGTCAGCTACAGGGCACTGAAAGCATGCCTTGCCTCCATAACGTATTTTGTGTATTTACTCCAACAGAAACTATTGTTGATCACCAATTTCTAAGAGTCACTCCAAACCTGGGTCACTCTTGGCAACAGGAACAGTAGCAGTTAATTGTGTAGGAAGATCACAAAAAAGATCACATGCCATGCTGATTTTAGCTAACAAAACCAGTTAGTTGCAGGCTCTTGCTATTCTGGAATGATATGGTTGAAGCACCAAGGTATTTTATCAGAAAAAAACTACACTTCTGTGAGAAACCTAACCTCTTCATGATGGCTCTTCTGATCAAGTCGTGATTTCTTACATCTTGCAATATTTCTGTATCTTCTAGGTCCCATGTTTCTTGCTGCTGTGTTCTGGAAAATAACAGGCAAGTGGGAAATTTTAAGTAAAGCAAGCCATGATGTATGATGTTAGTAGTCATTTCACAGTGAAGAATAATGGAGTATAGCTATACTCCTTGCAACTGGTGCATGGATTAAATTAAGACAGACAATAATTTTAAAATGAACACTGGATAAGCATATTGTTTAAATTTCTAGAAAAATAGCCATATTATTTTGTGGCCTCACATTTTATAATCCCCTTCTCAAATTATGTTTGTCTGTATCTCCTTCCTCCAAACTATCCACCAATGTAATTTAGAATAACAATTAATCTGATAGTGGCTAGCAACCCATGAAAATATACCAAAACCTACTTATTACACTTTGTTAGTATTTACCATACCTGACTGTGTCAACTTCACCTTCACTGTGGCTCCCTAAAGACAATTGATATGGTCTATAAAGTGATTTGGCTAAGAGGGGAAATTGAACTGGCCGGATCAAAACAAAATACAAGGCGCTTCCATGCCAGTTCTTGTTGCAGTTCTTCAGATCCTCTGTTCCAGAGCTGTGTTTCCATGCTACTATCTCTGATCAGCAGCCAAGCTAATTAATTTTGGCTCAGCTATGGGGCAGCTGGAATCACCTCTCTTACCAACACACCTTTCCATGTGTAACTCTTTGTGAGCTCTTTGTTGTTCCCATTGGCAACTTTCCTCACAGTCAACAGGTGCAGCATCCTGCAGAAGGCCCTGTAAAGATTGCTTGATAGCTTCACAGGTCTCCCTTCCTGTTAAACTTCTTAAAATTTACTTTGAAAAGAACCAGACAAATGTAGACCATTCTGCTGGTTTCATATCAATATGCAGCCAGGAATGATTTTGAGTGCTTGGCTCTTTGATGATGATCCTTGCAACTGTTCCTCAATATGCCATTAGCCTATGTAAAGTTGGAACAAATTTTGCATGGGGTCTTTTTATTCCCTTCTTAGTCTCTGCCAGGAACCTACTGATGGCACAATCCCAAGCTGCCTTTAAAAATAAAAAAGCACAACTGCCTCAGAGGTGGTATTCAGCAGGTTCTGACCAGTTCTGAAGAACCGGTAGAGGAAATTTTGAGTAGTTCAGAGAACTGGCAAATACTACGTCTGACTGGCTCCGCCCTCATCTATTCTCTGCCTCCTGAGTCCCAGCTGATCGGCTGGGTCTTCTTTTGTTGCACTGCACAGGAGAATGGAGCTGGAAAGCAGGTTAGTGGGGTGGGGAGGGAATGGGGATTTTACAGTATCCTTTCCCTGCCACGCCCACCAAGCCACACCCACAGAACCGGTAGTAAAAAAAATATGAATTCCATCACTGAATTGCCTCACGTGTGGGGTGTGCATCCTTCTGTGTGGAGAGGATTTCAGTCTCTCCTGGATGGTTTCTCCCGCTCCCTAGCAATATTTGGCGCCCTGCCTGTTGACATTATTTAGACCAAGCGTGTCCAACCCACGGCCCACCACATGTTGCCATGGAACATCTAGTAATGAGGCCCCACAAGAATGTAAACCTTTAACATTAATATGTGATTTATATACATTAACTATATATTTTATATGTGGCCCAAGACAATTCCTCTTCATTCAATGTGGCCCAGGCAAGCCGAAAGGCTGCTCATCCCTGATTTAGACTCTTATCTCCCTTATAAAAAAAATGCAACCCCTATTACAGTCACTGGGGAAAACATTTCATTGTACAATTACCAGCATACTCTCTTTCATCATCACAACTTCCAGTAAGCTTTTAAGTGCAATGAAGGAATGGAAGCTTAACGGCCTCTCATTTATAGCAAGCGAACATAAGACATTTATAGACAAATGCACGTAGTACATTTTGGACATATAAGAGCAGCTAATTTATTCAATTTTCTTTCTAAATGAAGCAGGGAAAAAGGGATTGTGTTTTTGTTGCTCTGAGAACTGAACAGCTCGGGATGAGACATTCACTGAGTACCTTATTAGCGAGCTGGAAAGAGGCCACAGACTGGCTTGTGGCGTTGCTGGCCTACAGACAGTCTTCAATTTGGAACCATTCATTTAGTGACCGTTCGAAGTTACAACAGAAGGAACAAAGTGACAAGTAAGTGTCTTCACACTTACAACTGTTGCAGCATCTCCATGGGCACGTGATCAAAATTTGGGTGCTTAGCAACCGGCATGCATTTATGACAGTTGCACTGTCCCGGGGTCATGTGATCACCATTTGTAACCTTCCCAGTTGGCTTCTGACGAAGTCAATGGAGGAAGCCAGATTTACTTAACAATTGCAGTGGTTTATTTAACAACCATGGCAAAAAAAGGTCATAACAGTCATTTAACAACTGTCTTACTTAGGAACAGAAATATGGGGCTCAATTGTGGTCATAAGTCAAGGACTACCTGTAGTCTTTCTTTCTCTGTGTTAGACTAGACATACCCAGTTTCTGCAACCATACTTCTTAACTTCTCCAGAAAAGGAGAGGACAGGAGATCGCCTACGAATACTCCAGTTGCTCCTTGCAAACAGACTACAGAACGGCAGTTTTCTGTAGGTTTGAGCACTGGGAGATGAAGGGATCAACCATCTTATTTATTTATTTATCCAATTTATTGGCTGCCCATCTTACCACATGGGTAACTCTTTCTCAACATACCTTTCTTGCAACCACAGCAATGCCCTTTAAAGAACATTAAGTTCACAATTCTCCCTTTCTAATGTTGGTTGGAACTTGTGAAGTACTCCCCAAGTTCACAAAAACTACATGCACAACTGTTGAGAAACAATCTTAAACACATCCATTTTTTAATCATCTCAACTATTTACATTCAAATGTAAATCTCCCTGATGTTGCAGATATGACAGGAAAAAAGCATGTTACTGATTTTTTTTTTGACAAAAGTTGCACACATTCCTCAAGCAGTTTATAAAGCAGTATTGTGGAATAATTAAATCCATCTCTTAAAAGACATGTCGTACAAAAATTACCATGGGAGGCTAACTTATAAGAGAGGTGTACAATGTCAGTGATCCAGTCACCACAAAACGACATTCTTTATGCCATCAGCCCCAAGTGAAATTTGTAAGTCTATCAAACCATAGCTAACCAAGTTTTTTGTCCTACACAATCACCTACTAATATGGGATAGTACACATAAGTTGCAGAACTAAAAGCCTTTCACAACTTTTCACACTTTGTCATGCTGAAAAAGGCTAGAAACAAAAGGGAGACATTAATCCTGATTCAGGCAGTCTTGTACCCCACCACTGTTCTTCATCATCCAAATAATTAATATTTGCAGCTCAGGCATCACTGATTGCCTGTAGGAGAACACCACAGACCTTAAACACAGAACTGGTAAAGCCGATGACTCTGTCTGGTAGCACTATTGCAACACACAAACACAAAACGCAATGAGAAGCAAGTCAGGTTCTCTGGATCTGAGATTTTGCATTCTGCAGAAACAATAAACCACAATATATGTGAACAGAATTCTTATGTCCAGCTGCGCAAGATTTCTAACTCTATAGTATTAGTCTGAAATAGTGAGTTTTAGCATTCAAGTCCTTTTCAGCTTTAATGAGACCTGATTGCTAATAACAATGTTAATTTATTATTCAATAGCCCATTCCCTGATTACAGACATCAGAGCCAGGGGCATCAGCAGAGAAAATCGACAGTGTCAAAGTGATTGGTAGAATCAAGTGATCAAAGCCTTGCTCCTTTTTTAATGTGTGTTGCATGCATACCATCCAAAGAGGTGAGGCTTTGATAACCCCAGTTATGCCTACCCGTTTGTCATCATTGATTACCCCACTGATGCCCCTGAACACAGCTTATCGGCCAGCAACAAAGACTACAATCCATATAGACACTCACATATTGCCGCATGAAAGCTGTAAAATCATTCCGCTTGACAGATTTGATAAAAAATAAAGGGCATTTTAAAAATATTTTTCTCCACAAATATTTTGCGCTGTTACAGAATCATAAAATTACAGGTAGTCCTCAACTTGCAACCACAATGCAGCCCAGAATTTATGTTGCTGAGAAATTTGTTGAGGGAGTTTTGCCCCACTTTGTGACTTTTCTTGCCACATTTGTTAAGTGAATTGGTGCAGTTGTTAAATTAGTAACACAGTTGTTAAAGTGAATCTGGCTTCCCCATTGATTTTGCTTGTCAGAAGATCGCAAAAGATGAGCACATGATCCCGGGACACTGCAACTGTCATAAATATGAGACATTTGCCAAGCATCCGAATATAAATCACGTGCCATGGGGATGCTACAACATTCATAAGTGTGAAAAATGGTTGTAAGTTGCTTTTCTTCAGTGCCATTGTAACTTGGAACGGTCACTAAATGAACTGTGTTGAGGACTACTTGTAATGAATAATGAAAATAGTATTTCATTTGGTAAGCAGATAGAAGCTTCTGTCTTTCAAAACGCTGACCAGCGAGAGTTGGCTTCATCTACGATACTAACCCTGCAATTATACAGAGGTGTACTCAGATGTTAAGTCCAGTTATTTTTCAATAGGGTTAACATTCATGAACATTTTGACCATTTTGCAGTCTAAGTAGGAGCCAGCAGTAAATGGCTCTAAGAGAAAAATTTCTACATCCTAACACAACTGAGATAGTTTATACATCTGTATGTCCTGGTTAACTGCTTTGGTGTTTTCATCTCAGTGATCTGGCAGCTGCCTTTCACACAAAAAACTTTCATCAATATGGTTCTTTTACAAGATAAGCCATGCCTAGCTGGGTAACTGCACGGATTCTTCATATAAACTTCAAATATGATTAAGTTAACATTTCAAGCTTTCAATGCAGAAGCTAATGCAAATAAATTTTTATATATTTGGTTTCTTAATGTACAATAATGTACAGATTTCCATCCGGGCATCAGAAAGTTTTTCTACAGTAGACAATTTGGTCTAGCTCTAGCCACAAACATTGGCATATGGTCAAGTCCTTAAGCTGTAACAATTAGAATGGATTTCAAAAAAACCATCTCCACAGGCCTAGAGACTATAAATATATAAAAATTGAGAATTATTTCAAGTTAAGGATACATTAAAATTTGCTAGAATCCCCTGGACCTAAGCAAGGTAAAGCCAAGTGGATAAAAAATGAAGAATCAGGACTATAAACTAGGCTGTGAAGATAAAAATATCCCACAGAAAGGCAGTGCCAAATCACATTCATGTGTAACCCACTAGAAGTTTATCTCAGCTAGAGGGAATGTTTTAGCTCTGGAATACAAATTCATTCTATTATCACTTAGATGGTAATTACAACCTCACTACAGCAGCAAAATTTATCCTGGAGATAAAACACAAGACAGACATGCAACCTATTAACAGATAATGAGTGAACCTGCAATAATTTTAGTTGGCTTTTTTACTAGCGAATCCAGCTACCTTGTATATAACAACAGGCTGTTTATTTGAAAGAAAATAAAGAATGCAAAAAACCTCATTTTAATACCCAGAAAGAGACAATTAAAAAGGCAACAACAAGCCACTGTTTCTATCTGTATTTTTTTTATATCACAGCTTGACAATACAGCCAACCATTTCCAGGATTCAGGAGAGATGGGTTCATTAAAAACTGAATGATTAAATCTATTATTGAGTCTAATTGTTGAGTAATTGGCAATGAAATAGAGTAAATGGCAGTATATTAAACATGCTCCCTACAAAGGTTTTCTAGTATCTTTGCTTCCAAGTCAGTATTGCCTTCCCTGTAATTTTTTTGGCAAGGTTCAGGAAATGGTTTGCCCTTGCCTGCTTCCTAGGACTCGGAGACAGTGATTGGACCTGTTTCTAGTTTCATAACTTAACTATTAGATTACACAGGCCCCCTTTTTAGTATCTAGGGCCAACCAAAATAGGCAAAAGGGTGGTTCTCAGCTGGGATTAAGCCTCCAAATTCTGAATTTGGATGAGTGGGGAGCTCTGCATAAATCACGATGTTCTCAATCCAAAACGCAAGCATGTTTCTAGGCCAGTCATGACTCACAGGTAGTAGGAGCTCTGGAGAACAAGCATACATACACTTTCATTCAAGTTGACTATTATCAGTGTAAGCCACCTCAAGTCACCATGGGCAAACAGCCGGCAATATTAATTAATTAATTAATTAATTAATTAATGGCAATATTAATTAAATAATTAAATAAATAATTAAATAAATAAATAAACACTAAAAAAGACAGACCAGCTTAGATATCTGATCAGGCAAAGAAGGATAGGGGCGATTGGAAAGGAGGACAAATGTGAAGAAGGTGGACACAGTTTAAAATTCTTAGCATTCACAAAATACCCTTTTTTAAACTGCAATATTTTTCCAGCGGGTCATAATTTTGAAGAACATAGGCTAGTGATAATATAGCGTCAACAATATAATTTTCAAATTTGTCCATCTTAACATAGGATGAGTAATGCGGTATAAAAATTTAGAGTGATCATAGATTTGAAGGGGGTGGATTGAAGTCGACTATTGGAGTCAGGAAATGAATAACATAAATCTAGGCTGTCAAATCTGTCGACAGATGAGGAAAAGGAGCAATTAGAAAATCACACTACCCCAAAGTTTGAACAACTACTGCTATGACAATAGTCCAATTATATTTATTTTTAAAAAAACAAGATACTCAAAAGGTAGAGAGCAAATGATAAAATTTAACCAGCTAGCTAAACTTGGACAGGCAAGTTTAACACTTCGGCTTCCAAGCAAAGACTGTATCAGATACAAATCTGGTCCTTGAAGGAGAGCCCTAAGATTTAAATTGAACTCTCTTAAAGTTGGCAAAAGTGAAACATTTGCTCTATCTGGACTCCCTAATGAAACTGAGCTAGTGATTTAATCACAAACAACTTTATAGCTGCTAGTAGAAAATCAACTCCTTTCAAGTGGAAAAAGTGCAGAACAGCTACTGACTTCTCTTTGGCCAACAAGGTCATTTAATTGACTTGAGCTTTCTTGCTTCCTGCAGTATGAAATATTGCACCTGGGGGGTTTAAACATCTAACCAGATCAATAACCTTATCGTTGATGCTGGGTTTACATATCCTTGGTCTTTTAGCAAAGACCATTAATTTTTACCTTTTGATAACTAATTCAAAGGTGGGTAGCGGCAAAATATTGATTAAGAGACCTTAAGGTTTTCCTAAGGCCTGGAAGATACTGTGAGAGGTCATAACCTCAATAGTATACAATGTGTGGACAGGCATTTCCCAACTAATTGAAGATTTGTAAAGTCCAAATCTTTAAGATGCTTAATAAATGAAGCACCTGCAAGTGTGTTAATACACTAACCTATTTAGCTTTCTTCTATGTAGAAAATTGATTATGTAGCTGATTTTCTGGGTCACATTAGAATTGTTGTATATTGCATATACAAAGTAGTACATTTTTCTCATAGGATTTTTCTTAAGATCAAAGTTAAAGTTGTCACTGAAATCAATGAAGTTCTGGGCTTCATGGAATGTTTTTACCCAGATCCAGTTCCAGTTCCAGTTCCAGTTCGTTCATTCATTCATTCATTCATTCATTCATTCATTCATTCATTCATTCATTCATTCATTCATTCATTTATTTAATATACTGCCCCCTCTTTCGACGGGACTCGGGCGGTGTACAGCCAAAGTAAAAAAGCACAATTATAAATACAATTTTTAAAATAGAATTAAAAAGGATTAAATTGATGGCCGAATAAAGATAAAAACTAATCAAGAGAATTTAAAAAACTAAAACCATTAAAATCAATTAAAAGCCCTACAAGTAACTCTAGGCCAGACCAGCTTGATGGTCTTCAGCGCGCGCTGGAAGGTTTGTAGGTCAGGGATAATCCTCATCTCCGGGGGTAGTTCATTCCAGAGGGAGGGTGCTCCCACAAAGAAGGCCCACACCCTCGGGGCCGCCAGCCGGCATCGCCCAGCCACCGGCACCCCGAGGAGGCCCGCCCTGTGGGAGTGCACTGGCTGATGGGAGGCTGATGGTGGCAGTAGGCGGTGGATTGATCAATTCTAAACCCAGCTTGCTTCTCTTCTATTTTCCTGATTCAATCCTGGAATTTCCAAGTTAATTGTCTAGCATAGAGCTAAATAATTATGTCCAAGAGATTAATGGGTCTATAGCTAGTGCTCAACAATATCCCTTTTTAGAAAGGGGGTAGCCATTTCCCTGAGAACTTGGCATTATTGTCAAAATATGGTAAAAGTGAAACAAGCATTCATCACCACCAATAAGCTTTAGTTTTCACTAATGGTGCTGGGGTATAATTATAACTTAGACCTTTACCTCCTTTCAATGGTTCAATTCTTTCTTAGAGACTGAAGCTGATAGCAAACAGATAATGAGCCAAAAGTTGTTTTTTTAAAAAATCACTATGCTTGTGTTATGATGATAAATAGGCTTCTACAACTTTCACAGGGATAAAACAGACTATCAGAGGCATGTCTAGGCCAAAACGACCTGTAGTAATTTTCCAAAATTAGCTGTCTCCCTAAGTAGTAACAACCTGTTTTTGTCCTTCAAGAGAGTTTATTGTATTATTTTAGGTTCAGAAGCACCTGACTGGTACAAAGTAGACACTTACAAAAATGCATTGTTCTACACATATGGTACAATAATTTCCCTCCTAGATGCTGGCACATTTTGTAACATTGGTATTCATTTAATTTTATTATATTTTTGTTATTTTTATTATATTTTTGTCAGTGAAAATTCAGTTATTCACATCAAGCTTCTCCTTATTATGGTACTTACCAAGTATATTGAACTACAGCTATGACTACCGGATGTGGGCTGCAAAAGTCCTGATCATAATTAGAAAAAAGCGAAGTCAAATAGGAAAACCATCTCCTTGTTGCCATTTAGCAGTCATCTGGATTTCTGAAGAGCCTGGGAATTCAAAGGTATGCTAGCCAATGGCATTTGATTGCAGAAGGATAATATCCTTAATTAAGTTGTGGTATTCTTTAGTATGAGATACAGTGATGATCACTAAAACTTGGGAGAACTATAAAGGGGACTGAATAAATTCACTGAGAATAAGTCCATCAACGGCTGTCAGTCTTGGAAACAATGGAATCTCCAAATTCCAATTAAGGGCACATCTCCATCTATTGCCTGGAAAGCTCTCAAAAGACATACGATTGTCCCAGGGGAGAAATAAAATGCTAGAATAACCTGATGCAGCAAAGCTATTCTTAATATAATTCATATAACCAATACAAGACTCTGGATAAATTGTTAGGAACAGAAGAGTGATTGTTAGATATATCGGATAAATAATGAAATAGTCTGAATTTCCAAGAAACATACTTCTTTTCTAGCAGAGCCGCATCAATGACTGTGGTACATATTATGTCTACAGCCAACTTCTCTGAAGCCTGACAGCCCTATTTCACTTAACATCATTGTTGTAAATATGTACTTTGAATGTGTTAAAAATCAGTTGGGACCATAATACACCACAAAGCAAAATACCAGCTTCTATGATAGCTTCAATTTCAAGAACATTTTTAAGTTCAACATAGGCTCTTAAACTTGATTATAAAATAATAATGGTGCTGGCTGCAGAAACAACTTTAGTCAGTTTCCTGTCTCTGAAATTGAGCACTTTTTTTGAAATTACACCCATTTTGGCAGCCACCTTCAGAGACTAGCTATAGTATACCGTCAGAACTCCAAATCTATGTTAACACAAAAATACTCTCTAGATTTTAAGTAAGTAAATAGCTTTCCGAATGGTATTGGCCAGTAATACATGCCCGTAAGGCTCAAGGTTGTTGCAAGTTTGGAATTCATCATCTGTGAAGTCAGATATTGCTTAGCCCTTCTCTTACATATTTATATAGTTGCTATCTTATAATCAACTCTGGTTGGCTCCCAATCAATATTAAAGGAAATTATGGATTTCCTCTTATTTCCAAAATATCTGATTTTTGAGAACTACTACAAGCACGTTTCATGCCGAGTTATTCAAAGGTGATGAATGACCCTCCGGCTTCTTGCATATGTGATATAGTTATTTCATGGAGGGTTGAATGGTACTGAGAGAAAGTCAGCCAAAATAAACAATGAAGTTGTTCCTCGATGTATATTTGGCTTGTTCCTGATTCTTATGAATATAACGAATCTTGCAGTATTCCCACTCATTGTCATGGAAAGTTTAAAGTAGTCTGCAGTAATTATTATAAGGTACACTAAAATAGTTATTTTCCAATTAAGTATTTTCTAGTAGCTTTAGGTATGGCCAATAACAATGGTGGCTTGGAATGTGGAGAATTCCAGTCCCAAACACCCGATTGAATAAAAGCACCATGTGGCATTGTAGAAACAAGTGTACTGTATATATAACTCTGGTATGTCACCAATAACATCCAAAAAGGATTTCATATTTGGAGTTAATAACTTAAATATCCTTGAAATACTGCAATATTTCCATCTGCTTCAATGGCATGCATCATTTTTATGCAAGTGTATAAAGAATGTTAATTACAACTAGTTGAAATATATAAATTGGAACACAGCCTCTGGATATTATGTGTTGCCAATGATTCTCAGAGTTGATCAAGTTTTTTCCTGGAGGGAAAAAAGTGAAGTAAATATTACTGCATAAGGGAATGTTTGAGAAATTTATTTACGCTAGTAAACAGTTTAAAATAATTTGACTTGCTCAAGCATCTGCCGCATCATTTCCATGCTTTTAGAGGGAACTTAAAATTAACGAGAACTAAAATATAAGGTTTTAGCAGAATCTCAGTAAGAAAAAATGTCCACCAATTTCTTATTCTGTTAAAACTTGACTTAGACATATTTCTTGACTGCATATGTTGTTTTTAGCCATCCCCAAAATATATGCTTTGAATTAATATTTAATGAGACACATTCTCTACTTTAAGCTGCTGACTGATTTTAATAAGCACATTTGCAAAAATCACTCTGTGAATGAACTACTAAACTTTGATATAAATGCTTAGATCAACGTTTATTGTAAAGAGAGATCAGAGTCTGGGGCAGATGGAAGGCTGATATTCCTAATTAGGTTTGCTCCATCACAATCATTCTTAGAATTACACAGCAAATACAAACCAGGGATAAAATGATAGGTGATATACAGTATATCTGAAATCTATCAACTTTTTCATATCTTTTTGTAATCAGAAACAGGCTTAGCAGCTTCTAAAATGAGAATGGGGAAGAATGGTAATCTAATTAGTTTATTATAGTAGGGCAGCATTTCACAACATGGTACTCTCCAAGTAATCTGCATCTTCAGCTGGTATATGGAAGCTTTTTCTCTTGCAGTATGGCATAAAAAAGAGTCATTTGTGTTGTAAATCACATCAGTTTAATTAGACAATAAAAACCCAAAATATTCAGACAAGAATTACTGAGGAATGAATAATTTCCAGCCCCTGGAGACAAAGAAAAGGGGGGTCAAACCTATTTTCCAAAGCACCTGAAGCCAGGACAAGAAGCAATAGATAGAAACTAATCAAGGAGAGAACCAGCCTAGAACTGTGGAGACATTTTCTGACAGTGATAATAATTAACCAGTGGAATGACTTGCCTCCAGAGGTTGAGGGGTGCTCTAACACTGGAGGTTTTTAATAAGAGATTGGACAAAAAAATTGGCTGAAATGGTATGGGATTTCCTGCCTATCGGACTAGAAGACCTCCTAGGTGCCTTACAATCTATTATTCTATTACTCCCTCATCTGCTCCACTGAAGCCTTGGTAGAAATCTTAATCTACTTCTCCCAAAACCTAAGAGTGGAATCTACGGAAATATTTGGTTTTCTCTCTCACTAGATTATTCGTATGCTCTGGGGAACATAGCTATATTTCTCCCTGTAAGCCCAGAGAAAATATAAAACAGGTCTTACAACTATTTGTTTAGTGGCTAAAGATACAATGGCAATGCAAAAAGTGACTTGGAAGAGAACCAGTCCTTGCATTTATGCCCGGTCTCTGCACTTACAACTGTCATAACATCCCACAGTCACCTGATCAAAATTCGGGCACTTGGCAACCAACATCACTTTACAATGGTTGCTATGTCACATGATCACCATTTGCAATCTTCTTAGCCAGCTTCTGAAAAGCAAAGTCAGTGGGGGGTGAAGTTGGGTTTGCTTAAAAAATCTGTGATTCAACAACAGTAGGAAAAAAAAGTTATAAAACTGGGTACGGCTCATTTAACCACTGCCTTGCTTAGTAACAGATATTCTGGTGCCAACTGTGGTCATAAGTCAAGGACTATGTACCATGCAAGCAGGGGAGAAAGATCTCTTCCTCCATGACTTCCTCTTCCTAGATTTCTATGAATGATTTTCTATGAATGAAGGCAAATATGTGTATCCCAGGATAATGTTGTAGGATCCAATCTGGGTCAGTCCCCAGGACCAGATATTTTGTCTTCCAAGCTTTTGGACTCGTGCTTGAGCCCATTCTCTCTCTAGTTTCCCTGAAGATGGGCTCTAGCAGAAGTCCAAACGCTTGTAAGATAAAACCTCTGATCCCAATGACTGACCCAGACTGAATTCTTTCTGTATCCCTCAAAGAGTCCCATGCACTGCAAGGTAAATCTGAATGGTGTCTAAGTGAATGAAGGTGGTTGACTATGAGCTATGGACTTGAGCCACTAAATGATGTACTTCAGGGCACATTAAAACTCTTCACCTGTGCCATGCAGCATGCAATCAAATCTTCTGCAATGTGCTGAAGCGGTCCAACAGATAAGCATGATAGCCAAGTAGAACCAATGTGGAAACTTCAGTAATTGCTGGTGAAATATATAAATAGAGCATCACACACATAGAGAAAAATTGATAATCACCAAAATGCGTAAAATCTGGTTTCTAACTAACAGGAAGAAACAGCAATTTGAAAACCAACAGTTTGGCTTGCAGTAATTGAATTAAGAAGTATAAAATTGTGATTCCCAGATTAGGAAGTGTAGACAAAAGTCCCATTCCCAATTTAAATGGACCTCTTATATTGACAGAGTAAGAGATCCATTTAAATTAGACTGTGGAAATTCTGTCTATACATTCTAATGGTTGGATGAGAGAAAGGCATTTTCACAAATGGTCACTCCTCATATCGCGTAATCTGGACTAGGGAAAAGATGTTGGAAGGTGAAGAAAAGTAGCAGTCCAAATCATCTGAGGATGTACGGTTGTAGAATGCTGATATAAGTTACAGCACCAAGAAAAATGATTTTTAACTTTCTTAAGTACTACAGGGCTTTTATTATTTTGCTGCAAGAGACTAAAGATTACTAAAGATATACCATGGCCAAAGGGGATTCTACAGTTCTTAACACTCTTCATTTTGGCTGTCAACATTTCAGAGACACATTTAAATGACTCACAAGAAGATAAGAAATACCACATCAAAGGCATTTAAAACTTTTAAGAAACATTCTAGTCTCGCTTCTTACTCTCAAGACACTAGAAGCACATTTGTGGATGTTTTAATATTACCCTATTTTAGTTTGAATTCCCTCCCGGCACCTTATGTACCTCAGATCAAAAGACTGCCCTAAAACGTGCACTTCAATTATTATTTTAAAAATGGTTGGGGAAAGCTCTCTTCATAAGAAGCCATGAGACCAAGAAACAAAAACTACCTCATTCATACACTTAGCATATGTACAAACACACACGCACAGCTTTGTATCCTTAAAGTTCAGCCTAAACACTTAACTGTTGTTTTTCTTGAGAACGGATTGTAACACTGCAAGCAGGTAGAAATTGTTAATTTTGGTGATGCCAGATGATAAAATGAAGGTCATGAAATAAATTTGTAAACAAGATGATTAGAATATAGGATAGGATAGGATAGGATAGGATAGGATAGGATAGGATAGAATACTTTATTGGCCAAGTGTGATTGGACACACAAGGAATTTGTCTTGGTGTAAATACTCTCAATATACATAAAGAAAAGATACATTCGTTAAGAATCAAGAATCATAACGTACAACACTTAATGATAGTCATAGGGTACAATCAACATCAAATCATATTAGGAAACAGTCAATATAAATCGTGAGGATACAAGCAACAAAGTTACAGTCATAAGTGGGAGGGGATGGATGATAAGGAGTGATGAGAAGATTAACAGTAATAGTAGTGTAAACTTTATAAATAGTTGAACAGTGTTGAGGGAATTGTTTAGCAGAGTGATGGCTTTCGGGAAAAAACCGTTCTTGTGTCTAGTTGTTCTGGTGTGCAGTGCTCTATAGCGTCATCTTGAGGGAAGGAGTTGAAACAGTTTATGTCAGGATGTGAGGGGTCTGTAAGAGATATTGCCTATTATTCTCTACAAAATATAGTAGCTGAGAAAAATCCCTGATTTCATATTAAAAGGGTCTGGAAGTGTCCCTGAAAGCACATTTCCAAATGTGACTAAGTAAAGAGACGCAGACAGATGTTGCTTTGTTACTTGAAGTACAACTCATTCCCGAACAGATGCAACATGGTGAGTTATTTCAGATAATAAGAATGTTACATGAGTCTGTAAGTTAGCTAGTTTCTGCCATATATCTTCAGCAAAATCAGGGAACCAGTATTTATCCATATTTCATCTAGGAGGGTCTGGATGTTTCATCTTGCAGTCTGCAGCCCTCCTATAGCCAATGAACTCATCATCTTTCAATCCAAAACTTGAAATCCTTTCATCTCCTTCTCTTCAATGACCACCATTCACAGCCCTATATTTTCTCTGGAAAAAGAATTAAGTTTACTGTGTTCTTGCTTCATAAAACAGAAATATTTTCTTTTTAAGTGTCTTGTCTTCCTCACTTCTCCAGCACTCTACATCTTTATCAACAGTTGAGCCAAAGGAAGCAAAGCTATACACCTCTTTCGTTTTTTTCCACTAACCATTAGTTGTGAATTCATTAAGCATTATACACACTTTCTTTTAAAGAATGGTGGCAGGGATGCTTCAAAGTGAAAGGCTGACTTCTAGCCACCTGTTATTTTACTCCCCAGATGAAACTAGAAGGCCATTTTAGAAGCAAAGATGGTAGGTATCTGGAGGTAAGGCTTTGTTCTGAAGCATTTTCAGACATGCAAAAAAGAAAGGAAAAGCTGGACAGGCAGATCTCATTACCACTACCTAATAAGGAAAAGTTGTGAGAATGGCAGTGGGGCAAGCAGGAGAGAGGTGGGGATGACTTGAGGCAACAAAAGCTGGGAGACCAAGATAGGGCTGTAATAGCTCAGGGAGTCTGCAAAAGCAATAGATAAGGAATGGCATGCCTGGGAAAGGGCCATGTGCTTGTTTCTGGGCATATGGAAGTTTTAGAAAATTTAAAAGTGGGAGGGGGGGGGAATCAATGATGGCTGGATCTAGTAAGCTGGGTGAAAGAGACAAAGAGTGGGAGCCTAAGTAGACAGGCATAAGTGAGAGAAAGCACCATGTATTTAAAGCAGTGAGATGTGTACTTAGCTAACATCTCTAGACTAGAGAGTTGGGGGAAATTGCTTATTAATTTCAGTCGTTTATCTTTCTGTGAAAAGGACTTCCGTAGGAGTATTTTTCTATTTCAAATCCACTCTTCCTGTGGCTGCCTTTTGCTTTTGTAAGATTCTTTGTACTTTAATCTACAGAAATCCATGGGGAGGGGGGATGTTAAGAAAAAATTGAAGTTGATCTTCCTCTCGGTAATTCCTCCAATAATTCAACTGCAATACAGCAACAACCCATCTAATCTAGGATTCTGTATCATATAATTGCCAACCAGATGCTTTTAAGAAACTCACAAATAGAGACTGCTACTGAAGACCATTCTTCCTTGATTTGCCCTGCTACTTTTAAAACTATCTTGACATCTGATAGCAGTGATTTCTATTTTAAGTATGCATTGTGCAATGAAAAACACTTTTTTTGGGGAACTAAGATGAAAAGCAGAGCTTTTGTCAGCAAAGTGAAAAATTACTAATAAATCACTTCTTAGCAGACCTCAGGCAATTCTGAATTTCTGAGCCAAATTTATTTCATCCATCATGAATAGTTATGGTAAAAAAAAGTCAGAAGGCTTGAATAGGAAAAGCCCTGAAAGCCCTAGCAAAATCTGTATGGATTCTTCAGTTTAAAAGTTCAGACTAAAAAAAAAAGAAGCAAAAAACAGTTGACTTTCTTTGTTTTTCTCCCAATTCTTAACTTCACTATAAACTCTTAAACTTCAGTACAACATAACACAACTTAAGTCAAATATATTATTTTACTGTGATCTTTTCAGCAATCAATTTTTTAATATTACACTGAAAGGTAGAGAGGTGATAAGAGTAATTTATTTTTATATATTCTAATTTTTACTTGAAATGACATGGTTGCCACTCACCAAATAGCTCAAGGAAGTTACAAGAAAGGCTTTAAAAAGGTGGAGTTCTTGGTCTGTCTGAGCTCGATTGTTTCCTTGCAGACATTTGAACACCCAACTAAGCAACATCATCATTAGTACTAGTAAATATGGGATTTTCTCCATTTATATTCAGTGGCTTGCCTTGCCAGTATTAGTAGGGGTATAGTCTTCTCCTCGGTAGTTCCTTGATTAGGGTATTGTTTTCTGCTTGATTGTCTGTCTGGTGTTAATCCATGCTTATTTGTCTAGTTGTCTATTAACCTGCTTATTTAAAATAAGTCCCTTTAGATCAGTGGTTGCACACTGGTGGGCCACGAGAAAATTTTGGTGGGCCGCAGAGAAATATCACTCACAAAGCACCCCCACAAAGCAATTAATCCAGGCTGCACAGAAGCATAAGGCTGTGCCGCCCATATGGCCCGTGGGAACCG
This sequence comes from Bungarus multicinctus, assembly GCA_023653725.1. Taxonomy (NCBI): domain Eukaryota; kingdom Metazoa; phylum Chordata; class Lepidosauria; order Squamata; family Elapidae; genus Bungarus; species Bungarus multicinctus. The sequence continues at coordinate 116,274,142 of CM042834.1, read as the reverse complement.
TCCCCGCCCACTCACTAGTGACCCAGCAAACTTGCCTGCTAAGTTGCTATTTTTCCGACCATCAGCTGTTCTGCTGTGTCAGGAGATTTAGATTAGCTAGGAAGCAGGGCATGGTTGGATTTCTTGCTTTCTAGCTAGTCTTTAGATCTTCGGCTCTGCTTTTAAGCACAGCCAAACCTCCTTTAGGACTGAAGGTTCTATTACTCAGTGCAGACTCATGGCAAGCAAATTTTATGTGACAGATTGAGTAGCTGATGGCAAATAGATAGATCACTGAATGATTCTGTCAGCAACTCAATCTGCCTGCCTGCTTTGCCTGATTTTGGGTAAAAGTTGTTGTCTTTTTTAATAAAAAATTCAATATTTACATGCATGGTGTATTGTGAGTTAATTTTGTGAGTTTGCTTCCTAGCAAATTTTATGTGACAGACTGAGCTGGCAGATAGATAGATCTCTGAATGAATCTGTGATTCTATGAGCAACTCAATCTGCCTGCCTGCTTTGCCTGATTTTGGGTAAAAGTTGCTTTATATAAAAAAATTCAATATTTATATATTTATAATATTTACATACAAGCCATGCCCAGCCAGTTACATGACCACCAAGCCACATCCACAAATTAGGCCACGTCCACAGAACCGGTGAGTGGTCCCTGGGATTTAAAATTATGAGTTTGGTGGTCCCTGAGGTCCAAAAGGCTGGCGACCCCTGCTTTAGATGACACTGTTAAATTGATGGACCTGGAACACTCCAACCCTGCCAGATCTTGTAGGATGGGCAGAGATAACTGGAGACAGATGGTCCTGTAAATACATTCAAGTCCTCTGCCATGTAGGATTGGGAATAAGGTGAGGCAGTTCCAAGTCCATACTTAACTAGGGAAAGTCAGTGATGAGTTTGAGCCAGTCATTATCATTCAGCCTGACTTATTTTGCAAGCTGTTTTAGTGGAATTAAGATTGTAATCTAAAAATGACAATTACTATGACCACTAACAAAATGAGAAGACTGTTAAATTAAGTAGGACTTGAACATGGAATATTTATTTATTTATTATTTATTTATTAATTAAACTTTTATACCGCTCCCTCTCCCAAAAAGGGACTCGGGGCGGTGTACAGCCTACTAAAAATACACCATAAATATACAATAAATACAATTAAAAATACATTAAATAATTTGGTCCGGCTGTGTCCATCCAAGGAATTCAATTAAAAATTAAAACTAATAAAACCCCAATTAAAATTGAATTAAAACCCGAAACAGTATTTCCACCTATAAAAGAACCTGCCTGTGCAACTTGCATTTTATATGACATGTTCCCACTGTAGATGCTGGAGTAAGTTGCCCAACCTTGCTCTTAGCTTCAAGTCTTTCATTTTCCTGGCGAAAATAAACAAGCATTAGTCTCGCAGCAGATCCTAAAAGATCTGCAAACTATCGTTCTCTCTCATTTTCCCATATTTAAAGAAGCATATCTTAAAGCAGGGGTCGGCCACCTTTTGGACCTCAGGGACCACCAAACTCATAATTTTAAATCCCAGGGACCTCTAACCGGTTCTGTGGGCGTGGTCTAATTTGTGGGTGTGACTTGGTGGTCATGGCTGGGCATGGCTTGTATGTAAATATTATAAATATTTATATAAATATTGAATTTTTTTATAAAAAAAAGATCAACTTTTACTCAAAATCAGGCAAAGCAGGCAGATTGAGTTACTCACAGAATCACAGATTCATTCAGAGATCTATCTATCTGCCATTGGCTAGCTCAGTCTGTCACATAAAATTTGCTAGCAAGCAAACTCACAAAATTAACTCACAACATATCATGCATGCAAATATTGATTTTTTTTACAAAAAAGAGCAACTTTTACCCAAAATCAGGCAAAGCAGGCAGATTTTTGCTCACAGAATCATTCAGTGATCTATCTATCTGCCATTGGCTAGCTCAGTCTCTCAAATTTGCTTGCCATGAGTCTGCACTGAATTTGCTTGCAAGCAAACCTTCAGTCCTAAGGGAGGTTTGGCTGTGCTGAGCCAAAGATCTAAAGACTAGCTAGAAAGCAAGAAATCCAACCATTTCCTGCTTCCTAGCTAATCTAAATCTCCTGGCACAGCAGAACAGATGATGGTCAGAAAAAGGAAAAATAGCAATTTAGCAGGCAAGTTTACCGGATAAGGAGTGAGTGGGCGGGGAGGATTCCAGCGGGCCATGTGGGCAGTGCAGCCTTGTGTTTCTGCGCAGCATGGATTAATTGCTTTGTGGGGGTGCTCTGGGGTTGAGATTTCTCTGCAGCCCACCAAAATTTTCTCACGGCCCACCAGTGGGCCGCAGTCCACCAGTTGGTGACTGCTGCCTTAAAGCTTAATAAAAGCAGGGTCACTCACAAATACTGTATCTGACTTTACTACTCTTCTAAGACATGTGATAAGGCTTCTCTGTAATTTTTTGATAAAGAAATTATGCAATACAGCCTTGAAATCCCATATCTCCTCAATAGTTTGTTTACTACTAAGACTTAAGAATAGTTTTTAAAAATGGAATGATAGAAGAGTGAACCAAAGGTTCCAATGCATTATGAGCTTATATGCCCTAAAATATAAAATTCATTTTATATTGAAAAAAGAATCATTAATTCCTTTTGGTTCTACCAAACTATGATGATCTAGATAAAGTAATAAAGTAAATTTCATTATTCCCTTTAGCTTCACAGAGAGTTTATAGTATAGTCAAAAGTGCTGATCCATTCAAACAAGATTATAAAGTATTTTTTCCAATACTATAGCTTCTATATGCAAACATTATCAAAATATTAAGTTTCCCAATAAGACTTTGAGTTTTTATAGAATACACACATCTTTCCTAGATGTAATTGAACAGCCAGTAAATCTCCAAAATTCTTCTGAAGTCCTGTAACAGTGCATTTCGTTTTACATTATTAGAATCAGTAATCCATACATATTAGCATATACAAGAATATAAAAAGTTACATTTATGATAATCAGGGTCACATTATTTGATGACTTCTTGATTGCTGCCACAGAAAATTTGACCACAATTACAGATGCTATCATTAGAATCAGAACACAGAAATTGTGTGTGCCAAAGATCTCTCTATCTGGCTGTTGCAAGAAAGATAAGCATGATAAAGTTTGAAAGTTCAATTGCTCTCAAAGGTAGGTGCTACCAAGCCTATCTTTACACTAACTGTTTTTTTCCTATACAGCTCATGCATTTTTCATTCAGAATCCAGTCAGATATACTGTTTTGCAAGTTTATCTACGATCAGATTGTTTTGTGCTGTTGTGGTTTTTGTAGTTATTCCCCTCCAATAGATAGGTTGAAACCAAGTTTATTGGTACAACTGGAGCATAGCCAGGATGGATCTGACATACGTTATGCTATAAGCATTTTTTGTAAGAATGGGAACATTCTTCCCTTTCTGAATTTATTTTCAGGAGCCAGCAAACAGGTGCAGAAAGCTTTTCTGAGATCTAGGAAATGAAAGGCTCAATGAAGGTTTACTTGTGGTTTTATTCATTTATGTATATAGTGTCTATCAGAGCAAGCAAGAACTTTTCATTCTTAAAAATAACACTGTTCAGAATTATATCCTGCTTTGAAATGTGGTAAGAATCAGAGTGGACACTGCTCTCATACGCTATCTTGGCAGGGAAGATTAGTTCATACATCTTTATGTAGATATGATAACATTTTAATCATTTCTTAATTTTACAGAAAAATATTTTGAGCATGTGCGATATGGAGAATAGGTAAAGAAATGGCTACTGTCATTTACAAAGTTTAAAAAAAAACCAATTGACATGACTTATCTTGTCCACAAGGAACCTCCATTCAGGCCTTTTTTTCCCCTTAGCGATCTCTAAATATGCTGGATCAACTATTTCATTCATTTTAAAACTCTAAAAGCTCAAAATCTAGGGAGGCATGTATAAGAGGATACACAATGCAAGAATCTTAGAGGAAAGAGAACCTTCCCATATATTTTCTTTCATTAGCAGAAACTGCTTATCAGAAAATCCTTTTTACCCAATGTAGGCAAAACACTTTAAGGCCATTTAAACATTTATCCCTGTTGTGATTGGTTAATGGGTTTGTGTGTTATTATCCAAAAGAACATACCTTTTTTACCCAATAAGGGTAAAGGTAAGGTTTGGGAAGCACTGAACTGAATGGTTAAACTCTTCCTGGTTTATAAAATAGGCACCCTCTCCCAAAAAGTATATGTCTTAAGTAATCGATAATACACTTGTGTGATTTCTCCTTTAAAACATCATGAATCACATCCAATTAAATTTCTGCATCTTTTTTCCAATACCGAGGTGAAGATTTTTTAGCATTAAGTCCATTTGCAACTTCTCTACCTCCTACATGGATTCTTGATTACAAGCAAAGAAACCATGGAATGTACTACTCGCTCAGGGTTAGACCACAAATATGAGGTAACACAATTCTAACCCTTACCACAGCTTTTTTTTACCTGCTGTTCCTAGATATGTTGTGATTACAATTGCTAGCCACTATGGGCTATTAGTCATGATGGATGGGCATTCTGGGAGCTGTGTAGTCCACACAAGTCTGCAGGACGCAGTTAGGGGAAAGCCGATTACCAATTTACAATGTACTCAAATTCTTCAGTTTAAAAGAAAACCACGAAAGAGGTTCTCTGAATTATGGATCTGACTACCCTGAAACTTTTAACATCTTCCTTGGGAGGCTGGTGAAGAACACTAAGTAGTAGCTCAACCACCTTCCTGGCTGCTTTGAACGCTTTGTTCTTCCACAGGGTTGCAAAGTGCTACTTCAATGGCAAGCTTGTGCATTTGTTGGTTTTCACAAAAAAAGAAAAAGGAAAAAAGAATTACACTTTGTTTTCCCACCGCCACTCCTCTTATCCAGCACCAGGGTGGCTGCCCTTGGCTTCCGAGCAAATCTCCTATTCCCAACCACCAACAGCATTAAGAGGTTTTGGATTTTCCCCCACTAGCCTTTGATTTTGAAAGATCCCCTTTTGAGCCTCTCCCAAGTCTTCTTACCTGGCTGCAGTCCCGGCGCAGAGGGGCGAATCCGCGGTGTAGTAATGTCCGAGGAAAATGACAGAGAGTCCTAATCCTATCAGGAACAAAAGGCAGAGCCTTTTCCTCCGGGGAGACCCCATTCAGGAAAAGGAGGACGCGCTGAGGGGAAACGCGCCGCCTGCGCCGCGGGGACTCGTCTAACTAGCTAGGCTGGAGCACCCTAACTCTTGAGTAGGGAAGAAATCAAGTCACCTCCACTCTCTAGCGACGCCCCCACCCCCAGCTTTAAACAGCGGAGACTCTATCTCCTCCTCCCTCCTTCTCCTCCTCCTCTTCGCTCTTTGGAAAAGTTACGGAGCTCAGCCGAGAAAACTCGTCCTCCGGAGCCCGGGTGTTGTGCTTTGCCACCCCGCAATAAAGACTTTGGACTCGCCTAGTTTCTCCCTGCCTTTCCATCTGTTGCTCCCTGCTTGATGTACCTTCAGCCGGTTAGCTAAGAGAGCGAGAAAATGGGGGGCGGGAGTGGGAGAAACGCCGCGCCTGAGTAACTGGTTCGGACTTGCTTGTAATGGTGGAAAAGGGGGGGTGACGCTCCTGTGAGCTGTCTTAAAAATCCCTTCGAAGTCCCTTTTCTTCTTTCACGTCGACCTTGAAAAGAACTTATCACACAAGATATTTCACGGAGATAAACCGGGCGTTTTTTCTAGAGTGACCCGTTTACCCACACTTTGCACGGATCGGTGCAAAACGCAAGACCAGGGTACATCCGAAAAGGAAAAGCTGCGGCGTGAATTCAGCCAACTCCTAACTATAAAAATGAGATGGTGGGGAGAGAGAGAAACAGTGGAGAAACTTCTTTGACAGTGTGCTTAGTGACAGTCATTTAATAAATAATCCGATACTTCAATGCCGGCTTGGCTTGGCTTGGCTTGCCTAAACGAGCAGTCATTAGAAACCGACAAGCGAACGGTGGTCGCATAGGGAAGGCCTAACGTCGAACGGAGAAATTGAGAGATTCAGTGAGTACCCTATACAGCTGGCCAATAGGAGTGCAAAGAACATCATTCAATTTGCTCCAGTTGGAGTTGTCACCTGTTTTGGAGCAAGAAAGAAAGGGGGAAAAAACCACCCCTGCTCCATGTCCTTTTTTCCAACCCTGTTTTTATTTCATGAATGTATTTGGTCGGTTGCAAAAACCAAATTGCCATCCCAAGTTATTTTATTATTATTTATTATTTTATTTTATTTATATACCACCCCCTCTCCCAAATTGAGACTCGGGGCGGTGTACAGCCCAAATAAAACGATACAGTTACAAATAGAAAGTTTAAAATAGATTTAAAAAAGATTAAACCAAGTTGGTTTGGGTGGAAATTGGGTTCACAACTTTTATTTCCTTCTGCATTTATAAACAGTTTACAGTCTGCAAGGAAATGAAGGCATGGTAACCATTTTGCGAATGGATGCATCCTCTACTGCTACAGCTATTGTTGTCCTTTCTGAGTTAGTAGAGAGGAAGAATCTCTTATAAACAGCAGGCCAGGGAGGTGAATCTCAGTGGAAGGAGGTGTTGTCAGACCCAAAAGCAAGAATGAAATGTGGCAATTCTTCCAAGCTGAGTGCTTTATCTTTGACACCTATAGACAAAATTGTCCCAGATTAAAGACTGAATCTACAATATTCAGTGAACTATTAAAAGAGGGGCTGCTGTTATCTTCTTAATTCTTTTACATAATATACGGACTGGGTTATAGTATTTCTTACTTCTCTGGAATGCACCTCTTCTCTCCTGGGGATCCAAATCTTCACTACATTCTATCACAAGTATAAATATAATCAAATAATAAATGATTAAAATCCAAGGGTCAAGAGGCAGAATGAAGCCAACAGTTCCCACCAATTAGGAAAATGAGAGATGTGCAAAACACCTTTCTGGAGACCTGAGATTCTGCATGTGTTTGGCAGATCATTAGGTGATAATACTATAAATTACAGAAAATCAGCAGAGCCAGCACATTACAAAGAAAACACCAATGAACTATTTCAAATAAACTTCAGTAGTCTCCCCACCTTTTAAAAATTGCTGTGTAATTGCACAGGGATAGAGTTGGTTCTGAACCTGTGCCAAGGATGTAGTATGGAGGTGTTCTTAATATTGCCTAAGGGGTGGAATCAAACTGGAGCTGAGGGCCTGTGTTCTATCCTCAATCAGAAATCAGATTGCTGATGGCATAGCGCTCCAGATGATCATTCTTATTTTGGTTCTATCAGTCTTGCATTTAGAACTATTCCAGTAGCATAATAATCATAATTTACCAAACTTTTATGCCGCTTGACTCCCAACTACTCTGGGTGGTTCTGATAATAGAACTAATATCATTATAGGGTTGTTTTGTTTCCTTGCTTCTAAATACATTTGCACCTTCCAAAAATTGGGGGAAGATAAAGTGTGTGTGTGTGTGTGTGTGTGTGTGTGTGTGTGTGTGTGTGTATACCTATTATACAGGTAAGGTATTTCCTATATATTATGGCAGGGGTATCAAACTCACATCACGGTGGCATGTAACGTATCTGGACTTCTTTCCCCTTCACTAAACTGGGCAGCGCTTGATGCATCCGGCCTGTGGGCCGGGAGTTTGACAGCTCTGTATTATGGGGAGAGAAGCTACCAGTGCTGTAAGGATCAAATCCACCCTTCAATTCATCCTGAGGAAAATTGAGTGCTTTGCCTTCTATTTAATGGTAAGAATTACTGATGTTCTCAACTACAGTAAAGCATGGAGTCAGAATATAAAAAGCAGTCTCAGTACATTTGTCAAAAAGTTAATGGCAAAATAGTGTTCTGCAATTTGAGGGAAATAAGCAACTCTGGAGCTAGCTATAGCTAGAGCATACAAAATTAAGAAAAATACTGATTAAAAAGACTATGAAAGAGTAAAATGAGGGATATTTTCATATGAGGCAGGCCGCACGCAGCGTAGGTCTGAAAATAGAGTGCCCCCATGTTTAACTTTGATAACTCTGGAGTCAGCTATTATGATATTTTCTGGAATATCCTGTACTTTCCAGAGCTGGGTATAAATATAGCAAATAAAGCTGCTTCAATATAACATTTGGGTTTTTTTAATTTATGCTTTTACAGGGCATATTATATTCTGCTCTTTTTCATGAACTTCAAGGTAGTTTTGATGGAACCATTGGCTGAAGGAGAGGAAGCCCCAATGTTAAAAGATATTAAAAGATATCTAGGGTTAAAAGATATTCCAGCTTATAGGCCATGCAGGGGAGGAAACTTATGTTTATATCAGGCTTCCCCAAGGGAAGACAGACAATCTGGCCAGATTTTTATAAACTGGCAATCAACAATAAAGAAACCTACCTGATCCATTATGGAAACTATTCTGCTTGCTTACATTTCTGACAGTAGTTCTGATATGGTTCTCCCTTAATGTTATCCTTATAACAACTCTACGATGTAGACTAGGCTGAGATAATTCAAATTCAAAACTTCTTTAACCAGATGATGTTATCTTTTTAAGATTCTGAGCCCAGCTAAACCTTCATATCTATAAGCCTTTTAGATCTGTCTTTGCAAAACTTATACAGCCTAACTGATGAAAATGTCAACATTAGCAAGAACCTGGTTGGATTTAGCTCCATTTGATTTGAATTCTGTTCCATTCCTGATTCTTTCTCAGTTCAGATATTGTTGGGTTATGTTTATTGAATAAGCCATGGTTGGTCTTGCATAACGTTGAAATATGAAAAGAATTTGTCACATTTATTTGGTTGCAGTGGCTCAGGCCTAGACTAAAAAGCAATGAGTTCAAGTCTTCCCTTAGGCATAAAAGTCAACTGGAAGACTTTGGACCACTCACTCTTTCTCTGCCCAACCCACCTCACAGGGTTGTTGCTATGAGCAAAATAGAAGATGGGCTTTCAGCCTTCAGTAATATAAAACAAAAGTAGGATATAAATCTAATATTAAATAATAGCTGAGTTTACACAATACAAGAAAACCAAACTTTATAAACAGTGTAACTGCTTACCACAGTAAGAGAATCCAGTTTAAGGTCCAGATAGTGAAACAGTTCTTTGCAGAGCAACAATTAAAATTGAGTAAATAATTTCTGTGTGTCTCAAGAGATAATTCTATAAATCTCTACGAAGTTAATATTTTGTTCTAGGGCTGCTTATTTTAGTAGCTAACATAGAAAAAGGGGAAAAAATTTAAGTGGCAATTCAAGTAACAATCTGGTGTATTTTGTACACATTATGGTGGTTTTTAATTGTATTTTAATAGAATAGAATAGAATAGAATAGAATAGAATAGAATAGAATAGAATAGAATAGAATAGAATTCTTTATTGGCCAAGTGTGATTGGACACACAAGGAATTTGTCTTGGTGCATATGCTTTCAGTGTACATAAAAAAAAGATACATTCGTCAAGAGTCAAGAATCATAAGGTACTTTATTGTACCATACTTTATTGCTTTATATTAGCTTATATTGTTAGCCATCCAGAATTATTTGCTTAAGATAAGTGGCTTTATCTCGTTCCCAAATAAATAAAAACCTTTTCTTCATTCCTATCATCCATTTGTCAGGTAAAAATCTCCATTCCAGGGAAACTTAACTGAGCTAAGGTTTCTAGTTCAGAAACTATCCAAGCTTAAACATCTCACCTGATTTTTATTTTTTATTTTTATGTTTGGAAAACTGTCCCTCATTAGATTGGTTACAGCAGAATTTTTCAAAAGGGTTTAAAGGCTAATTATCTAATAAATTAATAAATAGTACATAAATTACTATAAATAGGTCAAAACATTATTAAAGAGAAAATAATCCCTCAGAGTGATGAGCAATCTTACCAAAATAAAATCCATACTTTTACTATAAGGGAAACCTCTGCCTCAGTCACTATTTAAAGTTCTTGAGAAAGAATGAACCAACATGTGTGCACAACTGTACTTGCAAATGATTACTTCTATTTTCAATAGCCTTTTGGTGAAATTCTGTACTAAAGTCACCTTGAAAAAGGCTTGGGAAGAATGGAGAAGCCCTCATATGGACTAGTGACTTTTTCATGAACTGGAAACAGAAAATTGGCCCTCACAAAGAAATGCAAACAGTGGCATGAAATCAGCACTGAAACTAATTTTGTTAGGGATGACAGATAGTCAGGAATACCGACAACACCCAATTATTTAGGAGAAATTAATCAAAGTAATTTCGTAAAGAAGAATGCAGAATTCTGTCATCTGAATTGAGTGGCAATACAAATCCTCCAAATAATAAAATAAAATAATATCTTCAGATTTGGTATGATTAAAATGGCAGACTTGGTAAGTTTAAAACATGTAAGTTTCAGATATATTTTATTTATTTATTGCTTTTAAAATAACAAAAGAAAAAAAGGAACACAAAGGTAACTGTGATACATACAGAATACATATACAAAGAAATACATAGACGGTGTTTTAACAAAAAAGTGAAGAATTAAAATTTAAAAAAAGTTATATAACAGTAAACAATTACAATGCTTTATATACTTATCCAATGCAAATATTATTCATGTAGGTATATATTTATAGTATACCTGTACAATTCTTTTTTTTAACCTATTTGTATTTTGTATAAATAAGTTCCATATTTCATTTTACTTTTCCATACAAAATTTATGTCTATAGGCAATCTGCTCATAGGTGGCAAATGCAATCAGGTCTTGACTCCATTGAATGAATGGAGCAATACATTTATCTTTCCAATGCTGCAGTATCAGTCTTAGCCATAGTAAGGGCACGTAGAATCCATTAACATTGCCTGATTGTCAGTACTAGATATATAATTTCAGGAGAATGTGATCCTTTGAAAGTTTTAGCTTTTGTTACACAACCATATTTATATAATCCACTTTTTTCTGCCAAAACTTAGTAAGTATAGGACATTGCAAAACATACTATAATATCACACAGACAGAATTTATATGGATATATTTATGACAAAGATATTGGGAGAAGAGTGAAAGACCTGGTAAAATTATGGCTAATCACTTAAAGCAAAAATAAATTTAAAAAATAAACAAGTAGGGCACTGATTCCACTTATTAGAGATGAAATATATACCATAAAACTTCACTGCATATAAATTGACAATTTTTACTTCGAATTATATAGCAAACCAGAGAATGCATTGAATAAAAATATGAAAATCTTTTTAAAATAAGTTAATTTACTTCACTTAATTGATGCACAAAAACAACTTTTATTTGTACCTCTCTCTGAGGTAGAGAGTAAACAAATAATTTTAATCATGGCAAGTGGTAAAATACCAGGATTGGATGCATTCCCTATTCAATGGTATAAAACATTTATAGATCTTTTGATGCCAAAACTTAGTTAATTGTATGATGAGATATTTGATAAGGGAATTTTATCAGCAGCAGTTAACCAGGCTTATATTACAGTTATACCAAAGATCACACTCAGGTAAAGATCACACTCCAAGTGCTAATTATCACCCAATCTTATTGATTAATGTTGATACAAAAATATTAACAGCAGTATTAGCAAATATAACAAGTGATATTGTTTGTTGTTAAGAATGATCAGGCAGGGTTTATAAAAATTCAGCAAGCAGCAGACAACATGAGGTTAATTATAGTCATAAGAAATTTGAATAAAGGTAAAGAACAACTTATAATTTTATCATTAGTTGCTGAAAAAGGCTTTGACAAAATATATAAACAATACATGTTTACCATATTAGACAAGTTTGGATTTTTTTGGAATGCATAAAAGTGGATATCCTTGTCTATTTCCTCTAAATAGTGAGAACATAGGAGAAAACATACCATTAACCTTCACTTTAGATATAGGCGACTCATATAATATCTTGATCCATTTATGAATTCCAAAGGAAATCCAAACTACATTCAGTAGTTTTAAACTACTAGCAAGAGACTTGTGGAAATGTGGATTTGTGGAAAGAACAGAATAGGCATGTGATGGGGAAGTGGCCACTGAATTTATTTATTAGTTAAACTTATATACCGCCCCCTCTCCCAAAGGGACTCGGGGCGGTGAACAGCCAAGGTAAAAGATACACATATGAAACACATATACAATATTACAATATTAAAAATTAAAAGAATTAAATACAGCTCTACTAAAATTTAAAACAAAAGAGTTAAGAAAAAATTAAGAACCAGATTAAAATTTAAAAACCCCTAGGCCAGTCCGGCTTGCCGAAATAGATGAGTTTTAAGTAAACGACGGAAGGTCATGAGATCAGGGACGGCCCTCACCTCCGGGGGTAATTCATTCCAGAGAGGGGGTGCTCCCAATGAGAAGGCCCACATCCTCGGGGTCGCCAGCCGTCCAGCCGGCGGCACCCCGAGGAGGCCGACTCTATGGGAGCGTACCGGTCGATGGGAGGCCGATAATGGCAGGAGGCGGTCTCGCAGGTATCCCGGTCCCGAACCATGGAGCGCTTTAAAGATAGTAACCAAGACTTTGAAGCGCACCCGGAGGGCCACCGGGAGCCAATGCAGCTCGCGCAGAAGTGGCGTAACATGGGCGCCCCGAGGAGCTCCCAGTACCACCCTTGCGGCTGCATTCTGCACCAGCTGGAGCCTCCGGATGCTCTTCAAAGGCAGCCCCATGTAGAGAGCATTGGCATAGTCTAGGCAGGAGGTCACCAGGGTGGAGGTGACCATGCGAAGCGCATCCCGATCCAGAAAGGGCCGCAACTGGTAGATCCTACGGACCTGACCAAAAGCCCCCCTGGCGACGGCCGCCACGTGGTCTTCCAATGACAGCTGCACATTCAGGAGGACACCCAGATTGCGGGCCCTCTCTGTAGGGGCAAGAGTTTTCCCCCCCCACAGCCAGCGATGGAACCAGCTGGCTGTATCGGGGTGCCGGGAAGCATAGCCATTCAGTCTTAGATGGGTTGAGCTGAAGCCTGTTCCACCCTATCCAACACCGCATGGCCTCCAGGCACCGGGTCATCACTTTGACGGCTTCATTGGGGTGGCCCGGGGTAGAAATGTACAGCTGAGTGTCATCAGCGTACTGATGGAACTCTACCCCAAAGCCACGGATGATCTCACCCAACGGTTTCATATAAATGTTGAACAGAAGGGGCGAGAACACCGACCCCTGAGGCACCCTGCAAACCAGGGGCCTCAGGCCGACCTCTGCCCCCCTGCCAACACAAATTGCGAGCGGTCAGAGAGGAAGGAGGAGAACCACTGCATAACAGTGCCTCCCACTCCCAACCCCTCCAGCCGCTGCAATAAGATACTATGGTCAACAGTATCGAAAGCCGCCGAGAGATCTAAAAGGACCATCTGTCACGGGCCCTCCAGAGATCATCCACCAATGCGACCAATGCCGTCTCCATGCTGTGTCCGGGCCTGAAGCCCGATTGGCATGGATCCAAATAGACAGCTTCATCCAGGTGCCGGGGAAACTGTTGTGCCACCACACTCTCAACAACCTTTGCCATAAAACGAAGGTTGGAGACGGGATGATAATTAGATAACAGAGTTGGGTCCAGGGACGGTTTCTTGAGGAGGAGTCTCACCACCGCCTCTTTCAAGGCGGCGGGTAGATATCCCTCACTCAAGGAAGCATTAATAATACCCTATAATGCTTATTTATACCTTCAATGTTCAAATTCAAAAATACCTACTTGCGTATTTCAGAAAACCATGCCCTATTTTCCAGATTTCTCTACCTTTCAAGGATGGGGAATCGTTGATGCTCCTGTGTGCTGGTGTATAGCAATTAATGGCACTTATTATCTTTGGTCATCCCAACTGAAAACAACTTTTCAAGTAACATCTGGAGAGGTATATTTTTTCATTATTGTCATCTACTCGCCATATTGTCATTATATAATTACATCTATTATTATTAGTCGCATTAAGAAGAGCCTTGACTTTAAATGATAAAAGCAAATTATAGCAACCTTTTTGGTTTCTTTTGTTGAGGCTAGCTCTGCTGTCCAATGGAAATGTCCGTCTTTAGAATCAGAATGTCTTCCTTCCCTGCCTCTCTGTCCAATTTAGTCATGTGTTCTTTGCTATTTATAAAACCTGTTTTTCCTGCATTTTCATAATAAGCACTAGTAAAATACCCAGAATCAGAAAGGTCATCAAAGATCATCTAGAAGAACAAACATACAGTAGTGCAGGCAGTCTTCTGCTATGGGATCTTAGTGGGCCAGCCTTTTCTTCAAACTCTGATGAGAATTCATCATTTCCCTGTGCAGTGGTTGGGTTCATGCATCATGCTAAGGCATGTTGGGTTTAACTATGGTTTGAGTTTTAATGGGTGTATGCTTCCTGAAACATGCTGACAAGATGTTTAGGATATAGAATCCTTAAGAGGAAAACATGCCAGATATAAGAAAATTTTTCAAACTAGAGAGCAGTTCTCCTTAGCTGCCATGCTCTCTGCTCTGAGTCAAGCCCCAGGTGAACAAATGTTCTTTGTCATGCGCTAGACTACCTATAAGTGGGTAATACCTGTATAGATTAGCCTAGAATATAAATAGAATATATTTTTTGCTGATTGTAAAAAAAAATGGAGACCTGGCCTTGAAAGGGAGAAGAGAACAATGAAACATTAATGGAGAAGAAATCACAAGTTTAATAGCAAGAAAAAGCATGAGATAGAAACTCAAAATAACCCCACTTTGATTCTGTTTCATGGGGCAGAGAGAAACTCTGTCAGACTTCAAGATGCTGTCATTATTCCCTACAACAATAAAATCCCCACTGCTTGTTTCTTGAGCTTGGCAACCTGGGAAGACTTAAACTAAGTAATGTATCTTCGATAACAAGTGATTTCTGCTGTACTTATTTCTATCTGTGCTTTATTGAAGGCCAGTAAGCATATGCAGTACATCCCGGATACCTGAAACAGGGGTCTCTTACACTAGACTGAAACAGATGAACAACCAATATTTATTTAGAAAGTGCAAAAAAAATCCTGATTGAAAATCTCTGCATCCACTGTAGCCATTTGTAAACATGGCATGCAGTTACATGTTTGGGTATGACCTCTTGGTAAATTCAGTACACCTGTAATTATAAAATAAATCCAACTAGTCCTAATATCATCAGACTGTTTCTGATATAAAATTTTCAGAGTTGATCCAATTTCCAATTTTACCATAAAGATAAAATTTAGCTGATATTTTAACTGTTTCTGGATCTTATGAGATTGTGATTTCTATTCTACTAGAACTACCATAATTGATCTCAAACCATTCATGTGATATTGTATGAAATAATATAGATAGTCTGGGCCACACAAATAATCTTTGCTCATGTTTCTATATCCTTATTTATTCTAAGGTTTGTAAATTACTTTCTAAAGGACTTTTCCACGATCTTCCATGTTGTGAAGGAGACTAAGATTAATGCCCTCTCTGCAACAGAAAAACACAAGGAAAAAGGGGCCTCTATAGAGAAAAACATTTGAAAAACAAAACTTATTGGGAATTGTAAAGGTCCTATTCAGGCTTGAAGAATACCAGGACAGAGTTGTCACTTAGCAACCTGGAGCACTGTGGCATGATTTGGATTCCAGAGTGGGAAGGCGAACAATAACTCCTTGCTACCCTACTGAGAACTCAAAAGCTGAGGCTCTACTCTTTGAGAGCAAGCAACCGAGTGCGAAGGATGGGGAAACCTTTCTCTAGAGAAATAAATTTTACGCCTCTCTCCTTTCCAACATACTGGTAGGAGGGTCCCTTAATTTAGGTCAACTTGCTCAGTAGTGCCTACTCTGTTAACCAGCAGCTTTATAGGGAGTAATAAGGGAATTTTTCGTGGTCTCTTAAAACTCCAGAGATTCAATGAGACCCTTTCATGTGCAAAATATGACAGCCCCTCTGTGAGGGAGATGAGCAGTTAATAAGTTTGATTTATATATATAAATAAATAAAATATCTGCTTTCACCATTTTTTTAGCTTGATTCTAGAACAAAGAAAGAAAGAACATTCTTCATAATCTACATATGAAAAAAAATTTACTGTTAAACCAAGTCGATTTTCATATCAAAAGGTAATGGCTTCACATTAAAACTAAGCAATCATGATTCTTGTTTCTCTACTGATGAAGAAAAAATGTTCACATTTATGCAGATAAGGTTCAAGACTAGTATTTCAGGTAGGGCAAGTATATCGGGGGCTCCAATTATCGGAAGAGCCACTAGGTAGCACCTAAGAGTTACCTGCTCCTATTTAGTAGTTATTTGGATTCAGGTTTATTAGTTCTAACCTCAATATCAAGAATCACTTTATCTGAACGTTTGGAAAAAAGTGGTCAGACATCATAAATTGTCTGTGACACTTCTTCTCTCCTACGTGTAATCTGATACTCAGGATTTAATTATTCCTACATTAAATTATGCTCTTAAATTGCATAATCTTTTTGTATCTTTTTGTCCTAGGTGGATAATAATGGTTCATGGAATGGATATTTTTTGGAAATACCTTAAGTGTTATGGAACCATTCAGAAAAAAAATTACTAGTGCATCTCAGATAACAGCATGTCCAAATAACACCTCTGTTTTCAAAGTTTCTGCGCTATAGCAAAATAACCCACTCCAGTCGGGAGTCCATAATCTGGTTCCATCAGGTTCGTTGATAGAGCTTCATAATATTTGCATCATGAAATTGTTTCCATACGTTCCGTTCCAGATTGAAGTCATGGTTGGTATAAAAGACTAAACGCTTCCGTTCTTTATCATAATAGTGATCTGAATACTTTTGGTAGTCTTCAGTGATATACCCATAAGCGCTTACCTGGGAAGGCAAAGGATTATCATTGGGGAGGGAAATAAATGTGGTTGGTTTGAAAAAAAAAAAGCCTATTTAGATACATGAAAGATACTTAATAAATAAACCCATGAGCTCATCGGATTTTCTTTATTATCGTTATCTACCAATAGCTCCATGGGAAGACTGGGATAGTGGCAATTTGCTCTTTCCTCCAGGGTTAATGATGATGAAGGAGAAAAGGCAAAACTACATTAAATGCTACCCCTATGGGATTGGGGAAGGGGCATCAATCCTCTTCAGAGCACTGACTCCTCAATCTTAAAGGCAGCTCTTATAATGCAATGAATAAATTGCAAGAGATGGTGAAGAGACATCAGACCTAACCAAGTATGGCACACATTATCCACAGACTTACAGAGCTTTGATTTGAGAAAATGGAGAACTACTTGCTGTTTAAAGGCAGTGCAAATTGATGAAAACATACATAAAAGTATGCATGTTTGTTATCTAGATAAAACATGCATTCCTTAGACAACAAGAACTAGGAGCTATGATCAAAAAGCTGGGACCATTAAGATGTTGAGTTACGTATTCTTATATTTTGTTCAGGACACTGAGTAAATGTCTGTAAAGCTTAGATCTTAGTTGCTCAATGAATAACTAATCCACACCTTGTCCTTCCTCTGGAGAGCATTCCCATGAATAATGTGGAAACAGGCAACTTCAAACCAGCTATGTGAAGCTAGTGGGGAGAAAAAGCTGTGCTAGTACAGCAACCATTCTTCTGCAACTGAGGATTGTGGCTTTGGAAGATGAGGGGGAAGAGTGCTTAACTGTTGAAATTTGAAAGAGAAAAGGGAAGAGGAAGAAGACAACATTAATTTAAAGCCTTTTGGAAGAATGGGAAATGACTTTGCCCCTCTATGGATATGGTGAATTGACTCTGTGGAGATGTCAAAGAAATCCAAAAATTTGCAAAGCTGTAGAAGTTGAGGAAAGAAATGAGCTTATCTCATTAAAATCTGCTCTTCAGGAAGCCTTGGGGATGACGGGACTTTCAGAGTTCCTTCAAACATTTTTTTTTACTGAAATTAACTTCACTAAGAAAGACATGCAATAGAAAAGGTTTAACCACAAGTTAAGCATTAAAACTGCATTATGTGGCTGGCATGCAGATGTGGCGTTCATGAAGTAAATCAGTGCCAGGATAACCCATTCAGGCAGAAAGGGTTTTAACTTGAGGTTTCTGTTGTTTTAAGTTAAGGAATGAAGGGTTGAAAGAATATGATTAAAGTAACAGCAGCACAGAAATGGTCATGCAAGGGGACAAGGGCTAAAAGTATATATCCCTGCCCTGAGGCATTTCTCCAGTAAAGTAGAGAAAAAACACCAAATGTTGAAATAGCAGTAGATCCACTGATTGCTAAATAAGTTTTTCCTAAAGGATGGTGCAAGAGACAAATGTCTCTTAACTTTGTGGCTCATCTTTAAATTCTATGCAGCATCTTTGAACCCTTACCTGATCACAGAGGTGGAGTGCAGTCAAAAGAAGGAAGGCACCTGTTGTAGGCCTATATATGCGCCAGTAGGGCTTTTCTAGACTTTTGGACTTCAAAAACCTGTGGAGGGTTATAAAAGGATATTTCAAAAGGTATTACAGGGAGACAATGAAATCTGAGCAGGTCCTCTCCTTGAGGCCTTCTCAGAGAATGAGCTGGCATTCAGCACTCAGCAAACAGGTTGAAGGACATTTATAAGGCATTCTTAAAACTGACCATAGACATATGTTCACAATGAATTGTGTTTGTTTTTAAAGTTGCCTTGGGTTCAATCTGATAAGGGATCCTCTCTACCTTTAAGGCTGTGAAGGAGGCATAGTTTCAGGAGACACACTAGTATTCACTACGCCGCCTTTGGTCCGATCTAAGTATAGTATATAAAATCATACATTGCAATGTCCTTCCTGTCAATGAATACTTCAGCTTCAACCATAACAACACAAGAGCAAACAATAGATACAAACTCAAGGTTAATCGCACCAAACTTGATTGCAGGAAATACGACTTCAGCAACAGAGTGGTCAATGTCTGGAATACTCTACCTGTCTCTGTGGTTTCTTCCCCAAACCCCAAAAACATTAGACTGTCTACTATTGACCTCACCCCTTTCCTAAGAGGTCTGTAGGGGGCGTGCATAAGCGCACCAACGTGCCTACCGTCCCTGTCCTATTGTTTCTTTTATATTGTATTTTTCTTATATGTATCCATGTATTCATAACTATGTTTTACTTATACCTATTATCTTGTAAGCAATTGACAAATAAATAAATAAAAATAAATAAATAAATAAATCTTGCTTAATGCCAGCCTGATTACTCAAACTCCAAGAATTCCATTCTGAACTGAATCTGGAAGCTGGAGATGGCAAAAAGTCCCAACCTTGGAAAATGCCAAGCACAAAAGAACTGTTTCAATGTTCTGAGTGTAGGTGCTTTGAGAAATTTATTCTGTGCATTCAATAAAACTCCCACTATTTTATTCCAAGCGAGAAAGAAAATTTGAGCAATTTCAAGAGGCCTAGTTTTGAGGATTCTGAATGCTCCAAATCCTGGGATGGAGCTGTTGTTTTGTATTTTGTGTTTGGGCTTCTTCCTTCAATGTTTCATGCTGACTAGTTCAGAAGCTGGAACTACTCATGTTCCTGCTACTGTTATCTGAGAGTGGATGGAGCAATGTGAGTATGGAATATTAAGAGGGAAGAAAAAATAATTCAGATAAATATAAGGCAGAAGAAGGTGGAAATAATACAAAGGGAAGATTCAGAACTTTGTGTCATCTCCACAAGTGTTTTTAACTATACTGCTCCTGAGATTCAGATACAAAGATTAATCATAGAGGATTGGCATGCTGAACTATGTATATGTCCTGTGTGTGCTCTCATATCTGACCATAACTTTACAGAATTATTCTTTCAGTTAGGAAGCTTCAACAACCTGCTGGTTCATCCCAGGATGAAAATAAAACTGTCAGAAAATCATAATGTTGCTTTTGTTAGGATCGCACCTAGCAAACAGGCTGAAAAATAAAATAAAAATCTGTGCGTTCAAAACTTAGCTATTAAAGGTAAACTAAAACATAAATTTCAAGAAAACAAATTAGTCACCAAAGATTGTAAAAAATGCTAGAGAGTTTAGTTGCTTTCTTTGTCTCCTAATGTGTTGGATAAGTGACCCTGAAGATTTACTTTAAGAAACATTATCTGTTCTTTCTGTTGAGAATGAGGTAGGGGAATGGAAAAGGAGCTGATAACAGATGCTAATCTAAATATAACTTTCAGGTGTTTTTGAAATTTGTTTCTACTATTTTCAGCAGAGATTTGTTGTAATAGGTTGATGTTTTTAAAGTCACAAATTTGGTCAAATGTTCTTCCATTTGAGCATTGTGGCATTCTCTGTTGCAGCATCTGCCCTGTGGAACAGATTTCCTCAATTTAGTTTGTCGCCCTGATGGCAGAGCAGTTCTTCCCCCACTGGGCCAGGAAGTTAGAGGAGTCTGCTGTGCAACATGAATTATGTATCTGGTTGCTGGTATAGTGTGTTTCACATTATATTTTATATTTTATCATTTTCCTTGTCCTAGATATTTGTAATCCTTGTTTAGCCACCCAGAGTCATTTAGCAAGAAGGCAACCTTATAAATCCAGGTGGTAGTCCTGATTTACAACAGTGGACTTAATGACCATTTGAAGTTACAACAGCACTGAAAAAAAGGATTTATGACCGTTTTCCACTTATGACCATTGTAGCATCCCCATGGTCTCATGATCAAAATTCAGACACTTTGCAACTGACTCACATTTATGACCATTGCAGTGTCATATGATTAGCTTTTGCAACCTTCTGACAAACAAAGTCAATGGGAAAACAAGATTGATTTCACAACCGTGTTACTAATTTAACATCTGCAGTGATTCACTTAACAACTGTGCCAAAAAGAGCATAAAACGAGGCCAGATTCACTTAACGAATGTTTCACTTAGCAAAAAATAAATCGGAGCTCAATTCTGATCGTAAGTTGAAGACTACCTGTAATTAAATAAATCAATGAAATGCCACTACCACCACCATCTAATTCTTATAATCCTAGCATGAAAATAAGGCAGTAGCAGCTGGCTCCATGTTCTCATTGTTTCCTATAGTCAGAACACAAAATATTTTGGGTTTAGTTTTGACCAGATATTGAATGCTCAATCTGTTTTATGTTTCATTCCAATAGAAAACAGCCAGCTTGTAATAATTTTGATGGAATGTTTTGTACTTTGTTGCAAGTTTGAAACAAGACATTGTTTTGTACATCTATCCATACTGCCAACATTGCTAATTTAAAATCTTGAAACTGTTCCTGAGGTTTGACCTTCATTTTACTTATGTCTTACCTGTTTTTAGTGTATCTGAGAAAGTCTGGATGAATCACAAAGTATTGATCCAAATTGAAATTGTCAAATTTATCCCGGGGCCTTCGTCTATAAAAACAAATATATATCTTTAGGCAAACTATGTACAGTTCAAACCAAAGCTGGTTTGGCTAGCTTTTCTATAAGTTAGTTTGATGATGCAAGGTCTTATCTTTTTGCATACTGTATCTAAGATCAGAATGGGGAAAACTGAGGAGTCAAAGCGTGTGTCTATTTTTGAACTGTATTCTTCAATTAAAGTCACATTGACATAATAGCTATTATTAAAAGGAAAAGTGAAGAAAAAATAGTGGATCAACAGAGCCTTTTTTTTAAAAGAAAGAAGGTGGCAAAAATGTTAAGGAATGTGATTATTTAAAAAGGGGCCAGAGGCATATGGCAAAATGTATGTGATATAAAACACATGTCAGGATATATGTACTTAATGGCAGTATTTGAAGGATACCTTTATGCACATGTTGGCTTCCCTTCGATTTGCTTAGGACTCTACCCAGCCTAACTGTAGGTTCATCTACATGGCTCTGAGATGTTCATTTATCCTTTGTGGAGCACTTTTTTCCCCTCAGTGTTTCCTCTATATTGCCATCCCGTTCCTGAGGCAGGCTGAGAACAGGTCAAGGAAAGAAATGTTTTCCATCAGAAAACAGAACAAAAGCATCTGTGCAAACATTCTGTATTCCTAGGAAACATTGTCAGCCTTCAGGGCTCCAAATGATAAGACCATACACTATTATTAGCAATGGGATTCTGTGCCTCCAAAGTTATCCCTTCTTTGGTTGCCAGCAAAAACAAAACTTCACTAAAATGTTCTCTTTTTTTTTCAACTCAGGGAATATTGACCTTGTGGAATTCCTTCTCTGAGGTCAGACTTTCTGCTGCTGTAGCATCTTCTACCATGATGAAGGCCTTTGTGAAATGGGCAGTGATACAAAAACTTATTTTGCTTGTCCTTCTCCTCTTTGGTCCTCCACCTTAGTCAATCATAGAAGGGATATTACAGAAGTGCACAGGAAATATGTCAATCTGTTCAAGCTTTATTTGTCTGTTTGTGTCCTTTCCCCTCTCCTTTTTGGAATTATTAAAATGTTACTGGGATGGTGAATGTTATTTGATGTTAATTGATCTTTGACAGAATTATGGGGGACTGAAAATTGTAGACAAAGAAACTGGGCCATTCAGCAAAATAGAAATGGACAACTGAATAAGAGGAGGGATGCCAGTCTTTTATCTTCCTTAACTCTGCAAGTTTTCATTTCCAAGCATTTCACACCACGCGTCTTTAGCAAGAAATGGAGAGGGCCACTGCAATGGTGAAAGTCAGCTGGGCAACCAACTTCAGAATGCTCTTAAAGTTGTTAGCCAAAGTGCCATGTAAGCCCCCAGTGAGGAAGGGAAAGGGCACTAGAGGGCAAGAAATAGGATTGGTGGGTTTCAAAATAACACACTTCACTCCCACTGTAAGAACAGGAGAAAGCACATCATAACAAGGCTGAAGGGATAAGCCTTACAAAAAGGCCAATAGAAATTGTTATACTCAAACTCTTTTTTTTTAATCTCTTTGCCATTTATTTTCATTAACAGGAAACTGATGGGCCACCAGAGATTCTTGAAAGCAGAACTTACAAAATTAATCTAAATTTTGTCTGGTTCATCACCTGATTATTCATTAAATTATTGAGGGTGGGGAGAATGTTTTCAGAGTTCTTATTTGAGAATGTTATTTTTCTGTTCTGCCAAATGAGATGTGGGCATAGTGTGCCAAAATGTTAATAAATTATGAAAATGCAGCCATTCTTATTCATTAACATTTTACACACTGAAGAAAGATCTTCAAAATATTTGCAAGGAGTCAGCAATGCAAGGTCAAGAAAAACTCTTCACGCTGCCAGGGCAGAAAAATTGCAAGATAATAAAGACTGAAAGGCCTACTTTGTCCTGATCCAGATATACTTTGGATAAACCTCGGCACCTGGACCTGCTTTCAGTTGAAGATGTCTATTATGCTACATTATTTGTATGCATTTCAAGTGGGCATTTTTATGCCCATATTCTATTTATACGTATTCATTTCTGCATTTTCCTCCTCAGCAATGTCCATAGCAAACCACACAGTGACACCGTGCCGATGTCATCAGGCATATCCAATACCATTATGTACTTGCTTCCCAACACCTGAGGTTATGAGATTATGCAAATCACATTTGCATGATGACCTCTTGTCACTGCATGTCTTGCTATTTGCCTGCTCTTACCTTCCATTGTGGGAGCCCTTATCCAGACAGCACAGCACTACTCACCCATAATAGTCCAAAAATCCCTTCCTGACATTGATGTTCAGAAGAAGAGCTTTCAGCCATTCATAATCTCTTGCCCCTTCCAGGAAGTGTAGATACTTGATATCCTAGGAAACATGCCACAGATACATTGAGAGGGGGCACAGCAAATGGAGCGCCACAGCATAAGATAGGGCTGGGCACTCTCTGCTAGTCTTGGGTGAAAGAGGGATAAATCAGATTTGGCTTGTGAAGCTTGAAGGAAAGTTTAGAGTTTTCTAGTCTTAAGTTGCTCTCACAACTACTGTTCAAAGTAGGAGGAGGAGAAATATAAGGATATTTGCCTTTAAGTTGCTCTCACAATTACTGTTCAATTAGGAGGAGGCAAAATATAAGGATATCTGCCTTACTTTTCCTGCAGGGATCTTCTTGAATCCACGATTCCCCAGAATCATAATTGAAGTCATTAAGGAGTAAGCAGTGAATCCATAGAAAGAAGTTCTTGTTCCCACATCTTTTTCATAACCTTTGATCACAGCTCCGCTCACTCTAGTAAAAGGGACCATATAAAATCACCAAGTTAGCTGAGTGGAGCTTCTTCAGAGACATATACATAATTTACAAGATTCCAGGAGAATATTAAGATACATTCCATACATTTGGAATCACAGTTGATGAATGAGAATTGCTCTCATAATCCCAACTGGACTTAGAGAATGTCTTAGCTTTAAGCTTTCACAGAGCACTACTGTGGGCTTTTTGGTGTGTCCAACCACTAGCAACAGTTTTTTCCTGCTGTCTAATTTCCACAGCACTGACTTCCAATAAATCATCCTCCGATGCCTCCAGCTGGCCAATGGGAAAGTACAAAAAAGCAGCTAGACAGCTGTTCTTTCATGTGAAGAAGAAAAAAAAATTAAAGCCAGCCAGTCACTGTGGAGGAGTTGCCTGGGAAGATGTGCCAGAAAATCTTAGGTCGCAGAAAGAACTTATAGGGACCAGGAAGTGGAACAAGATGAAAGTTTCCATCAATGGGAATCTACCTTCCTTGCTGCTCCAGAAGGAAATTTGCAAAACTGCCTTTCTCTGGAAGAAGGTGGCACGCAGAGCCATTTGTGCGGGCACGCGAGCCCCAGCCAAACATAACCTGCATTGTGCATGCGTGTGCCTCTCAGCTGATTTTCAGCCCCTTTGTGGCCATTTTCACCCTCCTGAGGCTCGAGGGAAGCCTCTGCAGCCTCAGGAGGCCAAAAAACAGGCCTTCCAGAAATACCGCAAGTGCCTGTTTTCAGCCTCCAGAGGGCCTCTGGAGCTCAGGGGAGGCTGTTTTTACCCTCCCAGAGGCTTGAAAGAAGCCTCTGCAGCCTTGGGAGGCAAAAAAAAACCTGGGCCTTCCGGAAATACCAGAAGTGCTGAAACAGGCCCATTTTCTGTCTCC
Organism: Bungarus multicinctus; assembly: GCA_023653725.1. Classification (NCBI taxonomy): domain Eukaryota; kingdom Metazoa; phylum Chordata; class Lepidosauria; order Squamata; family Elapidae; genus Bungarus; species Bungarus multicinctus. Next base: position 116,249,116 of record CM042834.1, on the reverse strand, counting down.
CGAGGCCCTCTGGAGGCTGAAAACAGGCACTTCTGGTTTTTTGGCCTCCTGAGCCTGCAGATGCTTCTCTTGAGCTTCAGGAGGCCGAAAACTGCCTCAAACAGACCGAAAATCAACTGGGAGGCGTGCAGGGATGGGATTCAATTTTTTAAACAACTGGTTCTGTGGGTGTGGCTTAGTTGGTGGGCATGGCTTGGTGGTCATGTGACTGGCTGGGTGTGGCCAACTCAACATCACTCACATTGAGACATGCATCTCCTTGCCTGGCCTCTCATGACTGTAGGGATGCTGCAACAGTCGTAAATGTGAAAAGTAGTCATAGGTCACTATTTCAGTGCCATTGTAACTTTGAATGGTCACTCCACACAAGCAAAGTACCAGCAAAGGAGGGGGAAAAACTCCAGAGACATTCCTGAGACAGGAAGTCTAGACCTGCCAAGAATGTAATAAGGATTAATGGAGAGGCAGTTTCTCTAAGCAACACCAGAATGTTTCCTTCCTACCTTCCTTAAGGATTAGGCCAGTAATTTCTTCTAACAACCGGTTCTCTGAACTGCTTAGAATGTTAACAACCGGTTCTAGCGAATAGGTGCGAACCTGTAGAATCCTGCCCCTGGAGGCACGCACACGCGCAGTGCAGGTAAGGGAGCAGGGTGGGGGTGTTATGTGCACATGCGCAGGGAGGCAGGGCACATTGCATTGTAGGTGCTGGCACGCACGCGCGCTTTCAGCACACCACAATAAAAAGGTTTGCCATCACTGAAATATGACAATCAGAATAATAATCACGTTGTTTTCCAATAAACCTTAAGAAAATGTATTATTAGCAGTATTATATTGGTATTGACAGAATAGAACTAAAGCTGGCTATTCCTGGCTCCTGTTTGGGTAAAACCAAGGAATCATCAAGATACCCTGCTTGCCATGGCATAAAGATATCTCACTGTTTGTGGAGAATGTGAACACACAATATTGTCCTCTATCTATTCTGGCTCACTGCAAAGGCAGCCACTGCCTATCTCTTCTTCAATTGCTTCAAGGTTATATTTTCCAGCTTCTTCCAGTAGTAGCCATGGATATGAACTGACACACTGAACATCAGACTAAAATAAGATTAGAAGCAAGGTCCATTGGACTTCTGAAGCTGCTATAGACCTTTCTCTGATCTTTGGTGTCTGATTTTCAGCTCCATCTGCTTTCCAGCACTGGGCGAATGACAGCTTCCACTCTGTGCTAAAAAAAAAAAAAATCATCTCTCTCACTTCTCTTAATAAAAAAACTCTCCCATCTCTTTTAATAATCAACAGATGACAAGAAAAGCAGCAAGAAGAGGAGGGAAGTAAGCAGTGGTGGGATTCAATTTTTTTTACTATCGGTTCTATGGTCGTGGTGTGGTGGGCGTGGTGTGGTTTGGTGGGTGTGGCTTGGTGGACGTGGCAGGGGAAGGATATTGTAAAATCTCCATTCCCTCCTCACCCCACTAACCTGCTTTCCAGCTCCGTTCTCCTGTACAGGGCAACAAAAGAAGACCCAGCCAATCAGCTGGGACTCGGGAGGCAGAGAATAGATGCGGGAGGGGCCAGGGGTGGTATTCAGCAAGTTCTGACCAGTTCTAGAGAACCAGTAGCAGAAATTTTGAATAGTTCGGAGAACCGACAAATACCACCTCTGACTGGAGATTTTACAGTATCCTTCCCCTGCCACGCCCACCAAGCCATGCCCACAGAACCAGTAGTAAAACATTTTGAATCCCACCACTGGGCGGGGCCAGTCAGAGGAGGTATTTGGTGGTTCTCCGAACTGGTCAGAATCTGCTGAATACCACCTCTGGAAGTAAGTATATTTGGTACCAGTTCTCCAGGTCCCAAAAAAGCTTACTTGTCTCTATGGAGTGACAGTTGAAGAACCATTTTCCAGTTCTGTTCCTCCAAGTGGATGTAAGAAAAGTGGGGTGGAACTCACCAGCACCTGCAAATCTTGCCGTAGCACAGAATACAAAGGGGGCCAATATAGCTGCCTATTCCAGTACACTTCGGGGGCTGATTTTTTTTTTCTGCATCCAGCAATCTTCTGAAATGTAGACTGACTACCTGGGTAAAGAGTCCCTGCTGTAACACAGATGATGCAGCAGCTAAGCTGGAGAGGAGATAGCTATGCTTCAGGGATGACAGCAGAATTGTGACTATGCAAGTGGCATTTTAATAGATAATGCTGCATACAACCTCAGGTTTTCTGCAGAACTACTGTTCTTCTTACCGGAACACATAATCATGAGAGTCAATTTCCTTGCCCATTCTGGAATTATTCAGTATCCCTCCATTTCCTACTACTGCACAAGTGATGCACTTGGAGGTCTGACTGCTGTTGCGTGCAAAGAGAATGTGATGGTAGGGTTTAGTAGGAAGCATGGATATCACTTCTTTTACCACTGGAAAGAAATGAGACACAATTATTCATAGGAAGAGGCTACAGGTTACATAAGATCAGACAAGTCCAAACAGGATAGGACACAACAAACAATTCAGGCATAGCTGAAAAACTTAAATTAGAATATATTACACTGACCATCTTATCTTTGGCATTGAAAGTTCAGTTGTGCATAGAGCTTGTGATCTTCTCTGATACAAACTGAATCTGGAATTGTCAGTGCCATTACATAACCCTGACCAGGAAATAAAAAGCTAAAATGTTTTCCCGAAATCACTGGAGTATTGGAAGGAGAAAGAGGTACATGCAAGATTCTATTATTATATAGGCAGTCCTCAGTTTATGATTGTTCAACAGCCATCCAAAGTTACAGTGGTGCTGCATGAGAGATACTTATGACCGGTCCTTTATATTCTGCGGTGATGTGATTATGATCTGAGCACCTGTCAACCAGCTTACACTTAAGATGGTTGCAGTGTCCCATGGTCATAGGATTGTCATTTGGGACCTTCCCTGCCAGCTTCCAACAAGAAAAGTCAATGGGGAAGCTGGCAGAGAAGATCATAAATCACTCCCACTGTTTTTTCTCCCGAGGAGCCTTGCTATGGTGAACAGGATTCCAAGAGATTTATACTTCCTAGCATGCATCCCCTTGTAGCAATCCCTCCACTTGCATTCTGTAGTATTTGTCCACAGATGCAATAGCAAAAAGTGAATCATTTGCCTAATATTATAATGTCCATAATTATATCATTATATTGCAATGAAATTTGGTCCCCTGCATGCCAAGTCTATTGCACAGCGGTATTGCTCTACTCTGAATGAAGCCAAACACTTTCGTTAACATGCTTCCTATGGAGCATGTTCCTTTTCTATAGTTCCAAACGTTTACTTTCTAGCAGCAGGACCATCTTCAGATGATTTTTTTTCCCAGCTAATAATCTAAGTAACCTGATAGGTTCATAGCAGGAGAGGTGCTACTGTAGATAATTGTGTTCTTAGACATTTATAGAGTTTTAAAAATTAAATTATACCTAGTAGATAACTTCTAGCCAGGGCAAATCTTTTAGCAGGATTTTATTTATGTCCATCTTTCTCAGCATGAGAGTCTGGGCAACTAACAATTTAAAGCAGCAACAATACTGATAATAAATAACGGTATAGATAATATCAATCAATATAGCACAATTCATTGGGGTTTAATTGAAAAAACACTCCCAATGCTGAAATCATTGACGTGCAGAGGTGCAGTGGTTAGAGTGCAGCATTTCTGCTGACTGCTGGCTGCCTGCAATTTGGTAGTTCGAATCTCACCAGGCTCAAGGTTGACTCAGCCTTCCATCCTTCCGAGGTTGGTAAAATCAGGATCCATGATTGTTGGGGGCAATAAGCTGACTCTGTAAATTGCTTAGAGAGGGCTGTAAAAGCACTGTGAAGCAGTATATAACTCTTTAAGTGCTATTGCTAAATGAATCATGTTCACTTAAGGTTTAGGGAATAGCCAAATCTTAAAGGCCGAATGGAAGACCAAGAGGGTTTTTAGGGGTGGAGGTGGGGTGTTTTCATAAAGTAGAGATCACGAGAGAGAACACATCCTTTTGGGATCCCATTCCTCTGTTTTCTAGAAGAGAAGGGGAGCATGCCTACTGTGTCAGATCAGGTGGGATGGGCAGAAATAATTGGAGATAAGGGGTCCCACAAATAACTTGGTTCTGTGCCATGATCATATGACCCTGTGGCTTGCTTTAGTCATCAAAGGAGAGGCTACTATTTGCTCTCATTGGCTTTCCTCACTATTTTTCTGTATGAAGGATCTATTTTCACTCATGTGTTTAATGGCATTGTATCTAGCCCTGAGGATCATAATATTGCACCCAGGTTTTGAAGCAGAACACCACTGGGAGATATGACAATTTAAGCCATAGAAAAAGGCTATAATTGTCGACATCATCCTCTGTAATTGTTGGCATCATCTTATGGTGTATAGTAAACCAACCCTGTTACTGCCAATAAATTTTGTAATAAATATTAATGCAATCACATGTCAATAATCTTGTGACTTTTGTTTCTTCTTTCCTTAGGATCACGCTGAGAATATGGACTTTTCCCTTATCACAAGATGGGAAAACATGAAGCAGGTTTTGGGTGGATGGACTGATAACTGGCTCAATATATGACTTCTAATACCTTCTACCAGAAAAAGTAGTGTTGCTTTTAACCCATACTATGTACCCCATGCTCACATGAGAAGTTTAGCTCCATGAAGCCAAATGGTGGAGCAAAATGGTCCATACGCTTCCATTCACTGTCACTGAAGTGACTCCTGTCCATGAAGACTGTGATGTTGGGTAGGAAAATATCATGTAACCAATCAGATTTGGCAGCCTTGTTCCTTAGAGAATCGGGGCAGGTCTAAGAAGTGGAGAAAGAAGGGAAGAAAAGTTACAAGACAACTGTTCAAAAAAACAGTATTGCCCAATCACAGCAGCTTTCCATCCTTGTTGACTATCTTACAGGTTCTGACAATAATTGATATGAATGAGATCTCAGAGTAAATATGATCTGCATGTTGTTAGATATTCTAATAAATAGTCCAAAGGCTGTGTGTGTGGTTTTTTTAAAGTAAACATACTCTTGCTGATTTTTCTCCCCTATGAAGTGTTCCTTTCCTTTTTTTTTTGGTGACGGTTGTAGAAACCCTCCATATATTAAGTTTTCTTCAAATAATTTTATGAGGCGTCCAGATACTGCTCTCCAATTATAATTCCCCAATGTTTTTAGTATTTTCCTATTATTCTCTCTTAATTTATCTGTTAAAAATCGCAACATTCCTTGAGACTAGTAATACAAGGAGTCTTGTTCTTACCACAGTTCATTTGACCATTCAAAGTTACAACAGCACTAAAAAAGTAACTTATGACCATTTTTCACATTTTTGACCGTTGCAGCATCCCCATGGTCACGTGATCAAAATTCAGTCACTTGGCAACTGACTCATATTTATGACGGTTGCAGTGTCTTCATAGCCATGTACTTCCCCTTTTGTGAGCTTCTGACAAGCAAAGTCAATGGGAAAACCAGATTCACTTAATTAACAACTGTCTTACTAATTAACAACTGCGGTGATTCACTTAACAATTGTGGCAAGAAAGGTCATAAAATGGAGCAAAACTCATTTAACAAATGTTTTGCTTAACAGAAATTTTGGGCTCAGTTGAGATAGTCAGTCGAGGAATACCTGTACTAGAAACCATCTGCCTGGAAACATTCTTGGTTTGGCAGTGACAAGAATCGGTGAAATATTTGAGTACATTAATAGTCAAAATCTCCAAACATGTGTAAAGAATACTAATAGAGATGCTACATTACTTAATATTCATGTCTGTATATGAAAATCACTGAATTTCTATTTCTCCCCGACAGGGTACAACAGCACAATCACAACAAGATCTAGTCTTCAGATTCATCTTCTGTGGATATTGTTGCAACGTATCTTTAAGAAATATTGCTATTTTCTCATTCCATAAGATCCTATGCAATCCCAGAGATGGTATTCAGCAGGTTCTGATCAGTTCTGGAGAACCGGTGGTGGAAATTTTGAGTAGTTCGAAGAACCACCAAATACCACCTCTGACTGGCCCCGCCCCCATCTATACTCTGCCTCCCAAGTCCCAGCTGATTGGCTGGGTCTTCTTTTGTTGCCCTGCACAGGAGAACAGAGCTGGAAAGCAGGTTAGTGGGGTGGGGTGGGGAGGGAATGGAATTTTGCAGTAACCTTCCCCTGGAGTGGGGATTTTGTAGTATCTTTCCCCTGCCATGCCCACCAAGCCATGCCATGCCCACCAAGCCACGCCTACAGAACTGGTAGTAAAAAAATTGAATCCTACCACTGCGCAATCTTATCCATTTAGCTAGATGGGCAGTGCCTACATGTGATAAGTAACTAAAATAAATTTGGATTATGTGGTTGAAGAGTTCAATCCCAAAGTTCTCTGAAAGTTGGAACAACTATGCAGGCAAGCATGACATTTACTCTCACTGAGTTCTGCTAGAAGTGAAGGTAAGCAGAAGTTGCAGCCCAGGACGGGCCTTCATATTATACGGTTTCTGAGAAAAATTAAGTGAAATGAAGTGAAGAGAACAGGAAGCATCAGGCATTGCAATAAAACCTACCCCTTGTTTGATTATATTATAGAATATAATTATTAATGTATGTGTATGTTGCAGCAAGCATATATGTTTTTGGGAAATTTATGGTAAAATCATGCTATGGTACTTACTGATGGTGGCGTTGAATTATCCAAGAGGTAAATGTCATCAAACTCCCAGCGGGGTTCAGATTTAAAGTCAGCTGCTTTTAACCTTTTAGGGGTTGTTGCTAAAGGAGCCGGAGGTGTGATTTGTTGAACATCAGATACTGATGCCTTGGCAGAGTGTTCTTTAATGAGGTTTGTTTTGTTGGATTGCTTTCTCCAGTGAGTTTGATTAGCTCTAGAGGGCAGTGTGGCATTTTTACCAAGAAACTGTTTGGCTGCTTTTCCTGCAGTCTGCTTTCTTATGGGTAGCGGTGTCACCCGTTCAGCCTTGGCTTTCTCTTTTTCATTTCCTGGTGCCATACCTTTATTTGTTTCTTCCTTTTTGTTGGAGGCCAGTGAATTATTCTTCCCATCTTTATTAAACGATTGTGTTTCAACCAAAGTTTTGACATGGTTTTGGCTTGCTGCAGGTATCTCCTTATTCCCTTTGGCTTGAGTTTTGTTTAATGAAGGCCTTTCTTTCTTCTCGGCTGATTTTTGACCGGTTTCCACTATGACAATTCTACTCCTGGTTTGCTTTTGAAGTGATATTGATGCATCTTGGACCTCTGTATACTTCCCATGGCCATTGTAGTTTTCCGGTCTCTTCACAGGATCATTCTGCAGTGAAGAACTGCCTGCTCCCACTCTTATATCTGGGAGCTCTAATGGCTTTGGGTTGTTAACTACAACTTCTTGTACATCATTTTGGATGTCAAACAGAGGCACCTTTTTGGCATACTGAAAACTAAAGAAATGGCTGAAATACAGTTAAAAAGATAATTGTATTCAAAATGTATTTATTTAAAGATGTCCATATGTATGACATTTAGAACGCAGATGCCTACATATCATAAAAATAAAAAACCTAAGTAAGTCTCCTCAACTCACCTGGATCCTATTCAGTTAAACTTCAGAAGTATTTTGGAATTGAAATGTTTGTCTTTTAAACCATCTCCTTTTATCTTTTTAAAATGCTACACCTGCTTACAAATTGCTATAGATATATTTTTACTATCTAGTTAATTTGAGAAAAATTCTTTAAGAAAAAATACTGATGAGTGGTATATAGCATATAAAGCAAACTATCTTGGCTGATAAATTTTACATTCTCTATTTAGGTCACTTGGAAGCACTTGGGTATCTCCTAAAGAGGCAGAATTATCTTGGCATTTATTGATCAAATATTAATTGTTCTCCCATCTTTTGTTCTGACTTCACCTATTTTTTTCCTGGCCATGCTCATATTTTGAGTACTTGTATCTACCTCAACATGTTGCATAAGACTAAATATGGCCACACAATAAGGAAAAAAAATATCCAACTGTCAGCCCTTTAAGGCAATCCAGACAAAAACCATCAACAATGACTACCTACTCTATCTTTATTGTAAGGTTCCATTAATAGAATCTTCTAAGTCTGAAAGTACCTCTCTCCTGTCTTACTTTTACTCTGCTGAAATCTAAGGATTCCTTTCTGAGATGTCTTTTCCACCCTTTCTTCAGGCTCGGATTTCATTTATCAGACCACTCTGTAGGCTGCTGCTCTTCCTTCCTCCTGATCATTCCCACATATCAGCCTTGGTATATGGCAGCTATATAAGTAATAGTTACCAGTAGCGATAGCACTTAAACTTATATGCTTTACCACAGTCTATGACAATTTACAATGTCCGCATATTGCCCCCAACAATCTGGGGCCTCATTTTACCGGCTTTGGAAGGATTGGAAGGCTGAATCAATCTTGAACCAGTCAGTATCGAACTCCAGGCAGTGGGCAGAGTCAGCCTGCAATAGTGCATTCTAATTAGGAAGGGTTTAATTTCCCTAAGAACTCTGTGGGTGTGTGAGTGTGTGGGTGTGTGTATCAGATAGTAAAGATGAGACAAGAAGAGGACTACAAAAGCTTTTCTTCATTCTTATTCTGACCCTTTCAGAATTTCAGTTTCATCCCTATTAACATTGCCCTCTAGACTTGACATATGAGTTGGATGAAATGAATTATACCTCATTTTGTCTGTCTTAAGATATGGCATAGGATCTATTTAAGCTGGAGTGTACTGCAGAGGAATATTGTTGTGTGTATCTGCCACATTGACTTTATACTGCACATCTACTGTTGAACATGTTCCCATTTCTCACACCACAGCAGAAGGAACTAGGACCAGTACATGGCTAGCAGCCCAAAGTCCAGTTATGGAACACACCAATTCACACTCCGTCAGAAGTAGTAATCTGTTGAAAGCATTTACAAACCAGATGAATAAGGATAACAATGAAGAAAATCGGACTACACTATCTGTTCACTGGAAATGCTTTGCAATCCAAACTGATTGTGGCAATGAATGGCTTTCTAAGATTCTTCCCCTTCCATAAGGTTCTTTCCTTTCTAATCAGGAGGCTAGACCTATAAAGGAATTGAGAACTCACCTTGGGGAGATGGAAGATATCAGCAAGCAGTTATGAGAGAACTTTTAAAACATATTACACAGAAAGAGGGAAGTATGAGGGGGAAACCCCCCCCCCAACAAAATAGCTTAACCTTGATTTTAGTATAGGATGGGGAGAAAGCAATATGGGGAGGCTTTCAATATCCTGTTATTCTACAACAAAGAGCAATTCTCCTGAACACATTACACAAAGACCTAGTTCTCTGGAGAAGACTCTAATGCTAGGGAAGATAGGAGGATTATCAGCAACACGGTGGATTGATTCAATTACAGTGAAAGCAATAGCACTTAGACTTACATACCACTTTATAGTGCTTCACAGCCCACTCTAAGCGGTTTACAGAGTCAGCATATCGCCCCCCAACAATCTGGGCCCTCATTTTATCCACCTCGGAAGGATGGAAGGCTGAGTCAACCTTGAGCCTAGTGGGATTCCATCTGCCAAATTGCAGGCAGCTAGCTGGTAGTCACAGAAGTAGTTTGCAGTACTGCAATCTAACCACTGCGCCAGTGAGGCTCTGGTGAATGTACCACTGAAAGGCTTGAAGGACCAAGTCAGGGACAGATTATCAGAGAGAAAAACTACTTATGCGGTCACTAAGTCCATAACATAATGATGGCATATAATTAATCACAAACAGCAATGAACATTCTTGGAATCCCTGCAGTGCCTGTTTCTTGAGATGGCCAATTTCAAAGGGTTCACAAGACCACCCAATACTGCATTTTGTACTTGACTTTAGGCTGCAAAGGTGAGGAGCATACCAAAAAGTGTGATAATGAGGACCCAAATTGTTGGGGGAAATATGCTGTCTCTGTAGACTGCTTACAGAGGGTTGTAAAGCCCCTGTGAAGCAGTATATTAATCTAAATGCTATGGCTACTGCCGTAATGATAACTATCTTTTTTTGGGTTCTCCACCATATTTTTAGATTGGATTTTCATTTAATTTTAAAAATAGGAAAGAGAAGCAAAACTACTGTTTCTTTATAATGACTATAAATTTGGTGCATCAGTATCTTGGCTAGTAGGAAAACACAATCAGTCCACCTCTCCAGATCCGTTTATATAAATATATTTAGATATAATGCAGTAAATTAACAAAAAGCAAAAAAGAAAAAAATCCCTGGTGTACAGATACTGTATAGTGGATGGTTGAAAATGATTTATAAAAGCAGTTTTCCCTTCTTTTATAATTATCTAGGGTTGCTATTGCAGTTCATAAATTATATTTGAAAATATTTATTAGGTAGGCAAAAGGACAAAACCAAATCTTGGTGGAAAATAGTCTGCAATGATTGACATATTGTTATGAAGTTAAAGAAAATCCAGTCTACAACAAACAATGTTTTTATGCATCAACTGCCATGGTTTTGAAAAACAGGGTTATAATGATATACCCATTTATCATTTACAGAGGTGCAATGGAATTACTGAGGTTCCATTGCACAGAAGTGCAATAGATATACTGAAAGGCTGAGGTGATTTATGATTTATGTGAGAATTGTTGGCTTTTCTCTGTTTCACAATCCTGTGCTGGCCTATCATGTTTTTTTTTTTTTTTTACCTCCATTGCTTTGCTGAAGAAAAACTACCTTGATAATACAAGAATCTAATGCTATGGGACAGACAAATCCATTCATGGTAGTTTTAGCTTTCATTGAACAGAAGAGTAGTGAATTTACAAGTAGGCTTATAGAACCCAAAATATGCAAAACAGGAATTTTTCATTCGATGATCCTACCGGTTTATCCCCTGGAGTGAAGCCTGATACATTATCCTGATTGGGGAATGGATGTCCGATCCTGCCGTTGCCAACATGTTTTATTGATGGGGGAATGTTTTCCGTTCATGCAGACCCCATCTTGGTTTGGCTCTTATATCCCGTATCGGCACGGACATGTGACACGGATGGGGGTGGGAGATTTATCACTCCGACTCCTCTCATTTCCCGACACGCAACACAAAGGCTCATTTGTGGGAAACGGGAGGGGGGGGAATTGAATCGCGGTTCGAATAGTAAAACACATAATGCTTGGTTAATTAGTTGCATTCCTCTGTCCTGGTCCTATTAGATCTATCAGCGGCTTTTGATACTATCGACCATAGTATCCTATTGCGGCGGTTGGAGGGGTTGGGAATTGGGGGCACCGTTTTGCGGTGGTTCTCCTCCTTCCTCTCGGACCACTCACAATTTGTGTTGATGGGGGGGAGAAATTATTTAATAAATAAATAATAATAAAATATAGAATTGCAGGTGGAGGCACGTAGGATTAATGAGAAGAGTGGATGTTAATTAGTTGCACGGGGTGGGGCTTCATATTAAATAGTGCTGAGATGCAAATGATCTCAGCGCTGACTTTATCCGGTATAGCCGTTGTTGCCATGTTTGAAGGAAGACAAGCACAAATAAATGTATATATTCACAAACATCCTTGTGAGTAACTTTGTTTATTGCTAGAATTCCTGCGAAATCAAATGGAGACTAACAGAAAGTCAGCGCTCCCCTTTGTTTTCAAAATTCAGTTTTTTGAAAATAATGGCAGAGGGCATAGATCTGGAATGGACGGTGGAGGAAGGCATAGAAGTGGCTGAAAACGATGGTGGTGAAGGCAATGAAAAGCGGACTGTGGGAACGGAGAGAGAGATGACGTGCAATTGACAGTACCACCGGTGGTAAAGCCAAAAACAACTAAGGTGCGATTAAGTGACTCTGGGCATGATTTAAAGGAGGAAAAAGGGAAAGAATATAGGCAAAAGGAATGTCCAATGGATTGGAAAGTGAAACATTGGCCTGAGTCAGATGAAAGTCGTTGGGCAATCCCAGGAAGTGATACGTTAAGTGTTAAGGATGCAATTCAGGGAGGTGACTTTAAAAGAAATCAGTGAAAGGAGAACCTCTAGTCAGAGGGCTGAAAAGAGATAAATATAAATTGGTACTCGTACTTGCAAATACATACAAGATATGAAAAAGACATTAAGATGACTGAGTTTTATATGGAATTGACTGAATTAGATAAAATCCTAACAGGCACTGATGAGAAGTTCATTAAAAAACTATACGGTTATCTATTAGGAGTGAAGTTAGAGGATGAACAAGTAAAAGAAACAATGATTGCATGGGGGGAAATTTTGGTTATGGAATAGATCTTGATAAATGGCAGGCATTATGGTCTAAAAATTATAAATTAACTATGTCAACGGCCTATAAAGAGAATTTGTATAAGATGTTTTACAGGTGGCATTTATCCCCAATGAGAATTGCTAAGATGTTTGAAGATAAGTCGGCAAAGTGTTGGAAATGCCAGAAGTTACCAGAATCATATTACCACATGTGGTGGACAAGCACAGAGACTAAAAAGTATTGGGCTAAAATACACATGTGGCTGGAGAAGACGATAAAACAACCTGTAGACTTAAAACCAGAGACATTTTTATTGGGAATTTTGCCTGAGGGTTAGAACAAAGAAATGACATATTTGATTATTAATATTTTAACAGCAGCTAAGGATTGTATTTGCACAAAATTGGAGAAATGAAAAAATTCCGACAGAAGAGGAAATAATTAAGAAAATAATGGAATGTGCAGAAATGAGTAGATTAACAATGACGATTAGAGAACAAGAAGAAAAAGACTACTATAAAATTTGGAATCTATTTTATGAATGGTTGGATAGAAGAGTAAAGAATTGAATTATATAAGTATAGTATAACATATTGTTACTGATAAATAGATGTGTTAGATAGAGTAAGAAAATGAACTTGAAATGTACTATTAAAAGTTAAGGACTTAAAAGTTAAGGATAATAGAATAAGTGACAAATGTGATATAAAATATTGATAAGAACAATTATAAATATATACTAGTTAAATATGTATGATATTATTTTGTGCACAAAGAAATATGTACTCAACTGACACACTGTGGAACAGAAAGAAGATTTTATGTTTGTTTTTATTGTGATAAAAATACAAAACTTTTATTTAAAAAAAAAATTCAGGCAGAACATAGAAGAGCAAAGTAAGAACTGAGTTTCTCCAATCCCCCTTAAAAATGATAAAAAATTATGAATGATTGGAAGATGCCCACATTCAGCCTATGGGCAAAACAACATGATTTTTAGGGACTTCCATGGGCTGAAAGAGTCAAGGACGAGGTTGAAGCATAACTCTGGGAGAAGCATTATTTGTATTGATGTTTTATCTATAATTATATACAGATTTGGGGAAAGGATTGCAAAAATTTAAAAATAATAAAAAATTAAAAAAAAATAAAATTAAAAAAAAATAAAACTTGGGGGCAAAATTAGTCACATTGCTGGGACCTATCTTCATAATGCAAGAAACGTATCTTGCAAAAAAAAACAAAACTAAACCCTGACCCCATCCCAAAGCTATGGGAATGCTAATAATAGAACATATTTTCTAACTTGACAAGTCATAAGAACTTGTCTGGAGAACATATTGCCATATCCACAAAGGAAAAGATATAGATAAATACAACATATAGTGCAGGTCAGTGCCCAATCAAAGACCAGCTGATCATGTTAGAGCAAGCAGTATATAATTTTCCTTTGAGAAGATGAATTTCTTCTTACCTGTATGGATATTTTTCAACAAAGCCAATGTAAGCAGCAAATGACAGAATGAGGAACAAAAAGCCTAGGAGAAAGAGATGGGATGATGCAGGAAACTTCCTCCTTAATCTCATGGTGTTATTCTGAACATTCAAGATATCTCTACCTGTCCTGGCCCCAGATAAAGTGCAGATTGGCTCACCCGGCAGCATTATTCCTCTGATATCACCTACCTGGGGAGGGGGGAGGAGGGAGGGCAGGGCAGGAGCTCCTTGCAGAATTTCTAAACTCCATTCCTTTGCCAGAAAGTAGAGACTACTTCCTCCTATTAGAATTACTGTTCTTGGAGGAAGACTGTCCAAATGGAAAGACTCCCACAAGTTAAACAAGTAAGTGCAAATACTTTCTGAATTCACAAATGTGTGTGGTTAAGATAAATGAGTTGTGAAAAGAACAGGGATCCTTTATAAAGTTGCAGGAGGTACAATTTTTTTTTTTCAAATCAGCTTAACTAAGAGGCACCTGCCCAAGTCCCCTCCTTTTTTCTGTTATAAACAATGACTCATTTCTGATTGCTAGATAAAATATGGGAAACTCGATTAAGGAGCTCACCAAGGCAATTGCCACAAGCCTGGAAGGTACTGAAACTCTCAGTTATGCTGAAAACTACAAGACATGAGTGTGCAGACAATCTTCTTGATGGCATGTTCCCTCTTCCATTGAACAGAATGTTGTGGAGGCAACAGCCAATTTCTTAGTTGTCACAGAAGAAAGAAGAGAAAATTTTGCCTATTGCTTCTTGCAAAATTTGGGTGCAATTTTTGACCATTCTGCCGATTTGCCCCAAATACTGACTCCGAATGAGTATGTGAAAGAGGAGGAGGAAGACTACAGATTAACATTTAACCAAATATGCATAGGATTTTATTGCACATGCTATGATGCCATGAACATTTTTGTAGGGAATACTCTTGACTCTTTCAAAGTAATCACAAACAGAAAGAACCAGGAAACACTTTCTACTTTTATGGAAAAGATAACTTTTTATAAAATAACACATTGCCATTTTAAGTAACAAAGATTATTTCCTGGGTCCATATTGTACACTGACTAATAAATGCATAAATGGATTGGGTTCATATAAATACAGCAGGTGCATTCAGTGTGTTCCAAGCTTTGTTTGCACTGAAGATAATAATTTTGAGATCAGGTTCATCATACAGAAGTTTCATATTAATGTACACTAGGGAAGCTTCCATACACAGCCATGATAAGGAACAGGTTTTAACTAAAAACATTATTTAGTCTCATGATATAAAACGATAAAACAAAACTATTACATTATTCAAAAAAGAAATTATAATGTAGATTTCAAGATGAGAAAAGCCAATGAAGCTTCAGAACACTGATGAAAAGTGTCATGACAAGGCAAAACCAAGTCCCTGGCCATTTGCACAAATTTGTTCCTTTCCCATCCCTAACCACAGTCAATCTTAAATTCAGTGAGACATGGTATCTTCCAAGGTCTGGAGGAGACTATTGTTTTTTACTCCTGTAATGGAACAAAGAACTAATAGGATAGAATAGATAGAATACTTTATTGGCCAAGTGTGATTGGACACACAAGGAATTTGTCTTGGTGTAAATACTCTCAGTATACATAAAGAAGGAACATTCGTTAAGAATCAAGAATCATAATGTACAACACTTAATGATAGTCATAGGGTACAATCAACATCACATCATACTAGGAAACAGAGGATACAAGCAACAAAGTTATAGCCACAAGTGGGAGGGGATAGGTGATAAGGAGTGATGAGAAGATTAACAGTAATAGTAGTGTACACTTTGTAAATAGTTGAGCAGTGTTGAGGGAATTATTTGTTTAGCAGAGTGATGGCTTTCGGGAAAAAACTGTTCTTGTGTCTAGTTGTTCTGGTGTGCATTGCTCTATAGTGTCGTTTTGAGGGAAGGAGTTGAAACAGCTTATGTCCAGGATGTGAGGGGTCTGTAAATATCTTCACAGCCCTCTTTTTGACTTGTGCAGTATACAGGTCCTCGACTGAAGGCAGGTGGGTGGTAATTGTTTTTTCTGCAATCCTAATTATCCTCTGAAGTCTGTGTCTGTCCTGTTGGGTTGCAGAACCAAGCCAGACAGTTATAGAGGTGCAGATGATAGACTCAATAATTCCTCTGTAGAACTGGATCAGCAGCTCCTTGGGCACTTTGAGCTTTCTGAGTTGGCGCAGAAAGAACATTCTTTGTTGTGCTTTTTTGATGACGTTTTTGATGTTAGGTGTCCATTTTAGATCGTGTGATATAATAGAACCTAGAAATTTGAAGCTCTCTACTGTTGATACTGTGTTGTCTAGTATTGTAAGAGGTGGTAATATGAGAGGGTTTCTTCTAAAGTCTACCACCATTTCTACGGTTTTGAGTGTGTTCAGTTCCAGATTGTTCCGGTTACACCATGAGGCAAGTTGTATAACCTCCTGTCTGTATGCAGATTCATCGTTGTCTCAAATGAGACCAATGACTGTTGTGTCATCAGCAAACTTCAGTATTTTAACAGATGGATCATTTGAGATGCAGTCATTGGTATATAGGGAGAAGTGGAGATAGCACACAGCCTTGGGGGGCCCCTGTGCTGATTGTACAGATATCGGATGTGATTTCGTCTAGCTTCACCTGCTGCTTCCTGTCTGTTAGGAAGCTTATGATCCACTTACAAGTGTGTTCAGGTACTGCTAGTTGGTTTAGTTTACTTAGAAGAGTGTCTGGAATGATGGTATTGAATGCTGAACTGAAGTCTACGAAGAGGACCCTTGCATAGGTATTTGGAGATTCAAGGTGTTATAGGATGTAGTGCAGAGCCATGTTAACAGCATCATCTGTTGATCTATTTGCTCGGTATGCAAACTTCATGGGATCTAACAGTGGATCCGTGATGGTTTTCAGGTAGGACAGCACAAGCCTTTCAAAGATTTTCATAACTACAGATGTTAGAGCAACTGGTCTGTAGTCATTCAGTTCCTTGATGGAGAGCTTCTTTGGCACTGGGATGATGGTAGAACGTTTGAAGCAGGAAGGAACATAGCACATCTCTAGTGATCTATTGAAGATTCGGGTGAAGATGGGGGCCAATTGGTCAGCACAGACTTTTAAGCAAGAAGGAATTATCTTGTCTGGCCCTGGTGCTTTTCCTGGCTTTTGTCTGTGTAATAGATCTTGCACTTCTTTTTCTGTGATCACCAGAGGTTGTGAGCCCAATGGATTGGAGCCAGTTGTAGGAGGCTTGTCTATTGTTGATGTGTTTGAGATGTATGTTGTGGAGATAGATGGCTGTGGTTTCTTTTCAAACCTGCAGTAGAACACATTCAGGTCATCTGCTAGTTGTTGATTTCCTTCTGCTTGGGAAGGAGGTTTGCAGAAGCCAGTGATTTTTTAAAGAGTTTTCCACATGTTTGCTGGTTCATTTGTTGAGAATTGGTTCTTTAACTTTTCAGAGTAGCTTCTTTTTGCTGCTCTGATCTCTCTTGTTAATATGTTTCTAGCCTGGTTGTATAGCATTCTGTCACCTTTTCTGTAAGCTTCCTCTTTGGAACGACATAGATGCTTAAGTTTAGCTATGAACCAAGGTTTATTATTGTTGCTATATATTTTCAGGTTCCTTATTGGTACACATAACTCTTCGCAGAAGCTAACATATGATGTTATAGTATCTGTGAGCTCATCTAGGTCTGCAGAGGCATCTTCAAAAACATTCCAATCAGTGCAATCAAGGCAGGCCTGGAGTTTCAGCTTAGCCTCATCCGACCAAGTCTTCAGTGATTTAATTGTTGGTTTAATGGTTTTAAGGATTGCAATGCAAGCAAAATAAATGGGGGGGGGAGGGGGAATACAAATATTAAGGGAAAAATGTTAGCCACATAAAAATCCCCAAAGCTGGCAATAGCTTATAGTAGATGGTGTTGTAATTCCTATATCTAAACAAAAACGGTATTGAAGGAGAATATATGAATAATATGAGATTGTATGTTTCATATTGATTGCTAAGTTATATTATTCATGTTAGTGTAGTTAAATGTGTTTGGCCTACCAATTTATTAATATATTGTTTGCAGCCCAGAACAGCTGATTTAAATGAAGGGCAACTTTTACAACAGTTTGCTCAAGGCACAAAATTTGCTGGGATGCTCTCCTCAATTTTTCTTGGACATTCAATTTGTACTTGCCTGACATGGTTACTCAGAGGCAATGTCCTGATTAAGGTGTTGGAGCTAGGAGCAAAGTTCTACTGTTCCTTTAGCCATGGGAGCTCATTGGCTGGTTTTGGACAAGCCCCTCTTTCACAGCCCCAACCACCACATAAAGTTGTTAATCTGGGGAAAATTGAGGACTGTGTTCTAAATGAGCCCAGAGGTGGTATTCAGCAGGTTCTGACCAGTTCTGGAGAACCGTAGCAGACATTTTGAGTAGTTCAGAGAACCGGCAAATACCATCTGTGACTGGCCCTGCCCCCATCTATTCTCTGCCTCCTGAGTCCCATCTGATCGACTGAGTCTTCTTTGGTTGCCCTGCACAGGAGAACGGAGCTGGAAAGCACATTAGTAGGGTAGGGAGGGAATAGGGATTTTGCAATAACCTTCCCCTAGGAGTGGGAAGGAAATGGAGTTTTTGCAGTATCCTTCCCCTGCCATGCCCACCAAGCCACGCCCACAGAACCAGTAGTAAAAAAAAAAAATTGAATCCCACCACTGAATAAGCCATTCTAAATTCCTGGAGAAAAGGTGAGATCTAACAAAGATGTAAATAGTGGTGAAGTTGTTGCTGAATAATAAATATTTTCTGGATTTGCACACTACATCGAACCGTATATTGATCATATGGACTAAGGTTGTACAACCACTTAGGCCAAAATATGGCTGACCAGTTCAGTATTTGGCATGTCACTCAGACAGAAAGATTACAAGTTAAGAAGAGAGAGAGAGAACATTCTCTATGGAGGAAATCCATCTCCACTGAAGTGCAGTAGGGACTAATTTCATACGGTTTTCCACCCCAGATTAAAACTTTATTTAACTGATCATAGTTAGTTAATCTTTTTGATTTTACTTTTTGATTTTACTGTTCAGGGTTTTTTTGTTACTGTATTTTAGAAGAATCATAAGATGTCAGTGGGAATACGTTTATCATTAGATAATTTTTGGATTAAAGCAGGGGAATAGAATAGAATAGAATAGAATAGAATAGAATACTTTATTGGCCAAGTGTGATTAGACACACAAGGAATTTGTCTTGGTGCAAATACTCTATTATTATTATTATTGAATAATCTAATAAGAATAGCACAGAAGCTAGAGGCTGGTTGAAAAAGGGATCATTTCTGTTTTTGCAAAGAATATATTTTGACTCCTTTCAAAATTACATTTTGCATTTATTTTCTTTCAGTTTGGACAATAGATGTTCTACAGTGTTTTAGCAGGATGCATACATTAAAATGTTTACAGGGGAGCAGAGCAGGGCCAGTGCTATTATTGAGTTGTTTTGTCCCAATTGCCATAAATGAAGATGGTGTAGTCTTCGTAGTAGGAAATTGTTTTTCCTGCAGCAATTTGTTCCCCACTTTCTCTTTGCATAACTGGCTTCATTCCTAAAATTCTTTTGCTCTTCAGAAGTAATTCTTTTTATGAGCTTGAAAAATAAATTATGTCTCTGACAAAGCAGTTGAGCAGCATCCTGATGTATGAAAATGTTCTCCCTATCTAAAGCTCTTGAACTGTGTTTGTCTTGTTGTGAAATGCTCTTGCTGAACATGGTGGGCAGGAAATAGCCTTCAATAAGCTTGGCTGGTGATCAAAATATGACAAGACAGGCTTCACAGGTTTCAGGAAGATCCCATGTTTGGGCTAACTCATCCAGAAGGGTGTTGTTGATACCTGCAAGCATTATGAATTGGTCTTCCATGCAACAATATCTCTTAGGTCTATATTCAGAACTTGACCTCCAGGCTGAGAGTAAAATAAGTGAAATGCTATGGGAATGTTGATTTTTCATCCATTTAAAAGGATGGAGGAAAAATAAGCAGCTGTTCATGTCCATGGCTATTCCAGAAAGAACATTTTATCCTTTTTTTAAGACACATCTTTGTGTTTCATTTCACAATCTAAAGAGCAACATGGAATTATATGGCGTGCTTGTTTTGAAATACTTTAATACTTTCGTTGGAAGGAAAATCCATCTGGTTCAGGTCCAAGCCTGGAATGAAATAAATTAGAAGCTGATTGGAAAGAAAGTTTAATGATGAACAGAACCAACAGCAGTTCTGGGTCAACTGAACAATTGGTTTGATGGGTACATGGATTTTTATAGGTTTCAGAGGTGCTGCTAGGAGATTGTGCTCTGAATCTTCTGCTAAATGGTGGTGGGTTAATCCTAAAGTTCAAGTCCTGTTCCTAGAATTTGGGTGGAGGATAATGTAAATTTTAATCCTATCCTTGGAGGTGAAATTCTTTTGTTTTGTGAATAGGCTGGCCCAATCTTTCTTAATGGGCATAAAATATCTGCTGGGGCTATTAAGAAAGATTGACAAACATGTCTCTCCATTTCTCCTTTAAGGAAATATAATATTCTACCTTTTTTTAATATTTCCCAAAATATTTCATTTTTCGGAGGGGGGGTGGGGGGAGCTTCCCACACTTTCTTGTTCGCACATTGATATGATGTATTTGAAAAATAGATACTCCACATTCTAAAGGCTGAACCTGAGCATCTGTGCTCTACATGTCATGATGTACCTCATATACACAGAGTTTATTATTCACTCCACTCCCAGCTTCTGCTTTGGAAATTAATTCAAAGCACACAGCCATTTGTGTCAACTATTTGCTTTGTTATAATGTTTGATTAAGAGTCCCTCAGGCTTATAAGCAAGGATTCCAAACAATTGCAATTACAATTATAATCCAAACTCTCTTCCAAGGCATGTGTTACAGCTAATTGCACTGCCCATTTGTCTCCCGCTTTCCTTGTTTGCTTGCCTGTTTGCTATTACATTGAATAAAAATAATTTAGCAGGGCATTCTTGACCCAGGAGAGGAAAAAAGAGAGGAAAAAAGAGAGCGGTGCTGGTGGAAGCTTAAGAAAAACATGTTTCGGTGCTCTAGAAACTGCTTAGAGAAGCTTTCCACGTTCTTCCTCTACGCCAGCAATTAGAGGTCTCTTTTGCTTGCTAAGCTCCTATAGATAGCAAGCTGATCCGATAGCTTATAGATTATCCGATAATTCGCATGCTAGAACAGGAGTATATCACTTTGAGGGAGGGGTAGAGGAGTTGCACTCAGAAAAGTGAGGCCACAGCGAAAAAGGGGCTGGCAAGGATAAAAACTAGGCCTGTTTTAATTTAAATTTTTAGCTCAGTTAACATCAAATTGATCAAGTACTATTAATATAAGGATGCCCCAGTTATTTCAAACTCAAATTCTTTATTACAGGCCAACAATCCAGACTAACCAGAACTTAACTAAATAAAACCTACAAAATGGAACATACAAATAGGGCATAGAAGATAAAATTCTTTGCTATCATGTTTACACTATTTTGCCAACAGCAATATATAAGTTTTACAAGATGGGAGAATGAACTTTCAGTGAGGTCCTTATCAGTTGGTAAATAACCGAACATAAAATTCTCCAGTCAGTCCCGGAAATGGTATTAGAAGAGATTTTATGAGGTCTTTGCATGCATCTGTAGGAAGTTAGCACCCACGCCTCTCCTAGAAAAATGAAATATCCTGGGAAATATTAAAAAGGCAGAATATTTCCTCTAAAAAGAGTAAAGTAGAAACTCAGAGAAGCAGAAACTCAGCCCCCACACCTTTGCTAATGGGCCTTTAAGGCCTAGGCCGGAGTATTCTACATAATAAAGGGTCTACCCATCTCACCACTTGGCCTGGAAAGATTGTATCAGCCAACACTTAGGTGAAGCCATGTGGTCCAGACCAAGCCTACAAAGCTAAGACCCCCGCCCCTGGCCCTCTGTCAGCCAATGGGATATATTTCTTACACAGGAACAGGAAACAGTAAGGTGGAGCCCAACAGAGGTTATATAAGGGTCTCTCAGCATCTTGGTCTGCCCTTCTGCCCTTCTCTTCTCACCTTGAAGCATGTGATCATCCTTCTCACTTTGGAGCTCCAAGCCATGTGGTCCTGCTGTCCACCATTAAACCATCTTTCCAAATAGCCTCTATGTTTCCAGTGTCTTTCTCCCCACTTGGAACTGAACCCAGGATATTTCTTTCAACATATCTCAATAGAAATGTCATATATAGCAGAATATGAGTTTGTGTTTCAGTGTCACTATCTTTACAAGAACCAAGCCTTCAGGATTTGGAATTTTACAGCTCTGCTGATTAATAATAGCAATACAATACTCACTGAGCTATGTTGTGTGCATAAGTAAATATACATTGGGCGGGTTTTGTTTTATTGATGAAAGCTAGCTGTGTCAGACCTTGCGGTTGGAAGGTTGGAACCTTTAGCTGCTATTTAAATACACATAAGCCATGTTGTGGTTTCAACTTTTGTTAATCCTGCCTTCTACTGCAAGGCAATATTAGGCATATGCCTTGTTACTTAGAATAGCTTTTTTAAGGAAATGTGACCATATTGTTTCAAAGTCTGACAATTAATTCCTGAATTTAGTTAGGCTCTGTGACTTGAATAATGTGTTGGCTCTGAAAAGCTTGAAGGCAATTGGTATGCACTGGTCACTTGTCTAGAACACGAAAAAATGGATTGTTGTGGAACTCCTTTGGGTATTTGAAGCAACCTGAGCAATGTCCATATGATGCTTCCCAAATATTTGAAATCAGCCTGCTCTATTTTATGTCATCCAAGAGTCCAATGCAATTTTTAAAAAAGCCTGTGTAAAATGCCTTTTGAAAAAGCATCGATGGGGCACAAACATTGTTTTTTCGTAATTGATCAGTAAGTAGTAGTAGTAGTAGTAATATCTGTAATACCATCAAACATCCAGATTTGCCTATCCTAGGTCCTTGGTAAAGACTAGATAGGTAGATAAAAATGCCAAACCCAGTCTGAACATCTGACTGACTGAGTTATTATTATTAATAATAATAATAATAATAGAAACAGCTAGGAAAAACAACCAAATATCATGATTTGCAAATTGAAGTTGAGTGATTGTGGAGGAAGAAATCAATAGTTGTACTGATACCAGTACTAATAGGAGGCCTTGGAGCAATATCCAAAGGACTGCCTAGGTACATAGAGTTGAGGTAATTCCCCGTTAGGAGAATGAGTGCTCACAGGGAGACGTAGTGAGAGTAATGTTGAATAACACACACACAGCACATAGCTACACTGTATAGTAAAATGTAGGTTTTATTTCTAGTAAACGTTTAAGCAAAGTCCAACAAACAGTCCAAATCATATACAGTTATAGTAGTCAGTTTTCAGTCCAGGAATAATCCAATAACAAAATCCAGTATCAAAAACAGTTCAGTAATAGACTCACATCAATCCAAGAGTAACGACGATCAGCAACAGTCAATAGGGAAATGCAGGAACCAAAAACAACGAACATCAGAACATTGACTAACTAGCAACTAGCAATTACTCTGGGAAACCAGGTTTCTGCCTCCATCTTATGGCCGTTTGAGGACCCACACCCAAGTACAATTTTAGCATTCCCTTAAAGAGACAGTATTAAAATGTCTATCCTGGTTTATATATTTCCAACCCAACTGTTAGGTGACTAACATTCCTAACATTCTCCCCTTTGGGTAGGACAATATATACAACCTTACATTCTAAGTTCATAATCCACATAGCAAGCCTTATGCTTTACAGAGCCTTGGGCTTTTGTAAAATGAACTGCGATGTTATTTTCTGACGTACAGTATTGCAGCTTAATCATCTTACTTTGCACACATTGTCTTACATTTAAATATCTTAAATCTGTGTGTTTTGTTCTTATCTTTACAGCAAGATTTGAAACCATCTGTATTACTGATTGGTTGTCTTCATAAACAACAATAGAATATGTTACATCAACTCCCATATCAATCAATAGTTGCTTATAACAAACTAAATCTGTACATAATAAAGACAAACATGAAAATTCAGCCTCCATTGTTGATAAACTTAAATGTTACTGTCGAATAGACCTCCATCCAATCAACACCTTTCCTAATAATACTATAGTACCTGACATAGATTTACATGTATTTACATCTGTAGCAAAACTTGCATCGGCATATGCAGTTAGACTTAGTTCATCCTTAGGCTCCAAATACAATGCATAATGCATTGTTTGTTTTGGATATCTTAACACATGCTTAGCAGCTTGCCAGTACCGTTCAGTTGGCTCAGCATAAAACCTCGCTAATTGGTTAACATTGTATGCTGTATCTGGCCTTGACCAATTACTGAGATAAGATACACTACCAATCAAGGACTGATAAATGTTCGTATCAAAAACAGGACTTTGAACATCACCGTGGCTAAACTCCTGGCTCATTGGTGTTTTAGCTGGTTTACAAAGTTCCATTTTAAAACTTTTTAGTAATTGGTTAATTTTATTTGCCTGTGAGATTTTGTATCCTCCCCTAGTTCTATCTATCTTTAAACCAAGATATTGTTTAATTTCTCCTAACTGTTTTATCTTAAATTTCTTCTCTAACAGTGACATTATTTTAGTAGGTTCTTGTTCAGTTTTGGTGATTAATGCTATGTCATCAGTAAACAATAGCAACAATGACACTACACCATTACTTTCCTTTTTGAACAAACATGGATTAGCCATGCCAGCTACAAAACCTATTGTAGTTAATTCCTTATCTATGCATTGGTTCCACTCATATCCTGAATGCTTTAAGCCATAAAGACTCTTTTTCAATCTCCAGCAATCAGTTGTATTATCATTTTTGATACCTAAAGGTTTCTTTAAATATATAGTGTGTTGCAACAGTGCATGCAGATATGCCATCTCTACATCTAAATGATTTACAATGTATTTCTCCTTAGCTGCCCACACTAATGCTGCTCATAATGTAGTAGCTTTCAGACTAGGTGCAAACACCTTGTCATAGTCGTTTGCTGTTTGATTGAACCCTTGTGCTACTAACCTGGCTTTATGGGTAATAGTCCCATCTACACTTGCTTATAAATCCATTTACATCCTATGGCATGTTTACCAGGTGGTAACTTAACATTTTTGTACACTTCCAACTTTTTTAAAGATTCCAGTTCCTTATCCATTGCTTCCTGCCAAGCAGCCTGATTCTTAGCAGGATACAATTTTAGTTCATTATAGTTATTTGGAACTGTATTCACTTGGCATACAACACTAGCCTGATATCTATCAGGTGGTCGTGTTACTCAGGTTGAACGTCTTGGTAATACAGGGCTTACTGGTGGACTGACCTGTGCCACCTGCTCCTGTTCTTCCACCTCCTCCTGTGCCTGTTCTCCTACTTCCTCTTGTGCCTGTTCTCCCACTTCCTTCTGTGCCTGTTCTTCCTCTCTAATGGCTATTGATGGTTTAACTATCTCATCATTAGGGACTACTTTGGTGTCAATAATAACATCATTGCTGGATTCCTATTCCAGTTTATTCTACCCAATGTGCTCAAGAAATTTTGCACTAGCGCTACAATAAACATGAGCTGTGCCTGGATCCCAGAATCGAAATGATCTATGGTTGGTCTTGTAACCTACAAAAAATAATTTCCTAGTTCTATGTTGCCCTTTCAGTCTTACTTGTGAGGGAATTTGCACCCATGCTGGTACTCCAAATGTGTGTAGATAACTTAAATTTGGTTTTCTGCCATGCCAATGAGTGAATGGCAATTCACCAGTTGTTGTGTTAACTACATTGTTTAACACATGATTGCTACACATTATTGCTTCAGTTTTTCAGGCAAACCTGAATTAGATAACATAGTGCAAGCCATGGCTTGTAACGTTTGCCTTCTTCATTCTACAAATGAGTTATGTTGTGGTCTGTAAGGTGCAGAACGTTTATGCTCGACATCGGCCAATTTCAGCATTGTTTGGAATCTATTATTAATGAACTCAGTCCCATTATCAGTAACCAACAGTAATTACTCTACGTCTCATTTTTCTTTCTGCAAAACTTAGCCAATTAAAGAAATGTTGGAATGTTTCTGTTTTGTTTTTCATGAGATAGCAGAAACTGTACCGTGAGTAATGATTCATTATACTCAAAACATAGCAGGCACCTCCCAAACTGCATTTCTTAGGACCAATTATGTAAACTAAAACAACCTCTAAAGGTTCTTTGGTCTCAAACCCATTAAGCCTGTTTGCCGGAGTAACTTTGCTTTTCTCCTGGCTACAGACATTACAGTTTAAGTACTTGCTACAGGGTTTTAACTTTACTGCCTCTGACAATTTGACAGTTTGTTTCAGCATTTTGAAATTAATGTGCCCCAGACATCTATGCAGTAAATGTATACATTCGTCATGTGGCTTAACATTATTATAAACCGAGTTAGCCATCTTCAACTGGTCATCATGTATCACATATAAATCATTCTCTAAATTAGCAGTAACACTTTTGCCCTCTTTCTCTATTATACAGTTATCTCCTCTAAAGGTTACTACATAACCAATATTAACTAAAGCCCTTACTGATAACAAATTAAATTTTAGTTTAGATACATATAACATGGTTAAATGCTCGTTTATACATGAACAATATGCAGTACCTTCACCAGATGCTTTCATCTTCTATCCATTTGCTAATGATTCATGTTGCTTACTCGTAGACATCTTTACAAACCTCTCACTATTTCTAGTAATGCACTGTGATACTCCACTATCAACTACCCACAAATCATGTTTTACAGTTGAATTGCTAGACATAGCTAAACTAACATTCTTCTTAGCCTTCTGGTGATAACCAGTATTATGTTGTTTTCCCTTCTTACAGAATCTAGCTATATGTCCGCTAACCCCACAAGAAAAAACATTTCCTAACAGTATAGGCAGTTGAAGACAAATCCTCTTCTTGCGGTTGTTCCTTCCTCAGTTGGTCCCTATCCAGCCGTCTTCTTGCTTCTTCTAACAACCTTCTGGTTATGTTAGTCAATGTCAGTTCATCTTTGATCGGGACTTCCAGTGAACATACGTAATCATCATAACTTTCATCCAATGAGGAAAGAATGATGTAAACTTGATGCAGCTCTGAAAATATCAGTTCCTTTTCATGTAGCTCTTGAAAAAAAATTTTCATGAAGTTCAAATGAGCTAACATATCTCCACCTTTCAGAAGATGTGCTCTAAACAGTTTACGTGTAAGATGTATGTGTGCACCTACACTGTCACAAACATAAATCCTCTTCAAATTCTCCCAACACTTAGCAGCAGATTCTTCTCCACAAATATGGACTAGCTGCTGGTCACTCAGTGTTAGTCCAATTATACAAAGAGCTCGTTCATTGTTCCGTTTAAAGTCAGCTAATTTCTTGGCATCGTCCTCATCATCTGGATCCCAAGCATTTACATCCGGTGGATCCTGAACTACATTCCATAACCCTTCTCTATTTATTTATTTGAATTTATATACCGCCCCCTCTCTCAAAGGGACTCGGGGCGGTGAACAGCCAGAATAAAATGCACATATAAAACACATATACAATATATAAAAATTAAAAAAATTAAATACATTGGCTCTTACAAAGATTAAAAATAATTTGTTGGTATATCCTTTCCAGATAGAGACAATAATGTCTTCGCTCCAGTCACTAGGAATAATGGCTATTTATTGATATGAATAAAAAGAGAGGCCAGCACCAGGGTCAATCAGTCAGAATATTCATTCCAGAGGTACTAAATCCCTACAATAGGCTTAATTGCCTAATTAATTTATGCATTTCTGACATCAAAACTGGGAAACAGTCTGGTAAATGTGTCTCTCACACACACCTGCTCCAGAAAAAGCCAGGTAACTTTTATGGCTTTCTTTCCAGCAATACAAAGCCCCAAACATAAGACTCACAAATCATAGCAGTGATAAACGTCCAGGCTCGGGGGGGGGGGGGGGGGGAATTAAACTTTGGGCTTCCCCCAATTAAATGCAAAAATTTGCCAGAATTTGTCTCTCTGACTTGTGCTATCAAATGTGTTCAGACTCTATGAGCAGCCCTTTTCCTTTTGAGAGAAATTATGACTTTGTAAAAATTTTCTGGAAAATTATCCTTGAATACAGTAAATATACTCAAACATTTATTGGCTGGGGACAACATTAGCATGCCATTTCTAATGGGACAGTAGGCGTACAGAGCACAAAGCAGAATTGTTCATTGAAAAAATAAATTAATTAATAATTAGTTACATTGGTGAGCTAAGAAATATCTAGCGAAGCCTCCATTCAGCTGAGTTCATTTCCTGTTCACCGCATATACAGATAAACATTCGTTTTTCTTTCTTAGTAACAGCAAAGAAATGATTTGATCTGATTTCTCTCTACCCCCCCCCCCACCCCAGAATTTTCTTTTCAACACCCCAGTGCCTGTTTGATGTAGTGGTTAAAGTACAAAGTAGAAACCAGGAGGCTGTGAATCCTGCCTTAGGCACAAAGCCAGCTGGATGACCTTTGGCTAGTCGCTCTGTTTCTCAGCAATGGCAAATTACTTCAGAAATCTTGCCAAAAAGACTGCAGAGATTAGTGCAGATAATCCACCAGGAGTGAACAATGACTTAAAGGCGCACATGCACAAAGACACACAAGCCCAGTTTACACAAACACACAAGTGTGAGATTTCCTAGGGCTCTCTTGTCTAAGTACTTACTAGGCCCAACTCTATTTAGCTTTTCTGGGTATTAGCCAAAATTGGGTAGGAAATGTCTTGCGCTGTATTATGACACACACAAAAAATCATAGCATGTTCCCTCCCCCTGATCATCATGGGCTATTTTTTTTCCTTGTATGCACACTTATTTTCTGGAGACAAGAGCAAAGGACTTTTTAACTCCACTCTGATTGTGAATAGGGCGGCCAGTTGTGCATGATCGATAAAATAGATTTCACCAATTTTTTATACAGTATACTGACACAGATATATTCTTGAAAAATATTTCCCATACTTTAAAACAGACACTGTTCGTTTTGTGATGGAGAAAGCTGTGATCTGTGCACCTGCTTATAAGACATCTTCAGATGTCTGATTCCTCCTTCAAACGGCTATGAAAGAGGATCATTCTTGGGGAGCCACTAGTAATAGATGCTTTCAGGTATAGTTGCAGCTCTTCAACAGAAAATGGTCTTCCTTAAACTGTATCCTGGCTATGGGATGCTCCTTTCCCAACAGATGCAGAGAAATCAATAAGAAAACAGTTTGCTTTTGTCATTCCAGATACTGGCCTCTTTGTTCCTGCCATGCCTTCCTGTTTCTCCTATTATTGGGAGAATTTGCTATTGCCTGTGTTGCCTTGAGTCTGCCAGTAAGAGTAGAAACAATGCCCAGATGGTTATTATATTCAACAAAATGGTACAATGTTCAGCATTTAAAGTTTAATTAATTATTTTTAAAAAAAATCCAGGCAAGTGGCATTGTAGTGAGTTTGAAAGAATGTGAGTGGATGGTGGACTAGGGAGGGAAAATTATCATGCTTGGCAAGGCTGAGATAAATAGAGAGGCAAGACAATGGATGTTACAGATGAATAGGAGGAAAGAAATTACAAGGGTGCCCTTGGAAGAGTGACTAGTTCTTACTAGAAAATGGCTAAGGTGGCAAACATTTGACCATGCTGATATCTGGAATCAAGAGGACTTAACAGCAGGAAGAATAATAGAACTGTGCTTTGAAAAAGAAAACGAGAGGAACCATACTGGATGGCAGCCTGATGGTTGAAAGTAGTTCAGATATAAGTTTCAATAGAAAAGAATATCTATAGCTCAGGATTGAGCTGTGGAGTCCTGCTCTCTGAA
Organism: Bungarus multicinctus; assembly: GCA_023653725.1. Classification (NCBI taxonomy): domain Eukaryota; kingdom Metazoa; phylum Chordata; class Lepidosauria; order Squamata; family Elapidae; genus Bungarus; species Bungarus multicinctus. The sequence continues at coordinate 116,219,389 of CM042834.1, read as the reverse complement.
TTTGGTTGGCTTCTTGCAGACATTTCATTACCCAATGAGATAACATCATCAGCACTAACGTGTGTGGAGTTTGCTTCCAGTTTACAAACACTAGCTTGCCCTGTCAGGGTTTTATTTATTTTTATTTATTTATTAAATAATTTTATATACCGCCCTTCTCCCGAAGGACTCAGAGCGGTAAACAGCCAACTAAAATATATATAAATTACAGATATAAATACAAAAGAATTAAATTATGGGCTGCCAATTAAAAATTTAAAACCCCCGATTAAAATAAGCTAAAACTTTGATACCCCAACCAATCAAATCTAAAACCCCTTACAACCCCTTATTTAAAATCCCATTTGAAGTCAGCTCAGGCCGGCCTGCTCAAAGAGCCAGGTTTTCAGGTCACGTCTGAACGCCCTCAGGTCAGTGGTTATTCGTAGCCCTGGGGGCAGCCCATTCCAAAGGGCGGGTGCCCCCACGGAGAAAGCCCTATTCCTCGGGGTCACCAGGCGGCACATAGATGCCGTCGGGACCCGAAGGAGACCCTCTCTGTGGGAGCGCACCGGTCAGTGGGAGACTACTGGCAGAATGCAGTCTTGTAAATATCCTGGTCCGATGCCATGGAGCGCTTTAAAGGCCAAAACCAATACTTTAAAGCGAACCAGGAAGGGTTGGTGGCGGTGATGTTTAAAATATAAATGTTTAACGTATTCTTGAATGCCAGAACAGAAAGGAACAAGCAAATGTCCACTGGAAACCTTCTGACCCCTTTGTGGGCATCTCTGGAAAGGTAATGTCTTGAATTCTCCTCAACTCAGCTAGTTTTTGTAAAAGAAGAATCTTTGTTTAGGTATTTACTTGAAAAATTTGCAGATTGACCAAAAGTGACAGTCTGAGTAATATACAGACCAGGGTCATATTTGTGCAGTCAAATTTCAAAGTAACTCAATTTTAAACTCTTTCAGGCTTTATGAATTGGACATGGAAATGCAAATGCTGGAGGAACTGCTATTAAAAAATAGTATCTCTTCTTTCAAATCTCCTGTTAGCATTTGGGTGGCGACCGTTTCCATGAACTGACATTTCACAGAAGTATTTAGAAATAAAATATATGGCAACAACTAATTTGGACATTAGAGCACAGGTAACTGAGGCCAGCTTTACCTGTTTAGCTAGGACTATATGTGATGTACAAGCCCAAGCTGATTTTAAAAACCATTCTTAGCATCTGTTACCATCTATGGTTTTAGATATTCAGTTAAAAATACTTATAGGTTACATCTTTGGGAAAGAAAACCCATCCAGAATCATGTTCATATACCTGTCCTTTAGATGGTCCTCCCTGCCTGTTAGAATTATGTCTTATCAGAAGTTATTTTTTCTTATTTGTTCCAAAATTTTACCCATGCATTGGGCAGGCTTGTATAATCTTCCTAGGATCACAGCTGGAAAACCCTTATGTTATCAACAATTGATTACAATGTAGCCCACCTTTTAGATCAGGGGTCTTCAAACTTGACAGCTTTAAGACTTGTGGACTTCCAGTCATGTTAGCTCAGGAATTCTGGGAGTTGAAGTCCACAAGTCTTAAACTTGCCAGGTTTGAAGACCCTTGTTCTAGATGAATGGTTTCCATACCTTTGGAAGAGCATGAGGGAACTATGACAGAATAAAGCTGCTTGGGCAGGTGGGATGGAAAGGTGACCCAATGAAAGTACTGTTGAGAGTATTTACTCTACACTGGTCACTATAAGTTTTCAATCAGAGCAGCCAAGCCTTTTATTTCCATAAAACAAACATGAGCCTAGACTGGCATAAGATTTTTCCCCATCATAAGTTAAATTGCTACTCACCCATCTTTGAGTTGATAGATAGTGGTACCAGCATAACCCTTTCTGTTGATCTATATCTTGCCTCTATTTAGTATGCTTTGAGTATTCATCTTTCATGTATGCAGGGCATGATTAGTCAAGTGATTGTTTTAAACCTCTGCTTTTGTTGCCATCCCCAGTTTTGAGGATCACCAGCTGGCAAGAAAGAGCCACTAATCCAGACAATGGAAGGATGGCGTTGGGTTTGGGGTAGGAAAGAGGTTTGGACTTAAGCTGTTTTGTGCTTTAGCAAGCAGTCTAAACAGCGTTCAGTGAGCAGAGGGAAATGACAGAGTTTTTTTTTTACAGGTGACTTAATCTGCATATCCTTGCAAAACAAGACAGCATCCGTCTATCTGACAGCTGTTCAGTGGACATGTGATGCTGGAGTTCCTTGCTAAAAAATTGTTTTACTTGCTTTCAAAACTCAGCACCCACCCACCCACCCTCCCCCAAAAAACACCTAACAGAAAAGTGGCATACTTTAATACTGTATAATCTGCCTCTTCAAGGGAAATGGGAGGTTCAGAAATCTGAGAAACAAACAAAGGAGTTTCTGGGACTGGAAGGGAGAAGGTGTGCCAGAACCATCCCAAAGAGCTAATAAGTACAGAACTGATCCTGACCTCAGTGGGTCACTTGACTGGACTGACACCATGGGCAGCCAAGTATACCTGTCCCATTTGACACACTTTAAAATAATGACAAAACTTAATAGTGACAAATACAACCAAAACAATTGTAGTTTTCAGAACAGAACAATGCTACAGTGCTATTCATTAGAAAGCCCAATAAGATTGGCATTGTATGCTAAGAAAATTTGCACTTACTCTATGCCAAATACAGATTATTAAACATCGGGTGTTGTATACTGCTCAAGATCTCAGGACTTTTGCCCTTGCAACAAACCAAGGAAAGAAAATCCCCTAAACAATGTAGTATTCAATGGGTCAAAGTTATTAATTGAACATAATGTATCGTAAAGAGCTTGTCTTGTGCTCTGAAGCACACTTAACAAAGAAGAGAATTTTGAAGGATTTTTACTGCAACAAAAGATTTCTGCTCAGTTCAGGAAATTCCAAGACTGCAGTCATACCTGATCAGGGGAAAAGAAGATTTATTTCCTTACCCTTCCAATTTGCAAGGAAGGACCCAGGGTATCTTGTGAAGAGAACTGTTTGGGTTTGGTGCAGTATTCTGGGGGCCATAAGTGAGTGTCAGTGCCTTACATACTTGCAAAGTATGATGTGATCTTATGAAAGTACATGTGATCTTATGAACCAAACCTTACTTCTGGCTTATAATCACTTATATACACTTATCCATCTAATACATGCTGATTCTGTAAAGACCATTCATTGTGTCATAGGTGCTAGCAGCTTGCTCCCAGTCACTGTGGAATTAGCCGTTTCCTCCTCCTAATACTGAGATTCATCACACTGACTTCTGTTTGAATCTACAAGTAGTCCTTGACTTACAACAGTTCATTTAGTGACCGTTCTAAGTTACAATGAAAAAAGTGACTTATGACAATTTTTCACACGTAAGACCATTGCAGCATCCCCAGAGTCATGTGATCAAAATTCAGATACTTGGCAACTGACTCATCCTTATGACGGTTGCAGTGTCCTGGGGTCCTGTGATCACCTTTTGTGGCTTTCTGACAAGCAAAGTCAATGGAGAAGCCAGATTCACTTAACAATTGTGTTACTACCTTAACTGTGGTGATTCACTTAATAGTGGCAAGAAAGTTCGTAACATGGGGCAAAATTTACTTAATAACTGTCTCACTTAGCAACAGAAATTTTGGGCTCAATTATGGTCATAAGTTGAGGACTACCTGTATAAACCCTAAACAGTGCTAACATGATCACCATCTGATTTTCATAAGATGATGTCTTCCAGATGATATATATGATATATGTTAGATGATATGATGATATATGATTATGGTATGATATATGATGATGTCTTCCTTCATACTCCAATTCCTTAGAAGGAACTCCCCAGTACCTTTGCTTTATGATAGAGTTGAAGAACACGTAGACTTGTAGGTTTTGCTATTTCAAAGTTGCCCATTTCTGCACTTGATGAGAAACACGTATGGAAGAGGGATAAGCAATAGCATGAAGCCTACCATTTCCAAAATAAAAAGTGAAGTGAAGAAAGAGTGACACAATTAGACATACTGGTAGTGCTCAAGATCAAAGGCTTAAGTGCAGGATTATGCCAGAGCTGTTTAAACACAATGTAATGCTGCCCTGTTATTTACAAGGTGTTTCCTCTTTAGAGGAGGGCTTTAGTGATAACCACTGTAGTGTTGGATTTGAAGTGGAGAAACCATACTCAATTCTTGCATGATCACAGAGCTTCCTGAGTGATTCTATCTTGTTGATCTCTTCTTAGCCCAACCAACCTCCCAAGTGGGATGACCACATGGTATTGTCAAAAAGGACAAAGGGTGACTATGATGGGGCAATCAAATTTCTGTCGTTTTATATAGGTTGCAATTTTTTATCATACCTGGTAGACATCCTTTCTAGGAGGATTGTTGTGGTGGGAAGTTAGGGGAATCATAAGCAGCCTTGAGTTCTATCAACATAAGTCTGGGGGATGTGTGTCAATAAGTGATTGATAAATAATGCAAGATCAGTTGGGGTCAATTAATCATCTGGGGTCTCTGTGAAGCTCCATGATGGGCCCTAATCCTGAAGATAACAGTTCCTGTAGCAGGAGTGGCAAAACCTGGAGACAGAGTCAAAAGAGGAAGCAGCCTAGAGTCTCTATGTAACCATAAATGAACCCTAACCCTAACCCTCTGGAATTCTGTTGACCCTTATTTAAACCAAAATAGTGCTGACTATTAAGTGAGTAGATTCCTCTACCTAGACATTTTAGCAATAAATCCATTTAATTGGACCTTCAGGTGTGGACCTGATTTTTTGCACTTGACAGTTACTCAGGGTCATCTACCAGCAAGAACAGCCTTGAGTTGTCTCTTTTATTACTGTTATTACTCATCATACTATTAAATATTTTCATTCATATAAATATATATGATCTAATAAAATATATTATTTTAATATAATAAATGTTTGGGAGTCAAATAGATCTGTAACATCAAGAAGGGGTCAATAAGCGGAAGGCTTTGTGGACCCTGATCTAAAGCATAAAATATCAAATGGTTATGTTGCACAGTATTAAAGCTATTTTAATAGGGTTGTTAATCTGAGTTGCTAATTGTTTTACACTATCTTGGTTAGAAAAACCCTTCATGCTGTATTTTTACTATTCATTTTAATTACTGTTTTTGGTTTTTAACATTGTATTTTAAGACAGCTGAACCAATCCTTTATTTTTTAAAAAAATCAACGCTTTTATATGGCTTCTCCACTCAATGAAGAGAGAAGGCGTATGCTTCTCTTTGTCAGAAAACTCCCAAAACCTGTTAAAAACAGTATTAAAATATATATTTAAAAAAGCACTTTAAAAACATACAATTCTTTAAAACCAAGGAGTCCTTTAAAATCAAGGAGTAGTTTTGAAAAGCTATCTGGAAAAAGAGGCTTTATTAGCATCTAAAAGCCAATATTCTGACCTAGGCTTCCCCAAAAAGCACTAAGCAGACTCTATGTCCCAGCAAAACCCCTTTTATTAAACGAAGGTGAATTTCTTGCATTCACATTCAGCCAAAGGCCTGGCAAACAGTCTTTCAAGGGTATAATTGGGAGCACAGAGCTTATCTAGCTTGGAGAGCTGCCAAATAAATATTTTCAAATGCAGTGCTGACAAGGAAGGACCTGGCACAGAGTCTCTGAGATGCACAGACAGATCTTCACACTGCTGCAACGAACGAATTGTTTCCTGCAAAAGCCCCCTCCCCTTTTGCTCTTTTAATCTCTATGAGAGGGACCATTCACCGTCCTTCTGTGGCTTTACTCCCACATCGACCCTTAATTGGTAATTGTTCTTTTCTTTTGGCAGCTCTGCGCATGCGCAGCCTGGGAACCAGCTCCAGCTGCTCCCCTGCCTCACTGCTGTCCATCTCCGAAGGCAGCTGATAACTGCCAGGCTGCCCTGGTCCTATTTCTGCCTCTGATGCAGAGCCCTCGTCCAAGCATTCCTCAGCCTCCAGGACTGGTCCATGTTCCTCCCCAACCTCCTCATGGTTTGACTCTGCTGCCAGCTTTGCTAGCCGCCGGCAGGCCGCAACAACCAACATGTTTCCCTGTAAATCCACATCAAATGCATCTATGGAGATTCTCAGTCATTCAGGTCATGGCTGTCACAAAGATGCTTTTTCAAGAGGCAATTGAACTTTGTTTTCCCAGAAGATGTTTCGCTTCTCATCCTGAACTGAAGAACTTTTCAGATGAGAAGCAACACGTCTTCAAGGAAAAACAAGAAAGTCCTTTTGAAAAAGCATCTTTTGGACCGCATCAAACTCATTACAATTTTTTTTTTTAAAGTGAGATTCCAGCAGTGTATCTAAAAGAGAAGTGATATTTCAGATAAGTAAAATATTTATCTTTGCAGTAATAAGAAACAATTGGCTCAGAAACAAATGAAGATGTTTCAGAGTCTATAAAAAGCATTCCAGACAAATTTACACAAACCATGGTTTTCAAAAACATTTCAAGATTTGCCTTATATAGACCTTGTTACCATAATAACATCAGGAAGCAATTAAATAGATTATAAAAGCAATGTATATAACTGTTTGATATTAACAAGATGTATCAGGAGCAAATAATGCAAAATGCATTTACTTAGAGTTAGCACCATCCAGTGGACTAGGAAAGTCACACCAACTTAAAATTTCTATCATCAAAACTACTTAGGAGTTACAAACCTTAAAAGGCTTATTCTGCACATAACTTTTTTTACTACTTGGGGCTGCTTAGGCCTTAGGAATTGTATTCTTTGCTAATACAAAGTGTATTAGTGAAGCTATTTCCTAATTTACGAGGATGTTAGATTTTTGTTCCAACCCCAGTACACCCAGCATTATTACTAAGTGAAAATTATAAGACAACTGGAAAGGTGGGAAGAGAGATGCCTTTTTATGAAGTCACTAGAGGAGCTAATAATGATAGTTGAGGGATAGATACGAGGATTGAGGATAGCGTATCTGCTTGCTTATTCTGAAGAAATCTGCAGTCTTTCCTGATGAAATGGTGGGAAGGCTGTGGAGAGGCCAACAGTTCCCAGTTCAAGTCGCTTGCCCAGTGAAAGTAGCTCTGAGTAGATCCCTGAGGCCTTGTTAGTACTTGCTCACAAGAAGCCACATCCATTGTTTTTTTGTTCCATGCAATGCACATACAAAGTCCATTTCCTTCTTCCTGGAGCTAGTACAAGGGTGTCTTTTCCCCCGTCATAAAATCAACACCAAATACTGAACCCAAAATAGATGGTGGGAGGGACAACTACCATCACCATCTCACAAACCATCTTGCTGCCTGCAGATGCATAGACCTGAGCGCAGGCTAAGCACTGAATAGTTCTGCAGTCATATTAGAGCCGATGTGTTTAACTACGGTACATATGATGGCCTTGTCCCATTCTCTCTCAATCCCATTCAGCAACTACTCAACTATGCCATCCCGATATGTTTGTTAAAGTCTGTGCCTATCAAATTAAACTCTGCTTTATACATTTGGGTAATGGGATGGCATGTAAAGTTTTAGACCAAAGCAACTAGCTAGGATGATGAAATTCATCAACCCATGGCATCGATAAAATGGAAAGTACTTTAGCAGATACAAAATGTATGCTTAATTTAATGGCTTGTTATTTTGAACCTGAAACTATTGTTGTGGGGAGCCATTTATTTGGAAGGCTGCTTGTGACAAGTTTGAAGCCTGAGTTAAAGGCTAGTAAGTTCTTCTATCTTTTTTACTTTTAAAATAGTTTTTTAAATAAATGTTTACCTAGAGTTAGAAACTTTCTGCATTCTGCAATCTCCACATTGACTTTTTAGCTGGACAATTTGGGAATGTTGTGCAGCCCTTTTCTCATTCCTCCTATTTCAGCCTTAAGAGATGAAGTATTTTCTAATATATATTGCAATAAGAGTTGTGAAGCAGTCTGGGTGAAATTTTCAAGGGTTCACTTCTCATGAGATACTAGCTTTATAAAAAATGTAACATTTGCATGGATTTTGATTGTTTCCCATTAATGCCTATAGAAGAATGTGTTATCAATTTTTGAACCAATTCAAACAAGAGATTGTTGCCTTCAAATCATGCCTTATTTAATCTCAAATTTTGTTTGGACTTCTTGCGAGCACAAATGACAGTATCTTCAGCATCTCACGATCAGATGGGGGCACTACTTACTGTAGTATATAGATCAGACCTGGACATTTTGAGCCCAAGGGCCACATCCAGCCTGTGAGTGGTCCCAGTTGGCTGGTGGCAGCAGGGGTGAGGTGTTAGCAGCAGCTCTCCACAGCAGTCTGTTTCTCATGCGTCTCCTTTGCAAAATTAATTCCACCCACCCACCCAATACAGACAAGATTTACTCTGTATTAGTCTTTTGTCTATTGTTGCACTTCGTTTTAGAGATTGCTAATTCAGATCATTTTCTTCTGCTTTCTTCTACACACATGGAGAACATGCTCCTAGACTCTCTTTCTAGTAAGATATAGTTAGTTGGGTGCTGGGCTTTGTTTGTCCATGTATTTCTTGTAAATAAATCAATTGTTACACATGCATAGGATCCATGATCCTAGCTGATTAAACTCCCCTACTCCTATTAATGATGCTTATGATGAGAGGGAGAGAGAGGGAGGGGGAGAGAGAGGGGGGAGAGAGAGAGAGAGAGAGAGAGAGAGATCTTATCAGTTGGTAGAGTCAACTAGGACAAAGATGTTAAACAAAGCTCTGAAAAAGTGTATCTTTGCAGGCATTGAAACACAATGATTTTTTTTGTGCAATAAAAATACATTCTTTATTTCCAGAAAAATGCATGTGGCAGATAAATGTTCAAATAATTCCACTGAAGACATTAAGAGGGAAGTACTAACATAAGCCTAAACATTAGTGTTTTTCAAAAATCTTATCAAGATACACTACTGTGAAAAATCATTGTGTATTATTCTACAAAACGCCCATTGCTATGAAAATAATAATCATGTCCCACTACTGAGTTGGGATATTGCAATTTAAACTTTATTCAAGATTCATTTCAGCTAGATACACCAAAATTCTCTTTTTCCAGTCCTCTAAACTGCTTATCTTTTATTCCAAATCACGTAGTATGGTGCTTGTTAGCAATAACTCCCTTGAAAGTTGTCATAAATTGTATTATGATTGCTATAATGATCATGTTACTAATGGACACTTAGCTAATTCAAAGAGTAAGACCTACTAACAAATTAAGATGCAGCTTGGAGGCATTAGCGATCAGTAAGTAACCACATTGATCTATCCCCAAGGCATGTAGGTGGAACTTCAAACAGACCATTCAGTTTTCTGGAAGCAATTTGAATATGAAAACTTTCTGAGCCTTGAATGTGCTGATGGACTTATGCATGTTGTAGTCAGAATCAAACATGATCAAGGGGCATTACAACTTGTTCAGAAATAAACTACTGTACTTCTGGAATGCTCAAAATAACTTGTTCCAAAATCAGAATAACTCATTTTGAAAGCTAAATGTTCCATGACAAAATTTTTGCAAACTAATTACAAACTTAATTACAAACTACGTTGGAAAGTCAAAATGTGTGTATACCTTTTACAGAAAAGTTAAAGATGTAATAGTATTTGGATGTTGCTGGAACTTCTGTTTACATTTTATAGTCTTCCTCACACATCTATATTCCTCACAGATTATCATAATTAAATTCCTATAGTAATATTAGTACAGTATTAAAACTGTACAAATGTTAGGAAACATCAATTCACAGACAGATGAATTTATTATAATGTAAATCTGCTTCATTTCCTTTGAATAATGCCATGACTGCCAAAGATTTAGAAGTGATGGATTTTGCTTAACTCCAGTTGTCTCACATACATACCAACAGGTGGCATATTAAAGTTTCATAATCTTTCTGGAATATTTTCCCCCCGTGTTTGACATCTGCATGGGATCATCCTCAGTCTAAACAAATGCTAACAAATTGATGCACACCTACTATGGTTATTATGTAATGTACAGTATAATCCAAATCCTCCCAATGAAATAGTAATTTGTAAATTTATAATGAAACAGTAAAAAAGGGTATAAATAACCTGATGATTATTCTTATAAAAACTACAAACAAAAGGATGATTTTTCTATCATTTTCAACTAACAATGGAAATAACAACTAGCTTTGAATGTTATCAGATAAAATTGGCAAAATGGAAGGGGGTGGAGAAACAATGCAGTCCCCTTTTAGCACTTTACTCTTACTTTATACTTTTACCAGCAACATTTTTCTCTTTTTCCCTTTTATTTATCCCTCAGTTTAAAGAACGATTATATGAAATCTGAAAGCTAAGTCACTACTGCTAAATTTGTAGGTAGCTATTTGTATTTTCTCTGACAGGCCAACTAATCCATTTGAATTTCTTTTACTTGTTATGGGTGTTATAGCTAGCTTTTTTTTTAACCACTATTACTGAGGAATACTGCTTATACAGAAAATTCCTAATATTAAGTATTAATATTAAGAAAATAGAATCCATACTGTTAAAAGTATTTAATCTTATAAGCGTCCAAAAATAAATGAAGAAAAAAAACCAAAACATATACAGGGCAATATGCTGCCAAATGCCATAATAATTTTCTGTATGTGCCATACTAGAAAACAACTTTTGTTTGGTGTCATGGCTATTGATCCAAGTCACCTCTTTGAGACAATGCTTTTGGACAGAACCTTACAAATTCCTAAATGTCTTACTAGGTAATAGCCTTCAATGGCACTAGGCTCTTGGATTAAACTATTTGTCAACTGTGGTTTGACAGGCATGTTAAATATACGGTATTTTGATAACCGTTATTTACAAAATACTCTTTTATGTCCAACCTCAGCCATTTCTTTCAGATATTATTATAAGAAAAAAACCCTATTCAATATGTTTCTACATATATATAATATTATATATATTAAATATAATAGAAACTGCTTCTCTAAAGAGTAAGATAGAAAAAAACAAGGCACAAGCAGGTATGTCTACTTAACAAGTTTGTGATGTTATGATGTTATTTTACAATAACCCTCCAAGGGAGTAAACACCCAGTTTCATTAACAATTGTTACAGAAGACCAAAACTTAACTATAGGAACACATGTGTTAATCTGTGATGTATCTGTGAGAGAAAACTTTGAGCTATATTGTATAGACAGCTCATGTCTCCTTTTTTTCAGGTAATAATAAAACCAATCTTCCCAAACATTATACAGACTGCTTTTCAAAAACTCTTTCCCAGCTACTGCAAAATCTGATACAATCTTAAGACCTTCTTCAGATTTGCTATGAAGATATCAACTCCCTCATCAGACAGATCACTGACATCTGGCAGGAAGAGATGTGATTTATCAGAGGTAATCAAATTATGTGACAGAAAGTGCACACCAATTTTATTGCAATAGTTTACCATTATCTTGTTAACCACAATTTGAGCGTTTTCCGTAGATCTATGCTTTGGATCATTTTTCCAAATACGTATTGGTAACAGTGAAGACCAAACGATAACAGTATCTGGGAATGCTCTTTTAAGAATGCCTAAATCATTTTTCATTGAGATAATAACTGAAGTATTATTTTCGGGAAACAGATCATCTTCACCAAGATGAATTATTATTACTGATGGAGGAGATCGAAGATGATAAATTTCATGCAAAAGAGGTATAAGCTGCGTCCACATCATGCTCTGTATCCCATGCCAATACACATTTGCCCGTGAAGTTGAGATGCCCAACTGCAATCCTTGTGGGCAACTTTGCGCTCTTTCTTTCGATGCCAAGATCACAGAATTCCCACATATCCATATTTCCTTTGGTGCAGGTTGCAGATTTCCAACACCTAAAAGCAAAATACCTCATTAACTCCTTTGATTCAAGTTCTACATAAGTTTACTATTCTGACATCAGAACAGCAACAATCCCTCTTGAAAGTAAAATATTATAAAAATGTACTCTGATGGACAAATTATATCAAGACTTAAAAACAAAATCAAGAAATGCAAGTTAATTGTATCTTCAAGAATGTACCATAGTTAAATTTCAGAATATTGTTAAGACAATGGATTATCCAAATAGAATGAACAGAACAGGGGATGACAAGAAATCAATTCAACTATGAGGTTGAAGATGAACTGGCACAAAAAGAATTCATTCTTAAAATATATGTGCTGATTAACGGATGAAAAGACTTTTCGTTTCATATTTCTGGGCCACTACTATACTAAGACAAGCAAGAGTTTGGCTTACACCAGTGGTTCTTAGCCTTTTCTTCATCATGGGCATCCTTTAAATACCTTTGGTGGCCACAAACCATGGCCAAAGATTATCAAGACTTAACTAAAAGTTTTAAATCATAACATTTCTTCAAACCTTCGTGGATCCCCCAGGGATCAGCGGACCGTAAGTTGAGAAACACTGTCACCGCCATTAATTCCCCCCCACCCCAAAGTAACAGCAGTAATACATAAGCAAGAAAAATCATAGGAGCAGTGCTATTCATAGATTTGTGATCTGTTGTAATGCTGTCTCCTATGGAACAGCCTTATCCTTTGCAATTTAGAGAATCCAAGATCTCTTAGCCTTTCAGATTGGCCTTTTCCACAGACATTAGGAGCAGGGCCCCAAAATATGTATATTCTTGTACAATTGTTATATAATGTCTTAATGGTTTTTCTATGAATGTGTTTATTTTTAATTTTGATCGGTTTTTATAACAGCTTTGTACCATATAATATCAAACCTGTTAACTGTCCAGATTTCCCCTATGTATTCAAAATGGACTGTAATTAATATAGGTTTTATAACTTGGCATTTTAGTGGTATTGTTGTTATTATTATCCTTGGGATAGTGATGTTATTCGGCAGGTGGCATTTCCTTCTTTTGAGAGCGGTACATTAGAACGTCATGTTAATATGTGCCATTGTGTATACGGGTAAATGACAATAAAGGCTATCTTATCTTACTGCTTTTGTTTTGACTGCTGGGCACCTAGTTATATATTTAAGATGGGTAGTCATTTTGAGACCACCATGTGTGTAAATGTAGAAAAAATTGTTTAATCTGAACTTGACAGAACATACAACTGTATTTGTGGCATTTCTCTGGGGCTCAAGAATCTGAAATACCCAGCTGTTTTCATCTGAGCTTAAGCTATTGTAAGAATCACACAATTCTGAATGGGGAAAAATGTGAAAAGTTAAGATGAAGGAGCAGGATTAAAGCTTGAAAAATGGGGAAAAGACAAAATAGCAAAGATCCAGTCTGGCATTAGTATCTAGGAAGATTCTATAGCAGATCACAAAATAGCTGATTTACAAGGAGTTTGAAAACTATAAGAATTATCATAAGTCAGCAAGAACTGATCAAGGACAAATCTTTCCAGAGTAACCATATTTCACCAAACACTACTGCTTTGCATCTCATTCTCAACACCACACTTGAAAAAGGATTTTGAGATATCAAGAAAGGTTCAGAGAAGGGTGACAAAGATTATCAAGGGACTAGACTCTAAGCTTATGAAGAGATTGAAGGAGCTGAAAAAAGATGACCGAGGTCAGTATGGCAGTACTCTTCAACTAAAACACTTGAAAAGATGCTACACAGAAAAAGGTCACAACCTTTCTTGCATTGAGGTACAGGAATAATAGATTTAAGCAGGGTGGATAAAAATCAATGATTTTTTTTATAAAAAAAAATCAGATTTTTTTAATTTAAATCAGATTTTTTTGATTTAAATTGGATTTTTTTAAATAAAATGCTTTTTGAGGAAAATATATTACCATCCAAAGGTTTTTCCATCATGAAATAAAGATTAGTTTTTTAATTATGTAGAATAAGGCTGTATATGTTTAATTTTTTTTGGTAAATAAATTCCATTAATCCATTCACAATGTCATGCTCTTCCAGAGATTTTTGTAAGATTATTGGGCAGTTTCTCTGCCTACAAAATATTATCACAGATGCTTGGTTTACTTTTGCAGTTCTCAAAACTGAATTTGACTCAGCAGAAATCACATGCCTCTTCTTCACAGCAAAAATGTTATAACATGAACAGAGTTGAGAAAAAGACCTTAATCCTATTGTTCTACAAACCTATGAATATAGAATCAACTCCTTCAATGCTAAGTTTTAAGAAGTTCAGTGAATAGAATAGAAACAATATTTTTCTGATTGTTTGGAGTGGAATAGATCTGCACAAGAAAGTGAAACTAAGTGTGAGGAGGGAGGGGAAGCAGACAAGCAGTACAAAATGAAAGTGAAACTTTCTGAGCACAATACTGCACAGCCACACACAGACAATTCTTTGGATCTTTTTGTGTGTATGACCTGAGGTTTATCACATTCTTTCCTTGGAGGAAAAAACCTATAATGGCAGCAGGCTGTAAAAGAGACCCAGTTTGGCAATATTTTAATGAAGTTCCTTTACCTATCAGTAAGGCAGGCTTGCGGGCAAAATACAAACACTGCAACGAAGAAATGCAAGGCCTGGTGGCCTAAATGAGGCAACATCACGAAAAGTGCTGTGATGAAGATGACCAAAGAAACACATTTGAGCAGGCAGGATCTTCAGGTTGGTAAACATTTTTATTGAATCATATAATATTTCTAAAGACTGCCTTGAACTGTCATGTTTGAGCAAAATTATATTTCTTATTATTACTGCATGTTACTGTCATTTGGTACAGTTATGAAGAAAAGCAAATATTCCTTTTGGGGCAGTGCTGTGTACAATAAGCAGAAATTGTATAAACAATAAAATAACAGCACTGACTTTTTTGTTTAGGGGAAATCATGGATTTTGGAAACTATCCACCTTCAAGATCACCATCCTCCTGTTCTACAGTTTCAGAGTTATCCATCCAGGATAGTGCTTCATCATCATCAGACACCCACAGCCACATATCACTATCACCTAAAAGAAAGAAAAAATCCTTCCCTCCTGGAACCACCATAGATAGTTTGTGATAAAAACTAGCAGATTAGAAAAAGAGTTAATTGATGAAAAAATTGCCCAGTTTGTTTATGCAACGAACTCTTCTTTCCGTCTGACTGAGAAGCCACATTTCATTAATATGGTTCAGTCACTGAGATCAGGATATAGTCCACCCAGCAGAGCAGATGTTGCAGGGAAACTGCTGGATAAAGTGTATGACAGAGAAATGGAGCAATGTGCAACAGCTCTGGAGGGTAGAATTGTTAACCTAAGTATTGATGGGTGGAGCAATGTCCACAACGATCCTATTGTATGTGCTTGTATAACAACAGAAGAAGGGAAAGTCTTCCTTGCACAAACAATTGATACGTCAGGAAATGCACACACAGCAGAATACTTACAAGAAGTGGCAGTAAAAGCTATAACAACATGTGAACAAAAATTCAAATGTCTAGTACGCAGTTTGGTCACAGACAATACTGCAAATGTATCCAAGATGAGAAGAAATTTAGAAGAGCAGGAAGGGAATACAAAGCTAATAACATATGGTTGCAGTGCTCATTTGCTGCACCTCTTAGCCAAAGACTTAAGTTTTCTAGAAATAAAGACTAATGTTGTTGAAATTGCTAAATACTTCCGTTACAATCATTTTGCTGCAGCAGCTCTGAAAAGGATGGGTGGAACCAAGCTAACGCTCCCACAAGATGTTAGATGGAACTCTGTGGTGGACTGTTTTGAGCAGTATATCAAGAACTGGCCTATTCTGATGAGAGTTTGTGAACAAAATCGAGATAAAATAGATGGCACTGTCACTGTCCTCAACATTGGGCTTGAGAGAAATGTTGAACATATGCTGAGCATCGTGAAACCCATCTTTGAAGCTTTAAACAAAATACAGAAAAATAGCTGTTTTATTGCTGATGCTGTTGAAATTTGGAAGGAGCTGAGTGAACACTTAAAAACAGAACTACACATGGACAGAATTAAATTACAAGCATTAAAAAAACGAATGGGACAAGTACTGTCTCCAGCTCATTTTTTGGCAAATATTGTCAATATCCAGTACCAGGGTCAAAACGTAAGTGCTGAGGAAGAGGAGTTAGCTATGACATGGGTATCCAGCAATCATCCATCTGTAATGCCAACTATAATAAACTTCAAAGCTAGGGGGGAACCATTCAAGAAATATATGTTTGCTGAAGATATTTTAAAGAAAGTAACACCAATGAACTGGTGGAAGTCACTTAAGCACTTGGATTTAGAGGCTGTTCAAGTAATGATTTCACTTTTAACAGCAGTAGCTTCTTCTGCAGGCGTTGAAAGAATATTCTCTTCCTTTGGACTCATTCATTCTAAATTGAGAAATCGTTTGGGACCCGATAAAGCAGGAAAGCTTGTTTTCCTTTTCTAGATTATGAACAAAGAAGAAGATGAAGATGACGAGTGAGCTACAGAGGACAGTATTTAAGTTTTTCATGTGTAGGCTGGGCTGACAGTCTAAGTTTCTTAAAATATATATATTTTGTTTAGCCAAATTAGTTAACAAACATGGATGTTTGTTTAAGCAAATAACATATGCTGTAATGTTATTGTTTCAGTTGAATAAATCTATTTAAATTGTTATTATTAAGGTAATGATTATTTTTCTCCTTCCTAAGTACAACAGAAAAGTTGTCCAAATATGAATGATTAACCTATTAAACTGGGATAAAAAAACTAATATGAAAAGTTGTTATTCTAAAAATCTTCATCTACTTGCATATTAAAGTTATACCAGCAAGAATTAGTCTTTATGCAGAAAACTATGGTTTAAATCGTGAATTAACTCAGTTTGGTTTAAATCAAATCCACCCTGGATTTAAGTGATAAGGCAGGTTCTTATTAGAAAACTTAGATATTGGGGGGGGGAGAGGGGGGGATCATAGTATTTGGAGAAGTGGTATGTATGCTCCCATTCCTTGGCTACATGAAAGCCAAAGCAAAAACAGCCATTTGTGGGAAATGAATTTGAGGGCCAAAATAGCCCTTTCTAAATCAATGATTCTCTCTGTATTTCCTAATATTGGTAATTTAAATTAAAGCTGCAAATATGATGGGGGTACACAACTTACAGTGAACCATGCAGTTATAGAATAGTAAAATAAAATAGAAGTAGGAATAGAAGTAAGAATAGAAGTAGAGGGAGGGGGAATGGGCAGGGCTGGAAGGGACCATGGAGGTATTCAAGTCCAGCTCCCTGCTCCAGCAGGAAAACCTATACCATTTTAGATAAGTGACTGTCTCTAGACTCTTCTTAAAAACATCCAGTGTTGGAGCGCCCACGATTTCTGGAGGCAAGCTGTTCCACTGGTTATCATAGTTCAGTTACACATTACCTTGCCTTTTCAATAGCTATAGGGACGAGACAAAAGATTCTCAAAGTGACGTCACATTGGGTATAGCTATGGATCGAGAGTTTGTCTACCTATGAGAGTTTGTCTACCTATTTAGAGTTTGTCTAGATCAGCGGTAGGGAACCTTGGCTCTTTTATCACTGATGGACTTCAACTCCCAGAATTCCTGAGTGAGCCATAAAAGTTTCCCCATCCCTGGCCTAGTGGTTTTTCAGTTGTGAGGGAAATCAATTTTTGACTTGAATGGGACTGTTTAATATACAAATGTAGGACATATAAAGAATATTGATCATTCAAGTCAAAAATTAGGACGTTTGTATATTGAACAATCCCATTCAAATCAAAAATTGATTTCCCTCACAACTGAAAAACCAGTAGGCCAGGGATGGGGAACTTTTTATAGCTCATTCAGGAATTCTGGGAGTTGAAGTCCATAAGTGATAAAAGAGCCAAGATTCCCTACCATGGTCTAGACTATGCCAACGCTCTCTACATGGGGCTTCCCTTGAAGAGCACCCGGAGGCTCCAGCTGGTGCAGAATGCAGCCGCACAGGTGGTGTTGGGGGCTCCTCGGGGCTCCCATGTTACACCGCTCTTGCGTGAGCTGCACTGGCTCCCGGTGGTCCTCCGGGTGTGCTTCAAGGTCTTAGTTACCATCTTTAAAGCACTCCATGGCTTGGGACCAGGATATTTGCGGGACCGATTCCTTCCATTATCAGCCTCCCGTCGACCAATACGCTCCCATAGAGTCAGCCTCCTCGGGGTGCCACTGGCTGGACGACTGGCGATCCCGAGGGTGCGGGCCTTCTCGTTGGGGGCACCCTCCCTCTGGAACGAATTACCCCCGGAGATGAGGGCCATCCCTGATTTCATGACCTTCCGGCGCGCATTGAAAACCTATTTATTTCAGCAAGCTAGTCTGGCCTAGGGGTTTTTAGAGTTTTTAATTCGGTTTTAGCTTTCTTAATCTCCTGATTTTTTAATCTTCTGATAATGGCCAACCTATTTAATTCTTTTAATTCATTTTAAGTATTGTACGTGTATTTATATGTATATTTTATTTGGCTGTACACCGCCCCGAGTCCCTCTGGGAGAGGGGGTGGTATACAAATTTAAATAAATAAATAAATACCCCACTAATTGGCGCTAATTTTTCTGGCAGAAGCATAAAGCCAACAAGAGGTTTTGCACATATGATGGCAGGGTATAGAGAGAAGTTTCCGTTCAAGAGAAATGCCAACATTTCCAGATTTCCTTGGAAAGGTGGTCTCGGAGTTCCAGCGGTTGCCTTACTTAAACTTACCTGCTGCTGCGGAGGGCACCACAGTGATTACTGCAGTACGTTTCTCATTGACTGCCTTCTTCCTTTTGTCGCCTCTCGCCACTAGCGGAATAGAGTTTCCCCCAGAAGCTGCTACTCCGTTGCAACCCTCCAAGTTCACGGCAGGAACACTTTCAGGGGCTCCCATGGCCGCCGGACCCAGCAAGCCACGTCTCCCCGCTGCTATAACTGCGTCCAGGGCTTTCATGAGAGAGGAGTTGGGCGGGTTGCCCTCGGGATCGGGGGGCTGGGCATCTTTATTTCCCATGGCCTTATAGAGACCCGGGCTACCGTCGTTGGGCTTAACGGGTACCATGGCAGAAAAACTCAGGTTTGTTTTTGGGGACGATTTCACTTTAGGGCAGAAACGAGGGACTCTCTGTTCACTGAAGCTGCCTCCACCGTCCAAGGACTGTCCTTAAGAGAAAGACCACTTTAGGCCGGAGTGGCCGGGTGACTGGACAATGCTCCACCAAATAGAAGGAGCCGAGAACTTTTTTTTGCGGAGCCACGAAAGGCAGAAGAGGCAGAGAGCTATCTTCATATGGGCTGACGCGGCCCTGCGGCCTACCCTTGCCTTTCCACTTCCGCGGGTGGGGTGGGGGGCGCCACAGCCAAGCACAGCGGTCCGTTACCCTGGAAACCACTTCCTGGTCACGTTCCCTCTTCTAATCCCGACCGAGGTTTAATCGAGAGCATCAAAAGAGAAACCGCGAGATTGAGCGGAAAACGGCTCTGCCCGGCTGCCATAGGTTAAAAAAAAAAATTGCCCGGTGTCTCAGAAATGCGCATGCGTATTACCTTCTGTAGGGATTCTGTAGATGTGTAAAATTTAGATGCGCAAGGCGCGCTCACTTCCAAGTTCCTTTGAAATCCCTTTTTTGTCTCCAGGGTAGAATCGGGCACTGTAATAGAAAAAACGCGGGATAATTCAGAATTTTATTTTGTTCTTATTACAAAGCAAATGGTCCCGCTTACATTATGTGAAAGGGAAAAAAACGATAGTTGAACGTTGCCCAAAGCCACAAGCTCAACAGTAGTAAACCCCATCTTCCGCAAAGAGCATTATTATTTGCGAGGTTTAAATATGTTTAAATATTTCTAACATTTTAAAGAAATACAAACACCCCAAATAAACCTCTAGTTAGAAATGCGGTCAACTCCTCCATTTGTCTTTGCTAGTTTATGGTTTGTTTTTCCCGTGCCTTAAGAGCAGATCCCATTTCCGCTAAAAAAGAGAAAAATAATAAACGACCATCTTAAACAGGAAGTTGTACTATCTTAAACAGGAAGTCGTACTGAGTAATTCTTCATTTTCTTAGATCTAAATTGCTCTTTCTGTGAACTCCGCAAACAGGTGCTGCAGCAGATCAGGAGTGGGAAGACTACAAGAAGGAGCATGCGCAAAAGGAAAGGTTGTTTCAAAGTGCGAACACTGCCTTCTATGTATTGAATAGCATTCCCTGCGAGAGGTCTTATTGGAGTTTTAGGCTAGCTGGACTTTTTTATTTTTTTAAAGTGGTATCACTTTAAAAAACGGTATCG
The DNA here is from genome assembly GCA_023653725.1 of Bungarus multicinctus. Taxonomy (NCBI): domain Eukaryota; kingdom Metazoa; phylum Chordata; class Lepidosauria; order Squamata; family Elapidae; genus Bungarus; species Bungarus multicinctus. Next base: position 116,199,159 of record CM042834.1, on the reverse strand, counting down.
TCACTTAAATCATATCTGGTTCACAAATCACTGTGACTGTTTGCCTGGACATCTTATTCTGGTTTTGATTGAACGAGAAATCTGGTTTTGATTTAACAGGAAAAATTGTTCCTATAACAATAAAATGTAACTGGCTACTTTATGGCTCTGTATTGGTGCAAAGTAGTTGTGACTTCAGCCTTCCTTGAAATTAATTGGGACCATATGGTTGACATTAATGCTTATGCTATCTTAAAGGCTAGTCCCCTTTGTAAAAGTGATTTGACTTTTGCCTTCAAAAGGGATTTGTCAAGACGAAAAAAAAAACTTTAAACAAATATTTATGCAACTAAAAATTGTTAGTAAATTCCACACTGGATGTAGCATATAACAATAAATTGCAAACTAACCGGCCTACATTTGGCCTATTTTGTTGGGCAACTCATTCTTTTATGATTGATTATTCTGTATGTTGTGTGAACACAGCTAAAAAGTGACATTTTTTGAAAATCAACTTTCCATAAATTTATGTGGGAAAAAAGCAAAATTAAAGATGTGTTGTGATGGAAGCCGCACTGAAGTTAACACGTAAAAAAGTAAGGTGACCAGCTTTTTTACAATGAAAAGGAGGACACAAATAAATTGAAGAAAAACAAAGCCACTTGCGCGTGGTGCACTCAAAACAATTCTGTGTGGAGCACATGTGTCTCATAATCACGTCTCGCCACACTATACTGAGCCTTGACGAATTGTCATGTCAAATACAAATATGTCACATCGCACACAATGGATCTGCTCAGCATCGATCAAATATGGAGATTTACAGATTAGTCTTCAACTATCAAAAAGGAGGACATGTAGGAGGACACTTTTCGACGGAGGACAGAACTTATAAAAGAAGGAGTGTCTTCCCTAAAGGAGGACGGTTGGTCATCTTAAAAGAGTAGACTGTGCCTCAAAACATTGTAAATCTTGCCTTTTTTTTATCCTTCCCATCACTCGCAATGGACACCATTTTCTTACCATAATGTATAAACTCATTTACGTTGAATCGTAATTTTGTCTTTGTGAACAAAAAGACTATAAGATTTAGAATATACTAAAAAGGCGTGCAGACATAGACACACACACACACACACACAGAGGCATTAAAATATATTAGCCATTTTGAGAATCATTCTCACAGATAAAATAACCATTCAGAGCAAATGGTGAGTGATTTTTTTCTTCTTTCTCATCTTTTCTCTTGCAGTGTTCCTCTTCTTTCTTTCTTAGTGCAGTCAGTGGTTAGGCAAATGATTAGGCTTAGCAATGTGCCATTTCTTCATGAACATGTCTATTTACTGACAAGTGCAATGTATGTTTTATAGATGATAATTGAGTTGGGTAATTTATAACCCAGGAGACAAAAATACAATTCAAGATTATTTTAATATATTTGGCAGATGGTTTAACATAATACTAAGAAATTTAACAAACACAAAATGCTGTACTTTACATGCAGAAACTGGGTCAGAATGGGAAATATATGGCTTGGTAATACTACTTGTGAATGAATATTTGATTGCAAACGAAATAGCAATCAATACTTGATTGCAACAATGGTAAAATGCAATTTTGGACATCAGCAAAAGCATAGTTTCACTTTATTCACTTTATTTATCATACCCACTTCAATTTAATGTCCAGTTCTGAGCATCACATTTTAAGAAAAAAGCAAACACCAAACAATTAATAAAACATAGAACATGTTTTGTAATGAGCATGATTAGGGGAATAGAAAAATATTAGGAAAATTTAAACAGTTTAACAAAAAATAGTGTGTAGTCCATTAGATCTGTCCAAGCAGAGCTCAGATATTTGCTGTGGTATTTTAATTTAGATTCTTGCATAGAGCAGGCAATTGGATTTGGGGCCACAGAACTTCTTCTGACTTCGTAGCAGTGGTGGAATTAATTTTTTTTTACTACCAGTTCTGTGAGTGTGGCTTGGTGGACGTGGCGCGGCTTGGTGGGTGTGGCTTGGTGGGCATGGCAGGGGAAGGATATTGTAAAATCTCAATTTCCACCCCACTCCAGGGGAAGGTTACTGCAAAATCCCATTCCCTCCCCCCCCTACTAACCTGCTTTCCAGCTCTTTTCTCCTGTGCAGGGCAACAAAAGAAGACCCAGCCAATCAGCTGGGACTCGGGAGGCAGAAAATAGATGAGGGCGGGGTCAGTCAGAGATGGTATTTGACGGTACTCCGAACTACTCAAAATTTCCGGTACTGATTCTCCAGAACTGGTCAGAACTTGCTGAATACCACCTCTGCTCTGTAGTTCCTAGATTTCATAATATGATTTACATTATTTGAGTCCCACCATTGTGATTTTATAAGGCATGGTTTATGTCTTAGTCTAGTAGGTGAATTAAGTTGGTTATGGCTTCATGTGATTTGTAAACTCAGCCAGTTTACGGAAGATGGAATTTATAATGCCAACCTTACTTGGTGTGGAACTTACACACCAATGACCGGTATAGTTTAGAGCTTTAGGGATTTATACATGGAACAAAACAGTTCCCAATCTGGTAAATCAATCCCCTTTTCTCACATGACCCATTTGCAAGGCTACTATCCCCAGTAGTCCTATATTATCTTCCTTGAGAGTGGAGGAATCTCCTTTAAAACATTTTTTCTAGCTGCCTGGCATGTAAAGTACTAGTACTTAACTACAGAGACATCATCCTTAGATGTGTCATGAAATATTGTGCTTTGATAGTGTACCCTTGATGCTATTAAGAAAGTAAGCTTGAAGTGAAAAGAAAAAAAGGCCAAAATGTTGATTTACTCCAAAGAGATAGATTTAGAGCAATTTCTGTGTCTGTGCAGTTTTCAGTTTCTTTTCTTACCTCAAAACAGCATAAACATAAATACCAAGCTTTCAAGTAGCTGATTAGTTGGGCACATATACATTTTGCCACTAGTCCTGAAGTATGTGGACCATGAATTCTTTTATTTAAGAAAATAAAAAGTTCCAGAAATAATTAAAATAACCAAACTAACCAGCATACCACTCTCCATTATAGTATAAATTGTTGAAGAAATACTGCCAGAGAAATCTGCAAGGCTCCTATGTCTTCTCTGCCACTTGGGTGATGAGGTTTCAGTGTATTCTTCTACTGCCAGGACACAGCTCAAAATCTCCAAAACTTTATTAAGAATCTGCACAGTCTTAGACAAACAAGGACTTATTAGATAAGGTTCCCAGGTGAAAGTCCCTGAATATACATACAAGCAAACTTATATAGTAAATTTTATACAAAGCATGTCAAATGGTGCCATAGCACTGACTAATCTACATTTGATCATTTACACATTTCTAAGGAAATAAAAAATCTATCAAAAGGTAACTTTTGACAATTTATCATAATTGTGGCATTTCCAGAGGTATCTTCTAGAGGGGTTATTCCATTATCAATAACAGCCATTTTGTGGTACAACTTGCATCTTCACTGCAACCTTGAAACTGCATAGACAGAGTTCCTGTTCACATCCTAATAAAAAAGTCATTTTGGCTTCTTTATTAGGACTAAATTCCACATGGATCCCAACCACAATTCCTCTGGGTTCATCCATCTATTACAAAAACCAGTCTCTAAATTATCTCTTTAAAAATAAAATAAAAATGAATTTGCTCTAGGTATTTGTAGGTATCTGTTGTTCTACCTCAGCAGATGGCAGCACCAAATCAATTTTGCTGACCATGGATGTTAAGTAGATTTGTGGGGCGAGGGAGTGCCTTCCAGTCAGGGTTGACTTCTAGTGACTTCCTGGACTAACTCTGCAGTTTTCCTGGCACGTTTTTAAGAAGTGGTTTGCCTTGCTTCTTCCTAGGACTGAGAAACAGTAATTAGCCCAAGATCCCCTGGGTTGATTTTACACCTAAGGTGGGACTAGAACTTATGATGCCTTTAACGACTACACCAAACTGGCTCTCAAGTAGATTTGGCCCTGGATTTTACTTTAATTGCCCAAAATGAAAAGGAGTCTGGTAGCACCTTTTCAGAGTAACAGATTTTATTAAAGGACCTGAGCTTTTGTGAATTACAGCCTATTTTAACTCAAGTCAGTAACAGAATCAGTAAAGGGCCTTTTGTGGCTAAGAAGCTTAAAAAACTCATCCTATACTAAGGCAATGCCACTTCTGTAATGTTGCTTTAAAACACTATGGATGCAGTAATCAGAAATCTAACAATCCACTCATTTATTATCCATAGTTCTTATCAAAACATTTAATCAAAAATTTATACAAGTGTCTGCAGTTTGACACTTTTTATCTTAAATATTTACAGAGTTAATCTAAAACACAAGTTTCTTTGAAAACAAAGTTTAGTATAAAGTGACAGATGCTATTTACTTGTTTTTAGATTTACATTAGTGTTTCTGATGTATTAGCTCCATTTATCAGACTCACTGGTTACTTACATTTATTAAGAAAATTCTTTTTGAAAATGTCTCCATTGTATTACAGATAAGTTCAAAGACAGCTTGTCAAATATCATTTACTGCCTGTAACATATCTGCATGTAGCAATGGAATATTTGCATTCAAAAACAGTATAAGATCATTGTAAGAAATTACAACAGCATTTGGTATATTTTAGCGCCTTAAATATTGATTTGCAGACCTCTTTAAATATTGATTTGACACAACTAAATGACTTTTATTCTTTCTCAAAAATCATTTTTAAAAGATAAAATACAATACAAAAACTATTTATTGCATTTTCATATACAATATATTCTAACCATGTTGAAAACTACAGCGTTTACAGTACACCTTTAGCATACTGAAAAAAAGAAAAACTTACAGTCTACATGTCATAAAGCTTAAGTTGCTCTTTGATATCAGATTCAGACATATCTCCAAAAGTGTCTGATTTTTCCTTTAGAAGGGTGAAGATGGCAGCCAGCTGCTCTCTCTGAACCCTGCCAAGAAGAGAACAATAAAAAGGGGGAAAAAATGGGGATACTTTTGTTTTGAGAAAAACAGTGGAGTTTGGCAAGATAACTTGCAATATGGGATGTTTCCTGTCTGAAATTTTAAAAAAATGCACGATGGAGACGTGTGAATAAGAGCTTTTTTTAACCCTAAGAATAAAAGACTGCACACATTTGATCTGAAATGCTGGGAATCTTGGTTTTGAATCTCCCGTCAGGATGCTTTTTTATGTGGGATGACCCCACATACTTCACATTTTCACTTTTAGCAAGCTATCCCTTGCATGAATTCCCTGATATCATGAATTCCAATGTATATTTTGGGTTGTGAAAAAGTTACACAAGGCACTAAGACTACTCACCTACAAATTAAATAATTTAAATGGGTGAACAATCTCTTATTGTTCACCCATTTAAATTACAGCACAAGGATCATTGTAAGGATCATTTTTAAGAACAAGCGACAGCTAAGAAATCCAAGTGCACTTTACAAATGTACTATCATTGTACAGCTATATCGTCACTATTTTCTGATACTATAAGGAGATCCACCAACTAATCAGTTGAAATGTGGACACAACTAGAGGCAAATAAGGACGCTTGTACAGTACTGTCATTCAGTGAATGGGCTGGAATATGACATTAGATGGACCTCAGTCTGGATTATTTTACCTACCCTCTTAAAGAGACTGTCATCTCAATCCATCTTCTTCTAACAGAAGAATTTCCATCACTAAGTTATGGAGTCGTAAAGCATGTCACATGATGCAACTGCAATACCAGCAATCCTGGTTGCTGTCATAACTCCAGATGTATGGGTTGTTAAGTGGGAAGCAGAGGGGTCCATAAGGAGCATGGGGGTAGTACAAAGGAGGGAGGGAGGCCTGGCATAGGCAAGCCATGCATGAGTTCAGGGGTGTTGGGGAAAATGGGATGTGTGAACACATATGTGCAAGCACAGGGAGGCTAGGGAAGGACTATGGTGTGGCTCAGGGCCTTCTTGGTACATAGAGACTCTGGGACTGCAAGAAGCCCCTGAGCCACAGTGCAAAGCCGCAGTCACCCCTGGAAGCCTCAGCTGCCCCAACCCAGTAGTGCTATACAAAGCCATTATGCTATGGAAAGTGCCAACAGCATGGCGCAAAGCCACAGAATTCCAGGAAGTATCAACAGCATGGGGCAAAGCTACTGTGCCCCAGATAGTGCCCAACCCCCGCCACAGTTGCTTTTGCCCCTCTGCATTCTGAGCCCACCCCACCCTCCATTCTGCTGTACTACACAAAGTGTTAACAGCATGGCACAAAGCCAAAGCATCCCAGAAACTGCCCCAGCTACACAGCTGCCACCCATGAAAAGAACTAGATGAGTAGGGGGAAGGTGAAACATCCTTGAGGTTGTAAGCGTGGGCAGGCTGCCAAGTCCAATTTGGATCGTGTGACTGTAAGGTGCTGCAACAGCCATAACTTTGCGAACTGGTTGCATAAGTCATTTTTTTCAGTGCTTTTGTAACTTTAAGCAGGTGCTGAATGAATGGTTGTAGGTTAAGGACTGCCTGTAGTGTTTGAACATTAAATGAAACATTTTTAGGAAGTATTTCTCTTATCTTAGTTTAACAGGGGGATTCTCAGCTTCCTCCATTTTCCCAAAGTTTCCTTGCTTCTGTGCTATCTGCTGAGTATAAGTATGGCATGGTATTCAGATTTGCTGCTAATGCTGCCACAATTCTTGAATAGGCTGTGGCCCGAGCCCTTTTTTGCATTCACACTAATGCTTGTAGGATGCTTAGATCTCTCTTATTCTGCTTCTGCCATCATCTGCCAGAACTCCAGATAACTAAGAGGGCATTTTTAAAGTTTCTAAAGTCTCTCTGGATATTTGGGCTAATTTTTAGATGGCCACTGCTCCCTTTCAAGCTCTTAAAAAGCAGAGGCGTCAAGTTGCACATGCTCCTAGGATTTTTTTTTTATCTAAATGCCTATGTGCCTATAGCACCATACCTGTCAGTCCACCAAGAAGTGGGAGGAAAAAAACCTCAAAAAAATCATGCCAAATCATAATGTGTGTTGGTTTTTAACACAGTGTACAGTGTCAATCCAGTTGCCCAGATATGTAGGCATTTTTCCCCTTGATGTCTTCTTTAGTAATTACAGTGGTACAAATTATAGCCCTGCTATACATACAGGCAAACTGTGGTAGAAAAAGTATTCACCATTGATATGTATATTATACCATTGATATGCAAATTTAGGAACTGACATTGGGGGGAACCCTCTTCCTTTTATTGCACTTCTAAAAAGACATGGATTTACAACAAGCTTGGATCAAAATCATTACCAGCTGTGAAAAATGTTTAGCAAAGTTTACTTGCATGCAGACATTCTTAGTTAGGACAGTAATTGGTTTTATAGCTCTACAGTTGTGTGCAAAAGTTTAGCACTCTTGTTCAAATTGTGTTTCTATGAATCCCTAAGTTAACAGAACCTTTGCCTAGTACAAAATTAATTTTTCTCTGCAAATTTGAATGCATACTTACTATTTATGTGTACTGTTAATAAGATTCAAAATAAAACAATGGTGAATATTGCAGGTGTAAAACATGGGTGGATAAGATTCCAATTAGTATTTGTAACATTTCCTTTGGAAAAAATAACCACTTCCAACCATTTCTTGTAACCACCTAGAAAGAGTCTTTCTATTCTTGCTTTTGAAATTTTCCTTGCTCTTCCTTGTGGAATATTTCTAGCTCATGGGTTTCTCTGCATGCTATGCATGATTGGGATCTCTTTATAGATTTTCAGTAATATTTAAGTCTGGGGACTGTGAAGGACATTCTTATAGTAATTTAAACTATGGTTTTGTTTTCTAAAGGCAATCAATCATAACTTTCCCAAATTCAAATCTGAATTTATTGGAAACAAGAGCTGTGTGCATACTATGCATATTTACAAACACAATGACCAGTCAGGAAAACTATTTAAATGTTTATTGGTCTGAAAAATGGCAATATACATTTTGAAACTGCTAGAAATTATAGTCCTTTGTACAAGATCTACCTTCATATTTAGAAAAACAAAAACAAAACAAAAAACCCACTGAGACAGCAATGTCATTATTGAAGAGATAGCTTTGCTCATTGCCACTAGTCATTTTCCTTATATATGTATTGCTGCATACTGAAAGATTATATTGTATATAAGGCATTATTTGCATAGTTAATGGTGTTTTGAACACTGAGTCTATCAATGTGAATTGGAGGCAAAGTGGTTGCTAACAAATATCTCAAAGCAGAGTGTTCTTATATGAATGGGATTTGGTTCAAACTGTACTATATTAGAGAAAATAGGTATAGGAATGGAAGCTTCTCTTTTGCAAATTAATTATGGTCAAAGATTCCTGCTGTTTCTTAAATAAGCCTGGGGGACAGGGAATTAGAGAAAATAGTTCTTAAACATATGTGTCCCAAAGAATGATTGACTAATTAATTTCAAGTATTTCCAAATAATTAAGGTTTTGTTTCAAAAAATAACGGGATGGATTATGAATCTTTCCCTCAAATACAGGACAGCAACATTTTTTTTTTTAAAAAAAATCCAATCTATCAAACAGGATGTGATTATCAGTAAAATATAAAAAATGATGTGATGACAGAATAGTGACACAACATAAAAATGGATATATCTTTAATCTTATTTAGGAAATGTAAAATTGGTAACCAAAGGGCCATTTTACATTCCATAGCTCACATTTTCAGATTCCATTCTTGGGAACAGGCTTGAAGTATCAAATAAACAAAAGCATTAGCTAATGAAGCACTCTTAATCCTTGCAATTAAAATTAGTCACAAATTGTTATACTGAGACTGCAATCCTATACTCTTATTTAGGAGTACACCCTACTAAATTCAGTGGGACAAACTTCTAAATAAAAGATTTATAGGATAATTCTTTTGTTTCTTAGGGCTTCCTTCTATTCAAGATTAAATACTGCCTCATTTCCAAGAGGTCACAGTCTGTATCATGCAACCAACCTTCCATCTGTGGATGGAAGGAGCCTTCAGAAGGTTTCATATATTACAGCTCTGTCCTCAAATTCATCTAGAAGGTTTTTTTGGTCCAGGACAGAGTGGTGAAAAGGGCTTGTTCTACCATCTAGACAGGAAACAGGTCCATTGTACAATAATTGATCAGTTTTCTCCAGGTTATCTAGTTAATTTTTTCTTTTTGTTTTGTTTGGGGGAAAGCCGCAGATATGGAGTACTGAACACAACAAAGTGTGCTTGCTTTATTCCCCCAGAGATCTTACTTTACATCCAAGAACAGAACCTGCACAGTGTAGTCTGTTATTTTCTCTAGCCATATAATTATCCAGACCAGACACCCCAACTTGTTCCAATCTTGATATTACAAGGATTGATTCTGAGGAACTCAGCTTCAGCCAAACAGAAAGTGTTATATTTTGAGGGATATTTTTCAGTTGTGTTTGGGGTTTTGCCCTTTTTTTTTTCTCCTCAAGCCTTTAAAAATGCCAAAAGGTAAGTCTTAGGTAGAGTCTAGGGATAACTTCATATAGTCTTCAGTTCTGCAAAGAGAAACAAGAAGAAAATAAAGAGAATGCATTTTAATTGTGTCACCTTGGGTCAGTTATATATTACTAATGCTTTTATTTTTGTAATAAGAGGAGAATAACTCAGTGCAGGAAAGGAGTCTTAAGGAAAGTTTCTAGACCTTTTGGGCACACACAAATAACATAAGGATGCCTCAGGTTTTAAGAGGTTACTTCATCATTTGCAGCAGGATAGCCTATGCCCAAGAACATGGGTATCTAATACAGCACCTCTCTTTTCCCATCAGGAACATTTTACATTTCTCTCTAGTCCTATAAAGTGAAAACTGACAAGGCTCTCTTGGACATTTGGGGAAAGGAGAAATACAGAACTATGTCTGTACTAAGTACTACCTTCTTTTGCAATCCCATGATTTGTTGCTCAGATTAATAAACAAGCCCTATGGGTTCAGATGTGAGGATTCAATATGAGCTGCTCTATTTGTCAGAAGCTGGATTTGCTAAGCCCAGAATTGGAACTTGCAATGAAGGGAACTGTCATACTGCATAGCTACGGTATCAATAAGCTCCTTTTTTTGTACTGGAAGTTCATCCAACTTCCTTCAAAATTCTGTGAATGAAGCAAGATAATCAAGCTTTCGCTCATATAGTCTCATGGCAGATGCTAGTTTTCAAATATCCAAAAAATATAACCATTCTAGGAATGCTACTTTCATTTTCAATTGTGTGTTTTTGTAAGTCAAATATACTGGGTTCATAAATATTAAGAAAGCACAGGCTTGGTGAGGGTCATTGTTATGATGAGGTGGATACTTGAAAATCATTCATCATAGATTGTTACAGAAAAGGCTATTGATTTTACATAACATCCACTTCTTGAATATTAGGCAAAAAGTTTGTATAAAACATAAATGCTGTACTTTTTAAGCTGAAAGTCTTACTGTTGTGCAAACATTTTTCTTGAGTTGAGGACAGTTAAAGCAATATTTATGAATTAATGACCATCTATAGCAGGGCTCCCCAAACTTTGCAACTTTAAGATTTGTGGATTTCAACTTCTAGAATTCTGGAAATTGAAGTCTACAAGTCTTAAAGTTGCCAAATTTGGAGACCTCTGAACTATAGTTATGCAGATCATCTGTAGTTAATGCAATTAAAACCTAAAATGAACAATCTGAAGCTCCAGGAACAGATGAAACCTTCAAATCTCTCTTCTCCCCGCCCACCCCACCTCCCCAGAGATTTCCTTTGTCTATAGTTGCTGAAAATCTGAAGTTCCTTAATATTTTGAGATAGGAAACATGTGGACATGAAAGTATAAGCTCTAAAATACAGGGGGGGGAAAGCCAAGAGACCCAGGGAAAAGATTGGTCTACATGGATGACAAGTCACTTCTGAGCTCCTTGATCTTTTCCTTTGCTTCCCAAGAAGCACCGTTTTAGCAGTTGGAACTGAAGAACCTTCTTGGGTGAGAAGCAAAAGGTTTTCAAAGGAAAAAAAACTCCAAGAAAGTCTAGTTGCCTTTTGGAAAAAACACCTTTCAATATACTATAGCTAGTTGGTAAGTTTTATTTTAGTAGACAATAATATTAAGATATTAAAAGATGGGCCACCCCAGGCTTCCAGCTGCAGGTAATCAGAGATTAGCTCTGTAAAAAAGTGGTCAATAAGCTCTTGTATATTATATTGTAGTGTTAGCCTGTGCTTATGCTTTATTTTTAAATGATATATATAGTGCACTTTTTTTTACAATTATAATCTACATGGCCCATTTTGTAAAGTAACTTTGGGGCAAACAGATTGTAACATTTGGAAGTCATTTTTTAAAGATGTGCAATTATACAGCAGTTGTCATCACAACATTAATAGCTTTGTTAAAGCTTTTCTAACTCTATTTCAGCTGAAATATTTCTTCTAAGCACACATTATAGCATCAGTTGAAAATGCAGGCAGAAGGAGCTCACTTGCTTTCATATGTTAATTCAACAACACAGCAAGTCATTGGTATGCCAGGTTGATATCCTAATACTTTAGCCCAAAGCTACAGAAATTTTGGAAGCTTCAGGCCATTATTGTTTACTATTGTTGCAACAATAGTAAAGGCAGCAGAATTCTCTGAATGATTTTGAGCTGGGAGAGGAGGAATATTTTCCTTGTGCATGTAAAGCTTATTTCAGATTTAATTTACTAATTTCCCCTCTATGTTTTGCTGTTAATTTGCTGCTGAATTACTTCAATAATCGGATAATCTTAAGGACTGCAAAACTACAGTTAGGGGATCATGCATAGTTTGTAGTTTAAACCCCATCTACTAGCATTTTGTTAATATACTAACAATTATTATTTAAATCAACGGCTTTATGTTTTACCCGCGAAACCCTAAAATTGCCTGGAGTAATTCTTTGCTATAGAACTTTTTAATTTGATGGATTATCTCTTTTATAAGGATATACTTGCAAAATACAGGTCAAAACTGAGAGCTGACTTTCAAACCAAGAGCTTCGAAGGTTACATCTGGAAAGCATATTCATCCAACTTCCTTCAAAATTCTGTGAAGGAAGCAAGATGATAAAATGTTCATTCATACAGTCTCATAGCAGATGCTAATTTTCAAACATCCTGGTAGTTTACTGGTTTTGACTTGCCTTTTATCGCTTGCTGAAGAAGAACTGTATCCACAACATCTAATAGGTTTGCAGGCAGAAAATGTCTGACTATGACAGGGTCAGAAATATGAATAAGGAGACAAATTCCTTGTGTGTCCAATCACACTTGGCCAATAAATAATTCTACTCTATGAAGTATAGAAGACTATACTATGGAGACTGCAGACAGGCTAATGAGAACTAGAAGCTGAACAGAAATGGAAAACAAGGGGTCAAAGCAGCTTTTCTAATCACCCTCTCACCCCCATCTTCTCTCTCTCTGCAGTTGTAAAGAAAAAAAGAATACTGTTCATCGATTAAATTTCCCATGGAGACAATTCCTATAGAGACTTATGGAGATGGTCTTGTGGGAAATATTCAGCAGCTATCTCTCACACCCAGAAAAAAGGACAGAAGCAATCTTTAAAGTATGGCAAAAAATGGTAATACTGTATTTGGAAGACATTCAGGCTGGCTCCTCTTTGACTCACTAAGTGGGAGGAGGGAAAAAATACAATCAGATTTGCAAGTTTCTGTTAATGTAGTTTATCTCTATAAAACTGTCTTCTAATTTTCTTGTGGTATCTGTTTCCTGATCTAGTCAACCCCATAAGGTTGGAATTTTCTCCAGTATGATTTATTTCTTAATACAAATGAAAATAATAATAATAATAATAATAATCCAAGATCAGTTCTATGCCAAGAATATTTAGGAAATGTGTTGCAAAAGAGAATTGGATACAGGTATTAAAAAAAAGAACCATCAATTTTTTAAATGTCAAAATTCAAAATCGGACTGTATAGTTTTTAAGAAAACTTACTGCATTTGAAAATAGCAATTTTAAATCATAGAGCAACCAGCTACTCTATAGTCCGAAGTATATTTTTGATTTCCCAGTTCTTTCCATACTTCATTGCTGCATTTTTAACAAGGTGCTTCTCCTGGTGCCCCAAACCAGATAACTGCTAGCAGAAATAGGTCTTGCTGCCAGAAAATATTAGGCGAGCCAGATTGCTGATGTTTGGGAGATTATAACTGATCTACTTTTAGAATCCCACTTCTTTAGTAAATAAAATTTACGAAATGTGTATTAGGTTATTTTCACAAATAATATCTGCAGCAATATCTGGGTCTTTCTACTGGTTGGATCAGGTCATAGCTAAAGTTACTCAAAATCACAATCCAGATGAAATAGGTTAACTGAAGCCTTAGTGAACCTATTGGACAATGCATGGGATTTCAATATGATGGCTAGAAACCACCCAGGTGAAAAAGCTGACTATTAAAAACTGGTCTGGTCTGGAAATCTTCCTGGCTTAACAGATTGAACAGCATTTAAACTTAATTTGAAGAGTAACATTCTCTACCCTTATACCCTGCAGAGGACAAGAGCAATAACTGAAATTTGACAACACCTGTTACCCCTAGTCTGGTTTAATTGGGAATTAATAGTAACTGTAGTCCAAGATGTCCAGAAGCCCCAGACTAGGGAAAGAAACACTTGGCAGTTTTATTAAGGGCACTAACAACCTCAAAGTGCTTGCCCATCCTTCTTCCCCAACCTTCTATCGTGCTGCAGAAGATGAAATGAAAAAATAATAATAAAAGGAGCAGAAACTTACCAGCCTCTCTATCCCAAAGAAGCACCATGCTGGACAGGAAAGCAAAGCTGCTAGTAAAGGAGTGTGGGGAGGAGGAGAAGGAGGCGGCAAGTAGAGAGGAAGCAAATGACAAGAAGAGGTGAAAGTATTCACCATCCCAAGGCAACATATAAACGCATAGGGTTTCAGCAAGCAAAAATTATGGGGAAATTAGCAGAAAAGCATGCACTGAAGAGCAGGTGCCAAGGGAAACTGTTCCAAGAGATCCCCACCCTTATGAAGGCTGGTGTTTGGGAAAAGGGAAACTGGAAAAATATTTAGATGCCTTGATTAAGCTTCTGCTCCTTTGGCTTATATACAGGAGCGGTTACAAATTGTCCAGCCCAAATTTAAATATAGCTTATTAGCTGATTTGTTGTTATAAAAAGACAATCTGTCTGGTTTTTGTTTTTTTAAGAAAAGAAGAAGCAAATGGAAAACGCTGCCCCCTCTTGCTGTACCTTCTTGGATTCCAGCAAGGGATTGTGGTGGCCAAATAGCTTTTTAGCGTCAGACGTTCTTTCATTTCGGTGATTTGAGATTTGGATTGTGGTATCCAATTTGCTGCAAGCTTTTCTCATCACTGAAGTTTAGATGAAAGGAATAGGACAACTGGAAGAGCACTCTGTCTTATTTTATCTCACTCCATTCCTCATCTGATAAATAAATGCCTACTGGTAAGCAAGTATTTGTACATCTTCTCTCCCCCAAGTAGCTAGCAGAACATGTGATACTGCTATAACAATCTTCATTCCATATTCCCCATCTCTAGTGGAATGGAAGTAGGAAAGTATGATGACAAAGAAAGTTCCTTAATGCATTATAGAAAGGGACCTACATATGAAATTATATTTCCAAGAAGCACCTAAACAGGATTTGAGGGTATTAGCCTCTCCCACTGTTAATTCCCAGCATCCACTCTTCAGAGGTATAAATCTCTCTCCTGGAGGCAGAGGTGGTATTCAGCAGGTTCTGACCAGTTATGGAGAACCAGTAGCGGAAATTTTGAGTAGTTTGGAAACTGGCAAATACCATCTTTGACTGGAGATTTTACAGTATCCTTCCCCTGCCAGGCCCACCAAGCTATGCCCACAGAACCGGTAGTAAAAAAAATTGAATCCCACCACTGCCTGGAGGTAATATGCAAACATCATAATGAGCAATCCTTGTTTACTTTCTTTTCTATTAATTTCTAATTTTCCCCAAACTTGGAGGGTTTTTTTGTTGCTGTAAATGGGAGAAGCAATTTTCTGTGCTTAGCACAGATCTATTACTTGTTTTAACCTTCAAAACAAATCTAAAATTCTCAATTTTGCTCATCTACCCCACTGAAAGAAATGTGATAAAAGAAGTTTTACAGCAAATGACCAGAAGCACACATTTGGTTTGTAAAAAAAACAAGTTTCCCTTTCTAAATCTGCTGTGTTATTGTTATTTTAGCAACAGATAGAGAGCATTTACAAGGTAGGAAACCTTCAGTTCTATAAATGTTGCTGAATTACAACTCCCAATATGTTCTCTTCTCCCATTTGCCCTGGGTAGGTCTCATGAAAATAGTTTAAAAACAAAAAGCACTTAGAGAACTATAGGTTCCCCATCCCCTAGAATAAATATGTATTCCCTCTTGCTTAAATAATACTAAACACCTTATATTAATAACAATAGCATTTAAGACTTATCTACTGCTTCATAGGGCTTTACAGCCCGTTCTAAGAGGTTTTACAGAGTCAGCATACTGCCCCCAACAATCTGGGTCCTCACTTTAACCGACCTTGGAAGGATGGAAAGCTGAGTCAACCTTGAGCCGGTGAGGATTGAACTCCTTGTGGTGAGTTGAATTAGCCTGCAATATTGATTTCTAAACACTGCACCACCACGGCTCATAATACCAATTTAATACCCATTTTTTGGTATTCAATAATTCTCCAAAGATGCTAGGAAATATAGGTTTGAGAAATGTTATGAAAATTACATCTCAAGATTCCTCCAGAAAATAGTAGTTACTAAAAACTGAAGGAGATATACCCAAATAATACAATTTAGCAAAAAGGGATTTTGTTGGCAATTTCAAATAAGAAAACATCTTATCTTCATCTTTTGATAGCATGCCACTATTAGGCCTTCAGAGTCTCAGCTTTCAAGGAAAAATGAAAAATACAACATAATAATTAAAAGATTAGAATTGCAGATATGCAGGAAACCATTGTTCAAGTTTCAAAACTTGCATTAAAATTGTTTTATAAATAAATACATAATACAGGTCCTATTGGAATTAACTGGATGTACATTTATAGGCCTGGAACTCACTTGAATTTAACCCATTTGCAATGCATTGTCTGCCATTTAATGAAAAACTGCAGCTCCTGCCTACAATCTACATATTATTTATAGACTTGACTGAATAGCCTGAAGCTGGTGCCTCAGTAGGGAGCTATGACTAATCCTTGGAGCCTCTTTGACTGATTGCTCTCCTTTCCTGTTGTTTTTCTCCCTCTTCAGGTTGCCTGATTCCTGAAGAAGTACAAGCAAGCTCAGAGAGCAGCAAAAAGGAAGAGCAATGCGCTCACTTTTACTGGAAGACCTGCAACTCAAGCAAAGAGCTTTTTCTGTAAGTGGGTAGGGGCAGCAGGTTGAGGAAGCAGGACAATTTATTCTGATGCCTATACTAAGGACTATTATTCTCTGGTGTCTGCAAAGCCCTTTTAAATAGGCTTATAAATACCAGAGCAAACATGGGGGACACTGTATCTTGTAAGGCAAAATATCAAAGATTCTACAGCACCATTCATAGTGTGTAACTGATGCCGATTTATTAAACAAAAGAGATTGAAGCATGTTCTTTAATTGATTGTGCCACCGATATCTCACAGTAGCTAAGAGCAGGAGCTTTACATTGAAAAACAAAACCTTTCTGCTGAGATCAATGTACTGACTCTCAAGCAAACTGACTCTCTCAGCTTTAATTTCCTTCACAGAAACAGCTACATATGACTGATTTGGACAGACAGTTCCTCCAGCCCCAAAAGTACAGAACTGCCACCCAGAACTCATTGAACTGGCCAAGTTGCCCCAAGTTCAGACTTCAAATTGGAAGGACACATTCCTCCTCTTAGCTAAAGACTGTGGGTGAGGTAATAGATGGGAAAGGCCAGCAGCATATGTTCCACTAGGCAAAAGAGCACCTCTTTTGTTCAGCTGAAGAAGTGTGGTGCTCCTGATACATGAAACGGGGCACAGAAGAGAGGGAGACTATTTTATTAGTTATGAATAGGGAGGAGGGGAGGAGGTGCAGGGGGAGGGGAAAATACATGGTCAACTTTAGTTTCCAATCACATTAGCAGAGGTTATAGGTGGAACCACTACTTCTAAGAAGTATCATCTCCTTACCAAAAAGATTTGCTAGAATGTTTGTGGCCGAGGACCTAAGGTACTTGCTACAGGGATGTGAGGTCAGAGGTCAGTTCAATCCTGCAATATAATAAACGCAGCAAACCTGGGTCACATCAAAATGGCAGCAATGCCAGGCAATGCCCAACAGGAGGAAAAAAAAAGGAAGAAAGCCAGGGAGGATCAGGGTGCACACGCAGGCACATGGCATGTAAGAACCAAAGGCTCGAAGGGCGGATGGCATGGCTTTCCTCAGCTGATTCACTGTAGCTCCTTACCTGAAGGCAACCCTGCCCAAAGAAACCACAACAAAGGAGAAGGGTTTGGAAAAGCCTGAAATAGAAAAATGCTGATGCCACCACCAGCTCTCCGAGGCGGGGGAGGGGGAAGGACAAAACAAAACAAAAAAGCTGGGAGAAACAAACACAGACAGACAGACAAGGTCACAGTGACAAGAAACAGAAACCGTTAGAAGAAATGCAACAGTCTGCCAGATGCCCATTAGCAGAAGAGGTGTGGGGGGGAGGAGTTTGCAAACAGCTCTGCACAGATCAAGGCAGCAAGCATTAAGTAGGGCAGGTGAATTTGCAAAGGGGATACAGGACACAGGAAACCCTGGTCGGTGGAGCTGCAATCAGGATGTAGGTGGAAAAGGTCCTTAACAAAGCCTGTCTTTCGTTAGGAAAGAGCTGTCCTAGGGAGTTACTCAGGTTTGTGTCAGGTAGAAGATCAGTTTTGGTTATCTTTAAACACTTCCGTAACAAAGGTCAGGAAATCTCGCTTCGTTATTGTCCCAAAGGTGCTTTTTTCAAGAGGCTTTGTTATGATTGCATTTGTTTATTTTATTTTACAAAGCTGCTCCAAGTGCAACCTATTCTGAGTGACATAGGATTCCTGAGAATGTGCCTGAGAAATTAACACTTACACTTGACTTCTCCAGTGTGTAATTCTTCAGATGTGTGGGACGCAAACCCTTAACATTTCCAACCAAGATGGCAGGTGGAATACATTTGGAGGGCACCACATCAGAGAAGGCTGATCTGCACAATTGTCAAAGCAGGCCTGACTAACACACAGTGTCTGGAACTGATGCAGCATTTGCATTTAGTTCCAAAGGGCTCAAAATGCATCTGCTGGTTGAATAATGAGATGAAGTATGTAATTCTATTAATAGTAGTATTTGGTCAGCTGCCTATGGTGCACAACTAGTATGGCAAGTTTTGGCACATGAGAGCATGGTATGCGTGACTGACTGCTATAGAGCCACAGCATTACCAATAGCTTCTAAAGGCCTATTGATGCTACTTTTCTCATAGTGCCCAATAGAATTAAATAAATAATCTAAGGCCCAGGAAGACAGTATTTAGTCATAACTAGTCAAATTAGATTCATCAATAGGCAGAGGAAATTGAGGAAATAAATATGAGTCACACCGTTCACAAAGTAAAAATGAACGCAGCAATGGGATAATTATCTAGAACCTCTTTTGCCTGCCAGCGATGCCCCAGTTAAAAACTAGCTAATAATTTTGGAAATTTTGATACTGTATTGGTATCAGTAGAAATGATAGGAGTCCAGCAAATCAGACTCTGGGGAGTGTTGAATATTTGATAATAGAGGAATGCTCCAGGAACCTTGATTTGTTGGACAGTGCTGCCTATAATTCCATTATTTTAAAAAAAATATAATTAAAGGAATGCAACTCATTTGCACTTTTGGGATTCATACATGAATGCAAATATGCAATGTGTCCTGAATGTTTTGAGTCCAATGGAAGAATGGGAGATAAATAATACTTATAATCAGAGATGGCTCACAGTACTGATGATGATATACAATAGCCTTAAATAAAATGTATACCAAAAAGAACTTTGATTGTTCAGAGATGAACCTCAGCAAATAATCAAAGTTTGTGGATTTGTATCTTTGCTGTATTGTTAAATTATTGTAAAATTCTCTCCCAAAGAAACATTGCACTAATAATATTTGAAGACATTTCAACAGAACAGGGAATGAGTATCTCTTCAATCAAAGAGACCATTTGTAAGACATTTAATGGGCTACAGGTCTCTTCCTGACCTACAATTCAGCAGATAAATGTACTACACCCGATACTTTAGGAAAGACTATTCTTCCACAAGATATATGAGTAGAATATCATTTGTTTTAGTGCTATATATCCTTCTCCAAATTAGGACTGATAAAAGGATTGCCTGTATATTTAAACTGAATATATACACATTTAAAAAAAAGGTTTCCCCCGTTGTTTCCAACTTTAGGGGACCAGTGCCCATCTCTGTTTCCTAACTGAGGAAGCATTATCCAAGGATGATTCCGTGGTCATGCAGCCAGCATGGCTATAGGCCAAGGTTCATGGAATACTGCTACCTTTCCATTAAAGTGGTACCTATATATCTACTTGCATTTTCATGCTTTTGAACTGCTAGGTTGGCAGAAGCTGGGGCAAGAATGGGAGTTTATTCCATCATGTGGCATTTGGGTGGTCTCAAACTGCCAACCTTCTTGTCAACAAGCCCAACATCTGAACTGCTAGGGCACTATGCCTCCTATATACACATTTAAAACCTGTTAAATTCACTCACAGAATCACTGATCTTCTCTACATGGTTATATAATTGCTCGGCCCCGCCAAAAATTGCACAGTAGAAATGACTTAACCACTAGTTAAGAATTAATTTTGTTTGTTGGTGTACATCTTAGATCAAAAACTGGATAACAGGAGGCACATATGCATTGACAACCTGACATTCCTAGTTAAACAGGAGGAACATTGGTATAGGCAACTTCTCATGCTGCAGTACTGAAGGGCTGACATAGCATTGCCTGAAATTCTACACAGCTGTTCAGCAGAAAAGAAAACTCATCCACTGGATTTGATCCTTCCTAGTAGAGGTATGCACAACTCATGCCCCAGATTTACAAGTAATCCACCCCCAAATAAGACTAAGACCCCAATTGCTCCCCAGTTTTGACAAATATGGTAATTTTTAATTTAGTATATAAAATTAAATACACAGAAATAATCATACTATAGCTTTGTTAATTAACTGTATTTAATTTCAATTAACTTCCAATTAAACCTAATTCAGTTTTACATTTCACGCACCCATTTCCCTCCCACACTGTGTTACTCAAAAATGTGCAGCTTTCTGATCAAAAAAAAAGGAACCAAATTATTTGTACTGAAAGCAACCAAATGAACTTGAATTTAGTGGCTCATCTAAGTCTCAACCAAATGGTCTGATAAAAATGTATCTCTTTAAATGTTCTATGGGAATTTTGTTTGCGACTGTCACATTAGGTTTGATTACCTACTATAATTATGAGTTTATATGTTATTTCAGCTTTTTTCCCTTATCAGAATATTCTATTCCAAAACATACAATCTTTGTAGATTTAGTAGATTTTCAGTTGAACTCTTGATAGATGAAAGAGCAATATTTTTACTTTTATGTATCCTATTAGTTTATAAATTTTATTATTGAATAAATAATAATGCAACAATGGAATTGTTGTGAAGAATATATTTTTAAAGTAAAGGTCAGACTTTATGGAGTTGATTAAATTTGCAAGAACATGAACCTCATTTAGTCAGATCATTAATGGATCAAACTTTGGATCTCTATTTAGAAACACATTTTTCTTAGGTTCACAGTAAACATAATGGAGCAAAATTTGTAATCAAATTTTAGCAAAAAATTAAGTACCAATATAAGCTAAAATTGCAAGACCTTTAGCAAAAGGGAATACAGTATTGATCTATTTTTTTAAACCAGGAAAACAATGTTCTAAACACACTCTATCAGTATATACTTATTCCCAGCTGCATCTGTGCTGCAATTGTTCTACCATACTATTCCTAAACAATTTCTGAGATAGCAAATAATTTATTGAATTTATTTCTGAATAGCCGTATGTCGGGGAGTCAAAAAATCATTTCAATTTTCTAAATGCTAAACTGAAATATTTGACCCGGATATTTTTGGGGGGCATTTATGGTGAATAAAAACAGTTTTTGTAAAATGTTGGAATTGGAAGAATTTTTTTTATATGGGGGATATGAAGACTTGTTCTGTCATCACCTTAATGTGCTTGATAATCATAATAAGGACCAAGGTATGGAACCACAAGATTTATGTGGAGTTTTGTTTAAACTGAGCTTTTACTTGGTGGTTTTGGCACCAGAACATCCACTGTAAATCCTGCTACTTTGACAAATGCTCTATGAAATGAGAAGCAGCCAACAGATCCATTTCCAAGGAAGTGGGCCAAGTTCTTCATGACTGAGACATCACCCAAGAATTAATTTTTGATCCTAAGAAGACTATACTGGTTCAACTGGAAAAGCTAAATATACCTAAGACCAGTTATACCTGATGGGAGACAGCAACTTAGAGGAAATGAGAAGGGTCAGAATCTCAAGTTATTTTGTTGAATTTAAAGAAAATCCAACTTACCTTTGTTCCTCTTCAAGCTCTTCTTTGGTCATCATTGTTTTATACTGGTTTCCTCTCAGTTTTCCAGGACTATATTTAAAAGAGAACTTTTCATCTGCTACAAGAAAATGAGAGAAAGAAGAGAAAGGCTATTTGCTGTGGTGAAGTTATTAACATACTGAAACATGTTATTTTTAAAATCACATTTTGGTCAATCTCCTTGTTCTTTTTCTCCTTCAGTTATGTTCTCATCTCATCTCATCAGATTTGGGGATTTGGACAAGAGAAAGAACTGGAATTATAGAAAGGTTCCCAATAATGAAAATCATTTGTATTAAAAACAGAGTATGTCCCAAATCATTGTATATATCATGATTACATAAACTATAGCATGTAATACAATGTCTGAATCTAATTTCTGTATTAATATGGATCACTGTTAATGCTACTAGCTGGTCACAAATCGATGGAAATCATCCATTCTTCTTTTTCATCATCTGATAAGAACAGAATTTTTATGATGTATGTTGGGATTTTGCTCTTTTCTTCATGTAATAACAACAAATTATGTTTCCTGATCCCCCTAAATCTGCTCTCATTTAAGTGTTATAATAAACCAAAACCCAGCCAGAGATTTTACCTCTTTTTCGTATTCTAAATCACTGCTTCACAGTAAGATTGGATTCAGTTATTATTATTTATTAGATTTATTTGCTGCTCCTCTGGGCCTCGAGATGAAAACCCCAAACCAAGGAGATGTAGCTGTGCTTTTTTTAGTGGAAAGACAGTGGTGGTGAATGTCATTCTTAAAACTTTTATTTGCAACAACAGTGTTGATACCATGGTTGTCAAAGCGGTTCAGTGCTGTTTTCACCATTAGAGTCTGAATAATGCAGCTAATCTGAGTACACAAATATGCCATAACATTAGCAGCATTAATGACATAACTGTCAGCAATTTGCAACTCGTTTGAAAAAAATACAGAGCCATCAAATAGGATTTTGCTCCTAATCTGTAATAAGCTTTAGCCAGAAATGACATGTAATTTTCATGAAAGGTCTGAGCACTGTTGCCCTTGGGATCACTAGGATGCAGATGGGAAGGAAGCACTTTGTGCAGTATTTATTTAGCACTTAGCAAGGTTATCTTGCCACAATATCTACAAATTGTGGGGACCCTGGGAACCGAAAGGAAAAAGCCAATTTTAACCATCCAAATTTAATTTGATGTTAAGGTTGTGAGCAAAGTTTACACAGACAAAATGGCATCTTCTACACAGATGGTAATATCAGCAAACTTGGGGGTAAGCCTAAAGAAATATAATATTTTAAAAAATATTCAAAAAGCCAACACTGGGCATATTCAAGTGCCATGAAAAACTGTTGGGAAAGAAATGGGTGAGAAGACATGGGGGCATGGCTGATCAAGTGCAAACAAGAGCAAACACCATTCCTATGTTTAGTCGTACTGTAGGTCCCATATGCGTACATACAAAATGTACAGAGTGGACATTATGCTTATCCTATTAGGCATCGCCTTTTGAGAAGTTTATAATCTCTGGAGAAAATCTCTAATGCTGGGAAAGATAGAAGGAAAGAAAGGAAAAGGATTATCAATTATAGCAGATGAATGTGATGAATGGGAAAGACATTTTTTTTGAAGAAGACCTGTCTATGTGGTAGCTAAGAGTTGACAGCAATTTGATGGCACTTAATCCCACTCTTGTCAAAGATGTTGAAACTCTGGAAACAGTTCAGAGAAGAGCAGTAACAATGATGAGGGGACTGGAGGCTAAAATATACTAAGAACAGTTACAGCATTTGGGTATATCTAGTCTAATGAAAAGAAGGACTAGGGAGGCATGATAGCAATGTTTCAATGTTTGAGGAGCTCCTACAAATAAGGAGGGGCGGAGTGTCAAACTATTTTCCAAAGCACCAAAAAGCAAGATGAGAAACAATGGCTGGAAACTATCCTAGAGGAGAAGCAAACTAGAACTAAGGAGAAATTTCCTAATGGTGAGAGCAATCAAACAATGAAACAACTTGCCTTTAGAGGTTGTAGGTGCTCCATCACTGCAGGCTTTTAAAAAGAGACTGGACAATCATTTGTCTAAAATGGTATAGGGTCTCCTGTTCAAGCAGGGGGTTGGACTAGAAGACCTCCAAGGTCCTTTCAACTCTTATTATTCTATGTTCTAATTAATCAGCAAGTTCAATCTGCTGCAAGGCTGTACCATCTCACCCCAGACTGTCAGAATAAATTTAGGATTTACTTTTATTACTATTTACCAAGTTTCTGATTCCCCTAGCAAAATTTTGTACAGTTTGATTCATATTAGACATCAAGTGAAAGACCTTTAATATGCCTCTTTATAGTAGGGTGTTAGGCTGTAAATAATACAATGTGAGTAATTCCCATTGATTCTCATAGGCCTCAGTACTGAATTTACTTGGATTTTTATACTCTGTAAATGGCTTCCACAATTATTATTTTAATATCACTGTTCTACATTGTTTGAATTTCTAATTGGTAGCTTTGTTTAAGAATGCTGCAGAAATAGCAATAAGAAGTTTATGGTGTCTTAAAAATGTAAAACATTCTGAGTTTGAGCTACCTCATAGTACAAAACAGGCTGTTCCAACTTCACTGGAAGGGTTCCAATCTTAAAATAACTTTTAAAATAATGGTTAGTCAGAACACATCTAATGAGACAGCAACAATTTGATTCAAGCTTAGAACAGAGCTGAAACACAATGTACACCTGTCCTGAAAAACAAACTTTATCAGAGCATTATAACCCATCAAATGGGGAACTACATATAAATATCCTATTGTGTAAACAAAGTGATTGTTAATTTGAGTTTAGGGTTTAGCACAGAACAACCAGCAATTTCTTAGCCTCTTTTTTTTGGTGGCCTTTAGAACTGAAGGACTACTGTGAAAGAAGATGGCTATAACTAGCAGTCAGCATGAGTTTGTTAAAACAGATCATGTCAAACCAATCTTATTTTATTCTTCAACAAGTGACTGAATTAGTAGACCAGCAAAATACTGTGGACATAATATACTTAAGACTTCAGCAAGGCATTCGACAAAGTAGACCACAACTTACTTCTTGGTAAGCTAGAAAAAAGTGGGATAGATAGCATCACTACCAGATAGATTCGAAACTGGCTGACAAACCATACTCAATGAGTAGTCCTTAATGGATCTAAGTCTACATGGAGGGAAGTAAGCAGTGGGATGCCACAAGGTTCCATCTTAGGCCCAGTACTCCCCAATATCTTCATAAACAACTTAGATGAGGAAATAGAAGGGGAACTTACCAAATTTGCAGGTGATACTAAGCTGGTAAGAATAGCTAACACCCTAGAAGATAGGCTCAAGATCCAGGTGGATCTTGACAAACTTGAACACTGGGCCCTATCTAACAAAATGAAATTCAATGTAGAGAAAAGTAAAGTCCTACACTTTGGCAAGAAAAACCAAAAGTACACATATAGACTGGTTGAAACCAGGCTTAATAGCAGTAAGTGTGAGAGGGATCTTGGAGTCTTAGCGGACAACCAGCTAAATATGAGCCAGCAATGTGCAGTAGCAGCCAAAAAAAGACAATGCAATCCTAAATTGCATTAACAGAGGGATACAATCAAGATCAAGTGAGGTACTAATACCACTCTATAAAGCCTTAGTAAGACTACACCTAGAGTACTGCATTCAGTTTTGGTCACCACACTATAAAATAAGATGTTGAGAGTTTAGACAAAGTGCAGAGAAGAGTAACCAGGATGATTAGGGGATTGGAGACTAAAACATATGAAGAACGGTTACGGGATCTGGGCATGGCTAGTCTAGTGAAGAGAAGGACCAGGAGACACAATAGCAGTGTTCCAATTTTTGAGGGGCTGCCACAGAGAGGAAGGGGTCAAGCTATTTCCTAAAGCATCCGAAGGCCAGACAAGGAATAATGGATGGAAACTGAACAAGGAAAGATTCAACCTAGAAACAAGGAGAAATTTTCTGATAGTGAGAACAATCAACCAATGAAACAGCTTGCCCTAGGAAGTTGTGGGAGTTTCATCACTTGTGACTTTCAGAAATGGTATAGCCTCCTGCCTAGGTGGAGGTTGGACTACTAGATGATTTACAAGGTCTCTTCTAACTCTGTTAATCTGTAATCTACATGGCTAAGGTGATTTAAGTCACAGAAAATGAACAAGGGTGAATATATATTTCCCAGGATAGTGTTCAACCCAATCTACCCAGATTGGATCCTGAAAAATAAAGAAGGACTGAACTGTAAAACAAAGATATGAAAAAAACATCTGAAGAGATTTGAGAAAATCGTGTTTGGATGGAATTCAAAGAGGATTCATAAAAAGAGAAAAAGAAGCAGCTCTGGAGTCCCATAACTGCGTGTGACATGGAAGTGTAGACTTCTATAAGCCTTAAAAATGGAAATTATATTCCAAGATCTACTGTAAACTGCATCTCCTGGCAGAATGAACTCTTATCTGAATAATAAGTATGTTATTTGAATAAGCCACTGCTGAGTTCTTACAATGTGCTAAGCCAGAATATACAAAATATGATGGCTGGATTTATACAATGTGGTAAAAGCAAACAGAACAAAGGTGATTATGGTTTGTTATGAGTAGTAAAATAGGCATATCATAACTAGGTTGCAAAAATCTAGATGATCACTAAATGGCTGCAGATACAGTAGTCTTCTCTATTTCTTTGGTGTCATTGTATGGTTATCTTTGCAGCCCATACATAGTACAATTACTAGGAATGGAGGCGTTTTGACTTTGAATCCTAGGAGCTGCAATCTAACACATCTTGACAGAACTAGTTGAGGAAGACTGATGCAATTGATATGGATACAGTACTAAAATGTCAGATGGAAATCAACTGTATCTGATTTGGGCTGGGGAAGAATCATGTCTCTAGGACTTAGATGAATGAGGTCAATAGCTGTATCAAGTGCTGATTGTTCTCCATCTGTCACCCCAGCAACTAATTTTAACACCAAATTAAAAACCAGTCCACTTGTAGTGAAATCAGTCAACATGGAAACAATTTAGATTGCTCCAGACCCTTTTAAATGTATTAAATAGGTTATAGGCCTCTTGCATTGCCTGTTTCTAATTTAATGCCACAATTCTTTCTCTTTTAAATACAATACAAAAGCTCCCCTCTATTAACATCACAACCCCACTTCTACCATTTTGTGCAAAGCTGAAATTATCCTTCAAGGGCATACAGTTTGCTAAATTTAGTTGATGTGCTCTTCGAGCTGGCGAAGGAAGAAATCCTCATTCATTCAGTCCTGCCTTCATCTAAATTTCAGTATGCCTTTTCAAATTCTAAACTTGCTAAGTGTGTAATGGGAGTGAAATGACCTACTTTAAACAAAGCATCTGGAAAGAGACATTTTTAAAGACATACCTACTCTCCATTCATTAAAAGCCTGTAAGAAGACACATCATTTCTTTCAAAGATCATTTCCTTGCAGCCATATTTTCAACAGAGAGCTTTAACAGAAAGACTTCTTACATATTGTCCCTTATGCTATTACACCTGTTTACTCAGAAGTAAATCAGATCAGCAGCACTTATACAGACTGTTCTATAACCTAAATACAATAGTGGATTTTCTTCTGTTGAAGCTGGATTCCAGCTCACGTTCAAAATCAGCCAAGATAAAAATATTCCTATTTTAAAAATTAACAAAAATTAAAACAAAGGAACCATTAGGGACAGATTCATTTAAAACAGATGCTTACTATTGTGGCTCCTACAGAAGTAGACATAATAAGATGGCTTGTTGATGTATAATTGAAAATATGATGTATGTATAATTGAAAATATGATGTAAGGAAAATGCATAATAAAAATATTTTAAAAAGTAGACATAATAAAATGGATTAAGGAAGTGCAACATTGGCTATCTCATCTTTTAAAATCCATGTAACAGCCAATCCTGTGAATGTATCTGAATTATATAACTTCTCATTTGAGGAATATATCAGTTGATACAGCTATAACAGTAGAGTCCAAAGATTTGATAGGATATCCAGAAAACAAAACCCCTTAAAATTTCCTCTGCCATTTCACACCATCAGTATCACCTCATTTATCCTTTGATGTGCAAACATTACCTGATGCTGAGCTCTGATAATCAAAATTAGATGTTCGTTCTTTCTTTTTCATTTAACAATTCATTGCACCTCAAGTAATCTGTTCCAAATGTAATCTTTGGAATCACATCTTGCTAAACACTATTTAGAAATGGTAACAGAAGAGAATATTGGCATATTTGAATATTTAGGGTTGAAATTGGGAATCCTTGGTGTTCTCTGAGCTTGATTGTTTGCTTGCAGGCATTTCCTTACCCAGTTAGGTAACTTCGTCAATGGGAGTGGATGTGGAGTTTGTTCCCTGTTTATGTACAGTAGCTTGCATTGTCGATGTAGGTGGGGGTTTGCTTTTCTCCTTGATAATTCCTTGATTAGGATATTGTTTGTCTGGTGTTAATCCTGCTTACAGTATCTGGTGATGGCTGCTAAAGAGAATGTGTTCTGGTCTTTTTCTTTTCTTCTTAGCTTTTTTCACTGATTCTTTTGAATGCTGTGTGAATGTGGTTTATCTCTATGTTTCTACTTCTATTATTTGAATGACAAGCTTCCTAGAATTCCCTAATAGTACTGGATTTAGCTTGATCTTACAATGTCAGTAATAAGATGTCAGTGTAAGATGGGAGTACCAGACCATCTTATTTGTCTCTTGAGAAGCCTATATCGGGTAAAGAAGCAACATTGAGAACTGGACACAGAACCACTGATTGGTTCAAAATTGAGAAAGGAGTTCGGCAAGGCTGTATACTGTCACCCTGCCTATTTAACTTATATGCAGAGCACATGATGAGAAAGGCAGAGCTAGATGAATCACAAGTTGGAATTAAGATTGCTGGGAGAAATATCCACAACCTCAGTTATGCAGATGGTACCACTCTAATGGCAGAAAGCGAAGAGGAACTAAAGAGCTTCTTGATGAGGGTGAAGGAAGAGAGTGCAAAAGTTGGCTTGAAACTCAACATTAAGAAAACTAAGATCATGGCATCCGGCCCTCTCAATTCCTGGAAAATAGATGAGAAAGAAATGTGGGTAGTAACTGCTTTTATTTTCCTGGGCTCCAAGATCACCACAGATGGGGACTACAGCCAAGAAATTAAAAATCGCTTGCTCCTAGGGCGGAAAGCTATGGTAAATCTAGACAGCATACTAAAAAGCAGAGACATCACCCTGCCAATAAAAGTACATATAATCAAGGCTACGGTTTTCCCAGTTGCAATGTATGGCTGTGAAAGTTGGACCATAAGAAAGGCTGAGCCCCCAAAATCGAGGCCTTTGAACTATGGTTCTGGAGAAGACTCCTGCAAGTCCCTTGACTGCAAGACGATCAAACCGGTCAGTCCTACAAGAGATCAACCCTGACTGCTTTTTAGAAGGCCAAATCCTAAAGGTGAAACTCAGATACTTTGGCCACCTAATGAGAAGGAAGGACTCACTGGAGAAGAGCCTAATGCTGGGAAAGATTGAGGGCAATAGAAGAAGGGGACAGCAGAGAATAAGGTGGCTGGATGGAGTCACTGAAGCAATGAGTGTGAGCTTAAATGGACTCCAGAAGATGGTAGAGGAATGTCAAAGTGAAAAAATCAGCTTCCATAAAGTAGAGGTGCTGGACCGTGCTTTTTTTTGCTGTTTACTTTTATTAAAATAAAACCCAAAAAACAAACTAGGAAGTACAGAAAAAGTAAATAGAGAGAACTTTTTTTTTCTTATTTTTTTAAGTATGCGCAGTAAATCAGACATCACGAAGACACCCATATCTTAGTTGCTATAGAAACATGATAACAATATTCTAACAGGCTCTGGACGCTTAGCAGACAAATTAAAAAGAACGTAGTGACAAGGAAGGCATGGAGAAACATTGTCCATGGGGTTGCGATGGGTTGGACATGACTTTGTGACTAACAACAACAAAGATGTCAGTTTCCCAATTGAAAGTATGGTTGAATTTGTCCAGTATTGTGAGATTAAAGAGTTTTTCATCATGTCTTCTGAATTTTAGTTGATGTCCATGGATGCTTCATGCTAGTCTCCTCATTAACTGTTCTACTAAGAGGATATTACAGTCTTTACCCTGTATGTTTTAGATCATTCTTTTTTCTTCTTCTTGGACTACTGGATCTTTTGATTTCCTCAAGATGTTTTAGAGGCCTTTAACTTGGTTTGTGTGCTATGATGATGCCATGTGTTTGTAACAGTCTGCTGGTTGTTTTTGATACGTTTTTGATTTATGTCAGTGTTAACTTTTTCATAGCTTGTGTTGATTGCACTGTAGTGGGCTGAATGGTCAGGCATTTTTGAAAGTTGCCTGAGCATCAATTTTGTTGGAAGATGTTGTTATAGGCAGTCTATTATCTTTTTGTAGAGTTCCCTGAAAGCAGGGATTAACATCAAACAAACAATCACATAGAAACATTAGCCTGATCAAGGAATTACCAAAGAGAAAATCATATCCAGCAACACTGGCAGGGAAAGCTATTGCATATAAACAGGGATCAAAGCCTACAGTCACTTACATTGATATTGTTGCCTAGTCAGGTAATGAAACATCTGCAAGCAAATAATCAGGCTCAAAGAATACCAGGGACTCCACAGAAGTGGAAAATTTTGAGAAACTGAAATTCTCACATCTGCAGGAGAGGGATCACTAGACCAATCAGCTCCCCAGTTCTGGAATCTACCATGAATGTGCTGAACTACTGAGTTCTGACTCTTCCCCCCCACCCCCCTAAATTAAAGGTTGAGAAAGTGTAATTCAGTAAGTGTGATTTTTCTTGGGAAAAGAATGTGCCTCAGTCACAGGGCAAATATTTTGCATGCATGGCTGAATATCCTGTTATATTTGCCAAGTTATTAGAAAGGCTGGATTTCATACCAGACAATAGAAATGCCTTTGCTGAAAACCCTGGAATTAGCCAATGGAAACAATTCTGGGCCACATGATAAGCGATTGATTTCTTCCAAATGCCATATGGCTTCTTCTATCTTATTTAGAAAAAATGATCTTGCACTTTTTCTTGCTACATATGAACACTTTCCTGGCTTGGAAATGAGAAATATTACTTTGCTCCCGTGTATCAAAATGAGAATTAAGATATATGAAGATGGTCAATGAGCAATATGGCAATTTTTTCTTCTCTAAAAGATGGTCTTGCTATAGACTGTGTTCCTCCTCCTCTATAAAACAGAATATGTGGATGAAGTGTTAGAACTGTAATCTGCCAATAGGTTTATAGCCGTAAAATACTGAAGGAAAATGGGGCAAGGAAGCATAGTTCCTGTCTGTATTCTTCCACCCCTTTCAGCGAAAAACCCCCCACATTTACAATATAATAATTCACAATATGGTAATTTATCAATCTTTTCAGGTAGGACTTAGAAATCTGTTTCAAATGATTGGCTTGCCCTGAAGATTTTTGATTCATAGCATAAAGTTTACTAACAGAATGTATCGTTCTGCAAAGAGTTAAGTCCTCAAGATAAGTTTATCTATACCAGTAATCACCAACCAGTGGGCCACTGGTGGGCCGTGAGAAAATTTTGGTGGGCCGCAGAAAAATCTCATCCCCAGAGCACCCCCACAAAACAATTAATCCAGACTGCGCAGAAACACAAGGCTGTGTCGCCCACATGGCCCGCTGAAACCCTCCCCGCCCACTCACTCCTTACCTTGTAAACTTGCCTGCTAAATTGCTATTTTTCCTTTTTCCGACCATCATCTGTTCTGCTGTGCAGCAGACTTAGATTAGCTAGGAAGCAGGAAATGGTTGGATTTCTTGCTTTCTAGCTAGTCTTTAGATCTTTGGCTCAGCACAGCCAAACCTCCCTTAGGACTGAAGGTTTGCTTGCAAGCAAATTCAGCGCAGATTCGCAAGCAAATTTGAGAGATGAGCTAGCCGATGGCAGATAGATAGATCACTGAATGATTCTGTGAGCAACTCAATCTGCCTGCTTTGCCTGATTTTGGGTAAAAGTTGCTCTTTTTATAAAAAAATCAATATTTACATGCATGGTGTGTTGTGAGTTAGTTTTGTGAGTTTGCTTGCTAGCAAATTTTAAGAGTTTCCTTGCAAGCAAATGTTATGTAACAGACTGAGCTAGCCAATGGCAGATAGATAGATAGATCTCTGAATGAATCTGTGATTCTGTGAGCAACTCAATCTGCCTGCTTTGCCTGATTTTGGGTAAAAGTTGCTCTTTTTTATAAAAAATTCAATATTTATATAAATATTTATAATATTTACATACAAGCCATGCCCAGCCAGTCACATGACCACCAAGCCACACCCACAAATTAGGCCATGCCCACTGAACCGGTTAATATCCCTGAGATCTAAAATTATGAGTTTGTGGTCCCTGAGGTCCAAAAGGTTGGCGACCCCTGATCTATACTATACTTTTAATGAAGTCACCGAGATTGTTTGTACTGTTTGGATGTGCACTACTGGAGTCAGCAAACACATGGTCTGGATCAGAAAGCCCTTGTACAAATTTCCTAAACTGAGCTTTCTGGCCCAAAACCACAATTATTTGTTGTTTGTAGGAAACACAACTGAATGTATTTCAGTTGGCAAAATATCTTGAGTCAGCCCTAGAAATAGCCTTGAACACTATCTCTCACTCTTACCTACAAGGCTGGAGATTATGATAAAAAAATTAGCAGCCTCTAGATGTAGCCTTCTGAACTCTGCAGAGAAAATATATTTGGCTAGTGCAGCTAGTGTGCGGGATGACAAATCTACAATTCCTAGCTATAATAGCCATTGGCATCAGTTGGCCAAATTTACTACTTTATTATTATTATTACCTTTATTGTCAGAGTACAACACGTGTACAATGAGATTGGCTGAACCTGCCTTTGTGCAACCCCTCCAACACAACTCACAGTGAGGACAGAAGTCCCTAACCCAGTACCAATCTTATTACACTATGTGATCTTGTTGCACAATATGCCTTTAGTCAAAACTTGCCTTCTCACATCTGAGCTCTAACAATTAGTTGAAGGACAAGTGAAGCTATTACTTTCCTTTACTTGTTTCACGTTAAAAGTGTAAGGAGAGCATCATTCTATGATCTTCTCATTGAGGCAGGGCTGGAGTCAGCATCAAGGACTATGTAGTTTATGCCAGCATATTCTTCCACCAGATCAAGGGCTGGACGAAGCACTTTAACATTTCTTTCAAGAAAAAAGTCTATAGTGTTGCATTTTTCTTAAGATTGAGAATGTATCTGCTCTTAAGTTCATATGACATAATTTAGGTCTAAGTATTAACACTTGCTTTTCTAGCAGTTTTTTTTTTCCTATCGTGCATTTTCTAAACGAATGGATGAATAAATGACAAAAAATAACTCTTCTTTCAATTTTCATTAACAATATTAAATATTAGGGCTTAAACTGACCTTGTTTGCGTTAATTGGTATCTCCCATGTCTAACAACATTCCAGATATTAAAAAACCCCAAACTTACCATCTTCAGTCCCAGGTTCCTTTACTACTAGTTTCTCATTTTCTGATTCTTGATCTTCCTCCTAAAACAGAAACATTAAACATAAAACTATTGCTTAACTATCAGCAACAAAATCTCCCTGCAAACCAACCCAAATCATGTATATCAACTGAAATTACGGACAGAACTTTAGCTGGAAATCAGGAAAAGATGCTATAATAATTCTTGCTTAAAGAAGCTCTGAATTTGCCTATATTTCCCCCCAGATGTTCTTGTGGATTTGCAATATTTATTAGAATTTTTGTCTTTTTTGAACCCATCATCATTTTTTTCAAAACAAGAGGACTCTAAGGATAAACATTTAGTTCTGTATCTGCACATACTTATTTTCACACATCTGTTGGCTGACATGTACATTTTTTTTTTTTTCAAATTGTCCTGCTTCCCATCTGTTGTTACTATATAAGACATATATCCACCTTTACTCTTAGATTCTTAATCCCATCTTTTCTACTATGGGTTGTTTTGACCACCCTTTCCCACTTAAATGTATATACATTCCCACTCTCCACATAATACTCACATGCTTCAGGAACTTAGGGTTACTTCCATTTTTTCCTCAAGAATAACATTTTTTTGCACCACAGTAGCATTGTATCATGGAAGCATTATGAACACTCAGCTGCTTGTGGGCATAAACTCAAGAAGCACTTGCCTATCAGAGGCAGGGAACTATGGCTCCTTTATGACCTGTGGACTTCAACTCCCAGAATTCCTGAGCCAGCCATGTCTCAAAAGAGACATAAATGCTAATAAGTCTGAGCCATGCTGGCTCAGGGATTCTGGGAGTTGAAGTCCACAGGTCTCAAAGGGGCCATAGGTCTGTTGTGGTTCACTGGCAGTCGGTGCAGACTGCAGTGGAATCGGATAGTGGGGAAGAAAGGGAATCAGTCAGGGAGCCTGGGGGGGACTCGGACGAGGGTCCTGTATCTGATGCAGGGATGGGGCCAAGACCATCTGGGAGTGAGGTGCTGCCTTCGAAGCTTTCGGAATCTGGCAGCAATGAAGCAGAGGACCCTGGGAAGCCTGTTCCCAGTGCGCGTGTGTGCAGAGTTGCTAGAAGGCGAGAGCAGCTGAAACAAAAGGGGCAACTCGGGAGTAAGGCTGGGAGGTGATTGCCCCTCCCATAAGGGATAAAAGTCAGGCCTCAATGAAGAAACCTTTGCAGAAAGCAAAGTAGTTTGATCAGTTCCGAGTCATCCTTAAGCTCTGCGTACTTTGGTAAATTTTTCCTTGCACTTCAGTTGGTTTCTTTTATAATTAATTGGATACTTCTGTTTTTGGCCACATTCCACAGAACTGAAAGGTGTGTGCTTATCTTGGGGCTGTTTTAAGATTAGTTTTGGCTGGGAATGAAAACAATTCCCAGCGCTGCAATAAAATAAGTTTTGCCTTTTGTGATTAATTACGTTGGATGAAGCCTGGGTCAGAACAAAGTCCCCACCCCTGGTCTATACTGATAGGAAAGGCAGTGTATTAGAATCAGGCTGGAGTTCAAAACTCAAGGACCACTTTGCTAAAGCTGGTCACAATCTGGTCAGCTCTTGCACGAAAAGAGCCCAAACAGCCCTTGTGTTATTTTTGGAATTCCGTGGAAGAATGGTAAGCAGGCGATAATAATCTGATTAAGCCTTCTCCAATCTGTCCTCCTCCAGCTGTTTGGGTCCAAGCCTCTCAGAGCTGGAGCAAGCTAACAAGCTAGGCAATCAATAATACTTAATGCTTACTAAATGCTTACTACTCCATTGGTTGGATTTGTTTGACTCTAAACTACCATCACTAGATGTTTATTTATGCAACCTGAAAAAAAATACTTTAAAATTATATGGGCATGATGAATAATTTCAAAAAGAATGAAAGCAGAAAAGAAAAAGTCATCTTTTCACCAACCTGAAAACTGAGCCCCCCTGCAATTTTGTACTTAGGCTGCAATGCACATTTACATTGATTTTTTTTTAAATTCCCTTTCTTGTTTTTGGTTATTCTGGTTATTTCACATTACACAGGGGCAAGATAGTTATGAAGGGAAGGGCCATAATTAGGGTTGGGTCAAATGAAGAGAACATGCTGAAGATGGAGAAGGTTTGATATCTACAGGGAAAGCTTCTTCTCTGACATTCTGGAATGTAGCAATAGTTTCCCTCATGATATAAATCAACTTCCATCATCCTGTGAAGAGCTGGGATTCTATTATGAAGCATCTCTTCCATCCCTAGTTCAGTGATCAAAGATGATATGCCACAATGTTTAAGGTGACATGCCCTATTCACTAGCACCTGACAACTATTCTTGAAAGCATGCCCTTTTTTGAATGATTTTTGGAGGCTATGCAGGCCATATGAGAATGGGGTATATTCTTGTATGGCATCCAGACACTCTGGAACTCATACAAGAGGGCTGCAAAAGAGCACAGGAGCACCCAAAAATCATGCAAGAACAGTTTGCTTTCATAGGGTGTTTGGAGGCTGCAGATGCCACAGAAGAGCATTCTCTGAAGCTGCTTCAAGAATGAAGTCCTTGTGCAACCCAGAGGAATCTTGGGTAGCCTCAGGGGCCTGTCAACAGAAAGAGGACACCGCCTGAAAGTAAGTGGTACAAGGCAGATCCTGGGGATCACATACGATTGGATTGAACTTTTTAAAATAAATATGTAAAGAATTGTTTCTCTTTTGTTTGGCGATATGCGCGAGACATACCAGCAGAGTCAAGTTAGGCATTTTCTGAATTGTTGGCACATCAAGCAAAGAGGTTCACCAACACTGTCTTGGGTATTTCCAAGCCTGGAGTGATTTCTTCTTTCCTGTTTGAAATCTATGGTTATTAGAGCAAGGAAATAAATGTGCAAAGGTTCCTCAATTATTGGGTAGTTTGAAGAAAATAGTAAAAGAGAAAGGGGAACAGAGCCCTTCAAGCTGATGTTGAACTGAGAAAGAAAAAGCAGAAATTATCTGTTTCCTTTCCCTTATTTGATAGATTATTTTAGATATGCCCCCAAAACTATAGCGAGGTGGGGCCCTGACGCAACACCAATTCCTGGGATAAGAAGCATATTTTTGAGCTGGGTAGAGCTTCATATATTTCTTAAGCTGAAGAGACTGTCTCTTCATCCATGGTGAACCCTAAGAAATGAGAGCTATATGAGAACTACATAGGCATGAGATTGAAACTAGATATCACAAGATTCTTTAGGGAATGCTTCAACCATTTTAATTCAAGGTGTATTTGCACATAGTCTGGCTCCAAATTTACAATTAGAGAGATGACTCTAGCTAGTAGCATCTCAGTGCACCAATCTATTCATTTTCTTTCATACTCAACACAAACACATAAGTAGGGGTATGTATGCACACATATGCATTCGCTTTTTCATTGATATTTAGGTGCTAGATTGCAAAATAAGGCAGCGTTGTACTTATTTTTCCTGTGACCATGGAAAAGAGCAAAACAGTCAATCAGATTCCAGATGATGGGTGGGCCTGCTTCTTTCTCAGCACCTTGAATTTCCCTGGTTGAATTAAGTGGTGGCCTGACAGCTTCCACCATTTCCTAGATTTGCCCAGGAGGGTGTGCACAGAGAGGACCACCAGAGGAGACTGTCACTTCCAGTTAAAAGGACAAAATCAAGATGGAAAAGAAGCCAAGAGCAGAAGGGAAGAGCCCTAGGCTGTTATCAAGATGTGATAAAACAGACATATTCTTTGCACCAAATGTCTTGGGAATTTAAAAAGCCATTTTATAAAAACCAGGAATTTCTACTGTTATTTCTAGCTCAGAAATCAGGGTAAAGGGTGTCCACCAGGGAAAAATGTATATTATTCACTAGCCTTCTTCATTGCAGTTTGCATTCAGTGCTCTTTAACTCACCAAACCCAGCATCACTACAACCTATACAATCATATCTATTTTAATTAACATTTCCAAAAACAAGCTCCTTTTGCCTCTTCGTTCACTTCTTATGAAGTCCATATTTGAGGGAAACAAAGTTGTGACCCACCCTGAGCTGCCTTTGTTCAGAAGAGCTGCATTACAACTCCTATGGTTTCTCCTCACTATAGTCAATGCTTTTTCTGGGAGCAATCATTAGGGAGTGAATCCACATTGAGAAATGTGAGTTGCTTTATACCAGAGGTCTCCAAATTTAGCAACTTTTAAGACTTGTGGACTTCAACTCCCAGGATTCTCCAGCCAGCTATGGAGAATTCTGGGAATTGAAGTTCACAAGTCTTAAAGTTGCCAAGTTTGGAGACCTCTGGTTTATACTGAGCTGAACTGACACTTCTGTCTGTAGTTACTCTAGTTCAAGTCTCCATCCTTACCTGGAGATGGCAACAACTGATGGTGAGTTTTTCTGCATATTCAGGCTATTTTCTGCATATTCAGAGCTAGAATGAAAATTGTCTTGGGAGAAGGTTCAGATGGGTCCTTGTTATTAAGTGTACCTACTTATTATTTATTTATTTAGAGGATGTATATGGCCGCCCACGCACATTCAGTGTTTCTAGGTGGTTTACAAACAATAAAAACCTGGTATACAAAGGGTAAAAAAAAGTACCTAGGTCATAGAAAAAAGATCTCAAAATCACGGGTTTTGATGTCTATTAATGGTATAATAAATATCACTTGCCTTATTATGCATTTGTAAAACTAACAGTCTTTTATTAATTTTGATGAGTTATGAAACTTTTAAAAAAGAAAATGGCTGGGCTAACTAGCTGAACTAGACATCCTTGTCTGGCAGGGCCATAAACAGAACTTTATGGTTAATGGGTCTGTTATTAGAAGCCACCTAATAGGTATAATAAGAATTTGGGTTCAGTAACTAAATTTGAACCCCTCTAAACCTTTCTGAGCATGTTGGTTCCAGCCGGTCCCACGTGGATGCCAACACCACAGTAGCCACATTGTTAAGCTTCTCTTTGTGGATTGAGCTTAGCAACATTCATAATGGACGCCTGAGTCATCTGTTTATAATTTTCTGTTTTGCAAGGAGTCATAGATATTGCTGCAGAACTGCCAGCTGAGTGTATTTGAGTATCATCTACTTCTATCTATCTATCTATCTATCTATCTATCTATCTATCTATCTATCTATCTATCTATCTATCTATCTATCTATCTATCTATCTATCTATCTATCTATTTATAGGATTTCTATACCGCCCTTCTCCCTAGGGACTCAGGGCGGTGTACAGCCAAATCCAGACCCCAAAAGACAATACAAAAATTAAAAAAGAATTAAATACTGGCTGATTACATTAGTAAAACCCACCCCCCCAACTTTAAAACCCAATTAAAATCCAAAATTCGGAGACAATTTAAAACTACCTCAGCCCAGGCCAGCCTGCTCAAAGAGCCAGGTCTTCAACGCGCGCCTGAAGGCCCTCAGGTCCGTGCTGGTACGAAGTTCCGGTGGCAGAGTGTTCCAGAGGGCAGGGGCCCCCACAGAGAAGGCCCTACTCCTCGGGGCCGCCAGACGACACATAGCGGCCGATGGCACCCGGAGAAGGCCCTCCCTGTGGGAACGCACCGGCCTGCTGGAGATCACCGGTAGAATGCGGTCCTGCAGATAACCTGGCCCAATGCCATGATTTGCCCTAAAGGTCAAAACTAGAACCTTAAAGCGAACTCGGAGAGCCACTGGCAACCAATGCAGCTCACGCAGGAGAGGGGTCACATGGGTGCTACGTGACGCCCCCATGATCACCCGCGCGGCCGCATTCTGCACCAGTTGGAGTCTCCGAGTGCTCCCCGCAGGGAGCCCCATGTAGAGGGCATTACAATAGTCCAGGCGAGAGGTGACAAGGGCCTGAGTGACCGTGCGCAGGGCGCCCCGATCCAGAAAGGGCCGCAACCGGTAGATCCGACGGATCTGATAAAACGCCCCCCTGGAGACGGCCGCAATATGATGTTCAAGCGACAGCCGTACATCCAGGAGGACTCCCAGATTGCGAGCCCTCTCTGTGGGGGGCAAAATTTCCCTCCCAATAGCTAGCGAAGGTGTCAGCTGGCTATATCGGGGCGCCGGGAACCACAGCCACTCGGTCTTGGATGGGTTGAGCCGGAGCCTGTTCCCGTCCATCCAATCCCGCACGGCCTCCAGGCACCGGGACATAGCCCCCACAGCATCGTTGGGGTGGTCCGGGGTGGAGATGTACAATTGGGTGTCATCTGCATACATCTCCAAGACCACGGATGATCTCACCCAGCGGCTTCATATAGATGTTGAACAAGAGAGGGGAGAGGACCGACCCCTGAGGCACCCCACAAACCAGGGGCCCAGAGGTGGACCTCTCCCCTCCCGCCAACACAAATTGCGAGCGGTTGGAGAGGAAGGAGGAAAACCATCGAAGGACGGTTCCCCCAATCCCCAACCCCTCCAGCCGTCACAATAGGATACTATGGTCGATAGTATCAAAAGCCGCCGAGAGATCTAATAGGACCAGGACAGAGGAGAACCCTCTGTCACGGGCCCTCCAGAGATCATCGACCAACGCGACCAATGCCGTCTCAGTGCTATGTCCAGGCCTGAAATCCGATTGGAATGGATCGAGGTAAGTCGTTTCCTCCAGGTACTGAGGGAGCTGACGTGCCACCACGCTCTTCGCCACAAAGGGAAGATTGGAGACTGGACGATAGTTGTTTAAAACAGCTGGATCCAAGGAAGGCTTCTTGAAGAGGGGCCGCACCACCGCCATCTTCAAGGCGGTAGGAAGCGACCCCTCTCTCAAAGAAGCGTTGATAATCCCCTGGAGCCAGCCTTGTGTCGTCTCCCTGGCGGCTGAAACCAGCCAGGAAGGGCACGGGTCCAATAAACAGGTGGTGGCATTCAGACCCCCCAGCAGTCTGTCCAAGCCCTCAGCGGTCACAGGATCGAACTCCCCCCAGATAACATTCACAAGACCTGCCCCGGACACCTCCCCCGGGACCATCCAATTGGAGTCGAGCCCCTCCCGAATCTGAGCGATTTTGTCGTGCAGAAATCAAGAAAACTCCTCTGCCCTGCCCTGCAAGAGGTCATCCCGCGCTCTCGGTTCAAGTAGAGAGCGGGTCACTCTAAACAGGGCGGCAGGCTGATTTCCTGCTGACGCAATAAGGGCGGAGAAATACAAAGATTTCGCCGCCCCTATCGCCACAAGGTAAGTCTTAATATAAGATCTCACCTGTGTTCGGTCAGACTCAGAACGGCTCGCCCTCCAAGTGCTCTCTAGACGTCTTTTCCGGCACTTCATCTCCCATAGCTCCTCCGTATACCACGGAGCCAAATGGGATCTGTGCCGGGTCAGAGGTCGCAGAGGCACAACTCGATCTAGAGCCCCGGCAGCCAACCCATCCCAGGTGGCCCCAGGTCTCCAGGCGAGCTGTGAGCCAGAGACTCAGGAAATGGCCCAAGCTCCCTCTGGAACCGCTCCGGGTCCATTAGGCGCCTGGGGCGGAACAATCTATGTGGCTCCGCCTCCCTGCGGTGGGGGGTGGCGGAACAGAAGTCCAGTCTAAGGAGGGAATGATCTGTCCATGACAAGGGTGTGATGACTAAATCCCCACAATTACAGTCATTCAACCACTGCCCAGAGACAAAAATCAGGTCCAGCATGTGTCCTCCTATGTGAGTGGGAGCAGAAACTAACTGGGTCAGGTCCATGGCCGTCATGGAAGCCAAGAACTCCCGGACCAACCCCGAGGTTTCACCGGGCGATGGCAGGTTGAAATCCCCCATGACCAAAAGCCTAGGGGTCTCAACCTCCAGCCCGGCTATTACCTTAAGGAGTCCGGGCAGGGCCGATGAGACGTGGCAGGGAGCCAGGTACGCCATCAAAAGACCCATTTGAACCCCTTGCCCCCACTTCACAAAAAGAGATTCACAGCCAGCCGTCTGAGGGACAGTGGCCTCCCTAGGACAAAGGACTTTCTTTATAAGCACCGCCACCCCACCACCCCTTCTCTGAGCCCTAGGCTGGTGAAATGCAAGGAAACCTGGTGGGCACATCTCAACCAGAGGGATACCACCCTCTGGGCCCAACCAGGTTTTGGTAACACCTACCAGGTCCGCGGCCTCCTCCTGGACCAGATCATAAATCAGGGGAGCCTTATTAACCACGGATCTGGCATTGCACAGCAACAGCCGGGTATTCAGGGCCTGAGGCTCCGGACAGCCAGGACTGCAGGATGGGTGAGGAGGGTCGGAGCGCGCTACCGCTTGCAAACATCGGGAGCGCGATCCCCTTACCGGATACGGCCCTCTACCCCCAGCATATCTACCCCTCCCAGTCACCGTGCTAATAAAATTGGCCCCCGGCACCCCACCCCCCGTCCACCATCCCAACACAGAGACCCCCGAGGCCCCCCAGGCGCGCGGACTGGCCCGGCTGCCCCCACTTCCATGCGGGCTGTCTCCCACACCCGCCCTGGATACTTCTAACCCCTTAAAAAAAGGTATAAAGGATTATCTGCTTATTAAAAGTGTTTTAATTGACCTATCTCCTCTTCACTCCTAGTTCAGTCAATTTAACCTAAAATACGTGCTAAATCACACCAGATTTTCTTATAAAAGCTTTAATTATGTTTCAAATTCAATTGCAGTTATGTTGGTGAGCATAAAAGAAAGTCAATGCTCATGATACACAAATTCAAAGTCTTGTTAGTAAATACAGAATGGGGGGGAGGAGAGAGGGTCCTGCATTATAAAACCTAATTGACCTTGGAATTCATTACTACAAACGATGATGATGGCCTCTAAGTTGGAAGAGTTTAAAAGCAGATTGGATGCACATAGAGAAGACCAACTTAACTAAGGGTGATTTCTCTTGAGATTCAATGTTACTTGGACTGGGGGGTAGCTGGCCTTCAAATCCTGAGTTCACAGAATTTCAGAAGAACAGAGCTACATTTGGATCTCCTGCTTGCAAGGACGTCAAATAGACCAATGTGAGAAATAGTAGATTATGATGGACTTTTCTCACATTCTTACAGCATAATTGACCATGACATTCATAGGAATGTGATGTGGAAAAAGTTAGTGGGGTGGGGGGACTTCCAACTGTTGCTTTACTTGTCAAAGATGGTTTTGGAATTGGATTGGAACCTATTTAAACTTTAATTTCTAAATGAAGAAACTCACAAGAGTCCCCTTGCTTATTTCCTGAAGAGGATTCTGTAAGGTAAGGTGTTGTAATATAAATGTATTTGAAGTAATAGTAATTTGTAGTGATGTATAAAAATATAGACTTTAAAAATGAAGATTGGAATTGACTTTTTTTTGTTATTGGACTATTTGTTATTGTTAAATTATTACATATAGATATAATTGGTATAAATGTGAAATTGGGAAGTTATGATAAATATACTAAATAAGTTTAATAAAGTTAAGAATATAGTTAAAATGAACTATGAGGATTGTTATAAAAAGATTAACATCAGTTTTTATGATTAATTGAATAGATTAATGTATTTGCAATAATAAACATACTAGAAAGTAATTAAGGGGGAAATACCACGTGGAATCCGGCTTAAAACGTATATGTGTTATGTAGTAATTAGGAAATTATAGTTACTAACTTACAAAGGGATAACTAAAAAGTGATATTATGATAAATCATTATTATGAATTAAAGGGGAATTAATTGAATGATGTATAAGACAAAGGGGTGGTACACTCAGATTAGTAATTAAAGGGGGAGTTTTTTCTTTTTGATATTAGAATAAGGATGGAATATTTTGAATAATGAAATAAGAGAATGCGATGAAATTGCAAATGTGACAGATAAAGTATAAAAGTATAATGAATAAAAACGAGAAATAAGAATTTTAAACATTATATAAAGAAGATACGATAATATTAAAAGAAAAATGAAATAAGCTAAGATATGAATAGAAAATATATACAATAAGTGTGAAGAATATAAGGATATTTGAGAAAATGTATAGAAATTATGTAATGTAATAATGTGATATGAAACTGAATGTGAAAGATGAGTAGATAACTAAGGTCATGTTTGTATGGAAATGTAAAAGCCTGGAACCACGCTGTTCACCAAAAGCGATGTTTTTGAAATATAAAAATAAAACACTTTTTATAAAAAAAGAGTCCCCTTGTTTATTTCCTACAAGCTTCATCCTATTGCTAACAGACCCATGGCTTCATTTTGCAGCAAGTGGTAAAGCTTCCCTAAATTCATTGCAGAAGGAAAAGACATGAGGGAGATAAAATCTTGCTATGATACACTGCTTTTTTTATATATTTAAAAAAAATGAAGTTGCAATCCCAAATACAGATATAGGTTGGAGGAAGAATCTTGCAAGCTCTTTATCCCAGAGAAGGGGTGTGAAAGGAATTTAAACCCTGAGTTTGGCAGGAGAATTAAAAAGAAAAACACTACAGGATGGAAAATAACTCTTGGCTATCATTTCTAAAGTGTGTCACATGTTGCCATTTAAGGCTTTGCTTTTTTATCCACGCCTGATGCAAGACACTGCAAGAGGAAAAGAATTCAGCTTGAAATAAAGGCCCTGCTTCACAAAGTCAGTGACATCATTTGCTGCTCCCTTTCAACCAAATCCTGCTTCTTGATCTCTTCATCATTGTAATGAAGGAAACAGCTGCTAAAGCAAACAACTTCTCAGACTATTGGAATAATCAGTGCTAATCTGGGGGTGGCTTGAGGCTGGGTGTGCCTCTGAAAAGGAATAAAAGTCTTCTGCCTGCCAAGAAGTCGAGACTGTTATGTACACAGACAGCAATGTGAAATGGTGAATTCAAGTGACAGCCATTTGCAAGTTGGTGTGTTACATGCCTCGTGCCTCAGTGGACACACACTGAAGAAGGAACCCCGTGGAAATGAGAAGAGAGATTTGGGTATAAACTCATTGCTATAAATTAATCAGCTATATTCACTGGTACAAGAAATAACTAGTAATCAATTGGATATTGGGGACTTTTTTCTTAAAAACAAGGGCATAAAAACTCTTGTTTTTCACTTTTTATAAAATATTAGCTTAGAACATTAAGGAAAACAAGAATAGTCAAGTATTCAA
Organism: Bungarus multicinctus; assembly: GCA_023653725.1. NCBI lineage: Eukaryota > Metazoa > Chordata > Lepidosauria > Squamata > Elapidae > Bungarus > Bungarus multicinctus. Next base: position 116,154,834 of record CM042834.1, on the reverse strand, counting down.
TATAAAAACAGCATTGTAGACAATTCTTCAGATAATACAGCATGTTCATTTGTAAAGAAATCCAAATAATGTCAATTTCATTGTGAACTTAAAAAAATATTGTGGTGGCTTTTTTAAGGAAATCTGTTGTATTAACTAACATTGATAAAGAATTCCAGAATAAGCTTCAATAAGTTACTGGACTTCGTATCAGCCTAAGTGGAATAATTATCATGATACCCTGAAAGAAACTTTAATGAGTCAATCAAAATATAGGAAAGCAGCAATGGTGACAACATCCAGCCAAAAAAAAGAGAGATTCCATAAAATAATTGAAGTGTTCAAGTAAAATAGTATCTTAAAAGGGAAAAATGACTTTTAAAAATATTCTACAATCCCGTAACAGTGAGAATTTGTACTCCCTAAAAATAGTTGCCCGTTCATAATAGTTGGGGCCATTATTAAGAGCCCTGACCTTATATTTATAGTTGCCATTGCACAAAGGATTTACAACAGCAAAAGTTGAGATGATGGCTGAAACCTAATGAGTGCTGTGGGCAGGACAGCAACTGCAAAACTATGGACACCTTCTTGAGTTTGTCCCCTTCCACCAGCCTTTTATACTAGGCTGCTGCTGGAATGTAGAGCAATGTGATTAGGGTATTAGAATTGTGTAAGCACGTGAAAAGTTCTATTTTAATGGGAGTGGTTTTACACATTTTTTGTCATGCTTTCTACTTTCTCAGGACTGAGATACCTTCTTCCAGTGGCTTCACATTTTCCTGTCATTCAGCACCATCATCTCAACAATGCCATCTCCTGCAAATGTTACTGCTGCTCTCTGACCTTCCCCAGTAAGGACAGAATCCCAGAGAATTCCCAGATTGTGCACAAAGTCCTGCAGGATGTATACAGTTCTAAATCTCCATCCAGACTAGTTGAGCTCCCTGACATTTATTCTCTAAACTACTTCTAAGCACTAGCCAAAGATCTTGCATCAGAAAGAGGCAAGCAAACAAATGTTTTTTAAGAATGTTTTCATTTCTAAATCTTTTTTTCTTTGTCTATCTGACAAGCTCCAGTCTGGTACTGCTTCTCCTGTACCTGGAGCTTGAAAAATTTCTCCCATCCTAAAATGTTATTCTAGAATCCAAGGCAGGCAGGGGCTTTGGAGAAATTGTGAAGAAATGGTTACAAAACTTATATTGAGGAAAGGGAGGGAAGGGCTTTGAGGATTATGTAACTACAACCTATATATCATTAATAAAGTATGATTATAGTCAAACTTGTAGAATCTGTTTCCTGGCATTTCTTGAAGGGCTGACAGGTGAGGAAAGACTTTTTCCACAGGCATCCTGTAGCCTCAGTGCCCAATGTCTATACAATAACTTTTTGACAAATAGATCTTTTTCCAATCTTTTGCAAAAAAATTAATGGTTCAGAAAGCCCCCACTCCTTCCCTTCTCTGCACAGTCCATTTAAACAAAGGGTTATTTCATTGTCATGCTATATCAAGGAATGAGGGTCTTTTCAATGTTGTTCGCTCAAACAACAGATTTTGCAAACAAAGAACTGAAATACTACTTCTCCCAGGAACTATTATCTATAATTATATCAAGGTACCAGCATTCCCATCTGAGTAATTAGAACCAATTCTGGATAAATTCTGTTATCAAGTAAATCTACTATTTTTTCCCCTTCTATATTAGTCTCAACTCTCTATGCAGTAATAAGGAAAGGAGCTGACTTCTGGGCCTCACCCAGCCTGTCCTCTTGAGACGCTTTGCAAGCTTGTTTGAGTCTGCTGTTTTTAGCTCATTTCTAATCTAGTTCATTAACAATAGATTTCCAACTGCATTTGCCTAATGATAAACATCATTTCACCTGGGTATTGATAGCATAGATTCCACATCAGCTTAGAAACCAGGAATTGCTGGATTCAGTGGTAACCACCCAGGATTGTGAGTCCAAACAACCTACCTTCAACTTCTAGATTGGCTGCTTGGGGATTGATTGTGTAGCCTTGAAGATTTCCCACTAGTATTCTTTGCCTTCATTACTTGTAACTGAGAAAGGCTTTCTGCAGATATCAACTGCTAAATCTAATTCAACTTGAAGAATCTGTTTCTTTTATACTATAGTGTTTATGTTTATAAGTACCAGCAGTTCAATATCATGCATTTCTCTTTTAACATTTTAATTAAGTTTAATCATTAAATAATTTCTTTGTCATCATGGTCTTTGTAGAACCACAAGTATTTCCTTTTTATACTCAGAAAAATACAGCTTGTTCACATATAAAGTATCATAGGATGGGCTGCAATTTTACTTTGTAAAATCAAATATTTAGATTAGGATTCTTGTTTTCTTTTGAAAAGGATATTCATATCATAGCCTTATCAGAATTTAATGTTTGGTTACTTTAAAAAGCCCTCCCTTCCTCACTTGCAAAGCTCAGTTAAGTGAATCGCTTGCCAGTTCCAAAGACATAAAAATCTGAACAATGATGCCATTTTGAAGATGAGATGAAGAAGGATCTACATGAGCCAATACTTTCGGCAAGTCTCTCTTAAATGATTAAACTTGGATTTAAGGGAATCCACCAGGGGCCTTGGGTGAGCCAACTCCCTCAAAAGATGTTTTAACATTAGGATAAAAATCCCTAAATTGGGTCTGAGTTTGGCTGGAAGACATATAATGTGGCCTTGCTGATGTTAAAGAGGACTGGATTTAGTTGACATGTGGATAAAAGACTAAACGAGACCTGCCCCTATTTCTTCTTGAGCTTCATCATGGAAGAAAGGCAGAAACTACAGAACAGAAGTGCCCTTTACAACAACAAAGGTGTGTATATGTGTAACAGCTGGCTTATATGAAGCTCCAAGTGTACTTCCACTAAAATCCTACGATATCTCTGGACACATGCATAACTGGATAGAAGCATTCCTGTCAAACAGACAACAAATGGTCAAAATTGGGAGTGTCCTATCAAATTCTGTACCTGTCAAAAGTGGTGTCCCCCAAGGCAGTGTTCTAGGACCAACTCTTTTCATACTCTACATAAATGACCTCTGTGATCATATGAAGAGCAACTGCGTTCTCTTCACTGATGATGTAAAGCTATTCAACACCACAGACAATACTGCTACCTTCAAAAAGACCTTGACTATGTTATCAGAATGGTCAAACAAATGACAACTTCAAATCTCAACAAATAAATGCTCTGTCCTACATATTGGAAAAAATTCAGAAAATACAGGCTGAATAGTCAAGACCTTGTTGATGATCCAAACTCTGTCAAGGATCTTGGAGTACTCATCTCAAATGACCTAAGTGCTAGAGTCCTAACCCTACATAGCCAAAAAGGCGTTAAGAGTTGTTAACCTAATCTTACCTAGCTTTTTCTCTGGTAATATTATATTAATAACTAGAGCATACAAAACATTTGCTAGACCAATACTTGAATACAGCTCATCAGTCTGGAACCCACATTTTGTATCTGATATTAACAACAGTTGAGAAAGTCCAGAAATATTTTAAAAGAAGAGTTCTTCATTCCTTTATTTGTTGCAGAATACCTTATGCCATCAGACTCGAAATTCTAGACCTTGAAAACCTAGAACTACGCCGCCTTCGGTCTGATCTAAGTATAGTATATAAAATCATACATTGCAATGTCCTACCTGTCAATGAATACTTCAGCTTCAACCATAACAACACTAGAGCAAACAATAGATACAAACTCAAGGTTAACTGCACCAAACTTGATTGCAGGAAAAATGACTTCAGCAACAGAGTGGTCAATGTCTGGAATACTCTACCTGACTCTGTGGTTTCTTCCCCAAACCCCCAAAACTTTAACCTTAGACTGTCTACTATTGACCTCACCCCTTTCCTAAGAGGTCTGTAGGGGGCATGCATTAGCGCACCAACGTGCCTACCGTCCCTGTCCTATTGTTTCTTTTATATTTTATTTTTCTTATATGTATCCATGTATTCATAACTATGTTTTACTTATATCTATTATCTTGTGAGCAATTGATAAATAAATAAATACAAATAAAAAAAACCTGAAACCCTTTCAGTATTGGCTTTGCTTCGTAATATAAAAGCTGGCCTGCATTTTCCCAATGTATTAAAATGTGTAATATTTTAGAACAGTGTTTCTCAACCTCGGCAACTTGAAGATGTGTGGTTGGGGGGCATGCTGGCTGGGGAATTCTGGGAATTGAAGTGCACACATCTCCAAGTTGCCAAGGCTGAGAAACTCTGCTTTAGTAGAACTGCCTGTCTTGCTTTCAGGTGATAGGATTTTGAGAGACAAGTTAATTTGGCAGTGCAGATCCTGGGATGCTAATTTGGAATGAAAGTTACTTAGGAAGTCGAGTTATTAAGATGAAACATTGTAGTCAGATACTTGGTCCCATTTATTATTTTTATTAGATACAAGTCCTATCACCTTCAGCAGCAAGATGGCAATTGTAGTCAACTATATTAAAAACTGCTGCTTAGCTGAAAAAGACTGCCTTAAATCTCTACTACAGCCACGTTAATTTTGATAAATGCCTGCAGGAACATGTGGCTTGTTTCCTAGAGATGTCGTGTTAGGAGGAAATCAAGCATTATTTCCTATGTACACAGGGACCAGGTTTGCTGAATTCCCAGCCCCTAAGAAAGAATGGACAATAGCTTATTAAGGCCCCTCTAATTGGACTCACTGCTGGCATCTGGCATCCATCCTAGCTGCTCTAACAAAGGAAGGCATTAAAACAGCCTGGATGTGTGGCCTGATCTCATCGTTTTATACTTGGGAGGGGTGAACTACTGAGTCTAGCCCCATTTGCTATTAGAGATTTTAAAATCTTTTTCAGAAGTATGCAAGAGCCTACAAAAACCATCCTGAAGGTCGAGAGGAAAAAGAAAATAAGTAATTCCATAATTTACTAGAATTGGAATGGTGCTGAGAAGGAGACTAATTCAGGTTGTCTACCACCAAAGTGCTGAAATGCAGTTCTCTTTTGCCATACCTTTTATATAAAAACTAAACAATTCTGCATGTTGAAAGATGAGTTTTCTGTCTTTTGTAAATATTCCCTGTACATTTTCACTGAAATCACATAGGGTCTATTTTCTTAAACGGAATATGCACATCCAACATTACCACAATTCTTAACTGGACTTCTCTCAGCTAAATTATTTGATTATTTCAATCTTATTTCTGCCTCTAATCCATGTCTAATTTAATGCTCAGTAATAATTCCCAAAGCTTCTCCCTATTAGAATGCAAGTGAAAAAAGGGCTGTATGGAATTTTTTTTTCCTTTTATGCAAATTTCAGGCTGGCTGGCTATTGTGATTACATGTATGCAGGAATTTTAAGAATCAGAGATATCAATAATCCTTTTATATATATAGAAAAAAGGATTATCCTAATATCTCTGATTCTTAAAACCTGCCTACTCCAAGAAGAAACTCCTTCAGAACAGCTGGAATAATATCTCCCCTTTGCTCATTAATCAGAACCTTGAAAAGCAAGGCGTGTGTTTGCAGGCAGCTCACCCTGCAGGGGGAAATGTCAGTTTATTGGAAAATAGGACTGCTGTTGTCTAGCACAATTCATTTTCCACATGGCTGTGCTTGTCAGGGGTGGTCTCTGCCTCTGAGGGACTAAGGCTGCCGGCTGCCCTGCATTTGGACATCTTTGCTTGGCTAATGACAGCCAGGCACAATCTTCCAGATCACTTTTTAAAATGAACCCTTGGAGAGGCAGAGAGCTAACTAATGAATAGTTCCCTCCCTCACACATGCATACAGCATTCACACATGCATAATTTCCTCTTGGGGCAAAGTGACACCTGCCTGTAAAGTTTGAGATAGTGAACTGCCCATGCACAAGCTGTCACTGGATATTACAGTCCCATGTATGAATTAATATAAAGTCGCATTGATCTTAGCTATTTAAAAATCTCCTTTGATTTCAGTGGTTTATTCAGTAAACCATAAAGCAAAACCATGACTCAGTAAGCTGTAGGTACTTAGCCAAACCCAGAATGAGACACAATGCTTAGACACAGAATTGCTCTGCAGTCTACAAAAGAACTACTGAAATGTGAAAGGTGGAAAATGGTAAAAAAATAATAATGTTACTATGACAAATAGAACAATATGAAGGGAAGACCAATTGTTTCATTAGTAAGTAAAATAATGGATCCAACAAGGGAAGTACCTGAGAAACAATCAATGAAATTTTATTTTCATTCACATTCTATGAACTATATAAAATGTTTCTCTCAGACTACAGTAGCCCCAAATATTTAGTCTATAACTCCCATCACCTGAGATCCTGACAAAGTCAGGTGATGGAAATTGAAATATCCAATCTTTGGAGAGATCTAGGTTAATGAGAATGTCATTTTCTGAAAAGTGTATTAATGAAAATCTTCCTTTCTGGTTTCCTATACTCCTTTCTCTGTTTTCATGTGTCATTCAAAGCTTTGAGGGAAAGCTTTGAGGGAAGGAAGAACAAAAACAACGTGAGGAACAAGTGTCCCCTGGGATATACTAGGCTAGCTGAAGAACATTTCAAGACTGAGCAGAAGGACAACATAGCATTTCCTTCCCACAGCCATTTTTATTTCAGTGCAGGTGATGAAACATCTGTGTCAGAGACCAGCAGGACAAGCCATTTCATGCACAGAGCTCTCTCCCTCAGCACTTCTGATGTCCTCTTATTCTTCTGACTGTTGCACTGCCCTCATCCTAAACAACAGGCAGCTGTCTCACCTTGCTTAACTGCAGAGCGAGAACCTTCCCACTTCTGCTTTGATGTGTATATAGCTGCATAAAATCAACCAGCAGTTCCAATGATTGAGGGAAGTTGCCACACTTCTTAAGCTTGGCATACTGTACAAATAAAGAGCTTGTCTAGGTACAAATACCAACTTATATCATTTTTTGGAGGCCTTGAGCTCCAAGAAGCAAGTCCACTCAGTTCATATTAGTTCATTCAGTACCCTTTCTACCTGCCTCCATATTCACATGCTATCTTAAACTACATTTGATATCTCACTGAGATAAAAGTTTCACCCTTGCTCTCTTTTTAATGATCCTGATAAAAGATGGTCTTTTCCTGTTGCTGCTAATAGCTTCTCCCTTTCCAATGGGAAAATTTCAGTGACCCTAGAGCAAGATTACTGGAACAGTTAGACTGAGCAGAATTATGCAGGTTAGATATGGAGCCTCATCTAAATCTAACTGTTCCAGTAATCTTGCTTAGGGTCACTGAAATTCAGCAGGGAAATGCCTGCCAATTTTGTGCGCTCTGCTACAAGCTGACAAACTGGACAGCTGAGATATGCTTTCCGGGGCCACTATCTGCCCAAATAGGGTTTATACAATCAAACTCACTAGTTTGAGATGGGTGGCTATTCAAATAATAAAACCTGAGTTTGGATCCTGGAGCATATCTTGGTAAATATCCTTTACTGCAAATGCTCCAGCTGTTTCCTCTCTCTGAAAAAAAAGACAATCTATCCAATTCCTTCATAAGGAAGTAATGAAAGAGAAGGCTTTGTGTACTAGTATATTTTAGGATTTACATAATTTTTGCTGATTTACAAACATATAACAATCTACTGCCTCATTTATTATGCTCTATTTTTACAGCAATATCTAAGGTCACCAGATGGCAAGCAAAGTTTTCACATTCAAGGCAGAGCTGAATGGCTAAATAGTTGAGCTGGGCAGGCCTAGTGGGATATTGCATATTCTGTCCTTGCTTTGAAGCTAATTCCTGTTTTGTTTTTAAGGAAAACTGCAACCTTGGGTTAATAAGTACCAAATGCAAAAAACAGCACAAATATATCCTGTCTGAAATTACTTTCAGCTCACAGAAACACAATGTTCTTATGTTTAATAGGTTGGAACAAGTAGAAAGCATTTATGTCTAGCAGGGCTACTTTCTGTATGTGTAGATGTAACAGAGCTTAGAATGAGCAAGAATTTCTCCAGGGCATAATTAGGAAGGAAGGGCCCATGACATTCTGCTGCTTGAGGCAAAACATAAAACTGGCCCTTCCATATTCTATGTATAACAGTTGAACAAAACTTATTTCAACTCTAGCAATGGGGAAGTATCTTCAGTGGCTGTTTTAGTCAGGTATGACATCCAGCTCCCCATCTTATCACAATTTGTCAGGGTTCAGGTTCATAGTGTCTGTGGTCTGAGGCAGCCACTGAGCTGAGAGTGTGGAGAAAATAACAAGTGAAGAAATACATGGTATGAAATACAGATGGGCTTCTGAGGATCTCTTATTGGGAAGTCAATGGCCAATCTGTTCCCTTCTATGAAGGGAAAATAGGACATTTCATAGGCACAGGAGGTATCATGAAAGGGAAAACAGAAGCCCTTAAGATACAAAGCTGCATTTTTGTTTGAGCTCAAGCTTCTGGGTCAGAATTGCAGTAGCTTTCAGTAGGATAGCAGGCCCTTCTCAAAATTGCTTCTTCATCGGAGCTTTATAAGCTTGAAGAGCACATAAGAAGCATTGGGGAGAAATATGATCCAGCTCACAGAACAAGAGAAGGATGTAAGGATTTTAATTACCAATTGCTGCCAGCTCCATCTGCACCATGTGTATACTGTAAACTGCTCACTTTCCCTTCCAATGAAGAGCGATGGCCAACTTCACAAGTTGCCATTGTGTTATTTCATGAAAGAATTGCTCAGGCAATCTCTATGACCAAGAAATCAAGCTTCAAGATCAGTAGAGACCTTCTGGTCTTCCAGTAATCCTACCAGCTGACAAAAGGATGAGTAAATCTGGTTTAAGAGAGCTGGCCAGAACCTAGATAAAGTGGACCACAACCTATCTTTGCTGTTAACAAGGGAAACATGTTGCTCTCAGTGAGATGGAAAGAAAATACCTGTGGCTGTACCGAAATCTGAAGGAAATGATTGTATATTTTACATGATCAGACACTGATTCAGACTCAGTCAGTGTGTCCCTCTCTCTCAATAAGCCATTTTTTACTGGCAGGAGTCTAGAATGTATTATTCATGCCTTTTATTTGGTAATATACAGGTAGTTCTCGACTTACAATAGTTCATTTAGTGACTGTTTGAAGTTACAATGGCATAGAAAAATGTGACATGACTATTTTTAACACTCACAACTGTTGCAACCCCTGATCATGCAATCAAAATTCAGATGCTTAGCAACTGATTCGTATTTATGACAAATTGCAGTGCCTTGGGGTCATGTGATCACCATCTGCACCCTTCTGACAAGCAAAGTAAATAGGAAAGCCAGAGTCACTTAACAACCATGTTTCTAACTTAACTGTGGTGATTCACTTAACATCTGTGGCAGGACAGGTCATAAGATTGGGGAAAAACTCACTTAACAACTGTCTGACCAATAGAAATGTTGGGCCCAATTGTGGTCATAAGTTGAGGACTACTCGTATTGCCAATGACTCTGAAGAAGAAAAAATAATAATATTGGTAAAGCATTGCAGTCACTTTCCACCAAGGTAACCTGCTGCATTTCAAGATAAGAAAAGTTCCTCCTGGTAGATAAAATTATGAATAATCTTCTGTCTCAAGATGGCATTCAGCATCTCTTCCTAACCTGAAGCTTGCTTCAGATAGGCTGCACTTTGGTTCCCTTTATCCCTAGTCACCACTGCCACCATCACAATAGATAGGAAACACTGCTTTTAATTATGTTAGCCCATGTCCACACATGATGGGGATATCTTTATTAGAACCAACTGAAAGGCTACAATTGGCATCCCATCGTTCTCCAGAATTTTTCATCAGACATGATGCTAAACACATTAATAACCAACATAAAACACTGAGAGAGGGTGGGGAATGAGGCAATGGCTAAAAACAGGGACTCTGTTTTGTTAAAACTACAATATGCTTCTGACAGTTGAAAGATTACACATGAATAATGACATACACACACACACACACACTCCACATCAAAGGCACTTTGTCAGAAGAGGACATGAATTCCCCTGCCAGTTGGCCACTTGGCAAAGGTGAACTATATTTTCTTTCTGATTCAAGATAAACAAACCATTGAGTGGCAGAGGAAGGAAGGAAGGAAGGAAGGAAAGGAAGAAAGGAAGGTATTCACTAGCAGATAAGCCAAGAATTTTAATTGCCAAAATGCAGGCAAAAAATTGGGTTCAATTTATCCACAGATGGGCTTATCTAAGAGCATATACAACAACACTTTTTAAAATTATCTAAGCCAACCCTTGCATTTTTAACAAAATGCCATGAAAAATACAGGTCAGCTTATCTGTACATGGTGTACTTTTCATGGAATTTTGGATAAAAATTCAAGGATTAGTTTATCCACAGATGGGCTTCTCCGTGAGCATATATGGTCCATTCAAGGAATTGTGTCTATGCATATTATGTGAATGGGCCACCACAGTTCAAACACCATAAATAGAGCTCAAACACAGTATTTTTCAATAGAGCCTACCGATTTACCAGTGAGTCATCTACTGTGAGTCATTTGATGAGTTTTAGGCAACAAAGAATGCGAAGTTGCACACTGGTGTATAAATTCAACCAGAATGAATCATATACATGATAAACTTGCAAGTATGTTGGAATTTGTCCTGAATACCAAAGCTAGGCTTTGGTATTTCCTGCATTCACTTATTTTTATTCTCACAGGTCATTCTTCCCTCACTCTAAATCATCCTGATTTACTCAAATCCCTGCCTTAAAATTATGAACTGACTCATTTGAAAAATATTACCTATACTGAACTCAGATAACAAAAGTTCATTTGTAGCAACAGGCTTTTAATTGGGTTGTGTGATCACACACATGTGATTAAGTCAGACTTAAGTACTTCATATGATACACTTGTTTTGATGTCACCATGCCTCGTTACAGGTTCCAAAGCTGGTGGCAGCTTATTCATGCAGACTATTGTTTTCTGCTGCTGAACATGGCAGCATCTAGGCATGGCCCGTTCTTCTTGCACAACTACTATCTACATTACAAAGTTCTGCATTTACAACATTATCAGGTACAGTACAAGTAGTTCTTGACTTACAACATTTCATTTAGTGACTGTTCAAAACTACAATGGCACTGAAAAAAGTGATTTATAACTGTTTTTACGGTTGCAGCATCCCCATTGTCACATGATGCTTGGCAACTGGTTAATATTTATGAAAGTTGCTGTGTTTTGGGATCATGTGATCACCTTTTGCGGCCTTCTGACAAGCAAAGCCAGATTCACTTAACAACCACATTACTCCCCACTATCCTGTCAAAGCTGAAGAAGCTTCTTGGATGAAAAGCTAAGCATCTTCAAAAGAAAAAACAAGTCCAGTTGCCTCCTGAAAGAGCACCTTTGGGATAACCATGACCTGGATGACTGAGAATTTCTACAGACTTTTAACCATGTTACTAACTTAACAATTGTAGTGATTCACTTAACAATGAGGCAAGAAAAGTCGTAAAATGGGGCAAAATTCACTTAACAAATGTTTCACTTAGCAACATAAATTTTGGGCTCAATTGTAATTGTAAGTTGAGGACTACCTGTAAAATTATAAAAATATGCATGGATACCCTCAACTCCCTATATGTGAAGAATGATGAGATTAAGGCTCTAAATGTATACATATGAGCAAACAACTTTATCCATAGATGTTGGATATTTAGCAACTATATTTTAATTAACTACCATAGTTAATATTTGTACTGGATTCACACACATCCTGATAAAAGATACCCCCAGACTGTTAAAAAGGAAAAAAAAAACTATTCTTGTTTTGTCTATGTCTCCTGCTATAACAATCCAATTAAGAGAGACCATCTGCCTATTTAGAAAAGCACTGATATTGTTGGAGAAGGGACATTGACCTTATGGCACTCAGGTATCTAAAGAGTAATAAATTAATGTAGAATATTTCTGATTAGATAAAGTTCTTTTAGTACAAATCATGCCAGCCTAGATTACAAATTGGCCAGGAGACATGCAATGTCATTATACTTGGAAAATGTACTGTAAATCCTTCTCCAATCCTTCCTTGGCCTTCAGAAGTAGTTACGTGGTCATATTTCTTCCCAAATAAGATCTAGATGACAGAAATTTACATTCCTCCTTTGGGAGCAACTATTCTGTCCCACCTCCCCCCACCCAACACACACATTGCATTATCTGACTTGCTTATGTGCCATACTCCTTAACTTGTCCTCTAATATGATTTTCCTCCTGTTTTTTACAGTGTTTCTCCAACAATACGCCATCCCCAATCGGAAGACCCAGCATGTCATCAAATGAAATTAAGCCCCTCCCCCCAAATTTAGGCCTATTTTAAAACATGTGAAATGGGGGGAAGGGTGGGCGGGAGTTCCCAGCTGCTCCTAACAGGCAATCATGGCGGAATGCGGAGAGCTCCCTACTCCCGCCAAGCACCTTTGCTGCAGACCTGAGACCGTCGGTGCCTGCTGCTGTTGCTTTCCCTTCTGCCCATGCCGCCTCCGCATTTGGCGCTGCCGCTTCCGCGTTTGGAGCTGCCGCTTTCGCGTTTGAGGCACTGCCACCGTTTGGAGCGCCGTCGCTGTTTGGAGTACCGCCGTGTTTGGAGCTGCCGCTTTTGCGTTTGGAGCACCGCCTGTTTGGAGCTGCCACTTCTGCGTTTGGAGCACCACTGCTGCATTTGGAACTGATGCTTCCCTGTTTGGAGCACCGCCGCCGCGTTTGGAGCTGCTGCTTCTGCGTTTGGAGCACCGCTGCCATTTGGAGCATCGCCGCAACATTTGGAGCGTGTTTGGAGCAGCGGAGGTGCTCCAAATGGCAGCAGTGTTTCAAACGTAGAAATGGCAGCTCCAAATGCAGCAGCAGAAGGGAAAGCAACAGTGCTGGGCGCTGAAGGTCTCGGGTCTGCAGCAAAGGTGCTTGGCGGGAGTAGGGAGCTCTCCATGCTCCACCACGATCGCCCATTAGGAGTGGCTGGTGGCGAGGCATGACTGCCCACAGGCGCTCTAGGTGAGGATGCAAGGGGTGGAATTAAGTCACTCCCGAAATGACGGCCTAGTCGTCTTTTCGGGGCTCAAAAAAAAAAAGACCCGGCCTTATTTTGTGAGAAACACAGTATTACCTTTGTTGCTACTTATTTATTCGAAATAAATATGTATTTTCAAAGTTGTAGAAGCCATTTTGTAATATTTTAATCTTTGGCACGAAGAAGGATTTTAGGTCTGTTTTCCATTTCCTCTCCTTTGACAACGTGGTAAATGCTCAGCTATTATTTTAGAGGAGCCGAATTTTCAGTGTGTAAAGTTCCTGCACTATTTTGCATGTGTTTATTAAACATTGGAACAAATTGAACAAACTGTGATATGCCACCTTCTATTCTTAGGTGTTTATAATACTAAGTATAGTCCTTTATGAAACAAAAGCCAAACATCTTTCTGAACATAAACTTTCAGATTGTGCAGAAGGTCTAGGTTTAGAGAAATTCAATTGTGACCCATTTCTTCTTCCATCTCTCATTTCTCAAGAATCAATGAACACTTAATTCTTTTCATTACTTTCTCTTAGCAATTGTTTGACTTGATCTGGCAAGAAATACCTCTTTTGTGGAGCCAAAAACAGGGAAGTCCACATGAGCAGACATGAGATCCTTCCTTTCAAATACAACTAACTTGGAATACATCTGTCCAGATTCCTAGCATGCTCCTTATATGTATTTATTCAAAAAACATCCCCACTGGTTTCAATTGCGATTTATCCTCAGATGCATGAGAATAGGACTGCGGCGTAATATCTTTCCAGATGTTATCGACCTTACAATGGTAACAATAACATTATCAAATATTTGTATTGAAAAAGGCTTCCATAACATGACCCAGTGAAGAATGCAAAAAATGATATAGTTGGTCAAGGCAACATGACATAACTGCACAATGAAACTATGCCTGAAAGGAAGAATGAAGATCATCATTTAGTAGTTCTGCATACATGCATAAGATCCTAAATTTAACCTTTTGCATGTTAACCTTTTGCAAGATAAGAAAAAGCTGCCAGAGATTGGAACACAACTACCAACATTGACTAGATTTGTCTCCTCCTCCAAGATGACAAATTCCAGAGATCATGCAAATAGATTTTGGGGAAATTGGACTGAGACAGGCTGCATTAGAAGGACTGGTACAAAGTAATACATTTCATGTTTAAGAAAATTCTTCTGAGGACTGAACATTAGCTTGTGTTCAAATATTATGACATGAAATCACTATCTGTTCCAAGACTTCAACATTTCAACTAGTTTTTTTTAAACAAGCTTACTTTAAGCCCTAGCTAGAAACATTCAAGATGTCAAGAGTTTCCAAAGGCTAAAGGGCAGCTCCACTCTACAGTATTTCGACCAGTGCCATCACCTTGAGCTCACTTTAGAGAGAGCTAAACAAATAACTTGCTCTAGAAGACGCTTGGCACGTGCCAGCTCACACTGAGCCCTGCCAGCCCAAACCTTTCAAACACTTAAGTCAATACAGAAAAATGTCTCTCCCTCTGGATGCTGGTCAGGCACAGCCTCCCTCTAAAGGCAGCCAAGAAAAGCCAGGCAGACGAAAGGAATTTAAATAGGGCTATTATTCCTACCACTGTGGGGCGGGGGGGGGGGGGGGGTGGGGGGTGGTGGCAGAGAAGGAATACATCAATTTTTCTCTCCTCCCATCTGCTTTTGAATGAATATCTAATGGAGTGGGACAGAGTCAGAAGGGGAGACTAATTTGTAAAACTATCTCCTGCTATTTCAATCTAAGTTGTTAAAAAAATATTTAGCAATCAAATTCTAGTGGCAGTAGCAAAGGGAAACACACCCCAGCCTCCTACAAACCAGCAGGTTTTTAAGCCAGGACATTCCATATTTTTTTTTAGACCTTTGATCAACAGCCTTGAAAAATTCTAAAGAATGTGGGCTGAAAACTTCAGAAAGGAAGAGGTCTGGTTTAGCTATATGTTGCATTCTTTTGGAGTGCAATTTCTAAAATCGTAACATAGCCTTCATAGCCCAGGATTTTTTCCTCTGTTCTTTTAATATGTTTGATTTCATATTCTTTAAAGACCTCTGTTCTTTTAATATGTTTGATTTCATATTCTGTAAAATGCATTTTGAGTGGTTTGGATGAAACAGGGACAATGCCAACCAGTTAAACCAATGACCTAAATAGGACTGGATTAGCCTAAATCAAAATGTTCTGATCCCGATTCCAGCCAAGCTCATTGCTCATTCATCACCCACGAGGCCTTCACTCTGATACACACTGTTCCTCTGATTCTTCATATCATAAGCCTGCATTTATTTTCTCCCTGAAGTGATAAGGATGCTGCACTTCCAGATCCAGATTTTCTTTGTTCTGAGTCACATGCCCTTGCAGATTAACTGTTGAGGCCAGCCTGTGAATTGCTGAGTTTATCCAAATACAGTGTTAATAGGGGTGGATAACATTTGCTTTTTTCCCCCCTTTCTCCCAAAACCATGTATGGCCAGTGATTTCTTGCAAAAAAGTCTTTAATGAACTCCTGAACATTAAATTGGAGGCTGCATAAACACTGTAGGCTTTCCAAACTGATCAGCTTCCAGATATATTGGAATAACCACAGAACTGGAATCCCTAACCAGCAGTCTTTTTCATTCCCATTAAGACCCCTTGGGATCTTTGGTGTTAGACGAAAGCGGAATCAAGCTTATTCTGGAATAGCCTGGATCAATTGACTTAAAGATGAGCCCCTAAGCCAGCCCATGAGGTCCATTTGGTCTAGCAAAAGGATGGGAAGCTTATCTCATAGGACTGCTCACCAAACCTAGTCCTATACTGGTGCAGTCCCATTGCTGCATAAAGTACAATTGACTGCATTAAAACAACGAATTTATTTATATTAAAAATAAAAGGAATAGCTGAAGGATTAGGGGATTTCTTTTTCCTCCTGGCCTGTTCCAGTGCCCAGCTTTATTAAATAGGGTCGATAACCAACAAACAAGGCTCCCAGCCTGCAACTGGCTCCAAGTCCCAGACTCAACTCTCCTTATATGGGCACCTTTTGAAGGCTGGTTTCATGCTTTGGCTGATGGCAGACAATTGCATTGATGATTCTTCTTTGGGGAACAACTGGAGGGAGAAGAGAGTAGAGTAGAACCCTGGGGTCTCACATAACTATTGGTGGGGGCATTTCATCCCTAGGATTGATTCATTTTAGGCTTTAGCTAATAGCCTTCTCCAATCTGGTCTCTTCCAAACAATTTTAAGTATAATCCATTATTGATAGCTAATGGACATTCTGGCTGGAGAAGATGGGAGCCATCTGAGATATCTGGAGGCAACCAAACCAAGGAAAGCTGTCCTAGAGTGACTGGTCTCTGTGCCCTCAATGAGGGAGTCATCTGGTAGAATCCTGTTTCCACAGCTTTAAGGACATGACTTTTTGGTGCATGGATAAGTCCTTGCAGTTTTCTTGGCTAGATTTCAGAAGTGTTTCACCATTGCCTTCCTCCTGGCCAGAGAGGGAATGACTGACCCAACTGGCTTTGTGAAAGGTCAGAAATGAACAGATAGCTTTACTTTATAAAACACAAAATTTCTCAAATGATAAGAACATCTTTTGGGAGGGGTTAGGAAAAGAGAAATGAGAGTATAGCCACAGTTTACTTAATGAACCCAAGTTCCTTAATCTACCCAACATTGTGAACCTTAAATTAATCATGGGATTGGATGCCTAATGTGCTAGGGTATAATTTAATGAGTTAGTTTGCAGGTGTGTGTAGAATTCAAACTCAAAGATCACAAAACAGTCATTTCCACTTCAGTCTTGCTTGTGAAGAGAAACTCAGTAGGTTAAGAGACAAGGTAAATATTCTTTTAGTCTGCATCAATAATCGTATAACAAGACATACCAGCAACCTACCAATATTTTCATTAAGAGGTGGTAAATATTGGCCAGGATCAATGATGATACCATAGAAAGTCTGGAGGAGAAGGAAAGAAGAAAAAGAACAGCAATTCTTTTAAAAGGAACATAAGTTACTTATGCTTCTCTGCGAGATTTTTGCAGTCCTTGTAGGAGGGAGGCTCCATCCAAGCATTTTTACCTTAAGGGCTTCTGGATAATGTTGTGTGTTACAGGCTCTGCTGTGAGTTTCCACCTGGGGAGGCTAGTCTATGCTCTGCACCTTGCTGGTAGCTTCAAGCAGTGCTAAGAAGCCCAGCTGGCTAATGGACAGCTTGACCAGCAGCCTTGCTTTGGGGCAACATTTCCATGTCACTAATGTTTCTCCTGGGAAATTATGCAAAGATAAAAAGATCCCTGAGGCAGAAGCACAAGGCTGGAGTATAAAAAAATAATCATTTGGGTTATTTTTGAGATGGAGCAATTAAGGCAGAGGAATTTCATTTTCTTGCACAATGGTGTCTGGACCCAAACAGCATATATTTAATGCAACTGGCTAGACACTCGTTTTATTGTTTGCTTTGAAAAGCAAAATTAAGTCTTAATCTGAGCTAAAAACCTTTGCTTAAGTAGATTGCTTAAATGTTGGGGCTATGATATTAAACTGGTTTGGGCCTGGTTATTAGTTGGATGGGAAACTTGTAGGGATTTCCAGAATTGTAGGCTAGATGGAATAGTTAATACACACTTTATAGTGGTGCTTTCCAATCTTGGAATCTTTAAGCTGTGTGGACTTCAATTCCCAGAATTCCTCAGGCAACATTCCCTGAGGAATTTTGGGAATTGAAGTCCACACAGCTTAAAGTTGCCAAGGATGAAAACTATGGCCCTGGAGTTAGGCAATGACAAATCACTTCCAAGTTTTGCCAAGAGAGATCCCGTAAGCTTCCACATTAACAAAGCAGATGCTGAATTCAACTGAAAATAATTTTAACTTTATGTCAGGCTTTTCCCTTCTCATCAGCCTCATTTCTGGTAGATTAAAACAGGGGACCCCAATCTCCAGGCTGTGGAATGGTAGCAGGCCTGTTAGGAACTGGGCCATGCAAGCAAACAAAGCTTCATCTGCACATGCTCAGGATCTAGGTAGTGCATGAAATGCCCTCCCTTGCAAGGAATCCCCCCCCCCCCCCCCAGAACCAGTCCCCTGGTGCCCAAAAGGTTGGGGACTGCTGAATTAAAAGATGCTGAAGAGGCAAGGAAGAGAAGTGGATGAATCAGAAACAAAATGAAAATAGCAAAATGGATGCAAGATTCACTGCCAATAGACTATTCTTGACATTGCAGTCCAAACAGACTTTGGATCTCTGCAGATCTTTTGCATTAAGTAAGATCCCCTCACTCTTATTGCTGATTAAGTTGGCATGCATTTTACAGCAAAAAAAGCCAGAGATCTCAACTGAATCAAAATATTTTGGGACATGTCTCAACATTCAGATTTTCAGCCCCTGCTAATAAAGATAATTTGGTAGAGGTGAAATATAATATGGAACTCACATTGTCTACAATACGTTTCTGGCAACACTGTTATTTCCACATAGTTGAACGATCATCATGACAATTACTTTTATACGGTACAGATACACTTTGTGAGGGCAGAGTTCAGGTGACAGAACCTGACACTCAGGCTATCCCATGTAATGGCACCATTTCTATACAGGTATATAACTATGCATAAGTATCCTTCAGAAAGTATAGAGATGATCAATCTCCTACAAATGGAAGGGCACATGTCACAACTCTTTCATGGAAGTGAACTCTCTGCCATCTTCTGAATCTTTTTATTGCTGGTTTTCTGATAATCTATGGCTGAAAGCAAAATTGACTATGAAGCTCCTTCATGGAGCTTAAAGCCTAGCAGATCTAATTATGTTTACACCTATCTCAAGAAGTTTGTTCCATCTCCGTGTTTCTCATATAATAAGGCCAGGCCTTATTTTCTTTTGACCCCTGAAAAAACGGCTAGGACATCTTTTTGGGGGTGACTTAATTTACTCCCCCACTTAGAGCGCCCCATGCACACTCACCCCTCCATGAGGCCGCTTCTAATCGGCCGATCAAAGCTCCCTGAAGGAAGAGTCTCCAGCCGCTTCGGGGCGAGGTGCGGCTGCCCACGTCCCCTCGCCATGAGGCAGTTTATTTCGGGCGATGGAATCCCCAGGGGCAGTCACCAGCCACTTCAATCGGCCGGTAGAAGCGGCCTCATGGCGAGGGGAGTGTGTGTGGGTGCTTGCCCCGAGGCCGCTTCTATCGGCCGATTGAAGTGGCTGGTGACTCTGCCTTCGGGGAGCTTCTATCGCCTGATGTTCGATTGGGGTATTCTAGCCTAGGCTACCTAAGGCAAGTTTTCTCTCTCCTGCCTCCACCCTTCGCCCCATTTCTCTTCACCTCGTGTACCGTAGTTCTAACGAACAATGTGAGAAATTGCGGGGAAACGCAAGGTTTAAATAGGCCTAAATTTTGGGGGCGGGGCTTAATTTCACTTCATGTCTAGAAATTATGCTGGACTTTCCTATTGGTGGAGGCCGTATTGTTGGAGAAACACGGTATGTTGTAGCAGACTAAGACATTAATTGTGGCATAAGAGCTTAGATGGTTAAAAATGTGCTTAAGATGGTGTTCACATCCTATGCCAAGCTTTCACCAGTGGCAGAACTGCCATTTTTTTAAGGCCACATTGGGTAGGGCTTCTGCAAATTGCTCTTCCAACACATTTTGAGGGCAATAGTTAGGAAAAGCTGCTTTAAGTTTACATAGATGTTTTTAAATGGGGAAATTGTCTCATGCTTGATACTTGAAGGAGGCCTATATCTATATTGCCACTTTAATGACATATAGGGCAACTAGAGAAACAGAAGGAGTGGGATTCAAACATTTACCTTCAAACCTCTCAAAGTCTTCAAAATGGCTAGCCTGGTTCCATCCAGAATGATCTTTGTATTTATAATTATCCTAGATCTTAATCTTGACTTCACTCTCTAAGCATGGCCCTTTCCCCCAATTAAAATGGCATCATTTTATAGAGCAAAACTATAATATGTCTCTCTCCTATCCAAAACAAATAAAAAACCCACCCCAGTAAAGATTGAGCACCTCGTAATAGAAAATTAAAGGTTTGAGAAAAGAAATGCCATATTCTGAAAAGGGCAAGACTGGCATATTGAACAGAAGGATGTACTGTATTGAGCTAGCAAAGAAATGTGTTTTCAAAGCAAATCCAGAAACATGTACATTAAAGGGAGCAGGGAGAAGAGAATGAGAATTCATACAAACTTGTAGAAAGGTGCCTATTTAAATTGATCAATACCACATCTGAGACCAATCTGAGGGATTATACTTCTAGAAGAGCTCCTCAAACATCTATTTAAGTGCCTAGAATTGTTAATATTGAAACCCATAAATGCATTAGCTCCTCTTAAAATGAAAGTCCATCCTTTTTAGAAATACAAAGAGAACTGAACTGTTCAAGTCACCCAACATGGAAACATCATGGGAAGATAAATGTGTTATTGTGTGGTGGGAAACAAATCTGGCACTATTTTTTCTGACTAGCAAATTTAAATTTAAACAACATCAGTCTATCTGCTTTATGTTTCTAATGAATTTTAATAAATACATCTTTTATTAAAATTTGTTAGGAAACTGCTACCAAATTCCTGTGCCACCCAAGCACATTTAGGGTAGAAATGGCAAAAACCTAACTAACTTTCATTCTTAAAATCATGGTAAACACTCTTTCTCCCTTTAAGGATTGCTAGTTTTTTTTTTAAATGGTTACAATTCAGAGTTGCATGTAGCGGGTTTTGATAGCTGTTTTTTGAATGCAGTTGCTAAGCCAGGGCACATTTCTGGGGAAAGAGGAATCCCTGGATTGTCAGGCACTTCCTCAACTATGAGGGAAAACAAATCCAACTCCAGCAATTTCTCAAGGCCAGAAGGGGGAGGGGGGGTATTAAAACTATGCCAAAGGCAGAAAGGAGATTGCAAGTCCTTTTTCCCCTCTTTGTAATTTATATTGAAGAGAGAAAAACTCCAGGCTACTCCTAAAGCAGGATTCGCTGAAATTAGCCCAAGCAAAAAATCTTACTAGGTTGCATAGTTCTTCCACGATTCTATACGCCCAAAGCCGTGCTAATAATAAGCCTTATGATAAGGCTTATCAACCTCACTAAGTTGCACTCTTTATATTTGTTCAGAGGGAGGAAGGTGGGCGACAATGAGGACTTCACAATCCAACCACTGTTAAGAGCACTCCCTGTTCACATTTTCGGGAAGCAACAGGTGGCTTCTCTTCAGCCGGTTACAGCAAATGGTGGCGGTGTAGGGGGAAGAGGCTAATAACGGATACATTTTAGGGGAATGTTTGGTGGTTGGCATCTAACCGAGACAGAGCAAGTCAGTAGGCGAGACTGGAATTAAAACCGATCAAATCCAACCTCCCTTCCCGCTCTGACGCAGGAGGCACGTGCGACCCAAAGTCCTAAAGGCAATTAAATTAAGAAAGGGGAGATCTATAGAGGACCGTCGAAGGAAGAAAAAAAGAATTAAAGCCAATTTAATTTCTCCGCCAATTATCCCGCCCAAAAACCCATGACGGATGGCTGGCTTACAGAATTTGCCAGAGACAGCTCGAGCGTGCTTGTCCTCTCCCTCCTCGCCTGCTACTACACGGATGGGCGCAAATCCCCACGCCGCGTGGCCTAAGGCAGCGGTGCCTTTGCTCGTGGCACGGCATCCTTACCTTGCTCTCCTCCTCCTCCTCGTCGTCTTCCTCCTCGTCCTCGTCCTCCTCCTCTTGCTCTTCTAAAGCCACCGGAGCAGCAACGACCGCGTCCTTCTCCGCCTGACCGGGCACCTTCCGCTCCACTTGAACGTGACTCCGCTGTTCTGCTTTCACCGGCTCCGGGGCAGCCTCGTCCTCGACCTCCTCCTCTTTTCCCTTCTCTCGAAGCCGTTCTTCCTTTCCTTCGTTCGTCCCCACCTCTTCAGCCCCAATTTCCTCCACGGCGACCCTTCCAGCTTCTCTGCTTATTACCGCCTCCTCCTCCTCCTCCCCTCCTCTCTTCCTCCGAGGCTCCGCTCCAGCCGCCTCCGGTTCCTTCTCATCCTTCTGGAGTGCTTCGCCGTCCGTCCGGTCTACCGCAGCAGCGCTCGCCTTGGCCTCCCCTTCTTCCTTTGCCGCTGCTGGCTCGGTAGCTTTGTCCTCTTCCGAGGATCTTAGCTTGACAAAGATCGACGCTAGAATAACAGCCAGGACCGTGAAAAGCAGCGGGACTGCAACGTACAAGTCCACCGCTACATCCATTTCTCCGGCGGCTGTGCGACCCGACAGCACTGGCCCCAATTTGACTGAGGAGCTGCGAAGGCGAGTCGTCGCCCCCTCGCGTTTTTTTCCTCCTCTTTCTGTCGCCGCCGGGCAACTGAGCAGCTGGACTGAATTCAGCTGCCTGAAAGCGGCGGTCGGTTAAATCCCTTCTCTTCTGAAGCCGAAAGCGAGATAGGTTTTCACAACACCCGCGTCACTTGGCCGGAGCCCGCCCACCTCTGCCTCTGGTGCCACGCCCGGCAAGCCGAGGCCGCCGGGATGGCCATTCCCATTTATGAGTCTTAAAAGGGGGAAAGGGAAGGAGAGAGACCAAAGGAAGGAAGGGAATGAAGGAAAGGCAGGGCTGTTTTCAGGATTATCTTTCTATGTTGTATTGATTGCTGCTATGAATTAGTAGCCCTCTTCATCTAATATTGGATCGTGTAAACTTCCCAGCAAAAAATTGAGAGTTGGATTGCGCTTGGTGCTAGACCATAAACCGTGGATTATATATCACTCTACAGCAAACCAAACCAAACATTTTTTTTTGGCTCAGGGTAATGCAGCCTTACTGATCATTCTATTAGAAAGTAAACTCTCGTTTCTCTGTTTTTCTTCCTTCCTTTATATTTCAAATGTATAAGCCATCCAATTCATAGCAGCAATCAATACAACATAGAAAGATAATCCTAGAAATCAATATACCAATTAATATAATTCCCATAATAGAGACATATCTTAAGTTATAATGTGGGGCAAATATTTGGTCTTTAGGATGGCAGGATGGGGTGACCCAAACCTCTGTGTGTGTGGGTTGGGTGTCCTTTTCCAGAGGATAGACTCCATGACAGAGAAGGAATGACATCCAAGTCCCATCAGATGACCTTATTTTAAGAATAGGATTTATCAACAGTGCAGTTTGAGCAGCATAGGCATTGAGATAAATTCGTGTTTGTGCTGCTACAATCTGGATCAGCTCTATCTCTAGTAATTGTTAAAGGCAGCCACATATGGAATACATTTCAACTGTTGATATGAGGTAATTGAAGTGACTGTGGGAAGGATCATCCAATGTAGTGTTGAAAGAAATATCCTTCTGGGTTCAGTTCCAAGTGGGGAAAAAAGACACTGGAAACATGGAGGCTGCTTGGAAGGTTTAATGGTTACAGGGCCACATGGCCTAGAGCTCCAGAGAAGAATGATCACATGCTTCAAGATGAGAAGAGAAGGGAAAAAGGGAAAAGGGGAAAAAGAAAAAAGGAAGAAGGAAAAAAGAGTGTTGAGGTGCTGAGAGTACCTGGGTTTTATACCCTCTGTTGGGATTTGAATTGGAGCTTGTATTCTAATTGGTTGTCAGACTCCCAGGGGCGGGGGTCTTAACTCTATAGGCTTGGTCTGGCCTTTCTGGGTGATTATGCCCTTAAAAGGGCTTTTGGCAATTGCTATAGCTTTTACCTGGAGTTCCTTCTTATGTAAAGTATTCTGGCCCAGGCCTTAATGGCCCACCCATTGACAAAGGTGGGGGTGAGTTTCTGCTTCTTGAGTGAGTTTCTGCTTCTTGAGTTTCTACTCTTTTTAGAAGAAATATTCTGCCTTTTAATATTTCCTGGGCTATTTCAATTTTTCTAGGAGAGGGGTGGATGCTAACTTCCTACAATCCCTCATTTTTTTTTTTTTTTTGAAAACACGTGAGAATTCTGACAAAAAATTAAAAGGTGATCAGATCAGGGAAACTCGATGGGTGCTTTTAAAAAAATTTTTTTTTTCTCTGATGCAAAGGAAAGGCATTGAAAAAGAGGCAACAGAAAAGGATTCCTTCAGTGGCTCCCAAAAGCTTTCAACCATAAAGCTCTGGGAAAACTTCTGGTTTTTTTTTTTTTTTTAGCTGTATCCAATTATTCATGCCAAATAATTTTCAGATGTTTGATGTATTTTTTGTGAGCTTACAGTCAGGTTGTAAGCACAAGCCTCTATACAGTGTTCACAACCTTTAAATTACAGGCTGCTCATATCCAAGGTTATGGTTACTACCTGCCTAGCTCTTAGCTTCCAGGATTTGTGAGGCCAAATTGAGGTTAGCCAGTGTGCAACCAGGCTATTTAGTATTTTTAAAGTTACACACAATGAGCCCTGGGACTTCTACTCATGAGACCACCAGTGCAACATATCCTGCTTTACTGGGCAACTGGGCAGCATCATTTGTGAGTCACAATCAGGACTTGGGGTTTGGAGATCGTTTTTCTGCTATCTCTTCAAGAATTACCTGAGGGAGATGCCTTCTCCCCCATGGAATTAGCAGGGTAATATGACTGCTTGGGCCTTAGTGCCTCAGAGCAGCAAACAAAAACAAAACAAAAAAAAATACATTAAAATTGAAGCTAGGAGCAGCTTTTTGTGGAGGTAGGTAAAAAGGGGTTAGCCTCTATCTAATTCTGAATGGTGTGTCTCTGTATGTGCCTGTGTATGCAGCTAGTTTTACAATACAGATAATACAAACATGTGGGACAATTTTCCCTCCCACCAGACAGAAGTACAAGGTGTTCAGAACTTGCTGGGCCAGCCACTCTCAAATACAATCCTTACATGAGTACATCAAACTGGTTACAATATAGATAATGCAAGAAAGAAAACATAACAATGGATTTCACGTTACAATGAATTTTCAGTTACAATGAATTTCCATCTTCCCCCCATAATCTTTCTGTCTTCTGGGGATTGAAAAGAGTCTTTTAGTCTTTTACTGGTCCATCTCAGGGTCCTTTCCTTCACGTCTCTGGGTGGCATAGGCTTGGCCTGGTGGTATGGGTGGTCAGTCAGGCTTGGGAAGGTCTGCCCACTCTGGTTGCTGTAATGACTTTCAGTGGATGCTGGATCCAAACTCAATTCCTGGCTCCAATGGATGGAATGTCTCTAGGGGCAGTATCTGCTTCCACATGTGGCAGGCCTGGAACACACAGAACAAGGGTCCCCTCCCCCTTCACTGGTAATTCTACCAGGAAAGGCATTGTAAAAGGATTAGATATTTTTTTGGGGGGGGGGTAGATAGCTTGCAGGCATGGTTTGAGGATGAAGAATAACACATTAGTATTGCAGTTACTAAAAAGATAAATCAATTTCAACAAAATGGAGACACAGTAGATGAGAAAGGAAAAAAAAACTGGATTCACAAGCTTCAGGAAAAAGAATGAACAGGTAAAATCATTTAAACACACAGTATGAAACTTTTCTTGTAAATGAACTTAGAACATTCACTAATAACCTTGGGTTTTTCTTAAAAGCACAGAGAGGAAAGAAAATTTTCTCTGTTCCTCATCCAGTTTGGTTGGCCAGACCAGACCGGAAGAAGACAATTTCTCTCAGTGGTTTTAAATCTTAACAATTTAAAATTAATATCTGAAGAGGTCAGACACTTTTAACAGTTGCAACAGTTACCTCGAGGACACACAAAGACTTAGACACACACACACGTACGCGCGCACACACAGAAACAAGGACACAGAGAGGAAAACAAAAGTCTGAGGTGTACACACACACTGATCATTCCCACAATAAATATCTTAGTTAAATTGGGGAAGGCATAAATCTTAAGGAACAAACCACGTGGTTGCATAGAAGACAAAGAAAGAAAGATAGAAAGAATTAAGAAAATTCCATGTGATCCTGTTTATACATTGCCCTTTTAAATACCTTTATTTACCACATTGGTCTTCCTGTATCCCTCAGCAAAGCCAAATCCCTACCTATATATTTTACCTTTTTCTTGCTCATTCCGGCTAGGGTCAGCATCTGCTGCTCATCCCAAGCCTCCAATAGCTCTCCCTGGGGGGTTCCATCCAGGACCCTCGAACTACCGCTTCCCATGTTCCCCTTACATGTGGGGTTTCACACTTTGGCTTAGTCGGGTCAGTCAGCTAGGCGAACCAGTTTCAGACACAAGCAATATCCGAGCAAGAAGAAGAAGAAGGGTGTCTGGGGGAGACTTTGGTCGTTGCTCCTGGCGCAACAGAATCAAACACTTTTCTTAAACCTCAGAACAAAAATATAAAAGAGACTGGTCGTTGCTCCTGGCGCAACGGAATCAAACACTTTTCTTAAACCTCAGAACAAAAATATAAGAGACTTTAGTCGTTGCTCCTGGCGCAACGGCATCAAACACTTTTCTTTAACCTCAGAACAAAAATATAAAAAAACTAGGTGTTTCCCAAAGTATGCGCGCTCCCCTTTTTAGTAAAAAAATTCCCGAGAGACTTTTCTCTCTCTCTCTCTCTCTCTCTCACTTCACCACGGTTTTCGGACTGGGGGTGTTGCTGTCAATGCAGCCTACTTTCCTTTCCCCAAAAAAAACAGCCCGTGAGACTCTCTGCCCCCCTCAGACAAGTACGAGTACTCCACTTTTCTCTATTCTATTCTTTTCTTCCTAGCCCACGTTTACAGATCTGGAAGAGCTCAGATCCGAGGAAAACTTGCTGCTCTTATGCAGGCAAGTACTGGCGCTCCTAATTTAGTGTCCAAATTACACTAAAACTACCTAAGTTTACCTAAAACGCTGGGGTTTGCTTTTGGGATACACTGGACAAAAAAAAATGACAATTTTTCTTCCCTCCCTTCAATCACAACCCGCTTGGCTTTTCCTCTTATATACAGAAGGTCCCACACTCTGATGGCCCCCCCTTGCTTTTCCTGTCCTGATGGTCATGGCTCTGTAGAGCTAACAACAGGCAAGAGGGCGGCTAGAGGCCAAACAAAGAAATGAAATCCAGCTGCTGTCCAAGGATGAAGCCACTCATACACATGCTTTTCCTTTTTCCCTAACAAAAGGTCCTGTGCTCTGGCAAAACCCCCATGCTCTCCAGACTCTTGGTCTTTCTGCGGTTAGGAAATGCACAGAGGAAGCAAGATCCAGTTGTGTTTGGGAGAAGGATCCTCTTACACACATGCAACCATACACATATTTCCCATGCTTTAAAATTAAAATTTAGAGGTACTCACCTTCTTTCCAAGCAGCCTTTGAGCTCAACACTCAAAACCCCTTTAAAACCCTTTTTCCAAATGGCCAAGGTCCAGGAAAAACTCACCCACAGACTCAATGGTTCTGTTTGCTAGCAAGGGAATCTTACCTGGGCCTGGTCCATTGGTTAGGTTAGCTTGGAGTCCCATCTGGGGTGCCAATTGTTGAAAGAAATATCCTTCTGGGTTCAGTTCCAAGTGGGGAAAAAAGACACTGGAAACATGGAGGCTGCTTGGAAGGTTTAATGGTTACAGGGCCACATGGCCTAGAGCTCCAGAGAAGAATGATCACATGCTTCAAGATGAGAAGAGAAGGGAAAAAGGGAAAAGGGGAAAAAGAAAAAAGGAAGAAGGAAAAAAGAGTGTTGAGGTGCTGAGAGTACCTGGGTTTTATACCCTCTGTTGGGATTTGAATTGGAGCTTGTATTCTAATTGGTTGTCAGACTCCCAGGGGCGGGGGTCTTAACTCTATAGGCTTGGTCTGGCCTTTCTGGGTGATTATGCCCTTAAAAGGGCTTTTGGCAATTGCTATAGCTTTTACCTGGAGTTCCTTCTTATGTAAAGTATTCTGGCCCAGGCCTTAATGGCCCACCCATTGACAAAGGTGGGGGTGAGTTTCTGCTTCTTGAGTGAGTTTCTGCTTCTTGAGTTTCTACTCTTTTTAGAAGAAATATTCTGCCTTTTAATATTTCCTGGGCTATTTCAATTTTTCTAGGAGAGGGGTGGATGCTAACTTCCTACAGTAGGAATGGCTCCAATTGGCACACTTGGAACCTTTCTGCTCATAGTTGCCACCTGCTTGTGGAGCTGCAACCGTGATATTTCCTGCTTGCATGCTGTATCTGTCTGGGGAAGAACAAACTCATTCAGAGATGAAAGTGGAAAGCCCTTGGTGTTGGGAGAATCCAAAACACATAATCACCCAGTCTTGTCAGGGTTGTTCTTTATCTGTTCCTCCCCGTCAGGCCCCACCCTCTTCAGATACTAAGAGAAGATTTTGAAGGCATTAATTGGTTAGCCTGTTATTCAATTGAGTATCATCAGCATGTTATTTGACCCCTGGCCAATGGATGAATTCACCCAGTAGTTTCATATAGATGTTCTCTCAACAGCATTGAGCCTTTGAAATCTCATACATCAGGAAACTCGAGCTTGACTCCCCCCCCCCCCCCCCCCCAGCAATACCAGTTGGAACCAGCCATGAAGGGGAACACTGTGTCTCCTAAATCCTGCATTGGTCTAGACCAGGGCTGTCAAGTTCCTGGCTTGTGGGCCAGATGCGTCACATGCCCAGTTTAGCGAAGGGGGGGGGAGAGTCCCAATGCGTCACGTGATGCTGCCATGATGATGTGAATTTGACAGTCCTGGTCTAGGCTGATTGAGGATACTGAAGGCTGCTGAGAAGTCAAGGAGAACCAGAAAACTGATTATCAGTGCCACGTCTGTGCTGTGTCCTGGCCTGAAATCCAGTCCAAAAGGATTCAAATAATCCACTTCCCCTTTGAAGCTCAACCTAACATCCTAAAAAGGATGGACATTGGAGACTGGATGAGTATTACCCAGCACTGTTGGGTCTAGTGATGCTTTAAGAGGGCGTGAGCCACTTGCTTCCTGTTAAGCCAGGCACTCAAGGATGCACTAATCACTGCATCCAGGATCTGGCGCAAAACAGGAAGATATCAAGGTGACTGGGATTTGCTTCTTTTGCTTAGTACCAGGGGTGCAGTTCAACCGGTGTAACAACCATTTCAGTGAGTGTGCGTTTTGCACATGCACAGCGTTTGAAAAACACTGCTTTTTCAGCTCTAAAACTTACCTTCTGCTGCATTCCGTGAGTAAATTAGCTGAGGAGCGGCAATCTTGCTATGCTGCGCCAAACAGCTAAGCTGAAAGCCCCAGAAATAAAAGGACAGAATAGGGCAGGGGCAGGAAGGCAGGACCAAATTGTCGCTGTAACTACCAGTTCATCTGAATCAGGCCGAACTGGTAGAATCCCACCCCTGCTTAGTACCTATTTTCTACTTAAAATAATGTGATGCTTTATGCTGCAGAGACAGCTTATGGAACTTGCTGATTCACTAATATAATTGATCACAAGGACTAAAATCATGAACTTTTAGAGAATTACTAGGCAGGTTGGAATGTTAGAGGTCTTTGCCACTGAGTGCTTGAAGCTATATAATGTATGTTTTGTGAGATTACTTTGTATGATTGCTAGCCAAGGGGAAAGGCCATCATCAGTAATATGAAGTGAGGTAAGCAAGCTATCTGGTAGCAGTGCAGCTACTGCGTTGTATTAAGAGTCAAACACACCTGAACTTGTGATTCTTAATCACAAGTTTGAAGGCACAAATTGTGTCTTCTAAGATCAGCTGTTAAAGATGCTGAGCTTGTCGGCTGGAAAGCTGACAGCCCGTTTGAGACTTGAGCACTTTACAAATGTGAGCTCACATTACTTGCCCCACCTTCTGCTAACCTAGCAGTTCAAAAGCATGCAAACTTGAGTAAATAGCTATCACGTGCCTATTTCCCTGTGCCTAAGTATATATAGGCACATGATCACATAAGCATCTTTAGACAATGCTGGCTTCCGCTGCTAAGAGGCTGAGATGAGCATCACCCTCCAGTCAGACACGACTGGACAGGGGAAACCTTTACTTTTAAAAGAAGACTTAATTTTCAATCACAAGCACCAGCAATGACTTCACAAAGGTCACTTTTAAAATATTGGTTCTGGATTACATTTCATTTTCTGAAACGAAACTACATTTCATTTTCAGCTGATTTTAATTCAGCAACGTCTCAGGTTAGAAACTGCATTTATATTGCTTGAAGTAGATGTTGGCAATTTTTCTCTTTGAAAAAACTTTTTTCTTGCATTATTGTGTTTATTCAAACTAAAGCTTCCTGTAACCCAGATTTCTCCATTTGTGAATTTTAAGATGTTCTTTCTAGATACTGCATTTCCATCTCTTGTAACATACCACCGAACTCTTCAAAGTCTCTCTCTTGAGTAGCTGATATTCATAGGATATTACAAACAGGTATTACCCTGTTGTTTACTAGATTATAGCTAAGCATGTACTGTATTTAGCAATGTCCATGCCTATTCTGAAGTAGTTGTTCATCTTCACATACGAACTTCTATATTAATACTCACATTCTGAACTTCTATATTAATAATGGGAGGCTACCTTCCTCATATTGCACCTTATCTAGTATTCCACCTTCTTAAATTTTTTGACTACTTATCATATAAAATGAAATTTAAATCAAAATATGTTAAATAATAGAAGACTTTTATTTTTTTTTAATCATCAAACAAATAAAATTCAGAGCATTGCTGGCTCCACGCTTAGGATGGATTTCAATACAAACCAGTTAGTTGGGCTTCATTTTTAGATTTATGTCTTGATAAAATATGAATTAAGATCTATGGAAAAGTCTAGGGTAAATTGACTCAATATAATGAACTAGTTGCTTAAAACATGTATTCTAAGTGGCATTAAGAGAAAATAAAGTGGCATTAATGATCAACTAGAAATCAACTTAAAATTACAAAAGCTACTGTTCAAAAGAAGACGACAAAAGCCCATCTTAGTGTTTAGTTGAAATACATTGTTTAGAAGACCTTCTTATAACTTGGTAAACTGGCTTTAAGTTTAATAGGAGAAAAAAGTAAACCAAAGTAATCACAACATAAAGCTATAATTGTTAGTACTGGAGGTAAATTCTAATTTAAGTTTCTCTCATGTTCAAAAGTATGCCCAATTTTATAAATAAAATTTAATTCTTTTTTAAAAGAATGAATAACCAAGTTTATTTATCAATTTGGGAATCTGAAATATAAAATGTAACAAGAAGCAAACAGCTGTTATAAACAAACCATTATTATTAAAAAGATTTAAAAACTAATGCCATTCACTACTATCTATGGCTACTATTGCTAAGAATGCCATTATTAGTAACTTTTCGTGCAAACTGAACAAAAAACCTTCAGGTTTATTTCTGTTTTGAAAAATCAGATTCCATCATATAGGAAACACCACATATGGAGGCTTCTTTTCTATCAGTCAATGCTCATTTCCTTCTTTCATATTAACTTCCTGATTAAAACCAAAATAACTTATGACTGAATAGATTTATCTGATTCCTTTTATCACAAATATACCAGATTTCTAGTTAAAGGAAGTGTCCCTGTCTGTCTGTGTGCAAGGAACCTGCAAATTGAACATTTAATGAATCCAAGCCATAGTTCATTGTATCAAGGTCTAGTCAAACAAGATTTAATTATATTCGGAAACATAATGGGCTGTTCCAGAATGTCCTACCTAAAAAGTAAATTCCATTTGCAGAGTGAAACAAGGTTTTAAAATGTGGTTCCTACTAACTAGAGGGAAGGTAGGAGAGAGAAGGAAGCAATTTTTGAAAATTCTGTAAACTACTCCTTACTACGGTAG
Source organism: Bungarus multicinctus (assembly GCA_023653725.1). Classification (NCBI taxonomy): domain Eukaryota; kingdom Metazoa; phylum Chordata; class Lepidosauria; order Squamata; family Elapidae; genus Bungarus; species Bungarus multicinctus. The sequence continues at coordinate 116,123,084 of CM042834.1, read as the reverse complement.
CATTTGGAACATCTCTTCATAGGGAACGTTCAACTATAATTGCCACTCCTCCCACATCCTAACTCTGGACAGGAGTCAGTTAATAAATGGCCATGCATGAGCTGATTTCACATTCCACCATCCACTAAATATGGATTTTCTTAGGCATCTTCATCTTTATGTAGAATAGAATTAAATAACCTCCACTACATACCTTGAAATGTAAGAAAATTTCAATAATCACTTGTTTCATTCTCAAGGGTGGTCAGTGTACAGAATATTTTCATTATGCTGTCTCTAAACTTTTCAATTTGGAATGGGATTACCTTCATAAATGGAGATATAAGCTCACCTCAGAACAGAATACCAGTCTTACCAATAAAAGTGCCATTGAAACAGCAGCACATCCTGAAATAATCCAGCTGTCATGACAGACATACAACCACATTATTCAGGACAGAATACACACACCTCAAATATCTACAACACCAGAACAGTAGATAACAGTATAAAGTTTGTAGGCTCCCAAAAAACAGTTCCTTGTTAAATAGATACTTTATTTATATTTATTCAGACTCTACCCACTCCTTGTAGGAAAAAAAATCTTTCTACCTTCATGTTTCCAGAAATTCCCACAGGGAGAGATAAATGAGGCAGCTAGTTTCTCCCATCTCCATTTGTTTTGGGGTTATATTCCCAAAGTGACTGCAAGTATCTGCAGATTTTTTTTATTAAAATATAAAAAAAACGAAGCAATGATGATGAACTGCTGGTTCAAACAATACTTCTTCTCTAAGAGTCTTATTTAGTCCATGGTTGGCTTGATGTTACCGACATATTCAGAATTATAAAAGGTGCTTTTACAAGTAATAATTTATACAATAGGAGAATCATCTTGGTTCACTTGTGCTATAATGAAGGATCTGTTGGCCAATTGCAGACTAACGGTTGTATGTCTGACCCCCAGTTGTTAATGCACTAGAATTCGTCTTGTAAACATATGACAATATTGGAGCAGGGTTTGTTTTAAAAGACAGTTTTGTTAATAGAAATTTGCCATTTCCTTTGTTGACTGTACAGTGTTGGAAACCATAGTATGACTTTACAGACATCAGCAATGCCTTCCATTTATTACCGTTGTCTGGGGAAAAGTTTGAACACATAGAAATCTTGAGTGTTCTCCTTTACTTAGCAAGACGTCAGACTTTGATAACAGGGAACAGAAATTAAAAGTTTAGATTTAAAATTAAAAATAGGAGTGGGGAAATCTTCAAAAAGCTTCAAGTATACAGCTGGTGGGAGGAACAGAAGACATCTGGCTGGTTGCAACTACCTGCAGAAGGTCTTGTTATCTTTCATGGATGAGCACGACTTCCACAAGATTCCCTAATTCTGTCAAAAATAAAAATATTTGTCATGGCAAGTTTCTTTTAACTTATGCAACTGACAATACAGACTTTCCTTGGAAAACTATGCATCTTAGATTTCTTGTATATAATCCTATTTTCTTCAACATCAAAGGAATCTCTTTCACTGTGACAACAAATGAAATTAGAAGGAACTAGGGAAAGAGCCTTTGATCATTCAATATTTGGTGAGAATTTAGATTCAAAAAATTAAGAGATGAGATATTTACTCTGAGATTTTGTCCACAGAAATATAAGGTCTATATAAATTCAGAATTTTCTCTTAAGCAAAAGCTAGTGAGCCTAGAGTTCATTAACCATATTTTATTTTATTTATAAAGAATGATCTTTAAAAAAAAGATGGTGCTACTTTCCTATGTGAGCTGCTTTCAGTCACTTAGTAACCGAACCATAAGCTCCCAGAAATATCAACATATATAATTTTAAAAAGGAAGATCTAATATAAACAATCATCTTTGATGGAATATAGTTACTCTGGAGATATTTAAGGCAACAATACAGGCAATTAACTATAGAAGACATTCCATTATATAATTGCACACTAAATTCTTATTCCTCCATTGCTAATTGTAGCATTTACAAACATAGCATTTGATCCAATACCTCAACAGCAGCATTTTCAATTATGGGCATTCTGTTTATATGAAGAGAATAGTTTGACAAAAGACTTAGAATTAATGAGTAAAGAAAAGTCCTCCTGGGGACTTTTGATACATAGAAAACAATCAGTTTAGAGCATTAGAAATGGGATATCTGTTAAGGGAATATATAAGGGGATAAGCTTTGTTCTTTATGGATATTCCTGATTATTCTCTGACTGCAATCTAGTTTAGTTCACAGCTATAGATTTCAGTAACTTTTATCACTGGTTGGTAAGAATGAGTATTTTGATTTAATACCTGGAGGAGCTACGTTCTTTGCTCACACAGTCATCATGAGAGGTAGTATCACCGTTTCCCATCATGCTGCATGTTCTTCGCTTTTTTCTTCGATGCACCATTCCTTCAGTTTCAGAGCTAGAATCGCACTAAACAAGAAATAAGTGGTACATTTCAAAACTGCAATTTCTATAAGGCAGTTTCTATTTTCTATCTGAAAAAGAAGCTATGACATTTGAGGAATGACATCCAGTACAACTAGTCCTCACTTTAACAGTCCATAATTGGGATAAGCAACCATCATTAAAAGAAGTGTCATGCGACTATTCCACTTAGTAATGGCAGTTTTGGCAATCCCAGATGCTGTTATCCAATGAATCCCATAATCATTAAGTGAGGACCCACCGGATCAAAACCATTCTTGGAAAAAGGTTAGGGATGGCCTCCACTTAAACTCCCCCATCCACCTACTGTATCTCCCCCCTCATCTCTGTCTATTTGGCTGCCCATCCACCCAATTGTCATTAGCCCTGCCTGGCCACACTGCACACCACTACTCTACATGAACAGAGGTTCTGGCAAAGGCTCTGGAGCAAAAGAAGGCCCTGACTGGTATAGCAGTGGCACATGGTGCGGTGGTGAGCAGAGCCAGGTGGTGGTAGTTAAGTTGGCAGGCAGCCAAAAGACAGTCATGGTTGCAATGGCCAGAATTTTAAGGACCAATTGTTTTTGTTCAGCACCACTGTAACTTTGAGGGTTGCTGAACAAATGGATGTTAAGCAAGGACTATTTTTATATTCTACCCCATCCAGAAATAAAACAGGGATGGTAGAAAATCCTTGAGGTATAATCAGTAGCTTTCTCTTGCTAGGGTTTAGTTTGTGCCTGTTCTCTTCCATCCAAAATCACACAACCTTCAGACTATGGCAGGACTTCAACAGAGTCTCTGACCTGGAGTAACAATATTCAGTTAAATATCATCATCATACTGATAATTCTGGACTCCAAACCATTGGATGATTTCACCCAGCAGCTTCATGCAGATGTTAAATAACAAGAGAAAAATCACCTGTGTGGCACCCCACAAGGGAGCAACCACAGTGCTATTCTCTCCTTTGCAACAATCATCAATTGGAACTACAAAGGAAGCAGCAGAACTACTGTCAAACAATGCCTCCAATCCCCATACTCCATCTAGAAGAACACCACGGACAATTAAACTGAAGGCTGTTAAAAGATCCAAAAGGACCAGAACAAGGAAACTATCCATGTGCAAGTACTGATGTAATTCATCAACAGAGCAACCAATGCCAACTCTACCCATTGCCAGGGTGTGAACCCTGAAACCAAGTCCAGACAACCCATTTCTTCTTCAGTGCTCAGTAGTTGATCCCAAACACCTTTGGGATCAACTGTCTCAACATCTTTTGCCACACAAAGAAGGTTGAAGATCAGGTGATAATTATCTAAAACCACTAGATTCAGAGAAGACCCCCTAAGGAGGAGATGACATGCCTCCTCAAAAGCTGCTGGCATCAAAGCTACCTACAAAGAGGTATTCACAATTTCCCAGGTCCACAGAATTACCCATTATCAGTACAATGATGATACTTAACTGAATATTGTAACTTCAGGTCAAAGACTCTATTGAAGTCCTGCCATAGCCTGAAGGTTGTGTGATTTTGGATGGAAGAGAACAGGCATAAATTAAACCCTAGCAAAAGAAAGCTACTGATTATACATCAAGGATTTTATACTGCTTTATTTCTGGATGGGTTAGAACATACAAATAGTCCTTGGTTAACATCCATTTGTTCAGCAACCCTCAAAGATACAGTGATGCTGAACAAAGAAACCAACTACACAAAGAGCCAGGATAAGTAAGAATTCACCTCACAATGGTTTAGGACATTAGAGAATCCTATTCTGTTTGTTGGAAATAATAGGATGAAAAGAAACCCAGGCAACTTGCCAAGATAGTCCAGATTAGGGGGAATTTGAGGCAACTGTCCTGCAAAGTGCAAGCAACCTAGACACAATAAACAGCAGAATGGCCTTTACCTAAAAGGGAGTTGGACATCTGGAAAAGGGTTATTGAATGATAAATAGCAATGCAGTAAGAGAGAAGACGGTATCAACTCATAAATCATTCCTATGCCTGTTTCCGAGTTGCCATAAGAAGGAGGGAGGGAAAGGCCTGAGGGAGCAGTATGGCAGATGAAGGCCAGAAGCATACTCCACACTTATCTTGTGGAGATTGTAGCCTAGGCTACTGGATCTTCTGCCCAAGAAAATCCTTTACTGGAGAGTGTGATTGATGACACCCAGCCCGTGAACGTTTCCTTGGAGAATCTGATGTATGATACACCTGGGGTGGGGGAAACAGGGTCATAGGTGATAGTAAATTTCCTGTCTCAGAGTTGGCTTCATACAGGTTGATGCTGGACATGTTGCTCCTAATACATCTTTTGGATTCTTTTGAAGCTTGGCTCCAGGCTCATGGTTTAATTAGGGCAATCGCCTGGAATCCTGACAGCAAGCCAATTATATTATGCCTATCCATAACCAAGTTGTAGATGTCTTCTTATAGAAGAGCTGGCCTTAACCGGTACCAATTTAAAACCAGCTGCCTCAATTAAGCCCCCAAGTAGAAGCAGCCAAAATGGAAGAAAGGCTCACCAACATACTGTAAGCCTCTCTTTTCCCAACTTTAATCATAACACACAATCACTCTTTTGTGGTCTGTCAATGGTTTACTATGGGGGGGGGGGGAATGAAACATCCTACTTGGAGGGGGTCATAACAGAAGTATGAATGCCATTCATACAGTTTGTCTCTAAAATGTTTCTTCTGAATATGCTAATTGGCGGTACCATTGGCAGAAGCAGAGTTTGCAACATCATTTGAAATGGACAACATAGATCTTTCAAGGTACTGTCTTCCAGTACCACATGGGACAGGAAGATCCTTCTCAGGATTTTCTTAGATTCAATTAATAATGTCATTGATTTTGGTTGAGAACTTTACCTCTCCTCTCTTATGGACAGTTTTGATTTTTTGTTGTTTTTATGTATAGCTATAGCTTGGGTTAAGTAGCAGGTGTAATTTAGTTCTCATGTAGGTGTTATCTGCAGCAGCCCCACCCTTACCTCTGAATCAGAATCTGAAGAACTGGAGCTGGAAGAACTAGATGAATCACTAGAACTGTCTGAAGCAATGCCCGTTGATTCTTGTAAGTCAACAGAATCAGCTAGTACAGCTAGTTCAGGATGCTCCTGCTTGAGGACCCTTGGGGTGTATAAATAAAAAGGATAAAAGCATTATGTTTTAAAGAGATGAAAGAGTACAACATATCTTACTCTTTCTCCATAGGCCACTCAGAACATTTTTACAACATAACAAAATATAACTAATATATGCCCTACTCTTCTCCTCAAGCAATAAATTAAATATTAGTGACTTAGTAAAAGCTAATAAACTGAGGCATAAAATCTTTGTTATCAAAGAAAAGAAGAAACAGTTGTCTCAAAAATGTTTGCTTTACCAGATCATCATCCATCTCAGGGCAGTTTTGCTTGAGACTTTCCCAAGTCTTCTTCCCAGAGATCTGCCCAGTTGGATGGCAGGTTACTCTGCTCTCTCAAAATTCAGCTTTTACTGCCCATTTTTATTAATTCAGGAAGCAAAATATTTCACTGGTGAAATCAGCTGGGTTTTTTTTCATATCATCCTCATTTCAGGTCATTTTTAAAGGGTTTTCCTAAGTGTTTAACTGGCATTAAGCCCACTCATACCCACCCAGGAATTGGCATTTGCATGCAACATATAGAATATCAAACTACTACAGCTATAAAATATTATGTATCTCAGGTAGCTAAGTGAAATCAGTAGTGGGATGTACAAATTCTCTATTCTTAAAACATGACTCAAATTAATCCAACAACAAAATAGGCTATTTATTCTTAAAAGTATGAAACTGCTTACCATAAATATAACAAGAAAGGGCTATTGCCTGCATGGACTTATTGGATCTGTTGGTTTCCCAAAGACCAGGTGACAAATTGTTATGGGACTAAAATACCTAAACCTTTGGTTTGATATAGCAATGCTTAGTAGGATACAAAAAACCTATTCCTCTGCGAAAGTTTAGAAATCCTGGAGCTGGGATGCATTTACATCCACAGTAAAGTTAGGAAGCTTCACCTTTAATTTTATTGATTTAACTAAAACATTAAAATAACTTTAATCAGTAATCACTTTAATATTACTTTTGTGCTTAATAATTGAGTGATCAAACAGTCTCAGCCTTAAAACTACAACTTTTAAATATATAGTTGAATCACCTTAATGAATCTTGAAATCCAGAAGCCTAATTCTTCTTCTGGACTCCATGGACCATGTTGCTATTACAAGCCAGACTGTCCAGAAAGTCTTTCCAAAATGCAAAAAACTTAATTAGATTTACATTTCACATATTACATTAAGCATTATTCCAGGTGTCTGCATTGCTCTAGGAAGCAACAACTGGCTGATCCAACCAGCACCTGGGAAATCATTGAAGTAACATTGACGTCTCTCACCTGTACCATTTTCTGGATAACTTTGGTCTTCCCCTTACTGTCTTGTGCCACACCACAGGAAAGTTTGTACAGCTAGCAAAATTCTGAGTGACAGCAATAGTCGTGTCAAGATTGAGGACAACATGCCACCAGCCACCTACAAATGCAACACTGTAGAAGCTTATGATCATCAACAGAAGAAAAAATATAAATCATTGTTTTAACTGTAACTGTGCAATCAATAAATAGCTTGTTTGTTTTACGTATTTTCTTTGTAATACATCCCAAAGGTCTGATTATCAATAGCAACTAATTCTTTCTTAAATTTCCAACACAAGTTCATAAATTTTCCATATATTGTAGAGAATGTAGAATTGGGCAGTGAATGGAAGGGAGGGGGGAAATCTTTTTTTTTGCCAAAGCTGTCAAATTTGTGCAAAACTAATAGACCCAGGTTGAAATTATTTGCATAGAAAGGGGACTATATAACTTTTTCCACCTGTGCTTATCAGGTGACTGAATTCTCTAGACAGTGGGACTTGGGAATTGAGACTAGGGAATATATATAAATACAGGTTGAATCTCCCAGTCCCCTTAAGGATTTTAGTTCAGGAAGCAGGTCATAGAAAAGAAACAGCAGACAAGAACAAATTGTTGAAATATCAGAAATTATTGGAAAATCAAGGGGAGTGAAAGAAGATTATGATGCAACTTTAGAGAGAGAGAGAAATTAAAATATAGTTGTGCTTGTAACTACAGTGAAGACTATAGGAAGCCACTTTATCTCTTTGATTTTTCTTTGTCTCCTTATTTCTTATTCTTATTAATTCTTAATAATTATTTCTTATTATATTAGTTTGCATAATTTGTATCTTCTTTTTTAAAAGTTTCAATAAAAATTACATACAAATTACTTTTCTAAACAGTAGATTAAAATATTCATAGGGTATATTACACTTTCATTTGATAAAATTGATTAAAATCACATGTCACTAAATTTTCCAGCTTATCTTATTTTGTTAAAGCACTATTAAAATATAAATAATAAAGTAAGCAAGCAGCTAACATAGAACCTGATTGAAATGCACATTCAGTTTCTTGTGAAATGAAAATATCATGCATCACACTAGACATTATTAAACCACGACAAATTATTTATTCAGTTTTAAGCTGAAAATGTGTGCCTGCCCAAAATCGCTCAATGAACTTTCCTGGGTAAGAGTGGATTTGAGCCCGAGTCTCCCTGGTATCATACCAACATCATGATTACAGCATGTTTTAGTAAGTAAATTTATTTAATCAGATTGACCATAGGGACTTTATTTCTATTTCATGAAACTCTGAAATGACAAGGAAATTACTTCTCCCAACTATGTAAAAGACATCCTAAAATGAACATCTACTTTGTACATGTAGCTGTATTAATGCATTGAAGTAACTGATTTTAAGAAGTTATTTAAAAACGATCATCCTGTCAATCCTCTGATTGCACTAATTAAGGTGTCTGTCACTTGGAAGACATTATTCATGGATTCATTCACCATAATTTCCATAACATTCTAATTGTTTAGAGCATGGGTGTCAAATTCACAGCCCAGATACATCACACACACACCCGCTTTAGCAAAGGGGAAAGTCGCGATATCATGTAACGACGTAACGATGCAAATTTGACACCCCTGGTTTAGAGCATCCCTATTTCAGTTTCTTTTCTGAACAACTCACTTTATATTAGGTTTCCTTTATAATTCATTATACTATTGGATATATAAAGAAGCCTTTGTAGCTTTTCTAGACTTTTGATTTTAAGGAATGACAGCTGTGTTCAAAGGCTTAGAGATCTTCATAAAAAGATTATCTAATTAGGGTATATTCTTCTACAGGAGAGGTAGACAATCTTTGATCACTTCTTGTGAATTAGAGAAGAAATCCTAAGGTTTACAGTAAGCAGTGATTAATATATAGCTTGCCTCCTAAGACAATGGTGCTCCTAAGCTTATGGTTTTCCAAAGGCTAATGAAATCCTGGGTCTTTTAGAAGGGCTTTGGAGATTAAGTGTATACATTCTTTGTCACCACACTGATCTCTGCTGCATTATGATACAATATTATATGAGCTTGTTAGAGACATAGTAACAAAATTTATAAAAATGCAAAAAAAGATTATAGTCCTCCAGGTTACCCTGGTTAGTAAATCTACAAAAGAGGGGGTCATGCCACATGTTCATAAACCTTCATTTGTCTGCCCCCCCAATCTTTGTTTTGTGAGTATTAGGATTTTTATCCTTTTCCCCTCTAAAACATAATTTGGAACTTTGACATTATCAAAATGCAATGACAAAAATGGAGGTGGTGAAGGCCCCCCCCCCCCCCCCCCCCCCCCCCCCCCCCCCCCCCCCCCCAACCAAAAGAGGACCTCAGACTAACCATCCATACTGTAGAATAAAATGGACTTCAACATAGAGTTTAACTTATACGCATACCTGGCACAAACACAGTCTCTCCAGGTTTTTGTACTATTTCCAAAGGTTTGAACTCTGAAGGCCAAGTGGGAAGTTGCGTTCGGGGATATATTACTCTGAACCAAGTGATGGCTTCATCTTGCTGATTGCCTCCTTCTTCACGAGTCACTTTGATCAGTTCTCTGGGAGTGCTGGTAGGGAAGAGACACCAGCGCTTATGTCCATGGACTAAGGCATTCCACGCACTGGTTCCCAGAGGGTCAATGTGAATACCTGTTCCTGAACGAGGTGGGCCCATCACAAACCACCTGCATTATTAGAAAATTTAATTATTTTTCTGAAAAAGTTTTCAGGAAGATTATTTCCATATTTCTGAATAAAAAATAGAAGTCTAACTTTGTAATCCCCTTCCTAATGGAAATAAAATATCATTTATTTTCAAACATTTTATTAGGTTATAAAATATTATAAAATGCAAATAAAAGAGCAGTGAAAGGGAAAGGAGGAGAGAGAAGTGAGGAAAGGTAGGGAAAAGAAAAAGCACTGATTTCCGACTCTCTCTCTGTTGTAGTAGAATAGGGCATTGACATCAAATCACAGCTTTTTGTTTTTCCATAATAACAAGAAGTCATTTCTGTAACGATTTATCAATCTAATCTGTAAAACCCAAAATTATATTCTTTTCCACATCAACCACATTTGAAGACAGCCACATAGGACTGGGCAGTTTATTTTACAAAATGAATCCTGACCAAGTGAGGAATGATTTTCAGAATGTCCCATGAACATTCTACTCCCTGAAGAAAAGATTTCAAAATCTGACAATTTTTAATGTAGGAGAATAAAAAAGAAAATACAAAGCATCATTACTAAAAAGAACAATGTCAAGAATGGATAGAAAATATTATCCTACATTCTTTTTCAACATTTCAACAATCTAACACAATCATCCAAGAGGATGCCCTAGCAGTTACCTCAAAGTTAAAGATGAATAAAATGTTTTATTTCCCCAATGATAGTAGAACCCAACTATGGATATTGTTGTCTAAACAATTTAATCCAGAACTGCATGATAGATGCATTTAAATAGTAGAGCAATCATTATCAATCCAGTGCTAGTCATGTATTCAGACTGCATTTTCCAGAAGTATCTGAACTCAGTATTTTGACCCACTCAGAGAGTGCTTTATTGGCTAAGACCAATATTGGTATGAAAAGTGAAAAAACCACTGACTGCACTAGTTCACTTTTCTAAAAGCCCTTAAGATCTTTTTAAAACATATTAACTTTATCTGGGCTTTAAGTGACTTATGAGTTATAACTTAAGTGTAGCTGATATTTGGAAAGCCATCCTGTTTTACTGTTTACATGAAAAAGTTTAAACAACCATCTTAGTTTTAGTGTGCCTGGACTGAATGCGCAGGACAAATGAGACCAATATTCACTGGTCTATAAGCCGAACTTTTGGTGCTTGAAGTTAGCTAGCTTATACCTGTAAGGTGGTCTTCTCTTCTCTCCTGCATATTTGAACAGATCGTCAGTGAAGAATTTGGGTACCCTGTAGTCCTCCAAAAGTTTTTTGCGCTTTGGATGTTCCCCATAACTGCTGTCAAATATGTAGAGAGGACTATCATCTCGTGTAGTCTCCATGTATTCAATGTAATATTTCATTTTCATTTTCACAGAATAACCGTCATTGTCCTCCCCACACTTGAATTTCTGGTTCCTGTATTTGCGCTTCAGACGTTCCAGAGTCCACTTCTCTTGAGCTGACCACCCTGCCTCAGCATTTAATAGGACAACAGGCTTATAAGGTTTCTCATATCTTTCAATGAATTCTTCCACTGACAAGTGGAGGGCATCTGCTCTTTCTACATTATCCTACAAGAATAGAAGAACTACCTTTAAAACAAAGTAACAAAGAATGTAATACATTATAATACTATTAGCCACACAGAATGAGACCCACAAAGTAAAAAAAAAATTCTTTAAAATTGTGTTAAATTCTTGTTTTCCTTATAAATCGCATACATTTATCCAGGTACTGCTAGATGGAAGTGGATTTTATTTTTTAATTTTGAAATAGAAACGTTCATAAAAAGATCTACTTTTTATAATTTACCTTTTCTTCACTTTCTATATTTTGTCTAAATTAATCTCTACCTACATATATTCTTGTATGAAATCTGCTTTACATAAATATTTCTCAGCATATCATAAACATCTTAAAATAATTATCTGCTAAGAACATTTCTTTTCCCTCCCTTTATTACCCCATTCATATCTATAATTCTGGTGATTAAAAGGTTAAAAATACACAAGTGTAGTTTCCCTAACAAACATCAATTCTCCTTCAGAAACAGTTTCCACGTTTCCCCAGCAATTTAAGTCCCACTGACTTCAACTAGGCATCCTTTACACACCATCAGAATCAGAATAGAGCTGGAAGAGACCTTGTAGGTCTTCCAGTCCAACCTCCTGCTCAAGCAGGAGACCCTATATCATTTCAGACTGGTGCCTGTCCAGTCTTTGCTTAAAAATCTCCAGTGATAACCTACATACAACTTCTGAAGACAAAACTGTTCAAATGATTAATTGTCCTTAGTTAGGAAGTTTCTCCTTAATCAAATTCCCCCTTGATCAGTTTCCATCCACTGTTTCTTGTCTTGCCTTCTGCTGCTTTGGAAAATAAATTGACCCCTCCTCTTTGTGGCCACGTAATTTACTCCCAGTTCCTTTTCCACCACTTTAATAGAAGCCCAAACCATACAAAACACAACCCGCGAGAGGGGTTTTAGCCAACGTTAAATGTCTTGTCCCCAAACTCTTTATCTCCGCGACCCCTTCGTTGAACCTTCAGATTGTTTATCGACCGCCAAGCATTCCATATTAAAAAGCAACTTAATAATTGCTACTTTAACTAAGAATAAGCATGGCAATAATAAAGGATAATAGCCCCATCGTTCTTTCGGGATCCATCCTGAACCCCAGAATCGACACAATCCCCACAGAGACTGGGGGTGGGTTAAGCCCCTCACCTCTTTCGGGGCCCAACCTATCAAGCGGGGTTGATGTCGGATCAGCCGAAGAAAGAGACAGGTCCCGCCTTGAGGTTCGGAGAAACGGGTTACAAAATCTGACGAGCAAGCCGAGGTACCCCTCTCAGGATGTTCCCCCACTCCCCCGGGAAGGGATTTGATCCCCTCCCGGCCCGATAAAGAGAGGCTGTCGGGCTGCGGCTTCCGACTGCCACCCTTTCCCCGCCGCAGCCTCCTTCTTTAGACTGCCCTCCCGCTCACCTTGCAGCCCGCCGGGTTCAGCGGGAAGCTCTCGCAGTAGTTGTGACGAGTCCAATCCAGGGAGTCCTTGAGCTCGGGACGCGCGCTCCGCTTCGCCTCACGGATGCGCTTCTTGCTTTTGTGGTTCATGCTCCCCACGCGGCTCTGCCTTCCCCGCCCGACTCTTCCGGCTACGGATTCCGAGACGGCACCCTCCCGAACAACAGCGCCCCGCCGCTTCCAGAAATTTCACCACCGCGCCGACTCAGCTACCGCCTCGCAGCCTCGACGCCGCCCGCCTCGCGTGCCTTCAACCTCCGCTTCTTCCCATTGGTTGGCGCCGCCGGGGTGGGGTGGGGTCTCGCGGACGGGATAAGCTCTCATTGGGTCTTTCGAGCAGCGGAAATAGAGGCGGGCGGCGCCAGAGTGGAGAAGGAAGCGCTTCGGCGCCATCTTGGGACGTCACGCCCCACCGAGAGGCGTCGCTGTTAAGCAGCGCGAAGGGCGAAGGACGGGGTAGCGCGCTCTTGGCAAGGCACGGAATTAAGCGACGCTGATTTGGGAGGTGGGTGGGGAGGTGCTTTATAGTCCATGAAAAAGAGGGGGAAAATAAACGCTGAAGGATTGTTGCAGTGGCTGCACTTGGGTGGAAGCTGCCCATACTCTTTCAGGCAATGAGATTTCCGTTCACTTTCCTAGGAACCTGGATGGGTTCGACCTGAAGCATATTTAACCTAATATTAAATGCTCCTCTGTTCCGCGGGGTATATAATCCCAAACTCGCTTGCGTAAACAGCAGCTTGATTGGCATATTGGATTTTTATTTCGGATTAGCAGCCCACGCTGAAGGACGCGGTGGTTTTAAACTGCACAGGGGAACTCATTCATAGTACAACTAGGGAGGCGCAATTTGATTCTAGATAACGGCGCAGATTAAAAAAAAAAAACAGGTTTATTGGTCCAACGGGACTTTGATCCTTAAAAGACTGTATGACACTCACATTACACTAGGTGCAATTACTCCACAAGTGGCCGCTCTAAAGAGTCCCAAATCCTTCCGGGAAAACTCGAATGATACTAGGCGAAATTAAACTCTATTAGCATTTCTCCATAGAATAGAATTAGCTTGCAAGAATAAACCGCCTGTCTTCAGTGGGAGATAAGTAAAAACAGCCTGCCGACTCGAGAAAACAAAAAAACTGGGAAAGGGAGGTAACTGTTAAATGCCATTCTTGTTGGCTGGGTTTTTCATAATTTCCCCCCTTCGTAGAAATGGGCATGATTGGCTGCCTCGTCTGGAGACGTGCTGGAAGAGCCTGACTGCGGATGGCCAATCGGGCCTTATTGATCTTTTCGCAAAAACCGGCCATGTGTGAGGTAGCGTCCAATATGACTGTGAAGGAATACCGGTTTGTAAAAGATCAGGAAAAGGGAGACAGGGATGACCGGCCAAGAGAGTTGGTGGTGCTGATTCCCGAGGTATTATTTTTATGATTTGTGGTTTGTCACGCAGTCAGCCAATATGCTCAGACTGGATTTGGCATGATCAACCTATCAAGAGTTCTTATCTGCTAAATGAGAATCAAGAGGTTTCAACTTCAGGACCTTGGAAGATAATCTTTGCATTTCACAGAAATTACTCTTGCCTAATTTTGAAATACCTTTTTTTCTGGGTAGAAATGTTGTACTGAAAATTGGTTTAAGATAGTTTGATAGGCATTATTTCTTTTGGTTTTCATCCTACAATTTTTCTAAAGTGGATCCATGTTCAGGTAGGGTTTTGGTCTTTCAAATTAGTTTGATGAAGAGCTTAAATTAAAACTTAAATTGTTTATTTCTGCAAGTGAAATGGCAAATTTAAAATGTCAGTTAAGGATTATTTGTATAAAAACAAATCTAACAACAGAAACAGTTAATATGACACCCTAAACCAGGAGTCTCCAATCTTGACAACTTTTAAGATTTGTGGACCTCTACTCCCAGAATTCCTCAGCTAGCTGCTGGCTGAGGAATTCTGGGAGTTGAAGTCCACAAGTCTTAAAGTTGCCAAGGTTGGAAACCACTGCTCTATACAGTGTGTTTCTTCAATACAAAGCTTTTAGAATTATCTTGATAGCCTTTATTTATGAATTACTGAAGTAAGGATCAACAAATCAATGAATGAAGAAAGTTTTTAGTAATGGATACAACACTTAATTAGATTTAAGAATTTAAAAATTCTTAATGCTCAAATTTATTTTTGTATACACAAGTATATCATATTTCAATAATATGCCTAATTGGGTTAAAACTTCACAACATTTTGACATTTGACATTTTTAACAAGAAATACATGCCAGTTTGTGTGCAGGAAACAATGCGTCTATGTTGCTCTCTTAAATGCTTTATAATTTGACTTCCTGACTTTATAGATTAATCCCTGAATATAACATATGTTTCTGTAATCATTTTTTTCTTTTGAAATTAGCTGTAAGTACTGAAAGAAGGCTTATCTCAATAAATACATTTAAACTCATTATGTTGAAGCTGCAATGTCAATTCCACAATTTGTATTAAAATAGGCATTCCTGTTAACTACATATATTTTCCCCAAGCTAAATCAAATCTATCAGTCATATTCTGAACTGGTATCTGTATTTGTAACCCTTAAGAAAGATTAGGCAGACAGAAAAATATAACTTATTTGATTTTAAGTAGAAGTCCTTAAAACGTTTAGTGTAAATTTCTTTGTCAATTGTTAGGCAATACACACACAAAATGGTGACTTTGGTGTTCTGAGTGAACTTGTAACCATACACTAAGATTTGAAGGAGTTACACCCATCTTCATTTTTTAGTAGGCTCACATGCTGAATTTGATTTGATTTGATTGTACTTAACATATGTAGTTGCATAATCACAATTGATCCTAAAAAGATTGATTACAAAATGCAAGTATTGTAATGAATAATAATCCTATACCTATAAGAAAATATACAGCATTATATTCATTATTCCAAATATATTATGGGTGGATTTCAGCTTTCTCCTTGACCTGCGATTTGTATGCAGTTCTAGCACATTGTAGAACACTGTTAATACAAACTAAACAGGAAAAAGTTATATCGAATTTAAATATCTTTAAAATTCTTTTAATGCTATCTTATTTTGCAATACAAACTTTTGTTTTAGGTTCTTGATCCTCAGTATGGTATGTATGTTTGGCCTTGTGCTGTGGTTTTGGCCCAGTATATCTGGTTTCATAGAAGACTTATCTTTGGCAAAAGAATACTAGAGGTAATGTCACATTATTTTCATTCAGATATCATGGAATTAGTATTAAAGAAAAAAACTTCAGTTGGATTAGCTTGGGATGAATATTGTACATAAACTCACAGATCTTTTTGGGGGAGGGAGCAGAGAGATAAAGATCCTAAATTAGATAAAATGTGAAAGGTGTAGATGAAAATTCTATGTAATGATTGTTATCAATACATTTTTGTATTTACACCAAAATATATGATGCAAACAATTTACTACTGGTAATCCTTGTTTAGCAACCACAAATGGGACTGCCAACATGGTCAATAAGCAAAGCAGTTACTAAGTGAAACTGCACTTCTGCTTTCCTGTTTTACAGATCTGTAAAGTTCCTGAACTGAAGAACAGATCACAAAGTTATTATTGCTGTTGTAGCTGAATGATTACTGTATGATAGTCACTAAATGAGATCTGCAGTTGCAATGGGAAATTGCATCAAATTTGTTGTGAACTTGAACACTATTATAGGCAAGCCAAAATTCTGCAGTAAGATAATTTTTGTGTTAGAAATATTGAAATCTCAGAATATATTTTAGTCATTCATGGGTGTGCATATATAGGAAGTCAATTTACACAACTGCATCAAAATTTGTCATTAAGCAAAGTGGTCATTGAGTCATTGCCTGACTGAACCTGATTTTACAACCATTTTTACAGCCATTGTTAAGTAAATCACCATGGGTAAGTGACTTATAGGGTCATTAAGCAAATATGGCTTACTCCATTGATTTTACTTATTAGAAATTGCAAACATGTGACAACAGGACATTGCAGCTGTCATGATCTTGTGACCAACAAGATGCTGCATCCTTCATAAATGCTAACTAGTTGCCAACAGCCCCAAATGCTTGACTGTAGGCTGGTCCAGTCACTTGTTCAACTCCTTTCCTTGGAAGGGTAATGTATGCCAAAACTAGACTCAGGACAATTTTTCCCCTTGTGCCATCACTCTTTACTCTCCCTTTTATTGATATTATTATTCTGTAACTTTGCACGTAGTGCTTCTGTATCTGAGACAAATTTCTTGAGTGGTCTAATCACTTGGCCAAATGAAGTATGCCATTCAATTAAACTCAACTATTGTTAACTCCCAAGTTAAACAAATTGCTATTACTGAGAGTATTTATACCAAGACAAATTCCTTGTGTGTCCAATCACACTTGGCCAATAAAGTATTCTATTCTATTTGTGTGTATTGCTATAGAAGAAACAATAGTATCCTATACATATACACAAGCATACATACCGGTATATAAGTATACAAAACTTCGATGTTTTAAAATATTTCATTATGCTTATGTGTTCTACTATTGGAATTAGCTGTTTTTAAGCAACTTCTTCAATCTACAATATTAATTTGAAACAAACAATTCGAAACAATTCAGGCATGAGAATCCATTTGTTGTCCAGCTATCACTTTCTATGGCGGCAGGTATAAAGTTCAAAAGAACATGGGGATCTGAAAATATTAAAATGTGCCTCAAATTTGTAATTTTATCATATTTCAGAACTGTTGATTAGTTATTCATGAAATTTGGAGTGTCCATCTCAACCATGGTGATTTGCTTAATCCATTTTGACATTCCTCTCTACTTGGATACCACTCATGAAGATCCTAAATGGCTCGGATAGATTAATCTATCAAATATAAAGTTCATTTTCTTTTGAATAAAGCAATTTGACCCTTAATTCATCAGCAGGCTATTATTTCTGGTTGTCTTTTACATTTTTTAAAAGAATCCAAACCTTTGGTAGTCATTAGTCAGTTCTTAACAAATGGAAGGTGGATGGGGAATCAATTTGTATACATTATATGAATGTGTTTTGTATTATAATTGCTGTCACAAATTAGGTTTTATTTGTTCAGATTGGAGCAGGTGTGAGCTTACCTGGAATAGTGGCGGCAAAATGTGGAGCAGAAATAATATTATCAGATAATGCAGATTTCTCAGAGTGTTTGGACAACTGTCAAAGAAGCTGCCAGATAAATAATCTCTCTGGGATATGTGTCATAGGACTTACCTGGGGTCATGTATCACCCTCTTTGTTGAGCTTAGCCCCAGTTGACTTTATTTTGGGAGCAGATGTACTTTTTGAACCAGAAGGCAAGTGATTTCTCTCATTTTTATAAGTATGTGAATGGCAATGAATTTTTTTTTGTAAACTCAAGACTTTGTAAGTCCTACTTATATCAACTACTAATGTGGAAACAAATCACTCAATTTTAAAAGGGTATGCAATTCTAAAAGGATGAAAGGATTTTTATTACAAATCTTTGTGCTCAGTTATAACTTCAATTACTTTTTATTCAAGGATTTACAGTATAAATTGTATAAATCTGCTACTACTGGTAAAATTTGACGAACGAGATAACTTGCAATTCAAATTTTAGGAAATCAACTCTTGTTTACTCTGCTATAGTTATATAGCATACACATACTTTCCTCCACTTATTCCATAATAATTCATCTGGCTTCAATATTCCAATGAGCCAAAGATGGACCTTCAGTAAATTATTTCAAATACTTTAATCCAGCACTTTTACCAAGACACCAAGCTAGTTTCTAAAGCCATACAATGATGATGGAAAATGCAATTTTATCATCTCCGACTATGCTGGAGTTAAAATGGTAAAAGTAAATAAATATTTGGCAGACATCAGGAATTATTTTCATGATCAATAGTTACCAGAATTGATTTTTTAAAAAGTGCTTGTTTGTGATGGTACTTTCGGACCTGTTATTTTAGTTAGAATGTAAATGCTTTGTAATTAAAAAAAACTTGCCCCAAATTTGTTTTTAAACTGACATGCATTTAAAAATCCTTTTTTGAACGTAGTGTTAGTTCAGGGTAACAAAGTGTTACAAAGTTGATAAGAAAGAGTAATTGGAAAGTTGACTTCAATTAAAAATGCTGTTAAGTCAGAAATCACAGGACTGAAGAAATGTAAAAGCAATATATAATTTAACTATTTCTAATCATAGCAAAACATTTGGGTTTTTTTTAGACTTTGAAGATGTTGTAAGTACAGTGCACTATTTAATGGAAAGGAATCCTCATGCCCAATTTTGGACTACTTACCAAGTCAGAAGGTATAGTTACTCTCATTCTCCCATTGATTTCATATTTATATACTTTGGCACTTAAAAGCAGCTCATTCAAAATACATCAAGTTGCTCACTATTAATTTTTAAGAATTTTCAGTTTCTAAGTGCTATTGGAAATCCAATGTTATCCCAAAGCTTTTAATATTTGCTTTTCCCCCTCCAGTGCCAACTGGTCTATTGAAGGATTACTACATAAATGGGAGATGGAAAGCACGCACGTGCCATTGCAGTCATTTGAAGCCAACAAGGAACAACTTGCAGGATCTTCTCTTCCAGGGATGCACACTATTCAAATGATGGTTATCAGTAGAAAAAAAAAATAAAGGACTGAAAACTTAAAACATTCCTAATGGATTTTAATGAAAATGCATCAATTGCTTATCCGAGTTCCATATCACCTGACCACCATTGCATACAAATCAGTTTATTCTCAGCATTTTTTAAAAGTAATTTTATTCATTGTTCATGCCGACACTAATTCTGCTGCATGTTTCCTTTGAATTAAGGATATATATACACATTTCACAGGAATACCAAAAATGTGACTTGAGCCTACAATGTTTTAAAAACAATCTTTGTTATATAGGAGTTAAGTCCCATTAACTAGGACTTATAGGAATGAATTTGCTGGATGAGTTTTCCTTAAATTGCAAACTAATATGATCTGTCCTAGTCTAACAGACAAAACTGACTCAAACCATCAGTTTAAAAAAAAAACCTGAACACCAAAAAAGTGTTGCTTTTATTAAACTACAGACACAGTGGTTATAATACAGAATGTTTTTAAGAGATACTCCAAATCAGTACTTAAAAAGGAATGAATCAAATGCTTTAACATTACATTTTCATATGCAAGTTCACATATGTAGATGGTCTAATTTACCATTTGGAAAAATAAGGTGTGTATATCACCAGCTAGATGTGCTCACTGTATGCTCCATTATTTTAATGCAAGGCCCGGGTGACTGGAAGTGCAGTTGTCAGGCAATTACAATTAACTGGACAGCCATTTGTTTCTGCACGACAAGGCATCTTTACAGGAGCAATCAGGAGAAAACAGGAAACAGCCAAGCACTCTGCACTGCAACACGCCACCTTAACAGCTAACCAGCATTACTCAACTGCTACACAACTGCGCCTAGTGCACAAAAATACATAAGAGAAGAGATTAGAATTTTGTCTGATAAAAACAAATCTTTCAAATTAATCTGTGAGCTGAAAAGTTTGTTTGACTTGAAGTATTTGCATATGTGCTTGAATTTTTAAAATTCAAAATTGGGAGAACAAAGGCAAGAATTGAACATCTGGACAGCATTAAGCTTTTCAGCATACTATAGCTGCATATTTAATATTAAACTTGAGGCTGCATGTTAATTATCAGTTTAATTTGCAAACAAGTCAGCACTATATGAACAAAAATGAAGTTTTTACCTCAAATATCCAAGCCAATAATGAAATCTGTAGTCGTTCACATCACTAAATTACAAGAAATTTGAATAATAGCAACAAAATGGCACATAAAAAGTAAAAGTCTGCCATTTGAGGCTCAAAAACGTAAAGTAAAAAGTTAGACAAAGTGTTACAAAATAACCTTTTCAACAGCCTGTTGCTTGTGCAGGAGTCTCTCCAAAGGACTGGCAATTCAGATGATCATTTCTCCTCCAAAGGCATCCTTTATGTAGATTTCTCATCCATTTGCAGTATCTAAATTTGAAAAAAATAATACTTAGGGCATACTTTGCATGCATTCTATTGTTTATGGATACTTTTAAATACCTACTTGTATTGATGTTTTAACATGTTTGCAAGCAAGTACAACATCTCCCTCCCACTATTGCATTGATACCAATGTAGCAGTCATGAGTTTTGGGAAATTTGTCCATCTCTGTACTAACCACATCGTTGTTTATCAACCACCCCTAATCTAAATCCAACCTTATTAATTATGCGTTTATCCTTATTCAAAACCTTGATGTGTTTATTAGTCATTATCCTTAACAGTTCTACTAGGCCTTCATTTGAAAAAAAAACAGGACCAAACAATTTGAGGGAGGTTAAAGACACACTATCCATTTTCCCACCCAGCATATTTTTATAAGCCCACAATTGCACCAAGGACACTGGTTTCCACCAACTTTTGCATTTCACTTCTAAAAGTGTTTGCTGCTCTTGAGAACTATCCACAGAACAGATTTTTAACAGGATAGTGTATCTTTAACATTTAAAGACAAACCTGCTCCAATACACGCCCACAGAAACTGGTCCCTGGAGGATCAGCCAAATCAGTTAAAATCTGCAATACTGGCCAATATTCTTTAAGCAAACAGGAGACCGCAGCTTTAAAGGGGAAAATGCAGATGTTGGATAAGAACAGTAAGAAAATAGTCAATTCAGAAATAGGTTGCGTCTCAAACAATAGATATTAAAAAGCAAGCTATTAATTGCAACAAAACATGAAGATGCCTTTTATTAGCTGTAAATTAAAACACCCTTTTCAGAAATGAACATGCCCCATTTTCTTACTCCAGAATGCTTAAGATCCCAGTGCCTACTAATTTCCTACAATAAAGCATGCAAGTTCAGGAGAATACCTGATACTTTACCGTTTTCTTAAGATGATACAGCACCTTCCTCTTCAGGAGATTTAGGAGGGCTCTTAGAACGGGATCTCGATTTCGATTCCCTCTTAGAAATAGGTGGAGGGCTTCTGGATTTGGACCTGGATCTTGATCGGGAACGAGATCTGGACACCGAAGAAGACTTGGACTTCGACCTCCTGGCCGATCTTGACTTCGAAGTGGAACGAGATCGGGATCGCGTGCGGGACCTTGATTTGGAACGGCTGTAGCGCGATCTGCTACGAGATCGGGATCGGCTCCTGCTTCGGGATCGGCTGCGACGCCTCCTCCTGGGACTGGGTGGGAGAGAGACGGGCGGTTGGAAAACATCCAGGAAGTCGAGCACTCGTTTATCTTTCGGGAGTTCGCTCACTGAGCCAACGGCTGAGGCCGCTCACCGCCCATTCAGGATCACGTGGCTCTCCCTTTCCCGCCGACCTCCCTCCCTCCCTCTCCCCCCCCCCCAAACCAATACGCTAACCTATTACACGGCAAGGCCTTTTCTTCTGCCTCTCCCTTATACCACATATCCCGTTTAAATACTTTTCTAGAAAGAACCGACTGTTCTTTTGCCCGGCGGGCCTTCTGCCCCATAATCTCACCTTCTGCTACGACGTCCATAACCGCCGCTTCCGTACCGGCGCGGAGGGGGACCACGTCGGCTGTGGTGCGAATCCGGAGGTCGGCCATAACGGGCCATCTGGACCCGCAATTCGCGGCCATCGAGCACGGCTCCGTCCATGGCGTCCATAGCGTCCTCCGCGTCGCGCTTGTCGTGGAAACGCACGAAAGCGAATCCACGACTCTCCTTGGTGTAGCGATCGCGGGGAATGTAGACATCCCCCACGCGGCCGTACTTCTCGAAGACGCGGCGGAGTGTGTCTGGAGAAGTACGGTATGTCAGGTTGTCCACCTTCAGAGAGGTCATGCCTTCCACGTCCGGCGGCGGTCGCCCGTAACTCATAGTAACGGGCGGAAAAAGACGGAAAGAAGCGGACCGGACAAACTATCTCTGAGGATATAGAGACGGCTGCTGTGTTGGGCTCGCGTTACTACAGCCTGGCCGTCGAATCAACAGCGAGGCGTGCAGACCAGAGCTCACTCACAAGCCACCATCTCCGACCGCTGCCACGAGCAAGTGAACGAGGTGCCGCCCTTCCTCAAGTATTTAAGCGCCATAAAATGGCCGCCGATGGCCCGGAAGCACTTCTCGATTCTACCCGTGCCCCTCCGTTGCACTCTAAGCCATTCAATTTTAAATTCGACTTTTGTTGTTCCAAAGGGAAAACACGGTATTAAAAGGCACTGATATCCACCCAAAAAGAAAAAGGGGAAGTTAAGCTCTTTATCGACTGCGAAAGCTCACCAGCCCCTCAGTGCTGAAACCCGGAAGCGATTGTTTACGCTTCTCACGCGGAAGGCTACAGAGCGTTTAATTTCAAATTCCAACTCTGAAAAAGGTATATTCGCCTTTGTTAGTTATAATTTAGTCGGCGTGTCGATTTTACAAACCGTTAAGTAAATGGCGTGGTATACGCTTATTAAAAGACAAGAAGCTCAGTCTTTAAAATGGCGGCCAAGGCTGCGAAGAAGCTGACTAATAATACGCGGGAGCGCGCACGTAACATGCCACAGGCGCGCGAAAGGAAGCAAGCGAAGATAGAAGTGCGAGGCCAAGAGGGAGGGGTGGCTGAGTGGGACTGGTTAAAGCTGATTTCTTAACTGCGCCTTCGCGCTGAATGAGAGCCAAGGATTTGGGGTGGGGGAGATTTGCTGTCTTTTCAAGGGAGGTATTTGTCTCAATTTGGGGTACTTAGTGCATGCTCTTTAAGTTTGGGGCAGCGGTTCTGGCTATTGAAAGGTATTAGGCGTAGGAAAACGAAACAATAACCACACTAATAGTAGCACCATGTTAACATTTTCAAAGCCGATTATCAGGCCTGATTATCAGCCACCCTCTAAGGGTCAGGAAAACTTATTTAAAATGGGAAAAATGATATTCTGCTGTACAGTATTTTGCATCTTTACTCCAAGGAGAAATACTATGCAATGTTTTTTGAGGTATAAAAAGATGGCAAGTTTGTCTAGTTTTTTAGGTATGATACAAAACAGTTTGCCCTTCTATTGTCCTGTTTAAATATCAAGGTGGATTGGATTCCCCCTTCCCCCAAAGACTTGCTGGTATCACTTGCTGTGGGCCGACTTTAACAAGAAATTTGTGCCTCAAAAGTTGAGGCCTGAGCTTTTTATTCTAAGGCTTGATATATGAAATATTTCTTGCCACCTTGATTTCTTTGCGTAGCATGGAAGACAATTTCTCCTCTTAATCTCCAATCCTTTGCAACTAAATGGCCTCTTTTATCCCTCTTTCAAATCAATGTCCTGTTTATCCAAAATGTGAATTTTGCTGTCTTAGAAAGAGTGACTTTGTCTTTCAAATGCAGATGGACTGCTGAATCTTGTCCTGATCTCCATCTTATTTGAGAGACAAAGGTTGCCACCAACAGACCACTACAAACACATGGAATTAGCATAGCACACAAGCCAATTAAAGCTCTTCAAAACATCCTAAGCAAATCAAAAGATCCCACAACCCCGGAGGAAAAAACAGGAGTCATCTACAACATACAACCTAGTGACCGCAACAACTGCTGTGTAGGAGAAACAGGCAGAAGACTGGCAGATGAATCTATGAACACCAACTGGCAGTCAGAAAACATGATGAAAACACTTTAATTTCACAATCTATAGACAGACTTAACCATAGTTTTAATTGAAAAAATGTGACCACCCTAGACCAAGCTATGTTCAAAAAGGTCTGGGAAATTCCAGAAGCCTGGCACTCTGACAAATTAGCCATCAATAGACACAAAGACATTAACAGCAGACTATGCAAAAGAGACAAGCAATCAGTCAAAAAGTGAACAAAAAGACCCAAGCACCTCTCCACCAGCAATTATCACCCAGATCTGCATATATTAACTCCAAGATTAACAGACCAACAATCAGGTAAGCATTGATGATGTTACCTAGTTCGGGTAATGAAACATCTGCAAAAAAACAAGCTCAGAGAGCAACAAGGATCCCTTAATATATATACAATATATGTACACTGAGAGCATATGCACCAAAACCAATTCCTTGTGTGTCCAATCACACTTGACCAATAAAGAGTTCTATTCTATATTGAGACTGACTTTTGCACACGCTCATTTTTACATAAAACATAAGGTTTCTTATGTGCTGTTTGTAGCCACCAAATGGTGTCACCATATATGAGGTTGGTTGATGTTTCTCAGCAATTTTATTTCCAATTTCTATTTCTTTTAGTCCAGTATCCTTCCAAGGTGGGTAAAATGAGGGCCCAGATTGTTGGGGGCAATGTGCTGACTCTGTAAACCTCTTAGAGGGCTGTAAAGCACTATAAAGTGGTATATAAGTCTAAGTGCTATTGCTATTTCATATATTTTAGAGCCTTGGTACACTTCTCTCCCAATTTGGAATAATTAAATGGCTTCTGGTCTAACTGTACCTCCCTATTCAATTTTTAAAAGAGAAATTCAAAAGATCAAAAGTTTTTGTATAATTAATTAAACCAAAAATAAATGTATTTTCCATTATCCATGGGATGTTAAGATTATGATTTCCATTGTCTGCCTCTTGATTTTAACTTGCATATCTAGCAACTCTAAATATTGAACTCTGAATTGTTAAATATTGATCATTGGCTTTCCTGTATGTGAGAAGTGCTAATTTGAGCATTTTTAAGCAATTCTTTTTTTCCTGTTGGAATATAAATCAATTATTTCCAGTCCTTTGGCCATAAAATTGAGGTTAAATGTTTACTACTACACTAAACTAATGTGGTGATTAGAATTAAACTAATGTTAAAATATTTTTGCAGATATTTAATGAATTAAATCATTTTTAAAGTCAGAGCAAAGTAAGATATTTGTAAACAGTGTTTAATGAATTTTTCTCAGTGAATACTAGGAAATATTTATCTAATGAATTAATACAACAAAACAAATATTAAACTTGTGTACCATAATAATTATGAACTAGAATAGGAGAAATACATAAAAATGAGGGACATGATTTAAAAGAATGCTCTCCAGACTGATAACATTCTGCTGTCTGTTAATCCACTGAATTCAACAGCTCTATTGTCACCAAAATTTTTGTGGGAGATATAATAAAGTAATTTCTAATTCAGTGGGAGTGTACAGCAATAGTGCACATTATCCAAGCAACTAAACATGAAAAATTTATAGTCCATAATATAGAAATAAATGAGGAGCCGAAAGTCTATGTTTATTTTCTTGAAAATACCTCATACTATGTTCAGTTTAATACATATTTCAGAATTCTAAAAATAGTATAGGAGATACTCATAATACTGGGAAAGCTGCCCTTGTTTTGATTTTAGTCTACAGCATTGATTAATAAATTTTGAATGCCAACCTAAAAAATACCTTATAAATGTAGGTGTTATGTTACATTGTGAGTGTTAACTAACTACAGGTAGTCCTTGATCTATGACCATAATGGAGCTCAGATATTTCATGGTAAGGCATGATGATTTTAAGTCGACCAGCCCAGATTTTATGACTTCATGGCAGTCATTAAGTAACCATGGCAGTTCTTAAAATTAATTCAGCAATTGTTAAGTGAATCTGAATTTTTTTTTTTTGCCAGAAATCGACTAAAATAGCTGAAAACTGGCAAAAAAAGTTATAAATTGTGGTCACAAGACTATAGAATGCTGCAATTGACTGTAAATGTGATCTGGTTTATTTATTTATATTTCCTATATTTTAATCTTCCCATCTCCCTCAGAGGTTGCCAAGCACCCAAATGCATTTGTGACCATGAGTATGTACATGTGCAACCATCAGAACTATAGAATTTAGATTGTAGTTATCTTAGTTATTTTGCGGGGTGTCTGTTGTAATTTAGAATAGTTGCTAAGTTCAGGCCGTAGCACCTAGCTCAAAGATGATATAGCAAGATACAATAAAACGAGATACAATACTTTATTTGCTTATATCTAGTGGACAGAAGGTTACCATTTAAAACTATAACTTTTAATCTGTTAGATATGAGAGATTCTAGGGTGTGGATATCCTGAATCTCTTCCCCCTCTCCCCCTTTGCAGCTCAGAAACTCTGCAGTCTGTTCATCTGGGCCTCTCTCTGGGAAAGCTCTGTGCTGCCAAGCCCCCTTCCCTCTCCTCCCCCCCTTCTCCAGATGCACATTCAATATTGAATCTAGCATTTGGATGTGAAAATTTGAAATGAGGGAAACCACAAATGCATTAATATAATTGGATTTAGTTCTCATGAGGTTTGTCTTATATGCTATAATTATATATTTATTTGGGATGTTACCTTTTTTCTTGAACTGCATTATTTTAATGACTATGATAGTAACATTTTGATTGGATTACATTCATTGTTATATAATTTTTATTATTTATAATAAAACAACTTGTTCTCATAGATACAGGTTACAAGCGCTATCGTAAATAATAATGAGGTTTACAGAGTCCATTGAATTAAGTGGGACTTAAAAAAAGTATTAATTTGTGATGTACTCCTTTCAGACAAGCTTAGTGGCAACCTGACACTTAGATTCAGTAACGATTCAAATCAGTTCAAGGTTTCCCTTTATCATATACCAGATTTTTCAGAATTGGCTTTTCTCAAAATTTTCTGACAAATGAGAAAAACAAAATGTACAGTCATTATTATCTAAAAGGTATTTTTTCATGCTTACAGATATCACTGAGTTTTTATTCTGTAACATTGTTTAGAAATGCTTTCTTTTCCTTAGTATATAGCTCTTTGAACTGCATTTCCCAGAATTCATAAGTGCTTCCCCCCCCCTCATTTGATCAGCTGACTTAATTTGTAAACTGTTCTCTATTTCCTGTCTGGCATGAATGAAGTAATCTCCGTAGCTGTTCCTTTTCTCAGATAATTGGTGTCCAAGCCAAAATCTGATTCCATGACATGGTAGATAAGTGAAGATCTGGGTCAGAATGTGTCTTCTTTGCTTCTTTGCATCTGCTGCTGTTCTGCATTTGAAAGGTAGAGACTCTTGATATTTTTTCATTCCTGTTAGCTGGTACTTACTTCATACTTTGTTTTTTCAAAAAACAATTGTTAATTCAGTAATGCAGAGTTTGTGTTTTTTGTTCCTTTCTCAGAAATGTAAAAAAAAGAAAGAAGCTTGAAAGACCTATGTTAACCTATGTTTTAGTCTGACAATATTCTGATAAAACACAAGATGAATTCTGAATTAAAAAAACAGTTGAACATCATTGTTTTAGGAATAGCGTTCATGTTTATGTTCACTGCTTTCCAAACATGTGGAAATATAGCGGTAAGAGCAAATGTTTCTTTTCCCTATGTCTATGTGCATTGATTGGCTTCTTGATGATACAAAAAATATATTTCAGAATGTAATATTCTCTTGATGTTTGCAGTCCTTTTCTTGCCATTTCTTTTATCTGTTATTATAATGTATGGAATTTCTTGATTGCTCAAAAAGCATAATTTTATAAAATGGAATCCTCTTTCCCCTATGCTGGGAGAAATGATAATTCAGATTGCCTGGAAGATCCTTTCTTGGGTTACTTCTAAAACATGTCATGATCAGTTGCCACTAGCTATATTAAGCACCCTGACACACCCATCAAACATCTCCATTCTAGAGACTCTAGTCATTCTGATAAAGGCTTCATTGTTCAGTCTAATTCTAGAAAAATAAAAATGGTGCTTGCAATTGTCCAACTTTTCGCTCAGAGATTCAATCTTATGCCAATCTTGAAACACAGGAGTTAATTGTACAGTATTTCATATGGGGTAATTTTTAATGAGAAATTATCTTATTAAAATAAGGAACCCATATCTCTAGATATAAAACTTTATTGGGAAAAAGGGAACAACGAGCAAATGTAATTAGAAGGAGAATACCTCCTGGTTAGATGTATTTAGGCAACCTTCTGTTCTTCCTTCTTTTCCTTTTTGTCTTGAGCAATATGGAGGATAAGGCCAGCCTTGGCTTTGCACAGGCAAGCTAAATGTGCCATCTCTGGTGTCCTGAGTCTAGCCAATAAATCAGAACATTAATCTAGAAGCTGGAATTACCTTCTTTTTGACTCTGATGATGGAATGATAGAGGCTTGTCTAGTTTTACCATTGTATAAACAGATTTTAGGTAAGAATTTTTTGGGGGAGGGGAGAATGGAAACAAACAGTGATTTTTGTTAGTCAGGACTTTAAGCACGGGATCAACTTACATGATGATTTAAGGGTACTACAGTGCTGTACCAAAAACTAAGGATTTATTACTTGCCACATCATGCTTGCTACTACAGGTGCTCCTCATTTTATCTTCTATAGGCAAATGCAGATTTGGGCACACTTCTTTATCAAGCTATATGATATTTTCCCCTTAACAGAAGGAAAATGGATATTAAAACTAGTTAGATTTTTTACTTTTGTTTACTTCCTAATGTAACATTCTATGATGCAAATTTAATTTAAAACAACTTGATTTACTTAGGATATTAATTGCAAATACTTTGACCAAGTAATTGTAAACAGGCATATTTAATATTTGTATTTATAGTGACTTGCAGGTGTGTTTTGTATTTTAAAATTTAAGTACATTTTAAAAACAATCTGAATAATAGTTCATATTGTTAATCATTTTGATGTATCTTAATGTATTACAGCAAACTGTTATTACAAATTTAAATCATACTGATTTTCATGGAAGTGGCTACACAAGGTACTTTACACTTGTCTTATTATTTATTTAATAAGTAATTTATAAGCCTATCTCAACACAAGTAACTGGGCAGCTTACATCTTTAAAAATCAAGAATATAAAAACCCAGACCTCTCCCATTCCTGGAGCAGCAACACTGCTCCATTTTATGACTAGGTTCAGGCATAATGGAAGAGTTTAAATTCATTCTGTGAGAATGAGGAATGATAGAGGTATCAGTTCTTCCTCATTATTCTTTTTTGTGTGCCAGTGTTCAAAAATTCTGGCTTTCAGTTATAAATTAAAGATCCCAGTGAAGTTCAAACTATGATTTGAATAAGACAGGCTAATAATACATTGATTTTGGCTTGTTTTCACTAAAACTAGTTTAAAAGAACTTCCATTTGGAGATCTAGGGGAATTACAGTTAATTTTACTAAGATGAAAAATATTACTATTATTTGTGACCTCACCCTAGATATGCTGTACTTAACCATTTTTCCTTTATTGTTTTTATTAAACCTAAAAACAGGTAGAATTCTAATTTGTCTCTGAAATCTCATCTCCAGAGGAAGATAATTTAAAATAAACATGCTACACAAAGAGTCCAATTCCCATGGATAAAATTTGTGTATTGGTTGGGGAGAGATGTAAAAGAAGGTAGCTTGCATCTTTTATGTAAAATAATTGTAGCTACAGCATCTATGTGAATTAGTGTAGCAATGTGGTAGTATCATGGTGCTTGAAAAAATGGTTGTGTATATAAAGTGTGTATATTGACAGATTTATTCATTTCCTCCCAAAAAAACAAAGAAGTTCCTCCTTATTGTCCTCTTAGCTTTCAAGTACATGTTAATGATTTACTAATCACTGTTATTCCTTTGTACAGTATGGCTGTTATTTATGGAGTGTTTTCAGCATCAAATATAATTTCACCTTCAGTGGTTGCAGTCATAGGACCACAACTTTCCATGTTCATTAGTGGTATCTTCTATAGGTAAGTAAAATTGCCTCAATTCGTAGTATATAATTTATGCTGATTTCCGTTTACTTAGCTGCACCTAGAAGACCTGCTCTTGTTTTGTATATAATTCACTAATGGGGAATGCATGATATATGGTAACTATTACTGTTTTAGTAGCTGGTGTTAGAATAGAATCATAGGGCTGGAAGGGACATTGGAGCAGTTCTAGTCAGGAGATCTTATATCATCCCAGACAAATGTTTGTTCAATCTTTTCTTGAAAACTTCAAAAAAAAAAAAAAGGGGGGGGGGAAGCAGATCCAGGAAACTGCAGACCAATCAAATCAGCCTGCCATCAATACCTGGAAAAATCCTGGAAAAGATAACCAAGCAACAGATCTACAAACACCTAGAAGCAAGCAAAGTTATAATCAGAAGCCAATATGGGTTTGTCAAAAACACACCATACCAAACAAATCTTATTTCATTCTTTGACAAAGTGACTATATTAGTGGACATAGTATACTTTGATTTCAGTAAGCTAGAAAAATGTGGGATAAACAGCAGCAGTAGTAGATGTATGCTGCCAAATCACACTCAACGTATAGTCCCCAATGGAACTATATCTACATGGAAGAAAGGAAGCAGTGGTGTACCCCAAGGTTCCTTTTTTAGGTCCAGTACTTTTCAATACCTTCGCAAATGAGTGAAGATATCTCCCACAAGATGAGGGAATAGGAGGGGAACTTATCAAATTAGCAGATGACACTAAGCTGGCAGAATAGCCAGCACTTCAGATGATAGACTCAGGATCCAGATGGATCTCGAAAGATTTGAACACTGGGCTCTATCCAACAAAATGAAATTCAGTGTAGAGAAAAGTAAGGTCTTATACTTAGGCAGGAAAAACCAAAGGTATAGGTACAGATTAGGTGAAACCTGGCTCAATAGCATTAAGTGTGAAAGGGAGTCTTGGTGTCCTAGTGAACAATCACTTAAATATGAACCAGCACTGTGTGGCAGCAGTCAAAAAAGCCAAAGCCATCCTGGGTTGCATTAACAGGATAGAACTAAGAACACATGAAGAACTATGCCTTATAAAGCCTTAATAAGACCACACTTAGAATACTGCATCCAGTTTTGGTCACCACATTATAAAAAGATGTTGAGACTTTGGAAGGAGTCAAGAGAAGAGCAGCAATCCTTGCATCCTGATTAGGGGCCTGGAGGCTAAATCATACCAAGAATGGTTACAGGAATTGGGTACAGCTAGTCTAGTGAAAAAGAAGGATTAGGAGTGACATGATAGCAGTATTCCAATATTTGAGGAGCTGCCACAAAGAAGAGGGGGTTCAATCTATTTTCCAAAGCACCAGAAGTTAAGGCAAGAAACAATGGATGAAAACTAATCAAGGAGAGAAGCAACTTGGATTTAAGAAATAACTTCCTAACCAGTGGAACAGCTTGCCTTCAGAAATTAATGGCTACTCCATAATGGAGGCTTTTAAGAAGAGACTGGACAGCCATTTGTCTGAAATGATATAGGGTCTCCTGCTTGAGCAGGGGGTTGGACTAGAAAATCTCCAAGGTCCTTTCCAATTCTGCTATTAAATATGTTAAATATCTTGTTAAGCAGGTAAAGATAGGATTTAGAATTGATTGGGAGAGGTAAGAACAACTGAAAATTAATCAAGTATAGATTACTCCCAACTGGAAGTTATTTTACAAAGAACTGTGAGCATGGCATTATGCATATTAAAACTATTTTCTTTTCAGCTTATATATTGCCATTTTTATCCAGCCTATTACCTGGAGTTTCTACACAGCCTCAGTTTTCCTTGGAATAGCAGCTGCTGGTAAGCTCTTCCTCTCAACCTGAAAGATATTCTCCATTTTATGAAGGAATTTATTTTGCTTTTGGTGGAATTATGAGATTGATTCTGAGTAATATGGACCATTTTATAATTTGTTTCCTACACTTTTCTCATTTTCCATTGAGCGGAATGCAAGCAATGCTAACAAGGTAGTAAAACTGTTTTAACCATTAGAAACATTACATAAAAGGTAAAGGAATCCCTGTGGATCCCTAACCCAACCCCCACTCCCACTCCACCCCTGACACAAGCAGTGGTGCTTGGAATTACCTTTTTCCCCTCTTAAGGCACAGTCTTAGTACATTAGGCAAGAAATTGGTTCTATGGAATTCAGATTTGCTAAGCATCTCTTTAACTTGTCGTTGTTCCCAAGATTACAATAATGACATTCCAGCTAAAGTTGCATTCACTTTGAACAATACTGTCTGTAGTTTATAAAGTGTGCATTATATAGGTTTGTTGTTTAAAATGTGTAATAAGTATCAAAGAGATTCATATTCCTTAAAAGTTTGTCAATTATTGGAGCTTCAATTATTGGAACACTGGCTAGAATACCTTAATATAATTTTAATACTTAATAAGCATTTGTGAAGCAATCTTGAGATGCATCCAAAATACACAAATACAAGATGTTACTGAAACAGATACCAATATAAACAAACTTTA
This sequence comes from Bungarus multicinctus, assembly GCA_023653725.1. Lineage (NCBI taxonomy): Eukaryota > Metazoa > Chordata > Lepidosauria > Squamata > Elapidae > Bungarus > Bungarus multicinctus. The sequence goes on along the minus strand of CM042834.1, from coordinate 116,090,196 downwards.
AAAGACTTCTTGTTTACATTAATTTTCCTTACATTTCCAGTACTATGGACTGCTCAAGGAAATTGCCTAACAATAAATTCAAATGAAAACACAATTGGCAGGAACAGTGGAATTTTCTGGGCATTATTGCAGTTCAGGTAAATAATTAAACTATTGCTTTTGGTTAAATCATATGCTATGAAATGAAATCAACGTTCACAGACTGCAATGGAGTCCTCTCCCTTTTGCATCTCCCAATTGACCCCTAATTTATTCTGGAGGTTTGGGAACCCACTAAATAATTTTTTAGGCAAATGGGAGCTAAGGGAAGAAGACATCACCCAATACCAGAAAGTGCACTGATGGTGCTAATATAAAAAATCCTTGCTGGAAAACAAATACGTGATTAGGCTGTCTTTATCTAGCTATTTAAAGCAAGATTGTGGAAATACAACTTATAAATTGAACTGTCAGTTTTGGAGCTTACACACAAAAAATGTGCTTTCTGGAATTATAGTTCGCTTCAAGTTCTGCTTTCTATTATAATTATCATTTAAAGAGTCCTAAATGGGAACAAGAGTCACTGTCTCATCTGTGTCATAGGAAAATATTTGAAGCCATTCAGAATTTTCCATGATTTTATTATAAAGTAAGTTAGTGAGTATGAATAGTATGTTCAGTTTAGAACATATTTTGTGTCTAGATCGCTTAGATTGCTTTGACTTAGACCAGGGAAATTGAAATCCACCTTCTACTTTAGCCAATGGATTTTGGTCAAGCATGGGACTAGTCCCTTGTTCTCTACCTCTTTTACATGATTCTAATGAGGATGTTCTTGGGTTGGAGTTGCGAATCGTGTATGATATCTGGTGCTTCCTGAAAGGAAATTTATAGTTGATACTTAAGCAAAATAGGCAAGACGGACAGCAAGCAAATTTAAATAAATAAAAATAATCAAAGGAGCCTAGAATAAAGATGAAAACATCTTTCAAATAGGACAAAATAATTCAAAAGCAACACATCAGTTAAAATAAAGAGTTGCTAAACAAAAAAAGCAGAGGTCTGTGTTCAGCACAGCACCACCCTGACAGGAGGTCAGTGTCCAGCAGCACCACTAGGAGCAGCAGACCTCACTGTCCAGCAGTAAATAAGATAAAAAATGATCACTGAGTATGCGCCGTCCAAAATAAAATGTTCTTTATCTGTTTGTATAGATAGAAACAAAAGGGTTTATTATCAATGACCACTGCCATTGCAGCCTTGGGAAGAGTGTACTGGCAAAACAAGGGTGTAGTGCATAGAGTTCAGATTTTAAAACCCTATGAATTTCCAAAATAGGATTCTAAAGATGCTGTAGTTAAACAATGTTTCTTTAAATTGAGATCAATTGGTAACTTCATAGATACGTTTCTGTAGATTTCTGAGGAATAATTCCAATTTATTTCCCATTATTTCGTTAAAGATATCTTTTGATTTTCCCAGTATAGCTTGCAGCCATCTGGTAGTTTCTGCCCAATACTTAAAGATCTAAGCTTACTTAGTTTTTCCAGGTTAACCAAAGTCAGCTAAGTACTGCTGCCCTGGTTCATGGATAAATTGGTAGCTTAACCTAGCATTTTAAACTGATTCCAGAAACAAATGGTTTTTTTTTAAAGCAACGAGATCTAAAGGGGGGGAGGGAGCCACAATTTCAAAGGGGAAGTGGTATAATCAGATTGCAGGTAGAAAGTTGTGTTCATTCCTACTTTTCTAATTTTCAAATCAAATGCAGAATTTCATCTTCAATTATTTTAAACTTTGCAGTTATGTCCTGCTTCCATATATTAGAATTTTTGTTTCCATCATTGGGATCAAATTCCTAGGCTGCTTCTTATTGAGCCAAAATATCCATTTACTTTAACATTTATGCTGTGAATTTTTCATGATTGTCATGGACACTTCTCTTTGTGTTGCACTTCAGTTCTCATAGTTGCTAGCTATTCTGACCAAAAGTCCTATTGACCGGGACTATGGGAATTGAAATCCAAGTCACCAGTGGGTATTAGTTTGAAGAAGGCTGATGTAATTAAAGAAAAATATGCATATCTTGGGAAGATGAGCTGTTACTGGTTGGAATCTACTTGCAATGTCAATATAATTTACATTTTACATATAAATCCCTGAGATTATTTGAGGTTTATTAAGATTTCGATCTTGATTTGAACTACAATTCACCTGTTTCTTATATAAAAATAATGCATTAACCACTAGTTATCTTCTGTTTATAGCTTGTTTTTTGGAAATCTCTACATATATTTTGCCTGGCAAGGGAAAACTTACATATCAGGTTGGTATTGTTCATGAAATCCTTTGAAGCCTGTGTATTCAGCCTACTGTCTCCATCTTTGATTTTTTACAATATCTCACTGAATACTGTACAAATCCCATTTTAAAATCTGTTGTGTTCCTTCATATTTAATCACCTACACCCAGACAAGCAAAATAATTCACTGTCTCAGCAGTTAGATAAGAAAAGGAAGAATTTGTATGGAAGCATTGTTTTGCCTGAGGTGGACAAGCAAATACTGTCCCACTCTTCTCATCTTTTCCATTTCTATTTCCATTCTACCTTGGTCCAGCCAACTACCTATAAAGACAGCTAGGTGACTTTGGCCAGTCAATCTCTCTCAGCCCAACCACCACACAGGGCTGTTATTTGGGGAAAAATAGGAGGAGGAAGTTGTGTTGAATATACTTGCCACCTTCAATTATTTGTAAAAATAATAAAGGCAGGATGCAAATAAAATAAAAATTGAAGCTACATCAGTGCAGTTTTGTTCACATTTTGATGGGACATTGCACAATGATTTAAGATATTTAACATATCTACAGTTTGCTAAGCATTTATTTGAACAAGGTTTTGTCATTTTTCATTTTAAAAATTATTCTATATTGACCCTGGATAATGTATGAAGACTAATGCCAATTCTTATAATTCATAATAAAACATTAATTTAAAAAGGAATCCTTATTTTTTCTCATTCCCTAATCTTCATTTTCTGCCTTGTGATGGTTCTTTGTGTTTCAAGGACTGAACACAGTTCAGTGAAGCAAAACTGTACACAATGCTTTATTGCAACACATGCATTCCCCATCAACAGGTTACTGCTATGGATTAAACCCTATCCTTCTAGGATTTGCAAGGTGATGTTGCCATGTAAATACATCTTTAATACTCAGGCCTTTAAACTCAAGTCTTTTAATACACAATTCATATAGAAGTCTCGAATTCTTTTAAATAGCATACAACTTTTGCCTTTCCACCCAAGTTCCTGCGTTAGTTAAGACAGAATGCTATTTTTGTGCAGTTGCTTCTTTCCTAGTTGGTATTGAACTCTAGACAAAGCTCCAGGTTCCAGACAGGACTCCCACCAGAATTGCTTATCACCTTTTCTCCTATTCACTCTTCCCACTCTGTCTTAATATTTGCTTTCTTAAACTCAAAAGATTGGATGAAATGAGGCTGCCTCTAGATATCAGCATGTCCTTGAAAACACCAGGGTGTGGTTCAATTAATCAGGCATTTGGAACATAGACTTAAATGCCTGTGAGTACTATACTTAAGGAAAGTGTGTGTGTGTGTGTGTGTGTGTGTGTGTGTATTTGTGTGGGCTTATCTGCATGACTGCAGCTACTTTTGAGAAGAGCAGAGACTTCATTCTCTCAGAGGCCTGATTTTTTATCTCAATGAAGTACAGTGTATTGTAATCAAAAATGCGTATCTATTTTGGGGTGCCATTCAATTCATCTAGGGCAGAGGTGTAAAACTCAAGGCCCGCTGCCTGGATCCAGCCCACGAGGTGCTTAAATCTAGCCTACGGGGCCAGCCTGGAAGTATCAAAGGACCAGCCCGTGGTGCCCCCCGCGCCTTGTTTTCACTCTTCAAGGCCTCCTGCAGCACTCTGCTGGCCAAAAGTGGCCAGAAAACAGCCCAAAAACGGCCTGAAAAGGGCCTAAAAATGGGCCAAAAAAGGGTGAAAAATGGGCTGAAACAGGCCTGAAAACAGCCAGCAGAGTGCTGCAGGAGTCCATGGAGTGTGAAAATGAGGCGCGGTGGGGCCATGCATGGACCCCTGCACCCTGCTTTGGCTGGCAGGGTGCTGCAGGATGCATCCGTCCCTTTATTTATTTCCTAATAATTGCCTAATAAAGTGATTAACTCCATGATCATATAAAACAATGTTAATATGCATAGTTATCTTCAAATACAGAATCTTAGGTTGATTTGTGAAAATTTACTGACATTTGTTACGAATGTAAAAAAATTTCTGTACTTTATATTTTGTTTTATCTGAAAAATATCCTGAATATTTTGGTAACTTTGAATGATTACACAGTTCGTTGAAGAAGGTATAATACACTATTTTACTTCTTCACAGAAAGCGACCGTAGGACTGTCTTCATCTCTTTGACAGTGATCAGTCTAGTGGGCACCGTTTTGTTTTTTCTCATTAGAACTCCAGAAGAAACAAATTCAGAAGAAGAGGAAAGCACTGCTGAAAACATTGCAGATAGCATGTAGGTGCTAATGGCTGGTTTTTGTTAATATTAGTATATTCTTAGTCAACTATTTCTATTCTTTTTTGAATAAGAAAGGATGCTTGTATTTAATGCAGAGAGGCATTGTAACTAGAAAACAAACCATTTGTCCCAGTTATTCAGGGTAGGAGGAATGCTTAAATTTAAACTACAACTGCAAGATAATTTACATGAAAACTACATACCTAATTTATGTAGGAAAATTAATTTGCATTGATATATTTTTATGTTACACGATACTGTGCAGAATTAGTTTGATAGGGGGATTCATGAAAAAAAAGTGATGTCAAAAGTTTAATGCACATATAATTTAGGTTAATGGCTTATTTCTGAATCAATATTTCCTATGTTGATATTTTAATTTTTTTAATGACAAATGGTATTGAGTAAAGGAAAACGAGGATAATGACGCAAGATTATGATTTTCTTAATATATTACATATTTTTTTCACTTTAAATAAATACTTGTTTTAACAGGTCTGGCCAAAGTAAAACATCAAGGGCCATGGATGCAATAAGTAAGTAAAAGTTCCCAGGGCATTTTGATATGTTCAGCAAGAGTCAAATACAAAGGGTTACAAGTCCTTTCTTAAGATTTCCCTCCTCAAGGAAGCAAAGACATAATGTTAGTAGGTATAAATCTTATAACATTGCCTATTTTAGGTGCAGCCGGGCTAATTGTTTATCCTGCTTTGGCTTGCAAAGTTGGTATAGTCCACTGATTTGTTAAGCTCCATAGTGTACTTACCTTCAGAATTGTGAGTACCACCAGAGAAGAGCTTATTATCATTGAGGGAGAAAGGGGTATTGGAATCAAGCTCAGTTTCCCATTTATGAATGACAAATCAATGAAGATTCTCATCACATCAAGTTTAATTATTTTTATTTTGCATTCTCTGTAGAAAGATCATTCAAGTTGTGTGCAACAAAAAGGATTTTGCTACTTAGTGTCCCAACAGCCTATACAGGTAATGTGTACAACAAGAGTGAAAATACCAATCTTGAAAGTTTATGCAATATATACATTTGTTATATCTCTATGTTTTTCTCAATGTTTTTAGTCCTGTTCAGTCTTTGGTTTCTTCATGAAAATCTATTAATGACATTCCTTTTTGACATTATTGCATGAATTGATGTCACTGTAATTCATGGGGCTGTGAGGAAACTACAGATAGTCCTTGACTTAGGACTGGTCGTTTATCGACTGTTTGAAGTTATGGCAGACCTTTCCAAAAGCTACTTTTTAAAAAAAGTTTTATTGTACAATTTTCCTTAATATACATAACTGTTCATAGTTATACAATGCCGTTGTGTACTGGTTGCATCAAGTCCCTTTTTTCTCTTCCTATCATGTTATATATCTTTATTAAAATTATCCTGAAGTATAATCTCTCCATCATATCATATATCCAAATTATCTCTATACGCTACTTATGACTTGATTCTGAAGTTATGGCCACTGCAACTCCACCACAGCTGCAGCAGCCCTGCCTATCTCTCCCACCAGATTCCTCCAGGTGTGACTTGCTTCCCACTCCACTGGGCTTCACACCCTTCTCCTCACTTACCTTTGGAAGATCTCTGTAGCTCAGGTTAGAGAAGGAGGCAGACTGTTATTGTGGGGCCACATGATACAATTCTAGAAATGGCCACCATTTTTCAAGCAGCTGCATTGAATTATGTCAACTTGGAAAATGGTGGCCACTTCCAGGATTGCACCATGTGGCCCAGCAACAGATCGACTTGCTTCGCTGCTCTAACCTGAGCTCCAGAGAGCTTCAAAAGGTAAATGCAAGATGGGTGATTCAAGGTGAAAATGATGATATGGGACTTGGTGGGGTGGGAAGCAGCCAAGGACTGCAGCAACCCCAAAAGGTGGGAAGTGGAGTTTGGAGTATCTTGGGTAGGGGGGAGGCCTTGAGAGCCCATGGCAGGGCCTACGCTAAGTCTTCCAGGGTCTCCCTCAGTATACCTGAGGCACCCTATGCTGTCTTCATTGCGGGGAAAGGGCTGGAGAATTGTAAGTGAGGTAGTCATGTGGGTGTATTATTTAATGACCATTATGACTTTCAACCATAATTGGCAGATTCCATTACGGTCATGAATCAAGGACTACATACCTGTATAGAGAATGTTCCTAAGAATTCTTTGCAGCTAAAAACTATTTTTAAAATGAAGTGCTAATTGTTAAAGGGCCTTTTTTCGGGCAAACCCCCCCAAAAACCAAAGTAATTTTATGATTCCTTTGTATTAAAACCCTATAAATCAACTTGACAATCCCAGCACCAATGCTTCCTTACTATCTACTGCTTCTTTCTTTCTTTCTTTACACTGTGGCATAAATTAATAAAACATTTTTTATACTGTGATCAGTTTGAAATGTGATATCTACCCAGTTTGTTCCATTTTTACAATTTTATTTTAAACTGAATTGTAATACGTTTTTATCTAGGATCTTTTTACATTGCTGAAATAAATCTTTGAAGTTAAAGCAATATCTTAATTTTAGAAAGGCATAATCTAATTCCTTGATAATCCATACATATTTTATACTTACAAAGATATTGAATTAAGAAAAGTGTTATAATTGGTCTCAATAAGTAGCAGCATCTACTTAATGGTTGATTTCAAAAATGCCAAGCTGTATTAAATCTGATTTGAGCTTGGATAAGAGTCTCTAGGAAATCACAGTTCTATCTTTCACTGGGAAATTGAAAAAGAAACATCCTATATTATTGCCAAGAAAACTTCATGGACATGTCCAAGTAGTCAACATGTGAAGTTTAATTTGTGGAAGTCTTTAATTTATTTTGGAATTGAGTTGTTGAATTTGGGGAATATTTATGGTAAAAATGCAATTAATTCTGGCCCTCATGATCTGTCAGTTAGCAAACAACAGGGATAGCCATTTTCTTTATTCAAAGAGGCCTATCCTATTCTGAAGACTGTAGTTTGGGAACCATAATATTTTGATCCACCTATACAAAGACAGTTAATGATCTACCATCAGGTGGTATAAAGACATTGCATATATTGAATGTTCTTGAACATACTAATATGTTACTTATCTGCGAATTACACTGTTTCTAAGTGCTGTTTGTTTTTTTTAATTGAGTCTTGTGAGGACTCATAGGGATATGGGAATTTTGCTAAATAATTGTCATTGAAATATTTATTGAAAGTTCCTCTGAAAGTGTTTTACTTAAGGATAAATACTTGCATATAATAATGCCTGAAATAATGTTGTTTTTCAAGGGCTGGAATTAACATTCTTCTCTGGAGTATATGGAACTTGTATAGGTGCTATAAAGAAATTTGGTGTTGAAGGAAAAAGTCTTATTGGACTCTCTGGTATTTTCATTGGCATTGGAGAAATATTAGGTGAGTTCAAACTGAGCCTAAAATAATAGAAAATATTTTCTGATATTTAAATAAATAAATTTGATAAATAAATGTGATCAATGAATACATTTATGTAATATGCATTCAGATAAAGTAATTCAGCAAAGAACTAGATAGTCCAAAATTAATTGTTAAATTTCCATTGTAGAGGAATGACCAAGTAGACAGGTCTTGCTCTAAGTAAGTTATCCTCACAACTTTACCATTGCAAAACAAATGAACAAAGGCTAAACAAGACCCCCCCAAAGCATTTTCAGAGGATTTCTTGTTATGATTTATTTTTGCTTTAAATTCATGAACAAAATTGTCTTACATACTTATTCTTTGCCTTCATCCTTTTGTGTCACTATAGAATATGTGAGTTTAGTACATTGTTCAATATAAAAAGTAGACATATTGTTTTGATAGAATGACATGGCTCAGTTATTCCAATGTAATGCTATTATTAATGTAGCGCTGTTCCAGTTTGCTATGACACCAATCCATTTGTTGGCCAATACTCTAATTCATTGTGACACCAATCAACTTGTAACCCAACACTGACAGGGCAAGGCACAATATATAAACAGAGAGCAAACCCTATCCCCTTTTAGCACTGATGACGTTACCTAGTTGGATAATGAAGCATCTGCAAGAGAACAATCAAGCTCAGTGTTTTAGAGATCTTACTTAACATGTACTAGTATGCACTTACTGAGTCTCCTTAAAGAGACAGTGCCACCAGCAGATTACCATAGCTGAAAATAGCTTCCTTATGGATGATGGTTGGTAATAAAGTGGCAGCTACTGGAATTTTATAATACTGTACTGTTAAGATAGGTTCTAACTGTTCCAGTTAAGATACTTCCTTATTGGCAGGAATCCTAAGAAACCAGTCTTCAGTAGAACACTTTTCTTTTAACATTTTTGGTAAAAAGCTTGTTCCTTAATTTACATTGAGCATCTGCAGTAAAGAAATAAATTTTCTGTATGGATAATGATTATATATTTACTGTTACAGGTGGAGGAATCTTTGGCCTCCTAAGTAAGAACAACAGATTTGGCAGGAATCCAGTGGTAATGTTAGGCATTGTTGTCCATTTCATAGCTTTCTATTTGATCTTTTGTAATATACCAAATGATGCACCTATTGCCTCTATGGAAGGAACAGATAGCATTGCATTCATGAAACCAAGGTATATATTTTTGCATCTTCCATTAATATTATTCTTAAAAGACAATTAGTATGTGTGTGTATATTTGCAGAAGTAGTAAATGTTCCATTTGTGGTAGTTTTTTTCTTCTTGGTCACAATCATTTTACTATAATGAATTACAAGCATTTGAAGATCATTTTGTTATGTTTTCATTGTCAGAATGAAAGATCTAAGTTTGAGATTCCTGTATTGTGCTACTTTTTTGCATTTGTGTTTCCCTGTTATAGAATAGAACTAGAAATTTTATAGAATTTTATAACTGGAAATTCTTAAAACATATAAGTTCTATTTGAAGACAGGATTGAGGGTTAAACTTTTCTCAGGTGAAACTATAGCTAAACTACTGGAATTCAGATACCTTAAGCTAATTTCTCCAGTCTATTCTGAAATGAATTATGAATTTTGATTAATATTCAGTATATGGTTTAATGGTCACAAACTGTAATTTAATCAAAATGATAATAGAAACAAGATATGGTGTCTATATCACAAATCCTGAAATGGCACGGGATAATTCAAGATAGATTTGTACTTCTCTGCTGCAAAATGGATGGATTAGAACCCATTTGGTTCAAATACTGGAACTCCATAAAGTTAGACTGATCAAAAAGGAACCATAGCAAAACAATAACAATCTTATTCTGTTTGAGATAAAATGCATGAATGGTGTTATGAGAAAGAGGCATATTAAGTTTGATTATTATCAGCCCTTACCTGAAATCAGCGACTTTAAAAGAGAACATAATTAATAGTCCCAATCAAAGCATATTGAAGGTTGGAAGAATTACAGGAATCTAATTCCATTGTTGTCCACTATTTTCAATTATAATTTTGAGTTTATTGTTTGTTTACTGCTTCTTTATTTTAGCAAAGAAGTGGCCATTTTTTGCAGTTTCTTACTGGGCTTTGGAGATAGCTGTTTCAACACTCAACTTCTTAGTATTTTGGGATTCTTATATTCTGAAGACAGTGCACCTGCCTTTGCTATATTTAAATTCATTCAGGTAATATCTATTTCCAAGTGGCAGAATCAGATGGTGATGATGTTTGGCGCCTTTTCATCAGTTTTGGACTCCCAGAAACTGCCCGGACCACAGATAGCCCTCGATTTACAACAATTTGTTTAACATTTGTTCATTTATTTGTTCAAAGTTACAACAGCACTGAAAAAAGTGACTTATAAACAGTGCTCACACTTACAATATCATAGCACACGCCACCGCCCCCTCCCCCCCCTCCCCCCAGGATCACTGGCAACTGGCATGCATTATTACATAAAATTGGGCATGACTCCCTTAACAACTTTGCAATGGAAATTCTAGTCCCAGTTGTGGTTGTGAGTCGAGGACAATTGTAATCCCTACAGTTCTTGGCAAGATTTTTGGGAAGTGATTTTCCTGCTTCATAGGGCTGAAAAAGAATAACTGGTCCATGGTCACCCAACAGGCTTCGTACCTAAAGTGGGACTAGAAGTCATAGCTTCCCAGTCTCCAGCCTGATACTGCTAAACCCAACTTTAATTCTCTTCTTTCATTGGGTAAAATGTCTCAGCAGGTCATTGCATTTAGCCAACCTTGTCTCATTTGCTTACTAAGTACAATTAGGCATGATAATATTTGGCAAGGAACTACCAGAAATCCCTAGACCGGGCTAACCCCCACCCACTATTACCATATTCTGAAAGTAGTACCATACTATATTGTTATATAGTTGCCAAAGAATTTTATGGATCTATTTAGTCATTAGAAACTGAGCATGGCTTAAAGGAAACTTTGCCTTTTGTGCTAAGAAAAAAAGGACAGTAGAATTAATTTTTGAGAAAAGTTCCTGTGATATTATCAAGTAAAAACTATAAAGTAACAGTTGGGTTATGGTAGCAAAGAATACAATAGTATATTTTTGTTTGTTGTTCGATATGTAGCCTGCCTTTCTTCCATTAAAATTATCCTGGACTTCAAGATGGCATGTTTATATAGAAAATATATTTTGGTATTTTTGCAACACTGTTTCATATTTATTTGGAAGTAATTGCTACTGATCTCACTTAACTCCAAATTAGACACAATCCATTAATACATTAAATGATATTTATTTAATGAAATGCAAAATTGATGTATATCAATAATGCTAGACCATTCAATCTACAATTTGAAATACTGGAATACTGGAAATGCTGGATTTTGTGTACACAAACAACACTATCACAAGAAGTAATCTGTATATTGGATATGTCCAGTTTGGAATAAGTGTATTTGCTTCTATAAAGAAACTTGATTAGGAAAGCTTATGTTCCAGTAATTAAAAGTGGAGGTGAGATAGCATTAAAAATCAAAGTCTATAACTCAGTTGACTTGTCATTAAGATTGCATTTACAACATGTTTTTTTTCTTTTCAGTCTGTCTGTGCAGCTGTTGCTTTCTTCTACAGCAACTATTTGTTTCTTCAGTGGCAACTTCTAATAATGGCAGTTGTTGGATTTTTTGGGACAATTACGTTTTTCACAGTGGAATGGGAAGCAGCAGCTAGAAGTACAGGTTATCGCAACATTTCATAAATTCAGTGTGGTCATCCTGAAGCAGTAATCACCTTTCCAAACCACAAGTTGATTGGAAAGACTATGGAATACAGATGTATTTAACACCACAGTTCTAAAAGGTTTTATTCCCTTATCTATCAGTAGTGATGGAGATCACAGACTACAATGTGGAGAAAAAACCCTGTAGAGGGGACAGAGAGGCACTCTTTTTTTAATCAGGTCTACTTGAACTTAAGAATAGCCATTATGGAAATTCTACTATTGCTGTTCTTTTAATGCACATGTGGTTATCAATCAAATTCACTGAGACTTGAAACTAGGTATAGGATTGCAATCTTACCATATGTATTTTTTTCTGTAAAATTCATCATTGTGCATTTCTAGTAGGAGCATATGGAAAATGGAAAGTGAATTTCCAATTGAAATAAACACATTGTATTTTACTTGTTCTGACAAACAGTTCTGCATAGATTACAGTTTGGTGGAATTGAAACCTGGAACATTTTGATTATTCTGGGTTTGCGTTGAAACAATTCTGGAAGAGTCTTAGAATCTCAAACACTTTGCCTAGGTATATTTTTCTTTTTCTTTGCAAAGGTTGTATATTAGCCTGCCTACTGATTTCCTCAGGATATTTCTTTTCTTACTTCCCCTTAGGTGCCACTGATTTCTTTTTCAAGGGTGACATATCTGTCCTGGTTTTTCCTTTGATAACTTCCCCTAAATTGAAGCCACTGATTTCCCTACCTCTCTGCCAGGTACACTTGCTGATATTCTTAGCATTTTCCTGTTGCCTGTATCTGAAACATTTCTGCTAGAACATACATGCTCCAGATCTGGATGTGAGCCACCCAAAACAGAACACTCCATATATGATATGTTTTGTATCTACCGTACTTACTTTGTATTGGTTTGCTGAACATCATCAGAGGAGCCAAAGTATAGCACTAAAATGCAAAATAAGGATGCTTTGCCTTTTGATAGTTGGTGTTGCACTTAATGTTGATGGTCTGTAAAATCATATATAGAGGTAAGGTTGGATTTCTGTGGAGTGTTTTTGTTGTTATATACATATTTTAGAACTTCCTAATGCATTTCTCAACTCAAAATGGTGAGAAACTGTCATTGGTCTTCAGAAATGATGAGAAGAAAAGACTAAGAGTTACAAAAAGAGTTCACTTAAAGGCCTAGTAGGGCTGTTTATTGCCCATCCAGTACAGGGACAAGTATGATTCTTAAACATTAATTAGATTACCAGTTTATAGCTTCAGTTCACTATACACTACATTTTAGTGCATATTTTCACTGGAGTGACAAGCATTCAAATGTTATGAATGTATATCTGTTCTATAATATCTACAAATATTTTGTCAGGTGCTAAACTGTGTAGCATACCTAAAATGTTTGATTGATTAGTTTAATCAAGATGATTTTTCTTGTTTTAATTCACACTTGAATCTGTGTATATTCAAACTGCAATCAATATTCACCTGGGACTGGGAGCAAACTTTAGTGAATTCAGAGGAGCTCCTTAAGTCAATTGCATGTAGGATTGACACTGTAATCAGTTAAAACATATGGTCGATTTAGATGTTCTTTGATTAAATAATAGACACAAATTCAATTCAGCTTTTTGTATGGAGTGCACTTTGCTTCCAAAGAGTTTCCAATCCCTGGGGAACTTTCACAAATAAAGAATAAAGGACAGTGATACAATACAATCCTCTGCCCCCTCCCCCATTGCTTTAATTGAGGAATATCACAATCTTATCTAATTATAGAATTCATAAGTCAGGGTTTAGCATTTTCAATGCAGAACATGTCTGAAGTCAGCTATAAGGGAATACAAAAATTGTGATCAGTTCTAGAAAAATGTGGACATAGAACTGTATCTCAGTTTTGAAAATAGCATGCTTCAAAACCTCCTTACTGCTACTTTGTGTATAAAATAATATTTTTACTTACCATTCTGTTGAAACAGTACTATGTGGAGAAATAGTACTACATAAAAACAGTGAATGGTTTCTGTGTTTAGTATATGCTTTCTTATTTGTACATCTAAGATCATGGCAGCATTGATACTGAATGTAATTTATTTAGTAGTCTAGCCATAACAGCTATTCACTTTTAAGAGAGACATATCTGTCAATGCTAAGTGCTAGGGGAAAGTTTTGCCACTTAGCAAAGCAATTTGTATTAACAGATTTCAAAGTGGTAGCTTATATGCAGGAGAAAGAATTACAGAATTGATTTTACTTCATAAAGCCAGGAACATTAAAATCTTTCCAATTCTGACTCCAGGTTGCGGATGACAGGGTAAATTGATTTGTTCCTTAGATCCAAACAAATAATTGCCAAAACAACCTAAAGTAATTTTAAGCCAAACCATTTTCTTGTAAGCATCTCTTTAAGTTTGTAATCCAGCATCATATTTGTGGATTTGAGAGCTAAAGATGGTCAGAAAAAATTAGGAGGATATAGAAATTTAGGAAAATATACGTAATTGAATTAGAAAGGAATGAGACAATTATAATATAAGGCTGAGGAAATTAAGGGAAGGAAAAATTAATGAGAAATTGATAAAATAGTGATGAGATATGAAATTGAATACAAAAGATGAGTATGTAAATGAGATTATATCTGTATGGAGATGTGATAACCTGGAATCATGCTGTTCTCTAAAAAAAGACGTTCTACTTTTATTATGTTTTGTAAAAACTCAAATAAAATTTTTACAAAAAAAAAGAAAAAAAATTCTCCTGATTAAAAAACAAAACAGTTTATCTGTAGCTTGACCTAGAAGTGGTTATTTGTGTCCTTGAGATACAGTTTTGATTCTGAATATTGGTAGAAAGCAAAACTACCAAAGACCCTAATGACTCTCAGCCTTTGTAAAGATAGGGAATTAGTGCCAATATTAATTACATCTATTCAGGTGATGTAGAAGCTCATTAATAGAGGCTGGGATATTTAAAAAACTCCAATTGACTGAAAAATGATTAGTTTGAGCAATTAGATATTGGTATATGTTTAGTTGTTCCAAATGGTTATGTCCAACTAAATGATTTCACATTTTGATTTTGTTGATATAGTTGTGTTATCTTTAGATGTTCATTTTTTAAAAGATTATGAAACTATTATCAGTTACATGATATGGCTTGAAATACTTCCTAAAAATTAATTCTGCTTATTTTTATGATTACAGAAATAAAACAGATCAATAAATAAATTTTGCAAAAAACTTAAGAGGCTTTTAATGTAATTGTACTGTATGCGATGATTATGCACATTTTAAAAACGTGTGGTTGTTAAAAAATAGCTATGCAGCATACTACTAACCTGTTTAATCATCTATTTGATAATGGCATTAATTGCCCTTAATTTTATGCTGGTTTTAAACCATTTTATAAATACTGGTAATGGTAAATGGAATTCTAACACAGTGACATTTTAAAAACTCATATAACATTTATTTTTCTAAATTTCAAAGTTGCTTATAAAACATAAATTTATAACATACAATAAAAATTGTCCTGATGTCTAAAGTGAAGACAATATGCTATCCCTCCCTACCAGAAGAAGCTATAGAATCTGACCGTTTCCCTCCCAACGTATGGAACTAACACAAAACAAACTCTACCCTTTATGCATACTTTACCTCCATTTTATTCCTATCTCATGAATGAAATAGGTTTAAACCATAGTTAACACTTCCAGTATTAAAAGTTGTGTTGGGGTTGTTGTTGTTGTTTTAATTTTTTTATTGGTGGCTCCTAAGGGCAGCCCCTAGAAGTAACAGCTACATTGGAAATTTTTTTAGAGTTTAAAAAAGAAACACTTGGAATTATTGTTTGGAATTATTTTGAGGTTACATGATTTTTATTTATACCTTCTGAGCTAGCAGGGAATAGAAGAGATAATATAAACACACACATCCAAGACAAATAGACTTTCACTCCCCTTTTCCTGTTTACCCAAACTAATCCAGACTGAGATTGCTATTAGCTGATAAAATACAGCAACAGCTGCCAGGTGCATAAAATCTATTGTGTTTTGCTACCCATCTCACAGAGGTAGCTGAGGGACTATGGGTGAAATCAGGGTGTTGATAGCATCTGTTCCAGACCAAGGTAAACACCCCTCCCCAATGGACCATGGCAGCCTTACTTGCTACCACTCTGCTACCTTAAAAAAGCTGGACGCAGCAATACTATGCAAGTTGTCTATTAAAACTGCAATAGCAGTGGCTAAATACTTTGTTAGAAATCCTCTAAATCCTACTAAATTAGAGCAGAGCTGGAATAGAATATTGAGCAATTTGGAAGTTGGCATTTGTTGCCTACAGAAAGAGAAATCTTAGTGAAAGTGTTGCTTGTTTCATTTGTAACTAAAAGTGCATACTGTTAAGTTATGAATAAAGAGGGTTTAGGTGGAGAGATGCGAGCAGGAGCTTAGAAAAGTCAGAATAGTACAATTACGGCTGTTCCTTCTTTAGCATTGTGATCAGTGGACATTTTTCTTGTGATCTGGTGATTCAGAGAGGGAAAATAGCAAAGCCAGGGAACTCAAGCAATTGTTTTGCCAATGCATGCTACACATACAAAATGGCAGGGAATGGCAGCATTTAGAAATAAGTCAAAGTAGACAATATGGATTGGCAACAGGATCAACAAATTGCATGTTAGCTTACATTTTTGTTAACTGAAAGGATGGATGACATTTTAACTCCGTAGGGAACAATACAGAACTACTATCTTGGGAGAAAACCTGTGTTGTTTCCTTTTTAATTTGGCCATACTTCCAGCTTTATCAAACCTTACATTCACCAGCACTGATTATATTGCCTAGTTGGGGTCTAGAGAGCACTGGATAGGGGAAGGCTAAAATATTAGGAGAGGACTTGGTGATACTTCATCCTAAAATATGTTTCACACAGTCATGGTCTTTAGTAGAAGATAATATTTGTAGCTCATGGCTGAACTGTGAAGTTCTTGGTACTCTCTGAATTTGGTTGTTTGGTTGCAGCCATTTCATTTCTCACCTAGGTAACAGAAGAAAACTCACTTGCACTGATGATATTATCTAGTTGGGTAATAAAACTTCTGCAAACCACCAAGCTCAGAGAGCACCAAGAATTTTGCCTATCCACTTGCTAAATAAAAAGATGATTTTTGTTAAAGTAGCCTCTTGGTCTAGGTTAAAATAAGCTACTATGCAGGAAAGGAGCAGCAATTTATTATACTCAGAAACCACAACTTTTGACATTTGCAGTTCAGAGATCTATAAAAACTTCAGGAGTAAATATAATTGGTTGAATTAGGGAGATGAGGTAATAAAGGTTAGGATTTTTCTTGACCTACTACACAAATCAATTAATGGATAGGGTTTCCTTGAATGTTGGATCAGCAAACTCACAAATAGAGGAAAAGTCTATTTTCATTATTTTATTGAAAGCAGTTCAAATACAAAGTGTAAGAAAGCCATAATTGGCTGGTTTGCAGTGTATCCATTCCCAACTTTAAAAAACAAGCACATTATGGGAGAAACTTTTGTTGGTGCATAGACTTTAAAACTGAATAAGGAGTAAGTGCATACATAGTAGTGGGAAAAGGTGAAGGTTAAAATAGGAAAGTAAGGCGATCAGAGAACAATAAACTGGGAGATCTAGACAGTGTTAATTCTGTATTATGGTAATTCAGATCAAGCTATTCGGGTCAACGTGAAATGATAATGCCATTGACCTTGATGAGTTGTGTAGCAGCTATTTTGAGAACAATAAACCTCTTTCACTGAGCTAAACAGTACAACTCTTATAGAATTAAAATGACCCCCCGTTTGGGCTCCCATGTCACATCCCGGTCATTTGGCAAATCCTCTTCCTTCCCTCCCCATGTAATAATGCTGACTTTCCCTATTTTTTATATAATTCAGTTGTTTGCTGTATTTGATGGGGGAGAGGATGGAATATTTCCTGATTTATGCTTTTATAATTCCTTCTAATGTATGGTCAGTGAGTGCACTACTAGTCCATATTATAATTTTTCAAATCTTGTATAATTTTATATTTTCCCATCTCTTCTCTATTACTTCAGTTAATCTCTTTGGCAAGTAGAAACTCCCTAAAGTAGTCAAGAAACAAGATCTTTTTTGTTAAGGGAATTGTTAATATTTCTATTTGTTTTTCAGTCTCATTCATTTCCCCCAGATGTTGAAGTAATGAGAAAATTGAGAGCCAATTTGGTTTAGTGATGAAGATGCTGGCCTAGAAACCAGAAGACAGTGAGTTTTTGTCCTGCCTTAGGCCGGAAAAACTGACTGGGTGACTGACTTTGGACCAGTCATTCTCTCTCAGCCCAACCTACCTCACAGGGTTGTTGTTGTGGGGAAAATAGGAGGAGTGAGGAGTATTAGCTGTGTTTACCACTTTCAGTTTTTATATAATAAAAAAGACCAGATAAAAAATCTTGGAAAAAAAACAAGTTGTAAAAATGAGATCCCTCAACTGCCCTAGTTGGAAGTTTTTAAGCCTCATCCACACATGTTCTTTGGCCCAGTGCCAAATCAAAGTGGTCCAGCAGGGAAACAGTATTTCTCATCAATAAATAAATAAATCTTCACGTGCCAACATCCAGATTTTTACGGAAATTGAATCTGAGAGATATCAACACGTCTCTTTTTGTCTCCTTCCCACCTGCTTTCATGCCTTCTTTCATCTCATCTCACCTCTCTTCTCAATTACCATATTTTTTGCACTATAAGACACACTTTTTCCCACAAAAAGGTGGGTAGAAATGTCTGTGTGTCTTACAGTGAATGTTGCTGAAGTTCTGCCCACCTGTCGGCCTCTGCTTTCCAGCAATTTGCCTCCTTGCAGCAAGCAGCAAACAGCCTGGTCAGCTTCAGCACAGCCTGATTTAGCATGAGCAGGTGATTGGCGGTTGGATCGGCCTCCCGGAATACTGACGATCAGCTGTTCCAGGCTGCAGGGTTCACCACTGCCTATCGCCGCCTCTGCACACCCCATTTTCAGCCTCTGCGCATCCCATTTTTGGCCTCTGCACCCCATTTTCAGCCTCCATGCATCCCATTTTTGGCCTGTTCAAGGTGGCGGGGATCGCCTCCACCACCACCTATCATGGCAATCGGTGGTGGCAGCGATCCCTGCTGCCTGGAATGGGCCAAAAACAAGATGCGTAGAGGCTAAAAACGGGTACATGGAGGCTGAAAATTGGGTGTATAGAGGCCAAAAATGGGGCGCATAGAGGCGGCAATAGGCGGTAGCGATGGGCAGCTGCGATCCCCACAGCCTGAAACAGCTGATCAGTGGTATTCTGGGAGGCTGATCCAACCGCCAATCACCTGCTTATGCTAAATCAGGCTGTTCTGAAGCTCACCAGGCTGTTTGTTGCTTGCTGCACGGAGGCAAATTGCTGGGAGGCAGAGGCAGATTTTTTTTTTTCCTGTTTTCTTCTCCAAAAGCTAGGTGCATCTTATGGTCTGGACCGGAGCGTCTTATAGTGCAAAAAATACGGTATGTCTCTGGTCTCCTTTTCAACTGCCTCGTCTGTGTTTTCCATCAATCAAAATCACCTCTGACTTGATTTCAATTATATTAATGCTTTTACATGATTCAACAGGAAACCAGTGTGATCAGGGCCAGTTATTCTTTTTACAACACAACTGAGTATTTTTGATTGATAACTGCATCCAGTTCCATATATCTTTCAACCAAGTGACAAATGATGTTGTAGGCAATATTATGCATTCTCTCCATTTAATCTATTTGCAGTATATTGTGACTGGGAAAAATGCCACTCCAGCTGAAATGCCTTTTTGCTACCATTCTGAAACTGATGCCAATATAATCAACTCCATGGCAAAACAAAAATATAATGTGTAAAAAGCTCCAGTCATGCTCATATATCTTCATATGACCAGAGAAATGCCAGCTGGGCCCTTGCCTCTTTCCCTGCCAGTTGAAAAGTTTCCTCTAACATTATTAATGCCCACCAACACTAACAGGGCAAGCCACCAAAATATAAACTGACAGCGAACTCCTTACTAGCACTGATGATGGTTTGCAATAATGGTGAATATCTGAAGCTCAGGTGCAGGATGGAGGTGAAGATTTGTTCTCAGAGCTTGTGTGTTGGTTTCCAAACGTTTCATTATCAGGCTAGGTTACATCTTCAGCGGAGTTTAGGGGATGTGAGTGTCACAGTTCTTCTGTTTTTAAAGGATAAGCCTTTATAATTTGGGTACCCTAATTTGGGTAATGAAATGTCTGCAAGAAAGCAAGCTCAGAGAATAGCAAGGACCTCTCAGTTTCCTCTAAGTCTGAAAAAGCATTAGGTACAGGCTACCACTGAATTATCTTTTTGTTTTAATTCATGAATTGGCAAACGATTCTGCCCTCTTTTGTTTCTATTTTAATATTTTAATGTATATTTTAAAAATCTTCGCATTTTTAATCACTAAATTGGAGCCATTTTACTAGCCGAAAGGAAGACAGTGAATGGTGCAACAAGCCATCTTATATAATGCTCCAAAAATATTGTCAAGGGAACCCTTACAGGGCATCTGCCAATGGACTATGCTACACAAATTTGTGGAATTGTTCCCCACGGAGCAAGTGTTCCTCAGGGACATCCTTGTTGAGGAGGAGCTGTAGTTCAAAGCAGTGGTAAGACTCAAATTTTTTTACTACCGGTTCTGTGGGTGTGGCTTGGTGGGCATGGCAGGGGAAGGATACTGTAAAATCTCCATTCCCTTCCCATCCAGTAACCTGCTTTCCAGCTCTGTTCTCCTGTGCAGGGCAACAAAAGAAGACCCAGCCGATCAGCTGGGACTCGGGAGGCAGAGAATAGACGGGGGTGGGCCAGTCAGAGGTGGTATTTGCCAGTTCTCCGAACTACTCAATATTTCCACTACAGGTTCTCCAGAACTGGTCAGAACCTGTTGAATACCACCTCTGATTCAAAAGCAGAGACATGTCCTAGGTCAATCCTTGACACTTTTGCTCCAGTTTGAAAAATATCAGGTAACTTTATGCCAATGACCCTGGAGTGAACTGATGCACTAATATTCTGAGTTGTTATTGGGTTCCCACTTCCTTAGGATTAATTCTGCAAGAACCTGCTATCCACAGTTCCACTTCATGCAAATATCAAATGATTTCAAGACAACAATAGACCCCAAAGGAACCAAGAAAAATAACCATGCTATCAATGAGCAATAAAGCCATGATGCATGGCACACAGAGCAGGAGAACCAATCTAGTGTAGCGGTTAAGGCATTAGGCAAGAAACCAGGAGACGGTGAAATCTTAGGCACAAAGACATCTGAGTGACCTTCAGCCAGTCTCTCTCTCTCAGCTCTAGGAAGCAGACAAAAGCTAACCATTTCCATATTCTTAGTTTATAAGTCCTAATGATAATCACTGCAAGTAGAGCAACTATTTCTTCATAAAATCTGGTTGTCTTGTCTGATGAGAATAGAATAGAATTGAATAGAATACTTTATTGGCCAAGTGTGATTGGACACACAAGGAATTTGTCTTGGTGTAAATACTCTCAATATACATAAAGAAAAGATACATTTGTTAAGAATCAAGAATCATAACGTACAACACTTAATGATAGTCATAGGGTACAATCAACAATCAAATCATACTAGGAAACAGTCAATATAAATCGTAAGGATACAAGGGACAAAGTTACAGTCCTACAATCACAAGTGCGAGGAGATGGGTGATAAGGAGTGATGAGAAGATTAGCAGTAATAGTAGGGCAGACTTTCTAATAGTTGAACAGTGTTGAGGGAATTGTTTAGCAGAGTGATGGCTTTCGGGGGAAAAACTGTTCTTGCGTCTAGTTGTTCTGGTGTACAATGCTCTATAGCGTCATTTTGAGGGAAGGAGTTGAAACAGTTTATGTTTATAATGCAGTGTTCATGGTTGTATTCACTATATAAAGGGAAGCAATCAGGCTGTGGGCATAATCTGGGTTATATTGGAAGAGGCATTGCTTGAATGATACACTACAGCACCAGAGTAGAATTCTGTTTTAGCAGCTGAGCAGCAGTCTCTATCAGTTCACCAAGGGAAAGGAGGACTTGGTCTAGGCTGATTTGACCTTCATTCCATTCAGTCTAGACTGACCTGACTTTCATTCCTTCCCCTGATACCATGGAAATTTTCCAATAGGTCCAGAGTCGTAGACACGGTCAATTTATGCACAAACGTAATTGTTCTCCCTACGTAGTTGGAAGAGGAACTACTGTATATATATGATTCAGTTTTCTTTAAAGTTTAAGTTTTGATATTGTGCCATATATCTGTAATTAGTTATGAAAATGGCTGCTATGGATAATTGTAACTAGTAAGTCACAATCACATGGGTCCAAATCATGAATTTCTATGGGACTTCATGATTTTCATGTTAGGTACCCATATTTTCATGAAAGAACCTTTGCTGTTTTTATTGTACATAAAGCATGGGATGTTGAATATGTGTTTTTGTTTTAACAAGTCCTAATGGCTGTATTCTTGTACAATGCCATGAACTGTAATCTACAAATCATGTTGCATAGATTCAGCAATCGTGCTAAATCAAAACGTAACAGATATTATAGTTGGTGATCCCAATTTTTTCTCACTATTCTATCAGTGGTACCATCAATCAGCAGTATTCATAAGAAACCCACAGTGATGTGAAAATGACAACAGGCAGCAATTACATCACCACAAATTCCATAATTACATATCTGTGTTACATGTCTTGTGTAAATACGCAAGACACCCCACTTATATGATGATATCATCATATTTGCATCATCATTTCCCTCCCCTCCCTGCTCCTCTAAAGGCAACCAATGGCTTCCATGGAACCATCTGAAGCAGTATTTCTTTAAAGTGTGGTTCTCTCAAGATCCTTTCAGGGCTCCTCAAAATCAATATTACCTATATTGAAAAATAATTCAATACTAAAATCCCACTCAACAATAATGAGAAGTAGCTGCAACAGCAAATGTATCCATTTTAATTTAATACTGTAAATTTCAATAAATATAACATATGCAAACAAAAGCTATTCTGGAATCTTCCATATGGAGAGTAACCACTTTTTTTTGTAAAGGAATTTTGGGATCCCTGTTATTGCAGGGATATTAGCAATAACAGTAGAAATATCACTTACTTATATACCACTTTATAGTACTTTACAGCCCTAAGTGATTTACAGAATCAGCATATTGCCCCCAACTATTTGGGTCCTCATTTTACCCACCTCGGAAGGATGGAAGGCTGAGTCAACCTTGAGCCTAGTGGGATTTGAACAGCCGATAGTCAGCAGAAGTGGCCTACAGTACAACACTCTAATTACTGTGCCACCGAGATAATTAGTAAGTCCCAGCTGTAAATTGAGATGGGGGTAGGGTCAGGAAGCCTTGGAAAGCATGCTTTGATAGCAGGGGTACCATGCATAATTCCACATGTTGGGCATCTTAGTTTGAAAGTAAGGTAATAATATAAGCCCATTTGGTCTAGTGGTCAGGCTAGGAACCAGGAGATTGTGAGTTCTAGTCCGATTTAGGGATGAAAGCCAGCTGAGTGACTTTGGATCAGTCACTTTCTCTCAGCCCAACTCACCTCATAGGATTGTTGTGAGGAAAATAAGCAGAGAAAGGAGTATTAAATATGTTTGCTGCCATGAGTTATTTATAAAAATAAAGATAGGAAATAAGTAAAATTTTAATAAGTAGATAAATATACTCGGTGTCTCAAAAAACCCTCTCAAACAACCTTTTGTCATGCTGGCATCGTGGACCTGATGGAACCTGGAGTAGTAAGAGTAATGTGATTTTTATGAGCAAAATGGATTATTTGTGGTTGAGAGAATGGTGAAATAAGGACCCACAAACATCAGGCTGAAGACAGCATGATGGCAACATGTCATTGAGATTTCACTACCAAATGTATTTCCAGACACATTTTGTCTTTGTAAATTTGAAATCTAACCTATTTTTCATCTAACCACAGCAGATGGCACTGTTTCACATTGTTACCTCAATTCCTTCTCACACTGTGCAACTGTACATGAAAATCAGTTTCAGGAGTGAGGTGGGTTTCCTTGAGCAGAAGGTTTGATTGTGATTAAGATACAAGATGGAAGAGAATCATTTGAAATGTAATAAAATTTTCTAAGTCCCTAGGTTTATTTAAAACTTAAATAAAACTAAGAAAAATACAAAATCTAATTTTCTCCCAATTTTGAACAGGAATTCTTGGATTATTATATGTGTTGTTTATAGCATTAGAAATAGAAATAGCATTTAAGCTTATAGACTACCTCATAATGCTTTACAGCACTCTCTGGGTGGTTTACAATGAAAAAGCATTATTTGCATATAGCTCTCAACAATTTGCCTCCTCATTTTACCTTAGATTTTAGAATGGTGGAAGGTTGAGTCAACCTTGAGCCCTGTCAAGATCAAACTCCAGGCTGTGGGCAGAGTTAGCCTGCCATACTGCACTTTAACCACTGTGCCACCAGGACTTATAATTATCAGGAAGAAGAGTGGCATTGTTGTTGAAGGAACCTGGGTTTGGACCAGAGGTGGTATTCAGCAGGTTCTGACCAGTTCTGGAGAACCGGTAGCAGAAATTTTGAATAGTTCAGAGAACTGGCAAATCCCACCTCTGACTGGCCCCGCCCCCATCTATTCTCTGCCTCCCGAGTCCCAGCTGATTAACTGAGTCTTCTTTAGTTGACCTGCACAGGAAAACACAGCTGGAAATCAGGATAGTCAGGTGGGGAGGGATTGGGGATTTTGCAGTAACCTTCCCCTGGAGTGGGGTGGGAATGGAGATTTTGCAATATCCTTCCCCTACCACGCCAACAAAACCATGCCCACAAAGCCAAGCCATGCCCACTAAGCCATGCCCACCAAGTCACGCCCACAGAACCAGTAGTAAATTTTTTTGAATCCCACCACTGGCCTGGACTTTGTCCTCTTCACTGTACTGACAAAGTCTGTCAATGGAGGAACAGCACAAAGACCCATTCAAATGGAAACCTGTGGTCAAACAGCAACTTTGCTATAGGGTTTTTCCACACTACCACCGTTGTGCTCTCTTCTGCGCCCCAAAGCCTTTGAAGAACATCCTCCTGAGACCAGGATACCACAAAATCCTCCTGACTTTTAAAAAATAAAGCCTTATTTAAAAAAACAGGCCTGGGATGCTTTGTGACCATGCAGATGAAATGGGACATATGAATTTGAGTGGGATGGGATGGATATTTTCCTTGGTATGTTGTTTCATACTGCTATCATGATCATTCATTTTCTTGTTTAGTTGTTTAACGTGGGGCAGTTTTAGAGAAAACCCACCTCCAAGGTGCCATCAAATGATCTGGAGCATGTTAGTCCTGCCACATTATCTTTTAAAAAAAATATGTTTACTGAAAGTTTTTTTTAAAAAAGAATATATTTTAAAAAAAGAGAAACATGTTCTCACATTTTTGCAACGTTTTCATAGCAGTGTACATTTCTATTAGTGTCAATTAAAGTCATTTGTTACAAGTAAATCTATAACTTGTTTCCTAGATCCTTACTTTTTTATGTTATTATTATCATTATAATACAATAATTAATTAATTATTTTACATACATACATAGCTATATATACATTTATCTTTATGTCCATTTTCCCTTGTTGTTTGTTTAATTGGTTTCACTAGACATCTTTACTTCCCTTTTATACAACCATTTGTACCATATATTCTAAGTTGTAAAAAAAACTCCCCCTCTTTCTTATTTTTTAGTAACATGGTTAGTCCAATGATTTCTGCACATTGGTGGATTTTATTAGTTATTGCCAGGTCCGTGGGTATCATTGTTGATTTCCAGTTTTGGGCAAAGATTATCCTTGCTGCTGTGATGGTATGTGATATCAGATGCTGGTGTTTTTTGCTCCATGTCGGTTCTGTCATTCCAAATAGAAAGGTCTCTGGGTTGAATTTAATCTTTAGTTTTGTCATCTCTTCTAACCATGTCTCTATCTTAGACAAGTACTTTTGGGCTTTAGGACATGTCTACCACATGTGAAAATACGTTCCCTGGCTAAAGTTACATTTCCAAATTGTTCCTTGTCTTTTTTGTGTTTGGTTTGAATTTGAATGTATGGCCACTACCCAATTTCAATTCCCTGGATTTTTAATTGTATCTGTGTTTTCAAGTCGCCTTCATCTGTTATTAATTCTTTATATTTTATTGTTTTGTTCAAATCTATAACATTGGGATATACTAGTGCCTCCACTGGAGATAGCCAGAGAGGTATTTTCACATAATGGTTTCTTTTAATTCTTTCCCATATATATAACAAAGCTTCCCTTGTCCAGTGTCTCTGAAAGTAGCTAGAGGTTTTATTTTTTCCATCCCAGAGAAACGCGTGCCAGCCAATCTGTAAATCAAAGCCTTCTATTGTCAATATTGTTTTGTCATCCAGGTTAATCCAATCTTTGATCCAGGTGCTGCGGCTTGATATTATAACTCAAAGTCTGGGAGCGCCAATCCTCCCTTACTTCTACTATCTTGCATTAATTTGTATTTTACTCTAGCTTTTTTCTTTTGCCAAATAAATTTACTAATTCTTTTGTTCAGGTCTTTGAATATTTTTTTCCCTAGTTTGACTGGCACGGTTTGAAAGAGATATAACAATTTTGGTAGTACATTTGTTTTAATGGTCCTGCCACATTATCTTATGGGCAGAAATAGAATAGAATAGAATAGAATAGAATAACAGAGTTGGAAGGGACCTAGGAGGTCTTCTAGTCCAACCCCCTGATCAAGCAGGAAACCCTATACCATTTCAAATAAATCGTTATCCAATCTGTTCTTAAAAACTTCCAGTGTTGGAGCACCCACAACTTCTGGAGGCAAGTTGTTCCACTAATTAATTAATTAATTGATTAATTGTTCTGTCAGGAAATTTCTTCTTAGTTGAAGAAAGTCAGTCTTAAAGACACTCAGGCCTTGAGCCATGAACTGGTTTGTATGTTTATAATGGTGGTGAGCTGGTGAGTTGCTTTTCCTGCTATATCATGACTCCTTTATTGAAGTAGGTTTCCTCCTCCCCACTTTTGTTTCTGCCATGAGAGTTCCTGCTTGCAGCTGGTTGTCTCCTCTTTCATGGAAACCTTGAAACTGCAAGAAGAAGCTGAAAACTATCTCAGTGTTAAGTCCTTGACAATTGCATTATGTGATTGCTGCCCAGAGAATAGGTCAGCTGAAAAGGTGATTAGATCTTGTCCCCTGTCACGAAATAGCCAAACAGCCACCCTGCAATTCAGTTACCTGCTTGCCTTTTGGTGTTGTAGATATTATTCAGCTTTCATCACAGTGAAGAAATGCCTGTTCTTTCCAAGGTTGCTTTTGGAAAAATTGCCTTTGGAGAGGCGGGATCAATGAGGCTGTACTTTGATGGATCACATTTCTTTTCAAACATTGACACGTTTATTAGAGTTTTATTTCCTTACAGGATTGGCTTGAATGGTGTCAAAACTAAAAATGTGCCAGAATATGCAGATAAATCACAATAAAATGATTGCCTGAAGAGACAACCAGAAAAGAAAAAATTTATGAAGAAGAAAAGGCATAAAAATGACTTAAGATGAAGGGGAGATTACAGATGTTCCTTTTGTAAATCAGAGGTGAGAATTTTTGGTGCATCAAAGTTGCTGACATACTGTCTTTCATAAGATGAAATTAAATAGAATGATAAATACCCTCTTCTTAAATCAGGCAAGTCCATCTCTTTTATTTTCATTTTTTCTATGTACAGGAATCAGATTAAATTATGTATTGTTTAGTCATGGGTTATTACATAATGTATTATTGGTTGCATTCACTTCATTTACCAAGACAAAACCATAGTTAACCTGCCACCCTGGGAGGATTCATCAGACAAGCTACCTTGTTGCTTCTCATGGTGTATGAGCCACATCAGTGTTACTAAAGGTCTGAATTGGGAACTTCGCTGCTTGGAACTTGAAACTTCATTAATAAGACATTTTTGCTCCAGGTGCACATTTAGTGATGGTGTGCAGATTTTGGTTCCTAAAATTTGTGGTGGTGGTATGAAACAGATTTGGATCCTTTGTCCAAACTTCTATGTTCAACAGAGGTTGTATTTTTCCTATCTCTGTGGTCCATTGACAGAAGAACACACTCTGGATTTAGCTTTGTGGTTGACCTATTGCTAACTTGAAGACCATCTACCAATGGCCTTTTTGGACAGCAGAAAACTCTACAGACTTGAAATCAGCTGTCCCATTGCTGGTCCCTTTTTGCTTCAATTTCAGAGAATGGTATTCACTAGGTTCTGACCAGTTCTGGAGAACCAGTAGTGGAAATTTTGAGTAGTTTAGAGAACCGGCAAATACCACCTCAGACTGGAGATTTTACAGTATCCTTCCCCTGCCACGCCCACCAAGCCACGCCCACAGAACCGGTAGTAAAAAAAATTGAATCCCACCACTGTTCAACTTCCTGCTGATGCCAGCCATCCAACGTAATAGAAGAGTTCCTCTAAGGCAGAGGTCTCCAAACTTGGCAACTTTAAGATTTGTGGACTTCAACTCCCAGAATTCTCCAGCCAGAATAGCTGAAGTGCACAAGTCCTAAAGTTGCCAAGTTTGGGGACCCCTGCTCTAAGGTAATGAAGACCAACAGATTTTATATATCTTGGAAGTGTTCTTGGACTTTGTAAAAATCGGGTAGCTGGGTGAGAATCTAGACCTGATTATTTCTCAGGAACATCCAGTATGGGCCAGTAAAAATTAGAAATGTTCTTAATAACTCTTTAAGATCATGTGGATTATAATGACTACATTGATTGATGAGGGTGGGGAAGGAAAAATGAATATATCCAATAATCAGAATCTGAGATTGTGGTTTTTGCCTATATAACTAAGATTAACTCAGTAATCCAACAAAGGTCAGATGTTAAAGGTGACATCATGTGATGGGGTCAAATTATTTGATTTGGTTCAGTAGAAGCTTCTGCTAATAGAAAACAAGGAAACTCCCACATCTATCAAGAAGTTTTAACTGGGGTGGGAAGCAAAATCAGAAATCTTTCATCTCCTAGTAACTGATCTATTGGATTCATTTGATGCACCGCTGGGTGCAACTCCTTGCTCCAACATGGACCATTTTGTCACCATTCCCCTTTCCCACTGTTGTTTAAAGGCTAAATTTTCAGGCTGATATCAGCAGTCACTAGTCCCATTTCACAGGAATTTGAGGTGCACAGGGCTTGTTTAGATACCTGATTGCTCCTCTTCTCAAGGAGGAAACTGAGAAGAAAGCCGGGTCAGAGGAGAGCTAGGCATCTTCTTTCAGGTTACAGCTCTGTGAGATAATGGGTGGTTCAGCCCCAGAATTCTCTGACTAAGTCAAACCACCAGAGGGCAAGACAAGAAGCAATGGATGGAAACTAATCAAAGAGAGAAGCAACCTGGAATCAAAGAGAAATTTCCTGTGAGAACAATAAACCCATGGGACAGCTTGTCTTCAGAAATTGTGGGTGCTTCATCATCGGAGGATTCTAAAAAGAGACTGGACAGCCATTTGTCTGAAATGGTGTAAGGTCTCCTGCTTAAAAAAGGGGGTTGGGCTAGAGGACCTCCAAGGTCCCTTCCAACTCTGTTATTCTGTTCTGTTTTTGGTGTGGGACTGAGCCTGGCCTGAAATGTCAAGGAATGGCAGTGCTCATAAAATGATACCCTTTGTGGAGAGGGATGTGTGCATGTCACAGAATGGAAAAAGCAGCTCATGAACAACAACGACAACAATATCATCATCATCCAAGGTGGGGTGTCATAATTATCTCTCTCCACTCCTTTTTATTTGCATCCTGGCCAAGCGGCGATCTCTGTTTACCGAAGCTGATCAGCAGAGGGCGCTCTTCTCTCGCTTCTGCTTCATATTGCTCCATCTCCCTCCCCGCGTAATGTATCCAGTCCTCCAGCTTCACAAGTCACTTTGCGCTACGCAGCTACCGCCGTCCTATGAAGGTGCCCTTTCCAATATCTCACTCCCACTGCCAACAGGAGACTTTCAATTAAACCTAGCCCAGGTTGGCTCTGACAAGAAGCCTGCCTCTTAAACTGCGAAGGTTATCAGCTAGTGTAGTCTGAAATGCAGCTAAAGGAAGATAGGGGTGAGAAAGCCTTGTGGCGTGATGTGATTCACACGCTCTCTTGCTTTCTCTCTCTTAGTTGATTGCTTTCTCATCATCCTTACGTGCACACGTAACGTATTGATTACCGGTACTTCAAATGAACGCTTCAGACTGTCTTTTGCAAGTGTCTCATTCATCATTATTAGGCCATTTCCAGAAAGGCTCTTAAGGCATTCAGTATTAATTATAGGAAGGAGTTGCATTTTTTTTCTCTTCCATCTTACGAAATAAAGGAATTGAGGATCATTTTAAACATCATCCCTTTCCTTTATACCTATAGAATAAGACACAAGAAGCAGCCAAATGAAGACAGCAGTGATAAAAAACATTATTTGATTTAGGAAACAATTCATATCTCATCCTATTGTGTTTTTTGCTCTACCACCTAATTTGCATGCAGCCAGCCCCTAAAAAGTTAAGCATATACATACACACACACACACACACACATATACACACATATATATACACACACACATATATATAAATCCTTAGAGTCAAGCTTGATTTTTTGTTGTGTCCTGGCAACAATTTAGAAGTTGCTTTCCATTTTTTACTTCCAAGACTATTTTTGGTGTTTGGGTGTGGGTGTGTAAATTTCCAGCTTACTAGACCTCAGAAAGACACTGGATTCAAAGCTTCCTGTTTCTGAGCTGCATAAATCCAGACATACATTAAATGGTAGCAAAGACATGCACAAAACTCTAAACCTTTGCTGCCATCTAGTGGCAAATGTAGTAGACTTACCTCTGTCTGTCCCCTCTCCCCTTGTGCAGGTATTCTTCCGAAGTCACTGGGAAATGATCTGGATTAAGGTTTTAGCTATGAAGGTCCTTGTGTAGTGGGCAATTTTTGAACTGGTATCCATAGTGCCCTAAGTTATGGTACGCTTAGCGATGGTTTCTTTGAAGAAACCACAGTTGGTTTGGATTGAATTATACAGTAAGCCACAGCTTATGATTCACTGACAAACTACAATCCCTGGCTTTAAATGACACTGTCAGTCAAAACCAACGGCATTATGGGCCATATCTGAAGCATCAGCTGTAGTTGGCATTTGAAGTCCAT
Source organism: Bungarus multicinctus (assembly GCA_023653725.1). Taxonomy (NCBI): domain Eukaryota; kingdom Metazoa; phylum Chordata; class Lepidosauria; order Squamata; family Elapidae; genus Bungarus; species Bungarus multicinctus. The sequence continues at coordinate 116,059,194 of CM042834.1, read as the reverse complement.
GAATGAAGTCAGCTCTAGATGCATCGAGGTAATTTTTTCTCTTAATATGTCATGAAATCGAGCAGATCCGGGCCTCATTTGCTACACAGGGTAGTCCTTGAATTACAGCCATTTGGTTAGTAACCATTCGAAGTTACAGTGGCACTGCAAAAAGCAACGTAGGACCATTTTTCACACTTAGAACTGTTGCAGCACCCCTGGGGTCAAAACTCAGGGACTTGGCAACTAGCATGTATTTATGATAGTTGTGCACTGTCTTTGGGTCATGTGATCAGCATTTGTAACCTTCCCACGAGTTCCGACAAGCAGAATCAATGGAGGAAACCAGATTTGCTTAATGACTGCCTGATTCACTTAACAATTGCACTGATTCGCTTAAACAACTGTGGCAAAAGGTTGTAAAAATGGGGCAAATCTCACTTAACAATGGCCTCATTTAGCAATGGAAATTTGGGGCTCAAGGATGATCATAAGTTCAAGGACAAGCTGTATTGTGAGAGGCAGCCTATGAGGGCCACCAGCTGAATTTCTCAATTCTTGGCATGGCGTGACTAAGGCCTAAGTTCACATCCATTTTTGAGGACATAACTTGGCCCAGCTAGATAAGAATCTTTACTGGAAGAAGCCACCGATACAATGGATTGTTCCTCTGCCAGCAGGAAGATACAGGTCAGTGGTGGTATTCTACCGGTTCAGCCTGGTTCTGCCAAACTGGTAGCAGTGATGAGCAGCAGAGACCGAACCGGTTCTCTCCGCTGCTCTGCTGTTGGGCCCACCCACCCACCCGGGCTCCCATACTCACCTTTATCCTCTGAATTTGAAGCGCAGCTGCTTTGCGCGGCACAGCAGAAGCATCCAGGAGAGTGCAGGCTTGTAGGAGGCAAGTTAGAATGCCTGTGCAAATACCTGAAAGTGTGTGCATGCGTGCAAAGTACGCCCACCAAGCCATGCCCACCAAACCAGTGGTAAAAATATTTGAATCCCACCACTGATACAGGTGCTGTTTTAAGTCCTACAGAAGTTTAATTTGGGCTCTTGACATCCCTCCGACCATTTAATGCAAGGGTCTTCAAACTTGGCATGTTTAAGACTTGTGGACTGTAGTAAACCTCGAGAGTCCTCTTGACATAAGGCCGTAAGAATGACCTTCTCAAGTTAGGAATTGCATGATAAGCTCAGCTTGGCACGACACATAGGCAAATAGTTACAGGAACTAACTGACCACAAATATCTTGTTAATAGATAATCACGCTATCTTAGCACACAACAGTGGTCGCATCCTGCCATGGCGCCATTAGAATTATACTTCCTTGCTCCTCTTCACATATGTCTCGCTCCCCCCGCCCTGATAAAACTGCAAAATAAAAGAGGGTGGTGCGTTGCAATCGGGGGACTTCTTCATCTACCCCGGGCACAACGTGTTCTCTCACCTTGAGAAACTATGGCGTCTGTGTCAATTATTGATTCTAGTACTTAAGTACTCACCCTCGCGAGGGTCCCTCTAAATTTCACCCCTGCGGGGGCTCTACGGGCTGATCAGAGAACCTAAGGACAACGAGCAAACCGCGACAACGCGACAACTGGGGGCTCATCCGGGATCTCTCACTTCTTCAGCTGCACGGCGTGACTTCTGTCTAGAGGTGCGCTGCCTTCACTCCCATTGCTACGCACCTGGCAAAGGCTCTGTACAATCGTAAGTAATGGGCTCCTCACTCTCCAAAGTTTCGTCAGTTCATAGGGACGAACTTTACCAATTAGTGAAGAAGGCTAATTGTTTGCAGAAAATTAACGGCACCACTGTATATACCTTGTCTAGAAAATCTATCACCTCCTTCTTGCTTTATGTGGAGCAGCACTGTCCTGCTTATCCGGCTGAGGGCACGCTGCGTCGCACTTCGTGGGAACGCTTGGGAAAATATCTGTATGATGTCCCCAGAGCTCCACCGGACATTCTTATGTCCTGGCGTGCGATAATGGCTGCGCTCAATACTATCTACCCCTCCACCACTCTCCCCGAGTCTTTATCTCTTGCCTCTAAAACTGCTGAGCCTCTTGCTGCTCACCTTGATTCTTCTCCCCCACCTTACCAATCTGCCGACTCTTCGGATGATATTCCTCAGCTTGCCTATGCCCCTCCTTTTCACTCTGACACTCCGCACAATCGTCTGCAGCCCTCCTCTCCTTCTGTCCCTCCCATTCCTACTGATCCTCCGTCCCCACATCCCTCGGGGGGAAATATTACTGCTATCCTGGCTTCTCCTTCCTTCACCTTAGAATCTTGTGATATACCTTCTGCTTACCCTATGACTCTTGTTCCGGGAGCCCCTGGCGCTCCTGTTCATACCAACATAGAGTTAAGAGTGTTGAAAAATTTAAAAGAGGCTGTAAATATGTATGGACTGCAATCCACTTACACTCGTGGCATACTTGATTCTCTCGTGTCTGCTAACACTGTAATGCTGTTATATGATTGGAAGGTGTTGTTTTCTGTGCTTATGACTCCTGCCCAGTATGTTGTTTGGCAGTCTGAATATGAAAAATTAGTAGATGCTGAAATAAGACGAGGCCTCCCTAATCTGGTCATTGCTGATCACTTAAAGGGAACCGGATTTTTCTCCACCCTGATTCAGCAACAAACTTGCCCTCGCCGTGCCTTTGCAATCATTCATCTTTGTGCAATGAATGCCCTGAAACGTGTGGATGATTCAGATTCTAAATCCACACACACCTTTTTGAAGGTAGTGCAGGAGGTTGACGAGTCTTACTCTTCATTTGTTAACCGTTTGCAAACCGCTCTGGAACGCCAAATTGACAATGAGGCGGCCAGACAAGAACTTCTTATTAAACTGGCTTACACCAATGCGAATGAAGATTGTCAAAAAATACTTCAACCTGTTGCTAATAAACCTGGTGTAACCTTGGCTGAGTTACTGCAGCTTTGTAGGATTGTGGGAACTACTTCTCACAAAATGAGCGCCCTTGCCGCTGCCATCTCTACCTCCATTTCTGCATCCCTCCCCACCTCCCCTCCGTCGTCCGACGCCCTTGCCGTGTCTCGCTCTGGCAATTGTTTTAATTGTGGGAAGCCTGGCCATTTTAAAAATCAGTGTAGAATGCCGGGTGGGGGGGGAACGCCTCGTGGCCAGTCTCAGGGTACTGCACCCTATGCTGCCAAGCCAAAAACTGTTTGCCCTCGTTGCAGAAAAGGTTTTCATTGGGCTTCCCAATGTCGCTCTAACCCTCCTCCTGCTCAGCAATCGGAAAACTAGGCATGGGGTCTTCAGCTAACCCCGCTACAAAGGCTGCAACTTCTCTTTCCTCTTCTCTTTCCTTTTTACAACCTACTTCTTTCCCTGTACAGCTGACAGAGGACATCGTTTATGATGATCCTGGTTCGGTCTTCACTCTCCCTCTTTCTATCACTGTTCTGAAGCCACTTCCGCCTTCCTTACCTGTTTTGCTCATACCTAACTCCTCCCTTACCATTGAAGGCGTAGTCGCTGCACCCTTTTTGTACGACTCCTCTTCTCTGAAAAATCTCTCTCTCGCTGCCATTGGCGACCGGTGCTTTTCCCTGAAAGCGGGAACGATTGTGGCTACTCTCATTCTTCTTCCCTCTCCTGAACCCCCTTCTTTGTTTGCTCTACAGCAATCTGTTCGAGCCTCCAAACCTATGTTAACCATATTGCTGAATGGCCAATCTTTTGCTGGCCTGATTGACACCGGAGCTGACGTCTCTGTCATTCGGTCCTCTGAGTGGCCATCCTCTTGGCCCCTTGCTGAAACAACTTCAGTACAAGGCGTCGGTGGAGCGCAGGCAGCAAAGGTTAGCTCACTTTGGCTTACTGCCTCTACGCCTCATTCCTCTGTGACTGCTTATCTTAAACCCTTTGTCCTTCCATTACATTGCAATTTGTGGGGCCGTGACCTGCTATCTCAACTCCACACTTCTCTCTACATACCTTGAATTATGGCTATTTCTCCTCTTTCTCTCACTCTCAAATCAAATATTCCTGTTTGGATTGATCAATGGCCTCTTACAAAAGAAAAATTAAACGCACTTCACACTCTCGTTCAACAGCAATTGGCAGAAGGTCACATTGAACCATCTACCAGCCCATATAACACACCAGTGTTTGTAATTAAAAAGAAAAGTGGCAAATGGCGCCTCCTACAGGATCTCTGTGTTCTGAACGCTATATTGCAACCTATGGGCCCATTGCAATGCGGCCTTCCAAATCCAAATTTAATTCCTGTAAAATTTGATCTCATAATCATTGACCTCAAAGATTGTTTTTTCTCCATCCCGCTGATACCAGAGGACAGGATACTATTTACCTTCACCGTTCCTGTGTTTAATAATTCTAAACCTACAGCTAGATATCAATGGAAAGTTCTTCCCCAAGGAATGCTCAATTCTCCTACGATGTGTCAATATTTTGTAAATAAAGCTTTACAACCCTATCGGGACAAATTTCCTGAATTTTTAGTGTATCATTACATGGATGACATCCTGATTGCAGCTGATGGTCCTAAAGGTACAGTATGTAAAACTTTTCCATGTCTTCTCTCTCTCCTTGCTCTTGCAGGACTGCATGTAGCACCAGAAAAGGTGCAGTCTCATTATCCGTTACAATATTTAGGACACAAGGTTTTAGCCTCCACAGCTTCACCTCACCTTCCTGTTCTCACACTCCCTCAACCTGCAACCTTGGTACAGTTACAGCAATGCCTGGGCACGCTCAATTGGGCACGCCCATATCTTTCCATTTCAACTCATACTCTCTCACCATTATTTCAAGCATTGGTCGGCCTTAAGCATCCAGCAGATCTCATTTGGCTGAATGAGCAACAGCTTAATGCTCTTAAAGAAATCAACAGCGCCTTGCATACCCATTGGGTGGACCGCTCATTACACAATCATGCACTCTCATTGGCACTTCTTCCCACACCCACACTCCTTACAGCAATCATCGTTCAAATCTCGACTTCAAAGAGGCTACACATTTTAGAGTGGATTCACCTTCCTCATACCCCAAAAGCATCAATCACCACAAGAGCTGCACAAATGGCCCTTCTTATAGAACGGGGGAGGAAAAGAGCTAGAGCCTTGATGGGTGTGGATATCTGCATGCTTTACACTCCCTGCAGACTAACACAATGGGAACCACTCTTCCAAAATTCTGATGCGTTACAAGATGCGTTGGAAGGGTGGCAAGGGAATGTCTCCTGCCATCTACCACCAGACCCACGCATACAAGTGCTGAAAACAATTCCGCTCACTCTAGAGACTCCTTTAGTACAACAACCAGTGAAAGATTGTCTTACTGTATTCACTGATGGTTCTAAAACCGTCGGGGCTTGTGTGTGGCAAACTGACAATCAATGGCATAAAAAACTTACCACACCACAACCTTCTGCTCAACAGGCTGAACTGTCTGCCTTCAATATGGCACTCACACTTTTTCCCAACCAGCCAATTAATGTAATATCTGATAGTCTGTATGTGGCACAATTGGCCTTGAATATATTTGATGCCTACATTTCTCCTGCAACCCCTTCTCCTTTAATGACGCTTTTTTTACAGTTACAAGACCTATTGAAGGAAAGGAAGGAATCTCTGTTTGTGGCCCACATCAGAAGCCATCAGCATCTGCCCGGATTTCTTTCAGAAGGCAATCACATGGCAGATGAGGCCTGCAAGTTGCATTTGTTACCAATCCTGCAGAATAACACCTTAACAGCAGGAGAAAGTCATGATTATTTTCATCAAAATAGAAAGGCTCTGGTGAGACAATTTGGAATTACTCATCAAGAAGCCGCGGCAATTGTTCAACAATGTCCTACATGTAGTCTGCAGGCACGAAGTGTCCCAGAAGGAGTAAATCCTAGAGGCACCGAGGCCTGTGACACATGGCAAATGGACGTTACTCAGTATCCATCCTTTGCGCCCTGGAAGTATATACACGTGTCTGTAGACACTTACTCTGGGTTCATCATGGCCACACTGCAAAGGGGGGAGACTACTAAAAACACTATCAATCATTGCATTCGGACCTTTGTAACACTGGGATGTCCAAAAATTTTAAAAACAGACAATGGTCCTGCATACACGAGCTCCTCCTTCTCGGAGTTCTGTCATCATTGGTCCATTGTACACAAATTTGGAATTCCATTCAATAGCCAAGGCCAAGCTATTGTGGAAAGAGCAAATTTAACACTCAAAACGGCCCTTGATCAGAGAACCTAAGGACAACGAGCAAACTGCGACAACACGACAGTGGACTTCAACTCCCAGAATTCCTGAGCTAACATGACTGGAGGAGGAATTCTGGGAGTTGAAGTCCAGAAGTCTTAAAGCTGCCAAGTTTGGAGACCCTCTGGTTTAATGGACTTTAGCCTTCTTGGTCTTGAAGCTGGGCCATCGTCAGGTGCAAGGAACCAAAAACAGCATATGTAGCTGATCAAGAGTGGTATGTTTGTTGCTGCTTGCCTACAGACAGGAATCTCACCAGACTAAAGCTCTCACTACACAACTGCTAGATAAGCACTGCAGAGTTTTAGAGAGGATCTCCTTTCAGCCCCTTTCTCCCCATCAGTGCCTCAAGGCCAGCCAGCCAACCTTTTCACTCCTCTCCTCAGCTCAGCTCCAGATTCTACCACAGCAAGAGTTGATTGTTGACATAACTGTCCTCTCTGCCCCAAGAAACTCTTGACTCTCGGCAGTCACAGTTTATATGGGGAAATTAGCTGAGGTCACACAATCTGTCCCACCTCACCTCATAGCCTGGCGGATATTTTCGTGTGTGTGGAGGAATTTTGCTGCTGGCCATCTCCTTGTACAGACACAGCTGCTAGCTTGTATCAGCCAGATGGCTTATTTAACATGGACAAAAGTCATTAGTGAGCTCAGTTTGCCAGGACAGAATAAAAAGGTCCAAAGTCTGTGATGTAATCTTTCATTTAAAAGGTTGAAAAAATTATGAAGTGATTGTGAGGGTATCTTGTCTGTAGTCAAAGGGAACAATGGAATTGAATGGAGTACAGCATCATCATTGGGCTTGCTTGTTTTCTGCTCAAATGTTTGCTTTTAAAAAACCGATTGGGTTGTGAACTGAACATTTCTACTGTTGGTATTTCAAAGCAGCCTCCTCCAACTGCAATCTGGATACATCTTATCAGACTGGGAAAGCCTGTTCCACAAGGTGCATTGAAAGATCTGAGCTAAGCACGCTTGGTTAGGAATGGATAAGTCGAACATGCTCTAGCTGTCCAGTTAATTTGGCACAAGTGGCATCTTCAAGGAATTCTGGAGATGTAATTTTGTAAGCAAGGCATCGTAATGGAACTACAACTCCCAGAATTCTTTCCAAGAGGCCATGGTAGTTAATTAAACTGGTCTCCAATCAAGCTTGATCCTAGAAAGACTATTCAAGGGCTTTTCCAAACGAGCAATCTAGAAATTATCTACCGCTATTCCAGACAGTAGATTTAGTCCACTTACTGACAATTTTAATGATGCACAAGACTTCCTGTGAATAACTGATGCATCTTCCTCCCTCTCTTGGCATTTCCCCCAGTAATGGAGTGCCAATATTCTATTTAAAATTTGCAAAGTTGCCAGTGTTGTTATTGCCCTGGGATCCTCTGTTATTCTGCTGCAGTCCACACAGCGATGGTCTGTTTTCCACAGAATGAGTTTCTTACCTCCACCTCTGCTTACCCAGCTTTCTATCCAGCTTTCACTGACACCCGAAACCGGGGCAATACAGCAACTGCAATCAACCTTCTTTTACCCCACTTCATTAGGGGTCTGGCAATTGAGCTTCTGCAGATAGTCCTCAACTTACAAGAGTTCATTTCGTGACCATTTGAAGTTACAATGGCATTGAAAAAAGGGACTTATGGCCATTTTTCACACCTACGACCTTTGCAGCATCCTCATAGTCTCCTGATCAAAATTCAGGAACTTGGCAACTGACTCATATTATGACAGTTGCCGGGTCCTGAGGTCATGTGAATCCCCTTTTGTGACCTGACAAGCAAAGTCAATGGGGAAGCCAGATTCACTTAACCGTGTAACCCTTTTCCAACAAATCAAACACAATCCAAAGGGAATAGAAACCTTTTAATGCTTCTGCAAAATAATTAGCTGTGATAAGCACAAGCCTTGCCAAACTGTGTGAAACTGCCAAAAGATAACAGACAAGAAATAATTTGCAATACAAGAATCTTCAAATACAAACTCAGGATACTGGAATGTCCACGAGGCTGGAGTTTCAAAAAGTCTTTGCCTTCTGCAAAGAATGTTCATTTCATAGCTGGCTTTTATCTTCTTGAAGGAGGAGCCATTACCTTGCAGCCTTACTCCCAAGTTGCCTGTGCTGTTGCAACTGTTCTTTCCTACGAGCAGCCCTGCACGCACGTGCACTTGGCACAGGCTCCTCAGGAACCTCCTCATCACTGCTGCCAGCCCCCACAACCTCTGAAGGCAGCAGTCCACTCCCTAATGGTCCTGGCCCCGCATATGAATCCTCGCTCTCCTCAGCTGTCTGCACCTGCTGCCGGCTAACCACAACAGTTACTAACTGAACAACTGCAGTGATTCACTTAACAACCCCGGCAAGAAATGTCATAAAATGGGACAAAATTAACTTAAAAACTATTATTTCTTAGCAACAGAAATTTGGGAGTCAATTGAGGTCATGGACTACCTGTATTTAAAACATTTTCAGCATCCTGGGGTCCTTTATTTTACTGACTTCATAGAATAGCCTCTCAGAAGATTAAAAATTACAGTTAACCCTAGACAAACATAGCCTGATATATGGGGAAGTATTTAGGTGTGAGGAAGAATTAGTAAGGATTTTTTTCAGCCCATGAAGCGGAATGACGGGGTCTTTATTATTTTGGCTCCACTGTTGTAGTGGCAGAGAGCTCAATTTTCAGCTAGCTTGCAGGTAGCTACCGATAGGGCAAACATTGATTTTTGGCAATTACTGCAAAGCCACAGGACTGTCAAAATGGTATGTGCATCATGACGTATCCAATAAAACAAACAAAATGTCAAAAAGTTACAATGTTTATGGAGTTACTTACCAAGCACATCTAAATTATATTAAAATAACCAAAATACTTTTACAGTTCCAAGGCATGCCACAACTTTTGAGTAACCCTGAGGTTTGGAAATTGAAAGTTGAAAAAATTGACACGCCCTAAGACATAATTATATTTGTGTGATGACATGGTGATGCACGTGCCATTTTCCATCAACCCCCCTCTCCCAACAACTTCCTCTCCCTGCTGTGGCAGAGGCCCGGGGGGGGGGGGGGGGGGGGGGCTATCATTATGCTATTAGAGTTATAGATCTTTAAAAAAAAAAAAAGATGATTTGGAAGTATTCCAAAATTCCTTCCAACATGCTTTAAAAGATCTGAAAAGTGGATGGGTTAGCATCTGGAAGGCCTTGCTTTGTCCAAGTAATGACACTGAAGATTAGTTGTCTGTAAGCTCATTGAAAAATCGAACATACGGCAATTCCTATGTGCAATTCACTGCCTCGTTTTGCTGAATAAGCCATTTTGACTTGGTTCATACTTAACAGTGGTGGAGACTTAATTCATATAATACTTCATTTATTTGCTTTTAGAAAGAGCCTGTTCTTGCTTTAAAGCAGAGCTATGCTGCAGTAGAATTGCCTGCTGAAATAAAGGCTCCCTCAAGCGGACACACATTATAACAGAAGCCACAAACTATCTTTTCTTAGAATGAGACCCTAATGGAGTTAGAATATAGCATAACAGAGTTAAAAGGGACCTTGGAGGTCTTCTAGTCCAACCCCCTGCTTAGGCAGGAAACCCTACACCACTTCAGATAACGGTTATCCAATATCTTTTAAAAAATTTCCAGTGTTGGAGCATTCTCAACTTCTGGAGGCAAGTTGTTCCACTGTCATTCCCCTGTCGGAATCTGATTATGAGGGGGAGGCCGAGCAGCTGATAGGGAGTGGGACTGTGGTTCCGTTGGCTGTGGAAGAAACTGGGGAAGGGCACAGTCTGACTGGGCAGAGCAGGGGAGAGGTAGAGCAAGGCAGAGGGAATTCAGAGAAAGATCCAGGCCCACCCCCTCTTCATCCTAGGGCACACAGGGAGGAACGGAGAAGGGAGCAATGTGAGTTGCGTGGCTTACAGGGGAGGAAAGGGCCCTGATTCCCTTCATTAGCTGCAGCTGGGAACAAAGTGCTTAAAAAGGGAGTTTGTGCATAGCAACTCATGGAAAGCAAATTGTGAGTTATCTTTTATGGTCAAGGCTTATCTGGGTTCCTGGCATCTTCCCAACTGTGTGTGTTTTGTTGGCCTTTGAAGTCTGCAATTCCTTATCTTGCCCTGTCCAATTAAATTGCTGTAGCGTGGTTTGTGTGGATTTTGATTTACAGTTTATGTGTACTTTGTTTTTGGACTGAATTTCTTCCACTTAAAGACTGTTCTTGGGAAAGTTTTTTCTCCAGCCAAAGGTAACATTGGGGGCAAAGTTGGAGGTATTAAAGGGACTTTTTTTTACTTATGTGACTGTGTTGCCTTTGTGCCATGCCCTGGGTCATCACATCCACTGATTAATTGTTCTAACTTTCAGGAAATTTCTTCTTAGTTCTAAGTTGCTTCTCTCCTTGATTAGTTTCTACCCATTGTTTCTTGTCCTGCCCTCAGGTGCTTTGGAGCAGGAGTTGCCAACCTTTTGGACCTCAGGGACCACCAAAACTCAGAATTTAAAACCCCGTGGACCAGAGATCCTGGGAAAATCCCAAAAAAATGTCTGCAGGAAAATTCACCCTGTTTTCCTATCGATTGATCATTCTTTATTTGGGATCTCAGGATACTGTCTCCAGCTCCGTTCTTGGACGGGGGAGGAGAGAGAGACTTTTGGCTTCATGCAAGGAAAGCAGCAGAAGCAGCAGAAGTCTTTCTCCCGGAAACTCCACCAGAAATGAGTCTTTGCCGGCACAGCCTCTTGGAGCAGGAGGCCTTGCAGAGTCCCAAAGACTCATTTCTGGCAGACTCATTTCTGGCAGAATTTGGGAGAAAGAAAGACTTTTGCTGCTTTTCTTGCTTGCAGCCAAAAGCAGAAGAAGAAAGAAGCAGCCCAGTGGCCAGGCAAGGCAAGTGTGGCAAATTCCCCACCACCCTCCCCTCACTATCTCGTGTTGTTCGCAATGGAAGTGACGCAAGCCTTGTGTTCCCGCAGGCCATGTGGGTGGCACAGCCTTGTTTTCCTGTGCAACCTGGATTAATTGCTTTGGGGGTGACATTTCTCTGTGGATCACCAAAATTGTCTCATGGACCACCAGTGGTCCCTGGCCCACTGGTTGGTGATCACTGCTTTGGAGAATAGCTTGACTCCCTCTTCTTTGTGGCAGCTCCTGAGTGTTAAAAGAGGAACTATGTATGTAGATACAACACAGGCCATTGTTCACAGATGATATCAACATGTTCTGGATACAATCTTTAAAGTGTAAAGGAATGGTGGAGCATCATAGTAAGCCCCCCTCCCTCCGATATCCCTTATCAAGGGGATTTCAATGAAAGAGTGTTTTTTTAAAAAAAGATATTTATTCCAATTTGGTTATTTTTATACAATAGTCCTCTATTTATGACCAATTGTTCAAAGTTCCAACAGTGTTGAAAAAAAAAAATCTCCTCGCACTTACGATGATCACAACTTCCTTGCCGTCATGGGATCAAAATTGGGATAGTTGGCAACCGGTTTGTATTGATGATGATGGTTTGCCGTCATCATCAATTGCCACCTGCAACCCTCTCAGCCAGTTGCCAACAAGCAAGGTCAATGGGGGAATCTTGATTTGCTTAATAACTATGCAATTAACTTAATGATCATGGTGATTAGTGGTCACAGCAAAGGAACCAAAAGTCATAAAATCAGGCACAACCCACTTAACAACTGTCTCACTTAGTCCTGGAAGTTCCTGGAAGCCCTGGATGTGGTCATAAGTCGACAACTCCTGGTATCTGTAAATAACTCAAAGTGGCAAATGTATCTGATATTCCTTCCTCCACCTGTTTTCCTCACAACAACAACTCTGTGAGGGCTGAGAAAGAGTGAATGGTCTAAAATCACCCAGCCAGCTTTCATGCTCATGGCAAGACTAGAATTTACGTTCTCATGGTTTCTAGCCTGGTGCTTTTTTCCTTTATCTTATGTAGTAAAAGGAGTCAAATGGATACAGTCTGTATCCTTGCTTGTTCATGGCTCCTCCACGGTGCTTTATTGGGAAGTAGGGGTGAAATTCAACCACCTTGCACCACCTCAGGAGAGGTGGTAGGGATGATTTGAATCAGTTGGCCTTGTCCACGCCTGCCTTCTTCCTTTTAGAGACTGAGTCCCACCAAGCCACACCCGCCAAGCCCCGCCAAAAAAAAACGGTAGGGAAAAATTTTGAATTTCACCCATGAAGCCTGGGGAATTGGGATGCTAATGAAATATACATGCTAATGAAATATACTTTGCTGCATGTCTAGTCATTTTGGTCCCTTATTTAAACTGGGTATTTTCTTCACAAAAGCACTAATACATAAACCACGGTTTGATGAACCATATTAAGGCTTGCACATCGCATTAGAAACAAGTCTATCTAATATAAGTGTAGCATCATTTATAAACCCAAGGAAGAATATTCAGTACTTCCTATTCTTAAATAAGCATAAGATTGCAGCTCAGATGAATTACCACTATGAAGTTTAATCCTCTACAGAGACCTTTAAATGTATATCCCGGTTAATTAAAGCAGAATCCCCACTACTGCCTTTGAGCTTCTTCTAGCCACCGTGGAGACAATGTCAAGTCTGTCCTCATTATAATTATTTTGGCATAAGGAGGTTTGGATGACTGTGGATGCTGCTGCCCAAAATTGCTTCCTATTGATATTAAGGAACAGAATGGGGTTTGAGTTATTTTTGTAATGTTTGCACTTACGGTATTTTTTTTTCCAGTGAAAAAACAACAGGAAAAATAGAACAGATTTTGCTATGTTTTTCACGTGGATGTCCATCTGGCTGGATCTTTCATTCTAAAGAAATTGAATACGACGACTATTTGATAGGCTTAAATTGTAGGATGAGAGAGAGAGAGAGAGAATGGCGCTTTCTGTATTCTTGGGCAAAATGGCTGGCAGGCATACCTTTGCTGGAGGTGGGGGAGGGAGGAGAGGAGGTCTCAGAGGGTGATTTTACTAGGTTAGATCACAGAAGCACATCTGATGACTCTTTTAATTTTAATTTAAAGGAAGTTTACGTACTAATGGGTAAACCTGCCTATTTAAGATTCCTGTTTTTTTTTCCAAATCTTAAATCCACTTGGACAATGGTTAAAATGCCCCCTTGGAAATTCAGTGAAACATTTGTGTGTGATTCTTCCAATGTGCATGTTTTGACAGGTACAGTAGCTAATGCATTTTCTGCAAGGAAGAGGTTTTCTTCCCTTTATCTACACCCCCTTTTTGGCACCCCCTTTAAAAAAAAAAAACCAAACATCACCCCTTTCGGGAGCATACCTGTATCTTCATCCACATGAAGAAGCTACATGGTACAATGTAAAGAACGATGATGAACTGCCTTTTTGAAAATGTGAAGTTTGATAGGATTGAATAAATAGAGAATGGGAAAGGATTTTTCTGCCTTCTCTGTTTAGAGTTCAAAAGCAATTTGCTCCTTCCTTCCTTCCTTCCTTCCTTCCTTCCTTCCTTCCTTCCTTCCTTCCTTCCTTCCTTCCTTCCTTCCTTCCTTCCTTCCTCCCTCCCTCCCTCCCTCCCTCCCTCCCTCCCTCCCTCCTGTTATTTTGTTTCCCAGTCACTGTATACTGGGTTTTGAGTCTACTGCAGTTCCTCACTCGGAAGACCAACTAGTGGGGAGAAGTGCCATACAAATCTAATCCTCAGACTAATACTAAAGACACTCAGTGAATTAATCTTGGAAGGATGGCTAGGCTCTTTCTGTTGAGAGCTTAGCCTGCTAAATCACTCTGGGACCTAGAGGTGCCCCTAAACCAATGTCTGCTGTTAGAACAAGAACACATCTACTGTTGTCCTTTTCTCCGAGGGGCCCTTTCTGATATTCATTTTTAGGTTTAATTTCACTTAAGATTTCAGGCACCAACACTCATTTCTCCAGGGTCTTGTACATTTCCTGTGGACTGTCCCAAATTAAGCCCCCCTGAAGCCTTTTGATGGCTTTGCTTTTTGGCCAGAAGTACTTCTGTCTTTAAATAATAGAAGGTATTTCTGCAGCATCTTTCATTTCATCTGGCAGCATTTCTGCATGGATGCCTGCCAAGGCTGCTCATCATCTCAAATAACTTCAGATATCAATCTAATAGCATAGTTTGAAGAGAAAGACTTCCACAAAGAAACTGAAGTTATGTGGAAGACAGAGAGATTAGAGCCCCTGCATTAGAGGTGAGTTTGTAAACCTGTAATCCCATATCCATTTCCCTCAGAATAAGCTCCATTGATTTCAATCATTAATCTCCAAGTAAATCTGCAGGATTGTGACGTTCAACTACAATTTAATGAGAGGAGGTCCCATTGATCCAAATCAGAATTACCATCAAAAGTAAATCCTGCTGAGATCGGTGTAGCTTGCTAATTATTTAGGAGCGCAGCCATTCTTTCACAGAATACCTCAGTGCCTCTGATACTGTTTGTCTAATATTTCATTTCATTTATTTATAGCCTGCCTTTATTATTTTTTATAAATACCTCAAGATGACAACAGATAGAATATTCCTTTCTCTTCCTATTTTCCCCACAACAAAAATCCTGTGAGGTGGGTCAGACTGTAAAAGAGTGATTGGTCCAAAGTCAGACAATCGGGTTTTGTGCCTAAGGCAGGACTAGAACTCACAATATCCTGGTTTCTACCCTGGTATTTTTACCACTACACCACACCGGTTCTAATAATTTACATTATCTGTCAAATGCCTCTAACACTCCCCATCCCTCTGTGTGTGTGTGTGTGTGTGTGTGTGTGTAGTTCCCCCATTTCTAATCTAACTTTTCATAAACATTTGTTTAATAAATGTATATGGCTGCCCGTCTTATATATATGGGTGGCTAACAATTGCAAACAAAATAAAAACAGGATAAAAAAACCCCAAGTTTTTTTTATAAAGGTGACATCAATGGCTGAAAACATTCGTAACAGATCTTATTTAAACTATGACAAGCTCACCTATACCACCAGATGGTTAACTGAGGTTTTAACACCTTGCAAAAGTCAGCAGGGCCAGAGCAGGGTTTGTTTTCAGGGGGTTTGACATTCCAGAGGGCAGCAAAGGCTCTCCTCCTGTGTCTTATCATATGGCACACCTCTGCTGCTGGATCTAACAGGGTGGGCAGTCTCATAAGTAACCCAGCCCCAAGCCATGAAGGTAACCATCAGATCCTTGAATTGTACCCAGAAGCAACCTAGTAGCCAATGCAACTTGTGGAATAGAGGTTTCAGATGTGCTGAATGACTGACACTCGTAACTGCCCATGCCACTGCCGTTTTACACCAGCTGAAGCTTTTAATGCTATTCTGGATTCATATGTATTATTAATATTAAATTAATTAACTAATTAATTCATACACATGTAGAATGTGTTGTACTAATGCATCTGGGAGATGACTAAGGCATGAGTGATTGTATGCATTGTTTGTGGGTGGATGGGTAATTGGGAAAAGTGTTAGGAACAATTAAGCTAATAGCAAATTAAAATGATCTCATCTGAACTCAGACCGATTCATCTAGGTTAGTGGCCATCACAGGATGTAGTGGAAGAAGCCTTCCAATTCACAGAAGGAATATGATAGCTGCTGTCTCATGAATCAGGTATGGCTATAAAGGAACTTACTAAATATGTGTTCATTTTGCAGACCTGTGCCCGCCAAGTTGAAATTTTCGTCCGATCGCTGACCTATCATTAAATTCAGGGCCAAAACTGTGTGTTGGAAAGAATGGAAGAGTAGCATAGGATAATAAATTGTTGCTGCTTCAGAACAATCGTGAAAGGTAGCAATTCCCTCAAAAGTGAGGCTGTCTGGCTTTCTTGTACATATTTGTGTAATCTTCAGCCTGTGAGCAATTGTTTAGTCTCTCCTGTTATTGAAAGGGATAGAAATCCATCTTGTAAATGCACAATTTTTGTCATTTCAAGCTCTTTTGGAAAGAGGCCCAGAGAAAGTTATAAAAAGAAAGCGAGACAAAAATAAATATCAAACCGCAGTATCGACTGCAAATAAGATTTGGATGCTAAGTTTCAATATATAAAAATAGGAAATCATATCTTCCTCCTTCCTTAATGTTTCTTCCTTCTCAGCCTAGAAGCAGGATAAGGCAGTGACCAATGTATTGGATAGCAACATAATCCAAGCGGCTGCTTGGAAAAAAAAGCAAAAGGGCTGGCCAAATTAATCTTGTGTCAATCCCGCTTTGCAATTTCTTCTGCTGTGAAAGAGGCTTTCTGCTCTTATTTTTCCGATGCTCAATAATTTACTTCTAATTTATGCTTTAAAAAAAAAGAGCTTACTTCATGATAGGGGCGGTGGAGGTTGCTACTGCTATCATTTTTTTTTCCGTATTATACATCTTTCCATCATTCTGAAGCTTCTCAGCCTGAAAAAAAGCCTCGTAGGTCCTTGAGTACAGCAGTATTTCTGAATCTTAGCAATTTTAAGATGTGTGGACTTCAAACTCCCACAATTCCTGGAGTTGGTCCACCCATCTTAGCTTCAGAAACATTGCTATATAGATTTAACTTTGAAGAGAGAAGCTACAGCTCACTGAGGAGATAGATATATGTGAAAGGCAGAACATTCACATGTGTTTCTTGGCTAATTTATAATCAAATATGAGCAAGGAGAACACAGTAAGGAGAACACAGTAAGAGTGGCTCCATTATTCTCTTCTCCTTTGAAAGCACATTGTCTTTCATCAAAACTGAATGAGATTATAGGTAGTCCTCGGCTTAAACCATTCATTTAGTGACTGTTCAAAGTTATAACGGCATTGAAAAAAGTGACTTATGGCCATTTTTCACACTTGTGATTGTCACAGCATCCCCGTGGTTATGTGGTCAACATTCGGATGCTTGGCAACTGACATTATGACGATTGCAGTGCTGGGGTGTGTATGTGTGTATGTGTGATGTGATCACCTTTTGTGAACTTTTGACAAGCAAAGTCAAGGGGGAAGCCAGATTCATTTAACCACTGTGTTACTAAACAAGGGCATTGATTCATTTAACAATTGTGAAAAGGAAGGTTGCAAAATGGGAATGTAGGAAGTTAGCACCCACCCCTCTCCTAGAAAATTGAAATTTCATAGGAAATATTAAAAAGGCAGAATATTTCCCCTAAAAATAGTAGAAACTCAAGAGCAGAAACTCACCTCAGAAGCAGAAACTCACCCCCACCTTTGTTAATGGGTGGGCCATTAAGGTCTGGGCCAGAATACTTTACATAACAAAAGATCTCCATGTAAAGCTATAGCGATTGCCCAAAAGCCATTTCAATGCATCATCATCCAGCAAGGCTCAACCAAGCCTGGAAGTCAAGACAGTCTACAGAATTGCCCCTGCAGGGCCCTATGGGAGTCTGACAACCAATCAGAATACAAGCTCCAATTCAAATCCCAACAGAGGGTATAAAACCCAGGCACTTTCAACATATCGGCCCTTTTTGATCTTTTCCTTCATCTTGAAGCATGTGATTGTCCTTTTCACTTTGGAGCTCCAAGCCATGTGGTCTTGTCTACCATTAAACCATCTTTCCAAACAGCCTCCATGTTTCCAGTGTCTTTTTCCCCACTTGGAACTGAACCCAGAAGGATAATTCTTCCAACAGGGCAAAATTAAATTAACAGCTGACCTGCTTAGCAATGGAAATTATGGGCTCAATTGTGGTTGTAAGTCGAAGACTACCTGTAATGTAATAGAAATAAATTGTAGGGTGGTTTTTCTTTTTTGGCAGGGACACAGGGAATGACACTATGTGAAAAGACTTCTGGCAAAACAGGAATCTGCCTGATAAGAAAGGAAGAAAACTATATCTATCTCAAGAGAGGAGCTGGAATCACTCCTGAGAAAGAGAATCCCCCTCCTCCCCAGCAATTGGTTGAGCTCCACGTCTTATTTAAATGTTCCATATTCAGAGCAAAGCCTCAGATGTAAATAAAAGCCCATGGGATAATGTCACGTACAGAGAAAGGCAGCTCTAAGATCAGTTGTGTTATTAAGATAGTCGCTTATGCATTTTCCCCAAAGGAAAACACATCGGCCAAAAAATGCTGAAGATCAGTTTCTATAAAATTTGCACACATTAGCTTTATCTCAGAAACAAATTTAGAAATAATTACTGCCAATATGCTAATTGGTTGTTTTGTTCCCTTTCTTTTGATTCATTTCGGGTTTTATTTTGGTAGTGTGCTGTGTGTGTGTTTTCTGGAGGTGGAACTGAAATAGAAGACAGCTATGTGATATATGAACTGAAAAATGTACCTAAATAGTACTAAAAGAAAAGAAAATCTGAGATAAGGAATATAGCATTAACGTCAGGGTGGCTCTACCCGGCGTGCTACCGTAAGAATAACCTATCATTAGATTTAATAACAACTGTGAATAGTTAGTATATTAGTAGGCTTAATTGCTCAAAATTAAGTCTGGTAAGGATGCTCTCTCTTAAAAAGATATGTGCCACTTTACATATGAATCAAGTCTTCAACTGAGAAATTCTCTCAACTAAATGTCATTTCAATGACACAACCTTTTCTCCCAACAGAGAAGCTAATGAAAGGTCCTTGGTTGCTTTCTTGCAGAAATTTCATTTCCCAAACTAGGTAACACCATTAGTTTGAGTAATGAAACTTCTCCAAGAAAATAACCAAGCTCAGAGAACACCAAGGACCTTTCATTTCAACCCTGTGCTACAAATATTCTCCTTTAGAGAAGCTGATACCTGTGAGATCCACCTCTTATACTGTCTTCCCTGAACAGAACTTTGTAAGTTTCTTCCTCATCTTGGGGCTCATCCTCTTAAGACATCTTCTCTTACCTGTTGTCAATGAGCACTTCAGAAATTTGTCTCACTTGGATGGAGAACCCTCAGATCAAAGAGAATCTTTTTTAGCTGGACCCAACGCTCGAGATCAGCACCCTCAACAGCTAAGAAACACCTATAAAAACCTGAAGAAAAATTCTTGAGGGATGGAACATGTCCCACCATGCCTATAAGAACTTTCCTTCTGGAATCTTCCTTTTGTTCTTTCCCTAATTAGGATGAAGAGCCATTCTCTTCTTGGCCACTGTAGGCAGCATCCTATCCCCTCCAGAAGCACTACAAGTTGGCTGAAAAGACCCAGAATTGTGGTAAGAAATGAACACCCAGGTGCTTTGTCAATCCCTGTTCAATTTAGTACACTTTGGCTTATACATACTCATAACCAGGTGGAGCTCTTGATGCCTGTAGAAGAAGGTTGACGTATGCTTAAGTGCTCATTTTGGTTTATTTAAGGATTTCACAAATATAGCTCCACTGCAGCTCTTAGAGGTGTGGCAGCCATTTTTATAAGCAAAATCATTTTCATCTTGATTGGGAGCAGAAGTCACTCTGAACTCTCAGGGAGTAAACATACATATTAGGCCAGGGCTGTTGCCAAAATGGGAAAAAAAGGATTGAAATATATAATTATGTTACAGCATGATGGTGTTTTGAAAGAGCAGGTACACTTGCCAAAAATCTTCAGGGAATACTGAGAGAAAAGTGGCAAGAGAGGAAAAAGCATACCTTCCTTGCCATTTCTATATTCAAAATCAGCCTTTCTGGAGTAACTTTTTGCTTTAAAAAAAAAACCCAAACAAAAATGGGGTGGGAGAAAGAATTATCACATGTGGATAGGTTTTGGTTATATGTGTTTGCATATACTGCAAAATCAGACCTTAAAGCATGACAGTTCATCTATTTTGGCATAGTGTGGTATCCAATTTATTCATGAACTGGTATCATATTATATTATTTAATTGGTTAAATTGATTAAAATACTTTCATGAAAATGCTATGTGTGTAGGTATGTGTAGGGTTCCTCTCCTTATCTCTCTTGTTTTGGCATGGATACAGAGTACCAGCTGTTTTTTTGAGAACATGAACACACGATGGGGCCCTCAGCTGGCACCAGTCCTTCATCAAGGCAACTTTTGCCCATCTGGTTCCATGACCAAATAGTTATTTTCCCTCCAACTTCTGCTGCCACAAGACATGCCTGCCTCTTTTCACTGAAGGCAATTTTCTATTCCAGTTGGCCATTGGGCCAGTAAATGTTTACATTTCATTTGTTTTATTGGGAAACCTTTGAAACTGTGACTATCTATTTCTCTTGTGTTATCAGTCCACCAGTAGACTGGTGAAAGGTGAAACTGCTTTCCTTTTTTAACAGAATCACAGTGATTGGTAAAATACCTGCTTTTTTTGGTTTTGTTTTGTTTAACAGATTCACAGTGGACCAGTGAAAGTGTGGATCTTCCTCCCCTTCCCTTTCCCTGAAATTAACAAGTGCTCTCCCAGTATCCCTTTCTAGCACATGTGACAAGGAAGGAAAACAGAACTGGTCCTTTCTTTTTTCTGGTCCACATGAATCAAAAGGCATCAAGTATAAGAGAGGAGGCCAGTGTGTGTATGTGTGTGAGGGGGGCGGGGGAGATAGATAAATAGATAGATAGATAGATAGATAGATAGATAGATAGATAGATAGATAGATAGATAGATGATAGAGAATGAGAGGAAGAGCTACAAATGTATTCATATAAATTGTAAGTTCTCAAAGATTGGTCCATGGGAAGGAAATGATTGGCACTTGCTTTCCTAGCATGAGTGAGGGGTAAAGAGCAGGAGAATTAATCAGCCAGGAAACCATATTAACTGCAATCCAGAGCAAACACCTACTGGAATTGTTGGCAAAGTATTTGGACAGCAATCTGGGCAGCCATTTTGTATACCAGTTTCATTTCCAACTGGTTTCAGCATAGAAGTCAAGCAAGCTTAAGAGTGCAACGCTTTGCGGTCTTTGCTTAAGAAGCTTAAGCAAGCTTAAGACTGCAGTGCTTGATGTATCGAAAAACTTCAAAAATCAAGGAATCGGTGAAATGAAATCAATGGTATTTAAATTAATCATAACCATGTCAGTGACACTTGTGACACAGGTGCTCATAGAAATTCTAGGCTTGTATTAAAAAAAAACTAATTTCCCCCTTTTGCTTCTAAAAAAAAGAAGAGGGAGGCTTCTCGAAGGATGTTTTGCTGGAGATAATCCTCCCCACCTCACATGAAGAGAGATCTTCTTGTAATTATTCAGACATTAAGCCTGTATAAGTTCCAACAACAAGAGCCCCTACCAGCTCTATTCTCGTATCCCCAATCTCTTCCTACTGCATACTGCAAAGGGCTATCTTGTATGCAAACGAAAGCCTCTGTGATGGTTAATTCCAATATAACAGAGTTTCTAATCACGCTGATGGATCTAATCATTTTCAGGCAAACATCTTCCAGCTTAAACCCAGGAGAACCAGCAGCTTCATTTGCACAGCTGGCACCCACAAAGATGGGCTCTGTGTCTCTTACATGTGCTACTATATTGTATTTCAGGAATCACATGCTGGATTCGTAAAGATAAAGGTTCCCCTTGCACATACATGCTAGTCATTTCCGGCTCTAAGGCGCGGTGCTCATCTCCATTACAAAGCTGCAGAGCCAGCACTGTCTGAAGACGTCTCTGTGGTCATGTAGCTGGCATGACTAAATGCTGAAGGCGCACGGAATGCTGTTACTTTCCCATCAAAGTGGTCCCTATTTTTCTACTTGCATTTTTACGTGCTTTCGAACTGCTAGGTTGGCAGAAGCTGGGACTAGTAATGGGAGCTCTGGTTACGCGGTGCTAGAGATTCGAACCGCTGAACCACTGACCTTTCTGATTGACAAGCTCAGTGTCTTAGCCACTGAGCCACGGCTATTTAGACAGAGCTGTCTTGATGAGAATGTACAGTCAAGGACCTTTACTTATTCTTGGCTCATTTGTCCATACTTCTTTGGGGGACTTTTAGGCTTTCACACGTGGAATTTGGTCTTTTTCCAAACAAGAGCAGCACTGATTGTTAAGTGGACTGAGACCATACAGCAGCCTTCTCCAGCAGCATCCTCTAGTGTCATACTGTCTAAGAAATCTGGGTGGGACAGTCCCAATAGATCTGGAAGGTAGCTGATTAGGGGAAAATCAAGCTGTGAAAGCTGGAAGCACTTGGAAGAGGCTTCTTGTGCTTGTGGCAGGGTAGAAAAATGGTTTTCACAGTACAGAGATTGTTTTCATTAGACCAGAATACATTGAAGTTATTCCCTAAAGGTTGGCAATTCAAATACAGAACAAAGGAAAACATTCAGCCAAATATGAGCGATGAATCCTCTTCCCCTTGAAACATATCTACATAAATGGATTATGTTTTATTATATCCTGTATTAGTCATCAGGAAGCTGAAGTATTTATTTTGGTAAATTCTATACCCAAGTTTAAAATAATTTCACCACCATGAATAACATCCCTGCATGGTAAGACGAGAGCATTTCTTCCTTTTCCATGTTCAGTCCAGCAGGGAGAATAATGTTGCTACATTACGGATGTTTCTATACTTCCCAGCATGTGTTGCCATTGCCATCTCGACTGGGACTGCTAAAAATTGTAGTTTCATAAAATCTGAAAGATGCAATTTTATCACCCCAGTGCAGGGCTGTCAACTTGATTTCATTGAGAGCCAGGGTTCATTTCATTGAGAGCCAGGGTTGTGTTTGACCATGGGGGGCTGGGATGGGCATGGCCAGGTGTGATGACCAGTAGTGTCTCAAAAATAACACAAAAACTAAAACATGAATCAAGGTCTTGTAATGCCTTCAACTCAGCTTCAATGTTTTATTAGTCACAGTTTAAATTCAGAAAGTAGATAACGAAGCAAAAGGAAACAAAAAACAAACTGCATTGATGAGAGAGAGCTCCAAGGCAAACCAAGATAATTAATCACACATTCCAGGAAGATAACCAGGGAGAGTCCATGGGAAGAACGCCAACAAAGATAAACCTCATCCAAGGAAAGCATTAATTTGACTCCAGCATCTGTGAATACGCAGTTCCAAACTCTTAGACAGAGCTCACAGCTGCAACCCATGAGGAGGATCATGGTCCTCTCCTCCCAAGTAGATCACGCTTTTCCCTGATCTTCTCCTCCCTGCGTGCCCTAGGATGGATAGGGGATGAGCCTGAATCCTCCTCTGATTGCTCAGCCGGCCTCTGCCCTTCCCCATCCTCCTCCACCACCTCTGGAGCTATATTTCCACTCCCTGTTGGCTGTTCCTCCTCTTCCTCAGAGTCAGTCTCCACCAGGGCATGACACCAGGATGGGCATGGCTGGGGTGGGCATGGCCAACTCGATGTCACTCATCATCCCCCAGGCTCCACTTTCTCTGGCAGAGGGCAGCAGGAGGCTGTTGTGGCTGAAAACCCGGGAGGGCTGTTTTCTCTGGTAGAGGGTTGTAGGAGGCCAAAAATGGGCTCCAGGGAGGCCACATGCTGATCTCTTGACTCCGTTTTCACTGACAGAGGCACCACGTGCTGGTCCTTCACTATTTCCAGGGCAGTCCCAGGGGCCGGAACTGGCCCGTGGGCTTTGAGTTTGACACCCCTGCCCTAGTGCAAATCATATTTCAGAGTTTCTGGCAATTTGTTTCCCCATTTATGGGAATTTCACCTTTCTCTGCTTCTCACCTTCTGGACTTAAGATAGCCATTGTTTTCCCCTCTCCTACTTCTATTCTAGTTGAGGTTCATCATTTAATTCTGGGGACACATTTCTTCCTGAATGCATTGTTTAGATTTTATCTTCCATCTCTCCCAATTTTGCTGCCATAGCAACTTGCGGCTATGATCACAATATTGAGAAAAGTGCCTGTTTGCAAAATTGTCTTTTAAAACTTAGCAGGAATGACAGCAAAGTGGCTGGGGGAACCTTGGAAAATTTCAATGCAGTTCTTTACACTTTTTACAGTAATCATTCCCATATAAAACCTCCCATCCTATTAATCTTTCAGGGTTTGTTTAGTTTAGTTTCTACAAAGCATTAGACAATGCATATAAACACAGATGGGGTTCAGGATTACCAATTTATTCTACTCTTCACCTGCCCCACCCCGCATAGAGTGGGAATGACTGCAGGAAGTGTGGTAGTTCAGAAGGTAGGTACTAACTGGAAATTTACTACAAGCTTCTACCGGTCAGTGGAAGGAAAAATGGAGCTTGTGCTGTTCTCTGCATTTCACAGATGGCAAAGGTTAAAATAATTGCACATTAGTTTCAAGCTTTTTTTGTGAAGGATCAAGATAGAGGATTTGAGCAAAGATTACCCAGCTGGCTTCATGTCTAAGATGGGATTAGAACTTAGTTTTCTAGTTTCTGTTGCTTTTACTACCCCAAACTGTAATTGGATGTCCATATATTCCAAACTGGATTCCATGCATTCCAAAGAACCTGTTTGGCCTCAGTAATCTCTAAAAGTGATTGTATTTAAATATGTCCCTAATTGTTTCCTGGCTGTTGAAATAATTATATGTCGTGTGTGTCTTGCCTTTAGCTGCATCCACCTGGAAAATCCAGGTGGAAAGCAAAGGGTGTCTTAACAAGATTCAGGTGCGTCAACAGATTGTGTGAGTGAGTGATCATGAATTGAACATGGGAACAATGTAAGCAGTTTATATCTGCAAATTGCCAATTTTGTCAATCCTAATTTATTCCATGAGTTTGTGTGAGTCATACAAGGTAGAACATGAAAAATAGACTCCACCTGGGCCTAATACTACTTTTATTAAGATTAGCTATATTAATAGAACCTGGCAAGTCTGACCATGCTTCCTGTCCTCCCTTTTCAAAAAATCTTCTTGATATTTGGGGGTGGGTGGGACTATCTGAGTCCTTTTTGCAACCCCCCCCTCAGCTGAAACAATTTATTATCCAATTGTTGCCTTAGTTACAGACCTTCCCTTTCTCCCTCAAGGTCTCCTTCTTTACTTTCTACAGTTTGTTCCTCCATCTCTCATGCTACACCCTTATGGTAGATTAGGCTGAGTAAGTGTGACTATCCAAAATTAGTCATTGGTCAAACCAGTGGATCTTGAATATGAGTTTCCTGACTCAATGTCTTTTACCTTTAATATTACACTACACTGACTCAAAGCATTACAAAATGATAATACATCAATAATGTTAACATCTAAACCCAATGCAGGATATTAGCATATACTATGGCATTACGATGTAGTCCCTGATATAGTTATATTACAATGTAGTTCCTCCCCAAAGTAAACACTATTTTGTCACTTCTAATAAAAGGATGATGATTATAAAAGTATGGCCTACTGAGGAATGTTAGCAGAAAAGAGAAACATGGTATAAAAACTAGCAAAGAATGGAATAAATTAGCAATTTAATTTAATAAAGATGATTATTATTTCTTTAAAAATGAGACTTACTGAAAAGTATTTTGACTTTTTTCATTAGCTCTACCGAACAAGGGATTTGTGTAATTAGTAAACATTTGGCAAGCCAGTTTCTAATTAGTTTGAAAGGACACTATCCAAGTTTATATAATCATTTTAGCATATTTTCTTTGAACAGGTGCTCCTAAAAACCAGGAATCAGTTTCCTAGAGGGATATTTTTGAGCTTAGAAATTAGAACCATATTTGGTCCTACTGAGGTTCCCTCTGTAATTCTCACCAATGTTGCTGAAATTCTTCAATTTTGTAGAATTCCTAGTGTGCAAACTATTTAAGAGTTTAGTTTCACTGTCTGCTCTTCAGTCAATCAAATCCATTTATACCTTAGGATTGCCATATCTGGCATCTAGAAATCATGATAACATCAAGCAAAGAATGAGAGTTTTCAGGTTCTTTCTGCTGTCACATAGTGGATTTTTTTTGTACCTCAGATGAGATAGTTCTTCATTCACAAACCATTTCTACAGATACTTACTTCCCTGTGGCCACCTCAATGTACTTTCCGCCTTTGTACTACTTTGGGTGTTGAGGGAGATACAAACTTTAGTCAGGACAGGAGGCTACCAAATAGTTTAGTTAGCTGTGAATAAGTATCTTCTTCTTTACTTCCTCTTGTACTGCTTTGTTTGTTGAAGGAGATACAAAGATCTGGTTCTTGCTCTTCTGGCGGCCTCAACCACTGATAATTGATGCTATTGTACTGTGTCTTTGATATTGTCTCTTCCTCTCCTTCTGAGTCTGCCTCATGTTCTTTGACCTTCTGCTCTTTTTGTATATGCCTTGCATAGTATGGAATCTTGCAACATTCTCTACAAGTAAACAAACTGCTTTATTTGTTGTTTTTTGTATATACAGTAGTTTAGGATTGGTTCTGTGCCAGGGGTGTCAAATTGGATTTCTTTGAGGACCGGATCAGCATTGTAGTTCTCCACAGGCTGGTGGAGGCGGGGAGACCAGGCGGGGGGAGATGGATGCCTTCTGCAGCCCTCTGCTGGCCAAAATGGGGTACAGGAGGTCCACACGCAGTCCCCACTACACCTCATTTTCACCCTCCCTGGCCTCCTGCAGGACTCTGCCAGCCATTTTCATTTTTGGGCCTGTTTACAGGATATTTTTTGGCCTAACTAACTCTTGTTTATATTTTGTTGCAAATGTCCATGTTCGACACTGGTAAAATAGAGTGGGGATTAATATGCTTTGTATGAGATCCTTCTTTGTGCTGATACTTATATTTCTGAATAAGTATGCTATAGAGAAAAAGTTCCTGAGCCATAAATTGATCAATTGAAAGTTAGTTTAACATAATGTATGAATCTAACTTTGGATTCATAAAAAGCCACTTTCTTAAATATATATGTAGTGTATACGTATAGACTGTACTACAAAAAATACATAAATGTATTATTAGATCAGACTAGGCAAGTCTATAGCCCAAATAGTAATTTTCCCAAGATGGAAAATGTGATTCTTTGCACACTATCTTTTGTAACTATTTTTCTCAATCTGTTGGAATTTAACCACCTGCTATAATGGAGGTAGATACTACTCTGCCTACAGGCATTAGTGTATCCTCAGACATTCAGTATGTTTAGCAGATTTTGGATACATGGACATAATTTTCATCTGGACTTCCCCACAAAATAACAGATGTCCATTAGTAATCTGGATGAGGCAATTAAAATTTACTTCAGATTATATTATATTTCTAAATTGTATATGAAAATACATAAATTTACAAACATGTAAATTGGTACAAACAATGCAATTTCAAGTAGTTGAAATTGAAGTAGTAGTTAAAATTGAAGCTTTACTTTAATGTTCATCAAATTGTGTCATTTTTCTAGTCACCAATTTAAATTTTTAGGCTTCAGATTGTTTTGTGATTATATGTTTAAATTTATCCGAGCTATATTATTTGGTGTTCTGTTAATTCTTCCCAATGGGTAACAAAAGAATATGTACTCAATTCTTCCTTGCACTGTTTTTGTCTAGTTTATTTCCTGTGATTTTTTCCCTTCTTTGATACCTAAAGTTAAAGCAAATGTAAAGAGCAAAGAAGGTGACCTTGATGGAGATAAACAGGTATCTGTTGCCTTGGCAAAAGGCACTGAAGCATGTCTAAAGTCCAGAACAGCTAAAGAACACTTGGGAGCACCTGAGACAGATACCTTCCTAATTCATTGGTGTATAAGAAGGAGAAAGAGATGCAGCACAAGTAGACTTAAAAGATTCTGTCATTGTAGCCAATAAAGTCAAAGCAGTTTTAGCTTTCCTGTGGAGTGGATTTCTTAGTCTTGTCTATTTAGTGGGGCTGACAGTAGGTGAGAACAGAGCAATTATAGTTTAGGATCATGCTTTCATATCTCTTACAATTGTATCTGACAAGCCTTTAAAGGTGTCTAGGTAATTTTGAATACAGTATAGAGTTGCTGAAGGATAAAGATTTCCTTGAGGAAATGGAATGTGGAATTAAAGGATTTTTTATTACATTAACAAGTACTCATTTATATTGCTGTCTTTGATAGGGTTATCACTAACCACCTGTTCAACCCACATCTTATCAAAAGAAGTAAAACTAGCTATTGATAAACCTTAGATGAGAACATTAAAGACATTTTGGTTCTTTATACACCTTGGTCTTTGCTAAATACAAAAATCATGCTCCTCAAGGAGAATCTTTGTTACAGAGCAAAGGTGAAGAGATGGGGGTGAGATGGCTCTCGGGTAAAGTCGCTGAACTTTTCAACTGGAAAGCTGACAGCCGGGTTCAAGACCCAAGCGCTGCCTATGGGGTGAGCTTCTGTTACTCACCCCAGCACTGACATTTTGAAAGCATACAAATGTAAGCAGATAAATAGGTGCCACTTGGCAGGTGGGTCACAATGTCCTGTATACCTTTGGCATAGAGCCATGCTGGCCACACGACCATGGAAACATCTTTGAACAATGCTGGCTCTTTGGCTGTAAATGGAGATGAGAACCACCTCCTAGCATTGGAAAGGAAACCTTTATCTTTACCTAAAAGTGAAGATATTCTTCTCTCAGGCTTGCTGTTGAAGGTGACAGCCATGAAGTTGAAGCAGCAACAGAGTTATGGAAGTGTTTTGCCATTGCCTTCTTCTGGAATGGTCTTCCTTCCTTCCTTCCTTCCTTCCTTCCTTCCTTCCTTCCTTCCTTCCTTCCTTCCTTCCTTCCTTCCTTCCTTCCTTCCTTCCTTCCTTCCTTCCTTCCTATATTCCTTGAAACTCCCAAGTTGTCCCATGCCAAAGAATTATGCAGAGCTTTTCTCAACCTTCGAGATGAACCAAGATCATCTGGTGGCTACTAGATACTGAGGCATCCAGAGAACAATGCAGGGGAAAGAAAGAGAAGCCTGCTAAATCACGGACCTTCAGGCTCAAATAAGTGGAGCAATTTAATATGGTACAATCAATCCAGGGTACACATGGAAAAGTGTTTATGTATTCTAGATCTTTTAATCTGCTTTTGTTGAACTGGATTTTTTCCTGAATACTTTATATTTCAAATGTATTAATAACAGTTATTTCATTTTAAAGAAAGTAAGGTTACCACAGTTACCACATTAATCTTAGTTCACTATTTTCACTGGTGTTACAAATCTGAGCTGCGTAAGGCTTCTGACCCTGATGGTTTTCTACTGTATTGGTACAAAACTGTACTGGGTTATTATCTCCTGTTTTATTGGAGTTACTGTATAGAAAATGCCTTTTTAAAAAACACACCCTTATATTTTTAACGAGGCAAATATCACAGTTATTCCTCAGTCAGGCGAGGATACCCCTCTGAATTTTAATTATAGGCCTAGTTTTTTATAAATGTGAATGGTGAGATTTCAACAATTATCTTGCCCTGTAAATTATAGCTTGTGCTGGTGTCTCTTCTGCACAGGGCTGGATTTATACAGGGCCATCCAACTTCTGACAACATTAGAGCTGAATTGATTGTAATTATGCTGCTGGATTTGCAGGTTGGAGCAAGAGATAAACTCCAGCAGCACAATTGCTTAGGAAGCTAAGAAAACCATTGATGTGGTTTCTTGGAAATGTTAAGACTGATTTTGAATTGTGCTTCATTTCCCCAAGTAAATGAGCATAGTATATTCAGCTCCCAAGTCATAGGTTAGAAAACATTCGTAGGGTGTCTTCTTTTTGATTAAACTTGCACTGTGGTACATAAACAGGCATGCTCTCTCCCCTGCCCCCCCCTCCGCTTCTTTTTTTAGAACCTCCTATCCTCAGTTCTGAAGAAGCCATTCTTAAAACATTTGTAGTTTGGTCGATCTCAGAGTTATTCTTGAGAGACTTTATTCTGCTTGTTCACATGGATGCCTGCTGTGTCTGTATAAATAGCTGGTGCAATTATGAATTATTTATTTATTTAGAAGATGTATTGGATATCAAAAAGATGAATGTTAGGAAAGATGCCAGGAAAGATGCTTATAATTAATATTTATTAAAATGGTTCCTATGTTTACAGCGTTGGAGAATCATCCCTCCAAAGCACCATGGTAAGTCCAAATTTTGGGAGGTATGTAACCACATACCCATTTCTCATGGGTATGTTGGATATTTTTGTAGCTTTTTGATGTCAACTTCCCTCTCTGTCTCTTTCCCTCCAGTTACATAGCCTAGGCACCAGCAAGGGAAAGGTTACATATTAATGAAAATTAGCTGCATTGCTAAGTGTCTGGCAGGTATTGGGTGCCTAGCTGTGAAAAAAGGTGGAAAATAACTATCTAATTTGGGTCAGAGTGGGACGTTTGTTATCTTGTAACTTGGCAGAGTAAATAGGAAAAGCTATCTGTCTAAGCAGCCTCTGTTCCAGCTGTTAATTAAGAATGCGGGGGATCGATGACAGGACCATGTCATTGCTGCTTTGGACATTCGATAGGAGGATTTAACTCTTGGTCCTAAGTAGGAAAATATATGTTAGCTGTGAACACGTTTTCTAGCATGGAGGGCTTGAACGCAGGGATGAGATTGTATTGGTTTGGAACGGTTCTATAGAACCAGTTGCTATAATTCTGCACAGTTCAGAAAACTGGCAAATCGTGCCATTGGCTGGCCCCACCCCTCTCTGCCCGCTCCTCCCCTCCCAGTCAGTCCTTATCATGCATACACAACTTTATGTGCATGCCCGACATCGCTGACTGCATTCTTCCCCGCCCAGTCACTCCTTAAGGTATTTCTTTTTTCTTTTCCCTCCTGATGATCAGCTGTTCCTATGATCAGCTGTGCCGGGATTCCACTCACTTACTTACTGTTTCACCCAAGAGGTTTCCCTGAGGCCCAGGAAGGCAAAAAATGGAGGAGGGGCACAGAACCCTTCTGCCCCCTCCATTTTTTTGCTTTCCTAGGCCCCAGGGATGCTTCCTGTGAGCAAAAACACCTCTCCAGGAGACTTCCCTGAGGCCCAGGAGACCCCAAACGGTGCATGGGCACCCCTGGCTCCCTTTTTGGTTTCCTGGGCTCCAGGGAAGCTTCCTGAGAGCAAAAATGACTCCCAGGAGGCTTCCCCGAGGTTCAGAAGGCCGAAAATGGAGTGTGTGGGGTGTTGCACGCCCCCCTATGCTCTGTTTTTTTCCTTCCTGAGCCCCCAGGGAAGCCTTCTGGGAGCAAAAACACCCCCTAGGAGGCTTCTCTGAAGCCCAGAAGACCCAAAAAACAGAGGGAGAGGTTGCTGAAAAAAAAAGCCATGCCCACCAAGTCACAATGCCATGCCCACCTAGACATGTCCACCTAGCCATGCCCACAGAACCAGTTATTACAAAATTTGAATCCCACCCCTGCTTGAACGTCCTTATAAAGGATCGCAGGATGACTTTGTGCATCATGAAATTAGTTTCTTATGATCTTGAGGTCAGTAAAAGAATTAAATATATATTATTGAGGTACACTGAACACCTCAGAAAATATTTGTATTGTTACCAGGAACCGCAATGTGAAACTTTGCTAAAGAACTGACAGATAAGCTTGAATACCTCAAAGAGTGTAACTACTCTTGAACTCTCCACTATAGTGCCTCCAAAGGATCAAAGACCTGACCGTGAATGAAGGTGAATGATTGAATGATTTATGAATGAAGCAACAGAATACCCTGCATCACTAGACTTGAACTGTTGGGCTTGGACAACCTAGAATTATGCCACCTACGGTTGGAGAGCACCAAGGATCCCACAGGAAATATTTACAAGGAGTTCTCAACTTACAATCATTCATTTGGTGACTATTACAGCGGCGTTGGAAAATAGTGACTTATGAGTGGTTTTCACACTTACAACCATCGCAGCATCCCCATGGTCATGTGATAAAAATTCGGGTTCTTGGCAACTGGCATGTACTTATGACAGTTTAAGTGTCCCAGGATCGTGTGATCACCATTTCTAACCTTCTCAGCTGGCTTCTGGCAAGCAAAGTCAATGGGGAAAGTCAGATTTGCTTAACATCTACCTGATTCATTTAACAACTGTAGTGATTCACTTAAGAACTGTGGCATAAAATGTTATAAAAGTCATAAAATGGGGTCACAACTCATTTAACAACTATCTTGCTTCTCAACAGAAATTTTGGACTCAATTGTTGTAAGTTGAGGATCACCTGTAATAAAGATTGTGCTTTGAGGCGCAATTCAGAAGTTGGTCTGAATTTGCATGGACTGGATTTGTGTCAAGGAAAAAAACAAGACAATCTTGTACTGTTCAGTACAAAATTGTTCACAATTTTCCAGGACTCACCCCCTCAGTCTTTTACTGTGAATATTAATTTTGATGTTATATCATTAACACAGTTAATAATGCATGTTCCCCTTCTTCTCTTATTCAGTTTGACATGTCAATCAATCTATCTCTCTTAGAGAGGAATTCAATCAGATTAGAACTTGAAGGGACCTTGGAGGTCTTCTAGTTCAAACCCCTGCTCAAGCAGGACACCCTATACCCAGAGGTGGTATTCAGCAGGTTCTGACCAGTTCTGGAGAACTGGTAGTGGAAATTTTGAGTAGTTTGGAGAACTGGCAAATACCACCTCTGACTGGCCCTGCCCCATCTATTCTCTGCCTCCCGAGTCCCAGCTGATTGGCTGGGTCTTCTTTTGTTGCCCTGCACAGGAGAACAGAGCTGGAAAGCAGATTAGTGGGGTGGGGAGAGAATGGAGATTTTATAGTATCCTTCCCCTGCCATGCCCACCAAGCCACACACAGCAAGTCACGCCCACAGAACCGGTAATAAAATTTTTTGAATCCCAGCACTGCCTATTCCATTTCAGACAGGTGGCTGTCCAGTCTTTTCTTTAAAAAAACTCTAATGATGAAGCCTTTAATAAAAATTAAGTCTTGTTTCTCTTGCCTAGGAGCATTACTGAAAGGGGCCTTCTGATTCTCTTTGTAAACTGCTTTGAGAATTCCTGGCCTTCAGGCATAGATTTATATATATATGTGTATATATATATGTGTATATATATATGTGTGTGTGTGTAAGGTTTAAGCTGATAATTTTAAATAATAAATAAGGGAGACTAGTATAGATCTATTTCGAGCTAGTTAGCTCTCTTCAGCTAGCCATACCCTTACTGGGATTCGAACCAGGGAAGTATTACATGTGAGGCAGTTGTAATTGCCACTACACCATCTGGCTCTCTCCTTATCAGCAGAGGCAGGGGAATAAGTATATACTTTGTATTACAACACCCTGTTAAGCCCCAATTAAGGGAGAAAGCATACTGCTTTCTTTTCTGTCTTTCGGCTCATCACCAGAGACCATACCGACAGAAAGCTATTTGTTTCGTTGTCTTTTCTTTACATGTGTGTAAGGTTTAAGCTGATAATTTTAAATAATAAATAAGGGAGACTAGTATAGATCTCTCTCTCTCTCTCTCTCTCTCTCTCTCTCTCTCTCTCTCTCTCTCTCTCTCTCTCTCTCTCTCTCTCTCTCTCTATATATATATATATATATATATATATATATATATATATATATATATATATATATTTGTTTTCGGAGATTTTCGGGGGTATTTGTATGTGGATCTTTGGTTCTTTGGGTTTTCTCCCGCATAGAATTGGAAGTATCTAGGCGACGTTTCGATGAAGTCTCATTCATCATCTTCAGGCTTGTGTCTTCAGCCTTGTGCTTCTCAGAGTGATGTGAGCTTGCAGCTGCTTCTTCCTTTTAAGTACTAGTGGGGGTGTGACTTGATTGGGTGGGGGCTTGGCTGTGTTCTGATTGTGTGGGGGTGTGTTCTCATTGGTTGGGGGTTTGGCTGTGTTCTGATTGGTTGGGGGGTTGGCTGTGTTCTGATTGGCTGGGGGTGTGTTCTGGTGGGGGTTTGGTTGTACTCCGGTTAGTCTCCGGTTAGTCAAATCCCCCCCTGGGGGGGGGATTTGAGCTGGTGAGCTGTGATCCTATTGTTTGGCTTCGCGTTCGTGGTCGTGCTACATCTTCATGGTGAGTGTCAGTTCCCTTCATGTATGGGTTGGGGGGGTTTGAAGCAGGTAGTGATGCAGCTGTGGTACGGCTTCTGGTCCGTGGTCGTGTTTCATCTTCTGTGTGGGTGTGAGTCTGCTTTCTGCGTGGAAGTGTGGTGGTAGTTTCTTGTGTGGCCCTCGTGGGTGTGGGTCTGGTGTCCTTTATGTTAGGTACTCATATATATCAGAAAAGCTTGAGTTCTGAACAGCCTGGAGAGTTAGTTTTCAATGAGGATAGATTTCATTTAACTATTTGGTTGCTTGAGTCAGGGTATTAGGCAGGACTGAGATGTTTTTCTAAACACCTATATTAGCACCTTTTTTTAAAAAAAAAGAAGCTTGTATAGACAAAAAGAGGCAGTTGAATTTTTACTTGGCAGACAATATTTATTTACATATCATATTTTAGCATTTGCATATCACCCCAAACATTGAAACTCTATTTATTTTATGTTTCATGTTTTTTCCATCCCTGTATATAACAACTACAACAATAATGTCATCTGTTTTAGCTTCACATGAAATGGACTACAGCAAAACGATAACTCAGGATTGCTAGAGTTCCCTACTTTTTCATCTTGAGATTACTACTTCAGCTTATATGAGTTGACCTAATGCTGACCAATAGCATAGACTATATATTTACTGTATATGTAGTGGAAGCTTTCCTTTTTGAATGCTGCATTTAACAAATTAGAAAAAGAAATATATTTGCCCCACTGGAATGTGCAGTGGGCCAGGGTTTAAAATTGTATTGTGACATCAACCTGCAAATCCAAAAGGATGAGGGTTTTTTTTGAAGTTGCCAAGGTTGGTCATTTCAATGGTGCTTCTTACACTGATAGAGATGAAAACAAGAAAATCTTTCAAGCTGTGGAACACAGAAAGAAAGCTAATTTTTCTTTTGCCTTGTTCTTATCAATAGCATTTTGGAAAATCCCGGAGAATCGTATCTATGGCTTTGCAGTTGATCAGGCTTGCTTGATGAAATCCTTCTAGCATTTGCTGGCAATTAGGACAGGTAATGTAAACACGAGCAGGTCCGTTCTCAATGAGGGGACCTGGCAGTTGTCCTGAATATTTTTTTCCTGTCCCTTCTCTCTCTCCAGACATGTTTCCAGCAAAGCAGGTCAAAATGACCACTAGCTGAATTTCAAGTGGAGAACAAGTGTTCCATCACTGGGAGTTTTCAAGAAGAGATTCAGATGGCCACTTGTTTGAAACAGTATAAGGTCTCCTGCCTGAGCAGGGGGTTGGACTAGAAGACCTCTAAGATCCCTTCCAACTCTGTTATTCTGTTATGGTTATGCCATGCCATTGCAACCCATGTTTTGTCATTTTGGTATTGTGCTGGATAAGAGCAGTTGCTTTCAATCTGCTTCCTTTGGAAACTCATCTGCTGCTATTGCTGTATTCTCAGCAAACCAAAAACTATCCTCCCATTTTAATGAAAAAATATTGAGGAGAAAAACATACTCTTCCAGGAAAATGCAGAACCTGGGGGGGAATAAGATCATCATCATAAGGTTAATTGAAAGGAGAACTGCCCAGCTGAGAGATTTGCCATTATCTGCCTCTAGCTGAAATCATTTACCTTGCGTGAAAGCCGGTGACCTCCAGTACATGATTTTCACTAAACCATCGAAGTGTTAATCAAAAGTTGTTAGATGTTTTCATTAACAAAGTTACTGAAAAAGGGATCAAAAAAATAAAATGTGAATCGTTCTGGCTTTTGCTGAATCTGAACTGATTTTATGCTTCTGGAAAAATATAAATTGATTGCTTTAAACACACTCCACTTACAAAGCACGTAATAAAATAGAATTTTATTTGACTGTTTTTGAAATTTTGCCCAAGCTAATTCTTTTTGATTATAAAGTTTTGATAATATTACCTTATTTTTGAAACAATGTTGTACATTTTTTTAAAAAAATTGTAACAATCCAACTGTGTGTTATAATTTTCAGATTTTTCATAGGGGTTTTATTAGACTCATTCTATGCTTTAATTTCTGTACTACTGTTTTTTTTTTTAAAAAAAATTAAAATAGTACAGAAATTAAATCATAGAATGAGACAAATAAAACTACTATGAAAATTATAGATACTTTTTACCATTGGTTATGTTTAGGAAAACAGTAACAAAATGGTTCAACAAAAATGAACGGAGATAACTTTCCATGCCTTTTCCACAGAATTCAACCTGGGCTATCCAACAGAACCAACATAACTTAGATTCAAGAAATATTGGAATCTATTAGAACAACTAGACACAAGAACAGTTTTTTCCCGAAAGCCATCACTCTGCTAAACAAATAATTCCCTCAACACTGTTCAGCTATTTACAAAATGTACACTACTATTACTGTTAATCTTCTCATCACTCCTTATCACCCATCCCCTCCCATTTGTGACTGTAACTTTGTTGCTTGTATCCTCATGATTTATATTGACTGTTTCCTCGTATGATTTGATGTTGATTGTATCCTATGACTATCATTAAGTGTTGTATGTTCTGACTCTTGATTCTTAACGAATGTTCCTTCTTTATATATAGTGAGAGTATTTAGACCAAGACAAATTCCTTGTGTGTCCAATCACACTTGGCCAATAAAGTATTCTATAGTTCTATTATATGCTGAGTCAAGTAATTGATCTGTCAAGCTTAGAATAGTTTACACTGATTGGCAGAAGCTTTCTGGGGATTCAGTTAAGCTTTATTTATCTTTATTCAGAAATGGTTGAACTTTCCAAACATCTTTGGATAAGGCCTACGGCTTGAAGCTGGGTCCTTATTAATATGATGCATACTATGTATTTTATCTATCATGTGACTGCTAAGAGGTCAGAGAATGTTTGAGCTTTTAAAAATATTGTTGAAAGGCAGGGAGAGGCTCTTGTTCCTTTTTTCCCCAAACCACTAGTGATTAAATCTTATGTCCAAAAACTGTTGCCCAGTGGCAAAGAACTTTGCACAAGCAGTCTTACAGACTTTTATTAACCAACAACTCAGTTCCATGAATGTTACATAGATAATGTAACATTCATTCAAAGGTATCCTTGTTGTGATCATATAACTTATTGGTGAGCAAAAAAACCTTTTGTATAGCAAAAAAGAAACAAGAGTCTAGAGAGATGTTGAGGGACTGTTCAAGGTAGGCACCGGATGGATATTTTAGGAGGAAAGCATATAACTCTCTTCCAAATAACTTAGTGCAAAATATTTGAACAAATATTTTTGAAGAGAAGACCTCCTCCTAATCAATTGGCAGCCAATAGCATTGGATCTTCATGGAAAAAGATTATAAGAGTCTTCAAATATCTACTTTGTCCTATCAGAGTTTGCAGCTTTTGCTCCAAAGATCCACGCTAACTTAAACAAAAAAACCTTTACAAATCTTTACAAAACGTTTTATAGCATGGGCAGAATTAATGCTGAAGAAATTGGTGAGCAAATGAAGCCTCCTCATCAATTTGCTTAGATTACTAGGACCCAAGCAGCTGCCTCCCCATTAATTCAGTATAAACAATGGATGCATATATAATACTTGAATAAACATAAATGTACGTAGATTTATAAGGAAGTGGAATGGTGGTTATTTGTTAATTATTAGAAGTCAATAACAGCATCTTTATTTCTTCAAACACTAAGTGATGAAAAGTGCATTCAGACTGATCCCTTTTCCATTGTAATGGAACTCGTGGATGGCTGATGAGGGAGGGACAGGAATAGGCAGCTGTTGGTAAGAACAGCAAACCATAAAACATTCATGATGTCATCATGCAAATGTTATAGTCGTTTCCTCAGTTCTCATGATGGAAATATATAATGGTGGGATTTGCTTGCTGGCATCTCGTGCATGTAATCATTTTGATTATGCAGACGTCACTGGCTGGAAATAGATCAGCTTGGTTGCCAAAGACAGAACATTGGGATCCGGAGTTAATCCAAGAACGAAGTAAATCCCTTCTGTGAAGATGCCTTCTGTGTTCTAAAATATCTTGTTAGAAATAGACCTATTCTGGGGAAAGGCTTATTCTTTTAATCCAATCATTTTCCTTAAAGGCTCATTATAGTTGCTTGAGAAAAAAAAACATGTGGGGCCATCTAAAAATTAAACATAACCCCCCCCCCGCCCCTGTTCTGCAAAATGTTTTTGGTCTTTAACCGTTCAGTTGCTTTCTATGTATACGCTACTCTTTTGGCACTGTTTGTAGACATCCACATTCTTTAATTGACAGCTTGCTGTTTTCTGCCCCCCCCCCTCCTAAAACAGGTCCTGCTACATCTCCGCATGGGGTTCTAATCAACATCTCTGGCTGCAGAAGGTACTTGCCCACTGGTTATGCTTTGTGCAAGGCAGACTTGGGCGAGGGTCAAAATAACCTTCTTTTCTTCTGCCTCTGTGGCTTCCAGGCCCCATTCCTCTGCATAAGCACAGATGGTTGGTAAGTGATAAATGAGGCACATAGGGAGGAAGCATTCCTCCCCCTTCCCGCCCCAATCAAGCTTTGTCTGGCTTTTTCCTCCTACTAGGAATTTGATTTCATTATTTTTCCCCTTCAGGAAGACTCCCTAATTGAAATATATGAGGTTGCTGGAATGGGCTGAGAGAAGGCTTGTTGCTAAGCAAGCAAACTTGGAGATGTGGGAGAAAACAGCATGGAGATAGTCCATGCATCTGTCCAAAATGAGTTGCTGTTTGGAACATATAAATCTAAAAGCATAGATGCACCTGTGGATGAAGGCATTGGTGGTATAAATCTCTGCATAACATCAGGTAAGATGTACCTGTAATGTATGTGGAATAGGCAGAAATGCCAGGGCTGCATTAAGACCCCCTTAGGCCCCTCGGTACATTTGTCTGCCTATGCCCTTGCTGTTGGTAATCAGGATGGTTAGGATGATAAAGGTATTCCTTGGCTCTATATTCTTCAATAAGTCACAGGAATTTTTCTTTTCTTCCAAGACATATCATGTCACATGACTGGACTAAAATAAGCAGACACCTAGCAAGTTAGTATAGGTAGTTCTTGATTTACAACAGTTCCAAAATTACAATGGCACTGGAAAAACCATTTATTTATTTATTTGTATTTATTTATTTATTATTACATTTTTATAACGCCCCCTCTCCCAAAATGGGACTCGGGGCGGTGTACAGCCAAGATAAAATGACACAATAAAAAATTTAAAAGAGATTTA
Organism: Bungarus multicinctus; assembly: GCA_023653725.1. NCBI lineage: Eukaryota > Metazoa > Chordata > Lepidosauria > Squamata > Elapidae > Bungarus > Bungarus multicinctus. Next base: position 116,019,882 of record CM042834.1, on the reverse strand, counting down.
AAAAGAGATTAAACAAGTGGCTGGAATAACACTATAAAACAAGGTAAAAAAGTTAAAAATGCCAAAAATTAAAACCCTAGTGATTGATACTAGGCCAGACTGACCTGTTGGAAAAGATGGATCTTTAATGCGCGCCGGAAGGTCTGCAGGTCAGTAATGGCCCACAACTCCGGGGGTAATTCATTCCAGAGGAAGGATGCCTCCGCAGAGAAGGCCCGCACCCTCAGGGCCACCAGCCGGTATCGTCCGGCTGCTGGTACCCCAAGGAGGCCCACCCTGTGGGAGCGCACTGGCCGGCGGGAGGCCGATGGTGGCAGCAGGTGGTCCCGTAAGTACTGGGTCCCAAGCCATGGAGCACTTTAAAGATGACCACCAACACCTTGAATCGCACCCGGAAGGCCACTGGAAGCCAATGCAGCTCTCGCAGGAGCAGTGTAACACGGGAGCTCACCTGCACGGCCGCACTCTGCACCAGCTGAAGCCTCCGGATACTTTACAAGGGGAGCCCCATGTAGAGAGCATTACAATAGTCTAGGCAGGAGATGACGAGAGCAGAAGTGACTGTGCGAAGAGCGCCCCAATCCAGAAAGAGCTGCAACTGGTAGATCCGACGGACCTGACAAAAAGCCCCCCTGGCGACGGCCGCTTTGTGATCTTCTAACGACAGACGTACATCCAGGAGGACACCCAGATTGCACGCCCTCTCTGTGGGGGTCAAGATTCCCCCCTCCCATGGCCAGCGATGGAGTAAGCTGGCTGTATCTGGGCACAGGAAACCACAGCCACTCGGTTTTGGTTGGGTTGAGATGAAGCCTGTTAAGACCCATTCAACTCCGCACGGCTTCCAGGCACTGAGTCATCACTTCAATGGCTTTGTTGGGGTGGCCTGGGGTAGAAATGTATAGCTGAGTATCATCATTTATCCCCATAAAAGCAATTTATGACCATTTATCACAGTTATGGTCTTTGCTGCATCCACACGCTCATGTGATCAAAATTGAGATGCTTGGCAGCTGGTTTGTACTGTACTAATGACCATTGCTATGTTCTCAAGGTCATGTGATTTCCCTTTGCAACCTTTTGATGAGCAGTGTCAACGGGGAAGCCAGATTTACTGAACAGCCAAGTTTCTAACTTATCAACTCAGGAGTGGGATTCTACTGGTTCTGTCTGGCTCTACAGATCCGGTAGCTCTGAAGAGCAGCAGACACAGAACCAGTTGTGCAATGCAGAACAACAGAACCGGTAGTTATACCAGTTGGATCCCATCCCTGTATCAACTGCAGTGATTCACTTAATAACTGAGGCAAGAAAGGTTGTCAAATGGGGGCAAAGCTCACTTAACAAGTGCTAAGTGTCACTTAGCAACCGAAATTTTGGGCTCAATTGTGATTATAAGTCAGGGACTACCTGTAATAGTACCTTAAACATTTCAGTTTTAGGATGTGTGAATTTTAAATGTAAAAAAATGAAAATATGAAACAACCCCCCCCCCCCCCCCGCAATTCCCCAATACTTTACAGACTCTAGGCCTGTGCCTTGAGAAAGTCAATTGGTCAAGCTACCTCCAACAATGGATGCACTTGCAAAGAAGTTTTCCACCATTTTGCAGTTTCGAATGCCCCTTCAAAAATGAATACAGCTCACAGTCAACTATCTTGCCTAGTATCAAGAATCAAACACTGGGGATCCACAAATCAGACTATGACAGCAGGCAATTGATTCAATTCAAATGTATGGAAGTTGGCTCAGTAATAATTCTTGCACTTGGTTCAATTCAGTATTGATTGAAGGATTGGTTCATTTCTCTTTGTAGTGTAATCTGCAAGAGTCTGCATTCATTGCAAGCTGCATGGTAGGTAGAATCCATGGCTGCCTACATTGGCTTCTATTTAAGTCATGGTGATCTGGCTCTGTGCTGTACCCATTGCTTGCACTTGATACCCTCCACTCATAAATCCTTCTGCATTATGGATCATTTGAGAATGTCAGGCTGCAAGCTGATATTCACAACTAGGCAACCTGCCAGACAGGCGTAGAAACAATCAAAATCTTCCCAGAGAGCAGGATACTCAAAAACAGAGGGACATCCCCCTTGGAAATAGAAAGTATGAATCTTTTTTTAAAACAAGTGAGAATTCAGAAGGCTGAACAGTAAAAAAAAATCTGAGGAATAAGCTTGGTACTGAAGCTGAGAAAAAGACTTGGATTCTTCCCATCTCTCCAGTAGCTTTGGATTTGATCCAGAGTCCAAAACAATGAGAATCTTGACTTTTTTCTCAAACATTTGTATTTAAACAACATAGAAGAAAGATAATCCTCAGGAGCAATTCTAGCAGTTAAAAAGAAAGGACCAGAGCCTATCCAATCTCCAGGAGAAGTAGAGCACAACTTTCAGCAAAGCTCAAAATATCAAGCTTATCAAAAGGTCTGTTGTGTTAGGAAGAACTCTCAACAATAGCAGGAGAACTGCAACAGGACTCATATATTGAACTCTGGATGTTCACAGTATTAATCTAGTGAAAGGCTGCAAAAACAGAGAAAACAAGATGGATGGACTTAGTGGGGATGTGTTTAGGACCTGATTGAATTCCAGTCTGAAGTGGGTCGCTTTAGTGAGATGCTGTAGTTCTTGAAAGTGAAGCAAGTCCTTTGGAAATGGTCCTCTGGCAGATGTGATGTGACCACTGAACGATATTGTTCAAAGACCCTGGAGCACTGGGGAATTACCAGAGCTGATATGTTCTGATCTTTAAAAGGGGGGGGGGGGGCGGAATGGATCCAGACCAAACCGCCTGACATCAATACTGGAAAGATCATGGAAAATATAATCAAGTAACAGGTCCAAGAACATTTAGAAACAAGCAAAGCTATTACTATAAGTCAACAAAGGTTTGTCAAAAACAGATCATGCCAGACAAACCTTATTGCATTCTTTGATAAAATGACTAAATTAATGGACCAGTGAAATGCTGGGGACTTAATACACTTTGATTTCAGTAAGGCATTTGACAAAATAGACCACAACCTATTGGTAAGATAGAAAAATGTGGGATAGACAGTACTACCACCAGATGGATTCATACCTAGTTAACCATCTGTACTCAATGTGTAGTCCTCAATGGAACTAAATCTACACAGAGAAGAGCATGCAGTGGGGTACTCCAAGGTTCTTAGACCCAGTACTCTTCAACATCTTCACAACCATTTGATAGTTTATGAGACAATAGAAGGGGAACTCATCAAATTTGCAGATGATACCAACTTGAGGGGAATAGCCAACATTTTAGAAGATTGGCTCAAAATCCAGAAGGATCTTGACAGACTTGAACACTAAGCTCTTCTCACAAAATGCAATTCAGTGGTGAGAAAAGTAAGGTTTTACTTAAGCAAGAAAAACTAAACACACAGATATAGAATAAGTGATATTTGGCTCAACACTCATAATTTTGATTTAGTGGACAACCATTTAAGTATGAGCCAGCAGTGTGCTGCAGTTGCCAAAAAAGCCAATGCAATCCTAGGCTGCATCAACAGAGGGATAGTATCGAGATTACATGAAATGTTACTACTGCTTTATACTGCTTTGGTAAGACCACACTTGGAATATTTGCATCTGATTTTGATCACCATGATACAAAAAAGATGGTGATCCTCTAGAAAGAGTCAAAGAACGAAGGCTAAAAGGGGATCATTTTTCTGTAGGACAGTATATTCTGGACCTTTCCATGTCATCAGGCCTTACCGCCCGGAGATGGAATGATGAAATTTAGCTACTCGGCAGCCGAACTGTGGGCCCTGAGGAATGCCCCCCCTTTCTCAGGTTTGGCCCACGGGTCTTTCCCTGTCACACCTCGAGGATGGTTCTTGGGTTCCAGAGAGGAGACAAGGCGCAGTTGAGGGTTTTAATTATGCTGATTTTAGGGGTTCTTTTAAATTGTTTAAATTTCTGACTAAATTTTTAATGGGGTTAGGGAGGGGGAAATTATTATTGGGGTTAGGGAAGGGGGCCGGACTGGGTTTGGGGGACAACCCGTCTGGGAAAAAGGCCGGACTGGGTTATGCATACGATCGGGAGGTCTTGGGACCGGGGATGGTCGAATCGAGGATGGGGATTTCTTCTGGGGAGGGGGAGGAAAGAGCTATCCCTACGATCGGTGGGAGAGGCAGGTATGGTGTTGACAGGGGGTCTTATCAAGTTATGGGAACCTGCCCCCACTGTTTACAAGCGGTGGTGTGCTCCGGCCCCCAGGTAACGTCTCGCTCCCTGAGTTGTTTGAATGATCGGGCCCCGGGCCTCCAGCTGATGCTATGCAATGCCAGGTCCGTAGTGAATAAAGCCCCCCTCGTTTACGATCTTGTCACGGAGGGGTGTGTGGACCTGGCTGGCATTACCAAGACCTGGCTGGGACAGGAGGGGTTGTCCCTCTAGTGAAGATGTGCCCAGCCGGGTTTCAGGTCTTTCATCGGCCGAGGGCCCAGGGGAGGGGTGGGAGGGTTGCAGTAATTATTCGGGAGGATCTGGGACCTAGGGAGTCCACTGTTCCTCAGACGACCGGATGTGAGTCCCTTTTTGTAAAGTGTGGTTTCGGGGTTCAGATGGGCCTATTGATCACATACCTGGCTCCCTGCTATGTGACATCGGCTCTGCCTGAGCTCCTCGAGGTCATAGCCAGTCTGGCAGTTGAGACCCCCAGGCTGATGGTCATGGGGATTTCAACCTGCCTTCGGCTGGTGGGGCCTCGGGGATTGCTCAGGAGTTCTTGGCTTCCATGACAGCCTTGGGCCTGACCCAATTAATTAGGGAACCCACTCACACTGGGGGTCACATCCTGGATCTGGTTTTTGTCTCTGGACAATGGCAGGATGATCTTGGTGTTGGGGACGTTTCTGTTGAGCCCTTGTCATGGTCAGATCATTCGCTCCTTAGGCTGGACTTCCAGGCCGCTCCTCCCCATCGCAGGGAGGCGAACCAAATATGTTGGTACCACCCCAGGTGCCTGATGGATCCAGATAGGTTCCTGATGGAGCTTGGGCCATGTCCTGACATTCGAACACACGACTAGGTTGAGGACCTGGTCGCCACCTGGGAAAGGGTGGCGGCTGGGGCCCTGGACCGGGTCGTGCCCTTGCGGCCTCTGACCTGGCGCCACTCTCACTCGGCCCCTTGGTTTTCCGGGGAGCTGAGGGAGATGAAGCGCCGGAAAAGACGCCTGGAGAGTATTTGGAGGACTACTTGCTCCGGACCCGACCAAACACTATTACGGTCTTATATTAAGACCTACTTAGTGGCGATAAGGGTGGCAAGGCGTTCTTACTTTTCCACCCTTATTGCATCCACAGGAAACCGCTCGGCCGCCCTGTTTAGAGTGACCCGCTCCCTCTTGGAAGGGGGAGCGCGGGAGGACCCCTTGCAGGGACGGGCTGAGAACTTTTCGAATTTCCTGGTGGATAAAATCGCTCAGATCCGGGATGGGTTGGACTCTGAATGGGCAGCTCTGGGTGGGGGGTCGGGGGCAGAATTTGAGGCAGTCATTTGGGAGGAATTTGATCCTGTGACCCCCGAAGATGTGGACAGGTTGCTGCGGGGACTGAATGCTACCACATGTTTATTGGACCCGTGTCCCTCCTCGCTGGTGTTGGCCACTCGGGAGGTGACACAAGGTTGGTTTCAGGGTATTATTAATGCTTCCTTGAGTGAGGGATATCTGCCCGCCGCCTTGAAAGAGGCGGTGGTGAGACCCCTCCTCAAGAAACCGTCCCTGGACCCAACTTTGTTATCTAATTATCGTCCTGTCTCCAACCTTCGTTTTGTGGCGAAGGTTGTTGAGAGTGTGGTGGCACAACAGTTTCCCCGGCACCTGGATGAAGCTGTCTATTTGGATCCACGCCAATTTGGATTCAGGCCCGGGCACAGCACGGAGACGGCATTGGTCGCATTGGTGGATGATCTCTGGAGGGCCCGTGACAGAGGTTATTCCTCTGTCCTGGTCCTCTTAGATCTCTCGGCAGCTTTCGATACTGTCGACCACAGTATCTTATTGCGGCGGCTAGGGGGGTTGGGAGTGGGAGGCACTGTTATGCGGTGGTTCTCCTCCTTCCTCTCTGACCACTCGCAATTTGTGTTGGCAGGGGGGCAGAGGTTGGGCCCGAGGCCCCTGGTTTGCGGGGTGCCTCAGGGGCCGGTGCTCTCGCCCCTTCTGTTCAACATTTATATGAAGCTGCTGGGTGAGATCATCCATGGCTTTGGGGTAGAGTTCCATCGGTATGCTGACGACACTCAGCTGTACATTTCTACCCCGGGCCACCCCGATGAAGCCGTCGAAGTGATGACCCAGTGCCGGGAGGCCATGCGGTGTTGGATGGGGCGGAACAGGCTTCAGCTCAACTCATCTAAGACTGAGTGGCTGTGCTTTCCGGCACCCCGGTACAGCCAGCTGGTTCCATCGCTGGCTGTGGGGGGGGGGGGAAACTCTTGCCCCCACAGAGAGGACTTGCAATCTGGGTGTCCTCCTGGATGTGCGGCTGTCATTGGAAGACCACGTGGTGGCCGTCGCCAGGGGGGCTTTTGGCCAGGTCTGTAGGATCTACCAGTTGCGGCCCTTTCTGGATCGGGATGCGCTTCGCACGGTCACCTCCACCCTGGTGACCTCCAGCCTAGACTATGCCAATGCTCTCTACATGGGGCTGCCTTTGAAGAGCATCCGGAGACTCCAGCTGGTGCAGAATGCAGCCGCGAGGGTGGTAATGGGGGCTCCTCGGGGCTCCCATGTTACGCCACTTCTGCGTGAGCTGCATTGGCTCCCAGTGGCCTTCTGGGTGCACTTCAAAGTCTTGGTCACTATCTTTAAAGCGCTCCATGGCTCGGGACCGGGATACCTGCGAGACCGCCTCCTGCCATTATCGACCTCCCGCCGACCAGTACGCTCCCATAGAGTCGGCCTCCTCGGGGTGCCGCCGCCTGGATGGCTGGCGACCCCGAGGATGCGGGCCTTCTCATTGGGAGCACCCCCTCTCTGGAATGAATTACCCCTGGAGATGAGGGCCGCCCCTGATCTCATGACCTTCCGTCGTCTACTAAAAACTCATTTATTTCGGCAAGCCGGACTGGCCTAGGGGTTTTAAATTTTAACCTGGTTTTTAATTTTTCTTAATTCGTTTTAAATTTCAGTAGAGCCAATTCTATTTAATTCCTTTTTAAATTTTTAATATTGTAATATTGTATATATGTCTTATATGTGTATTTTTACCTTGGCTGTTCACTGCCCTGAGTCCCTTTGGGAGAGGGGGCGGTATATAAATTTAACTAATAAATAAATAAATAAATAAAACATAGGATGAATGGTAGGTATATTTAGGCTAATAAAAAGAAGTGACATGACAGCAGCCTTCCAATATTTGAGGGACTGTATGAAGAAGAGGGAATCAACTTATTATCCAAAGCATTTGAGGGCAAGACAAGAAGTAATGGATGGAAGCTTAACAAAAGGAGATTCCACTAGTATTAAGGAAAAAATTCTTTTCAGTGAGAATGACCAGTGGAATGCCTCCAAAAATTGTGGAAGTTTTAAAGAAGAGATTGGACAGCAATTTTTCTGGAATGGTGTAAGGTCTCCTGCTTGAGTTGTGGTGGTACAGTGGTTAAAATGCAGTATTGCAGGCTAACTCTGTCCACTGCCAGAATTTGATCCTGACCAGTTCAAGGTTTCCATCCTTCTGAAATCAATAAAATGAGGAGCCATTGTTGGGGGGAGGGGGGGAGGGTTAAAATGATGGCTCTGTAAACTGCTTAGAGAGTGCACTATGAAGTAGTATATAAGTCTAAATGCTATTGCTATTGAACAGGGGGTTGGACTACAAGGTCCCTTCCAACTCTGTTATTCTGAATCTTGTGGCTTGTGCTATCTCCCACTTAAATCTTTCTTCCAATACAATACTGTACTAAAACATCTAGAATGGCAATATGAATATTTACAGCTCCTCGAGAGTAATGTCAGTCATGTGTAAAACATTTGGAATGCTTCAAGGATGGTACAGTTGAGAATTCAAACTGCTTTCTCCAACCTTACTTGAAGGGAACCAAAACTGCCTCCACCCATGTCAGTGTTTTAAGATAGAATATTAGTGTTTTACGATTGTTCTCAGTTCCAACAAACTCAAATGAAATGAGGTGTTTCAAATTTGAAACATTTTACAACTCCAGTTATTATAATTATTTTCTTCTTTGCTTATAAAATTCTTCTTTTAATTTTTGTTTATTTGTCTTTAAAATTAACATTAAGTTCCTTCCTTCCTTCCTTCCTTCCTTCCTTCCTTCCTTCCTTCCTTCCTTCCTTCCTTCCTTCCTTCCTTCTTTCCTTCTTTCTTTCCATCTCACTCACAGAACATTGATGGTGTGCATTTTTGCACAGTAACTCTAGTTCCATTTCTCCTTTTTGACTGAATGTTAGCATGATGTGATGACTAAGTACTAGCCCAAGTGATTTCACAGGAGATTTGTAGAGATATAACTGAGACAGCGCTTCCTCGATAAACACCTTTGAACCTTTGGAGAAAAGGTGGGATACAAATCTGACAGTAGATACATAAGTCTGCACTTTCAAAGGATGAATTCAGAGGTTAAAGTGAATAAAAAGTCAGAATCATGATAAATACTTCTCTGTTGCAGTAGTTGCTAAGTAGGGCAGTGAACGTGTCAAAAATGATTCAGAGGAAGTGCTTCAGACTTCACACAAGAACAGTAGCTCTCTGCTGCTCATTAAAGCAACCCAACTTCGTGGCTTCTGTTCAAGTCTGAGAAAAGTTGCTTTATAAAATCCACTCATTAAAATTAATGTGATGTAGATCTTTTATTTAGGCTCATGCACATCCCTGGAAAAGATATCACTGCTGCCCATAACTTTCAAAGGAAGTAAGCCACATGAAAGGAAAGAAAACTCTGCAGCACACTTTCTGATACTTTCGAAAGCTGTGTGCATGTGCATAAATAATAATAGCAACAAAGTTCTCCAATAAGATATGTAGCATGGATTTTTGTTTCCAAGGAGACTAAAAACCTAGCACATCAGGTCAATATCTTTTACAATCCCGTAAAAAGAAAAAAAAATCCTGCAAGGCATAATAATTCCACCAAAAGCTATCAAGGTAGCAAATTCCAAGATTAAAACAATGCTCTGGCATCTGATCCACAGTGCAAACCAGATCCACAGCCCCTGATTTGTTGTTGGATAGTGAATTTTCTTCCTGCAACATAGAAAATTAGAGGCCTCTGGACAGCTAGGGATGGGAAAATGATGTCATCTGTAGGATGACATCTTCACCAAATTCCACACTTACAAGGCATTTCTGGTGGGGTCTAGGACCATGGCCATGGCCAACTAGCTGTAGCCAACTCACCATAAGACATTTATTTATTATAGGATGTGTCAAATTTTTCAACTTTCAATTTCTAAACATTAGGGGTGCTCAAAAGTTGTGGGGATTGTAAAGATATTTTGATTACTTTAATATAATTTAGATGTGCTTGGTAAGTAACTACATAAATATCATAACTTTTTAACATGTTGTTTGTTTCATTAGGACAACTCGCCACAGCCCACTAACCACAGGACAAGAGTTTCACTAATATCAAAGAAATAGTGGAATAGAATCATTAAAGAAAGGATGTACCAGGAGGGACAGAATGAAATGTGAATGACAAAATTTAAAATAATTTAAAATTTATTTGAAATAATTAAATTGAATTGAATTTTCCTGTAGCAAGTTGGCCACAGCGAGTTGTCCCACAATGAGTTGGTTGTGGTGAATTGGCCACCATGCGTTGGACATGGAGAGTCATCCCATTCTACTTCTACTAATGCAAGGCAAGCTAGTGCCTGAATTTTTTCTCCTCCCCATGAATTATGAATTCAATTGTGCCTGGAGCTGTACATGCAGCCTTCATGGACTCAAGGTTTGACCAAACCTAATCTTTTTAATCATTTTGAAGTTTATTGTTTTATACTACCTCTTTAAGATTGAAAAATCTTCAGAATGTCAAGTCCATAAGCCGCTGGGAGAGTTTCGCTTCAATCTTTTTAAGAGAAAGGAAACTATATATTTTCAGCTTTCTAATATTTTATTATAATTTTATGTAAATTTTTGCAATATGCAACAAATGAATGACTTTAGATTTTAGAGTTATTAAAACAGTTTAAATGCTAAGGCTTTGTGAGCTGATTTAAAGAAAGTTTTTGAAACTAATTAGAAAGATCCAGTGGTGAGATTCTACAGGTTTGCACCTATTTGCTAGAACCGGTTGTTAACTTTCTAAGCAGTTCAGAGAACTGGTCGTTAGAAGAAATTACTGGCCTAATCCTGTAAGGAAGGCAGGAAGGAAACATTCTGCTGTTGCTTACAGAAACTGCCTCTCCATTAACTCTTATTACATTCTTGGCAGGACTAGACTTCCTGTCTCAGGAACGTCTCTAGAGTTTTCCCCCCTCCTTTGCTGGTACTTTGCTTGTGTGGAGTGACCATTCAAAGTTACAATGGCAATGAAAAAAGTGACTTATGACCATTTTTCACACTTATGACTGTTTATTTATTTATTTATTTAAATACTTATATACCGCCCTTCTCCCGAAGGACTCAGGGCGGTGCACAGCCGATCATAACCCCAATACACTGTACAAAAATTAAAATGAATTAAATAATTTAGGTTGTTTAAATTTTAAAAAGTTTACCCCTCCCCCATAAATAATTAAAACCCCAAATATTCGAAACCAATTAAAACGAGAGACAAAGTTAAAATCTTGTGTCAGCCTAGGCCAGCCTGCTCAAAGAGCCAAGTTTTTAACGCCCGTCTGAAGGCTCTCAGGTCCATGTTGGTGCGTATCTCTGGGGGCAGACTATTCCAGAGGGCGGGGGCCCCCACAGAGAAGGCCCTACTCCTGGGGGCCGCCAGACGGCACATAGAAGCCGACGGCACTCGGAGAAGGCCCTCCCTGTGGGAACGCACAGGTCTGTTGGAGATCACCGGCAGAACATGGTCCTGCAGGTAACCTGGCCCAATGCCATGGATTGCTTTAAAGGTCAGAACCAGAACCTTAAAACGAACCCGGAAAGCCACCGGCAAACAATGCAGCTCGTGCAGGAGAGGCGTCACATGGGAGCTTTGCGACGCCCCCATAATCACCCGCGCGGCCGCATTTTGCACCAGTTGGAGTCTCCGGGTGCTCCCCTCAGGGAGCCCCATGTAGAGAGCGTTACAATAATCCAGGCGAGAGGTGACAAGGGCATGAGTGACCGTGCGTAAGGCGTCCTGATCTAGAAAGGGCCGCAACTGATAGATCAGGTGAACCTGATAAAAAGCCCCCCTGGAGATGGCCGCAATATGGTCTTCTAGAGACAGCCGTGCATCCAGGAGGACACCCAAATTGCGAGCCCTCCCTGTGGGGGGTAGAATCTCTCCCCCAATAGCCAGCGATGGAGTCAGCTGACTATATCGGGCCACCGGAAACCACAGCCACTCGATCTTGGATGGGTTGAGCCGGAGCCTGTTCCCGCCCATCCAATTCCGCACGGCCTCCAGGCACCGGGACATAGCCTCCACAGCATCGTTGGTGTGGTCCGGGGTGGAGATGTAAAGCTGGGTATCATCTGCATACAGATGACACTGCACCCCAAGTCCACGGATGATCTCGCCCAGCGGCTTCACATAAATGTTGAACAGGAGAGGGGAGAGGACCGATCCCTGAGGCACCCCACAAATAAGGGGCCTAGAGGTGGACGTCTCCCCCCCCGTCAACACAAATTGCGAGCGGTTGGAGAGGAAGGAGGAGAACCATCACAAGACAGTTCCCCCAATCCCTAACCCCTCCAACCGCCGCAATAAGATACTATGGTCGATAGTATCAAAAGCCACCGAGAGATCTAACAGGACCAGGACAGAGGAAAACCCCCTGTCACGGGCCCTCCAGAGATCATCAACCAACGCGACCAATGCTGTTTCGGTACTATGCCCGGGCCTGAAGCCCGATTGGAATGGATCGAGGTAAGTAGCTTCCTCCAGGTATTGAGGGAGCTGACGTACCTCCACACTCTCAACAACCTTCGCTAAAAAAGGAAGGTTGGAGACTGGACGATAGTTATTTAAAACAGCCGGGTCCAGGGTAGGCTTCTTGAGGACGGGCCACACCACCGCCATCTTCAGGGCAGTAGGGAGCGACCCCTCTCTCAACGAAGCGTTGATAATCCCCTGGAGCCAGCCTCGTGTCACCTCTCTGGAGGTCGAAACCAACCAGGAGGGACACGGGTCCAACAAACATGTGGTGGTATTCAGCTCCCCCCAGCATCCTGTCCACACCCTCGGCGGTCACAGGGTCAAACTCTTCCCAGATAATATTCTCAAGACCTGCCCCGGACACCTCCCCTGGGACCACCCAATTGGAGTCCAGCCCGTCCAGAATCTGAGCGATTTTGTCGTGCAAGAATCGGGAAAACTCTTCTGCCCTACCCTGCAAGAGGTCATCCCGCGCTCTCGGCTCGAGCCGGGAGTGGGTCACTCTAAACAGGGTAGCAGGCCGATTTTCTGCCGACGCAATAAGGGCGGAGAAATGCAAACGCTTCGCCGCCTCTATCGCCACAAGGTAGATCTTAATGTAAGACCTCACCTGTGTTCGGTCAGACTCAGTGCGGCTAGCCCTCCAAACACTCTCTAGATGTCTTTTCTGGCACTTCATCTCCCGTAGCTCCTCCGTAAACCACTAAGCTAAGTGGGATCTGTGCCGAGTCAGAGGTTGCAGAGGCACAACTCGGTCCAGAGCCCCGGCAGCCAACCTATCCCAGGTGGCCACCAGGTCTCCAGGCGAGTTGTGAGCCAGAGTCTCGGGAAATGGCCCAAGCTCCCTCTGGAACCGCTCAGGGTCCATCAGGCGCCTGGGGCGGAACCATCTACATGGCTCCGCCTCCCTGCGGTGGGGGGTGGCGGTACAGAAGTCCAGTCTAAGAAGAGAATGGTCTGTCCATGACAAGGGTTTGATGACTAAATCCCCAAAATTACAGTCATTCAACCACTGACCAGAGACAAAAATAAGGTCCAGCGTGTGTCCTCCTATATGAGTAGGGGCAGAAACTAATTGGGTCAGGTCCATGGCCGTCATGGAAGCCATGAACTCCCAGGCTACCCCAGAGGTTTCCCCGAGCGAAGGCAGGTTGAAATCCCCCATGACTAAAAGCCTAGGGGTCTCAACCGCCAGCTCGGTTATCACCTCGAGGAGTCCGGGCAGGGCCAGTGACACGTGGCAGGGAGCCAGGTACACTATCAAAAGGCCCATCTGAACCCCCTGCCCCACTTCACAAAGAGAGACTCACAACCAGCCGTCTGAGGGACAGTGGCCTCCCTAGGACAAAGGACCTCTCTAATAAGCACCGCCACCCCTCCACCCCTTCCCTGAGACTTAGGCTGATGATATGCTAAGAAACCTGGTGGGCACATCTCTCTCAGAGGAGCACCACCCTCTGGGCCCAACCAGGTTTCAGTAACACCTACAAGGTCCACGCCCCCTTCCTGAATTAGATCACAAATCAGGGGGGCTTTATTGACAATGGACCTGGCATTGCATAATATCAGCCGGGTACTCAGGGCCCGAGGCTCTGGACAACCAGGCCTGCAGGATGAGTAAAGAGGGTCGGAGCGCGCTACCGCTTGGAGATATCGACAGCGCGATCCCCTAACCCAGTGGTAGGGAATCTTGGCTCTTTTATCACTTATGGACTTCAACTCCCAGAATTCCTGAATGAGCTATAAAAAGTTCCCCATCCCTGGCCTACTGGTTTTTCAGTTGTGAGGGAAATCAATTTTTGATTTGAATGGGATTGTTCAATTTACAAATGTCCTAATTTTTGACTTGAATGATCAATATTCTTTATATGTCCTACATTTGTATATTAAACAGTCCCATTCAAGTCAAAAATTGATTTCCCTCACAACTGAAAAACACTAGGCCAGGGATGGGGAAACTTTTATGGCTCACTCAGGAATTCTGGGAGTTGAAGTCCATCAGTGATAAAAGAGCCAAGGTTCCCTACCGTTGCCCTAACCTGATATGGCCCTCTACCCCCGCCATATCTGCCCCTCCCACTAACCGTGCCAATGAAACTGGCCCCCGGCATCCCACCCTCCATCTGCCCCCCCAACACACATCCCCCCGAGCCCCCCCAGATGTGTGTGCTAGCCTGGCTGCCCCCAGATCCTCACGGGTTGTCCCCCAAACCCGGTTCGGATTTCCCCAATCCCCTTAAAAAACCCACTAAAAAATTAAAAAACCCGGGCTTCACGCGCTTCCTACGGCCACACCCACAGCATCCCCACAGTCATGAGAACCAGGCGAGGAGATGCGTGCCTCGATGTGAGTGATGTTGAATTGGCCACACCCAACCAATAACATGACCACCAAGCCATGACCACCAACTAAGCCACACCCACAGAACCGATTGTTAAAAAATTTGAATGCCACTCCTGGAAAGATCCTCTTGTGTGGGAAAAATTTGTTTGGTTTACATTCAATGCAAAACAAGCCTTTGAAGGTAATTACTAAGACATATGATGGCTACTTTAAAGGAAAGTTTTGATCCCTGAGTGAGCATGTGAAGTGTTTGAGCTTTTTAACTATTTATGGAACTAAAACCTGTCACTGAAGATGAACAAACTTCGTGGAGGCTGATCAAAATGGATTTAAAATGGGCCTTAAAAATTACAATGTACAAGACAGAGATGGAAATACTAAATTTACAGGTGTAATTGAATGATTAAAAAAAAAGACACTCAAATTTACCCAAAGGGTCATGTGGACTCACCTTTTAAACTAATATATGAGAGATTGATTGGAATGATTTGATGAAAAGCACAAATTGACTTGAATAAAGAACTTCAAAAGAAGGAACAAAAAGTGTAGAAAAAGAAAATTTTTACCTATAGGACTTAAGTAAGGCTGGGTGGAGGAAGTAAAAAAAACCTATAAATTGAGTTTATTTGACTGGTAAAAATAGTGAAAAATTAGTAAAAATTACTTCCTTTGTGATGTTGGATAGCCAGGTGTTTGGCATCTTTATACACCTATCAAGTCCTTCTCAAGCATGAGGTAGGCAGATGTTGTTTGATGGTGTTAAAGGCATCATCACAGGATTTAAACTGTTTTACATAAAGCTGCCTTTTGCAATTGACAAATGGTGATTTTGTCAATTCTGATGGTGTTCAAGTGCTGCTCCAGATATTTTGGGTTTGCACCCAAGACATCTATTATTATTTGCTTTCTTTTACCACGGTCATTCTATTTCTATTTGCTAGTGTTTGTATTTTGTGATTTTCTTCAGTTCATTCTTTCTTATTCTGCTTATCTTCAGCACTATCCAGACTTTTTTTTTTTTGGTCTTTCTTTTTGACACTTGTTAAGTCTGGGGAGTTAAGTGCAGGTATTTTGTCTGTTTGAATTTTAAAGTCCCAGAGCAGTTTGGCTTCTTCATTCCCTGCTACTTTGTTTTGTAGTCTCCATCAGTTCTTGCTTGCAGGCAAATGGTATTTCTTGCAGCTATTCCAATGCACCATTGTCAGAGTGTAATTTGTAGTCAGTCTGTGCCATCTTCTTGCAGCAGCTAATTAATTCTTGAGCTTCTTTGTAGAGATGTATTTGCTGTCTGTTGTTGTCTTCTCAATTATGGTTTGTATGCATTTGTTCTTAAGGCTTGCCTTGTGCAGCCAGAATTATCCCTCCCTCCATCTCTTTCTTCAATTTTCCTACTCTTAGCCATTGCCAGGCCTTGTTTTACTTGCTATTTTTATGTACTTACCATGTAACTAGGGCATACAAAACCTTTGCTCCTCTGCTCGCAACAGAATGCCGTATATCACCAGGCTTGAAATTTTGGGCTTGGATAATCTTGAACTATGCCACCTACGGTTGGACTTAAGTGTAGCACACAAAATTATTTGCTACAATGTCCTACCAGTCAACGACTACTTCAGATTCAACCGCAACAATACAAGAGCACACAACAGAAACAAACTCAATATTAACCGCTCCAAACTTGATTGCAGAAAGTACGACTTCAGCAACAGAATGGTCAATGCCTGGAATGCATTACCTGACTCTGTTGTTACATCCTCTAACCCCCACTCCTTTAACCTCAAACTATCCACAATTGACCTCACCCCATTCCTAAGAGGTCTGTAAGAGGCGTCCATAAGTGCACCATCATGTCTCCCGTCCCTGTCCTATTGTCCCCATTTATTCATACCTATTTCCTGTATTCTTACTCATGTTTATATTTATACCTATTATCTTGTATCAAATCAATCAATCAATCAATAAAATAAATATAATGCTAATGTTTTACCATTTCTCTTTTCTGTTCTTCATTTGGACTTACTTGTAGTCAGTAAATAACTTACTGTAATCTGCACCTCTTACACTGCAAAAACATATGGACTACACAACTCGATCAGGGCAAAACAATAGACACAATCTACATAGACTTCTGTAAAGCCTTTGATTCAGTGGTACATGACAAACTACTCCTAAAACTAAGATCTTATGGTATCTCTGGACAACTGTATAACTGGATAGAAGCATTCCTGTCAAACAGATAACAAATGGTCAAAATTGGGAGTGTCCTATCAAATTCTGTACCTGTCAATAGTGGTGTCCCCCAAGGCAGTGTTCTAGGACTAACTCTCTTCATACTCTACATAAATGACCTCTGTGATCATATTAAGAGCAACTGCATTCTCTTTGCTGATGATGTAAAGCTGTTCAATACCACAGAGAATACTGATACCCTTCAAAAAGATTTTGACTATGTATCAGAATGGTCAAACAAATGGCAACTTCAAATCTCAACAAATAAATGCTCTGTCTTACATATTGGCAAAAAAAAAATCAGAAAATAAAATACAAGCTGAATAGTCAAGACCTTGTTGATGATCCAAGCTCTGTAAAGGACCTTGGAATACTCATCTCTAATGATCTAAGAGCTAGAGCCCACTGTAACTATATAGCCAAAAAGGCATTAAGAGTTATTAACCTAATTGTACATAGCTTTTTCTCTGGTAATATCACACTACTAATGAGAGCATACAAAACATTTGCTAGACCAATACTCGAATACAGCTCATCAGTCTGGAACCCACATTACGTATCTGATATTAGCACAGTTGAGAAAGTCCAGAAATATTTCACAAGAAGAGTTCTCCACTCCTCTACTCGTTGTAGAATATCTTATGCTAACAGACTTGAAATTCTAGACCTAGAAAACCTTGAATTATGCCATCTTCAGTCTAATCTAAGTATGGTATATAAAATCATACATTGCAATGACTTACCTGTCAATGAATACTTCAGCTTCAACCATAACAACACAAGAGCACACAATAGATACAAATTCAAGGTTAACTGCACCAAACTTGATTGCAGGAAATACGACTTCAGCAACAGAGTGGTCAATGTCTGGAATACTCTACCTGACTCTGTGGTTTCTTCCTCAAACCCCAAAAACTTTAACCTTAGACTGTCTACTATTGACCTCACTCCTTTCCTAAGAGGTCTGTAGGGGGCATGCATAAGTGCACCAACGTGCCTACCTATTGTTTCTTTTTTATACCTATTGTCCTATTGTTTCTTTTATTTTTCTTATATGTACCCATTTCATGTATTCATAACCATGTATATACTTTTACCTATTATCTTGTAAGTGATTGACAAATCAAAATAAATAAATAAATAAATAAAAGTAAGCCTTCATTATGTACTAGTTTCAGTGCATCTTCTTCACTTTCCTTCAGATATTTTTCCAGTGTCTTTTTTTTAACTGTGTAATTTCCTTGCAACATTCCATATCATTTTTCTTTGATAAGTAGAGTCTGTTAACATTAGTGCATCAATGAAGGGCATGATTCATTTTATTTTTCTGGCCTTCCTATCCTGGACTTTTAGTTCTGCTTAGATCCAGGCCACTTTTGCAACTGTCCATCTAATGACTGGAATTGCCCAGATGTTGATTGCCTTGATGGTATTTCCTCTACTGAGATTGGACTTTAAGATATTCTTCGCTCTCATGATGTATTCAATTCTAACCTTCTTGTTGACTTCAGTGTGCTTGATTTTGTCACCTTGAAGGATGCCCAAGTATTTGTAGTGATTGTCTTCATCCAGACTTCTAATGTTATTTCCACATGGCATCTTGATTCCTTCTGTTTTCACTATTTCCCCCCTGTTGATCATGAGAATGGCTCATTTGTCCAGCCCAAATTCTGTTGCAATATCTTTGCTCTATCTATGTGACTGTTAAGCAGTGGTTCTATTTCAGATGGGTTTTTTTTCCCCATTCAACTTCTGATAATCCATGTAAAGGAGATGGAATACACAGGCAAATGTTTCTGATGTTTGGTAGCCATGGCTTTGTTCACTATTGTTGACAAAGGAATCATTGCAATGACAAACAATAGTGATGATAGTGCCTGCCCTTGAGAGATTCCTCTTTTGATATTAACTTTTTCCCAGTTAATTTTCCCACTATTAACCCAGCAACCATGTCTTCCATTGTGCCACTGACCTTTGCAGAAAGTTTCTGATGATGAGATGTAATTCTTATTGCTATTGTTTTGTAATGTTTAATTGTTAAGAGAGGAATGAGGGGGATTTAGATTAAATGGAAAGGAATGAATTACATAGTCTATGGAGATTCTCAGTCATAGTTTCCCCAAAGATGCTTTTTCAAGAGGCAACTGGACTTTCTGTTTTTTCTTTGAAGACGTTTCGCTTCTCATCCAAGAAGCTTCTTCAGCTCTGACTGGTTGGTGGGGAATGGAAGGATTTATATTCCTTGAAGACAGCTGGTCATTTGCATTCTTTTTAGAGAGTCATTGAGGCCACTTGGAGGTTAATCCGTGTCCTCGGGGTCACCTGAGTAGTGCAAATGTGTGTAAAGCCTTCTTGGCAGCAGGATGTTTTTTGCCCTGTGTCTCTTCACTGTTGAATACTTTTTGACATGGGTCTTATTTTATTGATGGCTAGACAACAAAAACAAAAGTTAGAAAGAAAGGGACATAAAAAGGATGTTAAAATGGAAATTCGTTAAAATGGACAAACAAAATACTATAGTATTAATGTTATTGTGATATATGTTATTGTAAACACCTTGATTATGTTTGCCTAAAAATAATTGTACCCAGAAAACACACTGCTCAATTGAAATGAAATTTTAATATATTATACTAATAAAACAAATAAAACTTAAAAAAAAAACAATTTGCACTTCAGTACATGATGGTTTGGAGGATATGTAAAACCTGCCATTTCATTTGCTACATTGTAAGCAATGGAGGCAGAAACAGTTGGTATCAGTGATACAAAAATATCTGAATAGATGGTCTCTTGGGTGTATACATGTGTGTATTTTAATGCTTGTTTCAGTCAGCAGACAGGCAAAGATTTCTGGGTGGGAGGATGTGTTTGATGCTATCTTGAGAGTGCAATTTGTGCTATTTAATCTAGAGAGTTCTTTTAAAAATGCTCTTTTAATTCTCTTGAGCTGCCACATGGTTTTATTTTTAAAAAACTAATTTTACATGTTGGGGAAGGATAGCTCAAAGAGATGTGATGAATTTTGCATTTGGACTGTTAATATAAAAAAACATCAATGTATCTCAATTTTTCCAATTACTCAGATACAAAATCAATTTTACAGTCACACTGATTGTGTCAGGAACCCTTCATGGTTTGAACTGCTGATGGAGAACACTGTATTTATTGTGTCACATTCTTGAAGCTTCAGATTATTTAAAGTTAAAGAGACACATTGCAAAGTTTGGCTCCTATATCTTCTGCTTCATATTAAAGGTAGCCCTTGCTTGATAGACTGCTCCTGCTCCTATGTCTTCTTATCTACTGCATATTTTACATCCTGAAAGCCACTGTATACTTCCGCCCTGGTCTGAGCCAGAACAATCACCAAAAGCTTGGTTGAATCCCATCTTCCTACCACATGACAGGAGACGTCAGAATCTGGTGGGGCACAATTGGTGGTGGTTTCCACACATTCATTTAGAGTCAAACATCAGATCTTCGCTACATCCTCAGATTTCAGAAACAAGTGCTCTGAATTTTATTTTTAGTTCAAAATGCATTTATATGAGCCCCTAATTCTGACCATCAACCATGACTCTGAGCTCAGCAACAACACCTATCAGTTGGGGCAGGTGTGCCCAAAAATGCCTGCATTGACATGCTCACTTCCTATTTGTCAGGGCATTTAAAAAAAACATCATTAATAGTCTTGCATGGAACCACTAGACCCATGAAAATGAAATGTCTGCATAATGCATGATTTGTGCTTGAAAAATTCCCAATTTATCATGTTGGTCAAGCCAAAATAATCATGCAAAGAAGCACCAAATATCAAATTGATTTGTTTATTTATTTAGATAATTTATATTATGCATAATATATTTTTCTTAGCCAGATTTTTATTAGTGGCTTGCTATTGCCTTTTTCCTCGGGCTGAGAGAGAGTGACCACCAGTTGGCTTTCTGCCTAAGGGAAGACCAGAACTCATGATCTCCTGGTTTCTAGCTCTATGCCTTTAACCAATACAGTATACATTTTTTTCCTCACCACCTTAATATTAGATCATAGCAAGTTAAGCAATCTCAGGTATGAACTTGGGATGAAAAAAAGACTGCATTATGGGAACATGTTCTTAGAGAGCAGTTATGGCCAGCCTTTCAAGACAGTCCAGATAAAAAGCACACCCAGAAGTAGTTCTAGTTCTGACTTTATTGTAAAGTTACATTAACATAATGTCACATGCCTGAAAGTACTGTATATTTATCGACCTATCCCTTTTACAGTCCCAAAAAATAGGGAAGGTCCTTTCTGAGATATATGACATACTCCCATCGCTTCTGTGAATTAAGGTGCCTCTTATTTAACTGACTCTTCCTCTTGTCTTCCAAGCTCATTCCCACAGGCCATAATAACTCTTCATCTAAGAGTGTCCACACACCTTTCATCATGTTCCTAAACAAAATGCGTTCCAGATCTATTTAGCATCCTATCCTATCCTATCCTATCCTATCCTATCCTATCCTATCCTATCCTATCCTATCCTATCCTTTCCTTTCCTTTCCTTTCCTTTCCTTTCCTTTCCTTTCCTTTCCTTTCCTTTCCTCTCCTCTCCTCTCCTCTTCCCCTTCCCCTTCCCCTTTCCTTTCTCCTTCCTTCCCCTTTGTTTTCCTTTCTCTTTGTTTTCCTTTCCCCTGTGACATGGAAATGATGTTGGAAAAGTAGGACTCTCCATATCACTACCTCAGGCTCTTAATGCAGACCCTCCGCCATCTTTGCTCTCACCTAGAGAAACTCCCCTCTTCCATAATCTCACAAAAGCAGACAGTGGCTGACAGTCATTAGGCAAATTTTGAAAAGCAATACTGAGCTGCCTGCATGTCATTTTTCCTCCTCTGTCAAAACTTCAGACAGCACAATCTACTCATGGGGTGGCATCTAATCAAAAGTGGTCAAGGCATGTGTGTTTATTTCTCATCTATAAAATGGAAGAATGGGCTAAAATTGGCATGAATTATTCATGGGAACCTGAAGGAGAGTCATTCTATTCCCAGTCATCAGAATATGGAGACGTACCTAAGCTGCTCTGCCTGGTTTACTGCTGACATCCCTTCCTCTCACTTATTATTATTATTATTTTTGGATGCCCTTCCCTTTTAGTCTTCTAAATGAGAGTTGCTTAATTGTTTAGAAGAGAGGTTATCTCAGTATAGGTGACTATAGTGAAGGAGTAATTGAGTTCAAAGAAATCATTCTTTGGTGTATTCCTGAAGTAGCAGACTGTGCCCAGAACACAAATGCACTGTCAGGGAAATAAATTAAAAACATTAAGTGCATTGTCATCCAGCAGCTTCCATGGTTTATTGTCATGCTGTCAGCTTCAATATTTTCCCCCTCATAATTCGCTGCAAGGGCTGAAAAATGTATCTTATTGATCTTGGTCTCCACATCTGATCCTGTGTTAGCACTGATATCACCTTGGTTGCAGGATAACCCATACTAAACTTTTTACTCTTCCTTCAGGTTACTCAGAGAATCCGTGGTATAGAATAAATTAAGCAGCTAATAGTGGATAGTGTCCTGTCCATGACTTCTAGTTGGCCCTGACTGAGCTGGTTTCTAATTGCTGTGCAGGTTGATGACGGCTTATCTCTAGTTATTAGTTTGTACCTAATCCCTATCGGTCATTTTTGTGGTGTTGAAAACTTGGCTATAAAGATAGCAGCCCAGTCAGTCCTTGTTCTGTTTGCTATGGTCTGTTTGGCAGGTCTCTTTGCCTCTGAAGATTGCAACCACAGTTCCTGGTGAAATATCAGGAAATCTATTCTCTAGACTAGATCATGGTCAATAAACCCTGAAGCCCAACACTGCCCAACAAATACCAGCTGTGAAAGCCTACACCAGTATAAACTGATAATGGAATGCCCAGTACTTCCTAGTAAACTTCAGAAGTAAGACAGTACTGAAATCAAGAGCCAACGTTTTACTCATTTTATCCATCATATTGCCTTTATAGCAGAAAGTAACAGAAACATATACCTACTGCTGCTTCATAGCATGATGAATATATGAGTACAGCCTAACAGAGTATTTCCCCTGAATCAGCTCACCCAGATCCTGAGATCTTCACTAAAGTCTCTCATGCTAATACATTACCATAAAGGGTGCTCTTCTTGATAGTCTATATGGTAGCAAGCAATCAAATCCTCTCTATGGTGTTATTCTGACTTTAGGATTTTGGTTGCCCAAGGAGCTCTCCCCCTCTAAAGTCTCTCATGCTAATATATTACCATAAAGGGAGAGGGAGGAAATTCCTTGGTTTATGTAACATTGATTTCCAGCTGATAGAAGTGGGCTTGAATGGGAGTGGGGAGAACTATTGCCAACTCAATTCCGCAAAGAACAAGCGTCTGTGGGTATTTGGGGCACCCAAATCTGGGATATTCCATCTTTGACTTTTGATGGAATAGGATTCCCCCCTTCAATGTTAGTGTGCAATCTAGGGGTCTTTCTGGATTCACAGCTTCTGCCTCAAGAGCAGTGCCAGCTGTAGCAAGGAAGACCTTTGTACAACTCCATCTGTGGTACCAGTTGCTCCCTTTTCTAGTTTAGGGGACCCTTTCAACGGTCACTCATGTCCTAGTCACCTCGTGGCTTGACTACTCCAATGTGTTCTATATAGGGCTGCTCTTGGAAACCACCTGGAAACTTCAATTGGTCCAGAATGCAGGGGTGTGTAAACAGTAATGAGCATGCTTCAGTATGCCCTATAACACTTTGCTTTGTGAACTCCACTGATTGCCGATTTGCTTCCAGGTGCTGGTTGTTACAGATAAAGTCCTACACAGCATAGGGTCTGGTTACTCTGCCCATGTGATTTGAACCTACAGAGTAAGTAGTTATTCCAGGTTCCTCTAATTAAACAATGGCATCTGTTGGGTTCTGAAAGCATGCCTTTTTCTCTGTAGCAGCACTTGCCCTCTAAAGTGGAGGTTGCAGCCGAGAGCCAGGTGACCCTCCATTCTGCTGCTATTTAGAAAAACTATTCAGACAGAAGGAGAAGGAGATTTCTTGCTTCATCGCACTTGCCATCTTTTATCTTTTGTTGATTTTATTGTTAGATTGTTGCAAGCTGCCAAGCGTTGTTGACAAGTGGTGGCACATATTTAATAATAATAATGATGAAAGTAATAATAAAAGAAGCTGAACAAACATTGGACCAACCATCTAGTTAGCTGATGCACAGACTGACTACAAACAACAGCATGATAAAGTAGCAAGAATGGTGCACTGGAAGTTCTGCAAGAAATACCATTTGCCTGCAAGCAAGAACTGGTATAACCATTAAGTAGATCAAATGATAGGAAAATGAAGAAGCTAAAGTATCCTGGCATTCAAACAGACAGTCACCTACCACATAACTCCCCAGATTTAACAATTGTTGATAAGAAAGACAAAAAAAAAAATATCTGCATAACGGATGTTGCAAAACCTGGAGACAACAGAACAGGAGAGAATAAAGTTGAGAAAAATCACAAAGTACAAAACCTGCAAATAGAAGTAGAACAATTATGGCAAAAGAAAACAAAGATAGTTGGGTGTAATCCCAAAACATCTAGAGCACTACTTAAAGACCAGCGGCATTGACAAACTATTAATTGCAAAAGACAACTTTATTTGGATCAGCTTAAATGCTATGATAATGTTTTTAACACCATCAAATAACAACATTCGCCTATCCATTTTCTTAAGGAGGATTTGATAGACGGGCACAAATGCCAAACACCTGGGTAACTGTGCAACTAACCATGCTAATGACCCTGAAAGCTGTTAAAGGTAAAGGTTCCCCTTGCACATACGTGCTAGTCATTTCCGGCTCTAGGGGTTAAACATTACCAAAAATAATAACTCCTTTTAATAGTTAGATTAGAATGGCCTTATTTACAATTGCCTTTTGGAAGGATCTGAAGTTGTGCTTGTCACTGTGCTTGAAGATCTGGTTGTGGTGTAGAGTCCATTCAGGGGTTATGCTTAATGCTTTGAATATTTTTGTAACTCACCTGAATAGGTTTCATAGTTTGAACATGATTATACATGGTTTGTTTTGCTTTGTTTGTTTTTTTTGTCAGTGGTTTTAATTGTGAGCCACCCAGAGTCACTTATGTGAGATGGGGAGGGAGAGGCTACACAAATCTAATACATAAATATTGCATTTAATATATCAATTTTTTGAATTGTGTTTCTCAATTGTCTTGCATTGTTTAACTGTATTTATATTTATTGTATAATCTCTCAGTAATTCCAAAGATGACATAAATATATATTTAATATAATGGACAGTCAGACGATCTCCTTGGAAGTTTATTATCAATGCTTGAAAGGTTTCTTGCTTCTATTACTGTAGCAGAATTTAATCTAACCTTGAATTCGGGGCTTTTTAGAAAGTGGTCCATTAATAATCATTTTAGAATTCATCCAAAAAGTTGGCAGGAAGGTTGCCCTCCATAGCCCATAACGCCAGCTGTTTCTTGGCTGAAATGATTATTTTTAACAGAACAAATTCTATATAGGCTAATTTAAACGAAAAGTGGCAAAACATTTCTTTGAATTATTTGCCAGGCTCTTGCAGACATAACAATAATTACAGGCGTCTTATTGCTTGGATGGAGAACAGCAAAATAAAGTACCATATTTATTCTGTGCAAGAAAGCTGGCTTGGAGAGGCTAAAATCTGATTGTTCACTCATGCATTTCTAGAGAAAATTATTTACACTTTAGATGAAGCTCTGAAAGGTTTTTAAAAGTTGTTGCAATCTGTCTTCTCTCCATTAGCTAAACCTTTTGATTTGACTGTGCAATATTTTACATAATAAACAAGGAAACATTTATTATATCCTTTTGGTTTAATGGATGTTTTATTCATTTATTTAATTGCTTCTTCTAGAACTCAAGACAGGGTACATAGCATTGACTCCCCAATTTTTCCCCACAGCAAACACTCTGTGAGGTAGATTGGACTGAAAGGAAATAATATCACCTAATGCTCTTCTACATCTGTAGGTAGATTTGAATCTGGGTGTCCGATTCTAATTCAACACCTAAACTATAATGACCCTGGCTTTCTTTTGTTGCCATTTTCCCAAGACACTTTGGGATTTCCTTGATGCTTTCAGTGATGGAGATTTTAAAAGTAGTTCTGATAAGGGAATTAAGTGTAAATCACATGCCTAACAGAGGCTGCAGACCAGCACAGAAGATGGTGAGCAATGGCTATTTCTGCTAACATTACTAATCTTCTTGCTATACGCTGCTTGAGGAAGTTGTCAGTATCTGCCTCATGGCAGAGCTGACCAGAGAATTGCTGCCTTCTCATTTCCAGCCTGTTCCATTCCTGCTGGCTACAGCAAAAATCCATGGCTAGATGTGCATTTTGTACCAAGGAGAAATTGCGGGAAATGATGTTCTCTGGAACTACTTATAGAAATTATACTTTGCCCTTATGTATTTCAACTGGTTGTTTCATCTACAAAATGAGTACTTTTCTTAGCTCCTCCAAATACGAAGCTTTTGTTAGCTCCTTCCGCCTATTCCTTTTAAATATGATATTTTGACAATGCTAATGCTTATCTGTAAGGTTTCCATCTTTGAGGAAGATGTCTGTATGTATAAGACAGAGGATACACAGGTTTGAGAAGTATCCTGGAGTTTTGCACACATACAGATAACTTTAGAAATCGAACTAAGGGGTATATACTCCCCATACCTGTGGACAGCCCTATAAAATATTATTAGAGTATTAAAGGACAAAATGGAATGCCATATATGTTTAATTTTGATTTGTGTTTAAAAATAGCATTTTTAAGTTCTTTCTCTCTCTCTTTGTGTCTCTCTCTATCTTTCTCTTTCTGTCTCTCTTCTTTTTCTCTTCTGTCTCCTTCCTTCCTTCCTTCCTTCCTTCCTTCCTTCCTTCCTTCCTTCCTTCCTTCCTTCCTTCCTTCCTTCCTTCCTTCCTTCCTTCCTTCCTTCCTTCCTTTCTTTCTTTCTCCACTTCAAAACTCTACAGGCAGATGACAAGTTAAAATGATAAATGCAATGGTAAAATAATTTTAGACACATATATTCACAAACACTTATGCTGAACTCTATTGAATGGGTCATTGCAGTGAGACCCATTTATTATAATTACTGTAATTATAATTCTGCTGGATACTTTCCCAAGGAGAATAACAGAGACACAAGGAAAATGGGACTTTCCACCTCTGTGTTTGCTTCATCGCCTGCTGCAGCCCAATTCTAATGGAGCAGATGCTGTGAGTGCAGAAAAGGGCTTCCTAAAACAAATTTGCTATTGGTAGGTGCGATTGGGAAAAGATACTGATAAAGGGTGGTTAGTAAAATTAGATGTTTTGTAGTAAATCTTATTAGCAAAGTGAAATGGCAGAGTCGTTCAGATGAGGATGTAACTGTAGGTCTATGACAATTTGCCATAGCTAACTCACCAGACCAACTCACCAACAGTCAACTTGTCATGGCCAACTTGCTATGGCCAAGTCGCTGCTGGAAAACTCTTCATGGCCAACTCACTGTGGAACAAGAGTTACACTAATATCAAAGAAAGGGTGGCATAGAATTATTAAAGGAAGGATGCAAAAAGAGGGGCAAAATGAACCGAGAATGACAAAAATTAAAAAAAAAATTTACATTATTTTAAAGAAATTAAATTGTTGAATAGTCCTGCAGCATGGAGATTTGGCCATGGCAAGTTGTTTCACAGTGAGTTGGCCATAGTGAGTTGTCTCATTCTGGTTACTATCATACAAGTTGTAGAAACAATAGTACATTATTATACTGGAAGTGCAAATATATTAAAAATATTTGGGGATTGTATTGAGTTTATATAATTTTAATTGTTGTTAGGGTTTATTTTTAAATTTTAATAGTGACCGAAATGTACCTTAGTGGGTACATTTCATAAACATAAACTGGTTATTTTTTTGGCAAGGTAGATATTTTCTTTCCAAATGAAAGAACTTCTCAATGGAAGGGACTACTGGATTTTATTCATTATCACTGGTAGTCTGGAAAAATATTTTTGCTGGTTTAGGACAATACCAGTTTAGAAAATAAAGATCAAACCACATGGAGAAAGAAGACAATAGATGGCATGGAAACCTACAGGGAACACCATATGTTGGGCACTCAAAGTCTGTACAACTTATTTCCTAGCTACTTTCAGTAGGTTAATAATAGAAAAGCAAGATCTCAGGGCTCAAGTGCGTATATATACAGATCTCAGCAGCACTGTCTGCTTAGTAATTGAAATAAAATTCAGAGAGCCTTCTTCCCATTATTTCCTAGCAAACATCAGAACCTGAAGCAAGAAATCTGACTTGCTGGTTTAAGAATTTAGTTCTGATGCCACCAAATCTCTGAGGATAATAAGGTCTCATTTTAAAAAAAAACATGTTTTAAGCAATATCTTTGGCAAAGCCACTTTGATTATACTTTCTCAGCAAGATGGGATTCAAACATGATTTGAGAAGATCTGTTCATACCTGCCATAGTAGACAGCTGTTTAATAAAATTATTTTGGGTGTAGTTATAATATATGGACAGCCAGCAGGGGAATTTCCCTAAGGGCAATACATCCCAAAATGGAATTTATTACATACAGTGAAAAGCCTTCTCCTTGCCTAAATTAATTCATGGGTTTTCCACTGAACTCTTCCAATAAAAAGCTATGCACTCAAGTCTACTGAGACAGCAAACCCTGTAAGCAGGGGTTCCTTATGCTCTTCCACCATGGCTGACCTTGAAGAGTTGGCCTGGATTGAAGACCACAAAGAAAGCCCAGGATATAAGCTAGACTGGGTAGTCAAAAATCATTTCAAAAAGGAGGCAAAGGGCTTTCACGTCGTTGTCAAGAAAACCATGTGGACATGTCCACAAAATCATAGGATAGGCGTTGAGCACAAAGAAGATTTTGCATTTTTATTTTAGCAATATTGTAAAGGTTCAGATTTAGAGGAGAGCATACAAATTAATGGGATGAAAAGTCATGATTAATTTAGACCTACAGATTTCAAGGTACCATGAAATCTTGAAAGAAAACCAGTTTGGTCAAGTGATTAAGACACCAATCTAGAAACCAGGAAACTGAGTTCTAATCCTGCCTTAGACATGAAAGTCGGCTAAAAGACATTGGGCCAGGCACTGTCTCCCACCCATCCTATCCCACCTTGCATGATTATGGGGGAAAATAGGAGGAGGAGGAAGGAGTATTAGGTATGTTTACCTCCTTGAAATCTTTATAAAAATATTACAGATGGGATTAAAAAGATTCTTAACAAAAATCTATTCTAAGCAAACATGGGTAAGTTGAGATTTAGTCCAATGATCTCAAAGCTTTAGTAGCTTTGATGATAAGAGACACTTGGTCTTCCAAGTTCACACTAATAGTATATTCTGGATAATGTATAGTTTATAATTTATAAGCCGTTTCCTAAAGCACCTATTCTTATGGAATTAACAACATCCAATAATTTATGCTGATAGTTACATATCATTTTAAACCACAGACCTTTAAGTTACTATTTATTAAATAGACTCAGTTTTTCTGATTTTGTGCTACATGCTAAATCATGGTTAATAATAAAAATAGTTTTTGAATGTATGTAACATTCCAAATCAAACTTAAACAAACCACTAAGATGATTAAGAGCTGAGAGACAAAAACATATGAGGAATGGTTGCAAGAATTGGGTATGGCCAGGACTGAGGGGAGGGACATGATAGCAATATTCCAGTATCTGAGGGGCTGCCACAAAGAAGAGGGGATCAACTTATGTTCCGAAGCACCAGAAGGCAAGACAAGAAACAATGGATGGAAATTAATCAAGGAGAGAAGCAACCTGGAACTAAGGAGAAAACTTCCTAACAGTGAGAACAATTAACCAGTGGAACAGCTTGCCTTCAGAAGTTGTTAATTATCCAACTCTGGAGATTTTCAAGAAAAAATTGGACAGCCATTTGTCTGAAATGGTATAGGGTTTCCTGCCTGAACAGGGGGGTTGGACTAGAAGACCTCCAGCTCTATTCAGATTGATTGATTGATACAATAGCAATAGCACTTAGACTTATATACCACTTTATAAGGCTTTACAGCCCTCTCTAAGTGGTTTACAGAGTCAGCATATTGCCCCCAACAATTTGGCTCCTCATTTGACCCACCTCGGAAGGATGGAAGGCTGAGTCAACCTTGAGCCTGGTGGGATTTGAACTGCCAAACTATAGGCAGCTGGCTGCAGAAGTAGCTTGCAGTACTGCACTCTAACCACTGCACCACAGAGGCTCCTCAATGCTAAGCATGAACCTGGCTACTATAATCCAAGTGGGACTTGTCTCTTTCTAGCAAGCTCTATTACCCCATTTTAAAATTATCTCTTTGTATTCTGCTTTTCTCTTGTAGATTCAGGACAGATTTTTTTTATCTCTGTGTTTTAAATATTTTCAAAAGTGCTTTCATCCCCTTTAGAACTTGCACATGTCAAGTATACATTTGATAAGCCTCTGCTCTTCCCTTTTTCATCCAATAAGGCTTAACCTTGGACAAATTCTCACGAGTCTCACTTAATCATCTCGCCTTAGTGACATTTATCCCCTAATTCAGAGCAGTAAGTTTTGAGCCACACTTCTTCTCCCTTTCCAATCAAGCTCCCTTTCATACCTGTTCATGAGACTGTCATGCTGGATTTCCATCAAAGGCAGAGATGATGTGTATATGTGCGTTTTATTTTAGGGCTTTCAATATAGTCTTGACACTTGGACAATCTCCTGGACAAGTCCCTGCAGTTTTCTTAGCAACATTTTTCAGAAGTGGCTTGCCAGATGCTTCTTCCTGAGACTGAGATTGAGTGACCCAAAGTCCGTCGTTGGTTTCATGACTAGGGAAATCTAGAACTCACAGTCTCCTGCTTTCTAGTCTGGTGCTTTAACATCATACCATGTAGGGTTGGACTATTTGCAAATAAAAAAATAAAAGTTTGCTTTGTAAGGCAGTTAGGTCCCAGTGGCACACTCTTCTTTCAAGGCGACTGACCAGTTGAATCATATGGCATTACTAACCATAGAGAAAGGTCCTTCACCCCACTTGGTCAAGAAGGGTCCACACACAGGTTCTGCTTTCACATAGCTCAGCACATCCATCCTGAAGCCTTTACCTCTTGGAATGATCTATTCTGTAGTGTTTAAAATGGTTGACTTAAATGACAAGAACCAGGTATTTATTCGCTCTTCAAATAGTTCTAATTTGGGCCCCGTTTCTTAAGAATTGCCATGTATGGCACGTACAGGGTCATCCTCAGCCTATGACCACAATCAAGCCCAAAATTTCTATTGCTAAGCAAGTTGAGTTTTTCCCCATGACATTTCTTTTTGCCACAGTTGTTAAATGAATCACTGCAGTTGTTAAGTGAGCCTGGCTTCACAGAAAGGCAATCACATGATCCCAGAATACTGCAACTGTCATAAATATGAGTCAGTTGCCAAGCATACAAATTTTGATCATGTGACCATGGGGATATTGCAATAGTTGTGTGAAAAATGGTCATGTCACTTTTTCCAATGCCTTATAACTTCAAACAATCACTAAACCAATGATTGTGCATCAATGTTTACTGATAATTTAATTTGTTGATGGAGTAGAAAATAATGCCATGGTTTCCCAAATCCTCCAATGTAGAACTGACAATGAGTCCATTCCATCTTCACTCCTCCCATTTTTTTTTATAATGATAAACCGGTTTCAAGGTGGGGTGATGGTGGTTTGTTTTGATATCGTTTGCCAAAACTAGGCAAAGTTTCACGTAAACATCCAAAAGCTTCCTGTCCCATTAAGACTCTGGGAAGAAAAGTCTGATTTTTAGTGAAAATATTTAAAAGCATTTGATCTCAGGCAATGGAGGAGGTGGTGGGTCATTGCTGATGTGGCATTTGTGCTGGGTGGATTGGAGCTGCTGTGTGAATCTACGTACAACTGAAGGAAGAAGATCTGCTGAGAAGCTAACTGGAATAAACAGGATCAGAGAGAGAGATTTGCAGAGCAGACTGCCTAGTATAAAAGGACTGCTGTGTTTGGAAAGGAAAGTGCAGACATCAGCAAGGAAATCTTAAATTGCTGGGTTTCCAAGTAGCTTAGGAAAGAGGTTTTTTTTCCTCTTTTCCCACCTTTGCGATAGGGGAAAAAGTAAGTCCGAGACGTGGAAGTTCTGGTGTCTAATGGAGTAGGCATATCAAAGTTGTGACAAGAAGCACCTGTGAAAATCAGAGTGTGGGGGCGAGACAGTTAAGAAGTTGTAAAAAGCTCCATATAGAAATGTCTGCATGATTTGTTAAGCTAAGGCCAGTGTATCTATTAGAATAAGCACATTATTTACTTGAAAAGAAATGTAGCAGTCTACATGTACCTGGCAAATCCCTGTCTGCTTTCTGTCGCTATACTTGCCTCGTGGATCAGCATTGCCTCTAGAATTTGAAACACAGCCTGTAGGGCTGGAAGGGACCACAGAGGTCTTCTACTCCAGCCCCTGTTGAAGGCAGGAGCCTTATACATCCCAAGTCAAATGATTGTCCAGTCCTTTAAAAAAAAAAAAACTCCAATGTTGGAGCATCCACAGCCTCAGGAGGCAAGCTATTCTATTGTTTTGACAGAAAATGTCTCCTTACTTCGAGGTTGGATCTCTCTTTAACAAGCTTCCACTCATTAATTTTTGTCCTGCCCTCTGGTGCCTTATAAAATAATCCCCTCTCCTTTATCACAACCCCTCAAGTATTGGAAGACAGTTATCATGTCCCTCCTACGCATTGGTGGGATTCAATTTTTTTTTACTACCGGTTCTGTGGGTGTGGCTTGGTGGGCGTGGCAGAGGAAGGATATTATAAAATCTCCAATCAGGAGTGGTATTTGCCAGTTCTCTGAACTACTCAAAATTTCAGCTACCGGTTCTCCAGAACAGGTCAGAACCTGCTGAATACCACCTCTGGTCCTACTTCTTCTCTTAGATAGGCTAGCTCCCCCAACTGTTTGTCATATGATTTACCCTCCTTTAGCATTTTTGTTGCTTTTCTCTGAATGCTTTCCAGAAGGGGTGGGATTCAAATTTTTAAACAACTTGTTCTGTGGGCGTGGCTTAGTTGGTGGGCATGGCTTGGTGGTCATGTGACTGGCTAGGAGTAGCCAACTCAATATCACTCACATCAAGGCATGCATCTCCTCGCCTGGCCTCCCAAGACTGTGGGGATGCTGCAACAGTTGTAAGTGTGAAAAACAGTCACAAGTTACTTTTTTCAGTGCCATTGTAACTTTGAATGGTCACTCCACACAAGCAAAGTACCAGCAAAGGAGGAGAAAAAAACCCCAGAGAAGTTCCTGAGACAGGAAGTCTAGTCCTGCCAAGAATGTAATAAGGGTTAATGAGAGGCAGTTTCTGTAGGCAACACCAGAATGTTTCTTTTCTGCCTTCCTTACAGGAATAGGCTAGTCATTTCTTCTAACAACTGGTTCTCCGAACTGCTTAGAATAATAACAACCAGTTCTAGCCTATAGATGCGAACTGGTAGAATCCCATCCCTGCTTTCCAGGGTCCCAACATTTTTTTAAAATTATTATCATAGTGACCAAAACTGGATGGAATATTCCAAGTTGTAGTGTCATCAATGCTGTGTAAAGTGGTACCATCTCTTGTCATTGTCTTGACCCTACCCTTCTATTGATGCAGCCTAAGACTACACTGGCTTTTTTGGCAGCTGCAGCACATTTCTGGCTCATACTTAAATGGTGATCCACTAGGATTTCTCTCACAATTATCATCCTTGAGCCAGGTACCACCTAATTCTATTCCCATGCATTTGACTTTTCACTCACTCACTCACTCACTCACTCACTCATTCATTCATTCATTCATTCATTCATTCATTCATTCATTCATTCATTCACATTCAAGACTTTACTTTTCTCACCACTGGATTGCATACCATCTTTCAAAAGACTCCAAAAACCAGCCCTGGCACTAAGTCAGGGCAAGGTGGGTGATGTGCCTGCCTTGACGTGCCTGCCTTGGGCATGTTAAAGGGTAAAGGCTGGTTAAAGGGACTGAAGTTGCCTCTGGCCTCATGTAGTTTACTGTGTTTTAATGCCCTTTGGGCTTATGGCACCTTGAGTCACCTGTTGAGTGGACAATTACATTGTTTTAATAAATAACACATCTGTAAACCAACAAAAAAATTAAACTGAAAATAGATTTTGCTATCTCCATTGCCAATCCCAACGAACTCTTTACTACTTGCAGCCAGAGGATGGGGTCTTACTTGCCATGTACTGAGAGCTGCCTTCCATTTATTCTCCACATCACATGCTAGTGGGAAACATCTGCAATGTTTTTGGCAGATGGCTCTAGAGCCAAAGATTTAGTTATCTGTCAGCACTTACCCCTTTCATATCCCCAGCTAATCTCCCACTTGGAGATCTGGATCAGAGCAAAAGGTTGATAGGCATATGTGTCCATGTTATGAAGCGGGGTCTGCATGAGAGCCAGTTCTCTCCTTCTGCGGAGTTTCTCACTGTGGTTCAAGCAGTTTTTGAACAAGGGGAAGAGGAAAAATGCTAAATGGGTTTCTGAAACAGCCTGAACTACAGACGATGGCTGCAATTGGGGGAGGGATGGACAGTTTAGAACCCAGAGTCATCTTATAGGGGAGATCAGAGCATAAAAAATTAACTATAAATAAAATAACAGTGTCATAAAAAGTACAGAAAACCAGAGGTGAGGTATAGATCAAATAAAGGCTGAAGCAGACTAAATCAGATTGCTCCATTAGAATAGCAATATATAAAAAAATCAGCTGCTTCTCCCACCAAAAATGAGAAGCTTTCAGTCTGTTAGGCTGCACCAGTGGGACAAAGAAGCATGCAACTAGAATCTTGTTTCTGCTATATGTATGGTTTTTGCACTATACTCTGCAGTTCCTGGATTTCTTCATTAGTAGCTTTTCTAATGCTTGTAATAAAATGGACTTACAAAAAGTAGTGGCCATTAATTTGCTGCCTGTGAGACTTCTAGTATCTGTTGGGGAACAGTTTGTTCTCATCTCTCTCCCACTTCCTCTGGCTAAGTTACCCAGCTGCCAGTTTGGCTTATCCAGATCTCTGAACTTGGGATCACCTCTGAGACCTGGCAGATACTGTAGAGGGCAAGAGTTTTGTTTGAAAGAACTGAACTTTCCCATTGCCCAAAGCAGAATGACACTGGAGCATAATGTCTTTTCCTGCTTCTGGTTTCAGATACTGACTCACAGTTGCTATGGTATTTCATATACTGTATTACTCAAGGTCAAGGAGATAACAAAAAAGATGCAAACCCCAAAAAAGTGTCAGACACTTGCCTGAATGATTTGCTTTTAAATAAGAATATGCAGAGGAATAGTCCAACAGTCGTCCACCTTTCAAGAGACAGGTCAGGGTTGGTGCCAGGCCAGAGGTCAGAGGTCATCAAGGCTTCTTACATAAACAGGATTCACAGGAATATCACACAAGAGCTGGAGATCAGACAGTTTCTAGCAAAGGGAACATGTGTGAAAGATGCCTCTTCAATCAGGTTTTATCCAGCTGTCACTATTAAAGTTATTTACTCACTTGCTTGGTAAAAAGCCTCATGGAACATCTCTTCTTTCACTTGCTGGGAGAGGAGGCTGATGGGTCTTATGCCATCTTCCTCTAACGGTTCCAACTGTCTAGGTAATGCCTGTTCTTGATATGCCTCATGTGATTCTTGGTTTGTTTTCTTCTGACGGTGACATCCACAGGTTCAGCTGGAGCATTTGGAATCAGATTCGGTGTCTGAGTCCTGGGCCATAATAATGTCCAGGAAGCAGACTTTAGGGAATATCTATAGCGGTATAAAGTGGCCAGTAGGTTTCTCACTTCCAAGAGATCACCTAACAATAACATTAATAGTCAGGGAAGCTCATCAGATTGTAACCATGGTAAAATTCCTATAGCTTATTAACTAATTAGGGCAATGAAGAACTCTAATTCAAGCTGCTTTAGATGAGCCTTTAGATGAAGGTAATATTATGGAGACACTTCAGAAGGTCTGTTCGATGGTTAGGTGCAAAAGGAGAAAGGCTTTTGGTGGTCATACAAAACT
Source organism: Bungarus multicinctus (assembly GCA_023653725.1). Classification (NCBI taxonomy): domain Eukaryota; kingdom Metazoa; phylum Chordata; class Lepidosauria; order Squamata; family Elapidae; genus Bungarus; species Bungarus multicinctus. The sequence goes on along the minus strand of CM042834.1, from coordinate 115,984,082 downwards.
CTCTTGAAAGCCCCAGTTTGGTTTACATCACAATGGAGGCATCCCTTCTTTTCTAGATCCACAAAATCAGCCCAAGCAGCTAAGATTTAAAATTTGGTTGAAATTGATACATAACCCTATTCTATGCCTATTTTGTACACAGTTTGCTTGCCACAGAGAAAATATTCAGGGAAACTGAGGTTTAAGAGCATTCATATTCTACCCACCTCCCATTAATAACTAAGCTACGTAGAAGTAACTTCTCTGCTCACATAAAATAGATTAAAAACTGCTCTGAAAACATTATGTTCTGTTCTAATGGCAAAGCGAACTCTCTTCTTGAATGGTGTGCTGAAATGAATTGTGGTCTGTTTATCACCAGTGGGATGTGCAAAAGACTTCCATCTCTTTATCGATTCTTTGCCTTTGGGAAGAAGAATGGAGAGGGTGAAGGAGGCAAGGCAGGAGAAAGAGAGAGAGGATGCCTTGGACACAGCATAATAATCTGATTAGCATTTGATTCAGAAACTATCTGCTTGCAAATTATGATGTTATCGATTGGTGAATGCTTCACATTAGAGAAAAGTCTTTTAGAAAGTGTGTATGTGGGAAGGGGTTTTATTGAATGGTTCAGCAAATCTCAATATGGAGAGCCCCAGAATCCTTTGGCTTGGGTGAATTCTAGTGAAAGAGAAGTATCTGAAGACTTAGGCAAAAATAAAATAAAATAAAATGGAGAGACAATACTGTTCTTCTGGTTTCTGATGCTTACTTTTTGTATAATTCAGGACAGTAAGCTGCAATGATCAGCAGGTTGTCACAGGTCTGAAATAATTTCCAGTGTAGCAGATTTTCAGCACTTATACTCCCATCTTAACCACTAACTCATTATTGTATTGCAGTTCTCCTCTTTCACCTTTGCTTGGGGTTCATCCATTATCACCTGCTTCTTGGCACCTGGTGACATGGTATTTTTTCAGGACCAAGGAAGAACACGGAGAGAAGAAATAATTGGACTGATGTATAAAATGAATAAAAAGGCCGGCAATAGTAGACAGTCACAACTTGACTCAAAAGTTCTATGATTCTGATTATCTGTTCATTTATATAATTATATCTATACAATTAATTTGATAGCATAATTCGTAAACTGTGACTTGGAATGGTTTACATAAGATTAAAACTCCCCAGAAAACAACTCTCTCCAAAACATACACAACAGAATATATAGAACAGAGGTCAACCACAATAATAATCTCAACCATTGTAAAACAACCTGGTTCAATGCCTTGAGGAGTAGCCAGTAGGCCAGTAAGGCGAGGGTCAAACGTATCCTGAGGGGATGTTTTTTTCCATAGGATTGGGACTACAACAGAGAAGGCACACCTCCTGTGTCCCACTAAATGAAATTGTTTCTCCTTCAAGCAGGAGGTACTTTGGTACTTTACCATCAAACTGTCATCCATCAATTTTATGTAAATACAGAAATAAATCGGAATGGAGAAATATAATAGCTTTAAGGAACCCTGTGGGGGCGGAGCTGCCTGCCCATCCTATTGCCTCTCCCAATCAAGCCCAGAAGAATCTTAAAGTCAACCTACATACAGAAAGGAATGCAGGGATCATTCTGCAAGAAAAGTACTGCTTGTCCCAAAGGTGCTTTTTTTCAAGAGGCAACTGGACTTTCTGGTTTTTCTTTGAAGATGTTTCGCTTCTCAACCAAGAAGCTTCTTCAGCTCCGATGAAGACTTGGATGAGAAGCAAAACGTCTTCAAAGAAAAACCAGAAAGTCCAGTTGCCTCTTGAAAAAAAGCACCTTTGGGACAAGCCTGACCTGGATGACTGAGAATCTCCCTAGACAAAAGTGCTGCTTGTGATTCCATTTCTAAAACTTTACTACGCTCACTTATAACAGAAGGAGGTGTAGGCGGATAAGTAGAAAAAGGAGTCTTGTGATCACTGACAGACTTCCGCAGGTGGAAGTATGCCGGTGCTATACAGCACCATGATTTGTGGATGATTTTCCTGCTGGCTGGGGACCTGCTGTAGAGGAAATTCAGCTGCAGTGAGTAAGGAAAATGATCTTGCTAGAGATTTGAAGCTGCCAGTGCCCTGGCAAAAAAGGAATGAAGCAAGATTCTGGTAATGTAGCCATCTCAATAAAAGCAGTCCCAGCCATCCTGTGGAGTTGCTTGCATGGTCTGGTCTACCCAGAGGAGCTGACTGACACTACCATCATGCATTGCCCACCTAATTAAGGGCAGCATTATTCAACAAGGCATAACAAAGGCAGTAGAAAGAAAGGCAAAGGAGGCGGCGGATTTCATGGGGATCGTTTTCTGACATCTCAGGAATGAATGGATAGCGTTTTAAGGAAATGCTTATAATTTCTGTTAAGAAAAAAGCAGCAACATGTTAACATACCGTCATTGCACCTTGCAAAAGGCTATGAGATGCATAAGGAATTTTCATTGCTAGGGAGCTTCTTAGCTTAGTAAGTGTTCAGATTTTTGGGGGGCACATAGGACACAATGTGTAGGGAAAATATAGAGGGGGAGAAACACAATGTATTTATTTTTGCATGGAGGGGGATAGAGAGATTTTTCTTGCTGCAGGTCTGCCATTGTTCAGAGTTAGCTCTACAAAAATATATTTCTAGGCACAATTGTTGTGATTCGCTAGCAGCCCATGCAGACGGCAGCAGAATCGGACAGTGGGGAAGAACGGGGACCAGTCCGGGAGTCTGGAGAGGCCTTAGATGAGAGTCCTGTGTCCAATGCAGAGATGGGACCAGGACCATCTGGGAGTGGGGTGCTGCCTCTGGAGCCTCCAGAGTCTGGCAGCAGCGAGGCAGAGGAACAATGGGAGCCTGTTCCCAGTGGCATGTGTGTGCAGAGCACACTGAAAAGCAAGAGCAGTTGAGACAAAAGGGGCAACTTGGGAGTAAGGCTTGGAGGTGATTGCTCCTCCCATAAGGTATAAAAGACATGCAAAGGTAAAGAAACCTTTGCAGGAAGCAAAGTCGTTCGTTCTGTTCAGATTAATCCCTGAAGCTCTGTGTGGACTTTGTACTTTGGCTGGTTTTTTATAGTTCGTTTGGCACTTTAGTTGTTGGCAGCAATTCAAAGGAGAGGAAGGTGGGTGCGTATCTTGAAGGGATTGTGTCAGACTCATTACAGGCTGGGAATGAACATAGTTCCCAGCGTTGAAATAAAACAAGAGTTGTTTTAGCTAAGCATGTGATTAATTACGGTCTCAGGAAGCCTTGGTCAGAACAACAATTGCCATCAACTTGCTACACAGTGCTACAAAATGATCTCTTGGCATGCAGTATCTGCTGCTGCAGAGTCATGCTTTTTTCTCTCTTAAGTGCATATATCTCCTGGCTTTCAGAAAAGCTATATTGTGTGGAATCTGGAGGGGAAATTTCCAAAATCAATAGGGGTCTAAAAGCCCACATGCTGGAAAGAATTTACAAGCTCATTGTTTTATCTAGATTTTCTGCAGAGCGTTAATCAATACAGTTGAGTTATACCAAACAATGTGGGAGATTAAAGATTGAAATTATTCAAGAAAAGTGTAAGTGTGTTGCTTTCTCATGTTAGGAGTTTCTCATACTGATAAAAAGGGTTATTACCAGAAGAACGAAGAGTTGCAGAATGGCCTACGTTCACCAAGTCTCATCTGCATCAAAGCAGCATGAGAAGACACACAAGAATGTTGGTGCCTACCTATAGGTTTTTCATACAATACTTTAGAAAACAGAATACTTCTTGAGTTGTAATCTTCACTTTCTAACAAATACAAGTTCCTTCTAAGTAAATGTAACATTAATGTTCCTTCTACTAAACCAGAGCTCTTAGATATTTGATCAGGTGGAAAATCCTGTACAAAATGAATTATGAAGCTTTTGATGTTTTCTCAGTACGTTTGCAGCTTTTCAAGCTGTTTTTGCAATTGTGATATACCACATATTCACTAGAATAGAAAGTGGGTGCAGACTGGATTGAATAATAGAATATTTATCAAAGAATTCAGGGTCAATCACATTAATAATGTGGATATTAGCACACTATTCCTCTTTTGTTCCTTGAATGAAAAAGTGGAAAAAAGTAATTATCGTTCATCAACGTTCCTTTGATACTTGTTGACTTAGTTGCCAAACAGGCATCTCCAAAAATATTAATAACTCTTCCCAAATGACTTCCCCAAATTCCCCCTCCGACCCTCCGCTCAGAGTTGCCCATTCAGAATCCAACCCATCATGGATCTGAGCGATTTTATCCACCAGGAAATTCGAAAAGTCCTCAGCCCGTCCCTGTAAGGGGTCCTCCTGCGCTCCCCCTTTCAGGAGGGAGAGGGTCACTCTAAACAGGGCGGCTGGGTGATTTCCTGCGGATGCAATAAGTGCGGGAAAGTACAAATGCTTTGCCACCCTTATCGCCACTAAATAGGTCTTAATATAAGACCGTGATAGTGTTCGGTTGGATCCGGAGCGAGTAGTCCTCCAAATACTCTCCAGGCGTCTCCAGGCAACATCACCTAAGTCCTAGAAGCCCTAGATGAGGGAAATTGACCCAGAGAATTATCTTGTTGGGGAAGGTGTGTGCAGCAATAAAATGTTGTGTGCAGATTTGGTATGCTATGGTGTGCAATCCTTGGAAACCAAATAATCTTCACATGAATGCAGTAAATATTGCTTCTGAGACATCTTCTATGAAGTTCATACTATAGTCTATGTTTTTTGTTTAACATATTGCCCTCATGTGGTATACTTTGCAATTGTTTACTGATTCCATTAATATAGTATCTGTGTGTCTATATATCTGATCATATTCCAGATCTCCCACATTCATCGGGCAATGGAGGAGCCTCAGTGAGAGAAATAGCATTGTAGGAGTTGGGTTGCCTTATAAGAAGGACTGTGTTGGACTGGGGCACTCACTACAAAATAGATGATGATAGTGCAGGCTTGGTATTAGAAGGGCTTGAGCCACTGTGGGTTAGGCTATAAAGCCCTAGCAGTATACATGGCCCCATTTTTATAGCATTTAATTGCTCTCTGAATGGTGACCTGTTACACAGTGGATCCCATTTGGAGAACTGGGGATTTCTGCTAGTGGCTCTGCCTGCCATAAAGAACAGGGGGTTGGAGTTTGGGCATTGGTGGAGAGTATGGAGAGGGGACGAATCTCACTATTAATTGGGTGTTGAAGTAAACCAGGAGGAGTGAGAAAATGTTGGTGAGTGGGTGATATACCACTTACATAGCAATGCCAGGCTGCTGGTTAATAGGTACACTTGGGTTGTATGAGTGACATTTGAGTGATGTGATGGTAAATTAATCCCAATCAAGGAAGACATGGTGGTAAGCTTTGGGTTTGCCATTTTGGGGGGAAGAGTGAAAATCTGATGATACTTTGCATTTCCAGCCAGGTGGAAGTGTTTAAATCTGCTGCTTGAAATGTATCAGAAATCCAGAGATTGTGCCACTTTCCTTTGTCACTCATTGCAAATGCTCACCTGTCAGGGCCCAACTTTAAACTTCAGAAATCTAGAAGAGAGGAGACTGAAAGAAAGGAATAACAACCACACTTTTTAGGAGGAGTGTCAAAATATATCATTACGCGTCACATATCGGATGCCTCATGCAGTTAAGTTATTTAAGAGGGAAGAAACAGGCAGCAAGTTGTAACACAATGTGACTATGTTGTCTGAGCAGCCCATTCTATTTCTTAATTGCACAATTGCCTGACACACTTCTCTGCCTTTGTGAGTTCTCTATTCATTCTTAATTTGCTTTTCCTTCTTCTCCCTCCTTCCACTAATAGAAACCGCTTTGTTGTTCAACTTAATTTCACTCTTGAATGCATTGAAATGGGCTTATTTTCTATGCAGCCTTTACATAGAAGAATAATGCAATAATAAAATTAATACAATTAAAAGCTATTCCTCGGGAGAGATGAAAATGAAAATGTCATTTTGTTCTTTATAGGTTCAGGGAGAAATGCCAGAGATCTTGAGAAGTAGGTGAGTGTGATGAAGCACCAATCCCTTTGCTCGCTCCCTCCCTCCCTTCTTTCTATCTATCGTAGCAGTCTGTTTTTATTAATTCATTTAAATGAATTTGAGCCCACTTTCAACTAAAACTAGTTTCGAGAGTGGTGAAAAAGATTTTAAAATACAACCATTTACAAAATTACATTACCCCACATCCCCATCGAATAAAAGCAGCAGAAAAACAAAACAGGAAACATGGAATTAACAGAATACAAATCACTCTTGGTGGAACAATGAAATAAGAAGAAACTGTTCGGGTGCTCAATTTATATCCAAGCCACTTCCAATTCTCTCCCACCCCACACACATACCATGACTTGGACCAAAGACTTAAATGCAAGAAGACCAGATAGAAATGTGGACTGGTCTTCCTGAATGCAGGTATCCCACACATGTGTGAACATCGTTTCTCAGTAAGTTCCAAGCAGGATTACTGCTGCTGATAATTCTGAGAGTTGAAGTCCATTTATCTGGAGGTTATTAAGGTTGGGAAAGTCTGCTTTGGACTAATGGTCGAACCTTTATTAGTATATTATAGTGTATAGTTTATTGCGATGCAGAAGAAAATCACAAGAAAACTCACAAGGCAGTAGAAATTGTACAGATAATCCATCTGCCCCTTCAGCTTGTTTCTCAGAACTTGTCTTTTTCTTTCAGGGAAGGAACACCCCCCCCCCACCCCCATTTCCAATTTATTAGAGATAAAAGTATTTTCCAGGTTTGGGTTGTTGAAGTCTTGAACCAAGGAAAGTTCTTATTCCCACTATATAGCTGTGGAGCTTGGTCAGGGATTAAGATGGTATGGGAGAGACAGCTGGAAGAGCTACTTAGATAGAGTCAGTTAGATAAGAGGCAGTTTAGCCCCCAGAAGCAGCATGGCTGTGGCAAATGTCTCAGAAGAGAAGGAACTCTCCTTTGTTTTTTGGGCTGTAAAGGCCACAGGGGAGAAATGTACTTCAGACTTTCAAGATTAATGTCAGTCTTAGAGGGTAGTCCAGAGGGGAAGCCCAGATGGATTAAATCTACTTTATTGTAAGGTTGCATTAGCAGAATCTGAAAACCGAATTTTACCTGGGTTTGTGGTTTGCTGTTGTAACAGAAGCAGGCAAAAGATTATTTTTTTCTTTCATCAGATGGATCTTCTGCAAAATGTAATCACAGCTCTGGTTTCTTGGGTGCTTTGCTGAATTGTATCACCTCTTTTGCTGTACAGAAAATGTTGAAAAATATCCAAATAATTTTATATCTAAATTAAAAAGCCACAAAGACATTTTTCATAACCAATCCATATCACAAAATTGTAGAGATGAAAAAAGAAGAAGAAAATCTTACAATTATATGCAGCCATCCAAAGCACTCTTGGAAATGTATTGCAAAGGATTTTTTAAAAAAACTAATCTATATTCTATTGTGGGCCCACAAAGCAGGACTTTTTCTTGTATTCAGCAATATTGATTGGAAGTAAATGTAATGCGGTAGCAGTAAAATTACTGCAAAAAATAATAAGAAACTTGATATAGACAGGCAAGCTTAAAAGCTTTATCTAGTCCTTTATGAGCTTTTTGACATGGAAGGCCTTTGAATAAAAAAATAAAAATAAAATGTAGATAAACTGCCCCTGAAATTTAACATGTTCTCAAAATAGAAAGATAATAAATATTCACAAACATCCTAAATTTGGGCCTTTTAAAAATTTTGATGTTCTGATTTTTCTTGTAAAAATGATTGATTTTTCTCAGCATACTACATGTATGCTGAGGAACAAGTGCTGTGAAACAAAGAAGAGCTACTTAAACACGGTAATCTTAAGAAAAGGATCATAAGAAAAAGGAAAGGACTGAGGCAGCGGTTTCCAATCTTTCCGGCTTGAAGGACCAGCTTGGGGGGGTGGGGGGAGGAGGGAGAATGGCTTTGAGTGAGTGGCAGGTACCCGTGTGAGCATGCACTACTCCAGCGACAGGCAGCTCATGTAAGTAGAGCTGTGTTGGGTGTGCATGCTTGCACGCCACTTGTACAGCCTGATTCTGAACAGACTATGTCCTGGTTGTAGGCTGTAGCCCAGGGTTGGGGACCCTGGATTAAGGGCAAAAAACAACAGGAAGGAAAGAAGAGGCAATCCCTAGACACAGAGGGTTTAGGAGAAGTCACTACTCTGCCCTCCATAATTGCTGACTGAATGTATAAAGGCAGATAGATAACTCCACAAAGCATCCATACAAAGTCTTCTTATTGGTTCACCAGGCATCCTCAAGATAACTCAGTTATGCTGAGTTTCATCTCAATGTCCAATTCTCTGCATAGCTGCACTTTATGGTGTAAAAAGATGGTAATCTTTTATCCCTTTCATCCCATATCATAGGAGCAGGGGTAGAGATGCTAGCACGAGGCTGGGTTCAGGCAAGAGTGAAGGAACCTTCCCCAACCCACCAACGGTCAATTCAGTGACCAATCAGGATTACAGATGTGGCCACATGACATGGACTACATTTCCCAGGATACTTTAACTTCATTTACCATGATGCATTCCCTTAAGGGGACAGCTCCCAATTCCTAACTAACTATCCCACTTCCCATTAACAACATACTGGCTGAACAGCACAGTCACATTGTTCAGGAATTAAATATTCATATTTGGAAGATATATGAATATCAGATTTAAAATCAGAACTAGCATCTGAATGTGAAACCTCATTTTAGGCTTTATTTTTCATTGTTGGAGAGCCAATCTCATAAGCTGTTTGATACAATGCCATTGTGTGCTAACAATCAGATTATAGCTAGCTGGGACAATATCATTGTCAGGTAACAAGTAGTGTCAAATGCTGAATAGAACTGAGCATAAATACTCTGAATACCAAATAGCGTTGTATGTCCATTTTTAGACAAAACAATATGTCAGCTCTCGAATGCTGGAATCAAATACTTGTAGAGGCCAGATGCTTAATGTATGCCTGACCAGTGCTTGGCCAGGCATAGATTAACCCATGCTAAAATTTTGTAGTTAAGAATTTGGTAGGAAATTGGGAAGGATCATACTGCTATATTCTACCTCTGACATCATTTTCAAGACTAAACAGATTGTGCTTTGTGATATCTTCAGAAATGGGTCTTTTGTCATTGAAAAGAAATGTAGGTATCGGAATTCACGTGTCACAGAAAGATCCTGCTTTGTTCAATGGACAGAATATATAATTGGTATTGAGGGAGGGACTGCTTGCCGAGTGCTGGATGAAGTCAGAGAATATGTGCTTTGTTCTTGGGCAATGAGGATAAGAAGCAAAGGCTGGAAGAAATTATTGTATCTTCCATTGTCCAGACACAAGGCAAAATCCAAGCTGAGGGAAGTGGGGACACATGGCTCTGTTGAAACTAAGGGAGCAGAACAGAAGAATCATTACATGAAATAAAGATATAGGGCATCCTTTGAATGATAAAGCACGCTGTATCTTTCTGTTCTTTGCTTTGAGGGTGCTCCTAGATACATCAAAAAGGCACATGGGAAATGGATGGGAGAGAAATTCAGGAAACTAATTTGGCAACCAAGTCTTGATCATAAGGCCTATAGGAAGGCCAGATGAAGTTCCTAGCTCGTCCAGCAACTTCTGAATGATCAACAGTATGATAAGACAATATGTGATTACAACTGTTTCAGTAACAGATAGTTCCATGCCACCCGAATATGTATGTATGTATGTATGTATGTATGTATGTATGTATGTATGTATGTATGTATGTATGTATATATGTATGTATATGTACATATGCAAACCATCCAATAGTCAAACCATCCAATAGTTAAAGCTGCCAGGGCAGTTTACAATGGAACAGACTAAAAATGCCATGGGAATGAAAGCATATATGGTACAATGTCAAGTACAATGTTAAAGATAAAGACCATGTAAACTAGATGGCAACATAGCAGTCAACTGAAAATTAAAAATTAAAATGCAATAAAAGTTAGTTGAAAAGCCTGGGAAAATAAAAAGATATTCAACCTGGTGCCAGAATAATACTAACATGGGAATCAGTTGAGCCTCTCTGGAATTCGGAATGCTATAAATAAAATCTCTCTTGCAAAGGACCAGCTCATCTCCTTGAGCGAGGGGACTTAGATGAAGGACACATTAGATGGCCTTAAGGTCTAGGTAGATTGCACTCAAGAGAAGTTGACCTTGTCCTAAGGCTTAACTAAATCCTAAGTCTTTATGGACTCTTCTTATATTTAAATCAGTGGTGGAATTCAATTTTTTTTTTATTACCTGTTCTGTGGCCATGGCTTGATGGGCATAGTAGGGAAGGATACTGTAAAATCTCCAGTCAGAGGTGGTATTTTCCAGTTCTTCAAACTACTCAAAATTTCCGCTACCGGTTCTCCAGAACTGGTCAGAACCTGCTGAATACCACCTCTGATATAAATGACTTGATTAAATCCCCCCCTGGCAATTTCCCATATAGGCCTAGCTTCTAGCTCATGCCTGAATTTTAGAAATCAGAAAGTTGATCATCCTATCTGCAAATTTTAGCAGCGTGCATCATCTCTACCCCTTAGTAGATTTTTGATTACTCTTCCTCCCTCACAGCTTTCTTATTACAGACAAAGGGGAATGTTGTGTATGTTTTTCTCAGTTGAAGGTGGCGTATTTAGCTGCTTGCTTTATGTTCTCCAAAAGGAGTGTTAGCAGAAAGGTTTCAATGTTAGTTACATAAAGAATATATGGGAAAAATAGTCCTGACAACCTTCATAGTATGTGGATATACTGGGGACTGCAGTGAATGAATTGGCAGACAATTTCAACATGTCATCAACCATCAATTTCTCAAAATCAACAAGGAATTCCAAGAAAATTCAACCACGATTCCTCATTTTTCCACCACTTGCGTTTGTAAGTGTATACTTAATCCGTATACACTTACAAATGCAAGTGGTGGAGAAATAGGCACAAATAGGTGGACTTATTTTCCAATGAAACTACACTTCTTCTCTATTCAAAAGTTTCATTTTATCCCAGTGACAATTAATGAAAAAATAAAAGTAAGTCATTGTTGTAGTTCAAATCTGAAAGGCAATGATTCACATTACCACATTTCAGGCATGAAATCCTAGATTTGGGTAGCCTGACCTGCATTTGTAATAAAATTGTTGTAACCAGCTCAATTGGAAACCCAGATTTATAATTCCAATATAACATTGCCTAGATTTTACACATTTATATGCAACCTTTCATCTTTGGAGTTCTAGGTGATGTATTTGACTCTGTTCTCTCCATTTTATCCACTCAGCAGTCTAGTGAGGTTGGAATAATTGACCAAGTTCACCCAGTGAATTTCATGACTGACAGAAAAAATGTTATTTATATATTTATTTATTTAATTTTTTTATTTGTCAGCGTTATATGACCATCCATCTCACACAAAGTACCTTTGAGTGACATACAGAAAATACCCCCTCAACAATGAAAGCATACTGTGAAGAAGATCACTTAAAACAGTTAAAGTTTGATTTATTTGACATTCTAAATGACTATATCACACAACACTCAGTATAAAAACCACTGGGGACTTTCCTCATTTTGACCTAACGATATCACAAGAATGCCACGTCAACATGTTTCCTTTTCCATGTCTCCATAATGATGCCTCTACCTCATCCTCAGGCTTAAGATTTTGTCTTAGATGTATTGCTGTAAAAAGTACTGCTTTCCTCTTGTTCTGGATGTAGAAAAGTGGGGGACAGATAATTTTTTGCCAGTACAGGTTTCTGCTGATTTGAACATGTGAGGTTTAGCTGTGGGGAAAAGCCTGAGTTGTGAGCTGCAGACATGAACTACTGGGTCACAAAATCTCAACCACTTTAATAACACACTCTTAACCGGATGTCCTCCATAGGCACTATAATTGCAAACATTTTATTTGCTTCTGCTGTAATATATACCTGTATGTCACCCTAGTTGTCATATAGAAATTGTAACTATTTTTTTTAGTTTGGCCACATTTCTAATTTTAGTCAAATCTCTCAACCTGCAGCATAGTTGAATAGACTAGTCTGATCATAGGATAAACCCCTCCCCCTCCACGTAACACAAGAGAAATAGCAATATCTAAATTCAAGTGGCAGAAAAAATCCATCTCCTTGACATTCTGTCAGCGATCTCAATATATCATCTTGGAGTAAAGGGTTAACCAAACAGCTTAGCTAAAATTTAATAGGTGATTTACTTCTATGTTTCAATGACAGAACAGAGACCCCAGTTTCCTTGGGGTTAATTAGTTCACCAATTCAAGAATGTCTGCAATTTATATGCTCTAGAAGATCTGACTGTAAGGACTCGCAAGCAATTCGCAGTAGCAGGTGTTGCTGTCTCCATTTCACAAACTCAAGGGGCTCTTTTGCACAGCTATGGAAGAGCTGCCTAATTTGGGAGACACAATCATCAAATGCTACCACACTGAGCATTATTATACCTTGGGAATGTCAATTTAAAAAACTCATCCATTACATAATTCAGCCTAGTTGCTTTTCTCAGGAAAGTAAATTATGTGTTATTATAATACTGGGAGGAAAAAATTGCTTTGGCTATTGAAAATTGATAATAGGCATGAATATGAATAGCCTTGAAGATATTATGTTAGATTCTTAGGAAGGTTTACCGTGTATCACTTCTTCAGGGTAGTCCAGAAAAGAAAAGAAAATGGCAATAACATTAACTTTACTGTAAGGTTATAGAAACAGAATTTCGCAAGTCTGATATTACAAATCTCCCTCTATCTCTTTCAGCCTGAGAAGCTAGGGAATTTCCTTTCTAAGTCTCTTTCTCTGTCCATTATGCAGCTGTGGGTGATGCCTTCTCTTATCTGATCATTCTCTAGGCAGCATTTCCGCCACCCTTCCCATGACCTAATGTAGGCCATTCCTATATTAGATTTATTCACATCTAATGGAAGACCATAAATTCTGGTTTACAGTTCAAACCACTGTGAAGGTTCAACTTGATTTTTCTAGTTTCATACACTTAATAATCTCAACTTGGAAATGTCAGGGACTTAACATAACATTTCAGCATAAACTGCATATGCCCTGCTCTAAGCTATAGTTTTTCCCGACAAGAGGGTTTTTGCATGTTGGGAAAAATACACTTGCTATTCTCTAGTTGCTCATTATGTTATTTTTTTCTTTGATACCTTCATTCATTGTGTTCATTCTCATCATTCTAGAGAATGGATATTGAAATACTGACAGGCACCTAATGATTAAGTTCAGTGCCTTTAAGAGCAAAGACACTCTACTAATTAATGCCTAGAAATGATTAATGGCAAGTCAAAAGAAACGATGCATGATAGCAGACTTACATTATTATGTCCAGTTTCTTGGGTAGGTAAAAGCCCCTTTTTTGCATGTCATCAAGTAATAAGTTAGAAAGGTTTAATTGAAATGTGTAGTTTCATCCTGGTTGATAAAACTGGGTCACAATTGGAGGCAATAATATCAGAAGAACTTAGTTTAGATCAGAAGTGGGCATCCCTAGGTACTATTTCTGACTATGATGCTATCAGGCCCCAAGAGCAAGATTGGCTGAGTTCTTTATTTTTTCCATAGCTATAGACAGAATCTTGACAGGCCGAGGATTCTACTATCTGTGTCAACCATGTATTCTGAGAACTATTAGGCATACCCACACAAAATATTTGGATTGAGCTGTCTCTTATTCCTCTGGAATGCATCCTGTCCCTCCTGAGAATCCTGCCTACTATATTCAATCACAGATGTTTACCATTTTGCTGGTGCTTACCATATTGAGACAGAGCAAACCAGGAGGTTAGAATATATCTCTTTATGTGAAGGAAGATTGGCCATCTGTACTGATGCCAATAATAGTTAGAAAGTGAACAAGTACAGAAATAGACTACCGTTTGTTAAAATGTTTGGTACAACCATCTGCCAGAGGAGGTTTGTTTTTCCTCAGACTAGCCCTAGTCACACACCACCCTCCCTCTTAATGGCTTCTCCTGTCAGTGATGCAGTCGGTGAGCTCATGTCTATCTTGCTGAAGGAAAAATAACTGTAATTTTTTGAGCATGATCAGGCACTTATGATATCCTCTTGCAAATATTATCCAAAGAGTTCGTGTGAGGGTATGGGTAATGTCAGAGTTCGCATAGTGTATTAATCCATGGTGTCTGTATTTCACATCACACTGTACTATAAACCGTGCACGCAAACCAAAGTTCATGTATCATGGTAAACCAAAGCGACCACCTCATAAATTAGGACAATGCGTGAATTTAGTTCTGATGTGAATTAGGCCACAATGGTTAATCCAGAAAATCCAGGTTTAAAAGAATAACAATACAAGCCAGGCCAATGTGTTTTGAGTAAATACCAAATATAATTTATGCAATATTCCAGTTCATTTTTTATTTACTAGAAACATTCTCTGTTGAGTCTAACTTTGTATCTTTTTAATGCCTGTTTGGGATGCAAATAATAGAACTGTAATCAATGATTTTTTTTCCTACATGTCTTCTCTAGGGAATATTTCCTAGCTGCTGCCCCTCCCACCTATTTCTAGCCTTTTTATTTTTAAAGCTGAAATTGGGTTTTCTTCTATGTACTTTAAGCCCATAATCCTTCTATTGGATTATGCCGTGTGAAGATATAAACGCTACAAGATTTTCAAAGGCAATTAAATGTATAGCAAAATTTTGATGGAAGACGCTCCAGCTGAGCCCGCTGCAATTGTGGGAATCAAAATGAGGGTTTCTATGAAAGAAACCTCCTTTTATTTGGCAGGAGCTAAAGTGAAAAAGAAGAAAAGGTTTTCTAAAAAGAATTAAATTAATTAGCAGGAGTGGTTTGGATGCTAAATTAATATGGTAATGTCTATAAAATGCCAAAATGTATCATTTGGCACCTATTTCCTCTTTGAATCTGACTCTGAATTAAATTCAGGTCTGGACTGAAAAATTCTGGGTGACTGCTAGATGGGAGTGAAGAGAGGGAGCTTTATGTCTGTTGCCATCTAGTTGTAGCCTGGAGTTTTGCAGCCCAACTTAGGTTGTCCTATACAGGTAGTCCTCAACTTACGACCATAACTGAGCCCTAAATTTATGTTGTTGTGGGAAATTTGTTAAATATGTTTTGCCCCATTTTACAACTTTTTTACCACATTTGTTAAGTGAATCACTGCAGTTGTTAAATTAGTAATAGGGTTGTTAAGTGAATCTGGTTTCCCCATTGACTTTGCTTGTCAGAAGATTGCAAAGGGCGATCACATGACTCTGGAGTACTGCCGCCGTCATAAATGTGAGTCAGTTATCAAGCATCTGAATGTAAATCATGTGTCCATGGGGATGCTACAATGCTTGTAAGTGTGAAAAACAGTCATAAGTCACTTTTTTCAGTGTAGCTTTGAACGGTCACTAAACGAACTTGTCATGCCCCTGGTGGAGACTGACTCTGAGGGAGAGGAGGAACAGCCGACAGGGAGTGGAAGTGTGGCTCTGGAAGTTGTGGAGGAGGCTGGGGAAGGGCAGACACCAGTTGAGCAGCCAAAGGAGGACCCAGGCCCATCCCCTATCCATCCTACGGCACGCAGGGAGGAGAGGGCCTTGATCCTCTTCATGGGTTGCCGCTGTGACAATTGAATAAGAGTATGGATCTGCGTACTGGAGAAAGCTGGAAACAAAGTGTGTAAATATCTCTAGTCTATAATTCCTCTGAGTTTGGCGTCCTTCCCAGTGTGTGTTATCTGTGGACATCCTCCAGCCCTTATCTTGCCTAGTTTCTGTTGCTTTTTTCCTTTTTCGTGTAACTGTTTGTGTGGGAGTTTTTTTTGTCTTCCGTCAAAGATATTCGGAGCTTGGAAGCAAACTGAAGGAATAAAAGGGGCTTCATCTGTTTTCTGTGAATGTGTTTATTTTGTATTCCATCCTGGGTCATCACAGAACTGTTGTAAGTCGAGGACTTACCTGTAAAGCTCTAACTTAGCAACATTGACAAAACATTGAGCAAATTATCTCCCATTCACACTCTCAATCATTCAGCTGTTAATACCTAAAACCCTTCTTAGGCAGGGGACAGGGAGAAAGGGCTGTGGAAGTCCTCTTACTGTGCTCTTTTCAATGAATCTTGGTGGAGTGGATGATAGAACAGTTGGACTTTTCTTCCCTCCAACCCTTTTTTTAAAATAGAAATGTAGGAATATGTTAGCATGACAGATCATATCTGTCATGCTAACATATTCCTGTCATCAAAGTCTGATACTTGTCTATCAGATCAAGGTTTCTTTTCCATAACTCTTACAGTCCATGGGTAATATAAGAATTTGTAGGATTTGCAGGAAAGCTTGTTAAGAATTGTCTGTTCCTTCATAATTTTGCTTCATACCTTGATCAAATTTTGCACATGCATTCTTACAAGAGCCGTGGTGGTGCAGTGGTTAGAGAGTAGGCTACTTCTGCTGACTGCCAGCTGCCTGCAATTTGGCACTTTGAATCTCATCAGGCTCAAGGTTGACTCAGTCTTCCATCCTTCTGAGGTGGGTAAAATGAGGACCTAGATTGTTGGGGGCAATATGCTGATTCTTTAAACTGCTTAGAGAGGGCTATAAAGCACTGTGAAGCGGTATATAAGTCTAAGTACTATTGCTACCCTCATCCGCCCCCCATGGTATAACAGGATTGCAACCTGGGTCAGCTGGCCCTCATTTTCTGAGTCCAGGAAAAAAAATACATAAAGTATTCATTTGCAGCAGTTTCCTTGCTTGGTCCAAACATTCTCCTTGGTTTTGAGTGGAACCATCCTGCTTTGTTCTTTGACGTCTTCCTTTGACACCAGTTCCCACCTACCTTTACTTTCACAACCATTCAAATTCGGCATCAATCCCACCACCCAAAATAAAGAATACTGGGTGTATTCTATGAAGTCCAACTGGGCCAGTATTTAATAATTTGATGTGATGTTTTTCTAGCCCCTTTCCTTAGGCAGTATTCAAATGGGAAATCTCCAGACAGCAACTGTTGGGTTATGATTTTAGCTCAAGATCCTAGCCATGTCAAACACCACTGGTCTTATTCTCTTTCCTGAGTCTCTATGCCAAAATATAAAAGCTTCAGGTCAGCTAGCCTTACTATATTCTATCCATTCAGTCTGTTGAGCTGAACTGATTTTGGTGCATGCTGCCAGGTCTTTCCCACCCATTGCGCATCAGTACAGAAGGCAGAAAAGTGTAATGTTTTTGATCTGTCATGCATTTCCAGCAAATAAAGCAGCTAAAAACACAGAAACATGAAGCTTTAATTGAAAATAATTTCAGCTTCTGCCTTCTTTCACCGTGCTGAAATCAATTGCAAGTGTCAAGATGAAACCATAGAATCTTTTAGGGAGAAAAAATTCCAAGTAAGTTTTATTTAATTCGGACATCATCACATCTTATTTGTAATGTTGCTGGATCGGCTGGCCTTGTAATACATGTTCCTTTGGAGAGCCTGAAATTGTCTGCAATGAAGTGCTTGACAACAATTTGATGAGAAAAAGGTATTCAAGGAGAGGCAGGTGGTGTAGTGGTTAAGGGTTTGGAGTGGCACTGAGAGAACTCAGATTCTAATCCATCCTTAGCTATGAAGCTCACTGGATGATTGTTGCAGGGAAAAAAAATGGGAGGAGAGAGTATTATCTGCACCACTGGGCTCCTGGAAATAAAAGCGAAGATATAAATCTAAGTAACAAATAAATAAAGTTGCAGATTTATGGCTACTAAACTATATGTGCAGATTAGCCATTTTCCTTTTAAATTGGTTATGACAACCTAGACATTAACATTCAGTATATAAATTTACATTGCAAGGCCTTTGATATCTTTATGGGCTGGAGCTGACTGAATCAAAACATATTTGCATGGTTAATAGTCACAGTCAAGATAATGCATACACTATTAGCCTGCAATACTGTACTCTTACCACTGCGCCACAGGAGCCATTGTGGTGCAGTGGTTAGAATGCAATTTGGAGGCTAATTCAGCTCCCTGCCAGGAGTTCAATCCTCACTGGCTCAAGGTTGACTCCATCCTTCCAAGGCAATAAGCTTGACTCTATAAACTGCTTATAGAGGGCTGTAAAGCACTATGAAGTGATATATAAGTGTAAGTGCTATTGTTAAATACTTTTGCTATCACATGATGAGGGGACAGGATAGGGAGGAAGAAAGGCATGTGCTCACATCAACATGAAAATGTATAAAATGAAAATATGTAATGTGCTCACAGGCTCTAGAAACATATTAATTGTGGCAAAATATTAAGCTGATATACTTGACCTGAAATCCTTGATGCACATATCATATTTCGAAATGTTTTCAGTTAAATGCATTTTTTTTTAAAATGAGCATCTAAAAAGCAAATAAGCTTGGAAACGTAACATTTCCAGTATGTGGTTCTGAATGCAACTCAAGTGATTTGCAGACTCCAGACATGGCATCTTCATGTTGCTGCCAGACTGCATACTCCTATTTCTGAAGGATTATTTATATGGGTGCATTCAGATGGGAATTTTGTTTATAGCTGAGTGCTCAGATAACAGCTTCCCTACATGCATATTCAAGTTTGGCCTGTCAAATAAAATAGACTGGATTTGAATTTTAATACAAAAAGTGTTTGTGCAAATCAACTAGAAAACAGCAGATTTTTTTTTTCAGACAAGCAAGAAGAAAGCCTTTTTACAACAGCGTAAATCAACGAGAGGCAGCAGATCTAATTTTACCTTTAGTCAGGGATGTTATTTTGCACAAGACAATTAATGCTGAATCTTTTATTGAAAGTTCCAGATTAAAGCTGCTTTTAAGTAAATAGCACATTTCCTTGGGGCAGTAATAGCAAAGCATGAGCCTAGAGGGAATTGGGGGTTGCTGAAACTACACACTGGAACATGTTTGGGTCCTTGTAGCTATCACACCAGCCAATTCCACTTCCTATCTCAAGGGCAACCTTATACATGCAGCTATTTTTCAGAAAAACACTCAGTGCTCTCTTATTGCATATTGCTTTCTTCTGCTTCTCTATTACACTTTCTGGGAAAATGCAGTAAATCTTCCCTGGAAGAAAGATTTGGAATGGAACATGCATAAACTCACATGTGTTTTTAATTTGTTTTGGGGAAAACTACAGCACCTCTAAGCTCCTGAACCTCTGGTGTAAGCCAATAAAGTCTCCCTTCTCCATGTCCTACAGAGATCATAAAAGTCTCCAGAAACAGTGAAGAGGTAAGATTGCTGATCCAGTTATTTTCTCCATTGCAACTTAGGTTTTTTAAAGAAATAGTTCTAAAGGTTAAGGAACAATGAGAGAGGCTGATGTGTATCAGCTTCAAGGTTAAATAAATTGCACCTTCAGGTAAAAATTGGGGTATGAGTTGAGCCAAGCCCATGAAGAAGGGGGGGGGGGGAGAGAGAGAGAGGGAGGGAGGGGGAGAGAGAGAGGCAGAGGAGAGAGAGAGAGTTAAGGAAGTTACAAGCTCCAAAAGAAAGCCTGCATTTCTGAGCTATATTTTTAACAGGGGTAAGGAAAAGGAAATACATTATTCTTTCTATGGGAAGCAGAGTGAATACAAAGGCAATGGTCATTTTGCTGCTACAGAACTGAGTGCTTCCCACAGGTATTACATATATGGATTGTGGATAATCACTAGATAGCACCAAATAAATAAAATGTATCACTAACTCTTTCTGCTTTCATGATTGTGTGGACCTCTGCAACCCACAGATAGTTTGTGTAGCTGGTTTGAAGATTGCTCTCTCCATTGCTGATCTCTGTTCTGCCTCTATTGCCTCTGTCCTGACTTCTTGATTATGCATCCTATTGATTTTTGTTTTCCTTCTTGGCTTATCTCTGAGTGGGAAAACTTCTGCCAATCCACAAAGGATATGAGGATGGGGAGGGAAGACCTGCCTTACTTTACTGCCTTACTCAGAGATGAGTTCCATGATCTTCCAAGTAAAGGGCCTGATGCAGGAAGCAATTAAACAGTTGAACTTTGGCCAGCTAATTCACACATTATCCAGTTCCTCTCCCATTCTACTTGTGCCAAGCTCTACATAAGAACTGACCCAAGAACTATGCAGCTTTCAGGTGGAGAGTCTATGACAATTTGCCATGGCCAATTCACCACAGCTAATTCACCACAGCTAATTTGCCACAACCAACATGCCATGGTCAACTTGCTGCAGAACAATTCACCATGGCCATCTCGCCACAGGACAACTTGCTGTGGGACAAGAGTTACACTAATTTCTAAGTAATTGTGGAATGGAATCATTAAAGAAAGGATGCAAAAGGAGGGACAGAATGAAATGTAAATGGCAAAAATCAAAATATTTTTAATTTATTTTAAATAATTAAATAGAATTGTTACATTGTCCCTCAGCAAGCTGGCCATGGTAAGTTGGCCATAGTGAGTTGGTAGCAGAAAGTTGGCTGTGGCAAGTTGTCTCATTCTCTTCAGGTGGACATCTTTAATTTCAGGCTAAAAGAACCAGTGTGGGGTAGTGGTTAAGACATCAGGTTAGAAATTAGGAGGCCATAGGTTCTAGACCCATCTTAGGCATGGAGTCAGGTGGGTGACCTTGGGCCATGACTCCCAGACCTAGGAAGACCAAAATACAACTCCCCAAACATTGTCGAGTACACGTACAAACACACATACACACATTTTTAATGTTAGGGGAAAGCACAATCTTGAAAAACTTGAAGAGTTCTTAGAACAACAGATTAAGGCAGACATTTCTTTCTTTTCCTCACAGAATCCCCACATCTGAGCTGGGATGTCTCTTCACATCAAATGAGCTCCTCTTTTGCTGCCCCCTCACACTTCTCACTATCTCTCACAGGTTGACAACTTTTCAGTGAAACGTGAAGCCAGTCCATTCAAAGAAAGCAGTCATGAAGCAGCTTGGGTAAAGAAAGATGGGTGTTAATGATGTGCTTTGTTGGTTACTGCAAAACAGACGTGCTTTGAAATAACCCTACTCATTTGCAAGTTATTTAAATTCATTATTTCAATATCAGTCATTCAACAGGCATGAAAGCTGGCTGGATACCTTTGTCACTTTCTATCTCAGTCCAACCCACCTCAGAGGATTGTTGTGAAGAAAATAGGAGGAGAGAGTGTTATTAGGTATATTCATTGCCTTGAGTGAGTTATACAAATAATAAAGGTAGGAAACAAACAAAGAAATAAGTAAGTTTGTGCCAGAAGGGATGTAGTTAGGGTGGGATGAGACCCTAGCACAGAAAGCAAGATGGGTCTTTCATACCATGTTAACTGAGACCACAAGCATGTATAGAGTGCAATAACAACAACAAAAACTATACCAAGCTCATCAGCTAGCCAAATCAAAGCAGTTGCTATTTTTTTAAATTCGCTGGTTTATCTAACTCAGTCTAATCAGTCACTGGGATCAAGCAATGTTATCCTAGGCCAAGGGTATCAAACTCATGATGTCATGATGGCATCATGTGATGTATTGGGACTTTTTCTCCCTTCACTAAACCGGGCATAGCCAGTCTGTGATGCATCAGGCCCGTGGGCCGGGAGTTTGACAGCCTAGGCCATATGCAGGTGACATTCATGGGAGTGGTATTTGTAAAAAGTTTTTCAATGGTTTTCCTTTCATCTAATTACTTTTGGCATAACCAATTCACTTTCAATCATGGAGACAGAACAGTGGTGGTAGAAGGTACGGGGTATGGCTTCTTAGCTGGAAATGGCCAATCGATGCCAGGCAGAACCCACCTGACTGGACAGTGCCAACTGAATGGACAGTGAAGTGCTTATGATTTTACAGTCCCTATAGCTGCTTCTGCTGCTGCTGGAAATTCTTGGCTTAAGGGATAAATACAATTTTAATTCATGTAGAGTTAAGGAGGATTTGAGCCTGTCTCACTTGCTCACTGGGGATGAATTGAAGGCAATATCAAAAGAAAGAAGTTTTCAGGGCATGTTTATACTGGGATTAGATGTAAGTGGCCAGTGGCCCAAAGATACAGGTAGAAAGAGTCCCTTGTTTGCTGCCTTTACTTTTAGTAGTACTTCTAGTGGTCTAGAGAAAAGTAGATGTAAAGAAGTCACTAGAAGAAATGATGCAAAGAACTGATGCTTCCAGAGCAGCACTTCTGACAAAATTGAACTATTTCCTTAAATGCTTGTTGTTGTTTTTAAAGAATTTGAGCTAGGCTTGATATTGAAGACTATGTTGACTGGGAATTTGGGGAGCTATGATCTTGGCCAATCTAAAGATATCAGCTTGACTTGGTTGTTCTGTACAATATCTATCACATGGTAGCTTGCCTATTGTCTGCAAGCAAGACTCTGAAACAAGACAGCAGCTTAATTGCTGATGCAACCTGCTAAGTAACAAACAAATATATGTGTGTCTATTGATTTTCTAGGCCACTGCATTACTGGTCTCCTCTTGAAGGAGATGATGAATTCCCCTTATTACCCTATCGGAGTTTTATATCTTTCAAATTAAACAGGAAGCACTGTAGTAGTTTAATTAAGATTCTATTTTGTCAGCACAAGGAAAAGAAAATGTGGCTATACAAATATTGCCTCAGGTTGAATGTCTGTTCCTATACATTAACAGCAGACACACAACGATGCTTTTGTAGCTGGTCCCATCACATAGGAAATTGTGTGATGTTCCCATCACACAACGATGCTTTTGTAGATGGTCCCATCACATAGCAGGAAGTGCACATTTTTTCAGAAGAACAACATCTTTTAAGGAAGGGAATCCCAAATCTAGTGATATGAGTATGCCAAACATCTGCTGAGGAAAAACTGAAGGCAGGTGGCAGAACGAAAATGGAATGGAGCATTCTGAAAAAGGGCAGGACTGCCTATCTTTCTTCCACCCTTCATAGGCACGTTTTACAGTGCAAGATTTTATTGCATGTCTAAGAATGATGCTTTATTACAAATACGTTGCTGCACCTTATGTTAGATGAACAGGCAGAAAGGTGAAGAATATGTCAGAGGCAAAGATTGAAATAAAGAATAAAACTGGGTTATATTCTTGTCAACTATCATTGCAAATCAGACAGTCAATAGCAGATTCATTTATGTATTTATTTCAATTTATATGATCGCATGGTGACTCTTGGCAGCTCATAACAATGAAAATAAAATAGATAATGGCAGCCAAGTTTTAAAAACACCCAATTAACATAACTTCGATTAACATAACTGCAATTAATATAACACCTTTGAAGCACAATTAACATAGCCATCCCACAGGCTCTGACAACCTGGGAACACAGCCACGTCTTGAAGACTTTGCAGAGGGATGGTGTCCCACAGAGCAGGTCCATTGACAGATAAAGCTCTCTTCCTGGGTCCTACCAGACGACGTTCCTTAGTTGACAAGTCCTGTAACATGCCTCTTCTACCAGTTCTAATGGGGGAGAGCGCAAGTGGTTTCTTTCAATCATATCCACTCATGGAGAATTCTGGTGGAAAATGCTGGATGTGAGGGCGATCAGGCTGCGATGTCTGTCACCCCATTGATCGCCAGGGTTGATTCAACTGATTTGGCTGACTAGGCGGGTGTCCCCTTCCTCCCTCACTGATCCATGTGCTCCCTCCTGAAGCTGCATAGTTGGTGGAAGTGGACAACCATCCCAGATAGAAGGAGTGTACCAATCTTTGGTCAAGGGTATACGATAACTGCGCTCAAGAGGGAAAATGTTTGCCAAACAAGCTCAAGAGGGAAAATGCTGTATGGTGGTTTGGCTGAATTGCTGGCTGATAAGTTATATCATCTCATTCAACTCTCTCCTTTTATCAAAGCCTTGTCTTATCAAGGTTTTGGAATTCACAAAGCTAGCTTTGCTTTTGGGTTTCATTCACTTTCTCAGCTTTCACCTCCTTTAATGAATGAATCTTAACTGGTCCTGGGAACTGATATGGAAGTTTGATTGTGCTCTCAGCACTCTAAATATGGGCATAAGGTTGATGATTCCAGTACTTATTCATGGATCAAGCCTTCCTTTCGAATTATGTATAACTGGAATGAGTTTTTAGCTTTTAAGATGGGGAGATGGTGGTGGTGACAACATATTTGCAAATGCCCACTTTTCTCTGTCATGTCTCTTTGACCTACCCCTCTCTATGGCATTGTATCACACTGTTCCAACCACTTTAGATGCCTCTTAATAAAACTAAAATAAATAAATTCTTTTAATAAAGAATATTGCCAACAAGCCATATTTCTGACTAGAAAACTAGAGGCCAAGTTTTGCCTATGTGTTCTAATGATTCTTTCTTGGGAGGTAGAGGGGGGTAAATTGACCAGAGAGCTGTTCCATCTCTCCTAGTTTTCTGTGAAATCCATTAGCAGAGGCAGCAAAAGCATGCCACTCAACAATGGTGAATTAATATTCTTTTCCGTGTTGTGTGAAACATTGGTGTCTCAGAAAAGCAAGCGAAAAATTAAAAGTGTGCCTTTTAAATAGTTTTGGAAATACTGAAAGGCACAACAAAAATAAAACACTAACAATCCCTAATCAAGGAAGCGCAGGTGAAACAAAGTGATTCCTTGACTAGGAAAATGCAAAAATACTTTAAACAATTTGTCCGGTAAAAAAAAAAATCCCATTGATGAATATTTTTTTCAGATTTTTTTGCCCTAGATTTTCGGATTGCACGCTTGTATTAAACAATGCTCTGTTCAGAATGCTCTGCTCTGTTCCATTTCAATTTGAAACAGGGGTGATTTGCATAAACCTAATAAGCAGCAGTAACCTACGAATGCTGCTTGACTTCACGTATCCTGGAGTGTAATGGTAAATTCTGAAGCACATGGCAGTTCTTAAGAGTCTCATTCCCTAGGAAGAATCCATGGTTACCCTTGAAAAGATGTATCTTTTGCTTTTCTGTTCTTTGGACTCAAAGGAGCAAACACTTTGGTTTAAATGTTGTCATAAAACAAAGACACAGAGATCAACCCCCTAATAAAACATCACTCTTAGGTTTATGGGGCATAACTGCAATCTTGTGCATAATAACCTAAGAGTAAGCTCCACTGAACAGAGGAGTGCTTACTTCTCTGAATGCAGAAATTCAGCTGGGAAAACATGCCGAGTTTTTTACAAAGTATTCCAGCTAAATCTCTGTGAGATTACTTACATTCATCTCAACAAGGGACTATGGTGCTGACATCATTCTGCTTGTGGAAGCAAAGAGGCCACACAAATTGCTTCCACAAAGCAGATTGCTGCACTTCAAGCCTCTCATTGTCTCTTCCCATATCTTGCTGCTTGCAAAAGCTAAGAGAGGCTTCTCTGCTGTGCTGTGCATGTGCAGAAAACTCTTCCAGTATTTGCAAGGGCTCAGCATGCCGATGAGGGGTATGAAGCAATGAAGCCACTTTGGTTCATTTTTAGAACACTTGGAAACCTTGTTATTTCTTCCTTCATTTGCCAGAGCCTGGAGACTCTGACCATTAGCTTGACATTTTAACAGATGCTACCAAAATCTGTGTTTGGGGAAACAGAATTACATTCCCTTTCCATTCCTTTTCTCCTAAAAATAAAAGTTGAGGTTGACTTTGGATTAAGGCTGACATAGGCACACCTATAGAGTGCCCTTCATAACAGGATGAAATTGATTTGTCATAGAGTTCTTGAAGTTTTTTTGCCCAAGTTCTCAATTTAACCAGCACTTTGAGGATTTCAGTGGTCTTCTATCGAACTATTAATCACATTTAATACTGATTACCTGCTGAGATCAGCCAGAATTTAAATACCATTTGGAAACCTCTTCCTTTCAAAGCCAAACATTAAAAAAAAAACCACAAGCACACTACAGAGAGGGCAAAAGAGGCTTCTCAGAGATAGGAACCCTGTGGCCTTGTACTCTGGTATCCAGCAGCTATAGAACTTGGATTGTGAATAATTTTAGGATTTGTCCTTCAGCAACATCTGAAAGGCCATAGATTCTACACTTCCAGGCTACTAGACATATAATGGGATGTTTTCTATATGTAAGCACTGTTTTCCTAATGAGAGAAACCAGTGACAGTTTATAAACTAGGTCATGGATATGGGCTTTCAGAGATCTAGCTTTCAATTTTATGAATCTTCATCTGATTTTGGCTTTTGACATTCTGGATTATCATGAAAATGGTCATTTATAAATGTATACTTCACAAACCACATAATGTCAGAAAGATACCAGTGTTCCTCATAGTTTCCAATCCTATGGTACAGTAGTAAATTTCAGACATTATTTATTAAGAAACTTCCTTTATCCTGATTTTAAACCCCTGTCATATAGGAACTTGATCTAGGAGTTATGAAAGACTGAATATTTGTATATGTATATGTGTGGTGTATCTCCTCCATTTTGCCTTCCTCTGATCTAAATATGGCTGAAGTAGAGCTTATACTGGAAACAGCTGCCCTGGATCTCCTTTTTGGAATGAGATGAGCAGCTGTGGAACCTGAATTTGGAAGCCTGCAAGGGTCTCAAGCATTTGATTCTTTGAGCAGGTAGTTTATAAATTACTGTATTTCATTCACCAGCCAGCTGTATGGCAATAGTATTTGATACTGCATAGAGACAGTTTGCTCTAGTGGTTAAGGCCTGGAAATAAGGAGAAACTTAACCTGGAAACAAGGAGAAACTTTCTGTCAGTGAGAACAATCAATCAATGGAACAGCTTGCCCTCGGAAGTTGTGGAAGCGCCATCATTTGAAACTTTCAAGAAGAGATTGGACTGCCATTTGTCAGAAATGGTGTAGGGTCTCCCGCTTGGGTGAGGGGTTGGACTAGATGACCTACAAGGTCCCTTCCAACTCTGATTATCTGTTAAGGCATCAGACTAGAAACTGGAAGACTATGAGTTCTAGTCCCACCTTAGCCAGGTGACCTTGGGTCAGTCACACACTTCTAGCCCAATTCACTTTACAGAGTTGTTGTGGGGAAAATAATAATAAGAAGATGGATGTACTCATTACCTTGAATTATCTGTAAAAGTAATAAAGGCAGGATATAAATAAATAGAGAAAAATAGCTTCTGGTTCAGTTCCAGAGGTGGTATTCAGCAGGTTCTGACCAGTTCTGGAGAACCGGTAGTGGAAATTTTGAGTAGTTCAGAGAACCAGTAAATACCACCTCTGACTGCCCCTGCCCCCATCTATTCTCTGCCTCCCGAGTCCCAGATGATCGGCTGGGTATTCTTTTGTTGCCCTGCACAGGAGAATGGAGCTGGAAAGCAGGTTAGTGGGGTGGGGAGGGAATGCCACACCCATCAAGCCACACCATACCCACCAAACCCACAGAACCGGTAGCAAAAATTTTTGAATCCCTGCTCAGTTCCTCAAGTTAAGCCTTTATTGTGCTGCTGTAC
This sequence comes from Bungarus multicinctus, assembly GCA_023653725.1. Classification (NCBI taxonomy): domain Eukaryota; kingdom Metazoa; phylum Chordata; class Lepidosauria; order Squamata; family Elapidae; genus Bungarus; species Bungarus multicinctus. The sequence continues at coordinate 115,956,643 of CM042834.1, read as the reverse complement.
TGTATTGTGCGTTTCAGTGCTATTTGGAGATCAGTTAGCCTGAAGTGGCCCATTTGCAAAACATCCCAATCATAACATTCCAGGCCAGTGCCTTTTAGAGATGAGATTCTTAGTGATTCTGCAATCAACCTGTGTATCTCCACATGCCTATCAAGGATTAAGAAATCATAGTCAGAAGCCCATCACAATTCTGCATTAATGTTGATTTCTTGCCTTCAAGTATGTCTTAGTTGGATAATGTATTGCGCATTAGATCTCCTTAACCTCTTCACTTTGCCACAATACTGCAGATCTGTTTGCATGGGGGCTGCTTTCATTTCATTGTTTTGGTTGCTTATTATAAATTATATGTTAGATACTGCTTCCTTTCTGGAGAGCTCAGAAGACCTGGCTTTTTCCCAGGTATTTGGAGCAGGTGAGTTTTCCTGTTGATGTGGTTTTATGATTGGGAAGTTTTGCTTATCTCAGACACAATTGGTTATTGGTTATAACTGTTGGCTTTAATCTTTCTGTGCTAGTCAGAGACACTGCTGTGAGATTGGTGGCCGTATGAATTATTTAAACAAATAACAGAATAATCCAACAAAGAGGATAATGAGTCCTACCAATAAAGGACCATGACTCTCTTGATGATGGAGAATATTTTTTAAACAAGGGAGGGATGGGGTAGGGATACACTAACTATAAAAAAGGCAAATAAATAAACAAAGTGAAAATCCGTGCTAGGATAATATCTTTTTAGGTGGGCTCAGTATAACAAGAGTGGACACATTTCTGAGCTCTGCAGCTCTTGATCAAGCATGATGGTATCTAAAATAAAAGAAGAAGGGAAGAGAAGACATGACTGATTCTTTATGATCTGAACTATTGGCAAAGCATGGCATAGAATCCAGCAACAGCAATTGGTTGAATTTGGCAAATTTTAGAGTTAAAAAGGAAACTAGCTTTATCTAGGATGGTATCATTGTAGAGATCACGTACAGACATTATATTTGGTCAGGTAAGCACAGAAAGAATTCAGAGAGATTAGTAAAGATGTTTCCCTTCTTTTCTTCCTTTCCTAGGTTTACAAAGATTTAGAATTTTTCCATAGCAGCTTTTCTTCCAGAATATTTCATAAACCAGCCTCCAAAGTTTCAGTCCAGATTGCAGCAGGTTGGCAACATGATCAGGCTGTTTGCTCTCAACCGTGACACCTCCCACCCCCACCCCACAAAACCGGACTGGGTTTTCCCTCTTTTTGACCTTCCCATCCAAGCAAGGAGAGCCATCATAACAGATAACAGATAATCAGAATTAGAAGGGACTTTGTAGGTCAACTAGTCCAACCTCCGCCCAAGCGGGAGACCCTACACTATTTCTGACAAATGGCAGTCCAATCTCTGCTTGAAAGTCTCAAGGGATGAAGCTCCCACAACTTTCGAGGGCAACTTCCTTTGGTTGATTGTTCTCACTGTCAGAAAGTTTCTCCTTATTTTCAGATTAAATCTCTCCTTGTTCAGTTTCCATCCATTATCCTTGTCTGGCGTTTGGGTGAGTGCCTTGGAAAATAGCTTGACCGCTTCCTCTCTGTGGCAGCCCCTCAAATATTGGAACACTGCTATCATGTCTCCCTTGGTCCTTCTCTTCATTAGACTAGACATGCCCAGTGAATCTCCCAGTGTTTGCCTTTTCCTTTTAGGAGCAGTTCCTTCCTTCCTAGTCCTTCTGTTTATCCTTTGCTTTCCCAATGTTTGCACACATTGATGCCTTCACATGTCTTTCCCATATTTTCTCTTTTGACACTAACACGAATCCTTTGTTCTATTCAGTATCCTTGTATTTCTGATGCTACAGTCATCAAAGTAATACAATAGAGAACAGGTTCTTCTTTCATTCCCTCTTCCTCTTCTGGGTGAACAGAAACTGCGCAGAAATAAAGATTTCTATTATTTCATAGAAATAATGTAGTCAGCTTCTAGTTGCAATTTAAGATACTAAAAAAATTGGTTGCCAGATGAAGGCATGTTGCCTTTGGTTGCAAAAACACAAAAGCTCAATGGGAGGGGACACTTCTGGAATGGACTAATGTCCTTACTCAGATTCTGTGAATATCCTTTAGCTCCTAATCTGGTTTGTAGTTCTCAATTTCCCCTTCTGAACTGTAGTTAAACGTTAGCGCCAGGGGTGGGATTCAAATTTTTTAACAACTGGTTCTCTGGGTGTGGCTTAGTTGGTGGGTATGGCTTGGTGGTCATGTGACTGGGTGGACGTGGCTTGGTGGTCATGTGACTGGCTGGGTATGGGCCAACTCAATATCACTCACATTGAGGCATGCATCTCCTCGCCTGGCCTCTCATGACCGTGGGGATGCTGCAACAGTCATAAGTGTGAAAAATGGTCATAAGTCCCTTTTTTTCAGTGCCATTGTAACTTTGAATGGTCACTCCACACAAGCAAAGTACCAGCAAAGGAAGGAAAAAAACTCTAGAGAAGTTCCTGAGACAGGAATTGTAGTCCTGCCAAGAATGTAATAAGAGTTAACGTAGAAGCAGTTTCTGTAAGCAACACCAGAATGTTTCCTTCCTGCCTTCCTTCCAGGATTAGGCCAGTAATTTCTTCTAACAACCGGTTCTCCAACTGCTTAGAATGTTAACAATTGGTTCTAGTGAATAGGTACGAACTGGTAGAATCCCATCCCTGGTTAGCACCCTCCCTTGCAATGTTGCATTTTCTCAGGATGGCACAGCAGTTGTGGGAGGCAGCCCTGGGATCCCACAAATAGATGCAGTTGCTTTGAAGAGTTACAAGCAGCCTTTAAAATCTGTGTCCTTCTTTGCTCCAGAATGCTTTTTCTGAATTATTTTGAAATGCTGCCTAGCTCCCAAATAAAGGCTCCCATTTAAAAAATACCAAGCTCTGGGCTTCATTTATGAACCTTGCTGCTTCTTTTCTTAGAAAAATGGTTTGTCTTCTAAAGATAAGTGTGAAAATCAGCCCCCTTCCAGGAAGACGCTTTGAAGGGAAAGTCCTTTGTTCTGCTTTGCTAAAAGGAAAACTTATTTCTTGCAAAGCACTTTCAATTGTTCTGAAGAATGAAGAATGATTCTCTTCAGGAATTCCTATAACCACAATGCAGATGCAAATATTTTCCACGGCTAGAACACTGGGATTTGCTGATTGCATGGTGAGCAGGGAGCCCCCATCTAAGCTACCCTACCTTTCCCCAATGAAACTCCTGGGAAACCTTGTCCCAGTTTTAAGTTGGGGTTCCTCCTTTCTGTACCCTCTCAGAGAACAATTTCATGCTTAGACATGAAAAAAAAATAGGTTAGTTATTCAGTTATTTTTTTCATGTTGTCTGGGATTACTTTAGAAAATTGAATAGTGGCATCATTTGGATGCATTTTGACCTCTCTCCCATCCCCAGCCTCATTGTTTTCATGAACTGGTAGACTGTAATTCAATCCACAATGATCAATATATACCCTACTAAAAGTTGTAATTGAAATGGGTGGTTGTCATTTGAGAGAACCTGAAGGGGGAAAAATAATGTAATGGTAAATTTTGCCTGCCAAAGGGCCACCACTTGACTTCTAGCATTTCTAGTTAAAGAGATCAAGTAATAGGAAAAAAAGATTATATCCCTGAGGCCCTGAAAACTGCTTCCAGTTAACAGCAGCCAAGAATAGGCAATATGCTCAAAATGTATAAAGTAACTTTCCATGTGCCTAATTTTTCTATGGGGTAGTGGTAATAATCCATGAGGATAATGTGACAGCCAAAATTGACATATATTTTAGGTTTTGTCCAGGGTTTGTTGTCCTAGTGACTGCAGCCAAAGGGAAAGTGGAAATTGCTTCTAGTGAAAAATGGGGGATATATTTTGTTTTTGCTATTGTTCTTTACCAGAGAATAATGTTTCTTGCATAATAGCATTTCCTGCATCTTTTAATCCTGCTGTCCTCAGGTGTGTTAAGATTGCTACTTGCTAAAGTAAGGTTGATAGGAATATATCTCTATCTCTATCCATCCATCCATCTATCCATCCATCCATCCATCCATCCATCCATCTTTATTTTAGGCAGCAAAATACTTTGAGAGCAACTTTTGCCACTTTTTTTTGCAGATCAGCCATTATAGATGATTTGAATAAATTGGTGGATATGAAGTGAGCATTATGTCATCACACTGTGCAGCAAATCGAATTTGTAAAGTCAGTTAAAAAAGAAGAGAATCCTTGACTCAATGGACTTTTAAGCAATCTGTTTTTAATCTTGCTTTCCTCCTTCCTCAATTTTTATAGAAACAAATTAATGTAATTTATTTTCTGGAAGCCAAGAAAATATTTTGAACAACATACAGTATCACACTATATATTGTACTATTTTCCTCATTCTGTTTTCCCATAGGCCTGCTGCTTCAAACAAGTTCTTGATATTGATCAGCAAAGAAAAACTTCTGTCAATATTTCTGTATGTTAAAACAGTGTTAGAAAATTTAAGAACAGCTGAGGTGAGAAAATGTCTCTTATCTTTTTTTTTTTTTAAAGAGAAGGAATATTGGGTGCAGGTAACTATTGAACACTCAGTCTGATGTCAAGATCTGGAAGTATTTTAAATAATTAAGCATTTTTGGACCAGAGAGAAGCTCTGCCTATCATTATCCGAAACAGACATTTCTGAAGAAGTCATGCAACTTTAATTTTATTGTTCACTTTAATAGAATTTACTGTTATATGCCAGTGGAATGCAGGAGCTGCTATCTATCTTATTTTAGTATGGTTTTCAACAAAAGGCCATCTCCCCCACAATATTTAGGTTGGCAACTTGGGAAATATAAACACTGGGACTGTTAGATGGATTTATAGCTGAAGATGAACCTGCTCCATTATAAATGCCAACCCAGGAGCACAAAACCCAGGAGGTAAAACATTTGGTTTTGATGAGAGAGAACCATCAAGATGCCCAAGTGTAGTTCAGTATATTTGGATGGTCTTGTGGAGAATCAAGCTGAGTGAGCATGGATGTAAGTACAACCCCCAGGGTAGAGGATTCTGCTTGAGACTACCTTATTGCTGGAAGCAAGATCTTTTGCTTGTGAAATTCACTATTTTTTGTACCTGATTGCAGAAGAGACTGCCCTGGCGTATTGAGCCTTCTTTGCCCATTTTTTAGTCTCTTACCCATGGCAATTCAGTTTGTACTCTGACTGGTTTAGACTTTTGGACCAACTTATTCACTACTTTTCTGTGTGACTTACTGCCCATGAGTAATGGAAATAGACCTATACTGAGCAACTACCCTTTTATCTCTTTTGTTCTTACCCGAGGAAGGACATTTGGACCAAATGTTTATAAATTATAGGCTGTACTTGGATAGAGAAGTAGAGGGGTTGCTTATTGATTTGTGAGTGAGATAAATTGATGGATTATTTGATAGGGCTGTGTAGATATTTGATGGGTTAAGCAGATAGTTGTTTGAGCCTGGCAAGATAGATATCAGACCACAAGTAGCAAGAATGACTTGTGGTTTTACTTCCGAATAGTTTTATTTATTGTTCTTCACTTACAGACAGAATCTTGCCAGTCTAAATCAACGTCTGCATAACTACAGAAATACGAAGAGAATAACTAAAGAGGAGCCGTTGCGACTCTTTTCCTGCTGACCAAATTTTGGTCTCTGGGACACAACCCCTTGTTCCTGGAAATCCAGACTGCAGTCCACCACAATATAGCAACAAACAGAATGAGTCCAAAGGAAGTTAATGAAGATGATGAGAACTTGGAGGCCAATTTCTTTGAGGGAAGATTGAATGTGCTGGATAGGTGGGTCTGGAAAAGAGACAACATAACAGCTATGTTTAAATGGATGAAAGGTTGCTATATAAAAATAGTGCACATGCTAACCAAGGAGTCCAAATTGCAAGAAAGCTGATGCTAACTGAATATTAGGAAGAGCATCTTGGAGGTGTAAATTATCTATAATGAGACAAATTGTACTGGAATATCATGGATGCTTCAGTAACATTTTAAATTAAGCTTCTGTGGTGGATTGGTGGAGTTTCTGTAATAGTGGAGCATTGGGCAAGATAATTTTTCACATATCCTCCAACTGTGATTCTATACCCTATTTTGTCTTCAGATTGATGTGCAAGAATTTTTTTCTCCTAATAGCCTTCACATCTGGCAATCTAGCTAAGTGACCTCTCTAAACACAGAGGGCAGCTGATCCTTGCTGTTCTTACTGAAGTTTGCAGAAAACTCATTTTCTTGAATATCAGATGTTGTCATGCTGGAAATGAACACAGGCTGTTTGGACTGGGAAGAGATATGCTAAGACATTTCTTTCACTCTGACTTTGATCTCCCTGACACAAACATGATGACCTACGTTGTTAAATCTTTAGCATTTATGCAGGTTTTCACATCTAAAGAAGATAAAGATATTTCAACTCTGCCTTTTTTAGCTGCTTCCTTTGCTTACATTGCCAATATTCTAAGGAAAAAGCTACCTTTCCATGATGGTGTAGTATTGCAATTCTTGAAATAGCCTGGATGGATTTGGAAAGATGTGCCAAAGGAGTGTCAGCTTTGGGGTGGGAAAATTTTTCTTTATGTGCATAGTAGCTATAGGGGTTTTTCTTTTGCTTATTCTCCTAAACTTCACTTAACATTTTTTTTAACAGAGAAAGTAATTATGGAAAACATAAGCCTCTTTCTCTAGCCAGAAAACTATTAACTCCAGAAGCTGTCTTATATCAAGTCCACTTAGCTGTACCTTCTCAATGCTGACTCGTATTATTGATCTGGTATCTATCCAGGGTTTCAAACTACACTTTTTTTCATCCTAGCTAGAAATACCTAGGATGGATGCTGGGACAGTGAGAATGTTAAACAGATAATCTGCTACTACAGAAACTTACAACCTCTTTGAAATTAAAGAAGGGATTCCAGAGATTGAATCCAAGCTCTTTGGTATGCAAGGCAGGTACATTCTCATTGGGCTACAGAAAATCTTGACTAGGTGAACAACAATGGAGAGATGAGTACACTATGCCCCTCTTTCCTGGGCTTGTCTTATTCTAAAAATGACAAATGTTTACCTTGTCAAATGCATCTTCTCTTGGCATGCATGATCCATTCTTGAACATATTGCAGCAATAATGTTACTATATGGTATATCACTGCAACCTATAAGTAAGGAAAAATTTCCTGTCAGTGAGAGCAATTAACCCATGGAATGGCTTTGCCTTCAGAAGTTGTGCAGGCTCCATTGCTGGAGGTTTTTAAGGAAAGATCGGGCAGTTGAATAGTACTAGAGGGTCTCCTGCTTGGGCAGGGAGGTTGAAGTGAATGACTGCAGTTATTCAGTTAGTAACATAGTTCTTAAGAGAATCTGGCTTCCCCATTGACTTTACTTATCAGAAGGTCACAAAAGAGGATCACGTGACCCCTGGGACACTGCAACTGTCATAAATATGAGTCAGTTGGCAAGCATCCAAATGTTCATCATGCAACCATGGGGATGCTGCAACGGTTGTGTGAAAAATGGTCATAAGTCACTTTTTTCAGCGCCGTTTGTAACTTTGAACAGTCACTAAATGAATGGTTGTAAATCAAGGACTATTGAATGGTTGTAAATCAAGGACTGTACTGAAGAAATTATATGCACAAAAAGCTGGAATGAACTTTCCCTGCAGAACCTTCCAAATGTCTTCATTATTATATTTCTCAACTTTTCTTGCCCTTTAGTTGCTGCTCCGAGGAGATATTTAATGAATGTTTTGATTCTTTAAATTGTATGAAAGAAGGCATAAAGGCATATTTTCCCAATATATATCTGAGAGAGATTGGGGACTTAAATGTATCTCTTCCAATATAAGGCAAGCCAGCTTTTTTTTTTCCTTCTCTGAAGAAATTGCCCATTCCTTTATCCCTGAAAAGCTCCTCAGATTTTTCCTCTCTAAGTGACAAATTCATTCATTATGAAAGGTAATACATAAAACCGTCATGAAAGGTACAGCCAAGCTTATGGAAAGAGATGAAAAATTTAAAAAGCAGCTCAGGTAGGAGTGTAAAACTGGAGTAAGAAAAAAGTAGAGGGAAGAGGGTTAGATACGTGAGTCCCTTTGGGTTGTAGATTGCATTTTGATGCCAAGACTCATGAATATGGATCCTTTGGAAGAATTCAGTAAGGTTAAATATTAAAAATAGTTGATAAGGTGTTCTATTGCAAAGCATGAGCAGAATCTGGGATAGTACCTTTTTAAACTAATTACTCTGTAATGATTATTTTAAGGATTTCTCCCAACTACAGATAGAATTTTGCATATCTAATTCACAACAGCGGCAATGTAATCAACTCAACATGGACCAAATTCTTTAGCCACTTCAAAGAAACTTGAGATACTTCCTCTAACGATGGAGTCAATTTCTGAAACCAAATCAACATTTTATTTTGCCAAAAATTAAAGAATATTTTTTAAAGTTGAAATTATTGACATTCAGAAGGAATGGCATAAAGAACTGGAATACCTGATGATGGATTTAAGACTGAAATTCACCCTCCCACCCCCCCAAAAAATCTACTCTTTACTTTCTGGAGGTCCCAAAGATGTAATTATAAGAATAGATGTTAGATTTTCTCTGCTGGTGAGGAAAATGATTTGAGGAGTCATTAACTCATGATTTCATTTTGTGAGTTACCGTACTGACCTTTAAAGCAGTGAACTGTGCAGGGTCTGGAAATCTAAGGGAGGACCTCTTCTATTTCAAACTTGTCCCCAATTATAAAATCTACAGGGGTGGCTCATTTGAAGAAACTTCTCATGTGCTACCCGGGAGAGTTGCTCCCAAAACATGAAGTCCACAGTATTAGATGAATTTGGCCCTAACTCTCTCAGCATTTATTTATTTATTATTTTATTTTATTAATTACATTTATATACCGCCCTTCTCCCAAGGGACTCAGGGCGGTGAACAGCTCATCTAAAAACCCCACAAAAATACAAAAGTTAGAAAGTAATTAAATATTTAAATCAGCTGCTGACTAAAATTAGGAAACCCTCCCCCCACCCTTAAAAACCCAAATTTAAATTTAAAAATGGAGATCAAATTTAAAATCATTATCTCAGCCCAGGCCGGCCTGCTCAAAGAGCCAGGTCTTTAACGCGCGCCTGAAGGCCCTCAGGTCCGTGCCGGTACGGAGTTCCGGTGGCAGAGTATTCCAGAGGGCGGGGGCACCCACAGAGAAGGCCCTACTCCTTGGCGCCGCCAGACGACACATAGCGGCCGACGGCACCCGGAGCAGACCCTCCCTGTGGGAACGCACCGGCCTGTTGGAGAGCGTTGGCAGAATGCGGTCCTGAAGGTAACCTGGTCCCATGCCATGGGTCGCCCTAAAGGTCAAAACTAGAACCTTAAAGCGAACCCGGAGAGCCATCGGCAACCAATGCAGCTCGCGCAGGAGAGGCGTCACATGGGCGCTACGCGACGCCCCCATAATCACCCTCGCGGCTGCATTTTGCACCAACTGGAGTCTCCGGATGCTCCCCGCAGGGAGCCCCATGTAGAGGGCGTTACAATAGTCCAGGCGAGAGGTGACAAGGGCCTGAGTGACCGTGCGCAAGGCGTCCCGATCCAGGAAGGGCCGCAACCGGTAGATCCGACGGATCTGATGAAATGCCCCCCTGGAGACGGCCGCAATGTGATGTTCAAGCGACAGCCGTACATCCAGGAGGACTCCCAGGTTGCGAGCCCTCTCTGTGGGGGGCAGAACTTCCCCCCCAATAGCCAGCGAAGGTATCAACTGGCTATATCGGGGCGCCGGAAACCACAGCCACTCGGTCTTGGATGGGTTGAGCCGAAGCCTGTTCCCGCCCATCCAGTCCCGCACGGCCTCCAGGCACCTAGACATAGCCCCCACAGCATCGTTGGGGTGGTCCGGAGTGGAGATGTACAGCTGGGTGTCATCTGCATACAGATGACACCTCACTCCAAGACCACGGATGATCTCGCCCAGCGGCTTCATGTAAATGTTGAACAGGAGGGGAGAAAGGACCGACCCCTGAGGCACCCCACAAACCAGGGGCCTAGAGGTGGACCTCTCCCCCCCCGCCAACACGAATTGCGAACGGTCAGAGAGGAAGGAGGAGAACCATCGAAGGACGGTTCCACCAATCCCCAACCCCTCCAACCGTCGCAATAAGATACTATGGTCGATAGTATCAAAAGCCGCCGAGAGATCTAATAGGACCAGGACAGAGGAGAACCCTCTGTCACGAGCCCTCCAGAGATCATCAACCAACGCGACCAATGCCGTCTCAGTGCTATGTCCAGGCCTGAAGCCCGATTGGAACGGATCGAGGTAAGTTGCTTCCTCCAGGTACCGGGGGAGCTGACGTGCCACCACACTCTCAACAACCTTCGCCACGAAGGGAAGGTTGGAGACTGGACGATAGTTGTTTAAAATAGCTGGGTCCAGGGAAGGCTTCTTGAGGAGGGGGCGCACCACCGCCGCCTTCAGGGCGGTAGGGAGCACCCCCTCTCTCAAGGAAGCGTTGACAATCCCCTGGAGCCAGCCTCGTGTCGTCTCCCTGGCGGCCGAAACCAACCAGGAAGGACACGGGTCCAATAAACAGGTGGTGGCATTCAGACCCCCCAGCAACCTGTCCACACCCTCAGCGGTCACAGGATCGAACTCCCCCCAGATAACATTCTCAAGACCTGCCCCGGACACCTCCCCCGGGACCACCCAATTGGAGTCGAGCCCCTCCCGAATCTGAGCGATTTTATCATGCAGAAATCGGGAAAACTCCTCTGCTCTACCCTGCAAGAGGTCATCCCGCGCTCTCGGTTCAAGTAGAGAGCGGGTCACTCTAAACAGGGCGGCAGGCCGATTTTCTGCTGATGCAATAAGGGCGGAGAAATACGAAGATTTCGCCGCCCCTATCGCCACAAGGTAAGTCTTAATATGAGATCTCACCTGTGTTCGGTCAGACTCAGAACGACTCGCCCTCCAAATGCCCTCTAGACGTCTTTTCCGGCACTTCATCTCCCGCAGCTCCTCCGTATACCACGGAGCCAAGCGGGATCTGTGCCGGGTCAGAGGTCACAGGGGCACAACTCGATCTAGAGCCCCGGCGGCCAACCCATCCCAGGTGGCCACCAGGTCACCAGGCGAGCTGTGAGCCAGAGACTCAGGAAATTGCCCAAGCTCCCTCTGGAACCGTTCCGGGTCCATCAGGCGCCTGGGGCGGAACAATCTAAGTGGCTCCGCCTCCCTGCGGTGGGGGGTGGCGGAACGGAAGTCCAACCTGAGGAGGGAATGATCTGTCCATGACAGGGGTGTGATGACTAAATCCCCAAAAATACAGTCATTCAACCACTGCCCAGAGACAAAAATCAGGTCCAGCATGTGTCCTCCAATGTGAGTGGGGGCAGAAACTAACTGGGTCAGGTCCATGGCCGTCATGGAAGCCAAGAACTCCCGAACCAACCCCGAGGTTTCACCGGATGATGGCAGGTTGAAATCCCCCATGACCAAAAGCCTAGGGGTCTCAACCGCCAGCCCGGCTATCACCTCGAGGAGTCCGGGCAGGGCCGATGAGACGTGGCAGGGAGCCAGGTACGCCATCAAAAGACCCATCTGAACCCCTTGCCCCCACTTCACAAATAGAGATTCACAGCCAGCCGTCTGAGGGACAGTGGCCTCCCTAGGATAAAGGGCCTCCTTTATAAGCACCGCCACCCCTCCACCCCTTCCCTGAGCCCTAGGCTGGTGAAATGCAAGGAAACCTGGTGGGCACATCTCAACCAGAGGAACACCGCCCTCTGGGCCCAACCAGGTTTCGGTAACACCTACCAGGTCCGCGGCCTCCTCCTGAGCCAAATCATGGATCAGGGGAGCCTTGTTAACCACGGACCTGGCATTGCACAACAGCAGCCGGGTATTCAGGGCCTGAGAATCCAGACAACCAGGGCTGCAGGATGGGTATGGAGGGTCGGAGCGCGCTACCGCTTGCAAACATCGGGAGCGCGATCCCCTTACTGGATATGGCCCTCTACCCCCAGCATACCTGCCTCTCCCAGTCACCGTGCTAATAAAATTTGCCCCCGGCAGCCCACCCCCAGTCTGCCACCCCGACACGGAAACCCCCGAGGCCCCCCAGGCGCGTGGGCCGGCCCGGCTGCCCCCAACTCCATGTGGGCTGTCTCCCTTGCCCACCCTGGAACCTTTCAACCCATTAAAAAATCCCATTAAAAAATTACCAATCCCGGGTTTCCCGCGCTTCCTCCCATTCCTCCGGCTTCCACGGCCCCACCATCGCTCCGGATCCCAGGATCCCTCATAGCGGAAGGTCTTTGAGAGTTTAGAGGGCCACTTAAGGGAGAGGGGGACATCCCTCAAGGCCCAAAGCTCCGCCATGGAGTACCTCCGTGGCCCCGGCCACCCCGCCCCGACGGTCCCGCAGCGTCCGAAGTCTTTGTGTTGGAGAAGTCCCGGCAGACTGGGGTAACCCCCTCCCCCCGGCCGCCCCACCCCTGCCACTGGTGGGGCCCCCGGGGGAAAAGGGGTCATAGGCAAGGTCACTCCCCCCCTCCCCGGGCCCACCACCCCTGCCACAGGTGGGGGCCCCAAGGAGGGGAGGGGAACGGTCACAACACCATCCAACCCCCAGTCTCCGTATTGTCCCCGCAGCCATAGGGGCGGCCCCGAAACCAGTCCAGGCCCGCCATGTCCACAGCGGGGCCACTCCCGCACTGGTCGGGGTCCCCCGAAATCGCCGCGGCCCGAGCGAGGCCGCCGAGCCTGCCACACCGTCATGCCTCGCTGGGGGTACCAAGACCTCTTCATAACCCCTCGGAACTCCGGGGTTTCCGCGGTAGCTGTTCCAGGGCCTCTGCGATCTCAACAATGCCGCAGAGGCCAGTCCAGGGCCCCCCAGGCGGCTCCCCCAGGTCCGCGCCGCCCCAGAAAATCCAGGGCCATTGCTCCCCCCAGGGGGCCGCCGGGGCCACACCGCGGTGATCTCCCCATCCCGGAGACCGCTGGGTCCACTGGCGTCCATGTTGCCATAATGACTCCGGAGGACGCCGCCGCAATCGAGGCCTCCGCCGCCGCCATTGCCATCCAGGTCGCCGCCGCCGCGACCACCGCCGAGGCCGCCACCGCCGCGACCACCGCCGCCGCCGCGACCACCGGGGCCGCCTCCACCTCCGCCGCGGCCACCGAGGCCGCCACCGCTGCCGCAGCCGCCGCCAAGGCCGCCATCGTTGTCGCGACCATCGCCGCGACCTCCGCCGACGCCGCCGAAGCGCCCGCAGCCCCCGACGCGATCACCATCACCGGGGGCCTCGTCCAGCCCCACCGGCCGCCGGGCAACGTCTCCGAGGCCTCCAGGATCAACTCGGCGTCGCATCCGCCGAGGCCGCATCCGCCGAGGCCGCATCCGCGCCGCCCTCCGCGCCGCTCCCCCAGCCGGTCCCGCGGCTCCAGCGCACCCCCAGCCGGCTTCTGAAGGATCCCGCCGGGCTCCCCCGGTCCTCCCCCGCCTCTGCCACCGGCGGGGGGATCCGAGGGGTAGGGGGGGCCGCACCCGAAGCCGCCGCGGCCGGAGGGAGCTCCAACGGAGGCGCGCGGCCGCCATTTTCCGAAACCCGGAAGCAGGTGTGCACAAACAAAAAATGTGTTTTGTTTCAAGTTGAGTAGAAAACAGCCTAATTTGAAAGGTGTCTTTGGAACCTCTTGGACATCTGAGATTTGGTCACACCCAGTTCGCGAGTGTGGCATATGGACTCGAAAGCCAGAACGACACCCCGGAGCTTTCGGGGTCTGCTGCTGCAGGAGGGACCCAAACGGCCGAGCACCCCACCGCCAACCCCGCTTAAGCCGCTTCACAGGGAGCCACCCTCCCCTCTCCCTCGGAAGAAAGTGCCCCTTTATATATATATAAATGTGCCCCTTTCACTAAGCATTTGATTATGAGATTTTAGTATCTATTTTATTAATTTTAATCTATGTTTCTAACTTTTTGTATCCTTTTTTAAAAAATGTTAGCTGCCTTGGAAATGAAATGGAATGGAAATATATAAACCACTATTGAAATAAATAAATGTCTATAGAAAGATAATGGATTTGGTGGATAAGTTGAATCTCCTAGGAGGGTAGTCCCTATTTTGCTCAATGATAATATGGTTGCCCACTGTTTTATTAGACATGGCTAGATGAACCTCTTGAGATGATCCATCGTGACTCTTTCCACTCTTAAAACTGTACACTGAAACCAAGGCTTCCATTCAGAAAAGAGCATTCATTTTTCAAGATCTGTGCAATGTAACAGCTTTTCTACTGTTGGGAAAGCTGAAGGTTTTGTTAAATAGGGCTCACATTCTTCATCTCTCATGAAAAGGTGACTTCTGCACCTGTTAACCAGAAACTGTACTTTGTTGCTTTGTGTAAACTCAGCAAAGATGTCTTAGTTTGATAACCTAACCCGATGACAAATTATGATTTTAATAAACTCCTGTTTTGATCAGTTTGGAAACAACAACATATGGCTGACATCTTATTTCAAAGTAGCAACATAAGGGTTGTGTCATTTTCTTTCACAGGCAAGAGGAAGCTAGTGGTGCCCAAATTCTCTCTCTCTCTCTCTCCCAACCTACTCCTCTCTTGAAACAGATGCAAAGGAGATTTACTCCAAAGGGCACTGAGGAATTTAGAGTGGACTGCAGGGATATAGAATGAATAAGCCCTTAATGGGAGGGAATCTATTTCAGAATAGATTCCTTCAGAAAAAACTAACAGCTTTTGTTATCTTAAGATAGATTTCTCTACTCTGATAGCCTTCATATATGCCGGACTTCAAGTTCCAGAATTCCTGATCAAAACAGCCATTGGCCAGCCATGTGGAAATTATAGGAGAGGGAAGATTAAGTTAGGTTTTGTTGGCTGGGAGGAATACTTCTTTGCAACCTTTCTTCATATTAACAAACTTAATGGTTATTAAACCCAAATGGGGTAATAATAGGATAGTGTCCCTTCATCTGTTTCAGATTTTTAATATTATGGAATTAATCTTCATCCCTTTTAAAATATCTCCTAAGGTATCCAATAACATGAAAAAGACTTTTATTGTTGAATTTATCTCATATTAAGATAATAAAATATAGTCAATATTCATTAAGACCCTTAGCCACTATTTTATAAATAGAAGCTAATCTAACACTTTATTTCAAAGTTCTTGCAAATAGCTAATGTTCACCTGAATAATAATCCTGAACTGTTTTTTTTTTTAATGTAGACTTGGAATGTTCTAAAGTGCATTCTAGACATATAGAAATCTGAGAGTTTTAGATGCTAGTGTAGCATTCAGTCCAAATGGTGAAATCATGATTTGGGGCAATATATTAATTGAATGTATTGTTAATCCATTATTTTAGACCATCCAAATTCTTTTTTCAGAACCTCAAATGGTTAAAAAAAATTGCTTGGCAGTGAGCTGAGCTGAAGTAGTAAAATAATATATGGCTTAATCAGTTAATATGCACATGATTTTAAAAAAGAAATCAAACATGCAAATTAATTTCAGACAGAGGTAGTCCTAACATACACATTAGTGGCATAAAGGCCAGTATTATATTTCAATATCTATAACTTCCAGATTTGTCTTGATATTTTTAACTCAATATTACTATGGCTAAAAAAAGGAGCCACTGTCAGTCATAAGGGCAAAAGAGATTACATAATCACGGTCTACTTGGGCTCATAATGGTTTTTTGATTGGATCACTGTTGTACCCTAAATAAATTGTCAAGTCAAAATGTTTGCTCATTCATATAGGTGAATATCAGGAAAGTTAAAACCTCTGGCACTATCTGATAACCATAACTGAAATTGTTCTTCCCATAATCACATTCGTAATATCTTATCAATCTGCTTGAAACAACTAAAAGGCATTAGAATAGTAAAGATTTCCCCTGAGTTCAGCAGGATTTTTAATTATCTGTTAATAATGATTATCTGTTCAATTTTGATCTGAGATAAAACAGCTGATACTTTTAAAGCAAGACATTTGAAATCATGGTTTAATGGCCGGTTTTAAAGTAGCCATTAAGGCCAGGCAACTTTGCATTAACTTGCAAAAAAGTACATGTATGTAGTTCAGAGGATAAGAGACTATAAATACCACAAATGGAGGAAACTGCACCTCCAACCTTGTGAAATGAGACAATGCCAGCCCTTTTATATTAGATGTGGACACACCACACTATTTGTGTGATTTATAATCAATTTCAGCTTGATCACACAAGACCTCCATATAACACAGTGTAATGGAAGTCTCTGAGCCTAGAAATGATTGCCAAACATGGGGACAGTTGCCAAACACTCTAGAACAGGGATGTGAAACTCAAGGCCCGTGGGCTGCATCCAGGGCACAGGGTGCTTAGATCTGGCCTGCGGGGTCACCCTGGAAACAGTGAAGGACCAGCCTGGAATGCCTCTGGCAATGAAAACAGAGCTTGGGAAGACCATGTGTAGTCCTTCCGAGTTCCATTTTGGCTGGCAGAGGGTTGCAGGAAGCCATTGCAGATGGAAACAGAACTCGGGAGCCTGTTTTGGCTGGTAGAGCAGTGAGCCATCACAGGCACTCCCAACATGAATGATATTAGCTGGCCACCCCCACCTGGCCATGCCCCCCCCGAAGTGAAACACAACCCTGATGCAGCCCTCAATGAAATCGAGTTTGACACTCTTACTCTAGAACAAGAGCAGATGGACATTCCTTTCATATCTTATAAATGCCTAGCCAGATCCTCTTCAATTTGAGAGTGAAAAAAAGGATCAAAGACATCAAAGAGTGTCTATTTTAACATACTGACCGATGTTAAACAACCATTTGCTTTCCAAGACTCTTTGACCTAACCCTACTGCTTGCCACTTACCTAGCCACGTGTGAGGGCTGTGAGATTAACCTTGGGAGGTAGGAGGAGGAGGAGCCACAGCCTAGACCGTGGTCAGCAAAAGATAATTCAGCCCACAGAAGGAATAGGGAAGGAGAAAGCGTCTCAGAAGGAACATTTTCTAGTTCTTGGAAAAAAGGGCTGGGAGGCAAGAAATGCTTTCAGATTTGCAAGATTCTGTTGCTGTACTGAAACATTGCAATAAAGGCAGTGGTAGTACTCATGTTTTTTTATTTCTTGTCCAAAATAAGGGGATGGTGGTCTGATACTACAAGATTTCCTCGGGGCTGATACTACAAGATTTCATGAGAATCCAAGCATTCTTGGTTAAAATTAGGGATTGTTTTGATTTTTTTTGCTATAACAGCCAGGTCAGTATATGTGCTCAGCAACCTGGCACATGAGCATGACCAGACTCCCAAGCTGCAGTAAGCAGAAAGACTGGATTTATCCTGGTTTCCAATTCAGTTTTAAATATTAAAGAATCCATCAAAGAGGAGCCAGAAATGGACTTTGAAATGAAACAAGGAATCCACTTTGCTAAACAGAGCTGGCAGATTTTGACTACATAAATATAACAAGAACCTTAATTGTTGAGGATGTTTACAGAGGACTGCTTGGGATTTTACAGCTGGGGTTTTGCTCTTTTCCAGATGCTTAAAGACAAGAAGAGTTAAATCATGTAGGAGGCTTTCAGGGAGGGCTGGATAGCTTGGGATAGTGTCTAATGAGGAATTTCAAACGGGCTGACTACTCCACTGAGAGATTTCATCAGGTAGGGGGACGTTTAGTGCTTTGAATTCCATTCCAAAAAGATGCTTCGGACTATATAAAAGTGGGAGCATAGCTTATCTGCAACTCTTTAAATCAGCCACATCATTCTCAGGCAAGAAGATGGAGTGGTGCAATGGCTTAGAGGTGGAGTTTTCGCCTCACAAATCAGGAGGTTGTGAATTCGATCCTAGGTAGGGGCAGATATTTCTTTCTCTGGGCACAATGAAAATATATCTGCTAAACAAAACTCCGCATTGGTGACAGGAAGGGCATCCAGCCATTAAACACTGCTAACTCTATTCAGTTGCCCAGATTCTACCCCGCAAGAGATTATGAGGTTGTTAAAAGATGATGATGATGATGATTGCTAAGCAAGGGTCTTCTGGCAGTTCTGAATCTCTTTTTCTCAAATTATTTCCTAAGGTTGCACAGCCATATTGGATATCTCACAAAAGGTTAGACTGAAGAACCAGCAGAATTCCTTAGACAAAAACATATTTTTTTATAGGCTCAAAAAAGGGAAGATAAGAATTACTGTCAGAGAGTGGAAAAGAGGGTGGCAGAGCATACTTCAACCCATAGCACTTTGCAGAAAAGAGAGAACAAGGCATTAACTGGGATGTTGTTAACTTTGGCACTCGTGTGCTTTTCTGATTTTTCTCTGAAATAAAAGAGAGAGTGTTTTAGGTGATAAAAATGTGTAAAAAGACAAAAGGAATAAAAGGTGAGCTCTCTAATGCTTATATCTTCTTTATCAACATCTGTTTCTTATAAGTAGTTTGGGACTACCTTTGAAACAACCATGACCTGGATGATTGAGAATCTCCATAGACACTTTCTTATAAGTAATGAATCTGAGAATCTATAACTTCTCCCTTTAAGATGAAAAAAAAAAAAACCCACTTTTCTATTATCGCAATAGCACTTAGCGCTTAAAAAGTGCCTTTCTAAGTGGTTTACAGAGTCAGCATACTGCCCCCAACAATCTGGCTCCTCATTTTATTGACCTCGGAAGGATGGAAATCTGAGTCAACCTTGAGCCAATGAGACCGGAACTGCCAAACTGCTGTCAGCTGGCAATCAGCAGAAGTAGCCTGCAGTACTGCATTCTAACCACTGCGCCACCATGACTCCTTATTATGTGTGAATTGCTACTGTGAATAGAGACAATGATGTCTTCAAGCTATCGCTCAGGTGTGGGAACAGGAGAAAGGAGTATTGAATCAAGTTTTTCTTTCTTTCTTTATATCAGCAATGGGTCACTTGCAGCCCTTGTGCCATGAATGGGGCAGTCCCCATGTTGTGACTACCGGAATCTTCAAGATTGCATTCCCAAAATTCTGCACCAAATTGGTAATATTTTGGACGATCCGTTTTTCCTATGGGTAAATAGACATCGGCATAGTTTTGACATTCTATTGTGAATAAACAGTTACCCCTCACCCCCAAATAAAAGAAGGCCAACATTTTTGGCCCAGGGACATGAGTCAGTTTCTCAATAGCAAACTCTACACTACACTACTCTACACTACTCAATAGCAAACTCAACATACAACCACAATTGACCCCAAAATTTATGTTGCTAAGTGAGATATTTGTTAAGTGAGTTTTGACCAATTTTATGACTTTTCTTGCCACCAGTGTTAAGTGAATCATTGCAGTTGTTAAGTTAGTAACTCAGTTGTTAAGTGAATCTGACTTACTCATTGACTTTGCTTGTCAGAAGGTCGCAAAAGGGGATCACATGACCCCAGGATATTGCAACTGTCATAAATTTGAACCAATTGCCAAACATCCTAATTTTGAGCACATGACCACAAGGATGCTGCAATGGTCGTAAGCATGAACAATGGTCATAAGTAACTTTTTCCAGTCTTCTTGTAACTTTGAATGGTCACTAAATGAACTGTTGTTCAGTCAAGGACTACCTGTGTAGAATATGCTGTCCCCAGAAATGCACCCAATCCTGCCCATTTTGGAAGGCTTGAAAAATCTTATTTTTAATTTATTGGTGGCCATCTAGTTATTGTTCTGCCTTCATGAGGATTTAGGAGGCTTTTTTATTGTTCTGCAGTAGCCACAGTCCTTATAGATTGGAGCAGTGTTGTAAATATTTAGAAATAAAGAAAGTAAATCAATGTGATAAGATTGAAATTTTTGGTCTGGTTTTTCATGAGTCATTAATATAGATAATATCAAATAAGGTATATTTTATGCCACTCTAGTCCTAGAAGACTCTAAAAATTGTGGTACTAATAGAGAAAAAGTAGTCTTTATGCCACACAATTTTATCTTCAATTACTTGAAAGGATGCGTTAAAAACAAACTAAAATAGACAGCTATTTAACAGTGTGCTGGCTGCTGCAAAATGTTTTTTAGCAAGAATTTGGGAAAGTGCTTTCTACATTTAGAGAAATAGATCTGCAAAGTTTAGCTTTACTTTCTAATATTTTTTGGAAAAAACTCATTAACTACTCCTAAGCTATAAGAAATATTCAGAATGACACATTTGAAAGTGCTAAGTGAGTCTGTCATTAATCCTGAATGAAAATAAATTTTTACCACATTCTTAACAATTTGAAGACTCTGAAGTAAACAGCAAAAAGTTAAATAAGATTTTGATTTTAGAAATTGGAATACTGAAACTTTTACAATTTTGGAATTCATTATAAAGTACAAACAAGTTCTTATGGGAAATAGATCTTATTTTGGTTTTTATGACATAACATAGATAAATAACGTCATTATTTCAAAAACTGGACATTAGAGGGAATTAAAGATTTTAGATAGAAGAAAGATAGAATGGATCCCACTTGATAAAAAAAATCCATGAAAGAGATCTAAAACAAGATGGATTGATGACACCAGCAAGTATTGCAAGCCCAATTGGCAATAGAAAGTTCAGACCCATACTGGTTTGGAAACATGTGGAAGAGGTCTTCATCCTGCAATGGATAGACAATGGCTAAAATGATGATGATGATATAGAAGAAAGATATACAACCTTGCAAGATGGTGCAAAATGTTATGACAATAACACTTTGACAATAAAAATACTGAATGAGACTTTTGAAGAATGAATCAGAAAATGGTAGGCACAATATCAACAGAATCAATCGTGATATCTGCTTCTATGGATCAAATACGTCAAAAAGAAGTTATTTAAGAAATGTCAGATGTAGAACTAATTTTATGTGACAAGATAGATATGGTACCTAAAATGGATTTACAACGGATAGGCCAAGAAGATGATTTAGAAAAGGATGTTTTATTGGAACTACAAAAGAAACTAACTGAAGTTTTAAAATTTATAAGTGAAAAACAACCAAGCGAGTGACCGGAATAATTTTTTCCTGCTGGATTTACAAAAGGGGCTTGCTAAAGCCTTGAAGAATTCTAATTCTATGACAATATTCGAACAAACTAAAGTTTAAAACTGTTGGAAGTAAAATGAAGGACTATAAAGTTAATTTATCTGATCAAGCTTAAAATAAGATGTCGTTTGTTCTGGCTATCCTTTATGTACTTTCTGCTAACACCAAGACTAAAAAGCTGATGCTTTAGGGATTTGTTTCTAAATAAGAGATGGGAAGAGAACCAGTTTGGTCTAGTGGTTAAGTCACCAGGCTAGAAAGCTAGACAGTGTGAGTTCTAGTCCTACTTGAGCAATGATGGTATGCTGCAGGTTTGGACAGGTTCAACTGAACTGGTGGTTAAAAAAAAGCCTCCTGATGAGTTGAGAGGAGGAAAAAAAGCCTCCATCAACTGAGAGGAGAAAGAAGAGAAAAGCACAGGATTGGCTCTCTCACCCGCGCTTTTCTCTTCTTTATCCTCTCAGCTGATTGGCGCTGCAGACCTCAGCTGGTGTGGGGCAAAGCACACCCTCCAAGCCACGCCCACCAAATTGGTGGTAAAACAGTTGGAATCCCACCACTGTAAACCTGAGCCATGAAAGCTAGCTGGGTGACCTTAGGCCAGTTACTCTCTGTCAGCCCAACCCACCTCACAGGATTGTTGTTGTGGAAAAATAGAAGGAGGAAGGTGTGTTGGATATGTTTGTTGCCTTGAGTTATCTGTAAGTAAAGACTGGAGATAAATAAAGAACTAAAATAAATACAAAATATAGAAAGAAGAATAAATGTAACGATTTACTACATTTGTTTATTTTTGTGATGAAGATTGGAAATCATTTCTTTCCCCATTACCCTTCTTTCTTTATTCTATTCTTACTTTTCTATTTTTCTTTTCCCCTGCACCTTTCATTCATTTCCATTCTCTTTTATTCCTTTAATTTGTATTGGATTTTACCATTACAGTCAAAGATTCTTAATAAAAATTATGTACATTAAAAAAGTGGCATGGTCACTAGCCTTTGCGGTTTTGGGATTTTTTTTTTTTTATTCACTTAGAAGACAGCAAAAGGAATAATCAGGTCAAACAAGTTTATTTTTCTGGCCCTGTGTCTCCCTGTTTTGCATCATTTGGCATTCTTTTTGTGAGTAGTTTCCTCTCTGGACTGATCCCTGATCCAGCCTGATTCAGAATGAGCTTTTCTTTTCTACCGTATCCTCTCAGAACAACTCAAAGTAAGCAAATCCTAGCAAGTAATAATATGAGATTAACATATGTGTGTTTATCCTTGGGGAGGAACAGACAAACTTTAGAAAAAAATGTGGAGGATCATTTAATTACATTGTTACAATAAATCCACCTTTCCCAATGTTTAATTGTATTTTTGTTGTTTGTGTTTATTTTGGTATTTTTAGGGGAAATGCATACGTTAAGATTACATTACAGGAAGGTGTGATGTGATGGTAAAATGTTTACATTCCTATTCTTATGTTTCTACAGACTAGAATTAGTTCTATCTAGAACTAAGGAAGAGCTTAAAATTATACTGTCAGGTCAGCCCCAATCAATCAGACTAGCAGCTTGTTATTACTGGCTTTATTCTGGCAGGTTTATCTTTCCCTTTTTAATCGTCTTCCATTATCTTCAGCTCCACCAAGAGTTTTATGCAGTAAGCAAAATAGTCCTAAGCATCTCCTTCTTTTCAATATACTTCTTCAAGTAGTGTCCAAACATTTAATTTTCACATTCTTTTCACAAAAATAGTTTAGTTCCAGGGGTAGGATTCTACCAGTTCGCACCTATTCGCCAGAACCGGTTGTTAAAATTCTAAGCAGTTCGGAGAACTGGTTGTTAGAAGAAATTGCTGGCCTAATCCTGTAAGGAAGGCAGGAAGGAAACATTCTGGTGTTGCTTACAGAAACTGCCTCTCCATTAACTCTTATTACATTCTTGGCAGGACTAGACTTCCTGTCTCTGGAACTTCTCTAGAGTTTTTTTTCCCTTCCTTTGCTGGTACTTTGCTTGTGTGGAGTGACCATTCAAAGTTACAATGGCACTGAAAAGGTGACATGACCATTTTTCACACTTAAGACTGTTGCAGCATCCCCACAGTCTTGAGAGGCCAGGCGAGGAGATGCGTGCCTTGATGTGAGTGATATTGAGTTGGCCATGTCCACCCAGTCACATGACCACCAAACCATGCCTACCAACTAAGACACGTCCACAGAACTGGTTGTTAAAAAAATTGAATCCCACCCCTGTTTAGTATACAGTTGCTTTATAACCCAGGCATAGTTTCTCATTTGGCTGAAGAAAAAAAAAATGTGCTTGGCTTTATATGGCAGATTTCAAAAATCATAATGTATCTCTTTTGCCATTTTAAAAATAGTCCCTCCCCACCCACAAAAAAAGGGCAAAGAAAGAGTCCACATTATAAACCATTTATTTTCTTGTGCTTTGGGACACAAGTGATGCTGACCTTTTGGCTCCAGTTTTGCCCTCTAGTTTATTATGCCACAAATAGAAATAAATAGGTCTCTTTAATTGGATTTGGAAACCCTCCTGCTCTAGAGCATTAGTCAGGATCAGGGTCTGTTCATCAGGCCCAGTACGCATAGTGTTGCACTTTGTTAGCATTCTCCATATACGTTGGCATTACTAATTCAAACCGAGTCATATTATAGATGAATTTTCACATTAATTTAGATACATCATTCTTCCATGGAGTCAGTTCACATACTGAGCTGCCAGTTATTAAATATAGCAGACAGCTAAAAAAAAAAAAAAAGTAAAATCTGTATGTGTTAATCAGCCTAGAATATTGAATTGAGAAAGTGGGAAATCTGGCTTCAACAGATACTCAGATGCTCCTATAAAACTTTCTGGATATCTGTTCAAATGTTGTCTTCTTGCCTTTGCCAGCCCCCAACTTTTTAGCACAACCAAAGCAGCCTTCACAAAAACTGGTCTCTACCTAGTGTATTTGGACTCCAAGAAATGCAAGCCAAAATCCATCTGAGGTGTTCAGGAATTGAGTCCAATACACCCAGGTGCTCACTGAGATTCTTTAATTGCAGGCATTTCATTACCCAATTAGGTAACACCTATCATTGCCAATACATCTGGACTCCAATGCACTTTGGGCCAATACATCTAAGTCCAGTACATCTGGAGAACATCAGCTTGGAGAGGGTTGGTCCAGACAAGTTACTTAAGCGACATATGTTTTTAATTTCACTACTGCATGAACTGGTAGACAAATGAAACGAATATGTTGATATTCCTGTACCAATTTCATGTAATGCAATTGCATGGATGTAATTCTTACATCACCTGGTTAATGCAGGAGATGAGAGCTGAACTTTAATCTGACCTTCATCTTTTGAGTCTTGATGCTTTCCCGCCCTAGGCTGGATAATTTCATGCATTATATTTAGGCTGTGGAGAAAAGAGTTTGGAGGAAAAGGTCATGAACTGTAAAAGGCAGAAAGGTCTATTTCCTACCATCTACACAAACATTGTAAAAATCTTGCTTTATATCAGAATAATTCTATCCGATCTGCCTATCCGATCTATTTATGGTGGTTTAGCTTTGAATGGCATAAAACAAAAGGTCCCGGAAAGGAATGTGTTTAATGTGGAGGAGATGGGGTATTAGCTGATTGAGCAACATATCTGTAATTTGAATTTTTCATTCTCAGTGCAATTTGTCAGTCCCTCAAGATTTACTACATTAAGAAACAAGAGTCCAGAAGAAATATTGGAACTCTATTTTATTGATGTATGCTATTTTAATACATTCTTGAAAGCCTTACTGTGTTTTTTCTTCTCTCCCCATTATACCCTTTTGAATTGGAGGTGTGTGTGTGTGTGCACTCAGCTTCTTCTTCATGTTTCCTCTATTTCCTGAGCTCAAAGCAACTCTTGTTATGCAACCATCATCACCTAATTTCTTCAAGGTCATCTCCATGGCTTTCTTCATCAGCCTGGGGCTTCTGGCCTGGAATTTCATGCTTGTTGTAAATTCAGGGTATTGTATTCCCAATAGCTCTGGGAGTCACTAAAGTTAGGTGGGTCCTATCATAAGAATATCTCTGTATGAATAATTTGGTGATCACTATATTCTCCTCAGTCCTCTGAGCTCATTCCCTAGTTTTTGTAATTAATCTTCCACTTGCTATTAATTTCCTATGACAAGTTTGTCAGAGTTAAAAGTTAAAACATGCAGGTCCCAAAAATTGCTCTCTAAATTTACTGTAAAAATGATGATGAGACTCTTGCTTGCTGCTGCTACTCTGTGAATGGTACGTTTTCTATTTGAAACTGGTTCCACAGTCCTGATTTCAACAGGTGAAATCTTCCACAAAGAAGTTCCTTACAAATAAAAATTCATGCATTATCAATCCTCAAATGTCTTCATTTCAGCTTTAGTTGGTGAGATTTCTGGTGGAAAAGCATGGAATGAATGCTAAGATACCAAGAAACATGTAGAAAACTGGGAATATGTAAATATTTCTCTACAAGTATCTAAAACATTTGTTTTCCACTTGAATGTTCTCCTAATATTGCTCTATGATCAAGATTTGGTAATATACACAATTCAAATCACTGGATAGTCTGGCAGATGTGTGCATCTTAATATATTTTGTTCCACTGTGTCCTAGAGGGACAAATCTCCTGTAAAATAGAATAGTTTTAAGCAGTCCAGATCTTGATATATTTTCCCAAGCCTGCTTGATCTCATAGCAAAAGTAATTGAGAACTTACACATAGCACTTTTAGCTTACTGTCACTCAGGGTTGGGATTCAAATTTTTTAACAACCAGCTCTGGGCATGGCTTAGGTGGTGGGCATGGCTTGGTGGTCATATGACTGGGTGGACATGGCTTGGTGGTCATGTTATTGGCTGGGTATGGCCAACTCAATATCACTCACATCGAGGCACGCATCTCCTTACCTGGCCTCTCATGACTGTGGGGATGCTGAAACAGTCATAAGTGAAAAATGGTCATAAGTCACTTTTTTCAGTGCCGTTGTAACTTTGAATGGTCACTCCACACAAGCAAAGTACCAGCAAAGGAGGGGAAAAAACCTCCAGAGATGTTCCAGAGACAGGAAGTCTAGTCCTGCCAAGAATATAATAAGGGTTAATGGAGAGGCAGTTTCTGTAACAATACCAGAATGTTTCCTTCCTACTTTCCTTACAGGATTAGGCCAGTAATTTCTTCTAACAACCGGTTCTCCGAACTGCTTAGAATTTTAACAACTGGTTCTAGCGAATAGGTGCGAACTGGTAGAATCCCACCCCTGCTGTCACTGGGATCAGATGCAGATATGGAGCAGGGTTTATCACATACACACATTGACAGCCACTGTAAATTTGGGGAATTTATGCCAGAGCGCATGACACATGATCTGGTTCGGAGAGACATGCTGTTGTCATGGTCAGATTAAGTTTCAAATTCATGTTTCTAGAGTTAACCAGAGCCACCAGCCATTGCAGCCAGGAAGGGACAGCCTAAGGTGCCCGATGATCCCCCATTTCCCCAGCAACCTCGGGGCAGCTCTGTGGAGTGTCTGGTCAGTTTCTGGAACACAGAAATAACTGGGAGCTGGACAGGATTGTCCCAACAAGTCTCTCCTCAATTGCCAATCATTGGTTTTCCAATGAAAATGGGACAAATGAAGGTATGCCTGGAACTGAATGTGACTGAATAGGAGATCACATTTCAGCTCATTCTGTGGCAGTAAAAGTGGTGAAGTGGAATTACTTCTCCCGTGCTTAGTGTGTCTGTGAAATGTCGGCTATTTAGAGTGACCCAGATTCTATTAAGGGAGGACGGGGCCAGAGGAACCAATTAGTATAAATTGTGATGATCTGACTGAGCATTTCACGGATAAAAATCTCTTGCGTTCACTTCCAATTGGGAGCGAGGTTGATAGAAGCTATTGAAATAACTGAGGGAATGCTTTCTGACAGATTTTTGGATTTGTGGAACTTGAGGAAATGGAGACCTCTACAATTTAAGCTTTGCTACTTACAAATTGGATTCTGCTCTACCTGGTTGGTAAAAGCAGCCAGCGAGGAGACAGAGAGATGGACTCTGTCAATGCTTCTATAAAGAAAGGCAACGTCCCAAGAGACATTTCCTTCCCAATTCTCAGGAGTGAGGTTTGTATCTAGGCTAGGAGATAAGAATAAATCACTTTCTTGAGATGACAACTCCCAATTTTGGGGAAAATTGATTTTTTGCTGTGGTTGTAAAGTGAATGTTGTGATGGTTAAATAAATGCTGTGTTTGTTAAGTGTACACGGTGATCATTAAATGAATCCATTATATCCAATGGAGGAAATTGGAAGTAAATTCTGGATACCAGCAAAACCTGTCAAAAATTGCAGTTACATGACTGCAGGATTCTGCAAATGGCCGTAAATGCAAACTGGTTATGAAGCATCCGAAATATGATCACATGGACCATGGTTGTGTGTTGGAACTTCAAAAATGGGTCGTGAGTATCTTTTGGATGGTCTGTTGTAACTTCTAACAGCTGCAAAGCAACTGGTCATTCAGTGAGGACTACCTGTAATGAAACTGGAATTACAGAGAGTTTAGATCCATAGCATTCTGGATTTCCCCAGGTCTGGGCATAATTTAGAAACTGCATTGACCACTCTCAGGAGTGATCTATGGAGGGACTTGAATGGAAAGACTGCAGCCATATTTGACTTTTCAGACCTCTCGGGACCTTTTGGTGTTGTCAATAACAATATCCTGCTAGCTGCCCATGATAGTTAGCAGTTGAGAAAACCAGGTTATAATGGTTGAGTAAGCAGAATCAATTGGTGGTGGCAGGTATGGGACAGATGAGGCCTTCATAAAGGTTATCTTTTGGAATGCCCCAGGACTTGGTTCTTTCCCCTATCATGTTTAACATTTACAGAAAACTACTGGGAAAGGCCATCCACTTGTCATCATTCTGTATCTGGCCAACAAAAGAAGAGACCATGCTGTGGGTTTCAATAGAAAATTTTACTGGTCTTGACTTGGCACATAGTGAACACAGAATGTTTCTAGCCAGCATTGCCAGCTTCCATTGGCCAGCTGGCTATGAGAGCTCGGCATGTTCCACCCATGCCTGCTAACCAGAAGAAGAGAGAGGAACCCACCCCACTTTACATCGAGGGGGGCTGTATGGAGAGAGTTTCCTCCTTTAAATTCCTGGGAGTCTAGCTCAGTAAAGATCTTACCTGGAAAATCAACCCAACCCAGGTGGCCAGAAAGGCCCAATAGAGACTCCATTTCCTTAGGGTCTTGTGAAAGAATAAAGTGAAACAATGACTGATGACACAATAGAAAGCGTCCTCACATATTGCATTACGGTGTGGTATGCTGGCTTGACAGCCACGGATAGAAAGGCATTACAGAGGGTGGTGAGCACAGCACAAAACACCGTGGGCTATTCCCTGATACCACTAGATGACATCGATAGGGCTCGGTGCCTTAGAAGAGCGAGGAAAATTCTCAGGGATTACTTACATCCCTTTTTTACTCTCCTACCATCGGGTAGGAGATATAGAAGCATAGCCAGCTGCACCAACTGGCTGAAGAACAGTTTCTACCTGTGGGCTGTCAGATTCCTGAACGGAAAATAACTTCATGTCAACATAGTATGATAGACTTGCGGGGCTGGCATGTTGTGCAACAAGGTCACGTAGTGTAATAAGTTTGGGTCTGGATTAGGGACTTCTGTCCTCACTGTGAGTTGTGTTGGGGGAGGTGCACAAAAGGAGGCTCAGCTCATTGTACACATGTTGTACTCTGACAATAAAGGTAATAATACTGGCCTGATCCAGCAATCACTCTCCGGACCCGGATTCATGGCTTCTGATCTGGCTGCCTGTGTTTCTTTCTTCCTGACCCTCCACCAGCGTGAGTGCATCCTAGCACCCAGTACCCAACACCCAACTGTGCAGCCCCTCCGCCTTCTGCAGTTTGTGGCAATTCCAACTCTCGGTCGTTGACACCACTGTTTTGGGATGAGTCATCACCAATATGCTGGTACATATCTCCATCCCAGACCCCATATGAGATTTGGTGGAAGTTCTGATCCGAAGCCTGGAAATTGTCAAGGTTTGGATAGAAAGAAACAGGCTGATGGCTCAACCAAAACAAGTCAGAGTGGTTGTAAATTCAGTTTATTGAAGTTTACTGATTCCAATATTATTTTCCCCCAGAAAGATCAGGTTCACAGCTGTGGGATCCTCCTGCAACTGCCCACGTAATGCTATGTAATGCCATGTATGTAGCCATGTAATGGCTAGCCAGTCATGGTACAAAAATGACACTCTGCAGCAATTGTAGTAGTTGCCAGTATTGTCTAGCTAGTACAATTAAATTTGTTGGCCATTATCTTTAAAGCCCAAATATCTTATCTACCATCTTTAAAGTCCTTTGTAGTTTGGGACTGCAAACTAATCTAAGAGGCTCCCTTTCCCAGATAGAGCTTACGTAGCTAAATGGTCAGCAGGTGTTTATTAAGGATTCAAACCTTCCAATAAATGGATCCAATGATGGGCTATCTCCTTGGGGGCTCCTTTCCTTTGTAATAGTTTTTCTCCCAAATAAAAATGGCTTCCCCTCTCATAACCATCTGGAAGATAGCAGAGACTTGGCTTTTTTGGAAGGCTTTCAGGGGCTGGTGAGCGCCTGCCACTTTGATCCACTGTACTCATTTAAATAATCCATTCATTATTAAAGCAACATTGATGATTGTTATTTTGATATATTGTTATCCATAAAATAATAGTCTTCTAGGATTCAGGGAGTGCATAAATTGTACGAAGAGAAAAATCAAACAGGGAGAAGGAAAAGAACAGATCCCGAGAACATTGTTAGCACTCTTTAAGGCAGGGGTGTTGAACTCAAGACCTGGGGCCCGAATCCGAATGCTTAGATCTGGCCTGCCCTGGAAATAATGAAGGACTGGCCCGCAGTGCCTCTGCCGGCAAAAACGGAGCTCACGAGAGCCGTGCATGCCCTCCCAGCTCCATTTTCACTGGCAGAGGGTTGCAGGATGCAGTCGCAGCTGAAAACGGAGCTCAGGGACCCCTTTTTCATCGGTAGAGTGCTCAGGCCACAGGTGCCCCCCCACACAAGTGACATCATGTTGGCCATGCCCACCCCACCCCCTGAGGTCAAACACAACCCTGATGTGGCCCTCAATGAAATCGAGTTTGACACTCTTACTTTAAGATATCATGGTTTGGAGCTGGAAAAATGGGATAGGGAACTATGTCCCCAAAATTTAGTTGACCCCAGTTTTTGAATGAATGGTCTAATCCATTTATATATAAAGATGCTTGAATTCTGCTAGCATAGATCAGAGAAATACTCCCAGCTGTTCCCTGATTTTCCCTGAAAACAGTGAACTAAGACAGAGTTACAAACACCAGTGTAATACGCTCTTTCGGATAGTGATCCTCAAAGAAATCTGATTAGAACATTCTGAATCAGATTTTGTTTCCAAATCTTTTTTCCTGTCGAATCCTCCAACCGGCTAGGGCTTCGGTATAAACCAAAGTGTCTTGATGGGCCACACCTTGGTCCTTTCCTCAAGCATATGTTTTGATCAGTAATGATGATATGAATGCAACTGGCATTATTGATTGGCAAGGCCTCTCCTACAAATGACTGGAGGGGGTACACAGCACCGTTCCATTATTGTGCGAAAGATGTATCACACTGCACTTTTCAGGTGTATTGTCCTTAGAACTTACAAGATCTGCAGAATAAAAATGCCAGAGAATCTCCCTGCAGCCGCCACTAGATGGTACCCAACTCACAAATTCCGGCTGAACGGTCTTTCCCATCCTGGTTTGGAGCAGCGCATCTTTCACAGATGGAGACAGTGCAGTCTCTTTGCAAGACTAAAACTGCCTGTTTTGGATGGCCAGGATGAGACAAGGTAGCTGTCTGTCAGGCAGGGATGGAGCCAGTCCTTTTCAGGATAGCTTTAGCTCTGACTGGGAGTCACCATTCAAATAGACAACAGTCCTAGGGAATGGCAGCTTTCTGAAGGCAGCTTGGAGAAGGGAGGGAGGCAAGCCTTTGCTGGAGGATTTTTGGTTTAGGTGTAAGCAGACGGAGTCTGGCTGTGATGAGAGATCCCATGAACAGAAGGGGATCTAGGTCTAGGGGCTGCTCACCTGGGCAGTGGATTTAATACTTGGAGGAAAGGGAAGATGTTGTGCTTCTTGTTACAGCCTGTTTCCAAAATGTGACTGGAACCCTGGAGGAGACACCCCATCATCCAGCCTCCACTCTTGTGCACGCAGACCTATGTCTTTGGAAGCAACCACTCATTGAGAGGCAAGCAGTCAAGAAGGCAGAGCTCCTAGCACGGAAACTGATCCTGATCCTGTTGCCTTTGTGCTTATGGACTTCTTGGGTTGATTTTTTTTTTTTTTAAACCGGACAACCTTCACCTGTCTCGAACCATGAGCTCCTCTTAAGAACTGAGATCGGACTTCCTTGAACGTCTGCTTTCTTTCCTTTTGGTTTGGTTTTACTTTTTTTTTTTTCCTAAAGAAAAGAAAAGTTGTGAACCATGATCACAGTGAATTCGGATGGGAAAATAATGGTCAGAAGATGTCTCGTCACCTTGAGGCCTTTTAGGTAAAGTTCTCCTCTACCACTTCCTGGGTGTGTGCAATTAGAAAGAAAGAGGTGGGTGGGTAGTGGCTTCAAAACTCTTTTTTTCCTGATGTGATAAACCCTGTAAGATAAATGCAGGTAGCAGAAAGTAATTTGTTTGAGACTCACCTGAAGTGTGGGCAGAGAGAGGAAGTGGGTGGCATAGCGCAGCTTTCAGCAGCTTGTTTGGAATTTGGGAAGGATTCACCAGGGGGAAGGCAAGATGTTGTTATTAAACTTCATTGTTATATATTGTTATATACTCACAGCTGGAGTCATTGCAGATACAAACACACCGCCTTTACTCTCCCTCCTCCTTTCTCTAAGTGATTGCTGATTCTTGTTTTGTCCTCTTTTACTGGGATAATAAGGTAGGTTATTTGGATGAGGTCTGCACATCAGCCTGTTTTAAAAGAACAGCCACTTGCCTTCTTCTTTAGAGGCTTTTCTCAAGGTCCTTCCTCCGCTGTTCTCCCTCTCCTTGCTCCTAAAATTAGTTGACAGGATTTGGAGCTTATTTTCTGGCTTCTTTCAAATGGCACCTTTTTTGGATTGCACCAAATACAGAACGAGACATTAAATAGATGGCAGCGTGCATGAGTGAGAACCCCAAACAATGATCATCTGATGCACTGAGTTAGCATTTTTCCAACCAGTTTCAGATTTTCTTTGTCCTAGGAAATGCACTTACTAATTTATATAGCTTCCCTCTCACCATAATGACTCTGGGAAAATTAAAACCAGAAACAAAATAGTGTAAACAAAATAAACTCATAATATACCACATACATGGGATCAAAAGAAAAAGCAGATCACTTAGTCACTAAGTCCACAACTAACAACCAACCAATAGGACTAACTTAAATAATGTTTAACTTACAGTCTTCAGGTGTTTGGGCACAAATGTGCCACAGTGCTGTTTTTATTTGTCTACATCTAGCAGAAGGCTGCTCCACTTTAAGGGGTTGTTGGTGAACTTTCAGAATGAGCTAATCTAACAGCAACAACAAGGTCAATTAAGAAGAGGCTCAAATGAAGCTGGGATCTAGGCATGCAATGTATTCCATGGTATTACCACAGAGGCCATGGATTGGAGTAATTGTAGCTCAGTTCATTTCACAGGTGGAAAACCTGTCTGTATGTGAATGGTGACAGTGATGGGGTTGGCAATATTCTAAAAAAAATCAGAAGAGCCTAGTTGGCCTAGGGCATAGTGCTTAATCTAGACATGGGAATATAGAGCTCTTCAGAAATTTGTGGACTATAATCCCATCAACCCCAGTCTATGCGATCCTTTATGCAGCACATTGTAAGCTGAAATTCAACAACTCCTGGGAAGCCACAGGTTTCCTATACTTTATCCAATCAGAAAAACCATCAGTAATCTTTAAAAAAAAAAAAAGATATGTGAGGATGTCAACAATTGTTCCAGCTGCCCATTGGCTGTTCAGGTCTCCTAGCTCATGACAAATAGTCCCTAGGAGTAAGAAATAGCTGTAGGACAATTCTGCACTGCAGCAACTTGTCTCCTAGGCTGTTCCTGGCTGTTTTCAGAACTTCAGAAATTCTAGTCTGGATTGTAGTGAGCTGACAGTGGGTCCCCTCTGGTGTCTAGACCAGACTGTGGCCAACGTAAGACCTGATTGATCATCCCTTTGATTCCTCTTTTTCCCAGTCCATGAAGTCCATGAAGGCAAACCTTGTTGGTTGGGTCCTGTGTGGATGAGTCTTCCAATGCTTGCCTTTTCCTTGTAACCATTATTCTATCCTAATAAATCCCCGAGGTTTTCCTTTACTTCCCCCTGATATTTGCATAAAGGATGGGATACTTTCAACTGTGCCACCCTTATTACTTTCTTTGACACTAAAACCACCTTTTTTCCCTCCCACTTATGGTAGCATCCAAGCTCTGATGATAAATAAAAGAATAGGAAACAGGTTGCTGTTGTTGATCTATAAAAACTTTAAAGCAAGGAAGAACTATTTGTTCAGCTTCATAGAGCAGAAGTGTTCTTACGCTTCAACTTAAAGATGTTTTATTTTTTGTTTTAGAAAAAGGGAAGCTTTATAGGAATGGAAGCAGAGATTGAGAAAGCAAAGAGTTCATGCTCTACCCAGCCTGGATAGAAATCCAAAAGAATGCCTACTGGAACATGTATAGTTGAATGGAGCAGGAGCTTCTAGAGAGGAAGATTGTTCTTAATTTAACAGGGCATTGTTGTATTAATCTCAATATTGTAAAAAGAGCAGAAAAATGCAACAGCTTGACTGGATAAAGTGGTGGAGTCCATATTCTGCAGAGGAGGGAGAAGGCTGGGTACTGCAGCCAATCAGAGTTGGGGCTTCAATTAAAATGGAATGAAGCTCTGGACATCTTCTGTTCTGAAGAGCATAAAACGTCTCAGGGCAAAAAAACACAATTTTGAATGAAAGCAGGAAAGTTCAATTGTGGGATGCATTTGCAATGGGTTGGGAGTGGGAGAAGGATGACATCATCCCTTCCTGCACTCAGGAAGTGGTGAGAAGCCTGCCCTGGTGAAAGGCCAAGTAGAACGTCCATAGATTGTAAGGGTACATCCTAGAATGAAGTGTCTGAAATGGGAGACCAGTGATTAAAAAAATAAGATTCTCAGCAGATTTTCACCTAAGATTCTCACCAACCCCAACAAGGTCTTGCTTTTAAGAGTTAAAACTAGGTATGATCCTTGTTTAGGATTTCTGCTTCATAAAACCAAGTAGTAATTGACCGCTCGTGTATTAAAGATTGGAGACTGGAGTTTTAGAGCACTTGTTGTTCACTTGATCATTTTGCCAAAAATAAAACTACTTCAAGGGGGGAAAAATGTACCAGTCTTTTTGGTTGTGGCACCCTGGAATGCTCTTCCCAAAGATACTTGCCTGCCACTGGTACAAATACTTTGGCTCCAGGTGTTTCTTCAGCTATTTCATTAGGTAAGACAGATGAATTTGATAATGATTTTATCTGTTTTGCTGAATCTCTGCCATAATTTTAATTGCTGCATTATTCTTGTAGGGTTTTGCATATTCATTGGTTTTTCTTATTTCCTTGACTGCTGCTCTAGGAGTTTTTATTGGAAAAACAGCATATAAATCTTCAAAATGCTTACTTGCAGGGGATGTACCAGTAATAGTACCAGAATATAATTAAAATATCATTAAATATCACTATATTACATTGTATTTGCAATGAGATGGTATAGAAATATATCAGGCAGATAGATCCAGGGCAATCTACTGATCGGGGTGGGGGGCGGAATCCTTCTTTCTCTCGCCACACACATACACACAAATAATTCTTTTTTATAGAAAAATTACAATTGGTTCTTGTGCCTAAAATACAGAGAGAAAGAACTTCCATGTGAGACGCCTTGTAAACTTTCTTTGAAATTAGCTATTACTAGATCTCCCCCAATTTGGTGCTGTACTGATGTGCTGGATGCTTGGGAGCTGATAATAAATGTGATCGGAAAGCAGCAGATTGGGAAAAACTGATATACACTGTGATAAATGTTTAGGGCAGCTGTCCTCTTGACAGAAGGCAACAATGCAAAGCTGACTTCAATGGAAATGTGAAGTTCCCGTTTGAACATATTGTTTAGAGACATACAGCTCATTTTTTTAATATATTCAAAATGTAGACTGGAAGTGTTTGAAAATGCAAGTATGATGCTTATTGGTGGACTATAGCCAGAAGCAGCAGTTTCTTTTGTGTATATTTGGTGGCAAAGCCAGATTTGTGCTACGTAGAACAATTCCAACATGATGTCTCCTTAAGCATGAACAATGTGAATGCAGAGAGGGCTAACATCATCCAAGGATGTTTGTCAGGGAACTGTAATTGGCTCTGCTTCCCTGTCAAATAAATTTTCCTGGATTCACCTCAGCGATGCACCTTCCTCCCCAATCATTCTAACAGAAAATGCCAGCCCTGATTTTGCTACGGTTGCAAAGTAAAGCTGCCTGACATAATGCAAAATGAGTCCTAATGTGGAGTGCAGAGCAAGGCTAGGAACCGGGCTGAAGGAGGATTCTCTTGGTAGCAGGTCACCAGCTGTGCTGGTTGTGTCAGGAAGGATCTGCAGCCATTGGTGGGAGCTGTCACTTTTTCTCCTGTTGAATGACACCCAGCTTAATAGCACTGTAGAACTTGGCTTAGCTGGCCGAGCTGAAAGATAGCGAGTGGAAGGATGTCATTTAGTAGGCCAGGTTTAGGCCCTTGAAAAAGTTAACTACCAATTTTTGAGCCAATTTTTGCATTGCTTGGATTTCTGGCACTTTGAAATCTATACTCATGCATGAAGGCAAATGCATTAATGTAGGAATACCTGGATGGAGTCAGAATACAAAGTGAATAAGTTCATTTTGTCCCTATCATTCTGATATATTAAGAATCTAACATTCTTATTAGGAAGCCCATGAAAGCGGCTTCACTAAGCAAATAGCAGGGGTGGGATTCCACCAGTTTGCACCTATTCACTAGAACCGGTTGTTAACACTTCTAAGCAGTTCGCAGAACCGGTTGTTAGAATAAATTACTGGCTTAACCTGTAAGGAAGGCAGGAAGGAAACATTTTGGTGTTGCTTACAGAAACTGTTTCTCTGTTAACCCTTATTACTGTTTTTGGCAGGACTAGACTTCCTGTCTCAGGAACTTCTCTGGAATTTTTTTCTCCTCCTTTGCTGGTACTTTGCTTGTGTGGAGTAACCATTCAAAGTTATAATGGCACTGAAAAAAGTGACTTATGACCATTTTTTACACTTACGACTGTTGTAGCATCTCCACAGTCATGAGAGGCCAGGCGAGGAGATGCATGCCTCGATGTGAGTGATATTGAATTGGCCACACCCAGCCAATAACATGACCACCAAGCCACGCCCACCAACTTGCCCACAGAACCAGTTGTTAAAAAATTTGAAACCCACCCCTGGCAAATAGCCATGACAAACACTTGTAGTTGTGTTCAGACATTCACCAACCAGCAGAGACCAGCCCTCACTAGCCTGAACCAATCAGAAACCAAATCAGCTAAAGGCCAATCAGATGTTAGGACACCTGGCTATAAACATTGGAGCTCAGTCAATCCCTGCTCACTTCTTTGTGGTCTGAAGATGGCATCCACAACTGCCAGCCAAATGTCAGGAAAAATCAAAAGATGCCAAACAGATACTGGCCATGAAAGCCTACAATACTATAAGATGCAGATCTCCCCCCCCCCCATTCTTCCCTTCCCCTCTCTGAGCTTAACTGTAACCTTCAAATGCTTTTGTAAACTATCTAGAGAGCTTCAGCTACAGATAGATGCAGTAAATGGACTAAATAAATAATCTATGTGCTAGTTTGTGTTTGCTTTAAAAAAATGTCTGTTGCTGTTTTCACTACTAATGTGCAGCATATTGTGCAGATAAACTAATAAAAATGTCCATGTGCTAAATTAGGGATGGGCAATTGTTTTGCATTGGTGGGCCTATTTGGAACTGGGCATATGTTGTAGGGCCTTCAAATGTAGCCCCACATAGGCTGCATAAGCAATTTCTAAACAAAGAAAAGCCAAAATACTGCAGCAGTTAAGATATTAGACCAGGGACTGTTCATATGTTGTTATGTAAGTTCACCCTTAGCTGTGGAAATGTCCTGTGTGACATTGGACCTTTCAACAAAACGTACCTCACAGTGTTGCTAATTTGGGTTAAAATAATAGATTTTGAAGGGGAAAAAGGCATGATATATACCTATTAAATATATATATATATATAAACACAAAAGAACAGATGGACACCTTTCTGTGGAGCATGCCTGTGTTCCATTTATTTCTTCTTTTTTCTGTAATAAAAACCTATCGGAAACAAAGGCAGATGCAGTGGTGGGATTCAAATTTTTTTACTACCGGTTCTGTGGGTGTGGCTTGGTGGGCGTGGCAGGGGAAGGATACTGTAAAATCTCCAGTCAGAGGTGGTATTTGCCGGTTCTCCAAACTACTCAAACTTTCCGTTACCGGTTCTCCAGATTCGGTCAGAACCTGCTGAATACCCACCTCTGATCAGATGGCTCATTAGGTTAAATGTACTTCAATTATTCTGATTGGTGTAACACATCCTTCCCTTAACTTGTGCATTATGAGTGTGCAGCATACACAATCGCTAAGGTTGTTGGAAAGAGTTATAGGAAAACATTGGGGGATATTTTTTGTGGGCAGTAGCAGCCAATTTTCACATTTGACCAAATTGAAAGATGTTGGCAGTAGCCCCAGTTTTATTATTACCTAATGCTGGTCTTTAACTTCCTATGGCAAAAACTCTTTTTTCTTCTTACTACTCTGAAAACCACAAGGAAACTTCTACTTTCTCCAACCCTTCTCTTTGTCTAAAGCTTAATAGTGATCCTGTGATCCATTTGGAAAGAGACCACGTATGGGAAAACTAAGGCGTGTTATGATAATATTGTACCGGTATTTTTCTTTTCCCTTTCCTTCTTTCTTATTATTATATACACTTTTTTCTTCCTGATTGTTTCATCAGGATTGACATGTAAGGAGCCCTCCATCTTGGCGTAGGGCTGGAGAATTCTGGGACTTGAAGTAGCCAGGTTTGGAGGCTTCTGGTCTATGTCTCTTAACATTGTTCAGATGAGCAAACTCTTCCAGTTGCGATGCTTTTTAGAACTTCCTTGGAGTAATGTTAGGAATTAAGAAAATGTAGCAGGAGAGAAATTCAACCATGATTGTATGGGTTTTTTTTTTTTAGCTTCTTAATTGTCTGATCATCCTGTTAGCTTACTCTAGTTCCCATAATAGAGAATAACCATGGCATTGCAGCTTCATTCTACTAAAACGTTCATACAGTTTTTTTTGTTTTTTTTTTAAATCTGTAATAAGAGTCTACACAGACTGGGCAAGTATTTTTTTTTCTCCTTTTCACTTAATCATGAAGGTTTTCTTTTTCCCTTCCTCACTCCTCTAATGGTCTTAAGTAGTAATTAAATGCAGTGTTTAACAATCACTTCTTGCTAAATTATAATTATGAGAATTGAAATGCATAAACATGCTTTTACATAATAATGAGTTTCTTATCAGCGGGAAGAATTTAAAGAAACTTTTGGGAAAGAAAAGCAGAAACCATCCAAATAAGCCTTTCTCATCTGGAGTTCCATGGAAACCCTCAGACTCTGTGAAAAGTTGCTGGGGTTCCACAAAATATTGTGACTGGGGAACCCCCTCCCCCCAATACAATGTTGTTTGAATTTTATTTGCTATGCAATGCTCGTTTTCACATGCGTGGGAATTTTTACATGGCACAACTTATTGATGGATCATATTCACATATTGTGAGCCTGTAGATGTTATAATTTTTATGCAGGGTGTCTCTGAGACCTAAATATGAGTTCAAGACTTCGTTCAGGATAAAAGGATTGAGAAAGGGTCAGCTCCACTAGTAAATCACCCCACAGGAAAATTAGAACTACACTTTGAGATAGGCTGTAATAATGGAATCTTACATGCTGGACTGGGTTTTATCTCCCATCCTCCTTATGCCTCAGTGACTCAGGTTGGAGCTTGCCTGAGTCACTTGCTTGCCAGGACTGTTTCAGTCCTCTTTGCTGATGGCCTGGGTTTCCAAACTTGGCAACTTTAAGATTTGTGGACTTCAACTCGCAGAATTCTTCAGCTAGTCATGCTGGCTGGGCAATTCTGGGAGTTGAAGTTCACAAGTCTTAAAGTTGCCAAGTTTGGAGATCCCTGGCTTATGGAATAGTTTTGGCATTTCTATCAAGATGGCTCTTGCCTTACCATTCATTCAGTGATCATTTGAATGTACAGCAGTATTGAATGAGTGGGTCTTATGATCAGTGCTTGCACTTATATCAATTGCAGTGTTTCTGCGGTCATTGGATCTTTACTATCTTCTTCCCACAAGTAAAGTCATTGGGGAAGTTAGCAGCAAGTTGCAAATGGCAACCACGTGACGTCCTCAGAACTGAAGAAGCTTCTTGGATGAGAAGTGAAACGTCTTCAAAGAAAAACAAGGAAGTCCAGTTGCCTCTTGAAAAAAAACACCTTTGGGACAACCAAGGTGATTCACTTACAACAATAACCAAAAGTGCTGGTTAAGCAGCACAGTCACATGACATTGTGTTTTACAATTGCATTGCATAGCAACAGAAATTCTGGTCCCAATTATAGTCATTAAGTGAGGACTACATGTACAGAATGACTGATCCAGACAATGAAAGTCTCTTTCCCATATTTAACTACATTCATAGTTAAACAATCAGTGAACCAAATACAGAAATCAGATGCTCATAGACCCTCTCATTGTGAAATGCAATATCATTGTGAATTGGTCAAAATTTCAGTTCAGTATTCTTACGGGTTTGTCCCCTTCTGCTAATACAGCAATAGCACTTAGACTTATATAGTGCTTAATAGTGCTTTACAGCATTCTCTAAGTCACAGGTGTCAAAACTCGATCACATCACATGACATATTGTGACATATGATGTATTTTTTTTTTATTTATTTTATTTATTTATTTATAAAATTTTTATACCGCCCTTCTCCCTAGGGACTCAGGGCGGTGTACAGCCAATCCAAACCCCGACAATGATACAAAAGTTAAAAAGAAATTAAATTGAATATTTGGCCGAATATAAAAAGCCCACCCCACCCCCTTAAAACCCCCAAATTAAAATTACTAAAAAGCAATGGAGACAAATTAAAACCCTCTCTCAGCCCAGGCCGGCCTGCTCGAAAAGCCAGGTCTTCAGCGCGCTCCTGAAGGACCTCAGGTCCATGCCGGTACGCAGTTCCGGTGGCAGAGTATTCCAGAGGGCAGGGGCCGCCACAGAGAAGGCCCTACCCCTCGGGACCGCCAGGCGACACATGGCAGCCGACGGAACCCGGAGAAGGCCCTCCCTGTGTGCACGCACTGGCCTGCTGGAGATCACCGGTAGGATGCGGTCCTGTAGGTAACCTGGCCCAGTGCCATGGATCGCCCTAAAGGTCAGAACCAGAACCTTAAAGCGAACCCGGAGAGCCACCGGCAGCCAATGCAGCTCGCGCAGGAGAGGCGTCACCTGCTACGCGACGCCCCCATGATCACCCGCGCGGCCGCATTCTGCACCAGTTGGAGTCTCTGGGTGCTCCCCGCAGGGAGCCCCATGTAGAGGGCATTACAATAGTCCAGGCGAGAGGTGACAAGGGCCTGAGTGACCGTGCGCAGGGCGTCCCGATCCAGAAAGGGCCGCAACCGGTAGATCCGACGGATCTGATGAAATGCCCCCCTGGAGACGGCCGCGACATGGTGTTCAAGCGACAGCCGCACATCCAGGAGGACTCCCAGATTGCGAGCCCTCTCTGTGGGGGGCAAAATTTCCCCCCCAATAGCCAGCGACGGAGTCAACTGGCTATATCGGGGCGCCGGGAACCACAGCCACTCGGTCTTGGATGGGTTGAGCCGGAGCCTGTTCCCGCCCATCCAATCCCGCACGGCCTCCAGGCACCTGGACATAGCCCCAACAGCATCGTTGGGGTGGTCCGGGGTAGAGATGTATAACTGAGTGTCATCTGCATACAGATGACACTTCACCCCAAGACCACGGATGATCTCGCCCAGCGGTTTCATATAGATGTTGAACAAGAGAGGGGAGAGGACCGACCCCTGAGGCACCCCACAAACCAGGGGCCTAGAGGTGGACCTCTCCCCTCCCGCCAGCACAAATTGCGAACGGTCGGAGAGGAAGGAGGAGAACCATCGAAAGACGGTTCCCCCAATTCCCAACCCCTCCAACCGTCGCAACAGGATACTATGGTCGATAGTATCGAAAGCCGCCGAGAGATCTAATAGGACCAAGACAGAGGAGAACCCTCTGTCACGAGCCCTCCAGAGATCATCAACCAACGCGACCAATGCCGTCTCAGTGCTATGCCCAGGCCTGAAGCCCGATTGGAACGGATCGAGGTAAGTTGTTTCCTCCAGGTACTGAGGAAGCTGACGTGCCACCACACTCTCAACAACCTTCGCCACAAAGGGAAGGTTGGAGACTGGACGGAAGTTATTTAAAACAGCTGGATCCAGGGAAGGCTTCTTGAGGAGGGGCCGCACCACCGCCATCTTCAGGGCGGTCGGAAGCGACCCCTCTCTCAGAGAAGCGTTGATAATCCCCTGGAGCCAGCCTCGTGTCGTCTCCCTGGCGGCCGAAACCAGCCAGGAAGGGCACGGGTCCAATAAACAGGTGGTGGCATTCAGACCCCCCAGCAACCTGTCCACACCCTCGGCGGTCACAGGATCAAACTCCCCCCAGATAACATTCACAAGACCTGCCCCGGACACCTCCCCCGGGACCAACCAATTGGAGTTAAGCCCCTCCCGGATCTGAGCGATTTTGTCATGCAGGAATCGAGAGAACTCCTCTGCTCTACCCTGCAAGAGGTCATCCCGCACTCTCGGTTCAAGTAGAGAGCGGGTCACTCTAAACAGGGCGGCAGGCCGATTTCCTGCCGACGCAATAAGGGCGGAGAAATACGAGGATTTCGCCGCCCCTATCGCCACAAGGTAAGTCTTAATATGAGATCTCACCTGTGTTCGGTCAGATTCAGAACGACTCGCCCTCCAAATGCCCTCTAGACGTCTTTTCCGGCACTTCATCTCCCGTAGCTCCTCTGTAAACCACGGAGCCAAATGGGATCTGTGCCGGGTCAGAGGTCGCAGAGGCACAACTCGGTCTAGAACCCCGGCGGCCAACCCATCCCAGGTGGCCACCAGGTCTCCAGGCGAGCTGAGAGCCAGAGACTCAGGAAATGGCCCAAGCTCCCTCTGGAACCGCTCCGGGTCCATTAGGCGCCTGGGGCGGAACCATCTAAGTGGCTCCGCCTCCCTGCGGTGGGGGGTGGTGGAGCAGAAGTCCAGTCTAAGGAGGGAATGATCTGTCCATGACAAGGGAGTGATGACTAAATCCCCGCAATTACAGTCATTCAACCACTGCCCAGAGACAAAAATCAGGTCCAGCATGTGTCCTCCTATGTGAGTGGGAGCAGAAACTAACTGGGTCAGGTCCATGGCCGTCATGGAAGCCAAGAACTCCCGGACCAACCCCGAGGTTTCACCGAGCGATGGCAGGTTGAAATCCCCCATGACTAAAAGCCTGGGGGTCTCAACCGCCAGCCCGGCTATTACCTCTAGGAGTCCGGGCAGGGCTGATGAGACGTGGCAGGGATCCAGGTACATCAACAAAAGACCCATCTGAACCCCTTGCCCCCACTTCACAAAAAGAGATTCACAGCCAGCCGTCTGAGGGACAGTGGCCTCCCTAGGACAAAGGACTTCCTTTATAAGCACCGCCACCCCGCCACCCCTTCCCTGAGCCCTAGGCTGGTGAAATGCAAGGAAACCTGGTGGGCACATCTCAACCAGAGGGACGCCTCCCTCTGGGCCCAACCAGGTTTCGGTGACACCTACCAGGTCCGCGGCCTCCTCCTGAGCCAACTCAAAGATCAGGGGAGCCTTATTAACCACGGACCTGGCATTGCACAACAGCAGCCGGGTATTCAGGGCCTGAGATTCCGGACAACCAGGACTACAGGATGGGTAAGGAGGGTCGGAGCGCGCTACCGCTTGTAAACATTGGGAGCGCGATCCCCTAACCGGATATGGCCCTCTACCCCCCGCATACCTACCTCTCCCAGTCACCGTGCTAATAGAATTGGCCCCCGGCTGCCCACCCCCTGTCCGCCACCCCGACACGGAAACCCCCGAGGCCCCCCAGGCGCGCAAGCCGGCCCGACTGCCCCCAATTCCATGCGGGCTGTCTCCCCCACCCGCCCTGGACCTTTCCCCCTTAAAAGACCCCATTAAAAATTTGATGACCCCGGGTTTACAGTGCTTTCCCCGGTTTCCCCGGCCCCACCATCGCTCCGGATCCCAGGATCCCTCATTACGGAAAGTCTTGGAGAGCTTCGAAGGCCACCTAAGGGAGAGGGGGGCATCCCTCAGGGCCCAAAGCTCTGCCCTCGGGTACATCCGTGGACCCGGCCGCCTCATCTCTACAGTCCCGGAGCGCCTGCGGTCTCTGCCGTCCTCTGGCCGCGGATGATGAAGTCCAGTCAGGCTGGGGTATATGCCGCCTCCCCCCGGTCGTCCCACCTCTGCCACCGGTGGGACCCCCGGGGGGGAAAGAGTCACAGGCAGAGCCAGACCCTCCCCCAGGCCCATCACCTCTGCCACCGGTGGGGGCCCCAGGAAAGGAAGGGACACCATAGCTCCGCCTAAGCGGCCCACGGGGGCATCGGCACCACCACTCTTCAGCCGAGCCCCTCCGTGGGTCTCCCAGCCTCCACGCCATCTTCGGGGCTATCAAGGGTGCCCCAGGTCCGCTCCAGGGCCGCCCTGACCACAGCAGGCCCGTATCAGAACCAACCGGGGCCTTCCACGACCGCCGCGGCCCGAACAAGGCCGCCGAGCCCACACCAAGGCCGCCGGCACACAGGACACAGGGAGCGCCGTCACAGCAAGTCCGGAGGCCGCGGCTGCCACTGCCGCCGCCGCCGAGCACCCGTCTGCGGCCTCCCCGCTCCGCCGACCGCCGGGAAGGGCCGCCACCGCCGAGCACCCGTCCATCACCGCCGAGTGCCCGTCCGCAGCCGCCCCGCTCCGCCGACCGCCGGGGAAGGCCTCCGAGGCCTCCACA
This sequence comes from Bungarus multicinctus, assembly GCA_023653725.1. Taxonomy (NCBI): domain Eukaryota; kingdom Metazoa; phylum Chordata; class Lepidosauria; order Squamata; family Elapidae; genus Bungarus; species Bungarus multicinctus. The sequence goes on along the minus strand of CM042834.1, from coordinate 115,912,180 downwards.
ATCGACCCGGAGCCGCCGGGGCCGTCACGACCACGCCGCCCTCCACACCAGTCCCGCGGCTCCAGCCGACCCCCGACCAGTTTTCAGATGTCCCGACTGGTCTCCCCCGATCCTCCCCCGCCTCTGCCACCGGCGGGGGGGGCCAGGGGACAAGGGGGGCCATAGCTGAGGCCGTCCAGGCCGGAGAGAGTGGCGGCGGAACTCCACGTCGGTCATGCTGGATCCGTCACCGTGAGTCCACCGGGGCCGCTCCGCACCGACACCATCACTCCCGAGGCCACCGAGGCCACTCACAAACTGCTCCGGGGCCACCGCATCTGAGTCTTTTTTGCCTTTTACAGAGCCGGGGTGGGTGTGGCCTGCACGTGACACATCCAGCCTGTGGGCCACCAGTTTGACAGGCTTGCTTAAGTGGTTTACAGAGTCAGTATATTGCCCACAACAATCTGGGCCCTCATTTTACTGACCTTGGAAGGATGGAAGGTTGAATCAACCTTCAGCCCGTCAGGATCAATCTCCTGGCAATGAGCAGACTCCGCCTGCAATACTGCATTCTTTTTTTTTAATTTTTAAATAATTTTATTCATAAACATTTTTTGAATACAGCATTTTGTCAGAGTATACCATTTACAAGAAACAAAAATCATAGGTAGTACTATAATAGATATTAACCCATTAATTGATAGCAATACTAATAATATAATAACACATAAATTAATAGCACAAATAGTACTATGATAACTCCAATATAGTAAAAATATCATCAAAATATTTAACAACTGTGCCATCATGATTCTTAATTCAGTAATCCAGAAGAACTGTGTTTGTCTCACACAATCTATTAAATCATGATATGGTTTGCTTGGCTTTGCTCTAGTATCTACGTAGCTGCAACTATTGGATTATAAGCATGATAGTTTGAGAAGTCTGGCTGCTGACTTAGAGTTACCAAGGCTGACACACATTGTACTAAAGGAAGGTTTTCTGGTCTTCTCAATGTCGGAAGTTAGCATCCACCCCTCTCCTAGAAAATTGAAATATCCTAGGAAATATTAAAAAGGCAGAATATTTCCCCTAAGAAGAGTAGAAACTCAAGAAGCAGAAACTCACCTCAGAAGCAGAAACTCACCCCCACCTTTGTTAATGGGTGGGCCATTAAGGCCTGGGCCAGAATACTTTACATAACAAGGAACTTCAGGTAAAGCTATAGAAATTGCCAAAAGCCCTTTTAAGGGCATAATCACCCAGCAAGGCTAGACCAAGCCTGGAACCCAGGACAGCCTACAGAGTTGCCCTTGGGAGTCTGACAACCAATTAGAATACAAGCTCCAATTCAAATCCCAACAGAAGGTATTTTTTTTTATTATTTTTTTTTTATTTATTTGATTTATATACCGCCCCCTCTCCCCGAAGGGACTCGGGGCGGTGAACAGCCAATAAAAACACATATACAAGGTACAAAATATGAGACAACATAAAATATTAAAATTTAAAAACTGAAATACAATATGGCTCTAATAAAATATAAGCAAGTATTAAAAAGATTAAAACCCGATTAAAATTTAAAAACCCCTAGGCCAGTCCGGCCTGCCGAAATAAATGCGTTTTGAGCAACCGACAGAAGGCCATGAGATCGGGGGCGGCCCTTACCTCCGGGGGTAATTCATTCCAGAGAGGGGGTGCTCCCAATGAGAAGGCCCGCGCCCTCGGGGTCGCCAGCCGTCCAGCCGGCGGCACCCCGAGGAGGCCCACTCTATGGGAGCGTACCGGTCGGTGGGAAGCCGATGGTGGCAGGAGGCGGTCTCGCAAGTAACCTGGTCCCGAGCCATGGAGCGCTTTAAAGATAGTGACCAAGACCTTGAAGCGCACCCGGAGGGCCACCGGGAGCCAATGCAGCGCGTGTAGAAGTGGCATAACACGGGAGCCCCTAGGTGCCCCCATTACCACCCTCGCGGCTGCATTCTGCACCAACTGGAGCCTCCGGATGCTCTTCAAAGGCAGCCCCATGTAGAGAGCATTGGCATAGTCTAGGCGGGAGATCACCAAGGCGGAAGTGACCGTGCGAAGCGCATCCCGATCCAGAAAGGGCCGCAACTGGTAGATCCTACGGACCTGTCCAAAAGCCCCCCTGGCGACGGCCGCCACATGATCTTCCAATGACAGCCGTACATCCAGGAGGACACCCAGATTGCGGGCCCTCTCTGTGGGGGCAAGAATTTCCCCCCCCACAGCCAGCGATGGAACCAGCCGGCTGTATCGGGGTGCCGGGAAGCACAGCCACTCAGTCTTAGATGGGTTGAGCTGAAGCCTGTTCCGCCCCATCCAACACCGCACGGCCTCCAGGCATCGGGTCATCACTTCGACGGCTTCATCGGGGTGGCCCGGGGTAGAGATGTACAGCTGGGTGTCATCAGCGTACTGATGGAACTCTACCCCAAAGCCACAGATGATCTCACCTAGCGGCTTCATATATATGTTGAACAGGAGGGGCGAGAGCACCGACCCCTGAGGCACCCCGCAAACCAGGGGCCTCGGGGCCGACCTCTGCCCCCCTGCCAACACAAATTGCGAGCGGTCAGAGAGGAAGGAGGAGAACCACCGCATAACGGTGCCTCCCACCCCCAACCCCCCAGCCGCTGCAATAGGATACTGTGGTCGACAGTATCAAAAGCCGCCGAAAGATCTAGGAGGACCAGGACAGAGGAATAACCCCTGTCACGGGCCCTCCAGAGATCATCCACCAATGCGACCAGCGCGTCTCTGTGCTGTGCCCGGGCCTGAAGCCCAATTGGCATGGATCCAAATAGACAGCTTCATCCAGGTGCTGGGGAAACTGTTGTGCCACCACACGCTCAACAATCTTCGCCATAAAACGAAGGTTGGAGACAGGACGATAATTAGATAACAAAGTTGGGTCCAGGGACGGTTTCTTGAGGAGGGGTCTCACCACCGCCTCTTTCAAGGCGGCGGGTAGATATCCCTCACTCAAGGAAGCGTTAATAATGCCCTGGAACCAACCTCGTGTCACCTCCCGGGTGGCCAACACCAGCCAGGAGGGACACGGGTCCAATAAACATGTGGTCGCATTCAGTCCCCGCAGTAACCTGTCCACGTCCTCGGGGGTCACAGGATCAAACTCGTCCCAAATGACTGTTCCAAATTCCGCCCCCGATTCCCCACCCAGAGCTGCCCATTCGGAGTCCAAGCCATCCCGGGTCTGAGTGATTTTATCCACCAGGAACTGTGAAAAATCCTCAGCCTGTCCCTGCAAGGGGTCCTCCCGCTGCTCCCCCTTCTAAGAGGGAGCGGGTCACTCTAAACAGGGCAGCCAGGCGGTTTCCTGCGGACGCAATAAGGGTGGAAAAGTAAAGACGCCTTGCCACCCTTATCGCCACTAAATAGGTCTTAATAAAAGACCTATAAAACCCAGCACTCTCAGTACCTCAGCCCTTTTTTCTTGACCTCTTCTCACCTTGAAGCATGTGATCATCCTTCTCTGGAGCTCCAGGTCATGTGGTCCTGTACACCATTAAACCTTCCAAACAGCCTCCATGTTTCCAGTGTCTTTTTCCCCACTTGGAACTGAACCCAGAAGGATATTCTTTCAACATTCAGGGTGCGATTCAAGGTGTTGGTGACCATCTTTAAAGTACTCCATGGCTTTGGACCCGGATACTTGCAGGACCACCTACTGCCACCATCGGCCTCCCGCCGGCCAGTGCGCTCCCACAGGGTGGGCCTCCTCGGGGTGCCGCCAGCTGGACGATGTCAGTTGGCGGCCCCGAGGGTGTGGGCCTTCTCTGTGAGAGCACCCTCCCTTTGGAATGAACTACCGGCGGAGATGCGGGCCATTGTTGACCTGCGAGCCTTCCGACTGTGCACTCAAAACCCATCTTTTCCAAAAGGCCGGCCTGGCCTAACGTTATGAGCAGGGTTTTAAATTTTTAATTCAATTTTAATTTTATGGAGTTTTATTGGCTTCAGCCATTTATTTAATCAATTTTAAACTCTTTTTTAACTTTTGTAATTTGTATGTTTGTTGTGGCTGTTCACCGCCCCGAGTCCCTTTTTGGAAGAGGGGGGCGGTATATAAACCGAAATAATAAAATAATAAACATCAAAGAAAAGAAACTTCCTTCATAAGGAGAGTGTAGAAATTAGAAAACTACACCAGCATTTCGCTAATATTATAATTCTATGGTATCTGTTTCAAAATGTCTCACCCTCACTAATCTTGCTAAAAAGTCAACTGCTTGAATAATTTTCAAGCAGGGTCTTCTAACATCATATCATTTCAGCTGCAAAGTTTAAAAAGTCAACTTCATGACTTTCTAACAATGTTAAGAAATTAGCATATGCAACAACTTCAGCCTGGATCTCCCTCTAGTTGGCATAACTCTGAGTGCTTAATAAACCATGCTCTGTTTTAAATAGGGTTTTTTTTTGTATTTTCTTTATTCTTAGGTCTTTGGAGGAAAAAAAAGAACCCCTTACATTAGGAGGTCTAGATATAGCAAGTCAAATGCTCCATTTAAGATTGCCAGAACTTTATTCTTGAAATGGGATGAAATATAAGCATTGGAATGGCACAGATCTCAATGGTTTTGCTCAGATGGGATTTCAGTGGTCATATTGCTCAGCCAGCTACTGGTAATTAAGGAAATGGAAATCTAACTCATTTAGAGCATGTGGGGACTATCACTAGGTAGAAGAGAAATGGAAAAGTAACCAAATTTAATTTGAAACCTGGACTCAGACCAACTCTTGTTTGGGGAAGAAAAAAACAATAATGAATTAAATCTGCTGTGTAGTAAAGGAAACTCTTTGCTCCAGTAATTTTATTTCCTTAACTGAATGAGAATGTTACGAATTGACCTAAATTGAAATTGCCACTTATGTGAGAAAATTGATACTGGGTTCAGGTTTTCTCCCCTGGGTCAGTCAAGAGCTCTCCATTTGGCCAGCTTTTGCTGAGCCCGAAGGCACTTTCACATGGCTGCCATCATTCATTCCCCCAACCCTCAGAAGAAGTTGGAAGACATGATCTGAGATTTCTTCATTTCTCCTGGCTTAAAAAAAAAAGAAAAAAAGAGGAAAATCTCTTTTTGTGTCCAGAACAGCTGCAGATCCTGCTGCAACAAAAATTCTGCTTTACTTCTGCTTCACTCAGAAGGAAAGGAAAGGAGAAAGAAACGGAAAAAAAAACCCTCTGTGCTTCTTTGAATACCTACTCAACTTCCCTCAAGAAGAGGGAAACCTGGAAGCTGCATGTCAATTTCACAATTTTCCATATTTTTATGGGCTACAGAATAGGATCTCACCAGATGGCCAGAAAAATCAGAGAGCTGCAGTAAGAATGGGATTGGTCGGTCTGTAGGAATTTGTCTACCACTAGCCTGTTTCTTGTCTTCCTTCTTCTGCACCCCATTCTGTCATAACTTGATAAACGGTGGTGAGATTAAAAAAAAAATACTACTGGTTTTGTGGGTGTGGCTTAGTGGGCACGGCATGGTGGGCATGGCAGGAGAAGGATACAGCAAAATCCTCATTCCCTCCCCACTCCTGGGGGAAGGTTATTGCAAAATCCCCATTCCCTCCCCACCCCATTAACCTGCTTTCCATCTCCATTCTCCTGTGCAGGGCAACAAAAGAAGACCCAGCTGACCAGCTGGGACTCGGGAGGCAGAGACTAGACGGAGGTAGGGCCAGTCAGAGGTGGCATTTGCCCGTTCTCTGAACTACTCAAAATTTCTGCTACCAGTTCTCCAGAACTGGTCAGAACCTGCTGAATACCACCTCTGCTGATAAAAACATATATCTGACTGGTATCACAAATGGAACTAAAGCATAAGAAACATTTTTGTGAAGGAATTCTGACCCCTTCCTTCAGTTTACATGCCACAAAGATTCTCCCTGCTCTGTATAGGAGACAAAGGAGGATGGATTGGCTCTTGATAGTCCACCACCATTTCAGCCTTGCATTAAAGCAATAAGAATCATAAAATATATGCCCTATTGCCAACTGATCAGGCTAGCACAATTGTACAAATCCGAGAAACCCAGCATAGCAATGCTTTTTGCAGTTCTCTGGAGAGATGAAGAAAAAACAACAACCAACAACCAAAAAACCCTACCCCAGTAAAGGAGTCCCTGCAAATTTTACTCTGCTAAGTCATTGCCGATTATAAATGCTCATCTCCATTTCAAGGCCATTCAGTCAGTGCTATCAGAAAACATTTCCACAGGCATGTGGCCAGCATGGTGTCATGGAGTGCTATTACCTTTTCCACTGAAGTGGTACCTATTTATCTACTTGCATTTGCATGCTTTCGAACTGGTAGGTTGGCAGGAGGTGGGGCGAAGACAGGAGCTCACCCTGTCATGTGGTGTTTGCTTCTCAAAACTGGTCTGTTGGCTTTCCAGCCAACAAGCTCAGCATCTTAACTGCTGAGCCACTGTGCCACCACAAAAACATAATGAGCCACTCTCAATCCCCTGGAATGAATGAACAAGTGTAATGAATGTTATGTATCTTGTGGTAGATGCTGTTGACTTTTGTCAAGCAGGGAAGTACTGCTTTAACACCTGTACAATTATATGGTTGCAGATGGGATAAAGATAACCACCTCAGGAAATGGCAGAAAAAGAGGTTGCCATAGATGTTTGTGTTAAAATTAAGTGCAAGTGGGGAAAGGTCTCAAATCTTAAAAAGTGTGTCATTTGTAATGAGATATGTCATTTGCATAATTACATTGTTACACAAAGAGCCCAAATAATACTATTCATGTCAGTTTGTCACTTAAGTCAATTAATGCCACTGTTACTCAATAGAAATGGTATATGTTAGGTTACATTATATTTAAGGGCCCCTTAATTTGATTCAAATGAAACAGATTTGTCTGTTATTTGGGGAGATATCCAAGGCAAATGTTTATTGCATTTTCAGTCTGTTAAATGGGTCTCTGTTAAAGTGAAATGTTACTCTATTATTTTAGTTTGGAGTAGTTAAATAGTATTTTTGAGATTTATAAGAACTGTGCAGAAATGTTTCAATAAAATTCTCATACAGGACAAAATGTCTACCACCTAGTATCATGTAGACCAGGGCTGTCAAACTCCTGGCCCGTGGGCTAGATATGTCACGCACTGGCCATGTCCATGCCCGGTTTAGCAAAGGGGAAAAAAGTCCCGATAATTCACATGATGCTGCCATGACAACGTGAGTTTGACACCCCTGATGTAGACAAATACTAGCTTTCTCTGGAGGAGAAGTTATTTGAAATAATATTCACTAAACTCATTTATGCATAATGTAGAAATATTTCCATCTATTACTCAACTATAATATTTCTGATTGGTATCTTCTTTCTTTTTCTCCATTTAGGATATTTGTGGTAGGCATCGGATTTTTCACTCTCTGCTTCTTAATGACGTCCTTGGGAGGTCAGTTTTCAGCCAAAAGACTGGGAGACTCTCCATTCACCATCAGGACAGAAGGTAACACTACAACTCATTTTAAATTAGAGGTTTCCAGTTTGACAGCCCAGAGAATTAACTCCCTTTAATAATTTTGGGAAACATGGCTGATGAAGAGAGAAGTATGGTTGCCACTGAGCACCAAGAAATGCTGTTGGAAGCAAGTAAAGGTGGGCTCCATCAATATATGTTGTGCTATATAGTCAGCTGCATCCTTAAGTGCTCCTAACCACAGGAAGGTCCCAAATACATCCAAGGAACAGTGTAGGAACTATGTTGGATCAAACAAAGGGCAACTCCATCCTTTGGTTTCCATAAGAGCTATCCAGGAAGCTCACTGTTAGGGCATGTTCACAATTCTACCTCAACAATATTAAGAGTTATGCCGCTTTGATATTTGGAATAATACATGTCCATCCTAATTTAATTACCACAAATTTTCCTAATTCATTTGCAGAAATTCCCAAGCTAGTGTCATTCCTAAATCTTGCAAGGGTAATTCCATATTTAAATTTTGTATAGCATGAAAACATTCTTTTTCAGTCCACGTTTCTCACTTCTTAGCTGCACTGGATGACTTGCTCTATTAATGTATGTTTGTAAAAAACAAAAACAAATATTCTCCATGTAAAACATGATTGTATATATCACAATAAATACTCCCCTTTGAATCCTACACCAGGTTCTAGATGGGGAATATGGGAAATTTTTAGCAGGACTAGATCATGTTGAGAAGGAAGAAGCAAAATTATAAAACGTATCTTCAAATGGAATTGAATAAAATCATGGTAGGTTTAAAGTAACCACAACCAAGATTATACCAGCAGTTCTCAATCTGTGGTCTGAGGTTCACTGGTGGTTCATGGCGATCTTCGGAATGAAAACTATATTGTCCACTTTCGTTAGCCTCTGCTAACATCGTCAGAGTGTAAAACTACCATTGAAGAGATATGTGCCTTTTCAATGGTAGTTTTATACTCTGACGATGTTAGCAGAGGTTAACGAAAACTAAGTGGACAATATAGTTTTTGTTCTTGAGATCGTGATGTCTGTCTCTTCTTTTATAGCTATATCTGGAACTCGTATTTTTAGAATAGTTTAATAGATAGATAGATAGATAGATAGATAGATAGATAGATAGATAGATAGATAAGATAGATAAGATAGATAGACAGACAGATATAGATAGGTAGGTAGGTAGGTAGATAGATAGATAGATAGATAGATAGATAGATAGATAGATAGATAGATAGATAGATAGATAGATACTGTTTAAACAGTTAAAAAAATCCTGTGAACTGATCTAATCTTGCAAGATTTTGTTCAAACTTCTTAAGAACTGTTGGCTGATGTTGAATTTATATCTCATCTTTCCTCCAGAAACTCAAGGCCACATCAATAGCACTCTTTTTCTGAGTTTTCCCTACAGCAAAAAACTTTGTGAGATTGATTGAAAGACAGTGACTGACTTAAAATAATTTTGTGGAACCTGAATCATTCCAGTTCTATTCCAACATTTTAACAATATTTTTCACGGAAATACAAAAATTTTATAAGATGTTGAACAGGATTTCCTCCACTGAAAGAAAATAACTGTAGTTGATGTCATAATTTATTTTATTTTTATTTATTGAATTTACAGTATATTGCCGCCTATTTGCCCATGGTGACTCAAGGCGGCTTGCAGAATGTACGGTAAAACCACATTTAAAACAATAAAAAATTAACAAAAAGAATGAAATAAATTAATATAATACAATATAACAAAATCACTCCTCAACTCCCACCCACCCCTGCCTAGTGACAGCAGATCACAGAAGCCATTTAATGGGCTCCATCCCACTCTGGGTTCCCCAAGCCTGCTGGCAGAACCAGGTCTTCAGCACCTTCCAAAAGAGTGTTAGAATGAGGGCAAGTCTAATCTCTGGAGGAATGATGTTCTAGAGAGAGGAAGCCACCACAGAGAAGGCCCTTCTTCTGGGTTATAATGATGTGCCTAAGAGAACTATTTGGGCCCCTTTGGTTTAAGCCAAGTCAAAAGTGAAATAGGCCAACGTAACTATTTAATGTGTTGAACAATACTAGATTCTTCATGGGTTGAATCTGTCCTGTCTCAGACCATACATTCACAAACATCCACAGAGATGCTTGCAACCTTTACAAATAAACAAGCAGCAAAGGAAATGTGAGTCCAAATGCATGGAAACCCACACAAAATCAAACCCCCCAAAGTCCAGCAAGTTTGCTCGGAGACAATTCCAACTCCTCAACAGCAGGCAAAAGAGAAGTCCAAACATTGTAGAAGTTATTCAGTTGGATTAAACTATGACCTTGACTTGATCAGTTGTCTTCAGCATTGTAAGTATATCATGAGAAAAAAGAGATAAAAGCTATCTAAATACTTGCAGAAACTCATCACAGAGTTGATTCACTTTCTCTTATATCAGCTTGGGACAATGAGGTTAACACCATGACAACTGGATTTAATGAATTCCACAACAACTTTGTAGCAATGGTGTGTCTTCCAAAACTCTCTCAAAGTGCATGCCTGACTATTAAACAAATTACCAGACCAAATTTTATGAGCATTGTCATTGAGCAAATCAAGTAGTCAGTTGAATCCAGTTTCCCCTTTTGATTTTGCATGTTGGAAGTCAGCTGACAAGGTTGTAAATCATGATCACATGGCCAGAGGATGCTGCAAATGTTTCAAATGTTGCTTAGTGCCCAAATGGCGATCAATTTGGTATGAAAGTTATCACATTAAGGGCAGATTGAAAGTCAATTTTTTCAGTGCCATCATAACTTCAAACAGTCATTAAATGAATGGTTATAAGTCAAGGACTACCTGTACCTCTTATATATCATATTGTCAGGTCCAAGTCCAAAGATGACACAGTGGAATCCAATTGAGTCCAATCCTTTATTTGCTTACACCCTTTGGACAGAATCTTGCCAAGCTAAAGCTATAACTTTTCCATCTATTAGACCCATGATGGCGAACCTATGCCACATGTGCCAGAAGTGGCATGCAAAGCCATTTCCCTCAGCAAGCGAGAGCTTGCCCGGAAGAGCCCCACTGCACATGCATGCGCACCGCCACCACCCGACAGCTGATCATTGGGTATCTGGAATGCATGCGCAGGGGGGTGGGGGAGACATGTGCACATGTGCAGAGATTCGCAGTGCATGCTGGGGGTTGCGGGCACGTGTAGAGGTGCGCCGCATGTGGAGGGATTGCGTGCACATGCACAAATGGATGGCGGGTGGGGTGATCGCGTGCACATGCACGCGGTGCGCAGCAAAGGGAATCGGGCACGCAGGTACAGGGGGCATAGGGGCTCCCAGCATGCATTGCCTTCTGTGTGCTGTGGCACGCAAGCGTGAGCACATGAGCATGCCACAATTATCGGCACGGGAGCTGAAAAAGATTTGCCACCACTATACTAGACATACCCTAAGAGATTTTAGAATGTGGCTATCCAGTACCACCTCCTCCCTTCCTGTAGATGCACATTCCATCACACACAGCTCTTATTAATCTTGACAACTTTTAAGACATGTGGACTTAAACACTTTATTGGAGAATTAGCAAAAGTGCTCTGTTTGCTAATTTTAATTATCACAACCTTCCATTTAACTTGCACACTTACTCAAACCACTTTTTAGAGTTAGGGAGTTGAGTCTAAGTCCGCTATCTGTTGTCTGTGCAGGAGGTCCATTTTCTTTTTGCATCGATCATTAAGCTACAAGCTTGTTGACTCGTTGGCTCCTCCAAAGATAGTCACACTTGCTTGCTATAATGCATGTCTCAGAGGACGGGAGGATCTTTCACAGCAAATATCCAGTGTGAAATTTATTTTTGTAGCTATTATTTGCTCAGTCTATATGATAACCCTGTGAAATGAGTGGTTAAAAACATGCTGAGAAAGAAACAAATTGCTTTCTTGTGACATCTCATTTTTACAGTATCCAAGCTATATCTTGCCACAAATGTATGGTTGCCTTCATTCACCTTCTCTAGACAGCATTTTCCATTATATATAGTTTACTTTCAGCCTAATATTATCTTGAAGGCAAGGAAATGATGCTGAGTGTGGTAACATGGCTGAAAATAGTGGCACCTGGAGAAAAGTAAAGGTACCTGGACAGGGCACTTGTTATTTGTAGATACCTTCTTTCCCTACTTTCTAAAGGTAGATAACGAGAGCCAGGACTTAAATAAAATAACCATTTTAGCTGATGAACAGGTTTGGATAGGAGAAGGGCATAACTGAAAGACTTCAAAAGACCTATTATTCTAGCATTCTATAACTATGGTAGAAATAATTTAGGTTTAAATGACTTGGACAGAATAAGGGATTTCAGGCCAACATGTTTTGATAACACTGCAGTGGTGTCTGGAAAGGAAAAAGGACATAACTCTCTATTTTTATAAGTTTGAATGAAATTGACTCAAGGAAAGATACGATAATTTTTTTAAAAAAAATATCAGTGCTGAAGATAGCCACCATCAAACAACTTTTCTTTTTCTCAAATATAGAATGTTCCTATTTGGAAGCAAATGAATCTGTAATGCTGTAGCTGAATTGATTCTGGATGAGAGAAAAAAATGGAAATAGTATGCCATTTTTTGCCTTTCTGCACAAGATCTCCTTCACTTCATCTTCTTTCTCTTCTTCCTTCTCCACCTTCTTTTGGAACTAATGCTAATGTGGAGATCCCATGCTTCCCAGATTTTTTGCTATGCTGGACTGATAGACATTACAACCCAAGATATCTGGAGAAAACTATAGTGGCCAATACATACATACATTCATACATACATACATACATACATACATACATACATACATACATACATACATAGTAAGTTAGGATTTTGCTTTGACTCACATATAGCCATGGGGATTGGGCTTTTATTCAATCTATTCTACTCAATCATGATCTGATTTAAAAACCTCTAAGTGTCAGCCTTGATTTATTATTCCATAGATTTGTCTATTGCAAATGTCAGTACCATAACTATGCCAAGACTGTTTATTCATTTTTTTAAAGGTTGCTTGCTTGCTTAAAATGCTGTCATGGAGCAAGAGGGGAGGGTGAAAGGGGGAAAGCATTAAATTCAGTGATCAACATATCTGTTGTCAGTTCAGAATAATTTTTGTGTTCTGTCCATTATTGATCACCATAATCACAGTTTTTAAATCAGTGATAAAATCCTGCACCCAGGGACTCTTGGACACTGCATGGGGAGTACAAGAGGCCAGCCAGAATCCCTGAGGCTAGGCACTGGGGTGAAAGCATTACAGAAGCGACCAGAGCAAGCAATTTCTACAACACAAAGACAAAAAAACAGAATTATAGTAGAAGGTGGCTATGACAAATCATGCAAGGCTCAGTCGTGAAATTCAGCTTGGAAGTTTATGCTCTTACAGTTTCCTGAAAGGACAGTTGGGAGAACAGCCATGGAAAGGATTGGATAGTGTCGAATGACTCTTCATTCGCCTCCTCTTCATTTGCACTTGATTACCCTGTAAAACTCTAGAAACCAGGAGCACATCCCGAGTGGTTGTGCAATGGTGGTGATGGATTCTGGGTCTCATTTTGAGTTGTATGGGACAGAGAACCTCTGGAAAGATTATGGCCACTGAATGAATACTGAGTTGAAGGCAACACCCCTCCCCACATAAAGTGCTATGATCTAAAAAAAAAACCCTGTTTATTGTACTGAATTACATGGGCAAATTAGCCAGTCTGTATGTGTTGCAGCCTATCAGTGGAATTTGTTTTCCATGTAAAAAGTGTTCAACCCAGAAGAGGCCAAGCCACTTAGCACAACGATATTTTCTAATCAGTTTCAGATATTCCATAGCCATTTTTGCATGTCATGCAACTCTCAGAAATCACAAGTAGAGAAAATTATCCATCCATTTCCTGAAAATGTCACGACACTTCACTAAATGTTACTCTGAGAAATTACAGCAAGTGGATGTCAAAAGATATTAATTCTGTCCTTTCACCTTGTGAAATACTGTGTCTGCTAAGAACTACTGCATGTTGTCCTATTACTTGCATCTTAGCTTGTGAATTATTGTATTCAATACCATTTACCTTGAAGTTTCATAGAAAGTAGCTCAACAGACAAAAAAGACAGATGTTGATGATTAATCGTTATGTCCTGAAATGGATAGTTTTGCATCTAATGGGCAATTTCACTTATGAAATGATCTATGTACTGAGAGAGAGAATAGACAGGTTGCCTCTGACTGTCACAACATCAATGTTCCACATATGTACAATGGACATTACTGTGAATAAAATGGAATGGTCGTATCTGGGTCCTTTAATAACATCCAAAGATTGTCCAATTACCTCCTTCTTCCTTATACTCACTATGAAAGAAAGCTTTGGTGTATAGCAGCTCCTTCTTTCTGTTTAATTGAACGAAGATGGGAAATTTGGTGGCTCCCATCCATCCCATCTTCTGGGTCTCAAGTGGGACCCCGCTTCCCAAATTTTAGGCATTGAAGTCCATGCTAAAGTTCTTTTGTCTTTCCTGAGAAAGGCAGTGAATTAAACAGACCATCCAAACCTTCATACAAAGAAGCACCATCTTTTCCAACAGGTACGTTGGATGAGGGTGAAAATAAAGATGAGGGTAATGGTAAATGTATTAAACATGTATGCCACCCAACTTCAACAAGTTTGGGCAGCTCACAATAATGAAAGGAATTACCATAAAGCCTATAAACCATAAAAAAAGATAAAGGTAAGTTCTTAGTGTAAAAATAAGATGATTTATATTCTCTAGGAGGCAGTGGGTATTGGGGAACAGATGTTTTCTTGCCTGTTTGCTTGCAAAGGCATTTGGTGATCTGCTGGCCTAGGCATATAAAACATTCATAATCTTTTTCTGCAAAATGTCCAGGGAATTTCTTCAGTTCCAATTTCACAAATCACATGATTACTGTCTCATCATGCTTTTTTTTTTCCTGCTGCCCCTTAGGCCAAATAATTCTCATAACCCCACTTTTAATTTTAGCCAGAGTGTCTTCAAATTCCAGCCCCAAGCTGTGCTGATTCTTGTGGAATTTAATGAAATGCACTTTATAGAAAAGAGAAACCTTGTCACAAATGTGCCCTAGGAGAGTCAGAAACAGAGGTCACATAAATTCTCATTTAGCCAGGATTTCCTTTAACCTCTCTCCTCACAGAGTTACACTAGTGAAGCTCTCTTTAGCATGTCTTCTTACATTCAAGTTAACTGACCAAATAATTTTTGCTAGCTGAATGATAGTTTACTTTTATGACCTGACTGCTGGGTTGATGAACGGTATTCCAATTTAAGGTTTAAAAGTGGAAGATAGGTTTCTAAGGGAAGCAAGTTTGCAGCCAAGCCTGAAAAACAGGGAAGCAAGAATTGGTTCTGTACAGATATGTGTGACCAAAGGATAGGATATGCAACGTGTGAGGGAGATTCTATTTTTAGGAAGAGAGCAAAGTACCATGCTGCAAGATTTCCGTGATTATTAGCACTCTTCCATTTGTTATTCAGGTGGCACTTTCCTGTAAGATGTATCTTTCAAGGAATCTTTCCAGGAAGTTATCCAATAAATAAAACCAACCATTTTGGATTTTTCCTCCATCCTGATGAGATCTAATGGATAATGTCCATCATGCTCAAGATGGTGCTGTCCTCCACATGTTCAGTCCCTGAAACAAGAACGTACCAACTTTTTGGGGGGTTGTGGTTAATATAGAATTTCATTTGGATTTTGACAGGATGTGTGCCAGGGCTGCATTTCAGTAGTAATATGAGGCCCAGATGAGCATTCAGTTGAATGGAATGTAAATTTAAATGGAATTAAGATCATAGCAAATTGATTACATTCTGTTTAAGAAAATGCACTGTTAGAATTTATTCTACTTTTTTATTATTTATTTCTGGCACATTTAGAAGGTTCCTTTTCAAAGAACTAGATGTGCCCCATTTTTTCATGTAAAGTTTATTCTTGTCTCTTTTTTTTCATACCAAATGACAGAGATTGCTAGTTAGGTCTGTACTACACTGGAAGAAGAAGCTTGCCAAAATTTAGTGTGGTATTTATAAAATATCTACTTGTCTTCATAAAACATTATCATGCCATGCTATCTTTTTGGTATTTGACTCAGCTTTCTCCATGATGGAAGAAAATATTATAAATCTGGTTTCCTTTCTCTGTTATCTTTATGAATCTTACTACATTTGCTACTAAAGGATTGTATTTTCTATAGTGGATTTTGCTAGAATGGAAATAGTTTGATCTTTTGATGTTTTTCTTTTCCACTATCCAATGACACCAAAGTCAGTCAAACCTTTTAAGCATATGTGGTCCAATATTTCTTTCTACAAAATCTTGATCCAGCTGAATGTTTGATTGTGACTTGTCTGATGTTGTACTGGTTCTGCAGTTCATACCATAATTAGAATCTGGACATTTGTAGTGATTCTTTTAAATATATCAATGTATGCTATGTGATGAATAACCATCAAAGCCATGGATTTTTCTTTCATATCATGGGAAAGCTAATAATTGGTTTCAATTTCCAAAGTGTGCTAGGAAGTACATGTATAGAGCCACTGTCATTCCTATAATACAACAACATGCAGTTATTAAGATGTAGATGTTGATGCTAGAAATCACATTTTACTGTGGCAACATTTGCGATAGATAAATTAAGCTTATAATTACATGCATTAAAACAGCTTTCTGCAACTTGGACCCTTCAACGTGTTGACCTTGTTAGTTGGCAGAGCTGGAACAACAATCCCACAATCTTTGCAAATAATAGGGTGGTAAAGGATGTACTATATACTCTAGTTTTTCAGTGACAGATGGTAGACTTTACAGCAAAAGCTTTATTACTGGTAATTTTGTTATACTTTTTATTTTTTGTTTTGTACTTTATGTTTGTATTTTTAAAATGCAAATATTTTCATAGACTATGAATACTTCTCTCCTGAGGTGAGGATGGCCTCATTGCTTCTAAGCTTAAGACCTTGTTATACCTGGAGCAAGCATAGAGACACCCAGGAGATTTTATTTATTTATTTATTTATTTTAACATTTATATACCGCCCTTCTCCCAAGGGACTCAGGGCGGTGTACAGCCGAATCTACCCCAATTGATACAAAAGTTAAAATACAATTAAATAATAGGCTGTTAAAATAAAAACAACTCTCCCCCTAAGCATATTAAAACCCAAATTAAGATCCAAATTAAAAGGAGACAATTAAAAACTCGTGTCAGCCCAGGCCAGCCTGCTCAAAGAGCCAGGTTTTTAACGCACGTCTGAAGGCCCTCAGGTCCGCGTTGGTGCGTATCTCAGGTGGCAGAGTATTCCAGAGGGCAGGGGCCCCCACAGAGAAGGCCCTACTCCTGGGGGCCACCAGACGAACATAGAGACCGACGGCACCCAGAGAAGGCTCTCCCTGTGGGAACGCACTGGTCTGTTGGAGATCACCGGCAGAATGCGGTCCTGCAGGTAACCTGGCCCAATGCCATGGATCGTTTTAAAGGTCAAAACTAGAACCTTAAAGCGAACCCGGAAAGCCACCGGCAACCAATGCAGCTCGCGCAGGAGAGGCGTCACATGGGAGCTACGTGACGCCCCCATAATCACCTGCGTGGCCGCATTTTGCACCAGTTGGAGTCTCCGGGTACTCCCCACAGGGAGCCCCATGTAGAGAGCATTACAGTAATCCAGGCAAGAGGTGACAAGGGCATGAGTGACTGTGCGCAGGGCGTCCCAATCCAGGAAGGGCCGCAACCGGTAAATCAGGCGAACCTGATAAAACGCCCCCCTGGAGACAGCCGCAATATGATGTTCTAAGGACAGCCATGCATCCAGGAGGACGCCCAGATTGCGAGCCCTCCCTGTAGGGGGCAAGATCTCTCCCCCAATAGCCAGCGAAGGTGTCAGCTGGCTATATCGGGGCGCCGGGAACCACAGCCACTCGGTCTTGGATGGGTTGAGCCGGAGCCTGTTCCCGCCCATCCAATTCCGCACAGCCTCCAGGCACCGGGACATAGCCTCTACAGCATCGTTGGGGTGGTCTGGAGAAGGCCCTCCCTGTGGGAACGCACCCACTGGGTGTCATCTGCGTACAGGTGACACCGCACCCCAGGAGATGGGTAAACTAGTGAGGGAGCTCCACTATTATTACCATTTGTTGTCTATTATTCTTATTTTAGCTATTTAAAAAAATGTTTTAATACTTATTAATGATCATGATCCTAGATATTTATTGTTTTAGCTTTGTTGTATGCTACCCAGTGAGTTTGCTTGTGAGGTAGGTGACTATACAAATTATATAAATAAATACTTTTTTTAAAATGCTTGGGATTGCTTTGCTTTAATGAAATGATACTTTAATGAAATGTTGAGCAGAGTGCTCCTTAAAAGCAAAAATAGTGATCTCCTGCAGTGAGACAAGAATGGATGCTTAGTTCCCTTGTGGAAGATGGCTGGTGGGCAAAGGCAGAACTCACTTCCTCTGAGAGAAGGTTTTGCTGATTGAAGCAGCTCAGCCTCCCCTTGATAATTTAAGGGGCAGAGCTAAGTTCTTAGGTGCAGCAGGTTGCCTTTCTTAGACCCACTTCACACACTATAGGGAGACACTTTCTGAAACATATAAGCACGATAGTTTTTATCCTTTTAAAAATGTTTTAGGATTTTACTTGTAATACATGTTTCTGAATTGTGAGGTGCCCGGAGTCATTTGGTGAGATAGGGGCTATAGAAATCAAATAAGTAAATAAAGAGAGCACTTCAATTCAACTAATAGAGCAGGACGCTAGTAGCTAGCCAAACACAGATCGTCTCAAAACGAAGGCAGGAATTGGTATAGTCTGCTAAAGCGGACAGCTTGTGTTTGAGATCTGAGAGTCGAGCAATGGAGTGAGGTCCTATTACTTGCCCCAGCTCCTGCCAACCTAATAGTTTGAAACCATGCAAATGTGAGTAGATTAATAGTTACCGCTTTGGCAGGAAGGTTACTGCATTTTTCATATTTTCATAATAGTAGAAACATCTCTCAGACAATGCAGGGTCCCTCGGCTGAGAATTGGAAATGAGCACCACCCCCATTGAGTTGGTCATAACTGAATAGGAGATAATTCCAGATTTTGCCATATGTTCATTTCTTAGTCTTGCTTTTTAAAAAGCTTTGTGGGTAGATGAGAATATTTTGGAGGCAATAGGCCATTTTGCATTCCTCCTTTTCTTTGTGCAGGCATAACAGTGTCTCACTTTAACTTCATCTACAGAAATTATTTCAGATACCCAATGACTGTTGATTCTTTTTTTATTCCTCCAGATTTAATTAAGCTTGTCAGTCATCAAATCACAAAACTAGGTATTTAAGATTTGTTGGAAACATTCAAGATGTTTTCTGATGCCTTTCAAAATTGCACATCAGTAGAAAATGATGGTTACACACAATGGGAAGCTAACTATTGAATATTTTTGAGATAATCACAGCTCAGTTCAGATTCTTCTCTCTGATATTAATATCCTGACACAATTCTGTTAGCGTACTTAAATATTTTTATAAGGATTTCTCTTGAATTGGAATCTGGTGGTCCTGAATATTGTGAACATTTCCTAATGATATACTACAATTATAATTCAAAAGAACAACACTAATAAAGTTATTTTTAAATGACTGTACAATAATGAAAACAGATGCAGATTTCATCATATTGCTAATGACCATCCCTGCAAAAAAAATCATTAAGGCAAACACACAAACACACACAACACACACACACTCACACACACAAATAGCGCTGTGCAACTCCCAATCTAAGAAATCTATAGGCACAACTTTTGGCTGCAACAATTGGTTTTATATTAATTGCAGCTGAAGTGCAGTTTGAGGATTTGTAACTTGGACTTTTTTAGCAACAAAGACTAGCTGATGTCAGAGGTGGCAAATCCAAGAGGTACTTCAGTTAAAACATTCTATAAAAATAATATGTTTATCCTAAAATCTGTTGTTTTAAGTTTTTCTTCTCGTTGCTGGATAATAGAGCCAGTTGATACTCTGTTTTCTTAATTTCCAAAGACCTATTCTACCTGTTTCCCTCTACATTTTCCCCCTTTTTATTAGTATAATTCTTGATGCAATATATTTATTGCAACACAATAATATTTATATAGTATACTTAAATTCTTTACACTTTAATATTTAGATACCTGAAAGCGTTGAATATAGACAAGAGGAAAGAAAAAAAGGATATTCTGTAAATATTAGTTACAGTTTAGGATATTAATGCTACAAGCATTATACTTATTTTGCGTTTTCATTCAAATTTAAATATAATATTGGAAATGAGAAGGAAGGAAGAACATACATTAAGGTATTTGTTGTGTAGTAAAGATTATGAGGCCTTACACTAAATTACTTGATACTGAAATCTCCATCATGTTGTTACTTGGTGTGTGTTTTTATATATGATAATAAAAGGAAAAGAGATGTTAGATACAGATACAGATTAACAGAATTGAAAGAGACCTTGTTAGTCATCTAGTCCAATCCCTCACCCAAGCAGACCCTATACCATTCCTGATAGGTGGCAGTCCAGTGTCTTTTTGAAAGCTTCCAGTGATGAATCTCCCACAACTTCCAAAGGCAAGTTGCTCTCACTGTTGCTCTTACTTCCAGGTTGAATCTCTCCTTGTTCAGTTTCCATCCATTATTCCTTGTCTGGCCTTCAGGTGCTTTGGAAAATAGCTTGAACCCTTCCTCTGTGGTAGCCCCTCAAATATTGGAATATTGCTATAATGTCTCCCTTGGTCCTTCTCTTCACTAGAATAGCCATACCCAGTTCCTGTAATTGTTCCTCATATGTTTTAGCCTCCAGTGCCTTAATGTAGAGTTCTTTCACTCTACATTCAATTCATCTTCAAGTCTATCACTCTTCACACATTCCTTTCTGCAAAGCGAGCATTGCAAAGAATGGATAATAGTTTCATCTGCAACAGGTAAGACCATAGACAAGGAAGTAACAGACAACAGAGAGAAAGCAGAACTGCTTAACTCATTCTTTGCATCCGTCTTCGCGCAAAAAGAAACTATAGCTCAACCCACCAAAAATATAACTATAAAAGACAGACCAGAAATAAAAGTTAAAATAAGCAAAAAAATAGTAAGATAACACCTGTCTGATCTTGATGAACACAAATCACTGGGGCCTGATGGATTACATCCCAGAGTTTTAAAGGAGCTGGCAGAGGTCATTTCAGAACCACTGCACCATATCTTTCAAAAATCCTGGAGCACCGGGGAACTACCAGAGGACTGGAAAAGAGCTGATCTGGTTCCCATCTTCAAAAAAGGAAATAAAACAGACCCAGGAAATTATAGATCAATCAGCCTAACATCAATATCTGGGAAGATACTGAAAAAGATAATAAAAAAACAGATCTGCCAACATCTAGAAACAAGTAAAGTAATAACTAGCAGTCAGCATGGGTTTGTTAAGAACAGATCATGCCAAACCAATCTTATTTCATTCTTCAACACAGTGACTAAATTAGTAGACCAGCAAAATACTGTGGACATAATCTATTTAGATTCCAGCAAGGCATTCGACAAAGTAGACCACAACCTACTTCTTAGTAAGCTAGAAAAAAATGGAATAGAGAGCACCACCACTAGTTGGACTTGCAACTGGCTGGCAAACCATACTCAATGAGTAGTCTTTAATGGGTCTAAGTCTACATGGAGGGAAGTAAGCAGTGGGGTGCCACAAGGTTCCATCTTAGGCCCAGTACTCTTCAATATCTTCATTAACGACTTAGATGACGGAATAGAAAGGGAACTTACCAAATTTGCAGATTATACTAAGCTGTGGAACAACTTGCCTCTAGAAATTGTAGGTGCTCCAACATTAGAGGTTTTTAAAGAAGAGATTGGGCAGCCATTTATCTGAAACAGTATAGGATTTCCTGCCTGAGCAGAGGGCTAGACTAGAAGACCTCCAAGTTCCCTTCCAACTCTGTTATTCTGTTAGGATGTAGCCACTTAAAACTAGCTTCTGAAAGTGCAATTCTTACACTCATTGCAGTTTAATGTTATTTGTTTTGCATTTTTCAAGCTTGAAGCTGGCTATTGGCTGTTGACATAACTGACATCTCTGCCCTGAGAGATTCTGGCTCTCAACTTCACCAATTTGAAATTTGATGAGTACCTAGTTTGGAAGAATCCTCCTTTTATTTGGCCAGTGCCTGGATTATTATGAAGCAGTTTGCTTCAGCCAAAGGAAATGAAGAACTTTTTTTTGCAAAAGAAAAATCTAACATTTGTGTAAACATTGCAATTTAATACTATTTGCACAATAAAATGATGGGACAGAGGTTTTTATGTAAATAAGATGTTCTGAATTCTGTGGCAATGTAACCACAATGGCTTTTAAATATATTTGGGAATTTCTGCCAAAGTCTCTCTCTCTCTCTCCCCCCTCCCCCCCACATGCCACTGGCCCACAACTCTCACAGAACATCACATTATGTATTTGTTTGCTTATAAAACAAATGTCTCTCTTGCCTATTACAGAATTCCTCAAGGCAGGTTCTGTTAAAATTAAAAGTGGTAGAACAAATGCTCCCCAAAGAAACTACAGCAAATTCATTTTAAGGGATAAATAGCAGCAGAATAAAATAGAACGAGACCGCAAACATCCAATCAGAGAATATTTCCCTCGAAAGAAGAGAAGGCAGAAAGCGGCATGATCAATTTTAAAGTGAGTGAGCCTCCCTGAGGAATGAACCCAGGGATAAGATCCCACTGCTGAAATAAAAAAAGAGGAGATCTTCCTAGAGCCCCCTGGTATTATTTCTTATTCAATCACACCTCTTTGTCTCCTTTCAGCTGCAACTTCCATTTCCGTTGTGGTACAAATGGAATTGTAGCAAAGACACACTTCCAGTAGGAACACTAGAGTTGGAGTCTAGTAATTTCTCACTGGTGGGAGCTAATGATGCAACCCATGTTGTGTTTCCTTGGTTCTTCCCATTCTCTGCAGCTAGGAAGCCATAATAGTGGCTTTTGGTAGCCTCATTTCAAGTCCTCTAAAACTGCTTTTTTACTCACCCTGAAAATGACTGATATCGTTTTGTTTGGAAATCATCCAGCATGAACTAAGGATGGTATGCTGATTTTTCTGTCCTATTGATCGGTGAGAAAGAACACTGGAGGACCTACTGGAATTTTTCTAGGTTTTGAGGAGCAAAATTACAAAGGTTTTGAAAATGATTGTAAAAGGTTGGGGAGGATTATAAAAAAAAAAGACTTGTGTGGTAGTGTCCTAAGCTGCATATTTTCCTTACTTTGGAGGCAGAAGAAAAGATAGCCACTAGAAGAAGATTTTCAATGCAAGGCAGGCCCTGAGGGGAAAAAAAAACCTATCTGAGGGTGTTTCTAGATGTTTCAAATGCTATTTGTTATTTGCTATGTCTCCAATATGAAGGGGAGGGAGGCAGGGATAGGATAGGATAGGAAGCTGGAGAGCATTTCCCATTTGTATCCTTCTCCTTTTGTTTTTCATTTTTTTTTCCACTGCAGAAAAACTCTAAGAAAGAGAAGGCAGAAAATGCACTGATAGAAAGCTCTTTTTCAGGAGAAAAAAAATCACATCAAATAGATGGGTCCAGGAGAAAAAAAAATAATGTTGATTAAATGAAATCTAATTTTAAATTACATTTAATTAAATATTCTTAGCTTGATTACTCCCCTAAGTTTTATTTTTTATTTTTTTTGCTTCTATTATTTTTGAAATTATAATTTGATCCCATCAGATGGGAAGATGGCTAGATCCTTCTAATTGGAAAAGATTGGCACTGAATTGGGAACTTCCTTCATGAGAAAAAATGCCTGTGCTGTTCCATGGAGCTGTAATTCTTTCACTGAAAAGTCCATCAGATAGTGAGGACTCCGGTTGTTTTGTGCCTGGATTTGCTCCCAGTATGCAAGTATAGTGTTTGTGTCAGTGTTTCTGCCCCTTAGCAACTTTAAGATGGGTGGACTCCAGCTTCCAGAATTCCCCAGCCAGCAGACTAGTTGGGGGATTCTGGGAGTTGAAATCTACGCATTTTAAAATTGCTACCTTTAAGAAACACGGGTTTACATTATGGCACGATACGAATCAACTCCAAAAAG
Source organism: Bungarus multicinctus (assembly GCA_023653725.1). Taxonomy (NCBI): domain Eukaryota; kingdom Metazoa; phylum Chordata; class Lepidosauria; order Squamata; family Elapidae; genus Bungarus; species Bungarus multicinctus. The sequence goes on along the minus strand of CM042834.1, from coordinate 115,888,496 downwards.
TTAGTTTGGACTCCATGTGCCTGAATGCATTTCCCCCCCCAGGATTCCCGATTCCCGAAGGGCGTTTGGGGGATGATGGGGTGAGGCTTCATCACCTGATAATGTCAACGAAGCAATATTTGCTGCTTGCCTGCAAATGCATACTGATATCAATAAAGCCAAAATGCACAATGTTTGTAACACTATGAGACTGTTTTGCATTTGATGAACACTGGCTTTTTGGCTTGTGGAAGCTAGAATTCCTTCCCACAGGTTTGAATTATAATTTGCCTAGAGACCTAAACAGGCCTTGCTGAGATATCTGGGGCATTGCTACAAAAGGTTGCTGCTGGAGTTGTTTTGAAACCCTGGCAAGGGCTCTTGTTGAGATGCTTACAAAAGCCGCCCCCAACCTGGTGTACTTCAGATGTCTTGTACTACAATTTCTATTATTCCCAGTCAGACTGGCTTGTGGCATTGTTGTGTTTTATGGACAATGAGGTGTTCAGCGCACCAAGTATCTGATAACAATAGAACAACAGTGTCAAGGTGTATGGGTAGGAGGCATCTTTCTAATGAAGCAGCTGACTGAATTCACAGCACACAGCATGGCTTGAACATCATTTTACAATCAAGCTGTTCAAATACAATGGTGCTTTCCAGAAATCCCACAGTGAAGAGCTGAAGTACTTCTTTAGTCTCTTTAGTTATTTAAGATTAGTGGCATTAGCTGGGCTGGGCTTGTTAAATTGCATTTCAAATATCGTCTCAAAAATCTTTAAACTGCGTGTTTGTCATACCCAGGAACATGCTCTTAAGCCTGGAAGGCATACAACTCCATGGTTTGAACTAATCCTATGAAAGCTCATGCCTCACACTAAACCATAATGTGATTTGTTTGGATTTGACTTAGAATCCAGGTCAATGCACTCACCATAGAGTGTAAGGAAGATGAAATATATAAGAACCATTACCTAAGTAAAAAGGGTTGAAACATTTAAAGTCCTAATAAAGAGTTAATATTTGGAAGCAGCTCAGAGGAACACCACCCTGATTCACTGGAACAGTGGTGATATTCTACTGGTTTGGCCCAATTCACCAGAACTGGTAGTAAAAAATGCTACTGGTTCGGGTGAATCTGTAGTAAAAAAATGCTGATTCTGCCAAATCGCCAAACAATCAGCTGTGCCATGCGATTTAGATTAGCTAGAAAGCAGGAAATCATTGGATTTCTTGCTTTCTAGCTAATCTAAATAAGGGGGCACAGCTGATCCCTCCCTCCTCTGTTGTACTTACCTTGCCAGGAGGCTTCCCTGAGGCACAGTAGGCAAAAAACAGGGCACGGGAGGCTGCTGCGAAAGGGGGAAAAACACACCACATAGCCATGCCCACCCAGCCACCTTTCCATGCCCACATAGCCACGCCCACCTAGCCACACCCACAGAACCGATAGTAAAAAAAATTGAATCCCACCACTGTATAAGAATGAGGGAGAAACACAGCACAATCAGACCCTCAAGAGTCTGTTATTATAGTCAGTCTTAATAAAGATAGTTGCAGCTTTCCTGTGGAATTGATTTCCTGGTTCCTAATTGAGTTCCAGCTTCCTAATGAGCTGACACTCTCATGGTTTCTGACTTAGTACATTGCTAGGCCAATTGTAGTTTATTCAACAAATCATGGTTAGACAAATTATGACCTCAGTCTGTGAGGGTTTTGCGCTCTCCCAAATGGAAAAGATCAGATAAACCAGTATGCTGAATTGAGTCCAATAAACTATTTCCTCCATGGACAATGGCGTGGAACTAATTTACACTGTCCTGTGAACTTCATACCACAATCATTTAGCAGACATGTTCTTATTTCATTTTGGCTTCTACTTCAATGACAGCAGAGAAAAAAGTTAAGTACAGGCAGTCCTCATCTTACAAACGCAATTGGGACCAAAATTTCCACTGCTAAGCCAGGAGGTTGTTGAGTGAGTCACGCCTCATTTTACAACCTTTGTCTTTGAATCTGTCCTCATTCTGTAGAATTCTCTACATGCTGCCTTGATCAATGGTGCCTGGGTCCTCCATCAAAAGCTTGAAAGATATGCTGAGAGCATTGATACAGCATCCCTAACCCTGAGTAACATCTTCTAGTAGCTGTCACTCCAGATAGATTAGGAGCCTTATTAGCAAAAAGGGATCTCTGATTGATCCAGTCTTCATTCCCAAGATAAACTCAAGGGTTTTTCATCCTTTCCCAATATTCTCAGTTAATTACTGTCATCAAGTAGTCCTATAGAACTCAGTTAGAAGCCATGAAAATGCCATCTAGGTCATGTCATTGCACAAAGAATGTAACACATGCAGTTTAAATCATTTTTGTCACTAGCACAATAATAACACGATGCAAATGATTTCACTTGCTCCTCCAGATAGCACACCCCCAACGCTCATAAAGCAGCAAAACTGTGGCTACATAGAGTCCACTCAGAAGGCAGTTTCTTATTTTCATTCTAAGTGAACTTGTTGGTTCAGGGAAAGGTTTAGCACACTCTGTTATCAGATTTGCAATGTGTGAGAGGATTGTAGCCCATTCCATCAGGGAATTATAGCCTTCACAGGATTTTGGGATTGGGCCCCATTGAAAAAATGCCACAGGTCAACCACAGGATCATTTGGAATATGTTAAGCCATTTTCTTCATTTCTATCAGTCACTGGAAGACATATTCTGCAGAGGATATTTAATTCATAGATCAATTTCTGAGCAAAGGCTTGTGATTTAAGTATTTGAGTCAGTTTTCGACTCTTGTCTGGTCTTGCAGTTTTCTTGGCAAGTTTTTCAGAAGCAGTTTACCATAGTCTCCATCCTACAGCTGAGACAGTTGGCTTCAGGCTTCAGGTGTAACTAGGACTTGTGGTCTCCCAATTTCATGCTTTAACCATTATACCAAACTGTCTTAGAATTACACTCCTTCAGATGTTAGCATACTTGTTATCATCCCTGAACAGTGAAGATGTTGGCCAGAAATTATCCACCATGTAAGAGATATTTAGCTTTTTGAACGCTGTCATAATCATATCGAATGATTACTAAAAATGAAAGAATTTTTTTTAAAAAGAGAGCTCTTCTGGGGATAATAATATAACCTCTATAGCCAGCCAGTCCATAATTAATAAAAGAAATGCTATCATTTGCAATTAAATTGCTAGAAGTTTCCTATCGTTCTACTCTGTGTATTCCTCTGATAAATCCTGTAATTTCCAAAACTGCAAAATATAAAAATCCTCAGAGAATATACAGAACATTAATTTTTTTTTAGAGAGTATGTCAATATACCTGTACAATGTTTGAGGCCTTCTTCTTGTCAGATGTAAAATAAACTCATTCTCAGGGTTCAGTTTTCACTGTCAGTTTAAAAAATCAGCTTTCTGTCTGTACAGCCCACTGTGCTTGCCCTGCGTGGGTTTTGGTGGGGGGGGGGGGTGGCTTAATTGCATTTCCTGACTCCACTTTAAAAGTAGATTACCTTACAGCCAGGGCCCTCTTCAATGAAGAGGAACAAGTCCAGAAGCCAACTTTCTCAGTTTCTGAAAACAAGAACAGATTAGCATTACTGAAATGGAATTAAGTCCCCGCCCCCCCCGTAACTTGAAACTCCCCCTTTAAAAATCCCAGCTGTCTCCAGTGGCCAGCACCCTGTTATGATGTCTTCCAAACAGCATGGCAGAAAGCTCCAAAGAAGAATTCTCCTTTTAGAAAAGAGCTCCTGGTAAGAGGCAATTGCAAAATGCTGACCCAGAAGAGTTGCGGTTGTCTAATAGAGGACTAATTTCTCATGGGTTCTGACCTCTTTGGCTTCGGCAGAAAATTCCTTTAGTTCTGTTTCTTCCTCTAATCGCATTGAGAAACGAAGCTTGTTTGTCCAATTTCTGAGCCAGATGGAATTGGTCTTTTCAATCAAAAAAATGAAGAAAGTCCCCAAAGCTTTTGCTTCAGAACAGAGGATTGTTTTGTTGACAGTTTGCCTCTTTCACTCCTGAGTTTAGGTCTGCAGAGGATGGGCACATAATTCAAAGGGTAGCATAGCAAGGCTTCTCCTGTCTCTGAAAAGACAGCTCTGTCAGACAAATGATCTTCAAACAAGAAGCGTGGCCCTTCTCATCTTAAAAATCAGTCTTTTCATACATATGGAGCAAAGATATAGGTGGCCCTGTATTTTTATCATCTGACCTCAGTTTGTGCTTTAAGAAAAAGCAATCAACTGGATCAATAGACTGGAGTTAAGATTTGGATTTGATTTAACCAGGTGGCCTAATATGGCTGGGCCTGCAATGACTTGACTACCCTGTGTCAGTGTAAACACTGATGACTTTCTTCTCACCATCTCATCCTTCAAACACTGAGCATGTGAATACTGCTTACTACCACTATTCCAACAATGGGAGCAATAGACTTGATTATTTCAGATTACATAGCTTTCTTATGGTTGTTCTCCCCCACCTAATCAACCTTTTAGCCATTATGTTTGATTGAAGACCCTCAGGGTGAAGACAGTTGTAAGGGCTCCAACAAATCCACCCTCATTCAAATCAAAAGTCTCTAGCTGCATCTCAGAGAGAAGAAAATTGATTTATTAGAGTTTGCCATGTTGGCATGTGGCTGGGTGCAGTCGATACTAAATTATACCATACATTTCCCCCTTGACCCTGGTCTTCCCCCCACCCCCTGGATGTGACTTCTCCAATGGGACAGTCCATTTCCAAGAGACATCCATCATGCTCTCCAATAACCTTCTTATGCTCCAACAACTTTGGGCTACTGGGGTGATTATGTAGGCATTTCAAGAATGCCTTGTTTTTCCCCACTCCCTTTTTCTGGCAGCTAAAAAGACCAAAGGAGTATCTTTTTAGTTGACATTCAGCTCCCCTCACTTCCTGGAGGTGAATTTAATTGACAACAGTATTCCTTTTACCTTGGCAATATCTCCATGAGACTAATGAGATCGAGGTATTTTTTTTTTAATCTTAGATTCAAGGTTAATCACTTTGATAGAAAGTACCCTTCTGATAATGTAACAGGTTGTTATTTTTTATAGTGAAAATGTGCAACAGGGGAAATCTCTCTCAAATGTTGATGGTATTTGTATTCTAAAAGTTCATACCCCCTGCTATCTGACTCCTCATTTTTTTGCTATCATAGAGTAATGTTGTTCTCCTCCTACAATACCATTTGTAGAGTGCCTGCAGTTGCTCTAGACAACATATCAGCAAGATACATCAATTTGCTTGGAGCATCCACTGCATTAAGTTGATGCCTCTGAAGTTATAAGTATATGCTACACAAACAGACAAGAGCACTATCAATAGGATTCTGAAAAATTGTTTCCAGAGGCTTATGATCAGTTTGACTCAAAACTATGTCTCCAACGCATAACTGATGGAGCTGTTTCATCAAATGCAAGCAACACTTTCTCTGCATAACTTTACTTGATAGACTCAGAGATCTGGAGTTACATAAAACCGATGCTTTGATTGTGATCCAAAGCCATACTTTCCTGCACCTAGAAGTACCTAGCAGCGCAGAACAGGTTTGTGGATATTAAGATATATAATTCTGCCTCTCTAGGAACATATTGGGACACATACTGCACAGACTCTAAAAATCAAAGGACTTGTTTAGTGAGTATTCCATTGTCCCAAGTAGCTCTAATGTTATCTTCATTAGGATGTATTGTATCTCATGATTTATGTTACTATTGCATGATTTATGTTGATTGACTTATTTAGTATCCTTTTATGATTTATGTTGTTTGCTTATTTAGTATCCGATGACTATCACTGAGTATGTATCTTATGATTTATGATGAGTGTATTTTATGATTATGATAATTATTTATCATTTGTTGCTTATATGTACCAGTGGTAGTACTCAGCCAGTTCGCACCAGTTCAGACAAACCAGTAGCAAGGATTTGGCGTGGGTTGCCGAACCGGTAGTAACTTCTGGCTGGCCACACCCCCAACCTGGTCACCCGGTTGCTGCTCGCTTGCCCCGCCCAATGCTTGCCTGCCCAGTCACTCCTTAAGATAGTTCTTTTTTTTTTTTACCTCCCGACAATCTGGGATTCCCCTCACTTCTTACTGTTTTGCCCAGGAGGCTTCCCTAAGGCCCAGGAAGGTGCAGCCCACCCTCCTTTTTTTGCCTTCCTGAGCCCCAGGGGAGCCTTCTGGGAGCAAAAACACCCTCCAGAGACTCCTCTGAGGCCAGGAAGGCCCCAGAATGGAGCGTGGAGGGGTGCTGCACTCCCCTCCTATGCTCTGTTTCTTTTCCTTCTTGAGCCCCAGGGGAACCTTTTGGGAGCAAAAATGCCCCCCGGAGGCTCCCTGGGGCCAGGAAGGCCCTAAAAATGGGGTGGGTGTGGGATGGTGCTGCTAAAAAAAGCCATGCCCACCCAATCACATGACTATGCCCACCTAGCCACGCCCACCTAGCCATGTTCACATTACCAGTAGTAAATTTTTTTGAATCCCACCACTGGTATGTACACTAAGAAGTTGTGCATCGGAGATAAATTCCTTGTGTGTCCAATCCCACTTGGCCAAAAAAGACATACTCTACTCTACTCTACTCTACTCTACTCTACTCTACTCTACTCTACTCTACTCTACTCTACTCTACTCTACTCTACTCTACTCTGTTCTAATTTCCACTCCATTGCATATTCTGTCAATGAATGCAACTGGGCCTCTGTATTTAATAAAAGCAACTTTGAACTGAATCTTATTTTCTTAAACTTAATATTGTTAGCATGTTCTGTCTCTTATTACTTTTACCATGATATTTTGAAATCTTTGCTGCAATGATAATCCCATTTACTATCATATATATCCTTCCTTCACTTGTTTGTTGGAATACTTTATTAGATGATTTCTGGCCCAGCATCAAACAATGAAAACAATATTCCCATTGGACATATTCAATATCTATTATTATAAGCAATGAAGATTCATTTAATTTCATCCACTAATAGGTATTCCAGAATAGTGTAGTTTTTCATGTCTGTCAAACAGTCAAGACTTAGTATAATGCTATTTATGTTTAACTTTGTTTAGGCCATGTGGGTGCAAATAAGTATACTGGTTGATTAACTTTTTATGCCTCTGGCTAACAATCTCATTGTAGAATAAAAAGTTACATTCAGCCCTCACCTCCATAATACATAAGAATAATAACAAAACCACAAAAATAACAGCTTCTTACTTTTCATATAATTCAGTGATTCACACAAGTCTGTAAATCCTGTAACTCTAGACATTATTTCTAGAGTTTCTATTTTTCACTGAGTATCTTTTAATCTCTGAAATACCACAAAAGGTATTTCTAGCTATGTATGACAGGAATTACTGCTCGCTCAGTATATATATGATGAGCTCTTTCAAATTCCCCAAAGCCACAAAAAATATCCTAATATAAAGCAAATAATCATTCTTATATTGAAAGTTTTACTGTATTTACTATCTCTGTCTGATAAAACAAGTCCAAGACAAATGAAAAAAAAATTAAATGTATTCCCCAGCTCAAAAGTTATCCTGTACACCTCTGCCTGCCGCAGTCCAAACATATGGAAGCTTCATAATGAATTTTTCAAATATACTGTACATCAAGAGAAAATTCTGCTAGTTCTGTAGCTTCAGGAGAGGAAACATTTTCTGTCTTCTTGCACTGGCTTCTTCACTAGCTTCCTTTCTTTCCTGCTTGCTATAAGACAACATCTGTCAATCTTCTCATGACTGACTGGGGAATTCTGGGAGTTGAAGTTGTACATATATTAAAATTGCCCAAATTGAGAAACACTTTTATTTGAAATAGAGAACAGATGCACAAACCAGAGATTGAATGGGTGGGAAGTTGAGTAACCACATTGTCCTTGGTCTTCCCTTCTTGCTCACTCAGGAGTTTAGGGCCCATCTCCCTGTCATATCAGTAAACGGTTTTCTAGGATGTAATGGGACCTGTTTAATTCCATTCCATGCAGTCAACAAGCACACTTCTTGTGATTAAAGAGCCCATGCCGGCAGACACGTGGAAGTAATTGATGAGGGAGGAATGGATGTTCAATTGCTTGCAATTGAACAAGATGCCCATTAAAGTACAAATAGCTGTAGTGAGAAAGGAATTAGCTTAGAGGGACAATGGCGGCATTTCAAATACGGTCCAATTATTAGCTTGACTGGCAGAAGCAGCTTTTTTGTATATATACCCGCCTTCTCCATTCTTTCAAAGGTATGTGTTGGGGGAGGGAGATAGAAAGCAAACAAAATAACCACAGCACAACAGGTTGGTTAGGCATTCTTTATTTTTGAAATATTCTGGCTTCTGTCAAGAAATGCATTGTCTTCTAAATGCTCACAAAACAATTGCTTAACAATTTGTTCAAGAATTTTTCCTGGTATAAATTGCCACTCTTGTCAGTGTTCCGACCAAACTCTCCATCCCAATTCAGCACTTTGGAGACAAAGTCCTTCCAAGTAAGAATTTATTAGAGAAGAGGTATTGGCACATCTGGGGAAAACCCAAATCTGAATTCCCACGTTTTGTCCTGCTATATTAAACTCACACCCAGCCCCCTTACTGATGACCCTCAAGTTAGCTCTCCAATCCACCTCCATTCTGAACTCCCGCCAAGTCCAGTCAATCTTCTCCAAGCTCCAGTGACTCGACCTTGAGCTCTGACTAAAGAATGTTGTTGTGGCTATCCTCCTTTCTCATTTTACTCTAATTCCCACAGTTACCCATCCTCCAAATCTGATTCAAGTTGGATCCAGGGCTGACAACTCTGTACTAACTTGGGTCCTCTTTCTCTCTTCGTTTTGAAAATCGGAAGAACAGTTTACATTCTCCAGGATCAGTGTTCATAGCATTACTGCTCAAAGCTTAGTTTAACTAAAATTATACATGTTTGAGTTGATGTATCACTATTTGACGGCAAAGTGTGTGTGGGGGTGGGGTGGGCATAGAGAGAGACTTCTGCCACATGACAGCTCCTGAAAAAGTATTGTGTAGGTGTTTAGCTTTTTTCTTCAAAATATTTTTCTAATTTTTTAAAAAATGAATGTACAAACGTCTGTGAAAGAGTCAGTAAGAGCCTTGTCTGCAAATACAAAAATCTTTTTGATTTAGTTTGGGAAGAAGTTCCACTGTATTAGAGTGGCTTATTTCCATGTAAATAAACAACAGAATTGAACCTTACAATGCCAGCTTTTACGATACAAATTGGGAAACCTGTGACTCTGCAGTATTAGATCAATGATCCTTGGCTTCTGTTGGATGGGGAAGAATGGTGTGGGAGTTGTTGTTCAGCAGCCCCTAAAAGGCCACAGCTTATCTATCTTTGCACATATGTTACTATCAAAAATAATGTAGGTTAGTCTTCTCAGTCATATTTGACTTATATCATAAGAGGGAATTGAAGATTTAATTGATTGATTGGTTATGAGCCATCAAGTCATTTTCAACACAGATTTTCTCCATGATGACCTGCCCCTAATCTGGTCTTTTAGGTCTTCCAATAGTGCACTCATTGCCACTATAACTGAGTCCATCCATGTTGCTGCTAGTCATCCTCTTCCTCACTTTCCTTCCACATTTTCCAGTATTAGAGTCTTTTCTAGAGAGCTAGGTCTTTGCATAATGTGACCAAAATATTTGAGCCTGATCATTTGTGCCTCAATTGCGAACTTTGGCTTGATTTGTTTGATGATCCATTGGTTTGTTTCCTTGGCTGTCCATAGTATTCTCAGATTTAATACACTGTGATTTTGAACCTGGAGTGTAATTACCAAGTACTGTGCTGTGCTGGATGCTCTAGTCCTGAGTTGGCCAAATCTAACTTTATTTCTTGTAACTCTCCTGCCTATATGGAAGGAGTAAAAACATTTAAAAGCAATCTTTAGAATTGGCACATATATTCAATATCAGCAAGAAACAAGCAGTTCAACGGAGTAAATGAAGGATTAAAGGTTGAATTTCCACACTCTTTCACATATAGCTGGTCTTTAAAATTAAAGGGGAAGATTAAGGGGAAAAAGGGTTTCGGCACCTGAGTTTATTCAGTAATCTATGGGTTTATCCCTTGAATCTGTATCTTGTAATTCTTTTTCCACTGAAGAAGCAGATGTTGGTTACAGGCAGTGGTGGGATTCAAATAATTTAACAACTGGTTCATTCAGGGTCAGGTTGGCTATTGTAGGAGGAGTGACACACACCCATCCTCTGGCTCTGCCACACACGTAGGACAAGCTTCCACAATGGCCAACCTGACCCTGGGCAAACAGGTTGTTAAATTACCCCTCCCCCCACATTATCAAAATGGATCCTGGGCGCTCTACTATAAGGGAGAAATGGGAAATGGAGCAGCTGGCATGAGGGAAGGAGGAGGAGCAGAGAGAAGAAAAAGGGAAAGTGGCCTCCTCCTTCCCTCATGCCCGTTTCTCCATTGCAGCATAGCACAGTGCCCAGGATCCACTTTGATAGCAGGGGTGGGTGGGTAATTTAACAACCGGTTTGTGTGAACTGGTGCAAACCAGCTGAATCCCACCACTGGTTACAAGGTTCTTCCCATTCTCCTCAAGTTACATTGCTTAATAATATGGCCCATTTCTAGAAAGGTCAGGGGCACATTTTTTTGTTATTTCATTGCCCCTCTTCTTCCAAAGGCTGATGGGCTTCTGATAATGGTGTGGTTGCTTGGGATTTTCTTCTTTATTGCTGTATTATCAGGGGCAGAATGAGTTTCTTCCAATTTCCCAATGTAATGTTTCTCAGCCTTGACAAATTGACAATGTGAGCTTTGACTCCCAGAATTCCCCAGCCAGCACATTGAGAACATTGTCCCGATGTGTAAATATATCTCATTGCTGTCCACCTTTAGCAGTAGCAGAACACAATATGAAAGTGTGTTTTCTTCCTTTGAATTTTTATAGAGGCAAGAGGAATTAGACACTTGGGTTGCCCTTTTGCTTCAATGCTACTGTTCCCGCTGGCATAAAAGCTGGGATATGCAGATTTCTCTAAATTTATTTCATTTACTTGCTGGATTTCTAGTTATTTAATTTTTCTATGGATTTTCAGTTAAATATTTTTAGAAGAATGTCTATGGAGATTCTTAGTCATCCAGATCATGGTTGTCCCAAAGGTGCTTTTTCAAGATGCAACTGGACTTTCTGGTTTTTCTTTGAAGACATTTTGCTTCTCATCCAAGAACTGAAGAATTCCTTGGACATTCTTAGAAGAAACCTCCCCCCCAATCATTTAGAAAATGGGTGTGTGTGAGTGAAAGAGACCTGGTACTTCCTTATACAAGGAAGCTATTCTGAGTTTTTCAACTTTTTCCTTTTAAAAGATCCTGTAGTTTCAGAAGTTAGGGCTCAGAACCTTCTCTCTTTCCTCCACATTTTTGGATTGATTTTAGGAAAACGTGACCCCCTGCCCCAAATGAATAGCATTCATAGAACTGAAAGATGAACGCCTCAATTTGCTTCCTTCAGTATTGAAAATGAAAGAAGAAAGAAGTCAGAGGAGGCTAGTTCCATCTCTCTTTCAAAAATTTAGCTCCCATCCCACTGAGGATTATTTTTTAAATTGGAAATTTTGCTACAGATCAAGGTGGCATGTAGAAATACTTCAAAAGTCTACTGAATTATAACTAAAGAATCCTATTATCAGTTCTTTGAGGGATCCCTTTATATTAGTACAAAAGCCCAAATCTTTTATACTTATATAAAGTTTTATAGGATACTTTAACAGTAATAGTGGTTTGAGTGAAATTGTATTTATCTCTCTCCTGGGAATTTGAGCCATTATTATTTAGGCTTGCCAAATTTTATCAGTTAGGCTTATCAATTGTTCTTTATTCTACCAGGGGAGGTGGTAGGAGAAACCACAGCTTGTTGAAAAGGTAAATGGGAATAAATTCTTCAGACTTTAAACTCAGCCAGGATAAAACTCTGTTGCATCCATTTGTCCAATGACTTAAAAAAAAAAACCTCTATTGAAGTTCTAAGAGTATTAATCCAAGTCTTGTAAACTGATGTGCCAGCAAAATTTCAGTGTAAAAGCCATCTTGCCACATTTCCCCCCTCTTTCACAGCAGGCAGGCCAGAGTTTCAGCTCAGATAATTGAATTCAGCCTCATTGAATTCCCCCTCACATTTCCAACAACGGTCGGTGTTCCTTCTTTTTTTCCTGTGTGGCCTCAAAAGATGGCAGTCATGCGGCTGGATCAGGGTTGGCTTTTGTATTTATATTTTGAGAGAATTCATTTGCTTAGTTAGCCTTTCTCCAGGAAGGCTGACCTTGAATTTTGAAAAGATTTGATGACTTGCCCTTGGCTAGAAAAGTGTACAGAAAAATGAGATTGTATATGTTGGGAAGAGAGATGAATTATACTTTACTTAAAGTTATAGTTACTAAGCCTGGGTAAATGGATGCAATGTTGTGGAGGACGATGCCTCAATATTGGCAGTGGCAAAATCTGGCATAGGTTTCAAATTCACATGGAGGACCAAGTGAAGCTGAATGCCTATTCTGATCTGGTCTTTAGAAATGCTGGGGCACTGCTGGACTTGTTTTGGTGTTGAGATTTGGCTGATTTACTGGTGAATGAAACTACTCTGGATAAACTTTGCACTATGCTATTTGGTCATAACCAGGAGCAAGGCCTAGGTTGGATTCAATCTCTTTATTTATATATACATTTACCAGATTTGGTTACAGAGTTTCAAAAAATGATCCCATCAAAGAGCAAATACATAAACAAGACAACCAGCAGTGAGAAACAAAGTCATCAGAAGCAATTTTTAATTCTAGATCTAGGAGAATGAAAAAAGAATCCTATCTGATGACAAAGAAAAAAGGCATATTGCTGCCCTATAACCCTACCCAGGGAAGATGAACCTGGGAAAAAAAATCCTTCAGCTGATTACCTGGTGCAGAAGTAGCTTGAAGTCCTGGATCTGAAGGAAAGATTATGCCCTCTGCATAATGATGCCTAAAAAAGGAAATAGTGTGAGAGCATATACAGTATAGGATATACAGTACAGTATATGCAAAACAGAGAAATAGGACATCAGCAGATGGTACTGCAGCACATACAAGTTGATATAGGAGAAGATGCTGTTTCTTTCAGGTATATCCCAGTCTTTCAGTCTGATAGTAAGCCAGTAGGCTGTATCGCCTTTTAAAATATCCCTGAACTGTAATTGGAATGTACTGTACTATCCTAAAATGAATTCTAGGGCTGGGTTTGGGTCATCTTCAAAAGCAGTTTCACATATCATTTCATTACAGAAGTAGAAGATGAATAAAGCAACAAAGCAATCTTCTGGGAAGGCTTACTTAAAAATACCTTGTTGCCATATTCAGAGTTTAATCAATCAATCAAAGCTTGGATCTACACAATCCTTCTGCCATGTACCATTAGGAAAAATTCTTTTGAAATAGAGCCTATTTATTTGGTTTGATTTATTTATTTTTCATATTTCTAAATCTTCCATCCAGAGGTGGTATTCAGCAGGTTCTGGCCAGTTCTGGAGAACCGGTTCTTGAAATTTTGAGTAGTTCGGAGAACCAGTGGTAATCTTCCCCCAGGAGTGGGGAGGGAATGGAGATTTTGCAGTATCCTCCCCCTGCCATGCCCACCAAGCCATGCCATGCCCACCAAGCCACGCCCACAGAATTAGTAAAATATTAGTGTCAAAATTTTGAATTACATTTTAAAAAAAGAATATATGTGTGTGTGTGTGTGTGTGTGTGTGTGTGTGTGTGTGTGTTCATAGATTTTCATGGGTACAGGTATGCAGGTCTTGGAGTGTTCGGATCATTTCCCATGTAAGATTGAGAATATCTTGGCGATGTTTCAATGAGGTCCCACTTGCCATCTTCAGGCTGGTGCTTTCAGCCTGGTGCTTGTGCAAGCAAAGCATGATTGGAGTTGCCATCTCTCTCTATAAATACTGGTGGGGAGGTGTGGTGTGCTGGCTCTGTTGTAAGTGGGTTGGTTGGCTGTGTTGTTATTTGTTGATTGGTTGATGGAGTTGATGTTTGCAGATTGGTTGGCTTTTTCGTAAGAACATGTGTGGCTGAGGTATTGGCTGTGTGTCTATCAGCCTCCTGTGTTATAACGACCTGGGTAATGGGCTGTGATGACCTTCTGAGTTCTATTGTTGTGACATCCTGGGTCTTGTGCTGCAATCTCCTGGGTCGTTGGCTGTGTTGTAACATCCTGAAGTTTTGTGGTATAACCTCCTGAGTTCCATGATGTGATATCCTCAGTGGGTGGCTATGATGTGATATTCCGGGTTGTGGTTTGCCTCCGAGTTTGAGGCCTGGCTATGTGTTCATGGCATGTGTCAGTTTGCTTGGTTTGGGGGTTGGGGTGTGTGGCAGCTGGTGATGCAGCCATGGTCTGGTTTCTGGATGGTGGTTGCCTTTCATCTATGGGGTGGGTTTGGGTTTGAGTCTGGTGAGGGAGATTGGTGGTGGCATCATGTGTTGTTTTGGGTCCGGTGTTGGTTTTTGTGGCTGGGATTTGTTTGTTGATAAGGGCTAGTTTCCAGATGTCTGGTAGGCGGGAGGTATCGTCCCATTTATTCATGTTATGGGGATGTTTCTCTATTTCTATGGCTTCCCTGATTATTCTCTTGTTGAACTGTTCAGTATTGGAGATTAATTTGGTTCCCTCAAAATTAATTTCATGTCATGTGTCTTTTAGGTGCTGGAAAAGGGAGGAAGTATTTTCTTCTTTTCTGACTGCGTTCTTGTGTTCTGCGATGTGTGCATTTATTCTCCTGTTGGTTTGTCCAATGTATGTGGCTGGGCAATTGTTGCATGGTATTTCATAAACTCCTTGGTTTTCTAGCTGGATCTTGTCTTCGGAGTTTCTTAGGATGTTGGCTATTTTTTGGTCAGTGCTGAAGACTGTCCTGATATTGTGTTTGTGGAGAATTTTGCTGATTTTATCTGTGGTGCCTTTGATGTAGGGAGAAGGGCAATACCGTTGTCCTGTTCTGTGTCTTGGTTTCTGGGGGATGTCTCCTTTAGGATTAGGTTGGTAATTGTGGTTCTTTGGAATCCATTGGAAATAAATATGTTAGTGAGGGTGTGTAATTCTTTTCTCAGGTGGTCTTTGTCAGCTAGGCGTTTGGTTCTGGAGATGAGGGTCTTGGCTACGGAGTTGATCTGTGCAGGGTTACACTACAAAACCTCAGGATGTTACAACCCAGGAGATTACAGCACAAGACCCAGGATATCACAACAATAGAACTCAGAAGGTCATCACACAGCCCATTACACAGGTTGTTACAACACAGGAGGCTGATAGACACACAACTAATACCTCAGCCACACATGTTCTTATGAAAAAGCCAGCCAATCTGCAAACATCAACTCCATCAACCAATCAAGAAATGACAACACAGCCAACCTCCCCACCAGTATTTATAGAGAGACGGAAGCTCTGATGACGCTTTGCTCGCACAAGCATGAAGCCGAAACCATTGGCCTGAAGATGGCGAGTAGGACCTCATCGAATCGTCGCCAAGATACTCTAAATCTTACATGGAAAAAGACCCGAACATGCCAAGACCTGCATATCTGTACCCATGAAAATCTTCAAATACACACACACATATACACACACACACACACACACATATATATATATATTTGTTTTCGGAGGTTTTCGCGAGTATTTGTATGTGGATCTTTGGTTCTTCGGGTTTTCTCCCGCGTAGAATTGGAAATATCTAGGCGACGTTTCGATGAAGTCTCATTCATCATCTTCAGGCTTGTGTCTTCGGCCTTGTGCTTCTCAAAGTAATGTGAGCTTGCAGCTGCTTCTTCCTTTTAACTACTAGTGGGTGTGTGACTTGATTGGGTGGGGGCTTGGCTGTGTTCTGATTGGCTGGGGGTGTGTTCTCTTTGGTTGGGGGTTTGGCTGTGTTCTGATTGGTTGGGGAGTTGTCTGTGTTCTGATTGGCTGGGTGTGTGTTCTGTTCTGGTGAGGGTTTGGTTGTACTCAGGTTAGTCTCAGTTGCTGGGGGATTTGAGCTGGTGAGCTATGATCCTGTTGTTTGGCTTCATGTTCGTGGTCGTGTCACATCTTCATGGTGGGCGTCAGTTCCCTTTATGTATGGGTTGGGGGGGATTTGAAGCAGGTAGTGATGCAGTTGTGGTATGGCTTCTGGTCCGTGGTCGTGTTTCATCTTCTGTGTGGATGTGAGTCTGCTTTCTGCGTGGAAGTGTGGTGATAGTTTCTTATGTGGCCCTCGTGGGTGTGGGTCTGGTGTCCTTCTTTATGTTAGGTACTTGTTTGTTAATGAGGGCGGGTTTCCAAATGGCTGGTAGGCGGGAGGCATTTATTCGTGCTGTGTGGGCGTTTTTCTATCTCTATGGCTTCTCTGATTATTCTGTTGTTGAAGTGTTCGGTTTTGGCGATAGTTCTGGTATTTTTAAAGTCAATCTTATGTCCTGTGGCTTTGAGGTGTTGGACCAGGGAAGAGGTCGGTTCTTTTTTTTGATTGAGGTCTTATGTTCTTCAATGAGTACACTTATTCTTCTGTTAGTTTGTCCAATGTATGTGGTGGGGCAGGAGGTGCACGGGATTTTGTATACTCCTTGGTTTTCTAACTCAGTTTTGTCTTTAGGGTTTCTTAGGATGGTGGATATTTTTCCGTTTGTGCAGAATGCTGTTTTAATGTTGTGTTTTTGGAGGATCTTGTTGATTTTGTCTGTAGTGCCTTTTATATATGGGAGGAGGGCTTTGCCATTTTCTTGTTCTCTGTCTTGGATTTTGGTTGGGGTTTCTTTTTGGATTAGTTGAGTAATCTTCCTTCTTTGGAATCCATTAGCTGTTAATACGTTAGTGAGAGTGTGTAGTTCGGTTTTAGGTGTTGTTCATCGGCTAAACATTTTGTTCTAGAGATGAGTGTCTCAGCTACGGAATTGATCTGTGCTGCGTGGTGGTGTGAGAGTGCGTGTAGATAGAGGTTTGTATGTGTTTTCTTCTGATAGATGGTGTGTCCTAGGGAGCTATTGGATTTTTTGTATATTAAAGGAAGGGAAGTTGATTGTTAGCTTCTGTTTCCATGGTGAATTGTATTTTGGGGTGTAGGCTGTTGAGGTGTGTGAGGAAGTTGTTCAGTTTTTCTTTCCCATGTGGCCAGATTATGAAGGTGTCATCTACATATCTGAGCCAGAGTTTGGGTTTGTGATCATATTTTTCTAGAGCTTGTTTTTCAAAGTGTTCCGTGTAAAGGTTTGCGATGACAGGTGAGAGGGGTGATCCCATGGGTGCTCCTTCTATTTGTTTGTATTTTTGTCCATTGTAGGTGAAGTATGTATTGGATAGGCAGTGGTTGGTCAGATCTAGGATGTGCTTGGGAGGGTTGTATTTATTTTGGATGGCTGTCAAGGCTTCTTTTATAGGCACTTGGGTGAAGAGGGATATGACATCGAAGCTCATTAATAGATCACTGGTTTGTAAGTTTTGTTTCTTTATGATCTCGATGAACTGGAATGAGTTTCTTACATGTGAGTTAATGGATTCAGCATAGAGCTGTAGTTGTTTGGCGAGAAATTTGGCTAGGTTTTGTAGAGGTGAGCCTATGGAGCTGACAGCCATCCAAAATAAATATCCAATACATACTTCACCTACAAAGGTCACTCATCTCCAGAATAAAATGTTTAGCCGATGAACAACACCTAAAAACCGAACTACACACTCTCACTAACATATTAACAGCTAATGGATTCCAAAGAAGGAAGATTACTCACCTAATCCAAAAAGAAACCCCAACCAAAATCCAAGACAGAGAACAAGAATAATATAAAAGGCACTACAGACAAAATCAGCAAGATCCTCCAAAAATACAACATCAAAACAGCATTCTGCACAAACAGAAAAATATCCACCATCCTAAGAAACCCTAAAGACAAAATTGAGTTAGAAAACCAAGGAGTATATGAAATCCCGTGCACGTCCTGCCCCACCACATACATTGGACAAACTAACAGAAGAATAAGTGCACGCATTGAAGAACACAAGAACTCAATCAAAAAAGAAGAACCAACCTCTTCCCTGGTCCAACACCTCAAAGCCACAGGACACAAGATTGACTTTAAAAATACCAGAACTATCGCCAAAACCGAACATTTCAACAACAGAATAATCAGAGAAGCCATAGAGATAGAAAAACGCCCACACAGCATGAATAAACGAGATGACATCTCCCGCCTACCAGCCATTTGGAAACCCGCCCTCATTAACAAACGATTACCTAACATAAAGAAGGACACCAGACCCACACCCACAAGGGCCACACAAGAAACTACCACCACACTTCCACGCAGAAAGCAGACTCACACCCACATAGAAGATGAAACACGACCACGGACCAGAAGCCATACCACAGCTGCATCACTACCTGCTTCAACCCCCCCCCCCAACCCATACATGAAGGGAACTGACGCCCACCATGAAGATGTGGCACGACCACGAACGCGAAGCCAAACAACAGGATCACAGCTCACCAGCTCAAATTCCCCAGCAACTGAGACTAACCTGAGTACAACCAAACCCCCACCAGAACAGAACAGACCCCCCAGCCAATCAGAACACAGCCAAGCCCCCACCCAATCAAGTCACACCCCCACTAGTAGTTAAAAGGAAGAAGCAGCTGCAAGCTCACATTACTCTGAGAAGCACAAGTTAAGCCCCAATTAAGGGAGAAAGCATACTGCTTTCTTTTCTGTCTTTCGGCTCATCACCAGAGACCATACCGACAGAAAGCTATTTGTTTCATTGTCTTTTCTTTACATGTGTGTAAGGTTTTTAAGCTGATAATTTTAAATAATAAATAAGGGAGACTAGTATAGACCTATTTCGAGCTAATTAGCTCGAAATAGATCTATACCCAGTAAGGGTATGGCTAGCTGAAGAGAGCTAACTAGCTCGAAATAGATCTATACTAGTCTCCCTTATTTATTATTTAAAATTATCAGCTTAAAAACCTTACACACACACACACACCCACACACCCACACACACACACACACACACACACACACACACACACATATATATATATACTGTTAAAAATTGGTGGACAAAGACAAAGGGAGGACACTCATGGCACTAACCAACCCCATGATTTCTTTGGGCTCCCCACGCAAGGCTGCAGAACCATTTTGGAAGGGGCCAAGAGAGTGAGGGTCTGCCTCACTTCTATATTATTGACTACATGAAACAAACTGGAAATCCTTTAAACAGAGTAGCACTGGGGGTGGGTAGGTTAAAGTTCCTGATTGAATGGAATGTGCCTGAAATGGCTCTCTTGCTGTCTACCGAATACTGAACAAAGGGGAGAGTTTAGAATGCATTGCAACAGAATTAACCTTTGTTCAGAAGACTCCAAGGCTATACTTAAATAAGAGGAAAAGAAATAGATTTTACTGAAAATCCTTACCCTTTGATCTGCAAAGGAAACTTGCAAAAGGAGCAGCACAGACTGGACATGCCAATGATTCCATAGGTAAATCACATCACCCATATTTTTTATGTATCTTTTGCAGGTATATAAGCAACATCACACTTCTCTTTTACAATCACTATTTACAATCCATTAGTACCTAACTTGCACATGTGTATTCTGGGATGGGCATTAATTATTTGAGCCAGAAATGTCTGGATTGTGGATTCTGTTCACTCTAAAGTTAGTCATTTCATCTTTCCAATAATGGGGTTTAAATTGGACTGTCTGTCCTAAGTGACAGAATCCAAATCACTAGCTGATTTTCATGCAATGTCTTGGAAAAATGCCCTACACTATTACCACCACTTGGTAGGTGGCAGATGGCCCTGCCAGTCAGCTCTGTTCCCTTCACCCTGGAGACCTCCAGATGTGCTGGGTACACATGGCAAAAACCCCATGATACTGAAATGATAAATTATGTGGTCCAATCCATCTGGAGAGTGTCATGCTGGGAAAAGCTGACAGAATATAATCAAATACATATGTTGCCATAATCATGCCATTAGCTGGGAGCTCTGTAGCACTGTGCATGGAAAGAGAGAGGGGGAATCCTGGGAGGGATATCACAATGACCATTAATGGGACCACAAGTGTAGCAGCAGGTTGGTCTTAGGAAATGAAAGGGTGAACAGCAATAAGAAATACTGAGGAAAACAACACTCCATACAGTGTTTTTAGTTTACCCTCTTTTATTTTCTTGATTCACTTAGACTTAATACAACATCAGGGCAATCTTTTGGGAACAGAACTGGAGACAGATGAAATTACTGTAAATTACAGGATGGCTTAAAATGAAATATAAATCATAGGAAAAATTAAGTTGAAATATTAGGGGGGCGTGGATGAAGGGAGAACTATTTTGAATCCAGATCATAAGGATTTAAAATATATTAGCAGAATGTAAGTCATAAACTGAATGCTAAAATCTAAGGGTGCATCCTGATCAGAACATGGCGTTTAATATAAAGTGTCCGTTTTGTATTTTATTGCTTGATATTAATCTTTGCATATTTTTCATAACATCTCTGCTTCTTTGAGAAATTATTGATTTAGATTTATTTTCCCCTTGCATATGTGCATGAATGGGCATGTCTGTTCTGATACGCTCCATGGTGGCTTAGAAATAACATGCTATAGAACAGTGGTCGCCAACCAGTGGGCTGGGGACCACTGGTCGTCTGTGAGAAAATTTTGGTGGTCCACAGAGAAATGTCACCCCCAAAGCACCCCCCAAAGCAATTAATCCAGGCTGCGCCGGGACACAAGGCTGGGCTGTCCACATGGCCCATGGGAACACAAGGCATGCGTCGCTTGCATTGCAAACAACATGAGGTAGTGAGGGGAGGAGGGAAAGGGTGGAGGAGGGGAACTTTCCCACTTGCCTCATGTGCCTCACTTGGTCACCAGGCTGCTTCTTTCTGCTTCTTTCTTCTGCTTTTGGCTGCACACAAGCAAAGCAGCAAAAGTATTTTTTTTCTGTCTCCCAAACTCCACCAGAAATAAGTTTTTTGGACCCTGCAAGGCATCCTGCTCCAAGAGGCTGCGCTGGCATGACAAGTCTCACAAAGATTCATTTCTGGCAGAGTTTGGGGGGGAGAAAGAAAGACTTCTGCTGCTTCTGCTGCTTTCCATGCATGAAGCCAAAAGTCAGCCAGTCAGTCAGTCAGTCAGTCAGTCAGTCTGTCTGTCTGTCTGTCTCTCTCTTTCTCTCTCTCTCTCTGAGAATGGAGCTGGAGACACTATCCTGAGATCCCAAATAAAGAATGATCGATCAGTAGGAAAACGGGGTGGAGGATTTTCCTGTAGACTTTTTTTGGGATTTTCCCAGGATCTTTAGTCTGCAGGATTTAAAATTATGAGTTTGGTAGTCCCTGAGGTCCAAAAGGGTGGCGACCCCTGCTATAGAAAGCAGTAATGAAGAAACCAACTTTAGATTCTGCTTGTGCTTCTGTTATGTTCCTTTTATTAGGGAGCCTGGAATATGGTTTAAGTTGGGAAAATTTATGGGGTGGGTGGGTTTAAGACCCTTCTCCTGTGCTCATTTCTCTGTTAAATGAAACTAGGCTCCCATATTACACCATTACACTAGTTTGGCCAAAAACATCTGCTTCAGAGTATATCAAAATAAGCCAAGTTGTATATAACCTCCCATGTTGTTTAGCGTCCATATTGCATGTTCTTGAACTTGATCTCAAGTTCTCTTATTTGCTTTGGAGTTTTGTTCATAGCAATTGCTTGCTTTGGGAATTGTATGTTTAGATTGATGGGATTGAGGGTAAGAGAAAGTTAAGGTGGAAAGGCAGGAGGAACAGATGGTAAAGTGTGAAAGTGATAGCCCAACACTTTTGGACACGAAGTATGCATGAGGCGGATTGGAAAATGGTACACTGGCAGAGCAACCTGGAAAAGTATCATTATGCGATTATCTGGCAACAATATAGAATCAGGGACCAGAAGGTAGAACTAAGGAAACACATTTGGTAGAGCTCTCAATTTTTTTGACGACTCTGCATCTCAATTCTTTTCTGTGAAAAAGAGGAAATGCTTTGCCAGCACCACTCCCCAAAAACCACTTGAGAAGCTGCAAATTTGGAAATAATTAATCTAATTTCAATTGAAATAAATTAAAAGGGCAGATTGTGTCTGGGTGACCTAAGTGCCTGCTCGATCTGCTAACCATATATCAGGAGGGAACTTCAAGATCTCTGTCTCTCCATTCTTAGAGCCTGGAGTTTTAGCTTTTCTTGACATGAGATTTTTAGCAGAACCCAGGCCTAGCTGTCATAATGTGTTGTCCATTTCATTTTACTCTTGTATTTATGTTTTGCTACAGCCCAGTATCTTGCAGCGTGGAAAGCAGGATAAGACCGCATAAATCATATCCAGGGGGTCAACTTGGAATTGTTAGGCTTTCTGATGATACTGTAAATAGTTAATTGGAAAAGGTTCTTTGGTAAAGCAACCCATATGTATTTATGGAGGTTGCCTTCAAATGTAGGGTTATCTTCTGATACTTTCAAGACTCATGATGATCTTCCAAAAGACATCAGAATTGCCCATATTGCATCTTCAGGTTCTGGATATGAGTCCCTCTGCTTGAAATTAGCCTATAGGACAAAGTAGAGATGCTGTCCATCTATTTTATTGCTCAATCACATATATTCCTGACTTTTTCATTCTGGCCTTGAAACTGATGATTAATTTTCTGGATAGTTTTGAAGTTCATGTTTCATGTTCTGAATCTGAGTCACGAGTGGCTTGGGTTTTCTAGGCATCTAGCCTTAACTGAGTGGTTATAAGCCTGACTTGTATAGGTGTCATATTTTTAATTTAAAGCAATTGGTTCAATATTTGGATTTGGAAGATGTTTCTAATTACCATGTATTTTGCCATCATTACTCATCTCTGCAATGAGGTAAGATTGATTAGGACAGTCCATCCCAAGTGGCTTATGGATCCTACTGGTTTCCAGACATTTGAGGATTTTGTAAGCAATCAGACAGGTGGCTAAAATGCAGAATTGGTGAAAGCGGTGGATGAAGTTGCTCCTAAACAGTTTTGGTTTGCTCAGATCCAGGGTAGCTTTATCTATCATAGAGGAGTTTGAGAGATGAATTGACTGAAGAGTTGGCCAGGATGTCAGTGAAGAGTGAATATGATCAAAACTGGTTATGCACCCAAGTTCAAGCTACACCTTGGCAATATGGGCATCAAAGCATTGGCACTTCTCCACCCTAATTGTGCCTGAGGAATGGCATTCATCTACCTTCCTTAAGATAGGATAGTCCTATTGTGGAATAGCAGAGAAAAACAATCACTTGTTTGCTTGGAAATGGATATAATGGGATATCTGGAACAGCTTGTGGTGGCATCTCAGAACCTTTTAAACCTGTGGAGTTTGGAGCTAAAAAAGATTGAGTATGAGATAGAGGGGAACTATGCAATGTAATCTTAGAAAAAGAAAGATAATACATTTGCTTGTAATTGCTGTAAGACACTCAGGATTTTCTTCTTTGATTATCTTTTTCTTTACCAGTATTGACTCTTACATTTTTAAAATCCTTTTTTCTTTTGTTCTAACTTTCCTTTACATATGTTTTCATGTTTATCATTTACTTATGTAAACATCTTCAATAAAAAAATTACATTACAAAAGTAAACCTGTAGGTTTAGGGATGAAAGCCGCAATCAGGAGAACACTTGTCTAATTTCATCTGATGTTACAAATGCATCTCTTCTCAGAGCAAAATGCTCTGCTTTTTGTGAAGTCTATTCAGAAACCACCATTCATTCAAAAACCAGTGATTGTCTTGCTAATGGTAGAGAATCTGTTTTTCAGAATAACGCTTGCCTTGCAAAAGTTGTATTAAGCTGTGAACAGTTTCTGGGGTACCACTTGATCATTACTTTAAGGTCTTGTTATCTGCATGACAGACATTGAGTAGAGTTTGCCCATGCTGTGTGTCCTACTCAGAAAGTATTCTTTTTTCATTCCTTCCTCCAGGCGTGTGTATGTGTGTGTCTGCCAGACAGACTCATGGAAGCAAGACTTTTCCATAGTTTTTCTGGCCTTATGGAATTTGTTTCCCTTAAGATTAGGATGGTTTGTTCTCTGTTATCTTGGGAACTTTGAGCAAAGTTGAAGACTTCTTGCAATTTTGGTTGAGGATTACAATGGCTACAATATGGTGCATCAAGTGATTGCATTTTTATTCTATGGTTTCATCTTGCATTTTATGAATCAAGATACACAATCCACATAAATGAGACACAGGAAAGAAGGGAAACTACAAAGTCTTAATGTTCAGTGCTGCATGGCTTCCTGATCAGTCCAACCTGAACTGGGTGCTTTTATGGCTTGTCAAACTGTGGCTGGTAATCACCTCTGTGGCTGGTTCCTTTAGAGACATATAGTTCTGCCTGAAGAAGTAAATACCCTTCTGAATGCCAACTATGCATGTGTATTACAGCATTACAGCTGCTCAAATAAACACCAGTGGGGGGGGGACCTTAAGGAGGGGGTTCAATTCACAGAGGACTTGTGGTATAAGAGATTCATGATGGGATTTTCTATTGCTTTTGTGTTTTTCTCAAATCTGTTCCTACAGAGCCAAGGGAAGCATCATTTCAGACCTTTCCATGTAGCATTCCTTTGATGTAAATTGTGTGTTTCTGTTATTATCACTGCAAGAGAAAGCAATAGCACCTCTCAATTTCTAGTTCCCTACTTTATTACTAAAAATAAGAGGTGGGATCATTCAAATACTCCTCTTCTTGCTATAGTCCCGACAAATCAGTTGAATGCTTCCCAAGCTTTGACTGAATGAGGGGGGAAAGGCGGGGGCTAAATCCAATGGATCTTGCATGTAAAATTTAATTTGCCCCCCAGCCCCTGATCTAGGTCAGAGAAGACAGATCCTTTCTGCATAGGGAACATTAAACAGAGGGCATGAACAGAAGAGTGGGAATAGTAAACAATGCTATCTATATGTAAATAAACAGGAAACTCCAAACCACTTACCAGTTCTTATCAGACTGTCCTTTCCTTTTAGCCTGAATTATGTTATTGGAGGTATCCCAGTATTACAAAGGAAAATGGCAACACCATACAAGTAGAAAAACACAAGGTAGGAAAGTTCTAGCTTAGCCCTTTCTATGACCTATCTGAGTCTATATCCAGGGTTCTTCAGCATTCAAAGTTACAGGGCTCCCTGCCTTAGCTTTATAATTCAAGATACCCTTGAGTTGAACTTGAGACACCTGTTTCCACATCTGTGAAATTTCCTTCATAGCATAAAAGAATAGTCAGCTATTGTCTTCTCCTAGGATGTTGTTTTGGCTTCACAATCTAACCTACAATCCTGACTTTCTGCCTTTCCCGTTGCTGAGCCAAAGCACTCTCTACCAGGCCCATATCACCATGCAACTGGTTATTTTGAGGGGTGCTATCTGAGCTTGCTTGTTTTCTTGCAGGTATTTCATTACCCAAACTAGGTAGCATCACCTGTGCTAGTAAAGAGTCCAGTTTGCTGTCAGCTGTAATTAGTCTTTCTTCAGTTTTCTGTTCCCAGCCCAAATTTTCTTAAGGAAATGGGTGACAAAGTCTAATGGACTTCTTACTCCTTGAAGTTGCCCTTGGAGGGTGTTAGAATACGGCAAAGAAGATTACTATAACATAAGTCCTACTAGGGATGAATAATTTAGGCAATCTCACTTATGAGATGAACTCAGTGCAGATACAGGAGGAAAAGATATCATGGCATATTTGTATCATGGTTAGGTATGGGTGGGGAGTCTGACTTTCATTCCTGCCCTCAAGGCTCCTGAACCCAAATTAGTTTTCTGATTATCAAGCAACAGCCTTTGACCTTAAAATTTGTGATTCAAAATGAAACTATTTCCCAGTTAGATTTATTCTTTTTTCCTACTCCTAAGGTATGACTTGGTTTATATTTACTTGCCAGTTTTTCCCTGCAAAGAAATAAACTTCAGTAGAGTTGCATCCCATAATGATATATATAGTTCAGCAGGTTATTCTTTGGTAAGCAGGTCTGTCAAACACAGTGGGATCAGGAAGTCAGATGATCTTTGGATGATTCCACTTCAGGATTTGGTCCCTTGGATCATGGATTTGATTGCTGGGTTGCCCCAGAGTGTTGCCTAAGACACTGGTTTGGGGGAAAAAACGCATTTGATACCAATTTGAGTATCCCCTGCCCAGACCCAGGGCTCTATTGTAATACGTTGTGATTTGTTTTGTGCACTCTCCTCTGGCATTTGCAAAAAGAGCGCCAGGTCGATGGAGCTTAAAACTAATTTCAAAATAGTGACAGCTTTGAGAAGTGGAGAGAGCTGTCACAAACTTAGACCAGCCTCACTTATTAATCTATGTACTTCATAAGAAAAGTGGTGACACAGTGAACTGCTCAGTTGCCAACATCATTATGTTCAAAGTCACATTAGGACTGAGACTCAACATTTTTAGAAAAATGGGCAATGTGAAATTGTTTTAGAAGATAAACTGTATCAAGTATATTTTCCTTTGATTTGAAAGCTATTTTTGGCAAAGTTCAGTAGCTTTCAAATTACCTTTTTATAAGACTTCTCAAGTTTAGTAATTTATGAAAGGGTCAGGACTGTAACTTCTATACTGATTCCAAAGTATATTATGCCTAGAAATAACTGAGATACAGCAGAGCCTAAATTGAACAGAACTGTATACAGGTAGTTCTCGACTTACGCAGTTCATTTAAGGACTGTTCAAAGTTAAAAGTGACTTATGGCCATTTTGCATATTGATGACTATTACAGCATCCTCAAGGTCAAATGATCAAAATTCAGATGTTTGGCAATTGAGTCATACTTATGATGGTTACACTGACTCAGGATCATGGGATCACATTTTGTGACTTTCTGACCAGCAATGTCAATGGGGAAGCCAGATTCACCTAACAACCATGTAGCTAAATTAATAGCTGCAGTGATTCACTCAACAACTGTGGCAAGAAAGGTCATAAAGTGGAGCAAGATTCACTCAGCAACAGAAATTTTGGGCTCAATCGTAGTCGTAAGTCAAGGTCTACCTGTATGCAGTGCCATGTTTCTAGAATAGTTTCTTAAATTCCTTGCTCTTATGAGCTCTTCCCACTTTGAAAACTTATGAAAGACTCTGAAAGAGCTTTTTTTTGTATGGGTTATATTTATCAATATTTACCATATTAAAAATTAAAATCGACACATTTATTGAACATTTGTTAATTGAAATATTTAAAATAACATTAAATCCATTAGATTTAGCATGAATATTTTTTCATGTTAAAAAACTCTTTTTAATAAATAAAAAATACTAATGAAAAGAGTGACATTGTTTAATTTGTTTGCAAATATCTGCACTGTTGGGTGAATAGTTTTGATTTCGAGGACCCCAACAGGATCTTGGGGAACTCCTGGGGTCCTTCAACCTCACTTTAAGAAAAACTGGTCTAGATAATTCTTTGCATTTCAGGTGAACAAGTTTGATAGAACTTGATAAATTGACTGATACTTAAGGAGTGATTCGGTTGGTAAGGAATTGAAGTTTGTTCTCATTTGTATCATGATAGATCTTGACAGAACGCGAAGAGTAAATAAAAAGAATTTGTCTACTTAGGCATTTTTTTCTTTCTGTGGATTATACTTGGTTAATATAATAATGTACACTGAGTATACAATTATTTGCTTATCTTACATTCGCAAAGGTCTGGGATTATTAGAATGCATTAGGGCTGCTTCAACCAAATAGCATCTCAGAAGCCATTGTAAGATGGGAGAATATAAAGGTAAAGGTTCCCCTCGCACATATGTGCTAGTTGTTTCTGGCTCTAGGGGGTGGTGCTCATCTCCGTTAAAGCCAAAAAGCCAGTGCTGTCTGAAGACATTTCTGTGGTCATGTGGCCAGCATGACTAAACTCCAAAGGCACACAGAACACTGGTACTTTCCCACCAAAATGGTCCCTATTTTTCTACTTGCCTTTTTACAAGCTTTTGAACTGCTAGGTTGGCAGAAGCTGGGACAAGTAACGGACGCTCACTCCATTACGCGATACTAGGGATTCGAACCGCCGAACTGCTGACCTATCTGATCGACAAGCTCAGCGTCTTAGCCACTGAGCCACCTAAAAGCAATGAGAACAGATAAGTAGACTTTTCGGAAGACCTTTCTGCCTCAGTATTTATTTCTCTTGCTTGGCAGATGGATGACTTGCTTCAAATGCATCAGCTTCCATTCCAAGAAGGCCAAATGACTGAGAGTCAATGAAGGATGCATATCCTGTAGCTCTGCCTGGGTTACTTGTGGCTGCTACTCAGATCTAACAGATATATAAATACAGAACAGTAGGGAAGAGAATGTGTAGACTTGGAAGCAATGAAGGACCCTAAGAAGATAATTGGGCCATGTGGAGAAAGGATCTTGATGAGTCCATACATCTGAGAAATGATATTCCCATAGAAAACAGTCTTAGGTTCTGTTTGTATGCAAGAATTTTCCCTATAATTCTACCAGGTCACCAAGAATTAAAGATGCCAGAAATGGAACATTTCAAAATGTCAATTTAAATGTTGTTTCAATGCTTAGGGAACCAGCTTGGCCACAGGAAGCCTAAAGATAGATCCTTTAGTTGCCAAACATATCCTTGCCTGATGTAAATGCTAATTTTTAAAAGAAGTTAAGAAATCACTGGCAAAAGATCTATCTTGTTAATTTCCACTGGCAATCTACCCAATCCTTACCGCAGACAATAATAGTAAATCCAATTATTTGGGTGATGGGAAAACATTTCCATTACCCCCATGCTATCCTACCAAAGGTTTTTTAGGAACAATTTGGTTAATGCTGTCCAAGATGTATCATCTGCTTGGGAATGTGAAGGAAAACTGCTTAGCTATAATTAGTTTAGCATGCTTGTATTGAATTATTTCATTGGCAATAATTGGGGGAAAAGTGGCTATTCTCATCAGAAAATAACCAAATAGGGAATAACAGCAATTTCAGACAGTTTTGTTAATATTGAAATTCCAGTCCTCTTATTTAGTGCAAACATACATAGGTTTTGCAGGAATTGCCATGGATTTCTGATGGTTCCTGCAGCAGATGCAGAGAATGTATCTGGAAGATATCATCCTGTTAATGTTCTCAGCCTATAAAAGCAGGCATCAGAATATGTTTGTATGACACTGATACTTAGACATGGAAAAGAGTGGCTTATAATTTTTATATTTGTCACAGCTGTGCTTGCTCATTGAGATTTTCCTCTACTTGGACCATGAATCTGAGAGGATTCCCTCAGAAAAGAGGAAAGGATCCCAAGGCTGCTGCTATAGAAAGTAGTCGATAGCTTTCATGTTCCTCATAATCAGTTCAGCACCTTCACTCTGGGTTTTACATTTGGAATGGGAGCAGTTCTACATCTTTCAAGCTATTTCTATATCTTCATCCTTTTACCAAAACACGTGTGCAGATTGAAATACATTGTCCTTGTCCCCAATGACACATTTTATTATGGTTTTTTTAATGCTGGGCTGAAAGGATGTACACGCTACTCATGCACATACAGGTGAAACTCGAAAAATTAGAATATCGTGCAAAAGTTCATTTATTTCAGTAATGCAACTTAAAAGGTGAAACTAATATATGAGATAGACTCATTACATGCAAAGCAAGATAGTTCAATCCACAATCTCAGAAAATTAGAATATTACATGCAATCAATAAAACAAGGATTGTACATAGAACAATATCGGACCTCTGAAAAGTATAAGCATGCATATGTACTTAGTACTTGGTTTGGGCCCCTTTTGCAGCAATTACTGCCTCAATGTGGCGTGGCATGGCAGTTATCAGCCTGCTGAGGTGTTATGGAAGATCAGGATGCTTCAATAGCGGTCTTCAGCTTTTCTGCATTGTTCAGTCTCATGTCTCTCATCTTTCTCTTGGCAATGTCCCATAGATTCAGGTCAGGCGAGTTTGCTGGCCAATCAAGCACAGTAATCCCACGGTCATCTTGGCAGTGTGGGCAGGTGTCCAAGTCCTGCTGGAAAATGAAGTCAGCATCCCCATAAAGCTTGTCTGCAGAAGGAAGCATGAAGTGCTCCAAAATCTCCTGGTAGACGGCTGTGTTGACCCTGGACTTAATGAAGCACAGTGGACCAACACCAGCAGATGACATGGCTCCCCAAATAAACACAGACTGTGGAAACTTCAAACTGGACTTCAAGCATCTTGCAGTATGTGCCTCTCCATTCTTCCTCCAGACTCTGGGTCCTTGGTTTCCAAATGAGATACAAAAGTTGCTCTCATCAGAAAAGAGGACTTTGGACCATTGAGCAACAGACCAGTTCTGTTTTTCTTTAGCCCAGGTAAGACGCTTCTGATGTTGTTTGTTGTTCAGGAGCGGCTTGAAAAGAGGAATACGACATTTGAAGCCCATGTCCAGGATCTGTCTGTGTGTGGTGGCTCTTGATGCACTGACTTCAGCCTCAGTCCACTCCTTGTGAAAGTACCAAACACTTTTGAATGGTCTTTTCCTCACAATCCTCTGCAGGCTGCGGTCATCCCTGCTGCTTGTGCACCTTTTTCTTCCACACTTTTCCCTTCCACATAACTTTCTATTAATGTGCTTTGATACAACACTTTGGGAACATCCAACTTCTTTTGCAATTATCTTTTGAGGCTTTCCCTCCTTATGGAGGGTGTCAATGATGGTTTTCTGCACAACTGTCAGGTCAGCAGTCTTTCCCATGATTGCGATTCCTACTGAACCTGACTGAGAGATCATTTAAAGGCCCAGGAACCCTTTGCAAGTGTTATGGCTTAATTAGCTGATTAGAGTGGGACACTTTGAGCCTAGAATATTGAACCTTTTCACAATATTCTAATTTTCTGAGATTGTGGATTTGGGGTTTTCATGAGCTGTAAGTGATAATCATCTCAATTATGACACATCACAGCTTGAACTATCTTGCTTTGCATGTAATGAGTCTATCTCATATATTAGTTTCACCTTTTAAGTTGCATTACTGAAATAAATGAACTTTTGCACAATATTCTATTTTTTTGAGTTTCACCTGTAGATATACAAGTTTGGTTATTGTCTGGTGGGTATCAGTGTATTCTAGAGTCTATGCCTCTAAATTTGAAGCAAAATTATCTTCCCCAAATCTTCCCCAAAACAAATTTTCCCCAAATCTCAAAAACTTTAACCTTAGACTGTCTACTATTGACCTCACCCCTTTCCTAAGAGGCCTGTAGGGGCCATGCATAAGCGCACCAACGTGCCTACCCTCCCTGTCCTATTGTTTCTTTTATATTTTTCTTATACGTATCCATTTCATGTATTCATAACATGTTCATACTTATACCTGTTATCTAATAATCGCTTGACAAAATAAATAAATAAATAAACTTACCACATTGTTCTTCTGCATGCACATCTTCACCTCCCTTCTTTCCCACCTCCAGTTCAATTGTCCCAAGTATGGATGTAAGGTATGCTTTTAGCTTCTTCCTATGATGTTACGTTCTCTTTTGCCAGCTAGCCACACTCAGAGGTAGTACTATATACATGACAAATATAGCCTTGTGATCGAATCCACATAAATCCGATTTGCATGTTCATTTGGGGTTTAGGTTCAAGGGTTTGCTTGCTTTCCCCTTTTGTGAGAAAATATGCACAGTAATTGAGAAAGGATCAATCCACAGTTTCAGCACATTTTCTGACAAAAATCCACACTTGATATACGCGGGTCAAGGAGCCTTTATAAATTATCCACTGTGTACATATTTGCTTCCTATGATTAATTTATCAAGGATGAAAGAAAATATATTGCTTTATCACTATTGCTTCTGTGCCTAGGTGGGATCGAAGGCAGGAGTTAGCATGAGAATCCCTTGGGGAAACAAAACCTCCAACAGGAAGCTCCAGTTTTGCCTTTGGAGGTGAGAATTGCAGTAGCAAACAGGCAATAGTCAGCAAACTGAAGGAGATTGACATACAATTATCAGGCATGCAAATGTTTTCTTGGTAAGCTATGTGTTATTGATGAGACGGGTGGCATATAAGTTTAATAATATATAAAATCATCTGTCCAACAGAGAAATAAAATGGGTGTGAAATGAGTCAGACATGCATTTTTCTGTGTTCTGCAAGTTGAAAATTCATCCTTGTATTCGAAGGAGGATTGCCTTATATGTTTAATATTTTCTATATAGAGATCACTATCTAAACAGTTTTTAGACATTAAATATAGAAACACACACAATCTTTCTCAATAACAGCCCCAATTTATGGAATGTTCTCTCTGGGGAAGAATGGATGGCCTCAAACTTGCTGGCATTACATGAAAAGGCTAGAATAGTTTTGTCCCTTGGGGCATTTGGCCCTTAAGAGCAATTTAGTTTAGTTTTTTAAGGATGCCTATGAGGTTTATCACAGTCTTTAAAGATATTACTTTATTAACATTGGGCTTTTATTTCTGGTTTTATCTTGTACACCACCTACACTCCATTAGGATAGGAATGGGCTATAACTATTGTAAAATCAATAGACTGTATGAAGCAGGGCTGAATGTTATTTTTGCGACAAGATTATAGTTTAAGTGAGCAAAGTCTAGGTTCATTTCCCAACCTGACGATATGTGTTTTTGTTCTATTTTGGTTGTGGCTGCACAAAAATAAAATAAAATTTATCTTGTTCTTAACCAACTGAAGTCTATTTTGGGTAAATAAAAGGTGTGGTTATCATCAGTGGTGGGATGCTGCCGGTGTAACTGGTTGCCTGATGCACGCAGCGTGCGCATGAATAGCTTTCTGAAAAAAAATATACCTGCTGTGTTACTGTTGGGAGTAACACAGCTCAGGAGTGGCAATCTGTTCTGCGACGTGAATCAGCTGAGAGGATATAGATAAGTACAGCGCAGGGGCAGACGGATAGGCTGACATGATCACCGGAGAAAACCGGGTCACTGCCAGCTGATTGTTGGAGCTAGGGATTCATCTGAACTGGTCTGAACTAGGAGAATCCCAACCCTGGTTATCATAAACCTAAACAACATACCTGAGATAACAACTTTTTCTTCTTTTTATGAACCTGTCATTCTTTAATTTGGAGTAGAGTTAGGGTGACTGAGTGGAGCTGAGCATTTTTTTGGCTGGTTGCCCTTCCTGATGAGTACGAGGAGTTTGCAGCAGATATTTTGTCTTTGCTTCCTGAGAGAGAAAGATCCATTGCTACCTAGGATTGAACTCTCGACTTTCTGATTGGAAGGTGGGGGTCTTCACCACTAGGCTATATGCACTCTATATCTGAGGTAACACCTTTATTTCCAGGATTCCCATTGCTCATAAATTTTATCTGGAGTGGTCTAGCTTCAAGTACCACCAGATAATTTGGTTAATGATTTTACATGTGGCCTTTTTTTCAGGTTTTGGAATATACTGTGGGTAGATATTAGAAGCCTATCTTTAGATGTTTTCAAGAACATGTTAAAGACTCAGTTTTTTGACCAAGTTTTAATAGTTTTCACTAGTTTTTAAATGGCTTTAAATATAATTTTTAATCTGATATTGGTCTGTGATTTTGTTTTAGTGTCTTTAAATGATCACATTTTAATTTTGGAGTCATTTAGGAAGGGTAGGAGAGAAACAGGGGGGGGGGGGGGGGGAAGAAACAATAGCATTCCTGTCAATTGCTGCTCACCTATGAAAGACTGATTTCTTTTCATGAAATCTCCTATTTATTTATTTATTTATTTATTATATTTATATACTGCCCTTCTCCCGAAGGACTCAGAGCGGTGCACAGCCAACCGTAAAGCTTTATTACAATTATAAAAGTTAAAAACTTCCTGTAGGAGCTCTTAGGATCGCTCCAGGTAATTGCCCAAGTCCATCTGGGACACCATCAGCTGCTCCAGTTGATGTGGGGAAGGTGCACAGCAAAAGGCAACTCAGTGGAGCCAAACAAAGCAGAGATACAGCACCAACTACAATTATATTTCTATTTAAGACTATGCTGCCTACATCAACTTAGCTTACAACTTTTCAACATTAAAATTTAAAATGTTAAAATAGCAATTAAACTACTATAGACTACAAACACAAAGGAAACAAAGCAATAGTGAGAGCAATTCAGAGTTCTAATGCATCAAATATATTTAAAATTAACAGGTCTATATATATAAATCATTTTTTTTTTGGCCTGGCATCAAAAAGACTATAAAATTAACAGCAGGAATTCTTGCTGGGGAAAGCATTCTGAAATGGGTGTATGTGGGTATGTCTGCTATTATCCAGATATTCTAGCAGGCAGCATAGTTATTATATACCCCTGAGCAAAGAATAGTATGATTGCTTCTGGATGGTTGTTCTCTGCCACCAATCACACATATTTGAGAGGAATGCACATGGAAGCAGTGATGGAGGAAGGAGACACTTGCCTAGCCAGTCAGGTTAACTAAATCAACCTTGATAATCAATGGGATGCTTGATCTCACAGTTAGATCGCCCGCACATTCATGAGCATTATTGAACAATCACTCATTGCATTTTGGTAGACACAACAAACACAGCAGGACCTGGAAATATATGGAAAGGAGCTTCTTCCTGGTAAAATTGTCCTAAGCCATGAAGAGACGTATAGGTTAACATCATGATCAGAGATGAACTGGCTCTAATAGTATAAAGTTGGTGTAATAATAATTCTGTTTTCATCATGTTATATTCATGCTGCAGTATTGTTTACTAATGGTGGGTTCTGGACTGCTTTCCAGGAAGCTCCACATTTAACTGCATTGCAGTAATTTAAAAATGAAGTTACCAGGGCTGGGATTACTGTAGCAAAGCTATCTAACTAAACACTATCTATCGATCGAAGTAGGTTTATAGCTTATGCACTAGCTTAGCTGGTAAAAGATACTCCGAGTGCCAAGCATATTTGTGTCAGATATCTCTAGGATGACAAGGCTGCAATAATATACTTCCCAAGACACAAAGCTTCAGAAAAATAAATGTTATTATAGAAACACTATGAAGCCATAACAAAGAATTCCAGCAACTTCTGTTAATCAAATGTGAGTGCTATTTAAAACAATCAATGATAAAATTTCTTGTGCTTTTTTCTCATCCATTTTACATAAAGAACCAGACAAATATCTTTTGGGTGGGATATTTGCATACATACCAGGGGCCCCCAACCCACTACTGGGCTGAGGCTTCTTTGGAATTGGACCATGCAATGGCTGGCTGGAGCACGCACGCATGTGCACGCATCTCAATTTGTATAAGTGGCGGGCCAATGGACACTTGTGCTGACCTGCTGTTTGCTGAAGTCGAGCTGCCTGTGTGCATGCTGGCTCACCACTTGTGCAGCCCAGTTTCCTTCCCTCCTCTCCCCCCCCCCCCCCCCCCCCCCCCCCCACACACACACACACACACACACAGCTGGGTTGCCAAGATGCAAAGGTTGGGGACCACTGGGATATACAATTTTTTTTATTTTTTTATTTTTATTTACATTTATATGCCGCCCTTCTCCGGAGACTCAGGGCGGCTTACATATGGAGCACCATGCTAAGTGCTCGGCAATAGCCTTCATTCCATTGTATATGCCTGCTTATTAGTAGGGCTTTTTGGCCCCCCCAAGCGGCATTTTTACAAAGTCAGCTTACTGCCCCCAACAATCTTGGGTCCTCAATTTACCTACCCCGAGAGGATGGAAGGCTGAGTCAACCTTGAGCCTGGTGGGATTCGAGCCTGCACTAATTGCAGGAAGCTTGCACTAAGTGCTAGATGATTAACAGCCTGCACCACCAAGATTCGTTTCCCACCAGTTTCTTGTTTTGGTAACAGTCTGATCTTCCTTGTGCCTATAATTATTGAGATGGATTTGAAAGAACTTCCAGGCTAGTTTTGCTCCTTTTAGGATAGGGATTTTCAGAGGTCATTAGAAATATGGAGGGCAAGTGTTGGGTTTTTTTTGCAATGGCAGAGTGAGATTCAAGAATCTTCCTTCTTTGCTTGTTCAAGCCAATAGCTTATGCATACAAATCTGCTATACTCTCAAAATTTGTTCCTCTTTTAGCTGGGCAAGCCCATAACCAACTGGTGCCACAAAATGAGGAACAAATCCTCAAATGAGATTTGAGAGGTGGCCAAACCCACAAGGTAAACCAAAACTATATGTCAACCATGGCTGCTTTATTTGTTTGTTCATTTAGTTTTAAACAAGTAGTGATTGCACAAATTCATTTTTCATTTTAGTGGGGCCAAGCAATGCAGGCTAAGAGAGCTCTCATTGTAGAAGGAGTGCAGTCCCTTCCAGAACAGATTGGATACCAATTTGCTGGACAGAGAAATCATCCATTGAGCCTCTTTCTCTTATCTAGAATGAGTGTCAGTTTATTAGCCCTGTAAACCAGGAAAGGTTGAAACTTCAAGATAAGATAGAGCTATCTTAAAGCAAGGACTTAAAGAGCTCACCCAATTCTATCCAGAAGCCAGCTCCAGATAGTCTTGCCAAACAGTTTCTCCCTTCAATTGCTGTAACCATCTATACAAAAGCTTGCCTTCTTTCTTGTTAGGTATTTCCTTCCACAGATATGGATTGGAGGCATAATGGGAAGATTGGAAAACGTTCCTTGCTTCCTACCTCTACCTGGAAAAATATAAGGCCACCTCTTTGTTATCAAAGGACAACATCAGCGCTTTTGAGTCCCATGGATTACAAATGTGACTCAAAAGGGAATCTTAAAATTAGTTCTGATTACTCTCCAGAGTTATTGTCATGCATGGCAGCTCAGATTCTGAATGTTGCTAATCCAGGGCCATGACTCTACTTGCTACTGCTTTTCTGTGTAGGGACAGTAAAAAGAACTTGCCTCCTCAATCAGACCTCAAGTAAATGTTAGCCACAGCACCAGAGTAATCATTAGGGAGAAGACATTAACACAATATTTCTGCTATATAACTCTCTTTTTCTTAAAGTTGCAAACTGAGCCCCTATAATGAGTGTATACAATAATTAACACATTTTTATTATTGACTGATCAAAATTGGCTGGTTTTCTCAACTAAATTCTTCTTTTCGAACCATGAAGTTTCCATACAAAGAAATCAGCCTTTCTTATTAGCTGTTAGAATCAAGTTCTCATGAAGTCTTCCTAGGCAAATCTCATTAAAAAATAATGGGGAATGTTTAAGGGAGACTCTTCTTGAGAAGAAAGAGGTGCCCTGGTTTCTCTTCAAGAACCAAACTTGAGTTGTGGAAAGTGCTGGAAGGCGAATGATAGAGAGAGAGAGAAGAAAGCCTTTCTTTATCCAGCAGCAATGAAAAGGTGCCCATTTATAATGTAAAAGCCCCTCGGCATAGCTGAACTGTGTATTTTCTTACAGAGAAATATGGAGAGAACATATTGGCTTGTTGAGATATGCAGCCATGTTAAGTAAGTTTCAGCTTAAGCTAAATCAAGAGATGAAAAGATCTGGGCTGAGAAGCAATGTATTGGATAGTCATTCCAAAGATAAGCTGAACAGATAAGATGTGATTAGGGAAAAGAACAAGAAAGCTAGAGTCGGAGATGATTATTTTCTTCTATGTTGTGATATGGCAAAGACTTTGGAAAAAGAAAATGTGGATGTTGGCTAGGGTTTTATTTTCCCTAGTTTCAGAAGGATGGGAAACCTGTGATCTCAAGGTGACATATTCTTTGTTACCTTGACCACTTCATGAAATCATTAAATTTCAATGAGATTATTCCTCAAATCAGCTTCATGAAAACAGAAGCTTCTTTCCAATCAATTTCAACTCTTGGTAGTTGCATAGACTCATCTGTGTTGCCTTCACGGCAATAGAAGTGGTTTGCCATTCCATTCTTCTGGGATGGAACTTCCTACTCTAGTTTATGGCTCTGGAATTCCTGTAATCTCTAAATAGTAAGCTGGCCCAACTTGACTTAGCTTTTTCAGATCAACTAAGACCATCTAGGTCAGAGGTGTCAAACTTGCATTGTCACGTCATCATGTGACGTATCTGGACTTTCCCCCCCTTTGCTAAACCGGGCAGGAGCGGGACCAGCATGTGATGTATCCAGCCCTCGGGCCATGAGTTTGACAACCCTGATCTAGGTACTACAATCTATATGGAAGGAAAAATATTCATTTTAAAAGAGTTAAACAATGTAATCAAAACCTGCATCTACAGCCCCCAAATGGAGAACCCTACTCTCAGGCATGCCATGAATCTGCCTATTTTGTTTGATTATCTGTTTATAGAATCAATAGAAAGGATTTTGATTTTTTTTTGTTCAGGGTACTGGATATCCTGTCTCCTTGTAGATACTAGTACTACAAAAAGGCATTTTTGGTGGCTATAACTAACAAGGCCCACTGAGAATATAGACAAACAGTAAAGTCACCTCTGTAGGAAGCTACACAATAGGGTTTTTTTGGGAAAACTCTTGGTAAGATAACCTGAAAGGCACTTATAAATACAGAAGTGAAAATACAAGTACAGAATATAAAATATGCATTTTCCTTTTTTGGGGGAGGGAGGGGTATCATGACCAGTCATAGAAAGCAGAACAAGAATAAGCCTTTTATACTGATTGTATTGGAGGGAAAGGCAGGGTGGGGAATAAATTATCTGAAGAGAAAATGCTGTGTGGCAATTATCTCAGAAACTTTCTTCTCCCATGGAAAAGATTTTTTGCTTCTACCTTACTCTCAGGATGCTTGAGAATTACTTTTGGATTTCTCTTGATTATGTTCCTGAGCTTTCTTTTTTGTTGAAGATAAAGACAGGTGAAACTGCTGGTGTCTTCTGATTCCCTCTTTTTCATCCCTTCTCCCTGTTGCTTACACAGACACTTTCTTTACTGAAAATATCCAAGCAGAGGAATTCCCTTGTGGGTCTTCCCTTGGAATTTTTGGGAAACAAGAGAAACTAGTAAGAGAAAGGTGTCTACAGGATGTTCTCCACCCAGTTAGCATTTTGTGAAAGGGGCACTTCTCCATTCCCCACCCATGAGGATTTCCCTGAGAGGAAATATGGAAAACAGATTATCCATCAAATGAGAATTGGAAATAAAAAAAATCTGAAAAAGTTTTCCTGCATAGCACTAAGAGCATAATTCACATAAACAGTCCTATTCTCAGAAGACTCAAGTCTTGTTTACTTGACCATCTGCAAGGGAATAAATTCACTGTCAGTACACTTTAATGATATTCAGCAAGATAGTTGGTGCATCTGCAGAAGTTGTGAAACGGTACTTTTAAAAAGCAAGCCTGCAAGCTGATTTGCAGGCATTTGCAGGTGTGAATTGATAATGCTGACATAAAGGCCCCCATAGCAGATTTCTTTAGATGCGTTCTAACTTCCTTCTTTGCAGTAACCATTAACTGGGTTGTTATTGTTGTTGTTATTGATCATCACACAGTCAGCCGGATGTTCAGACTGGATTTGGCATTTTTGTCTACCCATTGAGTCCTTATCAAGGACCTGGGATAGGCAGATCTGGATGTTTGATGGTGTTACAGATATCGTCGCAGGATGGAAGCTGTCCCAAGCCACATTTTGCAATTGACTGATGGCGAATTTGTCAATGTCAATGGTGTCCAGTTATTTTGGTATTGCACCAAAGGTGCCTGTTAGCAATAGCAATAACCCTTGGACTTATATACTGCTTCACAATGCTTTACAGCTCTCTCTAAGCGGTTTACAGAGACAGCCTATTGCTCCCAATAATCTAGGTCCTTATTTTACCCACCTCGGAAGGATGGAAGGCTGAGTCAACCTTGAGCCTGGTGAGATTAGAACTGCCAAATTGCAGGCCGCCAGCAGTCAGCAGAAAGAGCCTGCAATACTGCATTCTACTACTGCTGCACCATGCTAATGCTATTGGTGCTATTCTTGTTTGACTTTGCCACAGTTGTTCTATTTCTATTTGTAGGTCTTTGTATTTTGTTATCTTCTCTTATTTCTTTCAGTACCATACATACAAATGTAAGCATTGTTGCTTTTGTTGTTGCTGTGCCTATACTGCCTTGATCTACCTCAAAATAAAATCACAGTGATAAAAATGGTATAAGAAACAAACAAACACAACAAGCTAGCACACAAACTAGCAGATAAGCGCTTGCAAGTTAATAATTATTCTATTGAGGAATTCTGAGGGTTGTAAATCCAATCTAGCTAGATGGCACCAAATTGGGGAATGGTGGTCTAAGTGGTATTTAAAAAAGCTACAGCTGTGCAAATCATTTGAAAGTGGTGCTCCTGAATGCACAAGAGTGCCCATCACACACCTACTTGACTCATTAAAGCAACTGTGTCTTTCAATCACATGATTGTGATTGAACAGTCATTGGACTGCCATTTGTCAGAAATGGTGTAGGGTCTCCTGCTTGGGTGGTGGATTGGACTAGATGACCTATAAGGTCCCTTCCAACTCTGATTATCTGTTATCTGACTGCTTCAGAAGTTGCCTCCAGCTGCTTCCACAAATATGCTTGCTTGCAGGGACATCCTCATTGAGCAAAATGGCTTTACGGTCAAGATTTATTTTTAAAAGGTTTTCTTTTTTTTCCAGTATGTTGTATGCACTCCATGTTCTGAAGTGCTTTCAGAGAATTTGCACAGGCTCCCCTCAAAAAATACAGTTGAAAAGTTCTGCAAAAATCAACATACAGCTTATGAGGGTAGGGCAGGATTTAAGATTTTTTTTTTATGGGGAGGGAGCTTCAAGTGATTATTGACTCTTGGTGACTACCTGGAAATGTCTATGCAGTTTTCCTAGTAAGATTTTCAAAAGAGCTTTACTATTGCCTAGAGCAATGCCTGAGGCTGAGAGAGAATGATTGGGCCAAAGTTCGCCCAGTTGGATTTAGGATTCCTTTTAGGAAAAAATGACCAACTGCAGAATTTGGAGCTTTGCTTTTTTATGGTTGAAACAGAGATTCGGGTATGAGATACATTCTCCTTGATATTGAAATATGAAATTGCTTTTGCAGATAGATCACATGTACAATCATTAATTGTTGGCTGGTTGTTGTAAAGACAAACTTTTCCTCACTTTACCGTCAAGGCAGCCCTTCATTGCTCTCCTTGCTTTGCTACACATTAGTGTTCTTCCTCTTTCTTCCAGTTTGTTTCATACACCCTTTGTTTTTTAAACCAGCCTTGTTTTTTTTTTAAAAATAAAAAAGTCTTATTCCTTGCATGAAAGAAGGAAAAATATGTAAAATATGACATCACAGGAAGGAGAGTCTAAGAGACAAGCTGAGCTGAATAAATTAGCAGCTGTGCCTTAAACGAGATGCCTTAGGAAATTAAAATGTCACATGTGACAGTTCAGGATTCATTAACTTTCTGTGGAATATAGAAGTGTGGGGAAAATATTGGCCTGTTTGTCAAGACTGGCAGCACTAAGTCCCATGGGAGAGATTTGGCTTGGATGAGGAAAGCTAAAACATCTTTAAGGAAGTATGGTGAGTGATTATATAGCTTTGGATTTTACTGCAACACTGGGTTGTGTGAATTTGGGCCCAGAGTTTAGCTAGCTTTGCATATTATTTTTTTTTCACAAGCTGTGACACTCAAGAGAAGCTGGTGGTCTTTTTCCATATCTAGTGGTATCAGTTCTTATTCCATAGGAAAGTACTACTGCATCTTATTTTGATAGTATGTAATAAGGCAACAGGACAATTTCATAACTGTCAGATTAGGATGAATTTAAAGTGCAACAACTTTTGTAAACTCTGAGCTCAAGCAACATCTTCTCTAAGGCTCTGAACAGTGAGTGGTATCTACGAGATCCAGAGCTGTCATCAAAATGATGGAAGCACAGCATGATGCATGTAGAAAATGTGGTTGGAGTGTACATCACAGCAGTACTTTTGTCAGACATTCAACATGTAACAAACAGCAGCAAATGCAGATTTGGAAAAGATATAGTAAACCAAATAATTAATGAATGCAACAAAATTGCTCAGATTGATTATAAGCCACCTAATTATAGAGTACTTGCAATAATCCATTGGTATCAGTGCAAAAATAACTTCCATGGTTCCTGAATGTGGCCTAATCACAAAATTGAAAACATTGCTGAAAATGATGTTAAACTGCATTGAGTTTTTGCATATAAACTGATAACAACATATCAAATGTAACAATCATTGAAAGTAAAACAGAAATTTTTGCCCCTATGGCACTTCCCACGGATAGCAGAAGCGAGGACAGAGTTGGAAAAATTACAAAGCATAGCAATCTAAAATTTGAAATGGGTAGAAAACAGAAAA
Organism: Bungarus multicinctus; assembly: GCA_023653725.1. Classification (NCBI taxonomy): domain Eukaryota; kingdom Metazoa; phylum Chordata; class Lepidosauria; order Squamata; family Elapidae; genus Bungarus; species Bungarus multicinctus. The sequence continues at coordinate 115,846,110 of CM042834.1, read as the reverse complement.
GATCCTGCAAAGTCACCCCTATAATAATTGGTGTGTTGGATGGAACAAAGATAAAGTTTTAGAAGAATTAAATATTTTGACTATCTCAATTACAGCCCCGCTCCCCTTGCAGGCCATCAGCTATAGCTTAAGATGTTACTTGGATAATTTGTAGCTGGAACTCAAATGTCTAAAGATGGATGAATGAAACCATCACCTGGGTGGGAGGGGTGGCGGTTGGACTAGATCAGGGGTCTCCAACCTTCAACTCAGAATTCCTCAGCCAGTTTTGCTTTGGGAGTTGAAGTCCACAAGTCTTAAAGTTGCCAAGGTTGGGGACCTCTGGACTAGATGACCTATAACGTCCCTTCCAATTCTATTAATCTGTTAACTTCATCTATTAGATGTGCTCTTCCTTGCTGATTCACTTGAAACTTTGGTGACAAGATCTGCATCAGTAGTCAGAGTGAAGCATCACCATTGGGCAAATTCATTTTGAGCAGAAGCTACACACACACACACACACACACACAATTTTAAGGCCAGAGAAGCAGCTGAACTGAAGCACCCATGACTGCTTGAAGTCAGTAAGCCAAAGCACCTGCTGCTTCATGAGTCAGCTTCAGTGAGGTGTTTCAATTGCTTCCAGTCAAATTGCCCTGTTGAAACTTTGCGCAGCCCTGGTATCTTCTCAGAAACAGGCAGCATTAGAGTTCCTGACAGAAAATCTGTCAGAAGCAAGGAAGGGTGCTAAATGCCTTTGCAAAGGGTCATGGAGCATCCAAGGTAAGGAAAAGAATCAAATGTAAGAGAATCTTAACTCTCTTTCTCCCACACTTGGCTGACTGCAGACCTGCAAGAAATCTTCATCAGAGGGAAGGGTAGTCAACACAAGGTTTAGAGATAAGTGGATGCAAATGAATCCCTACAATCACTTGAAAAAGCTGAAAATCAAGTTCCACTGCTATCTCTGTTATAGCCTGAAATGTCCTCAGTTGTCCTTCCTTCCTTTGCTTGAATAATCTAATGATTAAGTCATCCAAGCAGGCATTCATGCAGGTGTTCTGTAAAAGGAATATGAGAAGCCAAATAGGTGAAAGAGGTACATCTCCTAACCTTCCATACCCTCTAGAGATGTTTTTTTTTTATCCCTATGCAATTTATGGGGCAGATGTAAAAAAATGGTTTCCCAATTTCTCCCCACAGGGGAGAAATCAACCTCTGATAATGGCTGGTATCTTGATTATTAGTCCTGTTTTCTCCCTCCAGACTCTTAAGACTAGACTAGAATATTTGTCAACTTTAAATATACACTTATCAAACATACATTAAAATTAAATTGCATTCAGCTCTCAAAAAATAACCATTATGCATATATCCACATATAACACAGAGAAACATCACAGCCTAGTTTAAATGCAAAAATATAAATAATAATAAAAAAGAATCCTGCAAATTTACTAGTCTATCTCCCACTAATGCAGGACTTATACTTTGAAAATGATTCAGAAAAAGTGCTTTTGACTTTGCCTAAGTTCTCTTGACCATTAAACCCAGGGTTGTTGTTGTTGTTTTGCCAGGCTTCTCCCAAGCTGCTTTAAGGTAGAGGTGTAAAGGTACTGTATCTATTGAGATCTGAAAGCTTTTCTTCTGACTCTGCATCTAAGCCTTATCTAATATAGCTGATGTCCTACATTCTTTAGTTGGATGAATGTTACATTCTGGTTCCACCGTTAGGGGAGAGGTTGATCTGCTGTGCTTCTCTTCCAGAAGCTTTTGGAATCTGTTAGTGGTTGTGGACAAAGTAGAAGAAAAGCACTTTGGAATTTGTTGACAGTGTGGAAGAAGTTCCAATGTTGCAAAAAGAAGGGGAAAAATATCCTGAACAGGAATGCTATTGGGAAAGCTCCTTTATTTTGAGTGATCCAGTTAAGATTTGGTATTAAAAGCATTCTCTTGCCACTGCTGTTCAGATATCAGGGAAAAATGAGCAGGATTCAGGAAATTCTGTGGGTTGTCTACCTACACTCTAATTTTAGAGGCCTAACCATTATGCCAAGCCAGACATTGCTGAACCACAATTCCTGGAGTTGTAGTATAAGCAACATTTAGAGTACCACCAGTAATGTAACCATACACTACATGGTCACACCAACAGTGTAAAACACAGGAGAAATGTGAGGGATGGCAGGGGGGAAGAACAGTGTTTACCGCCCACTTTGGGAAGCAAATATTTTGAATTATCTTGAACCCTCATTTTAATAGGTTGACCATCCACAATGGGCAAAAAAAAGGAAATATGGCAGAAAGAATTATTGCCATCACTTGATCACTCTATGTCTGGTTAAAACTATATTTCTAAGATGCCTAAAGCTTCTACATCACTTATCAGTTTAAGGCAGATTAAAAGTATATTGTGAGTTTCCAAAATTTATGCATTTAAAAGTGATCTTTAAATGTCTGTATTGTGCGGCAATTCGCTTGTGCTAATGTAAACTGCAATTTAGCTTGGAAAAAAAATCCTTCTGCTGAAGCTTTCTCAAACCAACTGTTGGGTGTTTGGGGATAGGCATGGCAAGGAAGATACATAGGATGGGTTTCAGAGGTAACACAAAATCTGGCAAGGCAGTTCTTCTGAAGAGCAGGCAGTGCAATGACAAATTCTGAACAATCGGCTTTCTACAAAGAAACTGTTTTTGCTAGAATAAAGTGAGCACTTGGGCTTTTATAGGACAAGGAAACAGAAAAACCTTCATGGAGCAAATATAAAAGCAAATTACCTGGCTGTAAATGGCAGTAAAATATTGGCTAATTATGGTGCATCTGTCTGGGTGGACTGTTTGAAGCCTGAGTAAAGAGGAGAAGAATGGCACCTCTGTCAAGGCTTGTTGTGTCAATTTTTCAGTTGTCTGCCTCTTCTGTTAGGGAACAGCCACTTGAATGATAGATTGCATTTATTTATTGACTCTACAACAGCTATCTTGTATGAATGTTGTGTGTGCAGATTGCTTCAGTTTGAAGGAGAAGCTTTGCCCATTTTCCTAAGGCAAGCATTTGAAAGGCACGCAGTAGCACTGGGTTACCAAGCAGGAGAAGAAGAAACAAAAAACAGCACTATACTTGTGTAGTAATGTCAGCTCTCTTCCCTCATTTCTGAAACTAAGGCAAAAAATAGGGCTACTAGGAGAAGTGGTCCATCGAAGTCTCACTGGATGCAATGAGCATGTCACTTTCCAATCTCTAGAAACTCAAGACCTTCCTTCCTTCCCCTAATTAACTTCAGATATGCTATGCCTATGTCCCCAAGCAACTCATCACCATCTCCAAAGATCACAGATAAGTATTAGGTCTACATATCTGCAGAAGGCTCAGTTGGAGATGCTTTAAAAGGGGCTATAGTGAGATATCCTGAACAGCAAGAAGATATTTTTCACACTCTTCCATTCCTATTGTTATTTTCATATTTCAAAGCTATTGCTCAGCAGACACGGTTTTCTCCTCTATAAGTCTTACTGTAGTTTGTCTCCTGTCTCCCATGGTATGATAAATTGTACAGTATCTGTTTCAGCCACTTCCATGCATTTTGTAATCATCAACGCATAACCCATCACTTCCCAACATCAGCGGGAAAAATTAATTGCTTCTGTTTGGATTAGCAACAGGATGCAACCTTATGATTTGAATAATCCAATTCTCAGATGCAGTAATAAATAGAAACCTAAGTATTCTTACAAATAATTTAAGTGGTAGCAATAATTCTGAGCACTTTTAACACTGTTTTATGCTTTATGGCGATGAATCCACTCTCTAAGGAACAAAAAAATCTAATACATCCAGCATCTATGGGACTCAGAAGTGTGATAAAAAGGCAGCAATCTCCTATTCTGCAACATTTCTTAAAACTTTATCCAAAAATACCCCCAGAAGTCTATCTTCAGAAAGGCAGATCTGACCTCAGAAGCACTTTCAGTTAGCTTGTTAAGTTCTTTAGCAATATTGTAGTTTTCCATTGTCACATCTCATGCCAGGCACAGGCCTAGGGGACATACTGTTTGGACCTTAGACACCTCCCCATCTGTATAATATTACTTTAGGATACACTAAAATTGAATTATATAAATTAATTTTGGGGGGATATTTGGTGTGTGGATTTTGCCTCCTCAGCATCATAGTTACAAGAGATCCAAGTCTTTTTTGTTCCCAGAGTTCTCTAGTTCTTGAACTAGTATGGCACCTCCTTCTTCCCTGAGAAAATAAAAACATATTTTGGTGATTGTGAAACTCAAGAGTTGTCTTTATCTGCTTTAACTTCCATCTGATTGTTTTTATTTATGAAGTTTTATGCTCCTCTGCAGCTCTGTTAGCGATTCCCACAAATCTCCTCCATGTTTCCTGTCACATCTCTGAAGGCAATGGAAGTGATTGATTATGGTGATTATTTCAAAGTACGGTATGAAAATCTCTACCTTACTCATTAATTGTCTTAAAGAGTGCCAATCTTTCAAAAGCAAAAAAGCAAAAAAAGCTGTCATTCTCTAGCAAAGTCCAATTAATTCCATGCAACTTTTCTTTTAACAAGAGTATTTTGGTCCTTTTCTTTGTTATGAAGAAACTGATTTGAAATTTCTCCCTTTTTACTTTTGATTTTCCTACCGTTGGATTGAGTAATTTAGAACATGATTGTTCTATCCCCCGCCTGACAGATACCGCCCTGTTCTCCTTTTGTATGCCGAGATGGACATATTGTTCAAATGGGCAGCTTGCTGGACATCATCCTTTAAAGTTTGTCACAGATCTGGGGCACTGGGGAACCATGTGTATGAACTTAAAATAATATCTCATAAACTGACCATCTGGTGCAAATAATTCAGTCAAAGATCAGCAATATTGGGCTTGTAGCTGTTGGGCCTGGGAAGCTGTCCAAGTGTGCTGGTTGCTGACATCTGCAAAGTAACAGAACACAGTTTGATTACTCAGGCTGGTAAAATGCAAGATGCTTGGTAACCCTGGCGCTAATAGCTTTGTGGAAGGAAAGAAGGCAGTGTAATAAATGGATGCCAATGGATTCCCACTGCAGTTGTGCTGCTTTCTGGCATCAGAAGTGCCCATTCCATCCAACAGCCTACAAAAACACTGGAACAACGACAACAACAAAAGTGTCTCTCTTGCTCTCTCTTGTACCCTGGTTTGGCTCTCTTTTGAATGAGGTGTATCTCTGTATTCTACAAGTGTCAAGAAATGCATGTTGTGTTCAAGGCAAATTAATATTGACTTCCTGTATTATAAAATCCTTACATCAGCAGCTCCTTTCCCCCTCCCCCTCTTTGATTCTCAGGAGCAACACACTGAAAACAAACAAACAAAAAATGGTAAGGTTGGGAGAGAAAAGCTGACCTGAATAGGTCAGTCGGAAATGACAGACAAGAAGGTCGGCCTTGACTGCCCCACCATGATTGCCCCATCGTTTAACTTGGGAAAAAGAAAGAGAGCGAGCATGTAAAAGGATGCCATCTTTTGAAAGATCTCTTTGGCTAAAATTTTATTTAAAGGAAATAGACCCTATCTATTTGTTTTCCAGGTTATGTAGTAGTAGGTAAATGAGTTGCTGAAACAAAACAGAACAACAACAAAAAAATAGCTGGGACAAGACAATCACTCACATTTACAACAGTGCTGGGGACAACAAACAATTTTAGAAAGAAGAAAGGAAGGAGGGTTGTGTTTTGTTATCTCTGAGAGTTCCTAGGACGCGCTGGCTTCCTTCTGCCTCAATAGCTGCGGGTATGAATACAAACTAGCTTCTGTTTCAGGCATTCCTTGAACATGATAAACTACATCTTTAACTATAGTACTTCCAGTTTTATTACCCTGTTTCTGGGGAGGGATGGTGGGGGAAACGTGGGCGATGCTGCATTCTGATTTTCAGTGGTAGTGCTTGCTCCTCTAGGCAGCAACGGAGAGGAGGCATTTTATTTTTCACAACCCACCCCCTCATCCCCGCATCATAAAGAGACTTAGCAAAGAGTCTTCTTTCCATGGAAATGGTGCTGCCGATGGTGGGTTTTCAGCTTGCAAAGTGAGACTATCGGCCACATGAATAAACCTGGAGACAATTTCAGTTGTGTCTTGCATCTTCCAACTGTGAGCCAAAAGGGCATTTCCCAAGGGAATGGCAGCTCAGCTTGACTTTAACAGTGAAGTGAAATATCTTCCATTTCAACTATAGGTTTTTGCCTACGGCTGGGGAGGAAAGAGGCGCCTGCTCTCTGTTGGTGTTTCAGGACTGAATGGATCAGTGAAGATCTTCTCTTTGTCTTGAAGGGATTGGTCAGCTCCTAGGCTCCCCTGAGAGCACTTCTGCCTTCACTTAGATGAATTATTGTACATTGAACATTAAGGCAGAGTTCACACATCACAGGAAGCTATAATTTGCTGCTGTCAGACTCAACTTGATATATGAACCTGGCTAATGTGAGTTTGTAAACTAGGATTTAGTGCAACCCACTAAACCTAACTCATTAAAGTTAATTCAATAAGCCAATGTTAAATAAGCTCTGACTTCGTACAAGGTGTAAACTATCCCAGGTTTCCTACAGGTAAAATAAAAATAATTGAGGCTATGCTGAGCAAATTGATTGATTGATTATGCAATCAAGTTGTTTTAGACTTCTAGCAGCCACATAGATCCCCCTCAGTGGTGGGATTCAAATTTTTTAACAACTGGTTCTTTGGGCATGGCTTAGTTGGTGGGCGTGGCTTGGTGATCATGTTATTGTCTGGGCATGGCCAACTCAATGTCACTCACATCGAGGACATGCATCTCCTCGTCTGGCCTCTCATGACTGTGGGGATGCTGTGTTATGATAGGTACAGAATAACCCTTGAGTAACAAGGATATGCACATGGAAACGTTTATGAGAGTACTTATGAATAATTATTCAGCCATACTCAGATACACTAAATTGAGTTAAAGTTTACTTTAAGAAATAGCACAGTCCAATAAACAGTCCAGGTCATATACGTTTAACAGTCCAAAGAATATCCAGTTACAAAGTCTTCTTACTGGTTGCCTTTGTCATTTATAGTAAACAAAGATATCAAAATATAAGCACAACAGAGAACCTTAGATAGCAACAGAATGTCAGAGATGCAGAATGTCAGAGAGAGCAAGCTATGATCTCTAGCTCCCTCTTATGGCAATTTGCAATACAATCAACCAATCGGAATATAGCACAAATCAATTTTGACTTAAAGCTACAAACATACATTGTTGGTTTATATATTGCCATCTCAACTAATTGGTGGACAGATTCCTAACATTCTCCCCTTTGGGTAGGTCAATATATAATACATTACATCTTTAAACCATAATTCTCATAACATTCTTTATGCTTAATTGCACCTTGAGCTTTCGTGAAATGATCTGTAATATTATGTTCAGTCATGCAGTATTCTAGATGAATTAATTTATTTTGAACACACTATATAACGTTCAAATATCTCAAATCAGTATGTTTAGACTTTGTTTTAACAGCTAAATTAGTAGCTATACTAATTGCAGATTGATTGTCTTCATAAACAATAAACAGATCATGTACAGTAATTCCAATATCCTTCAACAATTATTTATAATATATCAATTCTGTACACATTAATGATAAACATGAGAATTCCGCTTCCATAGTGTATAAAGTAATATGTTGTTGCCTAATAGACTTCCATACTATTAAAGCATTACCCAACATTACCACTATACCTGATGTTGACTTATGAGTCATTATATCAGTAGTAAAACTTGCATCAGCATATGCAGTTAACACTAATTCATTACTTGGTTCTAAATATAATGAATAATGGATTGTGTGTTTTAGAAACCTAAGTATTCGCTTAGCTGCTTGCCAATGCCTTTCATTTGGTTCAGCGTTATACCTAGCCAATTGGTTTACACTGTAAGATATATCTGGTCTAGACCAATTACCCAGATATGATAGACTACTGATTAAGGATTGATACATTTCCTTATCAAACATAGGACTTTTAATATCACTATGTGTAAATGCCTTACTCATTGGTGTCTTAGCAGATTTACAGTGCTCCATGTTATAGCATTTTAATAATTGGCTAATCTTCTTGGCTTGCAAAATTTAACAGATAACAGATAATCAGAGTTGGAAGGGACCTTGTAGGTCATCTAGTCCAACCCCCTGCCCAAGCGGGAGATCCCTACACCATTTCTGACAAGTGGCAGTCCAATCTCTTCTTGAATGTCTCAAGAGATGGTGCTTCCACAACTTCTGAGGGCAAGCTGTTCCATTGGTTGATTGTTCTCACTGTCAGAAAGTTTCTCCTTATTTCCAGGTTAAATCTCTCCTTGTTCAGTTTCCATCCATTATTCCTTGTCTGGCCTACAGGTGCTTTAGAAAATAGCTTGATCTCTTCCTCCCTGTGGCAGCCCTTCATATATTGGAAGACTGCTATAATCTCTCCCCTGGTCCTTCTCTTCACTAGACTAGCCAAGCCCAATTCCTTCAACCATTTGTTGTATGTTTTAACCTCCAGTCCCCTAATCATCCTGGTTGCTCTTCTCTGTACTTTTTCTAGAGTCTCAACATCTTTTTTATAATGTGGTGAACAAAACTGGATGCAGTACTCTAGGTGTGCTCTTACTAAGGCTTTATAGAGTGGTATTAGTACTTGATCTTGTTTGTATCCCTCTATTAATACAACTTAGGATTGCATTAGCTTTTTTGGCTGCTGCTGCACACTGCTGCTCATATTTAGCTGGTTGTCCACTAAGACTCCAAGATCCCTCTCACAGTTACTGCTATTGAGCCTGGTTTCACCCAGTCTATATGGGTACTTTTGGTTTTTCTTGCCTAAGTGTAGGACTTTACTTTTCTCTACATTGAATTTCATTTTGTTAGATGTGGCCCAGTGTTCTAGTCTGTCAAGATCCATCTGGATCTTGAGCCTATCTTCTTGGGTGTTAGCTATTCCTGCCAGCTTAGTATCATCTGCAAATTTGGTATTCTATTTGGGTATTCTATTCCCTCATCTAAGTTGTTAATGAAGATATTGAACAGTACTGGGCCTAAGACAGAACCTTGTGGCACTGCACCCAATCTTGTGGCACCCCATGTAGACTTAGACCCATTAAGGACTACTCGTTGAGTACGGTTTGCCAGCCAGTTGCGAGTCCATCTAGTGGTGGTGCTATCTATTCCATGTTTTTCTAGCTTACTAAGAAGTAGGTCTACTTTGTCGAATGCCTTGCTGAAATCTAAATAGATTATGTCCACAGTATTTTGCTGGTCTACTAATTTAGTCACTGTGTTGAAGAATGAAATACGATTGGTTTGGCATGACTTCGCACAGTCACTTCTGCCCTCGTTATCTCCCGCTTGGATTATTGCAATGCTCTCTACATGGGGCTCCCCTTGAAGAGTCTCCGGAGGCTGAAGTTAGTTCAGAATGCAGCCGCGCGGGTGATCATGGGCGCCCCTCGGGGTGCACACGTAACACCACTTCTCCACAGGCTGCACTGGCTTCCTGTGGCCTTCCGGATTCGATTCAAGGTGGTACTGACGGTATTTAAAGTGCTCCATGGCTCGGGACCTGGGTACTTACGGGACCGCCTGCTGCCATCAACAACCTCCCACCGCCCAGTACACTCCCACAGGGTTGCCCTACTTAGGGTACCGCCACCTGATCGTTGTCGGCTGGCGGCCCCGAGGGTGCGTGCTTTCTCTGTGGGAGCGCCCTCCCTGTGGAATGATCTCCCCCCAGAGATACGAGCCATGACAGATTCTGTTTTTAACAAACCTGTGCTGACTGCTAGTTATTACTTTACTTGTTTCTAGATGTTGGCAGATCTGTTTTTTTATTATCTTTTCCAGTATCTTCCCAGGTATTGATGTTAGGCTGATTGGTCTATAGTTTCCCGGGTCTGTTTTTTTTTTCCTTTTTTGAAGATGGGAACCAGATCAGCTCTTTTCCAGTCCTCTGGTAGTTCCCCAGTGCTCTGGAGCATGTTGGTTGGAGAAAGCTTGAATAGGAATATAATAAGGAACAGGATAGTGTTGTTGTTGAGACTCCATTGTTTACCGATAAATCTGATGATAATAATATTGATGATAAGATAGTGATAGCAATATTTTAAAACCTTTGTTCGTTTCCACTATATCAAGACCCAAATAATGCTTAATTTCCCCTAAATTTCTAATCCTGAACTTTTTCTGTAATCTATCAACAATATCATTTGCTTCTTGTTCAGTTTTAGTTATAATTGCTATGTCATCCATAAATAACAGTAATAGAGAAATTAAACCATCTTTTTCTCTTTGGAACAAACAAGGATCAGCTATACCAGCTTCAAAACCTATTGAAACTAATTCCTTTACAATACATTCATTCCATTCATAACTGAATTGCTTTAGACCATAAAGACTTTTCTTTAATTTCCAATAATCAGTTTTTCCATCATCCTTTAAACCTAATGGCTTTTTCATATAGATGGCATGTTGTAAAGATGCTGCCGGATTAAGTAAGCGTAGAAGATGGCATAGGGAGAGGAAACAGAAATGGGGATGCAGAGCGGGTCTGCTAACTCAATTGAGGAAGAGACCACAGAAACCCACATTACCATTTATGTTCCTCATAAACGCCAGATCCCTCGTAAACAAAGTGGATGAACTATAGCTGCAGATCTCCCACAACCACACAATTCATGAATGCTGTCTACTAATCGTCACAGAATCCTGGCTGCACCCGCAAATCCCGGTTGCTACAATGGAGCTAGCGGACTGGATTTTGCACCATCAAGGTTTCAACATAGCCTCCAGTAAGAGAAGGAGAGGGGGCCTAATTATTTATGTACATAAAGACTGGTGCACAAATAGCAAAATAACAAACAGCCATTGCTCATCAGATTTGGAGGCCATGACTGTTCAGTGTAGACCGTTCTGTCTGCCATGGGAGCTAACAATAGTTACCATCACTGCTGTATATTTACCTCCAGATGCTAATGTTAATAAGGCGCTTGGTCAACTTCAAGACAATTACCACGCAACAGACAGTTCATTCTGAGGGCGTTCACATCATTGCTGGGGATTTCAGCAGAGCATGCTTGAAAACTGTGGTCCCAAAACTTTACCAACATATTAAGTGCCCAACCAGGGGAAAAAAACACACTTATTTGTGTATTCAAATATCAAGCATGCTTACAGAGCAAAATCTCTTCTCCACTTAAGACAATCAGACCATTTCACCTTGCTTTTACTACCAGCCTACACTCCCCTTAGGAAGAGAACAAAACCTAGCAGTCAAACTATCAGATGTTTGCCTGAAAATGCCCTCTGCCAGCTTCAGGATTGTTTTGCTGGCACAAATTGGAGCATCTTTAAACAACAGGATTTCGAGTTATACGCAGAGACTGTGCTTTTCTATATGAAGACCTGTGTAGAAAATGTCACTGTGGACAAACGCTTATGGTTCTTCCCAAACAGGAAACCCTGGATAACCAGCTAAGTCCAGGCTCTGATCAAGGCCTGTGACCTGGCTTTTAGAGCAAGTGACACCACACAGTACAGCACTACCAGAGCTGAGTTGAGAAGGGGCATTAAACATGCTAAGGAGATGTACAGAAGGAAGGTCGAGGGCCACTTTACTGACAGTGACCCACGGCAGATGTAGAGGGGGATACAGGCCCTGACCAACTACAAAGGCCAGAGCCCAACAAACAGCGAGAGCAGCAACACTCTGGCAGAGGAGCTAAACAGCTTTTTCGTATGCTTTGAGACCACAAAGAACATCAGAGACTGCCTCCCAGCCTCCATTGATCAACATCAATTTGGTTATAGAACAAACCGATCTACAGAGGGTGCTGTGGCCATCACACTTCATAGAGCGCTGAGCCATCTGGAGAACAAACAGAGCTATTGAGAATGCTCTTTGTGGACTATAGGTCACTATCATCCCAGATATACTAGTAACGAAACTGTATAATCTGCAGGTGCCCACCCTCACGTGCTCCTGGATCAAGAACTTTTTGACAAACAGACCATAGTCTGTTAGACTTGGCCCACACCTTTCTTCCACTATTACACTTAGTAATGGTTGCCCCCAGGGTTGTGTCTTGAGCCCCTTGTACACCTTTGACTGCTCATCCAGCACCATCATAAAGTTTGCAGACTGACACGACCAGTGATTGGTCTCATCTCCGGAGAGGATGAGACAGCATATACGGCAGAAGTAGAGAACCTGTCTGTCTGGTGTTCACAGAACAATTTGTCACTGAATGTCCATAAAACTAAAGAACTGATTATGGACTTCAGGAAACATGGACAGGACCACGCCCCACTCATCATTAATGGAAAATGAATGGAAACTGTCTCTATGATCAGATTCCTTGGTATCCATATCTCAGCCAATATCTCCTGGTCCCCTAATATCAAGGCCATAGTGAAGAAGGCTCAGCAGCGGCTGCACTTCCTGCGGGTTCTCAGGAAAAAACAATCTGGAAAAGAAGCTGTTGCTGGCTTTTTATAAAGCCTCTGTGGAGAGCACTTTGACATACTGTCTTAGTGTGTAGTATGTAGGTTCCTCAGCTGAGGACAGGAAAACTGTACAGAGGGTGATAAATGCAGCTCAAAAGATCATTGGTTACCCTCTGCCCTCCCTGGAAGACTTAGCCAGGTCCCGCTGCCAAAGCAGAATCAAGGCCATCATAGAAGATCTCTCACATCCTGGCAATTATCTTTTTGACCTGCTGCCGTCTGGACGGCGCTTTAGGTCAATAAAATCCCACACCACTAGATTAACATATAGTTTCTTTCCCTGGGCCATCCGAACTGCAAATAAATATAAGTTACTACCATATTAAGATGTGAAAAGATGTGAAACTGCAATACCTCAAACAGATGTATAATAACTTATTACAGTGCAATCTATCTCTTATGTATTGCATTTGTCAAAGCGTCACAGTCAGTGTTGGATGTATATTTTGTGTATATTCGTAGATATTGCACTCTCAAATTGCAAATGGAAACGTGGGTACTCTATTTTTTTTTAATCTTTATTTTTAAGTCCTTTGGTTTTATTATATTGCAAACAGTTGCTGGGATGCATCCACAGTTTCATTGTACAATGACAATAAAGTTATTCTATCTATTTATTCTAACTCCATCTGTTGAACAACTGGCAGTCATGATGCTGTTAAATGGCACTGAAACCCAGTTGGGAACACCATTTCTTACCCACTTCTTAACTGATCTCATTTTTCCAAATGTGACCCTCTTGAACTCTGACTGTAATCCAGACAGAGACTAAAACAAATTGTATGGAATAGCATCGATGCCATTGGAAAATCCATTCTAGGAAGATCCAATACTGAAGATTTATCACGTGGGACAGAAGCAAAAGTTTTTGATTTTCTGAAAATGGGATTGGAGGTAGTTAGTCTCTCCATTGCAAGGCATGTATAAATGATATTTCTGTGTTATTCACCTGACATGCAAACCTGCTCAATCAATTAAATATCAAATTCCTGGGGAATGTTCAATTCAGCTGTTACTGCATTCATTCATTAACTTAATAACTAATTTTCAGCATTTTAATAGTGTTCTCTGCCATCTGCATTTTTATCCCATCCAGATGACTTTGCCTTCTCCAGCTCTCTTTCTGAGTTGGTGAATTCAAACTATTCAGTGAAACCCGGGGAGGGGGAGGGGGGGAGATAAAAATAAGCAGATCTGAAATTGTAACCAAATGCTATGTTTGGAATCAGTTTCAAATATTCATTTGCAAGTTCCCTCTTTCCAAATAGAAGTGATTTTACTTGCTCCCCGATATCTGGGCAAGAGTCCAGGTCGTTTGAGTCCAGTCACAGGCATTCAAAGGGAGGCAATGCCCATATAACATCTGTGCCTGACCCTACAGGCTAGCAGTCACCTTTTCAGCTGGTTGCCTGTTTAATGGTATAATTAATAGCTGACTGCTCTTTCTCCTTCTGGAATCTAACACAATGCTCTGTGCCAGTTTCCATCCCCAAAGAGCTTTCCAAAAAAGGTGGAGCTTTAGAAATTGGCTTAATTTTGGCTTTGAACACTAAATTAGCATGCTGGTGATCGGGGGCTCTTTATGGGCTCACTCAGAGCTATTCACGATGACCAGCCTTTCTGCCTCTCAACTCTCCTAATAGCAATGTAAAATGCATCCAAGATCAATCTGGGTTATTCTGATTGTTTGCCAGTCCTATCAGAAATGTGTCATGCTCGTGTTTTGAAGCTCTGCATCAGTACCTTCAGTACTATTCTTTTCTGTCCTGAGCCACTCTAGAGCCCATCCAAATAGCTAATCTATAATGCTCCCATTTCAGTCTTGCCACATGCCCAATTCTGATTGGCTGCAATGCCTACTTTCTACCCACTTTGTAAGGCAATGTCAACCAAGTCTGCTAGCCTGCTATCTTTTCATCTGTTTAGTGATTCTCTCCACCTCCGGTTCATCCAGTGACCTTCCAAGAAGTTCAGTAAAGTCTCTTGTGCCAATTTGGTCTAGTGGTTAAGCCACCAAGCTAGAAACCAGGAGATTGTGAGTTCTAATCCTGCCTTAGGCATGAAAGGCGGCTAGGTGACCTTGGGCCAGTCAGTCTTTCTCAACCCAATGCCTCACAGGCCAAAAACAGGAGGAGGTAGGAGTATTAGGTACATTCTAAAGTAGTAAAGGTGGGATATAAATAAATAAATCCTTTGTTGCCACAAAGTTTTTATAATCCTAGAGTGGAATGAAAGAGCTCTTCACTTTTAATATTATAGCACGAGAGCGATAAAAACACCATAAGCGGAAAAAAGAGCTCCACATTCATGTCAAAATAAGAATGTAGGGAGGGTATGTATCTAGTATGCATGCAAAAGGAAAAGGCAGGTATTGAGACACCCTCCTACACAGATACCAGCTGATAAAATTTGCCTTCCCTGTCAGATGGGAAGAACAAAAAAGTAGGTAAACAATCAATCACGCCTTGAATATGAATATGATCCTATTGACAGAACAAGGCAATTTGAATTTTGTTAAATTGGCTTCAGGAAGAGCTGGCAGACAAGTAGTTTAGGAATTACCCTAAGTCTGGGAACCTGGGATACATTTACCAAAAAAACGGAGGATTTCCCAGTCCTGAATTCTTGTTCCAGTGATAGGCAGATAAGTTGTTTTATTTATTAAATTTATATGCCTCCCATCTCAATATCCAAAATGATTCTGGATGGGGTTACTACTATAGGTGAAACTCAAAATATTAGAATATCATGCAAAAGTTCATTTATTTCAGTAATGCAACTTAAAAGGTGAACCTTATATATGAGATAGACTCATTACATGCAAAGCAAGATAGTTCAAGATAGATTTGTCATAATTGTGATGATGATGGCTTACAGTTCATGAAAACCCCAAATCCACAATCTCAGAAAATTAGAATATTACATGCAATCAATAAAACAAGGATTGTACATAGAACAATATTGGACCTCTGAAAAGTATAAGCATGCATATGTACTTAGTACTTGGTTTGGGCCCCTTTTGCAGCAATTACTGCTTCAATGCGGCATGGCATGGAAGCTATCAGCCTGTGGCACTGCTGAGGTGTTATGGAAGACCAGGATGTTTCAATAGCGGCCTTCAGCTTTTCTGCATTGTTCGGTCTCATGTCTCTCATCTTTCTCTTGGCAATGTCCCATAGATTCTCTATGAGGTTCAGGTCAGGAGAGTTTGCTGGCCAATCAAGCACAGTAATCCCACGGTCATCTTGGCAGTGTGGGCAGATGCCAAGTCTGCTGGAAAATGAAGTCAGCATCCCCATAAAGCTTGTCTGCGGAAGGAAGCATGAAGTGCTCCAAAATCTCCTGGTAAATGGCTGCGTTGACCCTGGATTTAATGAAGCACAGTGGACCAACAGATGACATGGCTCCCCAAATAAACACAGACTATGAAAACTTCACACTGGACTTCAGGCATCTTTCAGTATGTGCCTCTCTATTCTTCCTCCAGACTCTGGGTCCTTGGTTTCCAAATGAGATGCAAATGTTGCTCTCATGAGAAAAGAGGACTTTAGACCACTGAGCAACAGACCAGTTCTGTTTTTCTTTAGCCCAGGTAAGATGCTTTTGACGTTGTTTGTTGTTCAGGAGCGGCTTGATAAGAGGAATATGATATTTGATATGTGGGCATGACAGGGGAAGGATACTGCAAAATCCCTATTCCCTCCGCACTCCTGGGGGAAGATTACTGCAAAATCCCATTCCCTCCCCACCCCACTAATCTGCTTTCCAACTCCATTCTCCTGTGCAGGGCAACAAAAGAAGACCCAGCTGATCAGCTGGGACTCGGGAGGCAGAGAATAAATAAATGGCGGCAGGGCCAGTCAGAAGTGGTATTTGCCAGTTCTCCAACTACTCAAAATTTCCAGAACTGCCAGAACCTGCTGAATACCACCTCTGAGAATAATAATGATTTTAAAGTATCTTCTGTTGAGGTAAAGTGACCTCTCCAGCAGGAAACAAAATCCTTCTTTATTCCATTAGTCAGTCAGTTAGCAGTCCATGGACAACAGATTCAGGGCTTCGTGTAACTGTTTCCTCCTATGAACTACCTGAAGTAAGGTTTTGAACTGTCTGTTCTATTATGAAACCCATGCTTTTTCCTGGAAGGTGTAAAACAACATGACTTTGTAGAATAAACAACTCTCTTTGAAGGGGAAATAAAATAAATTATGACAATTTATCACATACTGTATCCAGTATTAAGACACAAGGCATCACGATTACAAAGTCAACTTGAACTGGAACAGCTCCTATTTTTATTTATGCTAATATATTTAGCTCTGCTCTGGATTACTATGCTGTCTAATCAGATAAAGAGTTGTGGGTCGCCATCTTTTTGTCTATAAATATGACAGGATTCTGTCATGATTGATCATGCTTTCCAAACTAATCTGCATCGATGCTTAGATTCTGGCTGTCGTACAGTCTCCAAGGAATTAAGATGCTTCTGTTTTGGTTGCTTTGATTAGCAAGGAAGAAGACAATCTGATACCCACAGAAAATTGGGCTACAACTTCCACATTCTCAAACCAATACAATTAATGACCAGAGATTTAGGATGTTGCCTCTGAGAAGCAGGATTGGAATAGGACTGTGGAAACCCAACTCTTTATTTATCCAAATTCTTGGATAAGTATTCTTTTATTCAAGCCAATGTCACTGGGTCAGTAACTATGTCAGCATAGCCTCCCTTACAGGATCGTTGTGAGATGCACAACTGTACCTGTCATCTTGGCATTCAGGCAAGATAAACATACTGTAACTAAATTATTCAAGTTGTAACTCTCCTCAGTTGCTTTTTCATTTTCTTCATGCAAAGCTGAAACTCACAAAGTGAGTTATTTTGCTTTAAAGAATGAATATATTTTACAAATCTCTAGCTCAATCCCACTCTTCATCTGTGGGAGGTATGTTTATATAACATTCAGAGGGTCTACCTGGGAGCCAGATAATTTAATAGCATCCCTTTTGCATCATATATCACTGCCAGGCAAGGAGAGTGCGGAATGAGAAGTTAATGTGTGATTTTGCAAATGATGTATGAACAAGGACATTGCCTGGGGCAGGTCTTTGCAAGGCTGAAAGTTGAAACTTAGTCACGTCTTGGTAAAGGTCTATTGGTAATGTGTTTATATAAACTGGAAATACAATATATTAAAGCCACAGACACACACTGCAGTGGCCTTGTCACCATACAAGCCTCTGAGGACTGGAGATTGTTTGTCTTTCCTAGAACGAAGTTCAGTTTTGATTAACTTTGAAGTTAAAGAAGATAGGTTCTCTGTTTTGAAGCTGGCTTATAACAGAAAGGGGTACATGGGGAATTTATTTTGTGTACATATTGATTTGTAATAATGCAAAATGCATGTTTTACCATTAAAATATTTTAACTAGTCACATGAAAGAAATTACAGTTCTTATGTTTTTGTGAGAAACATGTTGATAATACAAACACACAGTTTTTGTGAGAAACATGTTGATAATATATAGTCACATGTTTGTGGATGTGTATATAGATAGAAAAATAGATTATATACTCTCTACAACTGGGCCACACCCTGTTCCAATCTCAGTTCTCCACTGTTGTTCCCTGACCCATATTGAAGTCCAAACAGATCTGTCCCACAATCAGCAACGGATAAGCTAAAACCTGGCCTGGATCCTGTGAACCCAACACATTATATTTCCTACTGAAAACTGACAGGGTACAGATCTGCTTTGATGGATTGAGGCCACTGACCTCCTCATAATGTCTATAAACCGTATCTATCAAAACTACTTCTTCTGACCCCATTTTCAAGCCAGAATTTGAAACCTTGACATTTTCTGGGCTCAAGGTAGGGTGCTTCTGTTTTTTAAATTATGAATGTATTATTTTGCTGATTCTTCTATCTATTTTTCCTGTTTCTACTTTCCTTTCTCTGGAGTTCCATATAGAGTCTAAGTATTTAGTGAGCTGAATTTTATCTGGTATTGAATTGTGTTGCATTCAATATCCTTCCTCCTGAACACTAGGCATTGCTTAAGGCAAAATACAAATAAAAATTAACGTACAAAAAAGCCCCTGAGAGACCTGGGAACCATTTATGTGAAATGCCATCCTGGCAGTGATGGGATTCAAAATTTTTTACTACCGGTTCTGTGGGTGTGGCTTGGTGGGCAGTGGCAGGGAAAGGATACTGTAAAATCTCCGGTCAGAGGTGGTATTTACTGGTTCTCTGAACTACTCATAATTTCCGCTACTGGTTCTCTAGAATTGGTCAGAACCTGCTGAATACCACCTCTGCATCCTACCAATTTTCTTCCATTTCTGATTTGTTCACATACTCAAGACCCACACCAGATTTGAAGGGAAGGCATGAAGGAAGCATTTTCTTCCAGCCTCTGCCTCTTCCTAATAATGGAAGAAGCATTATTGACTGGCCTTTTACTTACCCTTTATCCAGACCATTGTAAAACATATATCTGAAAGAATATTATTCTTATTACATCTCCAAAAAGATTGTTGTTTCTAACAGCCCTTTTCTATACAAGCATAATGGAGTTTAGTATATTCTAATTGTTTTCTCAATGTTCTATGCTTACTGAATTTGGGGAGATTATAAAAATAAGATGGTGCAAGAAAAACTAAAACGTTCAGAAGATAACATTCTCTTGAATTATATACCTATTACATGGAATTTGAGAACTGGACTCTCTGAAAATGGATTCTTTATACCATTACTATGGCCATAAAACTGATATTGCAGCATTGAAAAGATAAATATATGGCCCCTTTCATGCAGTGAACTGAAGATGGGAATTGCACTTGCCATCTACAAATGTATTGCCTATAGTTGTAGACTTTGTATGGAATATGTGACTCATTTATAAAAAATACAGTAGTTTAAGAATACAATAGTTATATAAGTGTATTAGGAACTATATATGTACTTGTCCCAAAGGTGCCTTTTCAAGAGGCAACTGGGCCTTGTTTTTCCTTGAAGACATTTCGCTTCTCACCCAAGAAGCTTCTTCAGTTCTGACTGAATGGTGGAAGATGGAAGGATTTATATTCCTCATAGTTGTCTGGTTGTTAGCCCTCTTTCTGAGAGTTGTCGAGGCCACTTGAAGGTTTATCTGTGTCCTTGGGGTCATCTGCATAGTGCAAATGGGTGTGGAACCTTCTTGGAACTGCTGAAACGACCGTATTGTAACAGGAGAATGTACTTGTACTTGAATAATATTCTCATTAGATAAGCATATATAGCATTGTTAACTGGTTCCTGGTAAAATGATTTATTGCATTGTGTTTTTTCTCTGTCATATTTCTTTCATTTTTTCTTAAAGCTTTTTTATTGATTATACAGCAATAAATAACAATAACAATAAAAACAAATCGTATTCTGGGCCAACCAATCCCATCTTATGCTAAATCAGTTTGTAAAACTATAGTTTGCTGACTGAGCAGCAACAACGGTGTGAATTTGCATAAATCAAGCTCGAACCAAATCTCATTTATGATTATCTGCTACAATGAGTATTGGGTATTAGGCTTACATGTCTTTAAGCTCCCTACTTTTCTCACCAGGATTCATTTAAAGTAGGGCAGGATATATCTGTTGCTCATAGGAAAGTTCTGGGTCTTCATCCCCTTCCCCCACCTTTTTAAAAAATTTTTGATGGTCTTGGGATGGAAATTGATTTTGTATATCCTGTATGGGAGGGTATATGGGTAGGGCTTTATAGTAATTTATAAACCACATCACAGTATGTAGCCACATCAGTGAAAGTATTGCAAGATGATCTGAGATGAGGTGATCATATAAACATCGCTGAAGAAAATGAAATGAAGTCAGAACAGTTTTGTATCCAAACTGCATATGCTAGCTCAGGGGTCTCCAACCTTAGCTTTGCTGGCTGAGGAATTCTGGGAGTTGAAGTCCACAAGTCTTAAAGTTGCTAAGGTTGGAGACCCCAACTTGTTTGTAGTTTTTTCTTATTTAAGAAAAAAAAAAGAACCTTCTTGGTGGGGGCACCTTCTTTATGGAACATCATTCCCTCTGGGATATGGTTGCCTCTCATTGCTCATCCAAAAAGGCTGGGGTTCGTCAGTGGGTCTAGGGACCCCACATGAAGACACAGCCTATTAAATAGCTGATTTGATCATGTTATTGCTCCCATGGATGTGGGGTCTGGTTTTTTTAAATGAGTTTTTATTACATGGTGGATTTTTTAAATGTTGTAATTCAGCCAGAATCACCTATGTGAGTTGGGTGGCTATAAATTTGTTTAATAATAAAAAATAAATCAATAAAAAAATAAATGTACAGACACAATTTTAGAAAATGTTACTCTATTGTAAATAAAAATCATTTCATTCAGGTGGGACAAGCAGTGAAGGGGTATTCTAGGCATCTGTCTTTTTCCTCAATTGTTGATAAAGACCCCATATATTATTCTTATGATACTTTATCTAAATATTTCATTTAATCAATCTTGGTTACTCTTGGAAACTTCAGGAGGGTCTGATCTACTTAGTAGTGGGATGAGAGACCACTGATAAATCATGTGCTATGAACTAGATTTGGAAACTATCTTGGAAGCGTGCTTGGATGAACCATTTTTATATTGCTGTCAAGGAACAATATAGATTTGTCCATGAATTCACTAGAAATCACACTCAACTTATGAGAATTTATCTTACCTGGATCAAACAATCTGTCAAACAGGAGAATGTCCTATGATTGCTTTTAATAAAAGACTATCTATAACACAAATTTTATGGCCATTATAATTCAAGGGTAAACTTAAGAACAGACACCTGACATCTCACACATGAAAGAGCCCACGGAGAAGGAAGCTTGTTGATGTTCACAAGGTTACCATTTGTGGCAGAACTTCCCTTCACAACTGAAAATATGTTGCCAAGAAAAAGAAGTCTCTCTTTAAAAAAAAAAAAAAAGTTTTTAAAGCCAACTGGAAATTCTTCACTAAAACAAGGAAAAGGCATCTCATATTATTGGACAGATCATTCACATTGAAGGCAGGCTAGTATTTAACCAAATATGTTGCACTGCTGCTATTGTAAAGTTTTGATGGAGTTTTGAACCACCTTCTGGTGTCTTTGTTGTTGTTGTTTTAATTCTACATAGCCTGAGATCCAGAAATTAAATGGCTGACATGAATATGGATATGAAGTAATGGGAAAAAATCCAATTGCTTAATTTCTACATGTCAGGTTGTTCTTAAAAGCACTGGAGCAGAACTAGTTAAGAATTTGGCAGTCCCAACAGCATCAGGGATTCTTAATTATCTCTGCTCTCATTTGGGGGAGAAATAAGCATGTAAACAATAACAAAGTTGTTATCCCTGGTATATTGAGTTCAGTTGCAGAGAAAGACATTTTAAATTATTCAGGAAGATTTAACTGAATAACTTCATAGAGTAGAATAGAATAGAATACTGTATTGGCCAAGTGTGATTGGACATACATTTTGTTCACCTGTACATTTCATTTTTCTATCATAGGGGATTGGGTCAGCTCTCTTCTTTGTAATATAAAAAAAATCTGCAAAAATATATGCATTCTGTATGCACTTTCTCCTAATAATATTCATTTTAAATGCATTTTACCTAATGTATGTACTTTTGCAGGCAATTTTCTCCAATATAGTATATCTTTAATGTATTTTTCCATAATAGGATACTGTAAGGGTTTTTTTTAGGGGTGGACGTTTTGGACAATTTCAGAAGTAGATACTGGAGAAATTTGCATGAAAATGCAAATTGATTTTTAACACCCCTAGCTCAGGTGGGCATGCTTCTGACATTTTTTTAAAATAACAGCTTCATTGTAGATATGTAGAACTCCATATAGCTATAGTATTACTTTTCTTAGCCAATCTCTGCACAAGGAAATTGGCCTATTTATGCTTTGCCTATTATAATAGAAATTTTGCTAAGAATTAAAACTCCTCACAAAGGTCATGCAATTAATAACCTGAAATTTAAATGATAACCATTGTGGACCTGAATCTTGATTCCCAAAATATGTCTTAAAAGAGCTAGTATGGTATGGTGGCTGGTTGATTGAACTAGGATCAGGGAGACGTAGGTTCCATTATGAACAGAAACCACTTCAGTGTCACTTTCCTTCAGCCCAGCCTACTTCATAGGATTGCTGTGTAGGAATATAATGAACGGAGATACCTTGTAAAATGTTTGGAGCTCTTGGAGAAAAGGATGGATATAAATCTAACCAAGTAACAGAAGTAGAAATATAAATAAAGTAAATATTAGGAATCTTATACCTTGATTGGCAAAATCCAGACAGCCCCTAGATGGCAGCAGAAGAGTAGAGATTTTGCCTCCCAGATATGGTATTCTACATTGGAACATTGAGGCACATTGCATTTTACTGT
This sequence comes from Bungarus multicinctus, assembly GCA_023653725.1. Lineage (NCBI taxonomy): Eukaryota > Metazoa > Chordata > Lepidosauria > Squamata > Elapidae > Bungarus > Bungarus multicinctus. Next base: position 115,823,135 of record CM042834.1, on the reverse strand, counting down.
TTGGTGGCAGGTCTATGTTTGAATGCTAGGAAAAATATGCATTACATTACAGTGTGTCTGTAGGTCCCCAATTGTTTCTCTTGTCCTCTAACCTCCCGCTGCTTTGTAAATGAAAATTTGCTTTAAAGAAGTACAAAAGAATGAAATGACAGCAATAAATTTGATGAGTAACTTAGCTTTGTAGGGGGCATACATATAAATATTATACAGAACGAATTTGTTCTCTGTCCTTTACTTTCATCTCAAGGTCTTTCTGGCATTATCATGAAAGAAACAATAAAAAAACCATAGGCTTGGTTTCTCAGTCAACATGATAAAGAAATCTATGGATAAATGTATTATGTAATGAAAGTTAATGCCGTTTGTAATGTTCTACGAACATGTTTGCAAGAAATAATTCCCATAGCTGTGGAAATATTTACTGAGTAACAAGCCTAAGGTTACAGCACAAATCCTGGAAATGCCAAATTATTGATATAGCTTTGGTTGGGTGGCCATATTAGACTATTACATCAAAAATAAGAATCTTGTGATATATCAAAGACAAATCCTTAACACATAAATATTTGTGTTCCACCTTCCATTTCACCATGTATATTGATTGGATTCCTCAGAAGTATACCTAATACTCCCTTCCTTTCCTCAGCTCTCACCATTTTAAATGTAGCCCACTACAAACCTTAAGGACTAGAGTTTTTTAAAATTTATACTTCTCTGCTGGTCCTGCCAAACCAACTGGGAATCAGTTCAATTCTCAGCACTTTGAATATGGAAACAAGGCGGACTTCTTGTATGTACTCATCAATTAAGTTCTACTTTTAACATTCCCAGGATTGAGGCAGAGGTTTTAATCTCTGGACCACAAATGAATAGAGTAGCACAAGAATAGGTAGTCCTCAACTTATGACCATAATTGAGTCTAACATTTCTATTGCTAAATGAGACATTTGTTAAAGTGAGTTTTGCCCCATTTTATGACCTTTCTTTCTTGCCACAGTTGTTAAGTGAATCACTGCAGTTGTTAATTAGTATCATGGTTGTTAAGTGAATCTGGCTTCCCCATTGACTTCGCTTGTCAGAAGGTCACAAAAGGTGACACTGGGACACACAACGGTCATAAGTATGAATCAGTTGCCGAGCATCTGAAAGTTGCTCATGTGACCATGGAGATGCTGCAATGGTCATAAGTGTGATAGCTGGTCATAAGTCACTTTTTCAGTGCCATTGTAACCTTGAATGGTCACTAAATGAGCTGTTGTAAATCGAGGACTACCTGCAGTGCTGAAAAGTACACTTTTTTTTAAAAATAGAGGACTGCAAGCTACAAATACAACTTTCTCAGTGGGCTGTTTCTGTGCAAGCTGTTGTTCTTCGTTGTGCCAACCTGCTTCTGCTGTCTTCTACTGCTAGTAACTAACGAAGTGTTCACAGTTTGCCACAGCACTGACACCATCCAGTCCTGCCACTGGTGAGGGGAGCTTCAGGCACCTACCTTCCTGACACCTCCAAAGCCTGAAGGATCAGAGGCAGCAAAGCTGCATCATCTCGTATGAGCAAGTCATTGATGGTTCTTCGATGGTTATTATACCAAACGTGGCAGTATAGAAAAGCAACACAAAAAAATTAGAACTTACTTTTAAGGCAACTTTTAAATTTTGTTTGTTTGAGTTTAGGGCATATACCTCATTGGGTTTTTTTAAGGCTGTTTACCAAATAATCTGGAAACTGCTATGTTGTCCTTTCCTTACTCTGCATTCTCTGCCTTAAAAGTTATGCAGGGATAATATTTGGAAAAATATATAGCCACTAAGCTGAAAATTGGCAGGATTAGAAAATGAAGATGTTTCAAACGCTCTGAAATATCTTATTGGAGTCTAATAGAGAAGCTCAACTTCGTTTTTCTATGAATACAAACCCCTCACATCCTGGACATAAACTGTTTCAACTCCTTCCCTCAGAACGACGCTATATAACAATTGCACACCAGAACAACTAGACACAAGGACAGTTTTTTCCCGAAAGCCATCACTCTGCTAAACAAATAATTCCCTCAACACTGTTCAACTATTACAAAGTCTGCACTACTATTACTGTTAATCTTCTCATCACTCCTTATCACCCATCCCCTCCCACTTGTGACTGTATGACAGTAACTTTGTCACTTGTATCCTTATGATTTATATTGACTGTTTCTTAGTATGATTTGATTGCTTATTGTACCCTATGACTGTCATTAAGTGTTATACCTTATGATTCTTGACTCTTGATGAATGTATTTTTTCTTTTATGTGCACTGAAAGTATTTACACCAAGACAAATTCCTTCTGTGTCCAATCACACTTGGCCAATAAAGAATTCTATATTCTATATCTATACTGAATCTATGAATCTCAAATTGCAAACTCAGCTGGATTCATGCCTTCTTTGCCTATTGAATCTGCACTTTGATCTCAGTCAGGAGCGATTCACTCAGGCCCATCACACAATGTTATATTTGCTTTTAGGGGGCCACCAAGGTTATTGTGTTGTTCTTGCTGAGAAGAAGCTAATCCAAGAACAGAGCATAGTACCGTGTAGTAATGTGTGTCAGATCGAAATCTTGTCAGCATCTCCTTCCCGCCTTTTTCCCACTCACAAGAATTAATGTTTGCCCTTTCTATCTGTCTGAATGTATCTCTGCTGCTTCTTGAGCACCACTGTAGAATGTTCTTCTGTTCCTTTCTCTTTCTCCTGCTTTCCTGTATGACTGCAGTGATGGGGACTCTGGAGTCCAGAGGAGTGCTGAGGAAAATGAGTGATATGCTGGAGACAATGGTGAAGAGGATGGAAGTGCTAGCCAGGCTGGAGAATAGCACAGAGTTCCGGAAAGGGGAAGAAGCCCATTTCCCAATGGACAGGTCAGTATCTATGGACTGAATAGTTGATCTGGCATTTCCCAGTGTACATTCAAAGTTTTCTAGGTTTAAGACTGAGGTCAATCCATCGCTCCACAGGGGATTGATCTGCATGAAGAATGAATGTTTATGTCTGCATGGTTCCAATTTCTTGGCACAATTAGGTGTGTAAATCATTATGTGGAGTACAGAATACAGCTATGGTCTCATAATGCACTAATTGCTTAACAAACCACATGAATTGGATTTACTGATTGTGAGTTCCCGTCATGAAAGCCAACTGAGTGACCTTGGGCCAGTCACACTCTCTCAGCCCAACTCACCTTACAGGGTTGTTGTTGTGGGGAAAATAGGAGGAGGAAGATATGTTTGCCACCTTGAAATAAATAATAAAAGGGGCGATATAAAAATATGTGAAGCAAAAACAAAGCTCATTGGGGCTTAGTGTGATGACCTGGATACATTATGATGGTTGGGTTTTAGCTTAGCCACTGTGGTTTGAAAATGACATTTACGTTCAGCTTACTATGTACATGTAATTTATGAATTATGAATAGGTACCAGTGGTACAGGTGGTATATCAAAAACAGAAGCAAATATAAGCTTATGCTTGAGGTCACAATGCAACCTGGGGTTGCAGGTACCATGTCATCCTTGTGTTCCTTTGCTTGTTATGACAAGCAAGATTTCAACATGGTTAATTGTAAAATGAAGAAGGGAAAGAGAAAACAGAATGCTCAAGGGACACTGTTAGGAGAAACAAATTGCATACGATTTTCTGGTGTGTATGTGTGTGTGTGTATGTAAAAATTCTGTAGCTTGAAAGACCTAGCAATTCTAGGGGCTCATTACATATGATTTCAGTAAAAATTTCATACTTTAACGATTTAGAGGATCTGATCCAGAATTTAGCTCTGTAGACTCTTTGATGGAATCCAGAAAAAGGAGGGAATTAGAGGAACCTTGAAATGAATAATAACTACTGTGTAAAAATATATTTAGACTCTAGAGCAGTGGTGGCTAACCTTTTTCAGCTCCCGTGCCGAAAATTGCATGCATTTCAATGCATGCTGGGCCCCCCATGCCCCCTGCACATGTGTGCAATTCCCCCATGCCCCATGCATCTCTGCGCATGTGTGTGCAATCCCCCTGCGCATGTGCGCAAGACTCCCCCATACGCACTGCACATCTGTGCATGCATGTGCATCTCCCACACACCCTTGCCCCTGCGCATGCGCACCAGATACCCAACAATCAGTTGTTGGGCACGCATGTGCAGTGGAGCTCTTCCAGATGACCTCTCACGTGCCGGCAGAAGTGGCTCTGCATGCCACTTCTGGCATGCATGCCATAGGTTCGCCATCATGGCTCTAGAGCAGCGGTTGTAACCGGTGGGCCGCAGCCCACTGGTGGGCCACAAGAAAATTTTGGTGGGCCACAGAGAAATCTCACCCCCAGAGCACCCACCCCAAAGCAATTAATCCAGGCTGCTCAGAAACACAAGGCTGCTCAGCCCACATGGCCTGCGCGAACCCTCCCTGCCCATTCACTCCTTACCTGGCAAACTTGTCTGCTAAGTTGCTATTTTTCCTTTTCCGACCATCATCTGTTCTTCTGTGCTGGGAGATTTAGATTAGCTAGGAAGCAGGAAATGGTTGGATTTCTTGCTTTCTAGTTAAGTACAGCTGAACCTCCCTTAGGACTGAAGGTTTACTTGCAAGCAAATTCAGTGCAAACTCACGGCAAGCAAATTTGAGAGACTGAGCTAGCTGATGGAAGATAGATAGATCACTGAATGATTCTGTGAGCAACTCAATCTGCCTGCTTTGCCTGATTTTGGATAAAAGTTGCTTTTTTTTATAAAAAATTCAATATTTACATACATGGTGTGTTGTGAATTAATTTTGTGAGTTTGCTTGCTAGCAAATTTTATGAGTTTGCTTGCAAGCTAATTTTATGTGACAGACTGAGCTAGCCAATGGCAGATAGATAGATTTCTGTGAGCAACTCAATCTGCCTGCCTGCTTTGCCTGATTTGAGGTAAAAGTTGCTCTTTTTTATAAAAAAAAATCAATATATAAATATTTATAATATTTACATACAAGCCATACTCAGCCAGTCACATGACCACCAAGCCACACCCACAAATTAGGCCATGCCCATAGAACCAGTTAGTGGTCCCTGGGATCTAAAATTATGAGTTTGGTGGTCCCTGAGGTCCAAAAGGTTGGTGACCTCTGCTCTAGAGCATTGATGGGAAGTGTAATGTAGGTTTTTTAGTAAGGGTAGTGATGACAATTAATTTGTATAATGGATTGGCTGATCATTTTTTAAACTTGGAGTTCTAATTTGATTTCAACTTGAAGCTCTTGAGAACATGGAAGATTAAGTTCTGATAACTGTGCAATTGTTAACAATAGAAATGACATTTTTCAAAGTTGCCACATTGTTATGGAACAAAGTTAATATTCAGAGTAATTAATATTACAACAGTTTATCCAAAGAAATCTCCCTCTTCTCTTATTCTCTCATTTATTATCCTCAAAGCATTATGTATGTCCAGGCGATATATAACACTTGCTTACTTAGGCTGAGCATAATGGCTGCAATTCTGCAAGTTAGTGGAGCTTAAACATCACAGAAATGAATTGGATTTTATTTGTAATGATTTTCTCCTGTTTGATTTTGGTGGAATCAAAGGGGGCCGGAGGGTGGGCAGCCAGAAGTGAGGTCTATCGACACCGTATGTGGGAGAGGCAGATACGGCGGGGGTAGAGGGCCATATCAGAATAAGGGACCGCGCACCCAATGTCTCCAATCGGTAGCACGTTCCGACCCTCTTGATCCGTCTTGCAGGCCTGGTTGTGTAGTCTCAGCCCCTGGGTACCCGGCTGGTGTTGTGCAATGCCAGGTCCGCCGTTAATAAGGCCCCCCTGATTTACGATCTTATTCAGGAGGAGGGTGCGGACCTGGCAGGTATTACCGAAACCTGGTTGGGCCCAGAGAGTGGTGTTCCTCTGGGTCAGATGTGCCCACCAGGTTTCCATGCATTCCATCGGCCAAGGTCCCAGGGCAGGGGTGGGGGGGTGGCGGCCATTATTAAAGAAGCTCTTTGTCCTAGGGAGGCCACTGTTCTTCAGACGGCTGGCTGTGAGTCCCTCTTCATGAAGTGGGGTCAGGGGGTTCAGATGGGCCTTTTGATAACGTACCTGGCTCCCTGCCACATATCTTTGGCCCTGCCCGGGCTCCTTGAGGTAATAGCCAGGCTAGCGGTTGAGACCTCTAGGCTTTTAGTCATGGGGGATTTCAACAAGCCTTCGCTCAGTGAAACCTCTGGGGTGGCTCAGGAGTTCATGGCTTCCATGGCGGCCATGGATCTGACCCAACTAGTTTCTGGCCCCACTCACATTGGGAGACACAAGCTGGACCTGATTTTTATCTCTGCTCAGTGGTTGAATGATCGTAGCTTTGGGGATCTAGTTACAAAACCCTTGTCATGGTCTGATCATTCTCTTCTTAGGCTTGTTTTCAGTGCCGCCACCCCCACCGCAGGGAAGTGGAACCGAGGAGATGGTTCTGCCTCAGTCGCCTGTTGGATCCTGAACGGTTCCAGACAGAGCTTGGGCCATTTCCTGAGACTCTGGCTCACAGCTCGGCTGAAGACTTAGCGGCCACCTGGGATAGGTTGACCGCTGAGGCTCTCGACCGAGTTATGCCTTTGCGACCTCTGACTCGGCACAGATCCCATCCAGCTCCGTAGTTTACGGAGGAGTTAAGGGAGATGAAGTGCTGGAAAAGATATTTGGAGGGTGCCTGGAGGGCCAGTCGTACCAAATCTGACCGGACACAGGTGAGGTCCTATATTAGGACCTACCTAGTGGCAATAGAGGCGGCGAAGCGTTCGCACTTCTCCGCCCTTATTGCGTCAGCAGAAAATCGGCCTGCCGCCCTGTTTAGAGTGACCCGCTCCCTGCTTGAGCTGAGAGCACAGAAGGACCTCTTGCAGGGCAAGGCAGAGGAGTTTTCCTGATTTCTGCATGATAAAATCGCTCAGATTTGAGGTGAGCTGGACTCCAGTTGGGTGGTCCCGGGGGAGGTGGCCGGGGCAAGTCTTGAGATGGTTATCTGGGAGGAGTTTGATCCAGTGACCGCCAAGGGCGTGGACAGGTTGCTGGGGCAGCTGAACGCCACCACATGTTTGTTGGATCCGTGTTCCTCCTGGTGGGTTTCTACCTCCAGTGAGGTGACACGAGGCTGGCTCCAGGGGATTGTCAATGCTTCGTTAAGGGAGGGGTCATTCCTACCACCCTGAAAACAGCGGTGGTGCGGCCTCTCCTCAAGAAGCCTGCCCTGGACCCAGCGCTTTTGAATAACTATCATCCAGTCTCCAACCTTTGTGGTGAAGGTTGTGGAGAGTATGGTGGCATTTCAGCTCCCTCAGTACCTGGAGGAAGCAACGTATTTAGGTTTCTTGTAATCGGGCTTCAGGCCTGGGCACAGTACTGAAACAGCATTGGTCGCGTTGGTTGATGATCTCTGGAGGGCCCGTGACAGAGGTTATTCCTCTGTCCTGGTCCTATTAGATCTCTCGGCGGCTTTTGATACTATCGACCATAGTATCTTATTGCAGCGGCTGGAGATGTTGGGAATTGGAGGTACTGTCTTGCAATGGTTCTCCTCCTTCCTCTCTGACCGCTTGCAATTTGTGTTGATGGGGGGGGAGAGGTCCACCCCTAGGCCCCTCATTTGTGGGGTGCCTCAGGGGTCAGTCCTCTCCCCTCTCTTGTTCAACATTTATGTGAAGCCGCTGGGGGAGATCATCCATGGTTTTGGGGTAAAGTGTCATCTTTATGCGGATGACACTCAGCTTTACATCTCTACCCCAAACCACCCCAACAATGCTGTGGAGATTATGTCCCGGTGCCTGGAAGCCGTGCAGAATTGGATGGGTGAGAACAGGCTTGACTCAACCCTTCCAAGATTGAGTGGCTGTGGTTTCCGGCGTCCCGATATAGTCAGCTGACTCCATCGCTGGCTATTGGGGGTGAGATCTTAGCCCCCACAGAGAGAGCTCGTAATCTAGGCGTCCTCCTGGATGTACGGCTGTCATTAGAAGATCATATCACGGCCATCTCCAGGGGGGCTTTTCATCAGGTTCGCCTGATGCGCCAGTTGTGGCCCTTTCTTGATTGGGACGCTTTCTTGATGGTCACTCATGCCCTGGTCACCTCCCACCTGGATTACTGTAATGCCCTCTACATGGGGCTCCCTCTGGGGAGCACCCGGAGGTTGCAACTGGTACAAAATGCGGCTGCGCGGGTGGTTATGGGGGCATCTAGAAGCTCTCATGTGACGCCTCTCCTGTGCAAGCTGCATTGGTTGCCAGTGGCCTTCCGGGTGCATTTTAAGGTTCTGGTTTTGACTTTTAAAGCGCTCCATGGCATTGGACCAGGCTATTTGCAAGACCGTGTTCTGCCGGTAGTCTCCCACCAACCTGTGCGCTCCCACAGGGAGGGCCTCCTTCTGGTCCCGATGGCCTCTATGTGCTGCCTGGTGACCCCGAGGAATAGGGCTTTCTCTGTGGGGGCACCCGCTCTCTGGAATGGGCTCCCCCCTGAGTTGAGAACGACCACTGACCTGAGGGTGTTCAGGCATGATTTGAAGACCTAGTTCTTTGAGCAGGCCGGCCTTGGCTGATCTTAAATTGATTTTTAATGGGGTTTTAATTATGGTTTTAATGTTGGGATTTTAGATTTGGTAGCAGCCCATATTTAATTTTATTTTAACTTTTGTATATGTGTTGTTTTAGTAGGCTGTGCACCGCCCTGAGTCCTTCGGGAGAAGGGCGGTATATAAATTGAATAAAATAAATAAATAAATAAATGCATCTCTTTTCTCATTGTATTAAATGTAGGCTTTCAGAGATATGAGAGTTACTATAGCACTGTAATTGTCCATGGGGTGGATGAATCTATCTCTGTACCTATATGTAGTCTCTTCACACACTATTTTCGCAGGATTTTACAACACCTAAAAACCCACAGTATAAAATATCAGATTAACTCTTAGCTAGTCGTATTTATTATTTGTATCCTCCTCTTATTCCATCTTATGAGATAATATTGTGGAATAATGCAATTCTGCCTTGAGGCATTTTGCATTCTTTTTAAGACTTAAAATTACTGCTAAAACGAGAATTGTTATCTTTTTTAAAGAAAATATATTATTATAAAATACTTTACAAGCATACAGTAGGTCTGGTGACTCAGAAATAAGTTGAATTAAATCGGGGCTCAACATATATGAATTTATATAAATTTGTTTTCGTAGATTTTCACGGGTACAGGTATGCAGGTCTTGACATGTTCAGGTCTTTTCCCGTGTAAGATTGAGAGTATCTTGGCAACGTTTCAATGAGGTCCCACTCGCCATCTTCAGGCCGGTGCTTTCGGCTTCATGCTTGTGTGAGCAAAGTGTGATCTGAGCTGCCGTCTCTCTATAAATACTGGTGGGGAGGTTGGCTGTGTTGTCATTTCTTGATTGGTTGATGGAGTTGATGTTTGCAGATTGGCTGGCTTTTTCATAAGAACATGTGTGGCTAAGGTATTGGCTGTGTGTCTATCAGCCTTCATCACACAGCCCATGACCCAGGTCATTAACAACCCAGGAGATTACAGTACAAGACCCAGGATGTCAAAACAATAGAGTTTAGGAGGTCATCACACAGCCCATTACCCAGGTCGTTACAACACAGGAGGCTGATAGACACACAGCCAATACCTCAGCCACACATGTTCTTACGAAAAAGCCAGCCAATCTGCAAACATCAACTCCATCAACCAATCAAGAAATGACAACACAGCCAACCTCCCCACCAGTATTTATAGAGAGACGGCAGCTCAGATCATGCTTTGCTCACACAAGCACGAAGCCGAAAGCACCGGCCAGAAGATGACGAGTGGGACCTCATCGAAACATCGCCAAGATACTCTCAATCTTACACGGGAAAAGACCTGAACACACCAAGACTTATATAAAATTATATATATAAACACACACACATACACACTCACAAACATATATTTTATATATATATAAACATATATACATATATCATATAAACACTTATAAATTTATCTCAAATGTTAAACAGTTATCAGTAGTATCAGAAGTGAAAGCTAACATCACCCGTTTGATGTTGAATATTCAACAGATATTGGACATCAAGGATTTATGTGATCAATGGATTTCTACTGTATCACAAACCCAAAGGATCGAAAGTAAAATTGCTGCATACTGTGGTGATAAGCTGTTTATTATTAGACACTGTGCAGATTCCATTCGTAATGGTGCACAGTCCTTTTCCAAGTTTAGCTCATTGTTTTTTCTCTCCAGGAATTGCCTTTCTGAGAGAGCCGTTCCCTGCTTTTCACAGGTGGTCCACTAAGCTCTCACCAAAAAAAAAAAAGGGGGAAGGAGGCAATAAAAAGCAGAAGCCTTAGCTTTTGGCTTCATTCCAGCTCAGTAGTCCAAGCCTGCTTTGAAGTGCAATTTCCTCTTTAATGCAGCTACGGGCTGCTTTGAAGTTAAGCTTTGATTAAGTTAGCAGCAAATAAGTGGGTGGCAAATGTTGACTGCTGGGTTGCTTTGGCAATCTTTCCTTCCCCTGTTCCCCGCCCCCCCCCCCCCCCCCCCCCCACACACACACTTTCTTTTAGAAACAAAACCGAAGCTTCTTCCATACTTTCTTCTGATTTCAGAAAGGAAACAAATGAGCAATGAAACATATGAATAATCAATAATATGAAAAATCAATACAGACTTTGGATAATCTTTTAGGGAGCTTAATAGATTGCATTGCATTAAGGCACACATATCATTAAGTTTTGCAGAAAACTAATGTCTTTATCTCTCCCTCCCCCTCCCCTTTTTAAAAAAGATAAGCCATCACTATATCATTCTCCCAGCGCAAAATAAACTGTGACTTAAATGTGTTTTAAAGGTGCTGTAAGTAATGTGCCTTTGACTGATTTGACTCTACTTCAGAGCTATTATAAGGACAGACTATTTGACCTTGATCTGAAATTAGTCTTCGACGGACTTTTGCTGAGTTGCAGGGGTGCTATGAAATGTTTGTCAGTATTCAAAATTTTCCAAAATGTAAAGACATTGAACAAGGCTACAAAATCCTGGGACCAAGGGTTGCTGGTTAGAAATTTGCTTGGTTGCCTTTTGATTCCTGAAACTGCCTGGATTAGTTCCTACTATTTCTTTGGCAAGTTTTTAGTTTAGTTTACTTTATTGTCATTGCACCTCATACGATGAATTTGAACACCATCTTCAGTGCACATCATGACCATGAAAATAAACAAACACACATCCTTCACACTCCACACATTGAACCGGAAAACCTCCGACACCACACCAACACTGCACTATACAGCAGAATTCAAGAGCCACTGCCCTGGGATAGAAGCTGTTTTTCAGCCTATTTGTCCTGGTTTTTATTATTCTGTACTGTCTGCCAGATGGTAATAGTTCAAAAAAAGAGTTCCCAGGATGAGATGGATCTTTGAGAATGTTTTGAACTTTCTTAAGGCAGAGGGAGCTATAAAGCTCTTCCAAAGAGGGGAGAGGGAAACCAATGATCTTCTGGGCAATGACATTAACCCTCTGGAGTGCTTTCCTATCTACCACTGTACAATTGGCAAACCATAGAGAGGTGCAGTAAGTTAAGATACTCTCTATGGTGCAGCGGTAGAAGGTCACCAGCAGTTTTTCATTCAGTTGTTGTTTTCTGAGAAGTCTCAGGTAGTGTAATCTCTGCTGGGCCCTTTTGACCAGGGCTGCAATGTGAGCATCCCAGGTCAGGTCCTCTTTTATGGTAACACCCAGAAACATAAAACTGGCCATTTGCTCTACTCGGTCTCCATTGATAAGCAAAGGTTGAATGTCTGATCTTTCTATAGTCCACTATAAATTCCTTGGTCTTATTGGTGTTGAGGACCAAGTTATTGTCTCCACACCACGAAAGCAACCGATCTACCTCATCTTGGTAGGCAGACTCATCCCCCTCGGAGATGAGTCCCACCACTGTTGTATCATATGCAAATTTAGTAATAGTATTACTAGCGTGAGTAGGAATGCAGTCATGCACATAAAGAGTATATAGTAAGGGACTCAACATGCAACCCTGTGGTGTACTAGTGTTAAGAATAAGGGCTGAAGAGGTATGATTACCTAATCTGACCCTCTGTGAGCGGCCAGACAGGAAATCCATAATCCAAAGACAGATTGAATAAGAAAGTCCAAGGTCCAGAAGTTTAGACACTAGTCTATGTGGAAGAATAGTGTTAAATGCAGAACTAAAATCTACAAAAAACATCCTCACATAGCCCCCCCCCCCCTCTGTTCAAGATGAGTCAGAGCAGTGTGAAGAGTGATGGCTATAGCGTCCTCTGTAAACCTATTTCTTCTGTATGGAAACTGGTGTTTATCAAACGTAGGCAGAAGACCAGAAATGATGTGCCGGCAGATCAATTTTTGGGAAGTGGTTTGCCATTGCCCCCTTCCTAGAACTGAGAGTGACTGGCCCAAGGTCATCCAGATGGCTTTGGACTTCTGGTGGGACTAGAACTCACTGCCTCCTGGTTTCCAACCAGATGTCTTAATCACTGCACCAAGCTGACTCACACAGCAACGTAGTGCTGTCAATATAAGTGTTAAAATCACATATACAAAGGTTTGCTTATTTGTAAGAATTTATATTTCTGATCAGCTGATGTTTATACAAAAACATTTTAAAAAATCTGACTATATTAACACAGCAAAAATCAAAATGGAACTTCAAGCTGGTCCAGAAAAGCAAACTAAGTTTTCAAAAAACAAAAGAGGAAAGAGATGAACCTAATTTGACCTTTGGACAGCATCAATGGTAAATCATGTGTGGTTCTCTTGGGTACTTCCTGGGTCAAGATTCATTGAAATCACCTCAACTGCTCTTGATATTTATTTAATCAACACCAGCTTCTTCCCAGAGGGCATTTCAGCTAGTGGCAATGCTTAGTTGGGCTTAGAAGCTAAGCAGAGTCAGGCCTGATTAATACTTGGATTGGAAACTTGCAAGGTGAATGGAAAGTTGAAAAAAATCTGAAAAATGGTAATGTCTAATTGCTTCCATACCTTTGCCAGGAAAATGTGAGAGTACATCAGGAACTAATTTTAAAGTGTGTTGTCCTGTATCTTTGATACTTTTTTTGCAGGATTGCAACACTCTGCAAAAAATTAGAACAGTTTGGTTGTCTTTTATGAAAAAACTTTTGTAAATGGGATATTTATCTGTAAACTTGGAAATCTTCCCTTTCTATTTTTAATAGAATTGCTCCTTGTCTGCAAGGAAGCTAATACAATATACTCAATACCCAACCTTGTACTGAGTATTCCACACACTAGGTGGTTGGTTAGGGCTCATCCACATGCCAGATTGCCCCATCCCAAGTATCCACGGTCAACCATCTTATTTATTAATTTCAGCCTTATGGCCATTCAACTCACTAATGTAATTCTGGGCAGCTGACAAAGATAATAGCCAGGACTCTGAGATGTTGGTTGTGTCCATAATTAAAACTGTCTTCTTCAACTATCATTTTCTCAATAGATTATATTAGATTAGCTTTCCCTCCTGCCACAGGAAAGAACTCATTGGTTGCTCTTTGTGGATACTGTTTTCCAATATATCTAGGTAATAGCAAAAACTCTTCCTTTGGCATAATTTCTTCTTATAGTGAAAGCCCAGATTTTCAGGACCAGCTTCAGAATTAAGGTCCACATGGACTGATCCTAACTGTCAAATAATTGAGCTTTGCTATTGTCCTACTGGGGAAAAAATGCTTGAAAATCGATGCTAAGTCTTTCTTGGTTTAAACAGCTCTTATGTGTTACATAAGAAGTAAAAAAAAGCCAATGTGCCTGGATGAAGAAAAATGTGTGGAACTAGAAAAGTTAATTATAAAATGAAATATGTTACCATGGACAGAATGTAGCTTCAAACCATTGGGATGGTTCTTTGCCTTTTGAGAATCACGGGGTTCATTTGGTGTTAATAATGAGTTCCAATTTAAAAAGGAATCCAAATTTTAAGATGCAAAATCCTATGTAAAAAACAGGGCATAGTGTCAAACTTCTTTATACAACTAATTTGAAGTCTGGGAGAGATGTGATAGATTTTTCCTCCTGATTTTCAGGTTGCCACTGGCTCTAAGTCACTGGACCTATTTTGACAAACAAATTTGTGGTTTTTTAGTTGCTACTTTTCCTGACTTGGACTTGTTCTTTCCTATCTGGTACCTTCTTGGAATTAATAGTTATCAAGGACTTATTCCTAATTTTAGATTAGATAAATACATTATTGGCTGGCTTGTGTCTGTTTTTGGCTGATTTGAAATCTATCAGTTCTTCTGTTAGCAGACAGAGAGAATCCAAGCCAAACCCTCACTCTCACTAATAGTTTGCAGAGTATAGGACATAGTGGATAGATTTCTCCAGGTCTTATAAAATGACTTAGCCTTGCCTTTGCTTTGAAACTTTTACTTTCAGAGGCCAGGAAATCTGAGACTGACAAGAAAATTTCAGCACTTTGGATAGAGATAGTTTCTTTTTGCTTTTTCTAATTAATATTGTTGGTATTTGGTTTCTTCTTCTGAACTTATATATAGTTTATAGCCATCATCTTAATCCTAAATGGGTTTTCTGCAGAAGGTAGAGCTTCTTAAATGCAGATCCCAGATCAATGTTGCTTCCCATTTTCAATATGTCACTATGAAGAAGAGTGAGACTGGAGCCTTGGGGGTGTTTCTAAGCCATCCATTACTTCCCACAGATGCACTCACATCCTGGGTAGAAACATGGCAACAGTCCTAAGGCAGCAGCATAGAATAATGGGGGGGTTTCTGAGTTCAGGCAGTGTTGATGAATGACTATTGCTGCAATTACAATAAGGACAATAAGGAGGGCACTGGAGAAACAGGGCTTCATCCATTCTCTGTTGAAATCCTGGAGAATTGTCAAGTGTAGATGGCTCTGAGCCCAGTAGCTTTCAAAGCTGTTTGTCTTCTGGCATGGCAAAGCCAGTTTAGCATATTACATTGCAGCATATCTGAGCTCCTCTCTGATTGGATTCACACACCACGCTAAGGCCAAATTTTGTTAATTGTGGTTTACTGTAGAAATCAGTTTGCTCGATTCACACTTCATACTAATCCATAATTGGTATTTTACCAACTTGCTAGCTGCATGCAGTATAACCAGCCACTCTGAGACATATGGCACGAGTCCAGCTATCACATACATTACACAAAGAACTAGAGAGAACCCTGGATGTTGGATAAAGAAATCTGTCTCAATATATATTTGCTTGATTAAAAAAAAGAGTAAAATTTGAAGCAGCCTTAACATCTGGAATGTGAAATTCAATTAAGGGTTTGGAAAGTGGCTCATCCATACTATATATATTTTGTTAGTGTAATTAGTAAAGGTAAAGGTTTCCCCTATCCAACTCTAGGGGGCAATGCTCATCTCTATTTCTTAGCCAAGGGAGCCAGTGTTGTCCAAAAACACTTCCATGGTAATGTGGCCAGCATGACTGTACACAGAGGCACATGTTACCTTTCTACTGAAGTGGTAACTATTTATCTACTCACATTTGCATGCTGTCAAACTTCTAGGTGAGCAGGAGCTGGGGCAGGAACAGCGCTTGTACAGTGCTTAGGTCTCAAACACAAGCTGTCAGCTTTCCAGTTTGACAAGCTCACTGTTCTTACCTGCTGAGCCATTGCATCCCCCTAGCATAATTAGTATGATGATATAACTGTCAATGCCATACCTTGTAATCAGGCTTGAATCAATTGATTAGATTTCTTCCAGCATTTTTACTGGGCCAAGCCAAATGTGAAGCTTATTCATACAATTAGCAATGTTGATTGTTTTTTTTTAATTAAAAAAAGAAACCACCTTGAAAAGTGGTGGGACATGACAATTAATTATCAAGAGGAGGAGAATTTATGTTTTTGCTGCTGTCATTTTTCATGTTAGAGAGGAGCTCTGATTTTTGCTATTTTCTCTTAGTGTTTTGCAGAACTTGGAAATCAGTGGGAATATATGGTCATCAATATTTTTTTAGTTTACAAAATAATATGATATACCATACCTGGACTTGTCCTTTGAGGCCATCTTTATTGTAAGAAGGCCCCATTCTATTCTCAAATTTACAGCCATTTCAAAACATAACTCAGGCATTAATAGGAATGATACTGTGATGTTGGAACCCTGCTGACAAGTAGAAGTAGATAGTTTATCTAGTTCTTTTTCACTCTGAATGTTTAGTGTTTGTCCATAAGCTTCCTGAAAAGTATTTAGAGGCAGAGGAGTTTAAAAAAACTATAATTAAATATTTAAATGAGTGGTTTCTACAATTCCAACTGACTTCCAAACCTTACTCTTCAGTTAGTTGAGTTTTTGAAATTTCAAAAGCATTGATGTTTTCTGGAAAAATATGAACAGTTTTTCTCCTCTAAGGGCAAATTCAGAATGTTTTTGTAGCTGCAAGAGTCATGTGCCTAATCAGATTTGCTGCGTACATGAACTGATATGAGCTCTATTGTGACATATCTAGATTCTATAATGCATTTTTGAAGACAGAAGAGGCTAGAAGTGATTAGCGCAGCATTTGTGTTAGGGATGGAGTGCTCTCCTACAGCTGAGTCCTCGGAATTGCTTGTAATTTTTTGGGCATCAAGACGTGTAATTATTTGATTATATAGTAACGTATGGCCTCCATAAAGTGGCCAATTAATCTTCATATTTAATTATTTCCAGGAATCGGTTAATTTTACAAATCTAAAACATTTGTTTCAGTACTGTAGTTAGTGACTTCACTCCTGGTTACATATAATGAGTCACAGCATTATACTTAAAGGAATACATGTTTTGTTAGTCTTCTGCCAGCTTTGATCTTTTCACTTCTGAATTGTTGCCATATATATAGACCATCTTTAGATAAACTATTGAGAGGCAGTGTGCCTTTCCATGCTTGTCCTCTTCATGCCCTTAAATATCAGTCTAATGGAACATTAGTTCGCTGCCTATCCTATCCCATTCATAATAGACAATTGTCCGAGAAAGTTTATAAAAGCAAAGCCCCACTGTCTTTGATTATATCTAGGTCTTAATAATGGAAAAAAGCAGCAGCCCTCTTTTATTAAACAGTACTTGAGATTTTGAGTTATATGAATGGCTATCACCTTTTGAACTCAATATCTACAGCAATAGCATAATATGTAAAGTACGTAAGGATCTCAGCATCTTCGTTGAACCAGAAAACGTACCCCACTGAAGAAAATGATTAGGCAGTAACACTTGACATTGTGCATATGTAATAATTGGCTAGTTGCATGAAAAATAATCACAGTTCATTTTTTGATAAAAATAATGGTGGGCAGTATTTCACTAAGGCAAGGAAGCATTCTCCAGAAAGTTGCTCTAACAAAACTTTATTGTGGATCGTGGTACCAGAGGATTTTAAACAATTAGAAATAAACCTCGAATTATGTTTCTTTAGCTACCAAAAAGAAAATAAAAAAATAATGACATCATACTTTATAAGCAAACAATGCATTCAAAAGCAAACAGAAAAACAAGGATAACAGTATTGGGTCTGAAGGAAGAAAAATGCTAACTTGCTTCTTAGCCAATACCTTTAATAGTTCCTGCCTAAAATACAATCTTTCAAGGACTTTTCCTAGCCAAGGGAGCCAAGTATTGTCCAAAGACATTTCTGTGGTCATGTGGCCAACATGACTGTACACCAAGATGCACTGAATGCTGTTACCCTCCCACCAAAATGGTACCTATTTCTCTCCTCACATTTGCATGCTTTTGAACTGCCAGATGGGCAGGAGATGGGGCAGGATTGGGAGCTCACCCCATCATGTGGCACTTGGGTCTTCAACCCAGGTTATCAGCTTTCCAGCTGACAAGCTCAGGGTCTTTAACTGCTGAGACTTTGCGTTCCCACAATATTTTTTTTAAAAAAGATATACAAACATCCCTGACCTCTTCTGGATACTTTACCAGCAGAATGTCTTGCTTGTGACCATTCCACACCTCCTCTATAAACCAATGTCTATATCTAGACTAGCTTTAAAGGGAGCCCTGATGCTCAAAAATGCATTCTTACAAGTTTTGGAAGGGTGATCTATTTTCCAATGAATGGAATTTTTGTAACCTCTCCTCCACCTCATTTCATAGTTAACTTGAACGGATAGAGTGGCTTTCATGAATGAAGGAGAATATACATGTCCCAGGATAATGTTGCAGGATCCAATCTGGATTGATCATTGGGATCAAAGGTTTAATCTTCCAAGCTTTCAGATTTGTGCTGGAGTCGATCATCAGGAAATTTCTCTAGCAGAGTGTGTGCTTTGGGCTATTCTGTGTGTGGTATTTATATGATGCCTGTTGTTGTGTGTGACTTTTTAGTTGTTGATTGGGGTGTTGATGGCTGACTATTAAGTCGTGGGCTCTTCTTTGTGCTGCCAAGCTGTCACCTCCTAAGTATTTGATAAGCTGGTGGTAAGTCAGCACTCCTGTTGACTGACGAGGAGCCCATTTCCCAGACTTCAATCACTTCCCTGGCTGTTTTTGTGCCTGTTCATCCAACAATCTTAGTAGCTGCAAAATTGAATGTATATCCTTGTTCAGGGTGGCTTTACTCAACTTTCAAGGTTCTGGTTTCATACCTGTACAATTTAAACTTGTTTCTTCATTCTGGGCCTGTTTTCCCCAGTCCAGCAACATGACACTATGGTCACAGCCAAAGTGCTTAATTGCAGCCATGTCATCATAATTGTAACCGTTCTGAATTTCTCTACTAGGATTTGTTACTATAATTATTATGATGCTATAATTGTTGCAAAATGGGCTGATTATTTGCATTTTTTTTACTTTATTTCTTTCCTTCCCACCCATATATAGCTGCCCTTCAGATGCATTTGGGTGGGTTTTTTTTTTTACTCTTCTGTCCCTTTGGCTAATCCTTTGATAACCAAGGCTACATGATGAAAAAATGGGGAACAGCAGCAAGTGATTTTATTTTATTTTTGTGGTGAGAGGGTGGATTTTTGTTAATTCACAATTCATATTGTTTGGAGTAGAGTAACTCAAGTTGTGATTTTGCATTTTAAACTCATTTTCAAGATGGAGACTGCAGGCTGAATGAATTAGTGCTAGCAGATATGGCACATTACTCAGTAGAATATGGTTTGCAATCCCCTTTCATGTTTCTGAAAACATGAAGTCTGATTGTAATGCAAATGCTTTGAGTGAAACTCACAAATTCCTAGCTGGGAAGCTTTTCTGAGAACTAGGAAACCAAACATACTATAACAGATCTTTTTTAATATTTGGATTGGTCATAATAGAAGTATTGCCCAACAGATATTAAAATACTGCAATGTATTCCAAGCTATTCTGATCAAAATTAACCTTTGAAGAAAGCATAAATGTAGGTCAGAATAACATAAGCTTTACCAGATTATTTTCCTCCTGGAGGAAAACTTATGTGAGTTTTCACTGTTCTGGATAAGATGATCCATGCTGTATTAGGCTGGGCTTCATTCAGCCCTCATTTTCAAGAGATTATAAGATTGGCTAATATTATTTCCCTTTAAATATGTGGCTATTCAAAGAAATGCTGCCCAGGGTCCATTACTGTGATACAACTTGTACATGTGATTTATTGAGGTTTTGGCTTGGTTCTTTAGGTCAGTCTGTGGACCAGCACTGGTCCACAGCATGCCAGAAACTAGGCCGTGCAAACAAGCAAAGCTGCATCAACGGGATGTAAGCAGCACACAAAACCACACCCACTCTGGTCTGCAGAAAAACCTATTTCCACACAACCTGTCCCTGGTGCCCAAAAGATTGGAGGGAACTGCTTTAGGGGAAGCCAGATAGTATAATCTGTAAGCAATGGTTAACTAGACATATTGGCAAACCCACTCAGTTGAGATTAAAGCCAGTTGAGATTAAAAACAATTGAGACTTAGTGTGTTGTACACAAAGATTTGCTTTCTTCTGGATTAAAAATTGGACAAAAGATGCAGCTAACTTTCAATTTTCTCTCCTGTCATTTGATCTAGGGAAAATTAAGTGCCATGTCTGTGCTTCACTTTTTATTAACCCTTTTTTAGTCGTTCTCCTATTCTCATCCATATGTTTATTTATTTATTTTATTTGGTTTGTCAATTACTCACAAGATAATAGATATAAGTAAAAACTTATGTGCAACTAGACTTTGGCTCCCACAGTTTCCCAGTGCTATGAGGTCTCCAGAGAGGTTTCAAATAGTTTATAAATTGAAACTCATTAGCATTTTTCTTCTTTCCTAGCCTTTCCCAATCTAGTATCTAGATAAGTTGCAGTTTACAATCCCAGGATTTGTAGGAACACATGCAAACAATGCTTATTCAAAAACAGCAACACATCTTTATTCATTGAAGCCTAATTGTTCATTACTACTCATAAGAATAAAATAATATATTTAAATTTTGTTTGGGTTAGAGAAATAAAATCTCTATTAAATATATAGATAAGAAATATTGAATTAGAGAAGTTTCATTTTGCTGAAACAATGTCCTGTTTAATTTTTTTTCCAAGTTAGGGCTTTAGCTTGTCACATTGTAACATGCATTCATTTATAATATAGAGAGGCATGGTGGCTTGGTATCTTAAAGATGCTGGAGAAGTTCTGTGCTCCAGTGGTTTGAGTCTTAGCACCACATGCTGGAGCGAGCTCCCTTCACTTGCCTCATCTTCTGCCAACCTAGCAATTCAAAAGCATGTTACATGCAAGCAAATAAATGGGTTCCACTTGAGAAAAATAATGGTGCTTTGTGCAGAAGTATGATCCCAACTGGTGCCCAAACGTGATGCAACATTGGTGGAGGGAAAAGCCCCAGATGACTCTGCAGAACTCTGTAGCTAGTCTGGCTTCTGTGGTGCATCATAGATAGCACGTGAGCATGAACTGAACAAACTAGTCTTAGGCAGCGAAACAACTACACTGTACTAACATTGTAGTCTCCTGGCTATTATGCCATCACTGTACACTAATTAAATAAACATATTTAAGATATATCTCACTAATACTTAAATATTTTAAAATACAACAAATATAGTTTAAAGCATATTTTTAAAAAATGAGAACTGCAAAATGGTATTCCTCTCAAACTGTGCTACTTTCCCTGCTTACTATATTCCTATCTGTGTAACATATTGTAGTTCTGTTTAGTCTGTAAAAGTATTGCATTGCATGCGGTAAACAGCATAAGGAAACATGAACATTACCAGTGGATGATGAAATTGCATATTAATCTAAAATAGTAATTAAAAGAAAAGTGGGGTGAATACTTCCTTCCTGATTTCCAGATTGGCCTTTGGGTGTCATTTTTCCATCAAAGGTTTCCAATCAGTATCAAGATAAATAGCACAGAGAGAAGACTCCTTTAAACATCAACACCCGCATGCAAAGACTAGCCTGATTTGCATATGTATTGCCATGTAAAAATCCAGCTCAATATAATACAAGAAAATTGGAGTGTAGTTCATGCATGGGCAAGTAGTAGTTGTAATGCAAACAGTACAGTTCTGTTATTAATACAAAAGTCAGAATGGTAATGAGCAACATATATGAGTCTCCACGTAGATTTTCATTTTCTTAATAGCATTGTTTCAGGAGTATAAAAACCCTCAAATGTAGCTGTATTGACATCTGGACTGAAGCCATGTAAAGATTTTTGACTTCCAGAGAACTGATATTATTGATTCTCAACCTGGATTCCATTCCAAAGTAGATTATACTTCAGAGTACTTGAACATTACTCATCAATCATGTATGCCAGGCATAGGTATATATTTTTATTTTTTATTTTATTTTATTTGCTTTGTCAATTGCTTACAAGATAATAGGTATAAGTAAAAAACATAGTTATGAATACATGGTTACATATAAGAAAAATAAAAGAAACAATAGGACAGGGACGGTAGGCACGTTGGTGCGCTTATGCACGCCCCCTACAGACCTCTTAGGAAAGGGGTGAGGTCAATAGTAGAAAGTCTAAGGTTAAAGTTTTTGGGGTTTGGGGAAGAAACCACAGTCAGGTAGAGTATTCCAGACATTGACCACTCTGTTGCTGAAGTCGTATTTCCTGCAATCAAGTTTGGTGCGATTAACCTTGAGTTTGTATCTATTGTTTGCTCTTGTGTTGTTATGGTTGAAGCTGAAGTATTCATTGACAGGTAGGACATTGCAATGTATGATTTTATATACTATACTTAGATCAGACCGAATGCAGTGTAGTTCTAGGTTTTCTAGGTCTAGAATTTCAAGTTTGGTGGCATAAGGTATTCTGCAACGAGTAGAGGAATGGAGTCTTCATCTATAAATAAACATAATTATAAATATATAAATATATATTATATAAATATAATTATAAATATAAGTCTTCATCTATAAAACTCCTTACTCATTGTCAAAGCAATTCTGACAGAGCGATTTCTGTTTCTGTTTTAGTTATGTAAAAAAGTAGATGCAAGAGTAAGCCCAATGTTTATTCCATGGATGAAGGAGAACCACCATTGCAAATAATTCTTATGAAAAACCCTCACTGTACTTCATAGGCACCATTTTGAAAGTGAGTGTGTGCATGTATGGCTTTTAGCAAAGGTTATTTCATTTGCTAAGATATATACCCATTCTTTTGGCTATATTCATAAGTCACGCTGAATTACTAACCAACTATTTAGAAGCTATTGCAGGAATAAGTCATCTTTGCCAGATATGTTTTTGTGGAATATCCTCCTAATAATTTGTATATAAATAATTACAAGTACTCAAAGTCTTGTAAGATTTTGTGAGAGAAGACAGAATTCTTGACACTTAACTGTGTTCTGAAAATTAAGTCATTCTTAATGTCTATGGAGATTCTCAATCATCCAGATAACAGATGTCCCAAAAGTGCTTTTCCAAAAGGCAACTGAACTTTCTTGGGTTTTTTTTTTCCTCGAAAATGTTTTACTTCTCATCCAAGAAGCTTCAGAAGTTTTCAAAAGTGAAATGTTTTTAAGGGAAAAAAAGAAAGTCCAGTTGCCTTTTGGAAAATTTCTTCTGGGATAGGTCATTCTTACTTTTCTAAATATGTATTTTTAAAAATTTGAGAGTCAGTGTCATTTTGTTGATCTTTGGCCTAACACCAAACCACATGCATACATACATACATGCATACTTACATACATACTTAATTTATAGTTCAATATATTGTTCAAATGAAGAAAATTGGTTTACTTAAGTCAGATGTGGTTCAATTAACCATGGATAAGAACATCACAATACCTTATATGCTTCCTTCTTTGTTGAGAGGCTATAACCTCAGCATTGCTTCCATTCTTCTCTTTCTGAATTGTGCTCAGTTTTAAATGTCACTACACTGAAAGCCCATTTATTATAAGACAAGTTCGTTTCTCCCTGAATTAATATTTGATAATGAATTGCTCACTGGGATCATTCCTGGCCTGATTTTGTAATAATATCCAAACCATTTATATATTTCACCCTGGACTTCTTAACAGTGATGGGGATGTTAAACTCAAGCCCAGGGGATCTAGCCCATGAGATGCTTAGATCTGGCCCATGGAGCTGCCCTGGAAACAGTGAAGGACCGGCCCATGGTATATCTGCCTGCAAAAACAGAACTTGCAAGGCCTGTGACCTGCGAGCTGCCCTCCCGAGTTCTGTTTTCACTGGCAGAGGGTGGCAGGAGGGCGTTGCAGGTGAAAACAGAGCTCGGGAGCCCACTTTCGCTGGCAGAGTGCTTGGGTCACCACAGGTGACCCAACACAAGTGATGTTGAGCTGGCCATGCCCACCCTGGCCCCCAAGGTCAAACAGAACCCTGATCCGACCCCCAATGAAATAGAGTTTGACACCGCTGGTGTAGAAGATCTAATAGCCAAATAACCTAGGAAAGTTAAAGGGAGAAACAACATGCAGAAACTTTATGCCTTTAAGTCATTATTCATTCTTGGTGACTACCTGGATTAGTCCCTGCAAAATTCTTGGCAAGATTCCAGAGTGGTTTGCCCTTGCCTGCTTCCTAGGCCTGAGAGGGTATGACTGGCCCAGCATCATCCATCTGGCTCTCAGGCAGGACTAGAACACATAATCTTCTGGTTTCTAGCCTGGTGCCTTAATCACTATACCAAAATTGGTTCTTGATCAAGATCAAGGTCTAGTTGTTCTGGGGAAAATAAGTGAGAGGTAGAAAAATAATTGACATCTTCAAAATAATGGGGTCCTCATGCTTTTAAGTGATTTCTTCTGTGCTGGAGAAGCAAAGTTTTCTTAATATTTGGATTTAGTGCCTAAATCAGGCCAATAGTATCCTGGGATTGTCATCTCAGAATTCCAGTTGGCAGCATCCAAATCTGTGCTAACTAAGGGTCATGGAGCACGTATTTTCAACTCAGCTGGAAGATAGCAGGTAAAGGAAAGTTGGATTAGATCAGGTTGGGGCATTTCGAAGTTGCCGCATGGAGAGATCTTAGTGTTGTACTCCACTTTAAACTACTAGTTGAAATTACCTTTCATTTCTTAATTAGGAAAGTAAAGGATATATGTTAATCTGAGACCTCTGAATGTATGGAATTTTATAGCAGTTCGGTTTCACTGTATCTCTCATGTTCCATCTTAAAAATATCTATTTTAAGTCAAGTTACATTGCCATAGACTAAAGTCACTGCTTTTGTCAATGAAATGCTCAGAATACCAGATTAGGCTGAGAATATATAGGGTTGGAGACAATAATAATGAGGTATCTTGTAAAGAGATAAAACTGCAAACATGAGGGAAAGCAAAGGAGATTTGAATGAGTGTGTTTGCACATGCTACAAAGTTAACTTGAACATGAAGTCCTATTAGGAAACTTCATATTCCTGGGAGTTTTTCAGATGTGATAAATACTGATTATAAACTCCATGTGGGCTGAATCTTAATCAAGACTTAGAAATATATAGTACATATAAAAGAAAAAGAATAAAAAATCAGTATTGATGCACAGGAATAAAAACACTATATTTTTATTAGCTATTAAGATCCCAGGGAAAAAAATCATTTGCAAGAAGCTAAAAGTAATTTATCTTAATTTCAATAGCTGGCAAATTCCCAGAATGTTTTGGTGGGATTTACATCATTGCTTCAGAAAAAAAAAGTATAAACAAGCATTATTTATTATTTTCCTATGGCTACCGTAGTTTGCTGATGCACTAAGAAAATGTGCTAACAGGACAGGAATGCAGCTCTTCCGGAAACCGAAATGCTGGCAATTGATTTTATGGGTATTTGTGTATGTGAATTTTATATATTGATTTAATTTATATAATATATGGGTTGCCCATCTCATATACTATATGATTCTGGTTGGCTAACAATTAAAATTAAGTTAAAAAATAAAAACAATCCTAATTAAAAACAGCAGAAATACTATAAAAATAGCAGCCAAGATCACTTATAAATACTCAAACTAACCAGAATTTTACAATTCTGCCAACTGTAAAGAATATTATATTAGTCCTTTGTCATCTTTTAAAAAATAACCTAGATAGAACTTGGTAACACCAGCAAAAAAAAAAATAATCAATCCACCGCAGAGCATTTGTACACAACCAAAACTTCCATATGTAAGGAATCATATTTCAAGCATTATTAGATCATGGTTTGATTTGAGCACAAGACACTTTCACGGGGGGATTCTATGTTAGTTTGAAAGCCCTCTGGACATCTGTGATCCCATGATGTCAGCTGGGTTTGATTGTGGAACCAATTTATTTTTTGCTCAGCTGTAGTGCATTTGAAATTGAAACCCAATAAAATATATCCTATTTTATAGCATATTCTTCACCCAGAAAGCTATTGCACTCATTGTTTTCACCAACCAATGAGTAAATAAAATGTGTTTGTCAAACTAGCTAGAGCGAGGTTGGCCAGCCAGCCCCCTTTATTTATAGTTCTTCAGAAGTAAAGAAGAGATTTTGCAACATCTAGCATAGGCACATACATGTGCTGGGTAGTTGCCTTGAACCTAATAGTTTGCAAAACTTCACTGACATTGAGGTTTTAGGTAAAGAGCATTCTACCAACAATATTTACCTTAACTTTGCCAGAAGAACAGGGATCTCTGTGTTAGGAGGAACAACATTTTCTTGCAGATAAATTAAATTGTTTTCCTAGAGTTTGAATATCCAATATGGTCTTAAAAAGTTATTTTAGTTCATGGTGGGGCATGGATGTTAATGAAGGGAAATCAAATTGTGGAGTAGGAAACTACATACATGCACGTTTCTTAAGACACAAGATACATGTATCTAAGTATTCCCAAGCATTGACCAGCCATTGTTTCTTTGAATTATTTGAAACATTCAAACACTTGAAAATACAAGTTGTCAAAGAAATTGGTTCCATAATGTGTTATTACTTGCCTAGAGAAAATATTTGCACCTATTTTAGGAGTAAATGCAAAGAAACACTTTAAAGATGATCAGTTCTAGTGTGATTCTGAAATAGCTACAGAGCAGGGCCTTATTTCCTGTGCCTTCTTAGCAGTATCAAATACTGAAATCTGTTTCCAAAGAAATATTTCTCAGCACATTTCATGTTCTAGAAGAGCTTATGTGATGCAACAACTTCATTTGGTAGAAATACAGTAGAACATTATTGAACAGGATGACCAGACATCTGTTTCCAAATTAACGCTTTTTGATAAAGAAACACCTGACAATTAATAGAACTGGAAGAAACTCTTTGTGTGAATAGGAGATAAAAATACCATCTATAGTAAAATAAGACTTAAGTAGATACAGCTATTTTACAGCAAGTTGAAAATTTTGATCATTACACCTCCTTGGAAAGATAATTCATTTTCCACCTAAAAAGTTTCTTCACTGCTGAAGACAATTTGGTTATTTGATTTTCTTCTTCTTGTTGTGGGATCTAACACCAGTTAGCTCAATAGTTAAGTCCCAATAAATATGTGGTTATAGGATTGCTGGTTTACTTAATGCCACATATAAGAATCCATCTTGTCCCATTATCTGGAAAAGCTCAACATTTGCAGTGGGATCTGATTTTGGATGGAATGGGAGGTGAAGTTTGTTCAGATAGCTAGTTCTCCTCTAATAATATGAATGGTCAATAATGAGCCATAAATCACCTTAGTTGCTGTCAAAGTGAGGCTTTTAAATCAAGAGCTCAAGCTGTGAAAATCCACAAAATAAGAGGTAGAACAATTTAAGGGTTTTGATTTTGCCTTGAGGTATTTTAAATTCCATGCCTCAGATTCACCAAGCTGTTCAGGAGCAAATCCAACACTTAAACAGAAAGGACTTGAAATCAGAAGACTTTTGTTATGGTTATGGGTGTTGTTGTTATGATGATGATATTAAGATAACCCTATACATTTTTGCTCATTTGCAAGCATAATTCTCTTTCATTTTACTCCCTGGTTAGTTAGCTTAGATATACACTTCAGAAGCTTAGTCTTGATAGTAACCCAGAGTGGATTTTCAAAGTGAGATAGGTGGCATATACATTCAATAAATAAATAAGTCTTAGAGTACTACAAATTTGCCCTGAAACCCAGAAGCAGTTAAATTCCATTTAATATATGCCACACTTTGGAAAATGTTTTCAGCAGTTTAATCCATCATTCCTATTATGTTTTATTTTTTGAAGTTAGACCTCAATCTTTTAAGCATCACTATCATTTGGGTACAGAAACTATCTTCTGCACTCAAGATAGCTATGCCAAACATAATTAGGTGCCTGAAACACTCGATTAGCATTTTTATTCTTTTCCCCTTAGATTTCCTGTGCAACTTCTTAATCTATCTTTGCCCCTTTGTTCCTTAGAACAAAGTGCCCTTCTCCATTTTTTTCTCAGAAAAGCAGGACTCGGGGGATGGGGGGGAGTGTGGCATCTACTGCCCTCTATAAGACACATTTAATACATAACCTATTAAGCTGATTTCCCTTGTTCAGGAAAGCCACTCTGAAAACAAAGAAAGTGAAGGACAGTTTGCCTAGAAAAGCAAAAACTGAGCTGAGATTTTAATTGGGATTTTGTAGAACTGGGCCAACATATTCATTATTGAACCATATACTATCTCTATACTAATGCTACACCTTAAAGCTATGCTTGTTATTCTGGCGATCCTCCAATTTACCTATTAAAATGGATAAACGCTTCAGTTTTCATGAGGAACTCCATTGACTGGAGATGGCCAAACTTTCAATCTTATAGTCTTGTACCATTGTGAAGGGGAAAGTACAGCTTTCTAGATATTTATGGCACTATTCATGTCCAAATTAATTTACTGCCTATTCATCGCTTCTCTGTGCAAATGTTACTGATATTCCAATGTTCTAGTTTTTCTGTTCGAGTTTTACAATAGTCCAACCACCAACATTTATAAAACTCAAATCCATCCCAGTTTGTTGAACTCATGCAACATAGAATTAAATAAAAAAAGGAAAGGTAATCATACAAATAAAAAATTGAAATGCTTGGGCAAATTAGGGCAGTGCTGTGGAAAAGTTGCAGGAAAGACTGAATATTCTGTGGGTTCATACAGTGATCCTATATCAGGACCCAAATCCAAGAAAAGCAGTTGTGATTCTTCCAAGATTTTGTTTATTGTTCCACACTTATAAATAGAATCTGCCAAACTGAAGCATTCTACTGCCTACATCCAGTGTATATTCTGAAAACTATTAGCGGGGTGGCTGTCTTCACCCTCTTTCTCTCACATAAAATATTTGGACTCAGCTGCCTCTTATTCCTCTGGAATACACTCCTTTCCTCCTGGGAATCCAGCCTACTACATTCCATTACATCCTATTAAGTTTTGTCTCTGCTAAGAGGTCTACCTTGATTGAAATCCATATTGTAGATACCTTGTTTCATGTTAGCTGACTCTGGATATCAATGTATACCACTCTTCTGCTTGCAACAGAATACCTTATTCCAAAATCTTGAAATTTTGGGCTTAGAAAACTTAAAACTATGCCACCTTCGGTCTGACCTAAAGCGTAGTACATAAAATTATCTGCCATAATGTCCTACCTGTCAATGACTACTTCAGCTTCAATCACAACAATATACTACAACATAGATACTAACTTAAGGTAAACCACTCCAAACTCGACTGCAGAAAATAAGACTTCAGCAACACAGAATTGTCAATGCCTGGAATGTACTACCTACTTTGTGGTTTCTTCTTCAAACCCCCAAACTTTACCCTTAGACTGTCTACTGTTGACCTCACCCCATTCCTAAGAGATCTGTAAGGGGCATGCATAAGCGCACCAATGTGCCTACTATCCCTGCCCTAATGTCTCCCTTTTATTTGTACCTATTTCATGTAATCATAATCATGTTCTAATTATATTTGTTATCTAATACATGCTTGACAAAATATAAATAAATAAAAAATAAATAAAGGAATAACTCAAGAGTTTTTGGGCCCTTGCATTCCTCAATGTACAATTTCCTCTCCTTTATGTCAGGCTCCCAAGTAACACACCTAACGGAATCAAAAATCCAAGGCAAGCATGGTCCTTAAAGTATAGATTTATTAGGCATGTCATACTGGCACATCTGGGGAAACCTGACTCTAACCCCCCCCTCGGGTTTCCTCCTAGTTAAAAGTAAAGTTTTCTTTCCCCTGCCCATGTAGTCTGTCACATAGTCCAATCAGGTCACAGTTCAAAGGTCATTTGGTCTCAGGTCCCACCTCCTTGCACCTGGTGGGAAAGTTCTTGGTTCTCAGAAGAAAGAATTTTATTATGGCTACAATCCCCCAGCTATCTCTTCCTCCTCCTCCCCATTCCCACAGCTTGACTCAGCTCTGCTGTGGCAACCCTGAAGATGCCAGAGCAAAATGGCTTCAGGACTGACACTTCAGCTTTATTTTAATATGTAGAAGTTTATAAAGCTGAGGTGAATGGGTATCTGTTACAGGTCTTCTAGATGCAATTATTTATTGAAAATTTTCTGCCACAGGAAATAGAAGAGGAATGCAGTGCTTGTGACCTATCACGTAGCCTGTCAGCCATGTATGATGGTCAATACATGGAAGAAATGAGTCTCCTTGTATTACTGCCTTATGGAATAACAAAAGGTAACCTAGGAAGAAAAATATTGGGCAAGCCACAATATATGGTTGATGAGCTTGATGGGACAGAGACCATTTCTGGTCGTTCATGAGATGCCCAGGAACACAATAGCCCAGGTTCTGATTCTAAAAAGCTGCCTTCAGGCCAACTATATATATAACAGTCAATTAAGTTGGTTGTGTGCATTGTAATAATTGCCTAATGCTTTGGATATTATGGAAATTGAGACATCCTAAGTTCAGTGATGGGAGAGTTGTCTTTATTCCTCTCCCTCCCCTCAGTTTCTCTCTCTCTCTCTCTCTATATATATATATATATTCTGATGGGATACAGCCGGAAAATTGTGTTTAATATATATTTTAATTGTATTTATAATGTATTTATATGTTTTTAGTAGGCTGTACACCGCCCCGAGTCCCTTTTTTGGGAGAGGGAGCGGTATAAAAATATGATAAAATAAATAAATAAATATATATATATATATATTATATATATATTTATATATATATTAAAGATGCCCAAAGGATTTTCAGTGTTAAAGTAGAAGTGAAAGCAATTTGGAAGCAAAAAAAAAATCATTTCTATTCAATGATATTATGAGCAACAGGCAATCCCAAAGGTGTTTTTCTGAAAGGCAACTGGTCTTCACTGATTTTTTTCCCTTGGAAATGTTTTGCTTCTCATCCAAGAAACATTTTCAGTACTGTGTTAGAACTGAAGATGCTTCTTGGATGAAAAGCAAAACCTTTAGTATAACCATGACCTGGATGAGTGTGAATCTTCATAGATATTGAGTAAAAGGCATGCTTAGGTTTTCCATGTAGCCTTGCTATCACCTCTGTCAGCAAATTCTAGGCAGTAATAGCTAGCTTTGAAGTAGAGAATAACATGGGATTTGATTTGAAGAAAGATTCCCGTGCCAACTTAACAGGAGTAGGGCAGGTGCCACCTTATTCCTTTCCTTATTCTCTCTCCTCTACTCAAATCTTCTTCTATCAACTGAGAATGTCTCAAAGGCAAGAAGCTAGGATGAAGTGACCCAGGTTGTTCCAACTGATCGATTCCTTCCTTTCCCCGAAACCCCAAAATAATCCCTCTACAGGCCTTTTAATTTTTTGGCATTGCAGGTTGATATTGCTGAAGGGAGGGGAGGGAGAAGAAAACCTTTGTACTTTCCCAGTATTTAATTTGAGCACAATGTTTCAAGGCACTTATTCTGCAATGCTCAATTTCTATGGGTTGGGAGTTAGGATAGGAATGGACCAGGAATGGTATTCTGCCGGTTTGGGCCAGTTTGGGTGAACCCCTAGCTCCAAAGATCAGCTGGGAGAAAACCAGTTCGTTCCAACAATTTTGACTCCTGTGCTGTACTGACTTTTATTGTCCCAGCTGATCAGCGTGGAAGAGCAGATTGCTGCTCTTCAACTGTGTTACTCCCCCAAAATAACATTGCAGGTAAGAGTTTTTGCATTGCTGTTCACGCGCGTACAGTGTGCAATCACTGAACCGGTTGTTACGCCAGCAGCATCCCACCCCTGGAATGGACTCTAGTCAACTGTTAGATTTTTTAAAAAAAATAACACTACATTCATACAATTGGTGAAAAGTGAAAATTACAGAAATGATTATTTTAGTTGTTTATTTATATCCTGCTTTTATTATTTTTACAAACAACTCAAGGTGGTGAACATATCTAACATATCTTACTCCTTCTATTTTCTCCACAACAACTCTGTGAGGTGGGTTGGGATGAGAGAGAGCGACTGACTCAAGGTCATCCAGGTGGCTTTCATGGTTAAGACAGGACATGAACTCACAGTACCTTGCTTTCTAGCCTGGTACCTAAAACCCCTTGACCAAATTGGCTCTTAGTGCTGCATGGAGAACTGGCAGGCATAACTTCTCAATGAAACTGGAAGTGTCTACCCCGAAAGTGTTTTGTCAGATTGGTGCTTGTAGGTATATTGTGACACCAGTTGGCTTGGCAGTTCAGTCCTGAAAGGATTCTCATCCCAGTGAGGATTATGTGTCATGTTGCCCTCCATTCCCAAAATGTATACCCATGGCATGAAATATTTCTACCTGTAATAATAACAATAAAGCAAGCCCTGATTTTTTTTTAAAAAAAAGAGTAGAAACAATAATGGGGAGAAGAATAAAAATTATCCTGGTTTGACTTTGTTCTAAAAATGCAAATGTATGCTTCCCTTATTTACATATCTTACAGGATTCCAGCTGTGGTTGCTACAATACTTAGCAGTGCACTCCCACTTAGGACTGTTTATTGTAAATTGTATTCAGTGAGCCTTGCACCCTGGAAATGTGGCAAGTAGGTTTGCAGCCTTTTGAAGAAATATCCAGTATTTCATTTGGCAAGTTAAAAATAATACAATTGCCCTAAGATTTACTATTAGGATGCCATGTATTTTTTTAACAAATCACTCATCATTTATTTTTAAGATATAGTCAAATGTATAATTTGAAACTATTCAATTTGTGCTCCTTTTTTCCACTACACCCTGAAAAAACAATGTGAAAAAAAACCACCCAGTTATCCTGCAGTAAACAATGGGATATCTCTGAATAAAACATGAAGTTGCACTTTAACTTTTAAAGTAGCCCCTAGAGCTTCTTTACAAATTATTGAATGATTCTGTTGAATTGGTTAAATTTGCTATATCTAAACCCCCTTGTGCATAAGTAAAAGTTGCCGTCTTAGTCATATGAGTTTGTAATCATCTCAGTAATTCCACATTCACTGAAGCCACCTTGCTGAGATGCAGACATCCATTTCGGATCCAAAAAGCCAATTCATGCTGGTTTGAGATTCATGTGAGATTCCATGGGAAATATTGTTGGATCTATGACAATTGTAACATCATTGTTAAGCTACGTGAACCATTATCTTTACTGAGCTAGATGGAGTGTGTGCTCTTAATATTAGAAGTGCCCTGAAACAAAGAACAGGAATCTTACTTCACTGCTCTGCAAATACAAAGAAAGCATGCCTTCATAGCACCTACCAGAGGGGTGTGTATGGATGTATATGTGTGCATTTGTACATATTGGAAAAATCAAGATGGCAATTAAGACCATATGACAATGGTTTCAGCCACCATCTTGGTATTTTTTTTAAGTCTCCCTGTGGAGACTGGCAATGAAGGAATTTTTCTTCACTGTTATCAAGTGAACTTAAAAAAATTTGCTGCAAATAAAAGAAAGTGGGCAAGGGATGGTGGATGTTCTCTATAGATGAAAAAAGATTTATTTTTAAATCAAATTGGAAATGCAATGTGCAATGAAATTAATACAAGCTTGAGGCCACCAGATTTAATGCAAAAACCATTGCTTGCAGTAGTGAGTTAATAGCTTGTGTTTCCTTTTCATTAAAATGAAGGATGGTACGTAATTAGCAACAATTGTTTATAGATTGGGTCCAAAGATATAAACCAGATGTTACATTGAAATGTTGCAGTGTCTGTGACCAAAGAGGGGGATACAAAAGTTACTTTGAATTAATAAAGGGAACATATCATAAACTCAGCAAGCCTAAAACAAACTGGCAACAAGACATTGAAATGTGCGTATCTCTATAAAGCTTCAATGTGAACAAATTGTGAACAGAATTATGGCTTAGCATGCCATTGGGAATATGCCCCATTCTGAAACAGCTTATCTCTTTGGGATGGCAAATGAGTTTCACGTTACATAGAAGCCAATTCACTTTGGGCCAGATGCATCATGTGCTGGCCATGCCCATGCTCGGTTCAGCGAAGGGGGAAAAAGTCCTGATATGTCACGTGACGCCATCATGATGATGCGAGTTTGACCCTCTGGTCTATATAGTCATACTGGTCTGAGAAGTGTACCACAGAACATATGTATTTGGAGGTACATAGTTCTGAATTTTACTTTTTTCTTAGATCTATGTTTGAAGTAGCTTTTAGTGCATATTTTTTTTAAACAAGTGAAGCCATCTGGAAATGACATTCAAATGGGGTGTGGGAGAAAGCAATTCAGAAATTAGATTGGTCAAAGGAGAGAAAAAAGAGCATTTGGAGAAAATGAGGGCAAGGCAAGAAACTGGCCACTGGTCCTGCTGTCTTCCAAAAATAAGACTCTTCCTAAAAGTAGCAAATTATGAAAATTGGGTCCAACATCAATTTTGTCAAAGTTGTTCTTTTCTGGTAGTTGGCTTTTCTGCTTTGAAGAACTATTGCTTCAGGAACAGAGTATCTTCACTACTCTTTCTGACAAGCTGAGATGCCCACCAAAAATGAAACACGGATTATATATTTTTTCTTTTCCTAGGTTCCATCCAGCAGCTGGCCTGATGGAGAGGATTCAAGCAATTGCTCAGAATGTCTCAGACATTGCAATGAAGGTGGATCAGATTCTTCGCAACAGTCTCCTAAATGGAAAATGTAAGAACACCTTCAGGTGTGAAAAGGATAGTCTGGAGCCAGTATCTTTGTTTCTATGCAGTACACTGAAGGAACTGAATCTGTGTCTCTCATGCTATAGAGTGCTTCTGCGTAGATCCAAGTTTACCTGTTATTCTACCACCACTCCCAATTTATGATGCAGTAGTCTGACATGGAGGAAATCTGCCATGTCTTGTACTACTATTGCAACCTAAGGAACCTGATTTAAAATAGTGGAATAGATATACAGACAATTCTCTATGTGAAAAACTCTCTGGTCAATGATGGAAAGGAAAATGATAGCTTGAGAATGACTATCAGCAGCGAACAGACCTGACACACTTTTTCCAACTGTGATGACATGTCTTCTGTTTCTACTCAGATAGGTTATTTATGCCTACATCTTTAGATAGGAATTAGCACGTACAAATAAGCAGATCTGTACCTTTTTATAACCTCTCAGATAAACTGCATATAAAGTTAAACCAAACCAAACCATATCTACTTTCTAGGTATCCACTTAACCAGCTAAGCCATCTGTGAAACTTTCTCCACACAGTGAGAAGAAAGCAATTTGGCCTTTTGTGGAAGGAAACACTTAATCTTCTAAGTGGCCAATATAACACACCTTCTCTTATATCCATACAGAGTTCCAAAGAGGGCTTTTTCAAAAGGCAACTGGATTTTGTTTTTTCTTGAAGACATTTTGCTTCTCATGCAAGAAGCTTTTTCAGTTCAGTTCAGAACTAAAGAAGTTTTTTGGATAAGAAGGGAAATGTCTTCAAGGAAAAACAGTCCAGGTGCCTTTTGAAAAAGCATCTTTGGGACAACCATGACCTGGATGACTGAGCATCTCCATAGATATCATGCAGAGATCACCAGCTGATTATCTGTTTTGCTCATTTTATTCCTAATGTAGTTCATGTCTTTCTGATATGATTTATAAGCTATCTGTGCTTTATATTTCACATTAGGCTTAAGATCATGGCCATCACATGACTATCCGTGTAATGAAGAGTCAACATCTTTCATATTTGGATTCTGTACAGATCAGAAGCACTAATCTATCCTAAATCAGGCAATCTAGACTAGAAATGAATGGAGACATAGTTACAGCAAAGTTGTTATAGGTTTAATTCTAGACTTGAAAAACGGATCGTGCAAAATTAAGTGAAAAGAACATTCATAATCATATCTTTCTTCCACATGGTTTCAAACTGTGGAAATTACACCATGGATGTTTGCACATTCAGTTCTGTTTGGCAGCTTTTGTGCCCATGGGGGAAAGGAGAGAAGATCCTTTTAATATTGGTCTCATTTGACTCAGAAGGGGATGGAAGAGTTGCTATCTGCAAAGCCATTGATAGGTGGAATGTCAAACATTATGAACTGTAATTCTCACTGTTAGAACTGCCAAACCATCTCCTCACTCAGCAACAGCAACACGGTGGAAGGGAGGGGAAAGAGGGAAGGAGCCCGTCCCCTTGGCAACAGATGCATATCCTGAGGACACCTTCGTCCTACTTCT
Organism: Bungarus multicinctus; assembly: GCA_023653725.1. Lineage (NCBI taxonomy): Eukaryota > Metazoa > Chordata > Lepidosauria > Squamata > Elapidae > Bungarus > Bungarus multicinctus. The sequence goes on along the minus strand of CM042834.1, from coordinate 115,787,010 downwards.
TTCTTCAGCATGTATAACCTCCTTTTAGTGGTTGGATATGCTAAAAGCCATAATCCTGGGGAAATCATGCTGCAGTGATTCAGTTTGATTCCTACTGAGCCACTAAAGGAAATGATTCCCAACAGAACCATTAAAATATGTGCCTTAAATCCCATGCGGATTTGTCGACTTTGCTCTCTGTTGTTCTCCATAACTCATGGTCTCCTGCTCGCCATAACTCATGCCTATGATAGTCTCTTTTTCTAGGCTGACTTTCATTCTGAGCTAATCAACAGCTCAGGGATGCTACAGTAGTTGCTCTGCCTTTCTTATTTTGCTATGGGAGTCAAACTTAGGCAAGAAAAACCAAAAGCATACATATAGATTGGGTGAAACTAGGCTTAATAGCAGTAACTGTGAGAGGGATCTTGGAGTCTTAGTGGATAAGCAGCTAAATATGAGCCAGAAGTGTGTAGAGGCAGCCAAAAAGCCAATGCAATCCTACGTTGCATTAACAGAGGGATACAATCAAGATCAAGTGTCATGCCCCTGGTGGAGACTGACTCTGAGGAAGAGGAGGAACAGCCAACAGGGAGTGGGAGTGTGGCTCCAGAGGTGGTGGAGGAGGCTGGGGAAGGGCAGAGGCTGGCTGAGCAATCAGAGGAGGATCCAGGCCAGTGGTGGGATTCGAATTTTTTTACTACCGGTTCTGTGGGCGTGGCTTGGTGGGCATGGCAGGGAAAGGATACTGTAAAATAGTCAGAGGTGGTATTTGCTGGTTCTCTGAACTACTCAAAATTTCTGCTACCGGTTCTCCAGAACTGGTCAAAACCTGCTGAATATCACCTCTGATCCAGGCCCATCCCTATCCATCCTATGGCACGCAGGGAGGAGAGGGTCAGAGAAAAGCGTGGGCTACTTGGGAGGAGAGGGCCATGATCCTCCTCATGGGTTGCAGCTGTGAGCTCAGTATAAGAGTTTGTAACTGCGTGTTCACAGACGCTGAAGTCAAATTAGTGTATTCCTTGGATGAGCTTTATCTTTGTTGGCGTTCTTCCCATGGACTCTCCCTGGTTATCTTCCTGGAATGTGTGATTAATTATCTTGGTTTGCCTTGGAACTCTCGTCAATACGGTTTGTTTCTGGTTTCCTTTTGCTTCATTATTTATTTTTGGAATTTAAACTGTGACTAATAAAACAACTAAGTTAAGTTGAAGGCATTGCAAGACCTTGATTCATGTTTTAGTTTTTGTGTTATTTTTGAGACACTACGGGTCATCACATCAAGTGAGGTACTGATACCATTCTATAAAGCCTTAGTTAAGACCATACTTAGAGTACTGCATCCAGTTTTGGTCATCACACTATAAAAATATGTTGAAACTCTAGAAAAAGTGCAGAGAAGAGCAACCAGGATGATGAAAAATGGTTACAGGAACTGGACTTGGCTAGCTTACTGAAGAGAAGGACGAAGAGAGACATGATAGCAGTGAAGGCTATCACAGAGAGGAAGGGGTCAATCTATTTTCTAAAGCACCTAAAGGCCAGACAAGGAATAATTAATGGAAACTGAACAAAGAGAGATTTAACCTGGAACTAAGGAGAAATTTGCTGACAGTGAGAACAATCAACCAATGGAACAGCTTACCTTTGGAAGTGGTGGGAGCTTCATCCCTTGAGACTTTCAAAAGAGATTGGACTGCCATTTGTCAGAAATGGTGTAGGGTCTCCTGCTTAGGTGGGGGTTTGGATTAGATGACCTACAAGGTCCCTTCCAACTCTGTTAATCTAATTTAATCTAAATGGGGCAATTATCAGAGAAATCCTGTCAGGTTTATGTATTAAGCTGTGGGTTGTCAAGCTTGGGACTTGTAGCATTTGGGTCCTTTACCTCAAAAACATGGCCACTAACTAGTGTTTAATCCAGTATCCAGGGAAACCTTTCTGTCATGTGCTTATTCACTGTTTGCTGATTATTTATTACTCAAGCTTCTATACTGCAACAATCCAAAGATCTTGAGTGGCTTACAGGTTCCTGTTACAATAAATAAAAGTAAAAGCAATATATAAAAACTGCAAGAATAGCGAACACTAATTATAATCCTGCCTATCAACAGCCTCAGGAGTAGCATCATCCTTTGATTCCATCCCCAATAGCCCTTTGAAAGAGAAAAGCCTTAACTATGAAATAGAGATTTAACAGAAAGGGAGCTAGCAATCTGTCTGGGGATCACTGTGTGGCCTTTAATATCTTCCTGATAAAAAGAATATTTATTTAATATCTTCCTGATAAAAAGATTTTTTTCACATAGTCTTTTCAACATCCTGCACATGCAGTGAATAGCATCTTGGCAGCTTCTAGAATAATCCAGCCTTCAGGAGAGGCCTTGATGGGGGAAAGTGTGCTTTTCTACACATTTTAGTTTTCAGTGATGCCTCAACAACTTCCTTGACTATGTCTGAGCTCCCATATCACATTAAGACATAATGTGTTTTTTGTATGTGTGTCTGTGTGAGTGAGAAGTATTAAGTTTGAACTCATCAACTGAGCTTTATTCAATACACTGTGGTAAAAAAATCATGACTTAATATTATGTACAATATAAATCCAGCAAATGTCGCTCTTTACCCCATAAAGAAAGTTTTGCAGGTTCTCATTGAGAGTGCATTAATATTCACAGATTTAATCACTGATAAGGGGGCTGAGCAGGTATGCATTAGAAAGCTTGGTTAGGTATCAGATATAAGAAGCCCCTCAAATCTTGCGCCCACTTGGATTTCAGGTGTGCCAACACCCATGATCCTGGGGAAGTGGGAGGGGTGTTGCCATTGCCATCCAAGATGTTCTAGGGCTTCCAGAAGTGATACTCCAGACATTGCTGGATGTGGGAACTTCTTTGTAAAGTTGAGCCTTGGATGATCTCTTAGACGAAGCTGCTGCAAGGGTACCAGCATCCCTAATGTGAGGCTTCTTCTCTACCTTAGCCACTTGATTCTGTGGCAAAAATTGGTGGTAGAGTTCCCTAGACTTACAACTCTTGGGGACTTTAATTTGCCTTATTTAGATAATAATATGAGCTGTCTCAGGAGTTCATAGCAATTATGGGTTCGATTCAGATTGTTGATGGCTCATTTCATAGTGGGGAGTTACATAGTCTTTTTCTTGTATGTATAGTACGTAGTATAATTTGAAGATGTAGTCATCAGTCTCTTGTCATTGAGAGATTACTTCCAATTAGCCTTGAATTTCTCTGTGGTTACCTCCTGCTGCATGGAGAAAAGACCAATTTGTCTGTCTGAAGAACCAGTAGTTGAAGTAGTTGAGGTTCCAGAAGGAACTTGAAGTTCTGGTGCATGGTTCAACCAAAATCTTAGTTGCTAAATAAAATGAGTATGTGATGGGAGCCAGAGTTTTGTACCTGGCTGTGTTCAATCCCCCCATCCCAATTCAGATCTTTTACCTTTTTTTGTTTAAAACATCACCTGAACCCCATGTCTTCCCTTTGACCTTTTGCCCCTTCAGAAAGGTATAGAGAATCTTAAAGAAATTATTTCCAATCCAACAGGTCCATTGACTCCTAAGGTGTTGCTTAAAGCAGGGTTTTACTCACACCTTGAACACTGTTCTTCCTCTTTTTCTGTTTTTTTTCAAAGAGCTTTCTTTATCATACATAGACTTGAAAATGAAGCCTTTGCCTTCCTGAATCAAAGACTTAATCTTTGAAATTGCCAGTGGATTTCATTATTATGATTAATGTGGCAGATGGGAGAGCACTTTATGACTGCCTGTCTAACTAAGCTACTTGTGGTGACCCTCAAATATTAAATATTGACAATTTCCCTCTCAATGTTCTTTGCCCATCCAGTGGCTCCAAATAGCTGTGGCTTCCATCTCTCCCCTGGCAAGAAAGAATGCAAAAAAAACCAATAAACTATAGCCAGTGGCTGTTTTAATATCAATTTTTAACATCCATCTTTAATCTGCAGATAGGGTTCTTAATAAAGCTGAGTAGCAATGACCTTGTTTAACATTAGAGACATGAATAATTACATAGGTTTCAGAAAACTAGTCATGAAAACAAATGGAGCACATTATAAATAGTTGATAAAGGCTTTGCTGGCTTTCTTTTGTATGAATAATGGAACATGCCAAAGTGGAGCTTGCTGGGTGAGTGCTAAGCATGTGCTATGCAGGGACAGGCAGGTGTACTCCAGCATATCTAATAGCACAACTAACATCATGGATACACTTCAGTGGGGCACTGTGGAAGCCCTTGTCCTAGTTGGGACTGATGTTGTTCCCTGGAGTCTCCTGACTCTACTACTCACTGTTCCCCTCTTTGCTTTCCTTCCTCAAGGAGTCATTGGCCTAGTGCAAAATTATTAAGTTTGGGAAGATTCCTTCTGTGTTTCATTACCAAAGTGGAATTGGTTATGTTGGACCAAGATACCAGCTGCTCTGGAGCCTGCTGTAGTCTTCGGTCAAAGAACTGCAATCATGGCATGATTGTAGCTAAAGCTGAAAGACTGACTAAGACAAGCATGAACAAGGCTTCCGATTCAGTTATGAATAGCACATTGGAGCATATCTGTAATGTGGTTTACATTTTATCTAGTCTAGAAGTTTTCTGCGCCTGTAATTATTTGTCTCATTGATGGCCTCTAAGTTAATTAGTTACTAGCATAAATCTCTGCTGTCATTTGCACATGTCTTTATGTTGGAGGATTTTTTTTAATGATGCAGTTATAAATGTAGGGTCCAGTAGACAAAATCTCAAAGAATGACGAATTGCTGCTGTGTTGCTTAAGAAGCCAAATAAAAAGAAGTTATGAGACTTGCTACATCTCCATTTAGGCTACACTGCAGTTAAATATGATAGTGCAGGTTTTTGGTTTTTGGTTTAAATATTCTTTCTGCTGCCCTGTTAAGCTCAGTGCAAGTTATAGACAATGAAGGGAAGCAGATTTTTAAACATGCAGGGAATTGCACCTTTCAAGGTGGAACACATCATGTGAGTCACACTGATTTTTGTATTGTGAATTAAGATCTTCCCATTGAGCATAGAGTTACCTGGATGGGGATAATGTTACACATGTGGTCTCTCTATCCAAACCTAGTTATGAGATCTGAACCAAAACCTATTAAAACAAAAAGGTTTAACAACTTCAGTATTCCTTAGCCCTAAAATCTGTCTTAAAGGGTTGGGACAGATGCTACGCAATTTCTGAACTTGTGAAAACCAGAAGGTTGGGCCTGGGAAATGATAGATAGTAGATGGTAGATGATAGATAGATAGATAGATAGATAGATAGATAGATAGATAGATAGATAGATAGATAGATAGATAGATAGATAGAGAATAAAAAGAAGAGACAGAAATTACAAAAATGGACATTAAACTGAAAATTAGTGTAAGATATAATTACAAGAAAATTCAAACTAATCCATTAGAAAAACTATTTCACATATACTCTTATTTTTCAACTTGGTTTAAAACAAATACAAATAAATAGGGAGAGTTGCATGGTAATTTAACACTTTGTCACATTCAGAACTGTTATATTTAAATGCTATTTATGTCAAATTTTAGATTAGCTATAAAAATAAAATGACATAATTGAAGAATTTAAACTTCTTATTTTAAGAGAATCAAAGCTTGGGTGCAATGAATGGCTATGCATAGGATTGTACTCCATAGTTTTCAAATTAAATAAAAACTAATATTAGTCTTGCTTTTCTTTTTTCTTTTTCATGTCTGAAGTATTTTGGAGATTGCTGTGTGCTCCCATAGTTTCATCTGCCATATTTCTAATAAAGGAATTAGAAGTGTTTTCCAGTAAAAGGCATAATGTATCCTAGTAAGAGCTTTGCATATATAAAACCAGTTCAGTCTATTTTATAGATACAGTATATACAATTTAATAATACTGAATAGATAAATAACATCTAGAAAAGGAAACTCATCATTTAAGACTTGTTGCATCCTATAATAAATCATCTTCCAGATTAATTTGGGCTTTATGGGATTGGAGCATTTGCATAATTTATAATTATTTGGTTTAAATGTGGAGGGGAAAACGGAGATTGGAAACCATCTATTTCACTCTTGGAAAAAGGATTTTTCATAACGAAGCATTCCAAATATTTAGAAGAAAAATCAAGACTCCTAACAATAGGGAGAAGATCATACCTAAAGGAAAAGTCTTGTGCTAGTTCCAGAGTCTGAAAACGTGTTATGTGTAGGTTTCTTTAATTGGAAAACTGCAGAGTAATATTTGGAGAAGAACAAATAAATAAATAATTCTACTACCCATATGAATGAATTTAATTTGCTTACATTTAAATGCAAACGAAACATATTTTTCCTCCCTTCCTCCTCCTTCCACTTGGCAGACCATCTGTGTTGGATGTGGGGGAACACAAGCTGCTTCAAAGGACAGTGTGGTTTGGTTGCTTCAAGGATATGAAACACTGTTAGGGAACCACAATTCATATCATCTTCCTCCCTCTTTCCTACAGCCATAGAAGGCCGACGGGACCAGTGTGAAGTGCCCAGAGATCCGAAGTACCCTGATTGCTCTGGAAAAGTAGAGGTGAGTGTGCAAGATTTAAAATTATATTCTGCTTAGGATCCATGAGAAGATCTGCTCTCTTATTGCATGACAAATTAAAAACAACAATTAAAACCTTTTGAGGAGGAGGTAACCTTTCCCTAGCAAGCAAAATAGCAATCAACGAATCTCATCCACTCTCAAGCACTGTCATCACTCTCCAGTTACGATTGACTTACAAAAATAATTAAGCCCAAAATTTCTGTTGTTACGGTGAGACACTTGTTAAGTGAATTTTGCCCCATTTTATGACCTTTCTTGCCACAGTTGTTAAGTGAATCACTGCAGTTATTAAATTGGTAACATGGCTATTAAGTGAATCTGGCTTCCCTATTGATTTTGCTTGCCAGAAAGTTGCAAACATGACCCCAGGATACTGAAATGGTCATAAATAGGATGTAGCTGCCAAGCATCCAAATTTTGATCAAGTGACCATGGGGATGCCACAACGCTTGTGTGAAAAACGGTCCTAAGTCACACTTTTCAGTGCTATTGAAACTTTGAATGGTTACTAAATGGACTGTTCAGTGGTGGGATTCAAAATTTTTTACTACCAGTTCTGTGGGTGTGGCTTGGTGGGCGTGGCTTGGTAGGTATAGCTTGGTGAGCATGACAGGGGAAGGATACTGCAAAATCTCCATTCCCTACCCACCCCACTAACCTTCTTTCCAGCTCCGTTCTCCTGTGCAGGGCAACAAAAGAAGACCCAGCCGATCAGCTGGGACTCGGGAGGCAGAGAATAGATGCGGGTGGGGCCAGTCAGAGGTGGGATTTCCCGGTTCTCCAAACTACTCAAAATTTCCACTACCGGTTTTCCAGAACTGGTCAGAACTTGCTGAATACCCACCCCTGTGACTATTGCAAACCAAGGACTACCTATATAGCTCTTCCTGCTCTATTGAAATACAAGCGTATTGCATCCTAAGGTTTAGATAACCTTATCCTTGTTACTTTATTTTCAAGGCTTCAAAGACCTGGCTATGTGCCAGAGCCTAGGGTCCTAGAATTGTTAGGGGCCCTGTTTTATCTGAATGCACTGTTAATTTCATGTAATCATTATGAAAACGTTCACTTATATGTGAAATGTATAACTATTTTTTTGGGGGGGGGGTGTTTTTATGGTTTTAATTATTGTGATATTGTTTGCTGCCCAAAGTCAATTGGATTGAGATGAGCGGCTGTAGAAATTAAATAAACAAATTAAAAGAGCTGAATAAAGGAATCGTATCTGGAAGACGCTCCCTTACATGAGCAAAGGAGCGGAAAGTTGATTTTTATCCTACTCATGCAAATCTGGAGTGATTCTGCAGAGAACAGATGGTGCTCTGAGGGTTATGAACAACAGTTGCCATTCCAGTACCTCCCCAAGCACCAGAATAACTCAATGGAGCATAACCCTGTATCTCATCCAACCATCCTATACACACACACATACACACACACACACACTTTTTTAAAGTTTGCAAAAGCATATGAATTTCTGTATTAACTGAATACTACTGCTATACATCATGTATCCTTGAGTTGGCTGTAAACCTTGGAATGAATTTGGCTGTCCCATTGCTGATTCCTATTCTGCCCCAGTTACCGGTTTCAAGTTACTGCAGTCCCCTGACTTCTCTTCAAGGTAACTGATTTTGCACAACTACCTCAGGCTGCTTTTGGGTTATATCAGGATTAGGGGCACTCTGATGCAGCCTAAGGCTATCTCGCTCATAGGCTTATCCATACTGCATGCTTACTGTGGTGGGGAGAGGCCCCTCTTACCATTTCCTGAAGAGTCCTCAGCAGAGCCTCTCAGCTAGCTCGCTGCAGAGGCAGACGGAAGCTAGTATATCAAGCATGAAATGTTTTCCTGGGGGGAAAAAAAAAAAAGAGATTGGTTATCTGGATAATCCATGGCATAAGAAGAAGGAAGCTTGAGATGTTCTTGATGAGGGACAACGATCTACTTGGCTACAATAGCCTGGTAGATCTGCTGTGAGACAGCCACCTTCACCTGGTTCCTGAGCTTGAGGCCTGTTCTGTGGTGTTGATGTGGCTACAAGTAATGATAGATCTTAGGCTCTACAAAGATTCTTAGATTTCATGATTAGGTGCTGGCGTTGGTGATAATTAAATCACTTCTTTTATTTTAAACCCTGGAAATAGCACTTCTACTTAGTGGGTTGGCAGCAGAGATACTTTGGACCAGAGATGGTATTCAATTTTTTTACTACTGGTTCTCTGGGCGTGGCTTGGTGGGCATGGTGTGGCTTGGTGGGCATGGCTTGGTAGGTGTGGCTTGGTGAGCGTGGTAGGGGAAGGATACTGTAAAATCTCCATTCCTTCCCCACCCCACTAACCTGCTTTCCGAGCTCTGTTCTCCTGTGCAGAGCAACAAAAGAAGACCCAGCCGATCAGCTGGGACTCAGGAGGCAGAGAATAGATGGGAGTGGGGCCAGTCAGAGTTAGTATTGCAACCCCACCCTTAAACACTTAATGGGTGGCACCACAGATATACTATTCTTACTTTATCATTCTAAATGTTTTGCACTTATTGTGCATTGTTGTTATAGTGAGGTACTAATTAGCAAGCACATTGAGGACAGTTTATTCCAGAAAGCAAAGTGTTCTCTATCCAGCTCATATATTTTGATACATTTAAATATTTGGTGATCCTAAGGGAAGCTATGGCAGTGTCAGGTTATCAGTGTCTTTTTGTTGGGTGGTTTTCTGAATAGGCAAAAACTGTGCAGTAGGAAGAATAAGTAAAGGAGAATATTGTAACTCGGAGTTAAAATGAGGGGTTCTTGGTACGCTCTGATCTTTCTTTTTTTTCTTGTAGACATTTCATTACCAAAACTAGCACTGATGATATTACCTAGTTTGGGCAATAAAACATCTGCAAGAAAACAACCAAGATCAGAAAGCACCAAGAACCCTCAGTAGGAAAGAATGCCTTAATTCTGATTTTCTTCAGGATGTGGTTATCTGTGAATTTCATGCCAGTGTTGCATCCTTGATCCTAATGTTAAATCTTGATTTCATGTCCTTTTCTCTGCCTGCTGGAAAGGCAGAAAATGATATGCATTAATTTCCAAAAGTCCAGGAAATGCAATAACTATTAAATCTTCCAATTAATTTACTTTCCTTGCTCCCACCCAAAGACTGCTGAAATCATTTGTCATCTGCTATGAACGAATGCGTGCCACACATTTCAACTTACCCTCAATAGAAACCATAATGTTGAAAATTCTAGAAAGGAATTTAAAATTCCATTAGGGTCCAGTAACTTGAAGAAACATTTTTTATTATTATTTTTAATTAAATCTAATAATAAAACTGACATTAATAATGCCAAACAATAGATTATCCTAGATATTATGACTATGTGGAACAACCTTTGAAATGTACTGAACGTGACATTTTCCTCCTCCTTCTCCTTCATTTGATAATGCAAACCCCCAAAACATACATCTAAAAGAATTCCAACTTTCCCCTTATAAATGCTCTATTGAAATAGGAGACTATACTATACTCCATATTCAAAAGGATCAAGTAGAGATGTTGGCTAGCTTAATGAAAAACTGAACAAATAGTCATTTGAGAGTGAGGATAGATGTTTCTTGCTCTCAAATCATAGTAGTTAGGTTGCCCTGTGTTTTATGATTAATGGATGGATGCAACTTTCACAGCGGTGTTAATTATTCACACACAAGCAATGCAAAAATAGTACCAATATGAATTTATCATCTTGCTTATTTTTAATGTAGAAAGTCACCTATGGCTTGAGGTGTTTTGGGCACCTTCTATTTGCTGTGCTTTTAACAAAGAACAGAACTTTAGCTAGCCTTGCCAGGTAGAGCAGACAGGAAACAGATCAGGTAAGCTAATTCTACAGTACTTTATTGTAAGGCTACGTTAACAGGAGCTTACAAGCCTGAAAGTGCAAATCTCCCACCCTCACTTTTTATGGACTGATAATTTAAGGGGGGATCCTTTCTGAGTTTCCTTTCTGACTGTTAAGCAGCTGTGGGCTCCCCCCCCCCCCCACGTATCTGATCGTCTCCCAGGCAGCATCTCTTCCACCCAGTTCAAAATCATCCCTATAAATCATTACAGCTGGATGTGGATGTGTTCAGCACAATACAGCTGCACCCCAATGTTTTAGTTTAACTATAAGTTAAAATGAAAGCTAGTTTGGTGTAGTACTGTAGTTAAGATGCCAGGTTAGAAACCTGGAGACCTTGAGTTCTTGTCTTGCCTTAAGCTAGTGGAATAACCTTGGACCTCCCTGCCCTAGGAAGCAGGCAAGAGCCAACCATTTCTGAAATATTTCCAAGAAAACTGCAGGGATTTGTCCAGACAATCAGCCGAAGTCTGGACAGCATATCCATAAGTTAAAATTAGTTACCTCCTTCCCCACTTAACCTCAGCTACTAATCTAACTACTTGACAATATAAATTAACTGCTAGATTAACAAGACACAACCTTTACATTACTCAGATTTTCCCAGTTCTGTAGCATTCATTTTTGCTGCCTTTGTTCATGCCTGGGTTAAATTTTAAGTGTGATTTAATTGTGGGTGGCAGTAATTCTATCTCCTGTCTGGATGATTGGTGAGTTTTACATATTGGGAGTGGAGGGCTGTCTCTTGAGTGGATTCATTTGTGTAGTTAAGTTTGGAAGAGGATGGCACCAGCAATTATGGAGGATGATGGATCTACGCAGAGGAGCCTAAGTGTATTGCTTTGTATGCAAAATCACTTTTTGAGGGCATTACTATTTTTTTTTTTGCTTCCTTAGTACAGGATTATCAGCTCTACCTTGCTGGGCAATAGAATATTAATGCTAGCAATGATCTTTCACCTATCTGGTTTTGAAACACCAGCATACATATTTTTTTCCTGGTGAAATTAATCCAATGGTTCTTTTTTTTCTGCTAGTACTGGCTGAAATAAAAGGCAAAATACACTTTGTGAATAGTGGCAGTGTCTCCTCTGCATTTAGATAAGAAGATAATACCAGCAGATCAGAGGTGGTATTCAGCAGGTTCTGACCAGTTCTGGAGAACCAGTAGCGGAAATTTTGAGTAGTTCAGAGAACCGGAAAATGCCACCTCTGACTGGATTTTTTACAGTATCCTTCCCCTGCCACACCCACCAAGCCATGCCCACAGAACCAGTAGTAAAAAAAAAATGAATCCCACCACTGCAGCAGATACATATCAGAATCTAATTAGTTAAACACAATTTTTTTTCACAAGATGTACTGTGAATTTTTTTCCTGTAACAGAGCATGCAGAAAGTTTCTTGTGTTGCATTTTTGCCTCCCTCTCCTTCACAAGAACTTGTACTTATAGTGTATCTTTCTTTGTATTATCATTAAATATCACAATATGTCGCCTGGCAGTGGATGAGGGCTCGATGGACGTCAGACCCTTGTTATGCATTCTTTGGTGTGGATGGCACAGAATGCTCATTCCTCATCTACCTCAGTGAAGTTGAGTGGTTCTGCCCAGTGCTGCCTTGGCGAAATCAGTCAGCAGCTGTCCCTTCTTCCAATTCATCACCCAGGATACAGGTAAGGCTTGCTGATTTGGGATTGACTCGGGGCTATGACCTATTTATCAAAGTGGTTTTCTTTTGAAACTAGCTTGACTATTTCTCATTTGATAGTAATGGATATGGGCAACCATCCACAGAAAAGCATGTGTTTGAACATCTGTTTGTGGACAGACTGTAGTTTCTGAATGATTCCTATTTTAGGATGAGTATGAAAGGAGCAAGAAAAAAATTATTTCTAGTCTGTGACCATAATAAAGACTGATTAGGAAAAGATTCTATACTGTTTACAACTAAGAACAATCACATATCCCACTCAATATGTATTCTCTATTCTCCATTATAAAGTAAAATCAGAGCACACAGTCCATTACATTACTATGGAATCAGGTGCAATAGGGAGAATTTTCCTCCCGATTATATTTTTTCCTGATTGTGATGACCCGGGGCGTGGCACAAAAGCAACAAAGTCACAAAAGTAGGTTAAGTCACTTTAATACCTTCAACTTGGCCCCCAGTGTCCAGTTATCAGCTGGAGAAAAACTCTCCCAAGAACAGTTTTTAAAAGGAAGTCAGAACCCAAAGTACATATAAATTATAAATAAAAACCAACACAAACCACACTGCAGCAATTAATGAGACAGGGCAAGATAAGGAATTGCAGACTTCCAAAGATAACAAAACACACACAATTGGGAGAATACCAGAATCCAGATAAGACTTGACAAGCAAAAATAATTCACACATTGCTTCCAGCAAGGTGCTATGCATAAATGACATTTTTAAATCCTGTTTTCCCAGTTGCAGCTAATGAAGGGAATCAGGGCCCTTTTCTCCCCCATAACCCACGTAACCCACATTGTTCCCTTCTCTGTTCTTCCCTGCGTTCCCTAGGATGAAGAAGGGGTGACCCTGGGTCTTCCTCTGAATGCCCAGCTGGACTGTGCCCTTCCCCAGTTTCTTCCACAGCCACCAGAGCCACACTCTGACTCCCTATCAGCTGCTCAACCTCCTCCTCAGAATCAGATTCCAACAGGGGCATGGCACTGATGTTGTAGTAGTGTTAATATAGGCAGAATGCCTGAGTAAGGAGATGCTGCCTATAATTTCACTAAGTAGCAAGTGAGGGAATTAGTCCCTCTACACCTGCCTGAAAATCAGATCCCAAGAATGGGAAAGTCGAAACAGAAGGAATCTTTTCTTAGCTTTTCCTGATAACTTTCAGATAACAGTGGTTTGTTATGATCCCCATCTAGGATGATTTTAAATCTACCAGCCTAGCTTACGCCCTTGGATTTTCCTGATGGTCTTGGTATTATCTACTGAGCATAGAATGGTCACTCCATTGGGGTCATGAATGCAAGTGATAGATGCTCTTAAGGCAGCAGCAAAATGAAACCTCTAAATAACATCAAGGTAACAGTTGTGTGATCCACAGAACTATAAAATAAAAGTTATGGTGGAAAAAAACCAACCTTAATAGCAAAATGTCCATCAAATATACTGTACAATTTTCAGTGGTTATAAGATGTGAGAAAGCAAATCAGTATCCTAGAGAAGGACATGATTGCTGTAAATGTGAACTGGGACATTCCACATTACAACAACTAGTAGTTTGTAATTTTACCACTTCACTCTACCAATAGGCTGTACCTGATAATGAGCTTTCAAAATAGTCCTCAGGATACTATCCTAAGCTCAACATGTTGTCCTAAACCATTTCAGTAGTATCTTTAGTCTTATCCAAGGAGGCAATGGAAAGAAGGGTATATGCCCAAGTGATGGATTTTATGAAGATCACTGAGCCTTGCATGAGTAGAAAGTCTATTGGTTTTTTTTTAATCGTTCTAGGCGGCTTTTCAGAGAGACCTCTCCTATCTTCTGGAGTTAATTGGCAGCGGCAAGGAGTCCTTGATCTTCATGAAGAAACGGATCCGTCATTTGGCCGCACAATGGCTGAGGGCCTCTCATAAACTAGAGCAGAAGCTGGAGGGCAAACACCGAGATCAGAAGCAGGTACATTGCCTGTTCATTGTGTATGGTGTTACAAGTGTAAGGCACAGAGATTCACTTGGGCTTTGTTTTTGTAATTTATTTCTTGCCTACCTAACAACCCTGTTTCTGTTGTACCTATTCACACACACCCCTCTCTTTTTTCCCCTCTGGCTTTTATAGATTTTGATCCACATTGGCTTCTTGACAGAAGAATCAGGAGATGTTTTCAGCCCTCGTGTATTAAAGGGGGGTCCATTGGGGGAGATGGTCCAATGGGCAGATATATTAGCTGTTCTTTACATCCTGGGCCATAGTCTGAAGATCACAGTCTCTTTGAAAGAACTTCAGAGGTGGGTTTTCTTCCATAATCGAAGCATGGCGTTTATGGCACAACAACCTTCTTAATAAACACGGAAGGCTTATTTTTAAAACATTGTCATCCTGTGGTAGAAGTGTGAAATTATCTTAAAACTGAAGAGTCCTTCTGTTCCATTATCTTAGACTCAATGCCTTGATTTAGATCAGGGGTGGGCTGCTGGGGGTTCACAGGGGTTCGGGAGAGTCCCTAGCTAAGAGTACATGCAGTTCGGAGAACCCCCAAATCCCACTCCTGGCTGGCTCCACCCACCCCACCCCGCCCCTCCCAGGAATCCCCTCGTGGCCCATTTTGGATGCAGGTAAGTGCAGGGAGTGCACGGACACTTGGGTGGGGTGAAAAAAGGGCCTCCTGCAAGCCGCAAACAGGCCTGTTTCCGGCTTCCAGAGAGCCTTCGGAGCCCGGAAAGGCCATTTTTGCCCTCCCAGAGGCTCAAGGAAAACCTCTAGAGCCCGGGGAGGGCAAAAATACCTCCCCTCATGGTGCAGGATGCACACTAGGCCACCCCACCATGGCTATGCCCACCCAGCAACCGAGCAGAGAATCCTTTGCTAAAATTTTTGAAGCCCATCCCTGATTTAGATTCCTCATACTATGGAAGGCACAGAAGATCTACAGGCAGTCCTCAACTTACGATTATCATTGAGTCCAAAGTTTCTGTTGGTAAGTGAGTCATTTGTTAAGTGAGTTTTGTCACATTTTACAACCTTTCTTGCCACAGTTGTGAAGCCAATCACTGCACTTGATAAATTAGTAGCCTGGCTGTGAAGTGAATTTGGCTTCCCCAATGACTTTGTCAGAAGCTCACAAAAGTTGGTCACATGACCTTGGGACATAGCAACAAGCATAGGTACAAGCCAGTTGCCAAGCGCCTGAATTTTGATCACATGATCCCAGGGATGCTTCCAAGGTTGTAACTGTGGAAAGTGGTCATAAGTCACTTTTTTCAGCAGCCGTTGCAACTTTGAATGGTCACTAAGTGAACTGTTGTAAGTCAAGGGCTACCTATATCAGTACAGAACCCAGAGAAGTGTTATTCGATACAATAGCAGAATATTACAGGGGGAAAAAAATCACCCAGATATTTTGCGCCTGGTAGCATCTGATGACTAACAGATATAATGATATTATCCACACTCTCTCTCTCATATGCCTTGTTCCTGCTCTTCTGTAAAGAGTGACAGAAAATTATTTAATGCATGAAAACTGACAAAACAGTGTTCACATGTTTATGTGATCAACAACAACAAAAGCTCCCTGTGATAGATACAAGTCTTCAAATAATGCTGCTTTTCCTCAGATAAAGCACAGTAACATTTGTAGCATCTCAAAGCATTATATACAGTAGATATCTTCATATCGTCCGCCTTCTTCTCACCAAAGCCATCGCTAATGTTAGGCAGCTTTAATTTCACAGGGGAAAAAAAAAAGAGGAGGAGTGATTTTAATACCCTAAAATATTCCCTAAAGCTTTGCTGTGAAACAAATCCGTGCCTTTTCCATACATGTACTGTGTTAGCTGTTACTCCTTCCCTTCGCTGCTCTCCCACCTTTGAGCAAATCCTCTTTCCTAGAACGAGCCCAGCTAATCAAAGGTTCCTGTGGTGCAGGTGATGATTTAACAACGCTGCGTAACTGCTGAGGGTAAACAGAGCTGGCTTAGCAAGGAAAAGCAATGTTTCCCGGGACTCAAGCTTATTTAGGGGGATGCTTTTTTTAAACAGGCGAGCTGCCCACCCCCCTCCTTGACACAGCAGCGGATTCTTTTTAATGCTGAACGTTTGTTAAAAACCGTCTCTCCTCCCAGACTAAATTAAGCAAAGAAAAGTAATCTTCTTAAATAATGCAGGATTTCTCTGATGCGGGGTGAGAAAAGGAAGAGCAAGCGGGATCTGAGCAAGGTTGGGATGATTAGTATTGAACAATTGCTGATTCAGTCTGAATAGTCTGCTCCCTGATCATTCCTAGCTTCTTGCTATTTTACACCAAATAGATCAAGGTGCCAAAGTAAATGTTGCAGGAAATGAAATTCAGTATCACATAAACTAAAGCTCCATAGGAGGATCCCCAGCCCTGCCTGTTAATCTTTGATATGACTTTCATGTCTTCTTATATCACTCTGCCCTGTGGTCTCCAGGTTCTGCCAGCAGATATGTACTAATCCTATGTCTCCAATACATGGTAGTGATTGCCCAGTACAATGGGGAGCCTCTCTCGCCTGGTACACCAGAAAGATACCTTAGTGTCAGTGGTGGGATTCATTTTTTTTTTACTACCGGTTCTGCAGCCGTGGATTGGTGGGTGTGGCTTGGTGGGCATGGCAGGGGAAGGATACTTCAAAATCTCCATTCCCTCTCCACTCCTGGGGGAAGGATACTGCAAAATCCTCTTCCCTCCCCACCACACTAACCTGCTTTCCAGCTCCATTCTCCTGTGCAGGGCAACCAAAGACGACCCAGCCAATTAGCTGGGACTCAGGAGGCAGAGAATAGATGGGAGCAGGGCCAGTCAGAAGTGCTATTTGCCAGTTCTGAGAACTACTCAAAATTTCCGCTATGGTTGTCCAGAACTGGTCAGAACCTGCTGAATACCACCTCTGCTTAGTGTCTGTTAGCTATTAGGAACTGAGCCAAGTCTCTGGCTGCTGATTAGCTTGGAAACCAAGTGAGTTCTGAGGAAAAGGCTGGTTTGAAAGATCTGAGCTTTCCTGATGTCAAGAGAAGAATGGCCCTGCAGAAGAAGGACTAGGGGGCAGTGGAGAGGCGACATCCCTGCACCAGTCTAAAATGGATAGGGAAAGTTGGATCAGTCTCAATGTTTAGGGATCACCTGACTCTGCCAACAAGAAGTAGTCCAATGCTGCATTAATAGAAGGATAGAGTCAAGATCATGTGAACTGTTAATAGCAATTTTAATGTCTTAGTAAGACCACTCTTGGACTTATTGCATCTAGTTCTGATTGCCATGAAATAAAAAAATGTTGAGACTCTAGAATGAATGCAGAGGAGAAAAACAAAAATGATTAGAGGACTGGAGGCTAAAACACATGAAGAATGGCTGCAGGAACTAGGTATATCTAATTTAATGAAATCATGCTATAGTGACATGATAGTAGTTTTCCAGTAACTCAAAGGTTGCCATGAAGATGAAGGAGTCAAGCTATTCTCCAAAACATCTGAAGGCAGGACAAGAAGCAATGGATGAAAACTAATCAAAGAGAGAACCAACCTGGAACTAAGGAGAAATTTCCTGACAATTAGAACAATTAATCTGTGGAACGACTTGTCTCCAGAGGTTGTGGGCAATCCAACACTGGAGGTTTTTAAGAAGAGTTTGGGTAACCATTTGTCTGAAATGGTATAGGACTTCCTGCCTGAGCAATGGGTTGAACTAGAAGATCTTCCAATTCTGTTATTCTGTATCAATGAATGGATGGTCACTAAAGCCTGTTAGATTGGATCAGAGGTGGTATTCACAGGTTCTGACCAGTTCTGGAGAACCGGTAGCAGAAATTTTGAGCAGTTCAGAGAACTGGCAAATACTACCTCTGACTGGCCCCACCCCCATCTATTCTCTGCCTCCCAAGTCCCAGCTGATTGGCTGGGTCTTCTTTTGTTGCCCTGCATAGGAGAATGGAGCTGGAAAGCAGGTTAGTGGGGTGGGGAATGGGATTTTGCAGTATCCTTCTCCTGGAGTGAGGTGGGAATGGAGATTTTGCAGTATCCTTCCCCTGCCATGCCCACCAAACCACGCCCACAGAACCAGTAGTAAAAAAATTTGAATCCCACCACTGGATTGGATCCTTGGCAAAATTGTATGAGGATAAGAGGGGGAACTCTGGCTTTAAAACCAGAACATTCAAGGACATGTAGGAGATTTTGAGATTCACCATGACTTGGTGAACCATGACTTGGAGGCTCACATCCAGTTTGTATGTAACCAGCAGAGGACCTTCTTCCTTCCAGCAGACATTGTCCCACTAGAAGTAAAAATGCTCTTCGTGTCTTATCCCTACCAGGACTGTCACACATGGCTTCCTATAAGCAGAGCCACTCAAAAGTTTAATTTCTTTTGCTCTTCTCCTCATTTATTTTAGCAGACTTTGCTTCTGCGATGGCAAAAATCATGTTAAGGTTTTTTTTTTTTTAAGTAAAATTTAAAGGTCAGGAAAGCTATTCTATTTAATGAAATCTGTGGTAATCTATTAAAAACAAACAGACAACTCACACTTACCCATTGCTTTTTTAGCACCTTGTGGAATTTTCCTTTCATATCTTTTTTGTGTGTGTGGCGGGGGGATGGAGACTGCATTTTCCATGCAAAATAGTTAGGCAGAAATGGTCTAGTGCTGTAGTTATTAGGACATCAAGAGGAAAAATGACTCAGACACTCCATGCACACTTAAGAGTGTGAAGTTGTTAATTAGCACTGGGCAATAGTGTGAATGAGACAGGAGCAAGGACTGGGACAGCCTGGGGACCGGATGTTTCAGATGTTGTTATCTTTGCTCCATGATTACGGTGGTGAGATGTTATCATGTCCTGTATGTAGATCAATTTTGTTTGTTTGTTTGTTCAATTTATATCACTGCCCATTTGACATATGGGATTCTGGGAGGCTTACAGAATTAAAAATACAAAAAACAGTGGGAAAATATAATCAAAATCACAACAGCATAAAAGTATTAAAAGAGCAAAAGCTATTTAAAAAATTAAAAATGTTGATTTGTAGGAAAGCATAATTGATCTCTCTAACTGCATAGACGTTAGACAGGTTTCATGCCACCATTCCCAGATCCCCTGATCAGATGGCAAAAGCCATTGTCTTCAGGTCCCACTGGATTGCCAATTGGGTTGGGACCAGACTGACCTCAAGGAGAATGATGTTTCAAAGGGTGGGGGCTGTATTGAAAAGGCTGTCCTCCTGGCCCCCATCAGAGGACATTCCTTAGTGAATGGGGCCCATACTATTTTACTTATTTATTCATATTTAACCTTAATTATTATTCTTTTAATAATCAAGATAAGGTTGATTATTCAATACTGCTTCTTACTCCTATTTTTCCTACAACACCGTTGGTTGTGAAAGAATGACTAGCTCAAAGTCAACCACGCTTGGCTTTTTATGGCTAAGGCAGGACTAGAATTCATGGTGTCCCAGTTTCCAGCCTGACGTCTTAACCACTAGAGTTAGACCAAACTAGCCACCATGCTGCCAAATCTGACTGGAAGGATTGAAGTGACTGGGAAAAGATGTATTGACTAATTGCTCTACATTTTCCAACCTAAACTTTGCTAGTGAATCTTGCTTGGCATAGTAAAGCCTATCCCTATCCCCATATCATTGCGAATGGAAAGATGTTCATAAAGCTATTTTCTTCTATTGTATAAAGATGAAGATATCTTGGAGTCAAGCATCTCACCTGGAGTCTAGGTAGTTGTCTCCCTATTGTTTTTTGGGGCAGTAAGAGAGAAATGTTTTGCTATCATTTTGTTCTGGGGTTTCGGTTACAAATTCAAATTTATCCACTTTGCATATCCAAATTCAGAATCACAAATCCTTCTCTGCTTCATTAGATTAATCATTACACACTGTGTTCTGCCTACATTATCAAGATGTGCATGTACATGGATAAAACACAGTACAGGGAACCTGCAATGAAACAATTGCAATTGTAATTCAAGCGACTTGAAAAATCAACAGGTGTCAGAATAAAAATGTTTGCTTAAATATAAACTTAAAGCTCATAAAAAGACTGTGTTTATTCATCATGCTAAACCAACATTATAAACCATAACCAAATGAAATTGTGACTTAGCATGTTGCATCAATCAAACTATAAAGAGCTTTGTGTCAGCTTCACACAGCCATTTAGTTAGGTTTAATGTTTGATTAATGCAGTGTAGAATTATGTAATTGTTATCTCTTATAACAAATGTGGAAAATCAGAATAAAACATTGAAAAAAATATATTCTGATCCCTGGGGCTAATTGTAACCTCTTTTGGGAGATTCTCACAGCCTCATAATATGGCACATCTTGAAATAGCAAACAAAAATTATCTTGAGGCAATCCATATCAATGAAAATTGCTTTTGTATTGCTTTAGTTCATTAGGTGATATATTAGGGACTGACAATTGAAGTTTTCTTGTATGTATCTCTTTCTTGCTTCTTCGTGCATCGATCCTGTTTCTGCATCTGCCAATTTTTAAATCCATCAATTATTTGCTTTTTATTTATGGCTCAGATACACACACAGATGCTGTACTGTTTTTTCTTAAAATATACATTTCCATAAATGCATTTTAAAACATGGCATTTAAAAATGCAGTTTGGCTTCTTGTTTTGTTTTGTTTTTAGCCAAGAAATGTGGTCTGACATTTGGTGAGGCACAAAATTATTTAGTCCAGAAGATACGGGCACTTAGCTTCAGATTTTATAAAGATTAAATTATTCAGACATTCATACTACAAGCACATTCATCCTTATGTATTATGTGCATAGGCGCAACACACATGCACACAAGTAACAAAAGCAGGAAGATTTGATTAACAGAAAGCTATAGCTAAGATTGTACTCTCTAAATTTGGAGTTAACTATAGATTTTCCAATTTGGAATGAAGTATGGCACAAAATAAAGAACAGAGCAGAACAAATAAGAGGTTGCATCATTAAAAGTGATGTGTTTCTGTGTATCCTCACTGCCCTGAGCTCTGTGAATAAAGAATAGAATGCAAATATAGCTCTTTTTGTCCAAATAGGTTATAATAGACCTCAATAACTGCCACTGGATGGGAAATTCAGATAACAAACTGGATGTGTGTATATTAATCCAGGTAACAAAGGTTAGATATTAGTAATTCTTTTGTGCCTCCTAATGAAATTAGTTCATAGAACTAATCTATCCAGAGCCTGTTTCTCACATAGGACAAAAAGGTGTCTCTAGAAAGTTCACAAGGTTGATAGGAAGGCAAAACTGGCATTAAGGAGGCAAATCACTTTGATCTGGGAAAAGTTTCTAGAACCCATCTGGTTTGTAAAATGCTTTTAGGTATACTAAAAGGGTACTCTGGATCAAGTAGGGAGGTGTTGAGGTAATTCCCCGTTAGGACAATGAGTGCACACAGGGAGACATCATGAGAGTAATGTTGAATAACACTTACACAGTACACAGATACACTGTATAGTAAAATGTAGGTTTTACTTCCAGTAACACAGTTAAGCAAAGTCCAACACAGTCCAAGTCATACACGTTTGATAGCAGTCAGTTTTCAGTTCAGGGATAATCCAATAACAAAATCCGGTATCAAATACAGTTCAGTAATAGACTCACATCAATCCAAGAATAACAACGATCAGTAACAGTCAATAGGGAAATGCAGGAACATAAATATCGACCATCTAGCAAACTCTCTCTCTGACTCAGTTGCTCTCTCTGAGAGAAACCAGGTTTCTGGTTCCATCTTATGGCCGTTTGGGATACCACACCCAATTACAATTTTAGCATTCCCTTAAAGATACAGTATTAAAATGTCTATCCTGGTTTATATATTTCCAACCCAACTGTTAGGTGACTTACATTCCTAACAGGAAGCATGAAGAGAGTGGATGTAAAACCTATCCTCAATACTATAAATTATCCCATCTTTTCCCACAAAGTGATATCTGTTCTCTACAGCTGCTGCAAGGTGGTAATCTTTGTGGTAGTCCCAAGATGCTTTTTCAGGAGGCAACTGGACTTTCTCGTTTTTTCTCTGAAGACATTTCGCTTCTCATCCAAGAAGCTTTTTCAGCTCTGACCGGATGATGGAGAATGGAAGGACTGGATGAGAATGGAAGCTTCTTGGATGAGAAGCGAAATGTCTTCAAAGAAAAAACAAGAAAGTCCAGTTGCCTCCTGAAAAAGGACGTTTGGGACAACCATGACCTGGATGACTGGGAATCTCTACAGACTTTTGAACAGCTGGTACCTTTACATTCCTGTACATGCTGAAGCACCTTTTGGGACATGAACCCTATTTATTGTGCAGTCCTAACAATTATTAATTGCAATTGTAACTCTCTCTCTTTCTCTCTGTGTGTGTCTCACAATTAATAATTGTTAGGACTGCACAATGAATAGGGTTCATGTCCCAAAAGGTGCTCCATATATATGTATGTATGTATGCAAGCATGCATGCATGTATGTATGTATGTATGTATGTATGTCTTGGATCATATATGGCTGGTCCAAGACACCCAGATTTCCTGGCTGAAAATCCCCAGTATTCAGTTTTATACTGTAACCACATTGCCATACTGGCTTTCAATGTAAATAAGCCTATGGTAATTCAAGAAAAAAAAAAGATGAAAGAGAGAGAGTAGAACATAATACTTCCTATCCTTATAATGCTTCTCAATGAATTAATGACTCCCAACAGGCACAGATCAAGGGAAGTGTGTTTGCCAGGAAAAGATAAAACCTCAAGATATATTGATGGTATAATTATACCTGTTTACTTTTAATAGAGATGTTATCAAGGGAGCAAACTTCTCGTTCTACTGCCCGATATCTAGCCACTGAAAATTTACATCACTTTATGAACAGCTAATTCTCAGGACAAATTTCCTGCTAACTGCACTTGCTTCCAGTCTACTGCTTCTGTAGAGACAGATCCATTTGCATTGCACACTGATAATAATAGAACGGATCAATTTTTAGCAGATGAGTGCCAGCAAAGCTATTGAGAAAAAAAGAAATAGGTATGACCAGGCAGGCAAAAGAGAAGGCAACACAGGCTGCATTGAGAACATGTGGTATGGACATCTTTTGGGAGAACAATTTCAAAGTGATGGGCCATTGGCTATATACAATATAAATACAGGTAGTCCTTGACTTGCTATCACAATGGAGCCTAAATTTTCTGTTGTTAAGTGAAGCATTTGTTAAGTGAATTTTGCCCTATTTTGCAACTTTTGTTGCTACTGTTGTTAAGTGAATCACTGCAGTTGATAAGTTAGTAATCTGTTAAGTGAATCTGGCTTCCCCGTTGATTTTGTCACAAGGTCACAAAAGTTGTTCACATGACCTCGGGACGCAGCAATAGTCATAAATATGAACCAGTTGCCAAGCATCTGAATTTTGATCACGTGATTATGGAGATGCTGCAAAGGTCATTGTTCTGCTTATTATGTAGAAAGATAATAAACTCTCATCCCCATGATGATTGAAGCGGCTGCATGGTAAAGGATTCAGGCAAGAGTGAGGGAGCCTCCCCCAACTCAACAAGGGTCAATTTAGTGACCAATCAGGATTACAGATGTGACCACATGACATGAACTACATTTCCCAGGATACCTTAACTACATTTACCATGATGCATTCCCTTAAGGGGACAGCTCTCAAATCCTAACTAACTATCCCAAATCCCATTAACTCAAAACTGTCTGGACAGCACAGTCATAACTGCGAAAAACATTCACATGTCACTTTTTTCAATGCTGTTGTAAATTTCAACAGTCACTAAATGAACTGATGTAAGTCAAGGACTACCTGTATGTAATTGTGTAACTTTTAGGATAAGCCAACAGTTGATTTTTACCAAACGTATGAACTACAACATAATGAACACTGATTCCCCCTATTGTAACTATGAGATGGATGATTAGCTCTGTGGCTCATCGTTTCACACGATGTTACTGTGAATCTCCCTCTTTATAAGGAAGCCAAACTTTGCATCTGGATTTTCTCTCTTTCCCCTTAGCACAAGGTAGAAAACAAGCATGTATTATATATATTACCTGGAATACTATAGCCAGAAAGAATATAAGTACATGGAAAGTAATTTGCAGCTAATATATTGGGATTGGTCAAACTAGCATACTTTCAAGTATTAATCCATGTCATAAAATTGTCTGCAAATTCTATTTATTTAAGGGAAAAAAATAAGCAGCAGCAATTGCTAACTTCCCCTACGGCATTTAAAATACACATCTTTTTTAGGCAATTTTCCTTAATATGGGCAGTCCTCAACTTACAACAGTTCATTTAGTGTCCAAAGTTAAAACAG
The DNA here is from genome assembly GCA_023653725.1 of Bungarus multicinctus. Classification (NCBI taxonomy): domain Eukaryota; kingdom Metazoa; phylum Chordata; class Lepidosauria; order Squamata; family Elapidae; genus Bungarus; species Bungarus multicinctus. The sequence continues at coordinate 115,762,451 of CM042834.1, read as the reverse complement.
ACTATTTTTCACACTAATGACCTCATGGCAGGGGTGGGATTCTACCAGTTCGGACCGGTTCACATGAACCGGTAGTTCCAATGATCATTTGGCCCCTGCTCTTTCCTGTGCTTTTACTTCCTTGTTTTGGGGCACAGCTGATTTGTGCGGCAGAGAGGTTTTGCTGTGCCTCAGCTGTTTTACTCACCGGGGCTGCAGTAAAAGGTAAGTATTATAACTGAAAATGGGCTTTTTTAAATGCTGTGTACACATGCAAAGCATGCGTTTGGCTCACACACATACGCGAAGTGTGCAATCACTGAACCAGTTGTTACACTGGTTGAATCACACCACTGCCCCATGGTCATGTGATCAAAATTGGATGCTTTCCCACTGGTTCATCTTTATGACAGTTGCAGTGTCCCGGGGCCATGTGATCCCCTATTGTCCCCTTCTGACAATTTAGAAGCCAGATTCATTTAACAACCGTGTTATTAACTTAACCACTGCAGTGATTCGCTTAACAACCATGACAAGTAAGATCGTAAAATGGGGCAAAACTCACGTAACAAATGTTTCACTTAAGCAGCATGAATATTGGGCTCAATTGTGATTGTAAGTTGAGGACTACCTATGTATGTTATGCAGTTTCCTCAGATGTACTTCACTTTTGTATTCAACTTCCTAGGTTTACTATTAGATACAATTATAGCCTAATAAATATTTGGAGTTGAGTAATGTTGATTCCCTGCATTAAGTGTCCATTTGCCTTAGAACAGATTTTGATTTGGCAGATCATGTTTTTGGCCTTATCCATAATGGATTTCTTTTATATTACTACTACAGCACCAACTGTAAATACCTAAACACAGTTCATAGCAGTAAAATTTGATGATAAATGGTCTATTGGCCTTATTTTGCATCTCTGAATAATTTAAGAGCACAATGTTGGTCTTGTGACATAAAGAAATTGTTTGCTCTCTGCTGAATGACACTTTTTTGCTTTCTATAAGTGATATGCTATTGGTTTATATGAAAATATTGGCCTGTGAACTGCCCTCATGCAATATGCAAAACTATGGCTTATTTTAAGCATGGTTTGTTTAATAAACTGCAATGATTAACTTCACAGTAAACACTAATCCAGAGTCAAATAAATATATCTTAACATAGTGTGACTCCAGCCAGGGGAGTAATGATAAATGTTTATTAGGTGTGAGGAATTCTGATCATCTTCAGAAGGTACAAGAGAAGTTAGAATACATCTCCAGTGGTTTATAAGATGGTCCCTTTGTGTTAAGGATTTTAATCTTCAATTTTAATTGCATGTATTATTTTACTGATAATGGTAACTGTAAAATTTGGATTGCTTAAATGGCCACTTGGTGTGGGAACTCCAGTGTATACATTTGCATGCAAAATTAGATGGGATATTCAGAAATCCATGTCTTCTGTCCTTCTTTCTTTAGTTAATAATCCATGAAAGAATTGGAAAAAAGAAATTGCACATAATACAGCAATAGCAATAGCACCTAGACTTATATACCATTTCACAGTGCTTTACAGAGTGGTTTACAGAGTCGCCATATTGCTCCCAACCATCTGGGTCCTCATTTTACTGACCTCAGAAGAATAAAAGGCTGAGTCAACCTTGAGATGGTCAGGATCAAATGCTGGCAGTCAGCAGAATTCACCTGCAATATTGCATTCTAACCACTGCAAAATCACAGCTTATATAGAAAAACTGATGTTCTGATCTGCATCCATAAAATTTATTGTCAAGAAAGATGGGTGTAGTTTGCCCATATTGGGCACAAAAAAATTGATACAAGGAAAGGTTGGAGAAAGACAAACATCACTTCTACTTCTGTCCCTAAATAAATGAGAAGCTAATTTTTTCTGTTCTTCCACAAATGTATTCCATGCTTATGGAGCAGAAGCAGAAGCGATGATCATAACCATCACAAAATACAGCCTGTTCAAAAGGACAGAAGTAATAGAAACTGAGGTTGACTTACATTCATACCAGCCATTCAATGGTTGCCATCCTACTATGGGTCTCCAAGCCCGCTGGCAGAACCATGTCTTCATGGCCTTCCGAAAGAGTGTTATTTTTTAATTAAGTGTTAAGTCTAATTTCTGGAGTGATAATGTTCCTGAGGTAGGGCAGGGAGGGGGGGAGGAAACCACCATGGAGAAGGCCCTTCTTCTGGTCCTGCCAGATGTATCTCTTTAGGGGATGGGGCCCGCAACATTCCTTTCCTCCCTCCTCTAGTAGGTTTGGTAGTTGTGACCAGCAAGAGACGGTCTCTCAGATAACCCGGTCCCAAGCCATGAAGGGCTTTAAAGGGGACAATCAGCACCTTCAATTGCACCCGGAAGCAAACCAGCAACCAATGCAGCTCCCACAAAAGAGGTGATACATGTGCACACTGAGGTCTACACAAAACCATGAGGGCTGCTGCATTTCATACCAACTGGAGCTTCCAGATGCTCTTCAAGAGCAGCCCATGTAAAGCACATTGCAATAGTCAAGACAGGAAATGACTAGGGGATGAGTGACCATGAGTAGGGAATCTTGGTCCACGACAGGATGTAACTGGCACACAACCCACAGTTGTACAAAGACCCTTCTGGCCACGACCGCCACCTGGTTCACTTCCAGGAGAACCCCTGTGAGAGGGAAGTCATGGCTTTGCTTAACTCACTATGGGCTGAGATACACAACTGAGTATCATTAGCATATTGATGATATCTCAGTCTATGACGATGAATGATTTCATCAAATGGTTTCACGTAGATGTTGAATGGGAGCGGAGAGAGATTACCGATCCCTGTGGGACCTCACAAAGCAGGGGGTAAGGGCTGCACTTCTTGCCTCCTATTAACACTGACTGAGAAAGGCCCCAGAGGAAAGAAGTGAACAGAATAGCACAGAGCCCATTCCCCATTCCCAATCACTGAAGCTGTTCCAGAAGGACACCATGGTTGATGGTATAGAAAGTCACCCAGAGCAAGGATAGATGCACTACCCCCATCCCATTCCTGCCAGAGATCATCAAGAAGCATGACCAATGTCGTTTCTGTCCCATACCCAAACCTGAATCCTGAAGGGGTCTAGATAATTCATTTCATCCAGAAACCTCTAGAGTTACCACTCAATCACCTTCTCATAACCTTCCCCAAAAAGGAAAGATTGGAAACAGGTCAAACATTATCCAATAGGATAGAATCCAATGATGGGTCCTTGAGACGAGGGCAGCCACAGCCTCCTTAAAGTGCTAGGGGACTACTGCTCTTGCAGGAAAACATTAATGATTGCCAGACTCCCCCACCTGTCACCTCCTGGTAATCTTTCACAAGCCAGGAGGGGCACGGGTCTAAAACCAGGTGCTTGCATGCCCACTTCCTCAGGAGCAATGTTGCCTAGTTTGGCTAATAAAACATCTGCAAGAAAACAACCAAGTTCAGAGAGCATCTCATCACCAATCTCTACCCCACTGTCATTTTGGAATTTTGGAATAGTAGAGAAGCACCACATGACTGAAGGAGGGAAAACATTGTCTCTATCTTTGAAAAAATAAAGCAAGGATGGGAGGAAGTCTGGGGAAGAACAGGCCAATCAGTTTGACATTCTAAGCTTGATAATAAATTAATAAACATGGTCATAAATATTATATTATTAGAAAGCAGCATGGATTTCTTAAGAACAAAGTTTGCTAAACTGAGTCTATTTCTGTTCTGTTCTGACTGGACATATGTCTTAATTCTCTCTGTTGGAGAAATAATATTTCTTGACTTTAGCAAAGCATCTGTCAGCCCTTTCAGTTAGTCCAGACAAGAAGGCACAAACATTGAGTTCTATGTCAGTATCTGACAGAGTATCCCATGATATTTGGATTGGCAAACTAAGTGTGGACTTGATGGTGTGCTTATTAGGCAGATAGCCACTGGCTTGAAAACCATATCCAACAAGTGCTTATTGTGTTTATTCAATGAATTGGACCGAGATATCTACTGGGGTGCCATCGATCTTGTGTCTAGTATTCTTTAGTAATGAATTGGATGATGAGATAGAATATTTTTTTCAGATAAAGAGAGGGCAGGTAGCTAATGCTGAAAGAGACAAAAATGACCTTGTTAGGTTAGACAGTTAGAGTGGAAATGACAGAAAGAGCTTTGATAGAGACTAATGGAAAGTTCTTCTAGGAGGGAAAAGTTCAAATACAAATGAATGTAATGGGGAACATAGAGTTTGTACTAGTAGGATACATATGAAAAGGCTTTTGAAAGGTATTTGATCACAAACAGTATGACAGCTGCTGAAAAGCCAGATGCAATTTTATGTTGTATCAATGGAAATATAGTTTGTATATCATGGAAACTAAGAGTTCCATTGTACTATGCACTGTTGAGACTATTTTAAGGGTTGTGTCATATTCTAGGTGCGCACTGTAAGCAATGTTAGAAGAAACACAAACAAGTTCAAGGAATAGCTATTGTGGAATTGCAAACTAAGTCTTAAGAGTGACTGATGAACCCAGAAATGCTTTGCCTTGAGGGGAAAAAATGACTGAGTGGGAAAATGAAAACACTTTTCTTGTACTTGAAGGAATGTCACACAAAAGAAGGTCAAGACTTGTTCTTTATCATCCCTGAGTGCAGCACACAGAATAATGGTCTTAAATTATAGGAAGACAAGTTCTTGTCCCTTTCCCCCTTAAATCTTCCTAATAGTAAGAGCAGTTTGTCACTGAAACCATTTATCGGGGCAGAAGGAGGAAGTTCTCATCATTGGATGTGTCCCAGCAGAAGCTAGGCAGCCTTCAGCTGGAAATGCTTTGAATTGGATTCATGCATTAACTGGTTGGGTCTGATGGCCTAAAATGGCCTGTTCCAATTCTAGGAACCCATAATATGTCTAATCTCATACCTTAACCTACTGGGAGACCATGAGGTCAAGTCCCACTTTAGCCATGAAAGCCAGAGTGGTGACTTTGGGACAGTCATTCTCTTTTAGCCCATCTGTGTGTGTGTGTGTGTGTGTGTATAAACGTCTATGCTACTTTTTACTGTTGTAAAGTTAGAAGTATAGACTGCAGTTCTCTGAGAAATAGAGGAGCTGTCCAACAGCATTCGGTTTCCTCCCATGCAAACAGACCACTTAAAATAGAACAGCTTTTTCTTTCATGATTGAATTTGCTCTTAGGTTTGTGTGTGTTTTTAAATCACTTTAAAATACCAAGCATATGGAAATATTTCTAATGTTAGAAATAAAGCAGGGGGTAACAGATGGTTTGATTTTTTTTTATTTGCTATTTCACCCTGAGGCCAAATGTAATATGACATGATAGCCATTCGTGCGTCAACCCTTTTTAAAGATAAAGTGATGCATAAAAGGAGAAAAATGGTAGACCCCATTTCATCTCTATTGTTCCAAAATTCCCAGCTCTAATTTTGAAAGTACTTCTGGGGAGGTAAGGCAAGAAAAGAGTGATAATTAAGCAACCTTTGCGTCTATGGCTTTTTGCTGTTAAAACAAGAACTTCTCCACTTGGCATTCAGGCAAATCAGTCATCAACAGGCACACAGAGATAACTAACATTTAAACATCATTCAAAAAAGACAATAAAAAAGTTAAAAAGGAAACCAGAACACTACCTTGCCAGGAGTCAACAGCCATATGAGCAGTAATTAACATGAGGATTTATACTAAACAAATAATCTAGAAGTAAATAACACCCTAACCAACTCAGATAAACGATCAGGCAGTAAACAGTAGCCTAATCAAAGAACTACCAAGGAGAAAACCCCATCAACTCCATCAACACTGAGAGGGCAAGCTACTGGATATAAACAGGAGCAAACCCCACTGCCTTCTAGTCTTGGAGATGTTACTTAGTTGAGTAATAAAACATTTGCAATCAAACAACCAAGTTCAGAGAGTAGCAGTGGTTCCGTAAACCTCTTCAGTGTACATCTGAATGAGATAAAGATGTAGCATGATTTGTCCCAAGCAATACTACTGTTCCCTATATAGAACATTTCAATGATTTATCTTGTACTTGCAACTTTACATAGCTGATCTCTCCTGCTTCCGACTTGGCCAATGCAGTTTTCCATTGTCCATAAACTGGGTCAATAGACATACTGGAGATATTTCCAGAAATGTAAAACTGTTCTTTCTCTTCTTTCAAAAAGTTGTTTACCTCATCCAAATTGAAGCTATTCTTGCAGCAGAAGAAAAGCTCTACTTATCAAATGTTAACCAAAATCTTATTATATAATTGCCCTCTGTTTTAAAAGGACTTTTTTGTGATTCTATATGCAGAAAAAATCCTGTTCTGTCCACACTCATCATCCAAAAGTTGTGTACATCTAGAGGTAGTGGTAGTGGATGGTAGTGGTAGAAGAAAAGCAGCAAATAGACATTACAGTGAATCAAGCAAGGAAAAGCACTTTATTAAAATCCCACCATTATGCTGAAGGCATGTTTCCACTTCTCTACTGTCCCTGGTGAATTTTAGTTCTACTATTCATCACTGTCAATGATGGCTTATCTGGAGGGAGGTTTCAAAAACAACCATTATGGAATACAGGTTACAAAGAATGTCCAGATTTTTAATCATGCTGCAGGGAAGAGAAATTTCTTTATATTTCCAATTTTAAAATCAATGAATACCCATATTTTTTTTCTCTTTTCTGAGATTAGCAGTCCCATCTGATGGCCTGCACACTCCTGGGTTTTTTAGAAAGAGGTGTGAATTTGGGAGCTCTATCTCTAATAAGACATAAAGATGTAAATAAGGCTTTCCCAACATTTTGAGCCCCATAGCAGAGGTGGTATTCAGCAGGTATTGACCAGTTCTGGAGAACCGGTAGCAGAAATTTTGAGTAGTTCGGAGAACTGACTGGAGATTTTACAGTATCCTTCCCCTGCCATGCATACCAAGACACACCCACAGAACCAGTAGTAAAAAAAATTGAATTCCACCACTGCCCCATACATATATTTAGGAGATGTTCAGGGCATTGTTATAAAAATGATTGCTATACAAGGTGCATATCACTGCAGAAGGAACAAACTAGTGAAGTTAAAAGACAAGGAACCTGTCTGCAGTGCTGAAGACACTTCGAATGTTCTGTCTTCTGCTCCAAAAGAGAACCATGTTCTAAAGACAACCTTCTTTTTCTTAAGCCATTACCATCACCCACTCTTGTGCCAGTCACCTTCCTCCAATCTGTCTTCCTGGAGTATAAATATCCAATGTATCTGTACATTGACCATCTCTTCCATTTTTTTCAAATCTTTGCTTCCTCCATATTCTTTCTCCACCATGGTCATCTTTTTTTTTTCTTCTTTTCCTGGTTTCATCCACTCCATTTTCCATTTCTTCACCCACGTTCCCAGCCTTCAGCTCAATGGTGGGATTCAAAATTTGTTACTACCGTTTCTGTGGGCGTGGTTTGGTGGGCATGGCAGGGGAAGGAAGGATACTGTAAGATCCTCCTGTCAGAGGTGGTATTTGCTGGTTCTCTGAACTACTCAAAATTTCCGCTACCGGTTCTCCAGAACTGGTCAGAACCTGCTGAATACCACCTCTGCTTTAGCTTCTCTGTTATCTACAGTATCTTTTTTCCATAACTCTCTGTATTTTTTCCCCATTCCTATCTTTTCATTCACTTCGTATCCTATATACACATCTATGGCTTACTTCTCTCACTCCCCGGTATGAACCAAAGACTTCAGGATCAGATTAACCCAACATTTATAAATAAAAAACAGGGGACTCATGTAACTAGGATCAAGTCCTTTTGCCCCTCTCTTTTACAATGTTTCCACTGAAGAATCAACAGCAGAGAAATTAGAATATTAGAAGGTCTTCTGTTAGAAAGGGGAGACCGTCCTAGACATATTTTGGGCTGGATGTGTTAGCTCAGGGGTCAATAATTTGGAAGCAAAATTCGATTTAATTTGAAAATAGGTCAATGGGCTGTAAAGTCCTCCTGCTGTAATCTGAATCTGCCATATAAGCTTCATAATGGTCTCCTAGGTAAATTACTTATAAGTGGAAATAGTGGAGGAAATGCTGGCTACATATCTATTCTGGGATGTGCGCAGATGTTCAAGACAGATGCCCCTAGACAGCCAGCACAGGTTTGCTGAATAGGTGAACACAACATTGTTAAGCAATTTAATTAAAGGGAAAACAAAACTACGCAAGCTATTGCTCATTTTACTTCTTATTCAGTTAATGCAACCCAGACTAATTTTGCAGAGTTTTTTCTGTTCATTAGCTTTGTTATTGCATGTTTCAGAGCCATCTTAATTAATGATACTCTTGTAAGAAGTTTGTAGCATCAGAGAATGAGGTTACATTGGAATCCAATCAGATTTTACTAGCAAATTTTTCTTCCCCTCCTCTTTTAAGATTAAGTTTTCAAAAATGACTGGCCCTGGATGCAAAGTTCATTTTCTCCCCTAAACAAATCTGTTAAGCTCTTGGCAAAGAAAGCATTTGTGTTCAATTTTATTTGCATAATTTCAAGCACCATTAATAGTACATGGCATGAGGAAAAATTACCACGATTTCACTCCAGCCATGAGTGAAATTAGGTTTAGGAGAAAATTAGTTGACTGAACTGTCAATTGATAAAGCTTGAATAGAGAATGTTTAAAGCAGGAGAAACTGTGGAAGTAAAGCTTCAAGGTGTAGGCTGAATTGAGCATAATATTTAAGTTAGAATATATTAGAAGATATGACGGATGAATGGAGACTGGTAGTGAATGCAGAGTTTTTGACTGAAGAAAACCTGGTTCACCAAATAATATGGTTCAATCAACATATGGTACGAAAATGTACTGATTCTGAATTAGCCAACAAGTTGGCTTTTGCTTCAATGGGAAATACAGATTGTAGGCTGTGGTATGGTAGGCTGTAATTTGTAGCTACTGCAGAAATTGCCTATGTCTTTTTTTCTTGAGTCATTTGTATACAAGAATTAAGGTACAACAGGTTGCTGTAAAATCTGCCAGCAGGCTAAACTTGGAAATTAAAAATAGAAAAGAAAATAGATTTCAGAAGGAAACTATATTTTTTTGAACAGAGTGTTTGTTCATCTAGCACATATAGTTTGCAAAATGCTTTGCAAGCTTCATCTTAACATTTTTGCGACTCTTTTTAAAAATATGTCAGTTTTATAGATATACTAGTAGAGTCTAATAAAATTGGCATGAAATATATATATATATTGTAATACAAAGTATATACTTATTCCCCTGCCTCTGCTGATAAGGATAGAGCCAGTGGTGTAGTGGCAATTACAACTGCCTCACATGTAATACTTCCCTGGTTCGAATCCCAGTAAGGGTATGGCTACTGAAGAGAGCTAACTAGCTCGAAATAGATCTATACTAGTCTCCCTTATTTATTATTTAAAATTATCAGCTTAAAAAAACCTTACACACATGTAAAAGAAAAGACAACGAAACAAATAGCTTTCTGTCGGTATGGTCTCTGGTGATGAGCCGAAAGACAGAAAAGAAAGCAGTATGCTTTCTTCCTTAATTGGGGCTTAACAGGGTGTTATAATACAAAGTATATATATATATATATATATATATATATATATATATATATATATATATATATATATGTTTTCTTAAGTTTTCGCAGGTATTTATATGTATGGTATTCAGCTTTGTTCGGGTATTATAATGACATGGGAAAATACCCGAGCAAAGCTGAATACTATATGTATATATCTTGTGCTCGCACAAGCACAAAGCCGAAAGCACCAGCCTGAAGATGGCGAGTGAGATCTCGTCGAAACGTTGCCCAGATAGTCTCAATCTTACACGAGAAAAGACCCAAACACACCAAGACCTCTCTCTCTCTCTCTCTCTCTCTCTCTCTCTCTCTCTCTCTCTCTATATATATATATATATATATATATATATATAAATACCTCAGCCACACATGTTCTTAAGAAAAAGCCAGCCAATCTGCAAATATCAACTCCATCAACCAATCAAGAAATGACAACACAGCCAACCTCCCCACCAGTATATATAGGGAGACAGCAACTCAGATCATGCTTTTCTCGCACAAACACAAAACCGAAAGCACCAGCCTGAAGATGGTGAGTGAGATCTCGTCGAAACGTTGTCCAGATAGTCTCAAACTTACACGGGAAAAGACCCAAATACACCAAGACCTGTATATGTGTGTGTGTGTGTGTGTGTGTGTGTGTGTATCTCTTTTCTAGTAAACTATTTTCTAGTAAAAATATCTATATATAGTCTATATCTATATTTATAGCTATATTATCTATATGTCTATTCTCTATGTCTATCTATCTTCTATCTATCTTCTATTTATCTATCCAATCCATCCATTGATTCTTCCATATGCAGACACGTGCACAACAATAGCCACATTTATTCAGGGTATAATTATTTGGAGCACTCAAGAGAGATCCACTTTGAAAGCAGAGAACACATAATCATAGTGTCCAAATCTGACACCTTTTTTGCTTGCCAGAAGATAAATGGATGTCATGACTTGCCAAATGCCCTGTAGCGAGATGAGGATTCAACATCGGGAAGAATTTTGTCTTACTCCTACTTTTGGAACTACAGCAGGTTGCAGATGGCTGGAATAAATAAGATTTGGCATGAATAAATATGAAGGTGCCAGAATCTTCTCCCACATTCTTTCAAGCCTTTATACATCTATGTCACCTTTTCAATCACTACTCTATACAAGCATGTAGGACTAATTGAGGCAAGTGAGCAACAAGTGGCATTTTTTAAAATTGCAACAAGAAGAAACCCAGTTCAGACAACCTTCAAAGATTTCCTGCTTTTAGTTTCTCTCTATGCATTAAAAAAACCTGAACTGCCGAAATTTCTTTGCCTTGTAGGTCATAAAGCTCCCAGCCTACTACCCTTCCACTCCTGAAAGCACAGAGATAAATGTTATCACACTTCTCCATGATAATGATAACCTTCCTGCTTTCGTCTGTGCAATCTTGAATCTAAAGTCTCTACAACCCAATAGGACGTTGTTTTTTCCCCATTAGAGAGAATGAATGAAAGAATTGTAACAAATTTGTACTTTCTACAAGCAAGAGAACCTGAATCTGAAACCTGTGATATGCATGCACAGTGGTTCAGTCTGTTATGCCGCTAGGATTTTCAGTTGTATGCAATTATACTTTTAAAACCTATTTCAAAAGAAACCTCTGCTTTTAGGCTGAGCTTTCTGCTTCATTATTCATCCCATATAAATGCACTGGCTTTGTAAGTCATTCTAATAAATATTGCTCATGTTAATTTTTATGGGATCTAATCTGAAGTGCTATTAGATACTTGAAAAACTTCCTCATGCTTTCTTACTCTTAAAATGGCTAATAAAATGGACATTGGAGTGTAAAAAAAGAGGCTTCTCTTAAACAAAAACCCTTTGATTTAGTTCCACATGCGAGTGTCAATAATTATTTGCTTTAAGTCTACATCCATCTCTCTCTCTCTCTCACACACACACACACACACAAATACACGATAAATCGCTACAAGGAAATTTTGACACAGATTCAGGATGCAATTCCCAATAGTCTTCAAATCTACTGACAAATATCCCTTCCTGCTGAACCACATGAGAACACAGTCTTGAAGACAGTGCAGGGGAGCACAGTATGAAGTACTAGGCCTTGAAAAACCTGGGGGTATACGTGGTGGTTGATTTACTCTTTCCTGTCAAACATATGCCCATGGGTTAATAGGTTAGCCTCAAGCTGGGAGGAAGTGTTGAGTTGCAGGCTCCATTCTAGACTTTGTACTGAAACATATTTAGAAATAACTTGAGTGCAAGGTTTAAGAATATGGTGGTGTTTTTTTTTCTTCAAATCAGACCTAGATGGAGAGATAGCAAAATCTCAGAGAATTGTTTCTCAGTCTTAGCACCTGTAAGATAGGTGAACTGGATAATTCTGAAGTCTAGCCATCTTAAAAGTTGCTGAGGTTGAGAAAAATTGTTTAAGAAGATAGTACTGTAGTAAATTTGAGGATCTTAATAAGCAGAAACAACTGATAGTAACGAGAATGATGAATTTCACCTAACATAAATGCAAAGCCCTACAATTGTTGGAAAAATCAAGGTGAGAATGGAATCTATTACACTGGAAAACAGAATAGACAAAAAAAGAACTTAGTATCTTGGTAGATCAATAACTGAACTTAAACATATAGCTCCAAAAAGGGTATATGCAATCCCAGAAATATAATCAAAACCAGACAAAATAACAGTTCCTGTTTATTCTGTCTTGGGCACACCATAACTAGAATATTATGTACAGTTCCAGGATTTTTTAGGAAGAATATTGATACATTGTTCAAAGGACAACAGTCAAAATAATAAAGGGTTAGGAATGGTTGGAGATACTGTAGATAAGCCTGATGATTGTCTTCAATTATCTGGATGGAGCAGTTCAAAATTGTTCCAGAAGATGGAACAAGATACAATAGGTTTAAATCAAAAGTTTAGACATCTGGAAAAAATCCAAATGGTAAGAACTGTTCAACAATACAGCAAATTGCTTCTGGAAAAGATTGACTCTCCTTCACTGAAGGTTGAACAACTGCATTGCCAGCTGTTGGAGATACGGATTCCTAAAATGGACGGAGTTGGCTACATGACCTCCAAGATTCCTCCCAAACCTTACATTCCCTGATTGTATGATACTATGGAGAGGAATTGATAAATATATGCAGAGACGTAAAGATATAGATTTAATCATGAATGAAAGGCTAAAAACAATGTCCAAAAAGTAAGAAAATTGTGTCATCTGCTGTGGGTATGTTTAAAAATAGGACCCCATAGGTGGTAATAAATAATTCTATAGTGATTCTATTGAAAAATCAGAAATGATGCATTTAATGGCTTTGGCCCACCGTTTCTTAGTCTCTTTCTATGTTTGGCATAACACTGCTTACCATGAAAGAGAATATGGTATGTTTAGCTCTAAAATGAAATTAATCAAATTCCGTCAAAGTCCAGCTTGCTGTATTGTGTTTTTGTCTGTACACAACCCATGTCTTTGTTCTGGACCTGCCTACTTTAGAAGTCTAGCCTGGGGATGCCATTTAGAAGTGAAATGAAAATACTTTATTCTTGTGGTTTGTTGCACAGTCAGCCAGATTTTTAGACTGCATTTGGCATTTTTATCTACCTATTGAGTAGATAAGAACCTGGGATAGGCAGATGTGGTTTCATGGTGTTAAAGGTATCAAGACAAGGTGTAAGCTGTTCCAACTAAAGCTGCCTTTTGAAATAGACTGATGGGGATTTTGACTGATGAAATGGGGATTCCTTGCCAATGGTTTTCATGTGGCGCTCCAGTTGTTTTGGGATTGCACCCAAGGTGCCTATCACTATTGGTACTATCTTTGCTTTCTTTTGCCACACCCACTCTATTTTTATGAATGAAGGCAAATATATGCAAATATACACCCAGGGGTGGGTTTCTACCAGTTCTGTCCACTTCTGTAGAACCGGTAACTCTGAAGAGCAACAGACATAGAACCGGTTCTATGTCTGCTGATGTTTTTGCCCACCTGCCCACCTGGGCTGTTACCTGACTTTTATTTCCTGATTGTTTCAACTTCAGCTGCCATGCGAGGCACAGCTGCAGTTAAAAATGCAGGAAAAGAGGGCTGTTTCAAAGACTGCTTCTCTGCACTCAGCATGCTGATGACGATTTACAGACGCACAAAGACAGCATGCATTTACAGACGCACAAAGACAGCATGCATTTACAGACGCACAAAGACACATCGTAAATCACCAAACCTCGTAAATGACCAAACTGGTAGTTAACCCTGTCAGATCCCACTCCTTATACACCCCAGGGTAATGTTGCAGGATCCAATCTGGGTAAGTCACCGGAATCAGAAGTTCTGCCTTTTCAGCTTTTGAACTCGTGTTAGAGTCCATTCTAAGGGAGCGTCTCTCTAGCAGAGTGTGGGGATTGTGCTAGAGAGAAGTTCGCAGAGATGGCCTCCAGCACAAATTTGAAAGATTAAGTCTCTAGGCCTGTTGACCGACTAAGATTGGATCCTGCATTCTATTTTTATGTGTAGTATTTTGTGTTTTTGTGGTTTTTCTCCAGTTCTTTCTCTTCTGTCCTGCTATCATGAGTCCACATATTCCATATCACATTTTAAAATATAAATCCCAATCATCATACAATCTCACTGAGGTGTCTATTCCCTAGTGATTCTACAGTTATATATTCCAAAACTTGGTGTACTCCCAACATTGGGCTACAGTTGATAGCAGTGACAAAAACCATTAAAGGCATTGCTAATGGTGTTCTTGTAAGTCTGACAAGTCTTGAGCTTGCAGGGCCAGAAAAACAATATGAGCTGGCCTTAGAATTCTCATACCCCTGCTCTCCTCTGAATGCTGCTTTGATTCACAAGAGCCTTTTGCCTGTTGAGAGTGTCCCTCCTTTCTTTTTCGTGGCATTGTATTCACAGCTATTTAAAAAGTACCAGTAAAGCTTTAGAAAGTTGTTCCTCTATAATAGCTGCCCAAGGCCTTTTGTGCTGGTTTACATCATGTCTTTACTTTTAAGTGTCTGTCTGAGACCTTCTGCTCATATTGTGTTTCCAGCCAACCTCTTAGCATAAAATTGCCCATAAGTAATCTGTCTTAGTCACTTGCCAGCCTTTGCGGTTTTACCTGGTGCTGGGCCTTTTATTCTTCGTGACAAGAGCAATGAAGCAACTGCAACCACTTATCACCAGTTAAGACTTCCATCTACACAAGCACCTTTTCCCCCATTGTTTTGCAATGCATTATGGTTCTTTCCTTCATTAGTTTTCTTCTGAGTGTTTCTTAATTTCAGCCCAGAGAATGGCTTGAGTTTCTATCCTTCCAAGGTGGGTAAAATGAGGACCCAGATTGTTGGGGGCAATATGCCGAATCTGTAAACCACTGTAAAGTGGTATATAAATCTAATAAGTCTGCTACTGAGTCTTTGTTCTTGAGCTAACACTAAGCCTTTTCTTTTATAAATTAGGGATTGAGCTTAAGTTCAGAGCATTTTTACATTTTTATCCTGACTCCATCACTGAAGGGACAGTGAAATGGAAATAACAAATTAGGAGATTAGGAGAATATTTTCAGTACATAAGAAGCATTGCCAAAATTTCAATATTTCAGATAAAACTGTCCAAGATGATATAGTAACCATTTCTACAAACTGGAAAATATGTTCCTGCTTTTTATAAAGGAGCAATACCTGTATGGCAAGGAAAGGAGTACTTGAGAGTAGCTCAGGGATAGTCTGGGGAGGGTATTTTGGGGAGTATGCAAAATGATAGCATGGAAAAGTGGGCAAGGAATTGGACTAGGAAATGGGACAATCTAATCTATTTTTTGCTACTTAAATGCATTGGGGGACTTGGGGCCAATTACTCTTTCTGAGCCCAGCTTTCAGTTTATTGATGAGTGGAAATAGGAAGTACGTATGCTGACCATGGCATCCTGACCTTCCGAATGAAAGGGTGTATAAAAGTCTCATAAATACATAACCAAATGTAATGTGAGAAGGGAGCAATGTTTGTCAAGCGTCCTCATTCTGCTCCTGACCATGAACTTCTCTGAAGTTCAGCTCATCTGTGTCACATTGAACTCCTGTATGCCAAGGATGCTTTTCCCCATTAGCCCAATCTGTCACCATACTGAACAACAGTGGTGGTAATGCACACATTTGTCTTACTCCTGTTTTGATTGTTAAGGAGCAAGCATTGTCAGCTCCTCAGCTAGCATTGTCCATGTTTCCTATCTGTTGTCCAGGTTTTTTCTTCATAGAGCAAGGCTAGCATGATGACTGCATTTCATCTTTGTTTTCACACTGATGTTTTTCTTCTTCTATAAGCACACTGTAAGCTAGAAAAAGTGCCTTGAGCTTTACCAATTTGTGCAGCAGCATTAGTGGGTACCGTGGTCATTAATGCAGAGATAGAAGAGCCTAGGTACTTGAACTCATGCACCCACTTTATTGATGCACCTCATGGAGCAAGGTTAATTTGATACCATCAGGTGACATAGTGTAGATCTTTTTTTTGTATTTATTCATATCCTGAGCTCTCTGCTGCTTTGCTTATGTCATCTAATAACTCCTGTTCTGATCCCTCTGTGAAAACAATACCATCAGTATATGTTGTTTCTGTAAAGTTCAGATCATCTGTGTTAAACTGCTGTATGCCAAGGATGCTTTTCCCCTTTATTCAATCTATCACCATGCTGAACAGTAATGTCTTACTCCTGCTTGATTCTTAAAGAGCCTGCCCTGTAACATTCCAAGGAGCGCTGTCATAAAAGGCAGCAATGATTCAGATGGGTTTTAGTAGAAAAGAATTTAAGTAGCTCAGGGTTAAACTGTGGAATCCTTAGTGCTTGCTGAGCTTAGTTTTTTCCTTGCAGACATTTTGCTATCTGACTAGTTAACAACTAAACTAGGTAACAAATGAAAGCCCTCTAAAATACCTTAAGTAAACCAAAACACCCAGTATCCCAAGAAGGAAAAAACAGGAGGAGTCATCTACTGCATACAGTGTAAAGTATTGTAACAACCACTATGTAGCACAGACAAGCAGGAGACTAGCACAGCTCATCCATGAATACCAACTAGCAATCAGAAGACAGGATGAAAAATCCTTATTCTCACACTATATGGACAGACTCAATCATAGATTCAACTGGAAAACTGTAAGGATAGTAGACCAAGCTAAATCCAAAACTACTAGGGAATTCCTGGAATCTTGGAACTCAGACCCATTAGCCATCAGTAGGCACATAGAGATAAACCATATTTACACACCATTTGAAAGACACAATAAAATAAGCAAAGAAGGAAACAAAAACACCAGAACATATCCTCTTCGGCAGCCAACACCCAGATAAGCAGGGATTAACACTAGACAAATTATCAAGCAGAAAACCTTATCCTAATGAAAGAATGACCAAGGGGAAAACCACACCCACTAATAGGACAAGTTACTGTATATAAATGAGCAAACACAATCTCACTGGTGCTGATGATGTCTCCTAGACGGTAATGATGGTATTCTACCAGTTTGGCCCGGTTCTGCTGAGCTGGTAGAGCTGATGAGCAGCAGAAACGAATTGGTTCTCTCTGACACTCTGCTATTGGGCCCACCTGCCCGCCCGCCAGGGCTCCCATACTCACCTTTATCCCCTGCTTTTGAAGCGCAGCTGCTTTGCGCAGCAGAGCAGATTGCTGCGCATCAGCTGCTGAAGCAACAGGGAGAGTGCAGGAATGCAGGAGGCAAGTCAGATAGCTTCTGTGTCTGCGCAAAGCACACATTTTGGCACACACGCACACACAAACTGTGTGTAAGCATGCAAAGCACACCCACCAAGCCATGCCCACCGAACCGGTGGTAAACATGTTTGAAACGCACCACTGCTAGATGGCTAATGAAACATCTGCAAGCAAACAACCATTCTCAGAGAGAATCAGGTGTGTTTACTGGGTTTGCCAGATGCCATTTTAACTTTCTACCAAAGGCTAATCTGCTTTCATTGCTTCCAAGGGCTCAGGCTCTGCATTTTTAAGCCACTGAATATTGCATTGTTCTCTGTTTTATTTGGCTCAGATTCACGGGCAATATTAGGGGATGGTCCTAGATCATCGAGTTCCCAATCTAATGCAGCTGATGGATTACATTTTAAGTCTAAATCAAAATACTGTTTCCGGCATTGTAGAATTTTCTGTTGTTTTAGCAAGTCACCCAGTTGCATTGCAAATCCGCATTCTGGAATAACTAGCCTTTCCTGATAGCAATAGCACTTAGACTTATAGACTGTTTCACATTGCTTTCCAGCCCCCTCTAAGCAGTTTACAGAGTCAGCATATTGCACCCCAACAATTTAGGTCCTCCTTTTACTGACCTCAGAAGGATGGAAGGCTGAGTCAATCTTGAGTCTGGTGAGATTCTATCTGCCAAACTGCTAGCAGCTGGTGATCAGCCGAAGTAGCCTGCAATGCTGCACTCTAACCACTGCACCACCATGGCTCTGATAGTACTTTCCAAGTTGAAAAGAATGAATTTTGGTCACAGTGCCAGTGTCTTTTGCTGCCAGCACTTCTGCAGCTATGTTATCCACATAAGGTTCCTTTTCACTTCTATCTTTTTTACAAATGTGTTTTGTCAGTACCCTTTTTTTTTGCCTTTGTTGGATTTGCAAGATTAGCCACAGATTTTTCTTTATTTCAAGTCCATTGTGTCACCTGTCATCTGTTTTTTAGTGCTGTCCTTCTTCCCACAAGGGCAGGTAATTTCTCTTGGTGCATTGGTGGTGTCTCTAATTTCAAGCCTGTGCTCCTCCACATTGTCATCACCTTGATTTGGGAGCAGGGCCTCAGATATGTTATACAGTGCTATCTGAAGTGCTTCTGAAGTGTTGCTGAAGTGGTAGCAAGTTCAACAGGAGTTAAGGTGGTAGATGGCAGCGTGATATAGCTTTCAATTTAATCAGCATCAAACCAGATGATGATCAGATCCTTCTTCTGCACTTTTCAACACTTGGACATCATTAGCAGCAGACCTAAAGTGTCTGCCGATCAGGATTAGAAACATAGGCTGTAGAATCACCATTTAGTCCGTGTGAATATCAAGTTAATGGATGATTGGGCTTGGCTGGAATAAATTGTTGCATACGACCAGTGAGTTTAATGGTGCAGAGCATTTTTGATCATGCTACAGACCAAAATGTTCTCACAATTACTTCCAGGAAAACCACAGTTTATTAATCTGTGTATTTAGATCAACGGCCAAAATGAGGAAGTCTCTTTTGAGAGTTTTGTGGTTCAGCATGAAAAAAATGGTCTGTTTTGTCTTCACTTACACATCTCTTTGGTGCAGTGATATTAATTGGTACAATGTCATTGAATTAGGGGATCTGTCAGTTTTGGTTTTGGAGCAAGTTTTCCAGGAGTACCCTTTTATAAAGGCTGCTTCCTTAATGCCAACCACAGAAAAACAAACTTGCCTCTATAAAAAAGCAAACAGTGTCAAACCCATCACAAGTATGTAAGTCAGCACAGTTATCTCCCACACACTATCAAGAAATCAGACACTTGTAGTAGAATATACACAAGATAAGGCTCCTTTGCAAGTCAAAATGGCAATACAGTCCAGACTGTTTCAAAGGATGTTGTTGAGTTGCTTTATCCACTATTGGCTGTGAATTCTATTGCTTGTAGCGAATATTCACACCAGAATAATACAGGTACATGAATTTGAAACCATTTAGGTTGTAAATCTCTGTCCTGCTAGATTGATGCAGTTGCGTCTGAGTTGAAATTGCCACTATAGTAGTACATGTGGGCAATTTGGTGCAGTCTCTTTTCACTTGGACACCACTTAAGATGTTCTGTGTGACAAGGTTGACGGTATTCTTTGGTGTTGCAATTTTCTGGGTAACATCCAAAATCTTAGGACAACGTGATACCCAATGTGTGTAACCACCAGCCACAGAGATATATTATCTAGTGATATGCATTTTAATACTGTCCTGATAATTGTCAATACCAGAAAGTCAACTCTTCCAGACACAATAGTTTTCATTCATTTGGGACACAGTGCCATAGCTACATAATAAAAAAATTCATTCTGTTTGGCAGAGAACAGCCATTTTTTGTAGGCTACTCCCCTTAATACTATGAGCTGATCATGGATGGAGAAGTGAATGTACCTGATTTCATTGAAGTTAGGGCTAGACAAGAAATATATTTACCGCATTTAATAATTATTTTTTTACATATCAGATAAAAGAATGCTAGAACCGTACATAGAATCAAGGCAAATCCAATAAAATGTAAAAACATATTCTAATGGGAAGGGTGATCTTTCTTATTTTCCCATACAGCAAACTCTTTCTGAAATCTGGAAGTCAGGACAGAGGAAAAAAAGAAAGAATGAAAAATGTGATCCTTTAAATTAGGTTCCCTTAAAATGCTACAATTTGCAAAAGATGGGCAGGCTGTTGATTCTTTTTGGCACTTTCTCTGCCAACTCAGTTTTGCTGACATTACAGACCCCATCTTCTTTCCCTACCCTTCCTCTTCTCCTCTCCTTCCCTTCATAGTCTCCACTGCAGAGAATCAAGTCTGATAAAGTTTTGCATAAATGTTTTGTGCAGAATTCCTTATCTTCTAAAAAGAGGCTTTTTTAAAAAAAAAACCACATAGAAGATTGAGAATTCTGGAATCCTTACCTTGTTTTGTATACATCATGCATGGAGAGGCATTTTGGGTGACCCTCATTCACTGCCTTATGCACCCCAGGGAGTCTGTGACCTACTCTCCTAAAGCACAGCCTTAGGCAATAAATCTGGCTACAATCATATAAGCAATTAATTGGGAGGCAGCCCAACTGAATTCTCAGTGAACATGATTTGAATTAAACCTTTCAGGGCTTGTTGGTTCTTTCTTGGAAATGGATGGTTCAGCTTAGAGTCTATTATTTATTTCACTATGGCCATGTTTGTATAACACCTCCAAACCAGAATTTTTTAAAATGAAATCACTGTTTTTCACCTGTCAATATTGCAATTTAATGTTGCAGTTTGGTTTGGGCCTGGACAATCTAGAACTGTGCCGCCTATGGTCTGATCTAAGCATAGTACACAAAATTGTCAGTTACTTGTCAATGACTTCTTCATTCTCAATCACAATAATACATGGGCAAACAATGGATACAAACTCAAGGTGAACCACTTCAAACTCGATTGCAGAAAATACCACTTCAGCAACAGAGTGGTCAAAGCCTGGAATGCCCTACCCGACTTCGTTATTGCAGTCTGAACCCCTCATAGCTTCAACCTCAAACTGTTTACCGTGGACCTCACCCCATTTCTAAGAAGTCCTTAATGGGGCGTGCATAAGCACACCAGTGTGCCTACCGTCCCTGTCTTACTGTCCCCATTTATCTGTATTTACTCCCTTTGTTCTTGTTGATGTTCATACTTATACTTGTTATCTTGTACATATTTGACAAAAAAAATAAAATAAATATATAGTCAGTCAGTGGCTGGATTCCTATAACTTACTGAATCACAAACTAACTAAACCTATTTTAGCTGGGTTGTGTGAACCCTGCCTATGTAGAATAGAAATTATTTCCCAAGTGGTTTCACAGTATTAATTCTTCTGAACAGATTGTCCTATTTCTTTTCCTCTGTGCACAAATGCAACTCATTCCTTTATTCTTTCCAGTAACTTAGGAGTGCCACCTGGTCGAGGTAATTGTCCCTTGATGGTTCCTCTGCCCTTTGATCTCATTTATACGGACTACCATGGACTGCAGCAGATGAAGCAGCATATGGGCCTCTCCTTTAAAAAATACAGGTAAAAACTGGGGCTATTTCCTGCCATCCCCTGACCCTGTTTTGCAACATATCTGGTGAAAGGGAGAATGACAGTATTGGCCAACAGATGTACAAGTTTACTACTGTGTAATCAGTTTCCCATAGAAATAAGATCGGCATCCGCCTTGCTAATTTAAGTAGAGAAGACATATTTTTAAAAGCAGGAATTCTGGGATTGATATGGAAGATGTATGTAACTAGAATATATATGGGCATTTTTTAAAAGAATATAGTCATGATTACATTTTCTTTTATGTGAAGTTGTTATTATAATGTAATATGTTATAAGCCACCCAGAGACATTGGATACAAAGATGGGCGGCAAATAAATTTCATAATAAATAAATAAATATGTACATACATACATTTGTTGTAACCATTGCGCAGGCCCAAGGGTTCCCACATACATTGTACAATTTATACAAATATACTGTACACTATAACACTTTTGTAAATTATTGAAAACTGATTTTTGAATGAAACTGCATAAAATCCGTGTAATCATAAATGTAGATAGTCCATGCTTAAGTTTAGTGGCCCCCTGAAGTTACAATGGACTTCCCCAAACCTATCTATGAATCAGTTTCAAATTCCAATGGCCACACACACATGCACAGTTACTTGATTGCATTTTGGGTGCTTGGCAACCAGCTCATCTTTATTTTATTTATTTATTTATTTTTTCGTATTTCTATACCGCTCCCTCTCCCAAAAAGGGACTCGGGGCGGTGTACACTCTAAACAAATAAGAAATACAGATAACAGAATTAAAATCAAAATTAAAATAAATATATGATTAGTCTCAATTAGTTAAGAATAAGAACCCAAACCAAAAAGCCCTAAACACCCTTAATTGGCCAGACCGGCTTGTTTATGACTGTTTGCAGTCATGTAACTACAAGTTTTGGTGTTTTTCCCTTAGTTTCCAGCACTTATTTCTGGTTTCCAGCAAAAATGTCCAGTGTGGAAAACAAATTTGCTTAATGCCCGTAGCATTCATTTAATGACCACTGCAAACAAGATAGTACAACTGGGCATGATGATGTGGTGACTTGTTTAGTGACCACCATGATTAACAACCATAATTCCAGGCTCAATCACAGTCATAATTTGAGGACCAGCTGTATATTTCTTAGGTGCTTTCTATTTTTGGATTCCAGCCTTCAGATCCATTCCACTAACTCTGTCATGCATTGGAAATTTTCTTTGTTATTTCAATCATCAAAATTTTCCTTGTCATAATTCTGTAGTCCTTTCTAGGTTGGTCAGCTGAGAAATTTTTACACATTTATTTATTTATTTGTTTGTTTGTTTGTTTGTTTAATTATTTATTTAGTCTTTTACACCGCCCCTCTCCCAACGGGACTCGGGATGGTGTACAGCCGGATATTAACATCAGGATGCTAAATCCTTGGAAACTGAATTTGATAATGGGTTATGGAGGCATGGAGAAAAGCTGCTTAATATTTTCCCCTCCAAGCCCTCTTCCAAAATCATGTTTCATCTATATATAAGAAGGAATGGAATCATAGATAGTTTGAGACTAAACCCAGAACCAATTATAAGATTGCTTGAACATTTTTCTTGATTCCCATCCTAAAGAAGAGCATAGTGCTTATTTAAAAAATATCAAAATATCTCATTTAAGAAATTATTTTTTTCTTAGAATGCTCAAGGTTTGATTTATATCTGTATTAGGCAAGATGATTGGTCCACATACATTGTTCTTCAAATCCTGTCAACCTTAACCAGCATGGCCTAAATGATACAGAACTGTGGTGATTTCAGTCCAAAAAAATATGGAGGTTATATGTTGCCTAGTCTTTGTACTGCAGGTCATGCTGAGATTTCTCTCCATTTCCCTGTTTTTCTGATGGAACCACAACAGCAACAACAAATGATTCTCCTTTGACTTCATGGGCCAAATTCTTTTTCCTTGCTTTGTTCACTCAGTCACTGACCAGGCTATCTTTATTTCAATCTGTTACATCTTTCTCTTTCTCCTGCTTCATAGACACAAAACATATCTATTTTTTTTCCTCCTTTGATTTCTTCCTTTAGACCCATTGCCATTTACACTCCAGGCTGTAGTCTTTCCAGAGTCATGGCTGACATACAAAGCGCCCTTGTGCAGAATTTCACTTAACCCTCTTCCAAATACCCTCACATTTAAAAAATATTTAAAATATTGCACCTGCTTCAGTTTCACAGATGGTCTCTTTCTATAAAATAGAGTGGTGTGGCTTTGGAAGCAATTGTTTATGTTTGTTTATGTTTATTTAAACTTCTATACCGCCCCCTCTCCCAGAGGGACTCGGGGTGGTGTACAGCCAATTAAAATATACATATACATACAGATACAAAGATTAAAATGATATTAAAAGAATTAAATAGATTGGCCAAAAAATTAAAAAATATCAAAAGATTAAAAGATTAGAACTAAAATCATTTAAAATCAGATTTAAAAACCCTACACATAACTCTAGGCCAGACCGGCTTGATGGAATAG
Organism: Bungarus multicinctus; assembly: GCA_023653725.1. Taxonomy (NCBI): domain Eukaryota; kingdom Metazoa; phylum Chordata; class Lepidosauria; order Squamata; family Elapidae; genus Bungarus; species Bungarus multicinctus. Next base: position 115,738,496 of record CM042834.1, on the reverse strand, counting down.
GTGGGTTTTTAGTGCGCACCTGAAGGTCAATAGGTCAGGGACAGTCCTCATCTCCAGGGACAATTCATTGCAGAGGGAGGGTGGTCCCAAAGAGAAGGCCTGGACCCTCGGGGTCGCCAGCCGTCCAGCGGGCAGCACCCCGAGGAGGCCTGCCCTATGGGAGCGCACTGGTCGACGGGAGGCCGATGGTGGCAGAAGGCGGTCCCATAAGTACCCAGGTCCCAAGTCATGGAGCGCTTTAAAGATGATCACCAACACTTTGAATTGCACCCGGAAGGCCACAGGGAGCCAATGCAGCTCGCGCAAAAGTGGTGTAACGTGGGAGCTCCGAGAAGCCCCCAAAACCACCCGCACGGCCACATTTTGCACCAACTGGAGCCTCCGGCTGCTCTTCAAGGGGAGCCCCATGTAGAGAGCATTGGCATAATCTAGGCGGGAGATGACGAGGGTGGATGTGACCGTGCGAAGTATGTCCCGATCCAGAAAGGGCCACAATTGGTAGATCCTACGGACCTGATAAAAAGCCCACCTGGTGATGGCTACTATATGGTCTTCGAATGACAGCCATACATCTAGGAGGCCACCCAAATTGTGAGTCCTCTCTGTGGGGGCCAGAGTTCCCCCCCCCCATGGCCAGCGATGGAATTAGCTGGCTGTATCGGGGCGCCGGAAAGCACAGCCACTCGGTTTTGGCCGGGTTGAGCTGAAGCCTGATCCACCCCATCCAACCCCACACAGCTTCCAGGAACCAGGTCATCACTTCCACAGCTTCGTCAGGGTGGCCTGGGGTAGAAACGTACAGCTGAGTGTCATCAGCGTACTGGTGAAATTCTACCCCAAAGCCACGGATGATCTCACCCAGCGGCTTCACATAAACATTGAACAGGAGGGGTGAGAGTCCCGACCCCTGAAGTACCCCACAAATCAGGGACCTCGAGGTCGATCTCTGCCCCCCTGCCAACACAAATTGCGAGCAGTTGGAGAGGAAGGAGGAGAACCACTGTAATACAGTGCCTCCTACTCCCAACCCCCCAGCCGCCGCAATAAGATACTGTGGTGGACAGTATCAAAAGCCGCTGAGAGATCTAATAGGACCAGGACAGAGGAATATCCCCTGTCACAGGCCCTCCAGAGATCCTCCACTAATGCAACCAACGCCGTTTCCGTGCTGTACCCAGGCCTGAAGCCTGATTGGCGTGGATACAAGTAGACAGCTTCATCCAGGTGCCAGGGGAGCTGTTGTGCCACCACACTCTCAACAGCCTTCACCATAAAGCGAAGGTTGGAGACCGGACGATAATTAGATAATAAGGTCGGGTCCAGGGACAGTTTCTTGAGGAGGGGTCTCACCACCACCTCTTTCAAGGTGGGGGCAGACACCCCCCACTCAAGGAAGCATTGATAATGCCCTGGAACCAACCACGTGTCACCTCCTGGGTCAATACCAGCCAGGAGGGACACGGATCCAGTAAACATGTGGTGGCATTGAGCCCACCCAGCATTCTGTCCACGTCCTTGAGGGTCACAGGATCCAACTCTCCCCAGATAACCTCACTGAACTCTGCCCCCGCCCCCCCATCCAGAGTTGCCCAATCAGAGTCCAACCCATCCCGGATCTGAGTGATTTTGTCCTGGAGAAAATTCAAAAAATCCTCAGCCCGCCCCTGTAGAGGCTCATCCCGCACTCCCACCTCTAAGAGGGAGCGGGTCACCCTAAAGAGGGCGGCTGGGTGATTCCCCACAGACACAATAAGGGCGGAGAAGTGAGAATGCTTCACCATCCTTATTGCCACTAAATAGGTCCTAATATGGGACTGCAGTAGTGTTCGGTCAGATCCAGAGTGGGTGGTCTTCCAACCACTCTCTAGGCATCTTTTCTGGTGCTTCATCTCCCTCAGCTCCTCGGAAAACCAAGGAGCTAATTGGGATCGGCATCGGGTCAGAGGCTGCAAGGGCACGACCCGATCAAGGGCACCAGCCACCATCCTATCCCAGGTGGCGACCAGGTCCTCAACCGGGTCATGTGTACGAACGCCGGGAAATGGCCCAAGCTCCATCAGGAACCTATCCAGGTCCATCAGGCACCTGGGGAGGAACCATCGCATTGGCCCTGCCTCCCTGCGATAAGGGGGGGGTGCGGCATGGAAGTCCAGCCTAAGGAGCGAATGATCAGACCATGACAGGGGCTCAACAACAACGTCCCCTACACCTAGATCATCCTGCCATCATCCAGAGACAAAAACCAAATCTAAGACGTGACCTCCCAATCACATCCAAGATGTGAGTGGGGTCCCTAATTAACTGGGTCAGGCCCAAGGCTGTCATGGAAGCCAAGAACTCCTGGGCTATCCCCGAGGCAACGCCAGCTGAGGGTAGGTTGAAATACCCCATGACCATAAGCCAGGGGGTCTCAACTGCCAAGCTGGCTATGACCTCGAGGAGCTCAGGCAGGGCCGATGTCACATAGCAGGGAGCCAGGTATGTGATCAATAGGGATTCACATCCGGTCGTCTGAGGAACAGTGGATTCCCTAGGACACAGATCCTCCTTAATAATTGGTGCAGAGGTGGTATTCAGCAGGTTCTGACCAGTTCTGGAGAACCGGTAGCAGAAATTTTGAGTAGTTTGGAGAACCAGCAAATACTACCTCTGACTGGAGATTTTGGAGTATTCTTCTCCTGCCACGCCCACAAAAGTGGTAGTAAAAAAAATTGAATCCTACCTTCTCTATGTACAGAATGCAAAATAACAGAGCTGGAAGGACCTTGAAGAGCCCCTGCTGAAGCAGGAAGCCCTGTATCATGAACTGCCCTTGGGCGGCACAACTTGTTCATTGTGTTTTGTGATCCTGAATCTTCCACGTGGCTTGGTTGACAACAGTCCCATTTTAGACTTTGTTTGCCCATCATGGCTTTGGGCAGTTGGTATGTTCATGTACGTTTAGGGAAGAAGGCCATGGGGTGTTGATTAGGTTTCCAGCCTTATCTATACATGCAGCATTCCCATCCAGCTAATATTGCTGGCTGGTACTCACCATGCTGAATCTTTAAATTCTATTTTTCTGCCTAGAATACCAATTCCTTTGAAATCTATAGCCAGTATGTGACACTACTCAGAGCAAAGAGTAGAGTGATTTTCTTTCAATGGGTGTTCTCTTAATAAATGGGTTTCGCTGTTGTTTGCTTTTTCAAGAGAACAAAATGGATTGCACTATTCCCTTGCTGTACCTGGATGTCACTATAACATGCAGTTATTCCAAATTCTGAATGGGACTGAAACTGAAAATTGCTTAACATTTAGCCTTTCTTTCTCTTTTGAAGCAGGGAGAAGTACATTTCCAACCTATCCTTAAGATTTACACTTCCATTTCCAAACCTTGATTATCTCCATGACTGTGACAGCTGGTCAATTGCACACTCAATAGCCCTCCATTCTGTTTCCCAGATGCCATTGTCACATATTATGTTGTGCTTACAATGGCAAAAGAACAAAGTTGTATATTGTTCTCAGAAGATAAATTATCACCATCATCATCAGCCTCAGGCTTTTGAGGGAGGAGGCAAGAGTTTGGATGTTAGGTGTGTGAAGAGACCAGGGGGAACTAATGGATCAGCCTTCTTTAAACACATTCTGTAAACATCAGAAAAGAAAGAAAATGTGACTGTTAAAGGGACAAAGTCATCTCTATTTTGCCCTCCCACCCCCCAATACTAAAAGTAGAGGAAAACCAAGCAAAATGACCCAACTTTCTGTTTCTTGCCAGATCATTTGCTACCAAAATTTTGTGATTTCATTTTAGCACTGATAGTATCTTTTTCTTCTCCCACCTGCCACCCCTGCTACCCTTCATGATTGTTGTTCAAAAATATCACATCGTCTTATGGCTTTTATTAGAAATCAGTTTTTCTTGTGTGGTTTGCTTGACTAAAAGAGCAGAGTTGGGATTCTGATGCTTGATTCATATTTGCTGTATGCTCAGATCTTGCTCTCTTCCTCTCCCAATCCTAAACTCTTTTGATTGGCTTGAGAATATCCAGAGGTGTGTGAGGATTGGGGAGGGACAAAAAAGTAAGCTCCTCCCCTCCAGTGCCCATGCAGCCTAAAGACTCACTATAGCATGCAGTGGAAAGGCTCATAGACATTCCATGCAAGGAGGAGCCAAGAAGAAAGATGAAAACAATAAGACGCCATCTCTTTTTCCTCTTCTTTGCATATTGGTGGTTGCATGCTTCCAGAACAACTCTGTACTATTAACATTATACACTCATCTTTTATTGGCAAATAAAAACAAAAACTACAATGTACAGATAGAGAAAACAGAATTCCTGTGCAACTACAGATGAAATCATATTTTAGAAAAAGACTTATTTTAAAACACATTAGAATAAATACAATGATTTAATGGAGACAGAGAGAGAGGGGCACCCTGCCTCTGTCCAATATCTGGGTAATTTGGTGGAAATTACTGAATTCAAATATCAGCAGAATTCAAATATCACCAGAATGGGTAGAATCAAGTTCCTGGTTCACTTTTTGTTTAGAGGGAGAGGTTGAATGGTGAATTTTAATGGAGAGAGACACTAATAATGATCCTTAAATTTATCTTACAGTTCCCTAACAGGAAAAGACAAATCCCATCCATTCTAAGGGTGTCTGGGAGGCCACAATATTACTCTAGGGGACTAGAGGTTATGTAGTTATGAATTAGATCGAGAAGATTAAAAAAAACCACACAGATACCCTGTCAGTACATACACAGATAAAGCAGGCTAGATTCCATGATTCAAACTAACATACATTGTACATAATTTTTTAATATAATGTTTTGATTTGTCATATACTTCCATGGGAACTGAAATCTGTCACCAATCCAGATTTGGGGTGGGAGGGTTCTTTATGCTTTGTTTTGGGAAAGTATTGCTTGAGATCTTTTTTCTCCCCTGCCCTTTACTTTATACTTTCTTTTGATCCAACAGCTGTCTTTCTTCTCCGAGGAAATACGTGGTTGCAGAGGCTGTTTACAGACTAATATTATTCACTGCACAAGCTTTTAAGTGCAAGATATACATGGTGACTGTAGATTAATGGAGTGGCAAGTTTAATAGTAAAAGCTCCATGAAGTCTAGTGGCTCCTATTGTCTTTGTTGCATGCTATGCTTCATTTTGCAAGCTCTATTTTAAAAGCACTTTTTAAAAAAAATTCATGGCTATGGTTTCTCAAGAAAAAGAGAGTCTTAGAGCTTCTCCTTTGTCTGCATTAACATTTATTTGTTGCTAGTTCCATTAACTCAATTCTAAGCAGCTCACAAGCTGCAAAATACAAAATATCTATAAATAATACAATAAGCAAATACCAAAAACATCAAAATGTTACATAATCATTCAAACTGCAACAATTCAACCCCATAATCGTAAAGTATTTGGGCTATCTTACACCAGATTACACATCACAGAGGCTTATTTCTAATTCATGTTGGAAAACCCAACTTTTGAGTGGCTTTCTGAGCACCAGGAGTGGTGGGAGAGGGGCAGATCTTTAGAGCTGGTGGTGGGGGTGCTTTTTACAGAAGGGGAAATCTAAGAAAGTGCTAACCTCCTGGTTTCCTCTCATTGCCACTTATGGCTGGTGGGGACTGTCAGTAAATCTTCTGGGTAGAATACCTCCGGCAGATGGATTCTGTTCAGAGTGAACTGGTCTGGTGGATAACCAGGCCCCAAACAATAGCAATATACTTATATACCACTTCACAGTGCTTTTACAGCCCTCTCTAAGCAGTTTACAGAGTCAGCATATCACCCCAAACAATATGGTTCCTCATTTTACCCACCTTGGAAGGATGGAAGGCAATTTGAAATATTGCAACCAGCTCCTTGAATTGCACCTAAAAACAAGCCAATGCTGGTCTCATTGTTGTTACATGGCTTCTCCTATTAACATTCATGAATATGATTTCTCAAGAAAAAAAGGAGCTATCTTAGCTATCTTCAAGAAGAGATCCCACTCATTCCTCCATTCATTGAGTCAATGGAAAAAAGTATGCTGGCATAAAATGTACTACACTGATGGCTGAACTTAACAACTCTCTGTAACGGCTGATGAGATGGAGATGGGTGCCTAAGGCATAGGATTTAGCCATCTTTCAAGTATCCTGAGTGACAAATCACTGGTACAGAAGTGCTCATTACATATAATCTGTCTTTTGAGCTGATGACACACAGGCTAGCATTTTTCTGAAAGAGCATTAACTCAGGTCCAAAACTAACTTGGGTGTGAGTTATATACAGGGGTGGGATTCAATTTTTTTAACAACCTGTTCTGTGGGCGTGGCTTGGTTGGTGGGCGTGGCTTGGTGGTCATGTGACTGGCTGGGCGTGGCCAACTCAACATCACTCACATCGAGGCACGCATCTCTTCGCCTGGCCTCTCATGACTGTGGGGATGCTGCAACAGTCGTAAGTGTGAAAAATGGTCATAAGTCACTATTTTCAGTGCCATTGTCATTTTGAATGGTCAGTCCACACAAGCAAAGTACCAGCAAAGGAGGGGAAAAAACTTCAGAGAAGTTCCTGAGACAGGAAGTCTAGTCCTGCCAAGAATGTAATAAGGGCTAACGGAGAGGCAGTTTCTGTAAGCAACACCAGAAAGTTTCCTTCCTGCCTTCCTTACAGGATTAGGCCAGTAATTTCTTCTACCAACCAGTTCTTCGAACTGCTTAGAATGTTAACAACCGGTTCTAGTGAATAGGTGTGAACCTGTAGAATCCCACCCCGGTTATATACATCGTCTGAAATGGAAAGGAAGAGAGCAGTGGTGGCACAATGGTTAGAATGCCCACTGCCAGGAATTTGATCCTGACCAGCTCAAAGGTAACTCAGCCTTCCATCTTCCGAGGTGGGTAAAATGAGGACCCAGACTGTTGGGGGCAATAGGCTGGCTCTGTAAACCACTTAGAGAGGGCTGTAAAGCACTGTGAAGCAGCATATAAGTCTAAGTGCTATTGCTATTGCTAAGAGAAGTTGTGCAAAGCACTGGGGACACATTCTTCTGTTTCTGGCAATACATTTCCTCAGTGCCTGGCTGCTAAGGCTACTCTTGGATGCAAGTCTAATGTTGAGTTAGTATGTTATAGTGTTTAAGGTGCTGGATTGGTATTGGAGAGACCCAGGTTTGGAGTACTCCTCAACCATGGAAATTCATCAGGTGTGTTTGTGCCAAATTTCTTTCGGCCAACTATTGGTTGCTATTGTGAGGACAAATAAAAAGTAGGAATAATAAGTGCAGCCTTTGAACAAAAAGCAGGATATACCTCTAAGGAACAAGTAAACAGATAAATAGGTCCCTGGTGCAAGAAGTTTATAACTATTCATTGAAGATTACAGGATTCCTAAATTCCATAATAGGACACTTAAGAAAGCATGACTTTCAAAGATGTCACTGTTATAGTTATCCCCTCTTATTCTCTTACACAGATGCCGTGTTCGAGTAATTGATACTTTTGGGACTGAACCTGCATACAACCATGAGGAATATGCCACTCTACATGGATATCGAACAAACTGGGGCTATTGGAACCTCCATCCTAAACAGTTCATGACAATGTTTCGTAAGTGATTTTTATATTCATTGTGATTATCATGTGGGATAACAAGGTAAGAACCTTCCTAGGTTTCCAGAGTGGAAATACAGAGATCTCCAGGAAGCTTATATGATGAACCCAAAGAACAAACCTCCTACACTATGTTCTGTCCAAAGTCCCTTTTGAAATGTGTTTTTGGGATCCTTCAGCTGGTCCAGAATGTTGAACATTTATTTATTTATTTATTTATTTGTTTATTAAATTTCTATACCGCTCCCTCTCCCAAAAAAGGGACTCGGGGCGGTGTACAGCCTACTAAAAAACAGAATATATACAGTTTAAAAACGAATTAAATATACGAATCCGGCCGAATCCCATCAATTACAAAATACAAAAATTTAAAATTCCAGGATTAATTAAAATTAAGATTTAAAACATTGCCTTTTGACTACTTATATGAAGCATGGATCACTATCTAAACACTATTCAATGTATTATTCATTCTGTAAACCTCAGAACTGTCTTTGTCTGTCCCAGAAAGCAGGGGTGGGATGCTACCAGTTCAGCCCAGTTCTGAAGAGCAGCAGACACCGAACCGATTGGTGTCTGTTGCTCTGTTTGGCCCAGCCACCTGCCCGGGCTCTTGGCTGTGCTTTATTTCCTGCTTTTTCAACTTCAGCTGCTTTGCACGGCACAGCTGAGGTTGAAAAAGCAGGAAAGAAGAGGATTTTCAAATGCTGCGCACCTGCACACAGCGCTTGTCAGCTGTCCGGGTGGCAAAGCTGAGGTTTTTCGGAAATGGTCTAAATGCATGCACAAAATGCACTCTTACCAGGGGTGGGATTCTACCTGCTGGAGAACCGGCAAATTGCGCCACTGGCTGGCCCCGCCCACTCACTCCTTACCTGACATGCGCACCATAAAACTTGCCTGCTAAATTGCTATTTTTCCTCCCCCCCGACCATCAGCTGTTCTGCTGTGCCTGGAGTTTTAGATTAGCTAAAAAGCAGGCAATCGTTGGATTTCTTGCTTTCTAGCTAATCTAAAAGCAGAACTGAGCCTGAAGCTTCTATTATTCAGTGCTGACTCAGGTAGCAGATGGCAGAAACACAGATCTCTGAATGAATCTGTGATTCTGTGAGCAACTCAATCTGCTTGCCTGCTTTGCCTGCTTTTGGGTAAAAGTTGCTCTTTTTTTATAAAAAAATTTCAATATTTACATAAATATTTATATTTACATACAAGCCATGCCCAGCCAGTCACATGACCACCAAGCCATGTCCAGTCAACAAGCCACGCTCAGCCAGTCACCTGACCACCAGGCCACACCCACAAATTAGGCCACACCCACAGAACTGGTTGTTAAGAAATTTGAATCCCACCCCTGCCAGAAGGTGTGCCAAACTTGTGCTCTCCAAGCCTTATTTCTGCTTTTTCGAGGAGTGGACACACATAAAGGAAAGAAAAATGTATTATCTGAGCTCTTTTAGTGTGCCCTTCTTGTTACAGCATTGTTGCATCTTCAAAACATTCTCTGCTCTAAGACAAGCTTGGCGATTATACTTTGAGCAAACAATTATTGATCTCATTACCTGACCAGGTAATCAATCTGTGATGCTATATTTCACCACTGCTGATTGAACCAGGGGACCAGATCTGGGCTGCACAGATGATCCCATGAGAACAGTAAAAAGATACATATAATTCTAATGCTCTCATCTAGTGACTGCCCTGATTTTGTGACAGCCGAGATCTGATCATATTTTTGAACCAGTAATTTGCATCAGGTTGACTGATTGACATTCAGTTCTGGAAACTAGGGAATAAAGTTGAAGCTGTGAAAAATGGAAACGTCCCAAAGGGACCACAAATACAGAAACTATAAATACCTTTTTCCCTGAGACACCTCTTGTTGTGTTAAGATATTCTGCCACTTGTGCACCTCCGTATTGATTTCCCAAGGGCCCCAATAGGCAAATTTGCTGATTCAACCTGCCCTTAACCTTGACAACGATACCCCAAGGATAAGTTGGCTTAATGGGGCCTGCCATTTTAATTAGCTTTCACTTTAGCTTTTAACTACCCACTCCCACTGTTCTGTTAATTATGTTTTCAGGCTACCCCAGCATCTACCTTTTTCCTCAGCATAGTTTGAATGAAAGAGTTTTGACTGACACTGCATGATTCCCATGCAAGTTTTCTCTCTCTCTCTCTCTCTCTCTGTCTCCCTTTGGAAGTTGCCAAAATAACTAATCATTTTCACCTAGCTAAAAGCCAATTGAAGCAGTAACAGAGGGATGTGATGTTGTGGTCAAAATAATCTAAGGATCAAATGAGAAATGAAACAAATGGGCTTTTATAGATTGGCATCATATTAGGTTTCTTATGTCCCCTCCTTTGATATATTCTATTGCATAGAATCTATCTCAGAATTCCTCAAGGATGTGATAAACTATCAGAAGAGGCAGGTGAGAAAATACACAGTTCCGACTGGAAAGTTAAAGAGAAATGGGCTGGGGGAATGACAACAACCAGAAATCATTGTTAAAAGCAGGCAGGTTTCCTGGGAAAAGGCCAGCTATGTGTGGCCTGAAGATTGTAGCTCTAGTTTTAGTTAAGGATGGGTGACTTCATTTTTGCCAGGTCCCTGGAAATCAGTGTAGTGAGAATCAGCAATGTATTGGTTAGAAATGAAAAGTTTTTTGTAGTGAGATTAACTCATCCTTAACTTCACAGGCAATCTCTTATAGTCAAAATGGATTTCTTTGTCCTATTTGTTAGCTTTGAGATCTGCTAGGCATGTCTGTAGATTTTTCACTGATAATATGCCATTATCAAGTTAGTTCTACTTAGGACAGATTTATCCAATATTACTATTTTATTTGTCAATAGACAACCTGTGATCCATTGGGTCATTGTTTCATTCATTGTTTCAGAGATATTTTCTTACCAAAACAGAGAAACAGAATGGCCAAAGGCGAAAAAGCTGTGGCAGTGACAACAATTTTCAACTTCTTGACAGCTTCGCTGTGGCTGACTTCCCTCCATCAGCTCATAGTGGGACTGGTCTACTTGGCTTCCGAAGGGCTAGTGTGGGATAAGTCTAACCTGATCTCCAGCAGCCAATGAAGAGGCTGCTGTACCTGGTCTCTGGAGTGCTAGAGCAGGACCAGGCTACTGAACATCTGGGCAGCAGTGTGGCAGCATAGAAGCAACTACAAATTTGCTAAATTTCAATCCCACGGGAGTCATGGATTCCATGGATGGATTCCATAAATTAACCCATTTGATATCTTGGGTCAAAAAATGTTGCCTTACGATACATTGTTTTGCTCAGTTAAAGTTACAGATGCCAAAGTTTCAATTGTAAATAAATGTTTTATGCATATACTTTTTAGCAAAGAGCACAGGTTTTCATTGTATTCCTTTTTATCCTTGTAATAAATTTATCATGCAGGTTAGGCTGAGAAGGAAGATCAGTCCAGGATCACCCAATGAAAGGATATCCACATGCAATATCCATAAACAAAGAGTAGAAGTTTGGTTACTGCCCCCATTTTGTCTCTTTTGGCCCTTTGGGGTGCCCTTGCCAAAAGTGAACAAAAGTGGGTTTTAAGAGTGACTCTTAAAAGAGTGAAATTTCTATCCTCCCAATCAGTCCAAAACTCTCACTATCCTAATTCCTCTAATAATATATATTGGCTGAGGGTGACATTTAGCAATAATCATCTCATAACATTTTTCTTCTTTGTAATATTATGTCAGGGATATGCTCATGGGAAGATTTTATCAAAGAATTAAGAATTATCTCTAAATAAACAAAGTGTGTTTTCTAATAAAGGATCAGGCATTGTTAACCACTATTCAGAAAGGCCATTCTTGTAAGATTGACTCCAGCATATATTTAAATACATGCAAAGGAAGCCAGGGAACTTTCCTGCCATCTCTTAAAAAGAAATATGGCATGCATAGGGGATAAGAATGAGTTCCTTGTTGAGTTTGGATTGAATACCCCTGATCTAGGGCAAGCACAAAATTCAATGTAGCCTCTACAAAAGATATACTCTTCCCATGAAATGGAATGCTATTTCATTGGAGATGGGGTAGATTTAGTGGTGGGATTCAAAATTTTTTACTACCGGTTCTGTGGGCGTGGCTTGGTGGGCGTGGCTTGGTGGGCAAGGCAGGGGAAGGTTACTGCAAAATCTCCATTCCTTCCCCACCCCACTAACCTGCTTTCCAGCTCCGTTCTCCTGTGCAGGGCAACAAAAGAAGACCCAGCCAATCAGCTGGGACTCAGGAGGGAGAGAATAGATGGGGGCGGAGCCAGTCAGAAGTGGCATTTGCTGGTTCTCCAAATTACTCAAAATTTCTGCTACCGGTTCTCCAGAACTGGTCGGAACCTGCTGAAAACCACCTCTGAGTAGATTGTATTATTCAGAGGAGAGAGATGAATATTTCCATTGTTACAGTGGAACAATGAAATTATTATTAAAATATAACAATGGAAAATTATGTTATTCCCCCACAGCTCATACACCAGATAATTCTTTCATGGGGTTTGTGTCAGAAGAGCTCAATGTGACTGAGAAGCAATTTATTAAATCCAACAAGGCCAACAACATGGCAGTTGTCTATGGAAAGGAAGCCAGCATTTGGAAGGTTGGTTACATACACAAGCATTTCATCCCAACTATATAAATAATGAAACTCATTCATCCCTCGCCACTGTTTGAAATGCCTTTTATGCCCTTGGGGTGCATTTTATATATAAGCTCAAGGATCTTGTGAAGTAAGGAATGTATCCTTTATCTCCTCAAACTGGGATTTAACCGACAGAGTGAATTCACACACTTTCCCCAGCCTGATCCAGCTTCCACAGGCAAAGGAGTTGCAGGGCCAAAATTGGGTCTGGGTTTTGCTCCTGATTTTATTTATCCAAACCTAGAAGTTGCTTAAACCAAGTTTAAAATGCCCTTTGTATTAATGAGTAAGAATGATATTTATATCTTGCTCAACTCTACACTAATGAAATCATTTGTTTAATTGAGGGTGGGGATCAGGGGGAGAACCACATAAACATATGTGCCATTTTAAGTGTTGCAGTCCTGCAGAGTTTGGGGACCTCTTTCTAGAGAATCCCATCTTCAGACACCACATCTTGCATGCTAATTCTGCCCAATTATGGGTGCATAATCCACAAGTCTCTTTTTTTTCATACCAAACCTACTTGTATAGTCTCACTCCCTATTGAGTTTTTTGAATTTTATATTTAGCCTGGGAAAATTAGATTCATTTTGTGATGGTCCAGACCTTAATCTTTGTTTATCTTAATTTTTTATTCTTTATACTACTTAATGTTAATAATGGCCCCAGGGGCATTTATGAATGTCATAGGAAAGTAGGCTGCAGTTTTAAGCTATGGTGACATTCAATGAGAATTTTGCCTAAGAGAAGAAAAACTGCCATTCAAAACAAATTGAATGAAAAAGCTATACCTGAGGTTAATTTCATGTGAAGTTTCAGTAGAACTATTTGGACAGTATTCTGAAACTGTGACCCAAAGATTTTCCCAAAATCCGTCAATCAACTACTGTACAGGGGATCTACTCCTTCAAAAACCTGGCTGTGAAGTATAGGGTGGTTGGTAGAACTGAGAGAAAGACATCATGATTGGTCTGACTTCAGGATGCAAACCTCATATCTTGAGGATACAGACTGGCAATCAAAGCTTGCTTGCTTGTTTTAAATTATTTCAATTTTCCTAGAAGAAAAGTCACACAGACCAACTGACTATAGCAAATATTTTCCCGCATTAATGCTACAAACCAAGATCAGATTCTGAACTAATCACAACTTTTAAGAGTTTTATGTTCCATATTTGATATTCAAGCTGACCTCTTCAAACCTAAGTCATCTAAAACATTCATAGCATTGGTTTTGTTTTGTTTTGTTTTTATTTGGAGAATATTTTTTCCAAGGGAAGAGTGATGACAGCTATGTTGCTGGCTTTTTCAAGAATGAAGAAGAATTTGCTATGGGTTGATTATAAATTCAGCTTGTTTGGTGATCACCAGGCTGGGGGAAGTTAGATTTGATGAAGGCTGTTCTGATGCACCCAAGCTCTTTACATGGTCATATAACTTGTATTTCACCATCTTGGAGCATTTTAGTTTGTTGTCTTTTATACACAGGAAGTCAATCTTGCCTCTTCTTGCTTCTCTCTATGTGCCAACATGGATTTCCAGTTACAGGTACAGTAAGTCACAATCATTTTGAACTATATATATTTGTTTAATGTATTATAGTAGAACAAATAGTGCTTTAATGCTTTTCATATGTAGATTATATGCATTTAAATAACTGTTTTCAAAATGGAGTTTAATATGAATTATTACAAAGATATTTTGGATAATTCTTTAAAGTGACATTCATCTCGTCTTTTTAGCAAGATAAATCATTTTGTTCTGATTGCTTTGGTACAAATGGCATTTGCTCAACACACATACATTCTTTATAAAGGACACAGACATGGTAAGTTCTCATTTTCTTCATGTTGCTTCCTCTCATTTGCTGCTGGTGTCTACTTTGCATATCTATGAAAAGGGTTATCTTCCCTCCTGTGACTACTGTTCCATTTTTTGGAGAAAACAATTATTTCTTCCCTAGGCAGAATCAAAGTGTGCATAGTGAATTTTTAAGAGAAAGGGTTTTTTTTAATCCACACACACACTCTGGCAGAGACATTTTCTTCCTACAAATCTGGTCCCTCCACAATTGGAGAAATCAGTTATGCCACAGTCTGCAATTGAAATCTCTAAGCGGCAAAAAAGCTCTATTAAGAGGCAGTGAAGAGCATCAACCACAAAGAGAAACTGCAGACTTCTTTAGAGAAAGTTCTTTCTCTTTTCCCATCATATTTATGACTCCAACCAAATATGCAATATATATTTTACTGTCTTGTTCATTTCCATGCATATCTATCACGAAACAAATAAAGCAAGTTACTATAAATACGTATCTGCTATCAAATGGTTTTTCTTTGTTGATATGTAGGAATAAATATGTGACATATATACATTATATATGAGGGCTCCTTGGTGCTTTCTGAGCTTGCTTGTTTTCTTGCAGATGTTTCATTACCCTAACTAGGTAGCATCATCATCATATATAGTCTTCTGCTCAATTGTGTTGGGACATCCCTGTGTAGAATCAGATGAAACATTCACCTGTAGAATCTATGCTAAAACATTTCTGTGCCTCTGCTATAAGGTCCAGTGGCAGGTCTGGGGTGTGTTTCATGGCCAGAAATGCTAAGGGTTGAATTTTAAACCAGGAATAACCCATTGTTGAAATTTTGGGGAATCTGAGGAAAAAGTTGCCTGAGGCAAGGCAATAATACACAATGAAAGGAAGGAGATCACACGCATGGGCAGAACAGCATTATGATATTGAGAAAAGATACAGCTGCATTAAAGAAGTACCAACACATTTGTGCCTCTGTATCAGAGGTGGTATTCAGCAGGTTCTGACCAGATCTGGAGAACTAGTAGCGGAAATTTTGAGTAGTTCGGAGAACCGGCAAATACCACCTCTGACTGGAGATTTTATAGTATCCTTCCTTCCCCTGCCATGCCCACCAAGCCACACCCACAGAACCGGTAGTAAAAAAAAAAATTGAATCCCATCCCTGCTCTGTAAACTCAAAAACATATTTTGAAACAACATTGATTCTAAGGCATCTTGTACAGCTGGGAGGGACCCAGTGGGCAAAGAGTGGCAAGCCTTGCCCTGCAGCGACATCACACTGTAAGCCCCTCACTTTTGCTTCCATCATGATGAAGCTGCAGTGTGGGGCCTGCAATGACATCACCACAGAGACTCAGTTGCTCTACAGGAAAATCTCATTCCTTGTTTGACAGATGGCTTGTTTTATTGCCAGTCATTACTAATTATCAGCCAAAAGGAGACCAGTAGCAACTTGATGCAGCAACTTGGCCTAATTTTTGACAGCAAGGAATAATAAAGCTGCCTCCTCTACCCTTTTCTCCTTTTCTTTTTTCAACTATTTACTTGGGTGTAAAAAAAATAATAAATCTGGGAATTAAATTGTCCATTGGCTTTGCTGGCTCTGATGCAAATGCCCCTCAACTCTTTTCAGAGTTTATATGTCCATTTGTGAAAAGGCGTGGGAAAAGGGTCTGAACAGAGAAAAGGTAGGCAGCCAGGTAGCTTCATTTCTTTTCCCAATTTAAGTCATCACAGGGTCCAAGGAAGCTATAGAGTTCATGGAATCCAGAAATAAATATCTGGGTTCCCAAGAGTATTTCACAGCTGCTAATATGCTTAGCTTTAGCTGTACTCTGTGGCAGAGGTGGGTATTCAGCAGGTTCTGACCAGTTCTGGAGAACCGGTAGTGGAAATTTTGAGTAGTTCAGAGAACCAGAAAATATCACCTCAGACTGGAGATTTTACGGTATCCTTCTCCTGCCACACCCACCAAGCCATGCCCACAGAACCAATAGTAAAAAATTTTTGAATCCCACCACTGCTCTGTGGCCTATTCACTTGAATTCACTGTTTCCAAAAAGCAGATACAGGTAGTCCTCAACTTACAACCGTTTGTTTAGTGACCATTCAAGGTTACAATGGCACTGAAAAAAGTGACTTATTTTTCACACTTATGACCATTGCAGAATCCCCATGGTCATGTGATCAAAATTCAGATGGTTGGCAACTTGTTCATATTTATGATGGTTGCAGTATCCCAGGGTCATTTGATCACTTTTTGGGACCTTCTGATGAGAAAAATCAATCGGGAAGCCAGATTCTGTCAACAACCATGCATTGCAACCTTGCAGTGATTCACTTAGCAGGTGTGGCAAGAAAGGTTGTAAAATGAGGCAAAACTCGCTTAACAAATGTCTCACTGGGCAACATAAATTTGGGGCTCAATTTGTGGTCACCAGTTGAAGACTCCCAGTATATGATGCTGTGCACACTGCTCCAGGAGATAGGAATTAGATGAATGCTGATATTTGAAATGACTAAGACCCATTACTGATCTCTTGAAGTGGGAGCAATTGAGCCCAATCTCTGTACCATATGGCTGTTGCGGATTCTATAAATTGATCAGCAATAGTGGGACATTCCTTCCTTTATGAGCATTAATTAGGAGAATTTGTGTATAGTTGAGGGGCTGATAAGTTTCAGATCCACCATATTGAATATTGACACGTTTGCTCTTTCCTCAGAATAATTGGGTCTTTTAAGGCTGAGGTAGATGAGGGGTCAAAGAAAGGAGAAGAGAATGAAAAGAGTACTGTTCAGAGTGCTGTTTGATGCTGACCACAGCTGAATTCAAAGAGGAATTTGCTTTTTTGAGTAGAATTTGTGCTGGCTGCAGAAAAGAGATCTATGCTTGGGAATATTGTGCAACATATATTGATCTGCAAGCGTATGCATTAGATAGAGCGTTAATGAAGTCCTTACCGGCTCTGTGCAATTATTTAAAGATAGCATCAGATGAGCTCCAAATTAATCAACCTAATGCATGTTGGATCTCCAAAAGGAAAAATGCCAGGTCGTGGCAGCAAGATACCACTTTTCTTCTTCTTTTATCTTTTTAAATCTATCTATTTTCTTCCTGCAATAAACAAGATAGAAGCAACTACATTTTCTACCTGCACTCGAGAAGGTGTTCAAGAGGCTCTCACCTTCTAACATATAAATGGTTCACCCTATTTTTCTCTTTAGCTTTGCACTGCATGTGCTATTTGCTAAACGTACCCTTTGAATGTTTCCAAATAGAACTGTTTACCAAGGCTTTTAATTGCTGTTTATAATATCTCTGGTTTATACTTTTTTTTTCATTGTGAAGGCTTTTCAGTAACCCGTGGATAAATAAATACATACACTGATCAAAGACAATCATTCTCTAACAGGATGGAGTTACAGAAGAAATAGAATAAAGGAGAAAGAGCAAGAGAGAGAGAGAGATCATACAGTACAGGAAACCTCTCTCATTAAGAATAAATTTGTTTATTTTTGGGACTTGTACCCCTAGATGTATACATGAACACAAACATTTTAAGCCAAAAAAAACACCCCATCCAAACTGTACTAAAGTGATATTTTATTTAGTATCAACTAATAAATGCCAGAAACAAAATATCCATAGTAAGTTTTCAAGTGCTTAGAATTCTTGGCTGGGTATTTAGTTTAATTTATTGAGGCTAATCTTTAATGTTAAAAGGGAAATCTGGGGTGCAGATTCACCCTTTGAGAAGAAATGAAGTGCAGAAATAAACTACACAGATCCCTTGTTAATCTAAAGTTAATCTAAAAAGCAGTTTTTATAGACACCAAGAGTATGATTTGTTTTAAGTGTTATATTTACATTGACATTAACTCTAAATCCCTCAGTACCTGGAGGAAGCGACTTACCTCGATCCATTCCAATCGGGCTTCAAGCCCGGGCATAGTACCGAAACAGCATTGGTCGCGTTGGTTGATGATCTCTGGAGGGCCCGTGACAGGGGGTTTTCCTCTGTCCTGGTCCTGTTAGACCTCTCGGCGGCTTTTGATACTATCGACCATAGTATCTTATTGCGGCGGTTGGAGGGGTTGGGGATTGGGGGAACTGTCTTGCGATGGTTCTCCTCCTTCCTCTCCAACCGCTCGCAATTCGTGTTGACGGGGGGGGGAAGAGGTCCACCTCTAGGCCCCTCATTTGTGGGGTGCCTCAAGGGTCGGTCCTCTCCCCTCTTCTGTTCAACATTTATGTGAAGCCACTGGGGGAGATCATCCGTGGTTTTGGGTGTGGTGTCATCTGTATGCCGATGATACCCAGCTTTACATCTCCACCCCAGGCCACCCCAATGATGCTGTAGAGGCTATGTCCCGGTGCCTGGAGGCCGTGCGGATTTGGATGGGCGGGAACAGGCTCCGGCTCAACCCGTCCAAGACTGAGTGGCTGTGGTTTCCGGCGCCCCGATATAGTCAGCTGACTCCGTCACTGGCTATTGGGGGAGAGATTTTACTCCCCACAGAGAGAGCTCGCAATTTGGGTGTCCTCCTGGATGCACGGCTGTCTTTCGAAGACCATATTACGGCCGTTTCCAGGGGGGCTTTTTATCGGCTTCGCCTGATTCACCAGTTGCGGCCCTTTCTGGATCGGGACGCCTTACGCACGGTCACTCATGCCCTTGTCACTTCTCGCCTGGACTACTGTAACGTTCTCTACATGGGGCTCCCTGCGGGGAGCACCCGGAGACTCCAACTGGTACAAAATGCGGCCGCGCGGGTGGTTATGGGGGCGTCACGAAGCTCCCATGTGACACCTCTCCTGCGCGAGCTGCCTTGGTTGCCGGTGGTTTTCCGGATTCGCTTTAAGGTTCTGGTTCTGACCTTTAAAGTGATCCATGGCATTGGACCAGGTTATCTGCAGGACCACGTTCTGCCGGTAATCTCCAACAGACCTGTGCATTCCCACAGGGAGGGCCTTCTCCGGGTGCCATCGGCTTCTATGTGTCGTCTGGCGGCTCCCAGGAGTAGGGCCTTCTCTATGGGAGCCCCCGCCCTCTGGAATGGTCTGCCTCCAGAGATACGCACTAACACGGATCTGAGAGCTTTCAGACGTGCATTAAAAACTTGGCTCTTTGAGCAGGCCGGCCTAGGCTGATATAGGATTTTTAATTTAGTATTACAGTTTTAATTAGGTTTTTAATATTTGGGTTTTAATTAACTTATGGGGGAAGGGCATAATTTTTAGACAGCCAAAATTATTTAATTTGTTTTTAACTTTTGTATAGTGTACTGGGGTTTGTGATTGGCTGTGCACCGCCCTGAGTCCTTTGGGAGAAGGGCGGTATATAAATATTACAAATAAATAAATAATAGTTAAGGCCAGTTGCACTGCTTAGTGGATTGAGTTAACTTCCACTTAGAATTGAAGGTTTGATTCTCAGATAATGAAAATTTCATTTATTTCAGGACCTATTCATTAAAAACTAAACTTTGGTTTTTGAAATGGGATCTCTCTTTCTCTCTCTCTCTCTCTCTCTCTCTTTCTCTCTGTGTGTGTGTGTGTACACATACATATACATACATACACATATGCACATGCACGCACACACACACATACACAGTACAAAGCTAAATCAACCATATTCATTAAAAAAAACATTACAGAAGGGCAAATAGCCACTGTCTTATAACATTCCTTCTATTATAGGCCAGTATTTTTTAATCTCACATTCATAGAGGGGTCTCTAAACACAGACAGTTTATAGCTGTGGTTTTTGAAGAAACAGCATTCTCAAATCACAGCTTATTCTTTTATTCCTGCCCTACTGGATCTACAAATGTGATTTGGAATGCATTTTATTTGCTTAATTCTATGTTTCTTCAGCAGAAGACTAACAGTTGAATAAAATCTATGTAAGTTTAATAAAATTTGAGGGTTACAAAATCCTTACTCTCAAATTTAGTTGGCAGTAGACTGCTGAAAATGTATTTTCCACTGGTTCTTCTTTTAGATATTCATATTAGATTTGGTAGAAAAGATATTATATTGTACCTCCCGAAGGAGGAAAATATATATCAAAATTTGCCTATGTATATATTATATTTCTAAGCTGCCTGACTCTCGAGTTGTCTCTGGTGGCACTCTTGCCTTTGATTTAGTTAGGGCTGGGTGTGTGAGAGGTATTGTATTGCATCTTTCCATATGAAATTCCAAGAAATTTATCATGGAGAACCCCCAAGGGACTTTGTCATGCTAGGAAAGAGAGCGGGGTTATCTAAACAGCAAAATGTCTGAAGACTGCCCAGATCTTGCTGGATTGAGATAGTCTGTAAAATACTAATACATAAATATCATAAAGGAAGAACAGAGTACTTCTACCTCCTCTCACAAGTTCAAAAAAGCCATCCAAAGAAACTCCAAAGCCTGTTGAGGAAGAAAAATAGAGAGCAAAATGTTCAGGATTTCAGGCTGATCTTAACAAGCCCTGACTAGCCTCTTTCCTCTTTTCTTTCCAGGGTAAAGAGAAGTTTCTAGCCATCCTTAACAAGTACATGGAGATCCATGGCACTGTTTATTATGAAACCCAACGCCCACCGGAGGTTCCAGCTTTTGTGAAGAATCATGGTCTTTTGCCCCAGCGTGACTTTCAGCAACTGCTGAGAAAAGCCAAGGTATTGGTCAGATAATTCTGTTCCCTAGCTGAGGAATGTGAGGATGCTAAAGGAAAAAATAGCACTTAGCAATAGCACTTAGTCTTATATACCTCTTCACAGTGTTTTTACAGCCCTCTCTAAGCACTTTACAGAGTCAGCATATTGTTCCCAACAATCTGGGTCCTCATTTTACCTACCTTGGAAGGATGGAAGGCTGAGTCAACTTTGAGCCTGGTGAGATTCGAACTGCCAAATTGCAGGCAGATGGCAGGCAGCAGTAGTAGCCTGCAAGTACTGCATTCTGACCACTGCGCCACTACGGCTCTTAAAGTGTTAAACAGATTAACAGTTGGAAGGGATCTTGGAGGTCTTCTAGTCCAACCCCTTGCTCAAGCAGGAAACCCTATACCATTTCAGACAAATGGCTATCCACTCTCTTCTTAAAAATTTCCAATGATTGAGCACAGCTTCTGAAGGCAAGCCGTTCCACTCATTAATTGTTAAATTAACTAGTTTGTTTTACTGGTTAAAAGCCCCTTTTTGGCAGAAAAAAACGTTGCTTCCTGCAGTTGCATGAGCACAGAAACAAATTATGGGAATGTATTCACATCTATAAAAAGCCTTGGGAAAGAGGATCTAGATGGTCTTGCATCGCAGGATTGCAGAGTTGAAAAACAATAGAAACATCAGGGGAGTGGTATTAAAAACATCAGTGAAGAAAATGTCCTTTGGCAAGTTGCTTAATTTGCTAGTGGGGATCAGGCACTTGACAGCATGTCTTTGCTCTAAATCAATGTTTCCCAACCCTGGGAATTTTAAGACGTGTGTTCTTCAACTCCCAAAATTCTCCAGCCAGCCATGCAGGTTGAGAAACAGTGCTTTAAATTATGGTCAAACTATGATGGTTGGAGAAGTGAGAACATAGTTTAAGACAAGAGACTTTTTTCAGGAACCATGGGAAACTTTGGTACAGATATACAGTAGTTTGCATTCCAGGGATGAAATCTATCCACTAGAACTATTTGTTAAAGACTTTATCAGTAGGTGACCAGATTGCCTTATGGAGGATGGCAGAATTCAAAATGTATGATCCAGCTGGCTTTAGCTATCCTTTTGGTTTTTCATGCTACTCTAGAATAAAGCTAAATAGAATCACTCAAGACAAATTAAACAGAACTTTGGAACATTTATTTTTCAGGGAGGGGAAGGTAGGATACACATCAGTCATAGAACATTGCACACCTTTTCCCTCCCAAAGTTGGATCATGTAATATTTCATACTTGTGAAAGTGTGTGGGAGATCACAATTCTAGATGGAGTTCCAAACACTTAGCTTCTTCCAAGGGTCAAATATAGGGTCTAACTCTCAATAGCTCATAAAGCATGTTCTTACTGCAGTATATAAGAAACATTTTTTTTTTACAAGTGCAACCTTTTGAATTGCATGCGTGGAATCTGAGACCACAAGGGTGAATGAAGCCCCATTTAATTGTATAGGCCTTCTCAATGCAGGGATTAAAGAAATGAAAAATACGAGAAGGACTAGGAAAGAAAAGATAAAGAAACCAAATTCCAAACGTGCTCTTCTCAATTTCACACTGTTCACTGCCTAAAGTAAATTACAAGATAACATTTATAAACTTATCATTTGACATCTGACTTATTGAAGAAAATTAGACTTCAATAGCTAATTATTAATATGTGCAAGTTAATAAAGGATAATAAACATAGGTAGTGAGAGGAAAAAAAATTATGTGGCTTGTTCTACAGTATATAAAAAAAGGAAGACTGATCAACCAAATAGGAAGCATGTCAATGGAAAGTTCAAGCAAAGACTTCATGGAACATTCATTCCCACTTATAGTAAAACAGCCATAAGTTCCATTTGGCTGAATGGGTGAGAGAGGAGCAGTCAAAACTGTTTTACAAAAGTGTTGTACACCAATTTTTCTCCCCCTGGCCGAGGCGAGGAACTGAAGGAGAAAATAAATATATTTGAATAGCCTACATCTCCCAAAGATTGCTAAATGCCTGGATTTGCTTTCCACAGCTCTTTATTGGCTTTGGTTTTCCTTATGAAGGCCCTGCCCCTTTGGAAGCAATAGCTAATGGATGTGTTTTTCTGCAAGCTCGTTTCAATCCACCCCACAGTTCACTCAATCATGAATTCTTCAGAGGGAAGCCAACATCAAGGGAGGTTAGTCTGCTTTATGATGTTATGACCAAGCTTATTTTGTCTGTTTGCTTTTTCATAATATACTGCATTATGATTTCTGAACTGATGAGCCTGAACTATCTTGTGGACTTGGATATCTGACGCAGAAAGGGGTAATTTGTATCCAGACTAAATGTGTCAATACTTTTGAGATATAGCCTGCTCTAGAGGCCAGGATAAAGAAGTTATATAACCAATTACTTAAATGTGTTGTTGTGACAATGAATGCATTTGAAGAAAAGTGTCGTGTTATTTTTGCTTGCATAAAGCAAGGTAAAAGAGATTCTGCATGTTGCAATATGCATATAGATACATGAGTGAGAGATTTGGACCGTATTTCAGCTAAATTCATGTTTGATTTTGAATAACATAGAAAAATGTGTAACTGACTCAAATTATTTTGTAAGAATTTCTCTGATGTAAAAGGAAGATTTGGTCCATGAAAATGTTTATGCAGATTTATGAAATGCATACTTTTGGAACCTCATTGGAGCACTTTAGATGTCTGTGAAGTTTCCAAAATCTCACTCATCATGAATGATGGTGAGAGCTTGTGGGTTCTACAATTACCACCCCTGGTTTTGTCCAAACAACAGAATAATTATGTGCCAGAAATCAGTAGGAAACATTCTTATAACATTTGTATAAATGTTCATGGAGATTTCATTTTTTGCTGAATTCACTGATGCAGAATGAGGAGTAAGAATTAGATCAGAGTAAGGAATAGAAGCAGTCAGGAAACCAAAATGAACCCATTCCCACCCTTATCTCATAATTACTGTAGCTCTTCTGGCTCTAATGCTTTGTCATATTTTCAGAAATGTTTCCCACTCCAGAGGGCCATATGGGAAATGCTAAGTAATTCATTTATTTTGTACATTTTAGGTATCCTCTCAACATCCCTATGCAGAAGATTTCATTGGAAAACCTCATGTGTGGACAGTGGATTATAATAATTCAGAGGAGTTTGAATCGGCCATCAAAGCAATTATGAGTACTAAGGTAATTGTAGGTGAATTACTGATAGACTGCACTAGTACAGGTAGTTCTTGGTTGCTTAGCAAGTTGGGTTACTTAACAACCATTTAAAGTTATGATGGACTAAAAAAAAATTTAGAACCTGTCCTCAAATTTATAATTAACATACACACACACACACACACACACTCACAGACACACCACACAAACCACTGTATGGTCACATTTCAAGCACTTGGCAACTGTCTCGCATATATGACCAGTTGCAGCACTTCATGCACAATAACCCCAATTTGTTACTCTTTTTTTTTTTTTTTGCTATTTTCCTCTTTCTGTCACTATCAAAAGTGGAAAATTTGCAATTTTGACTTGTACCAAGGTTGTGTCATAAGAAATCTAGCTGTCCTGTTGTGAAGATATTGCGTTATTATAACAATGTGTACCCCACATGGGGTGCTGCCTGAGACAGTGTGAATGTGCCTCTGCTCCATTGCCCACAGCATGGTCTGATGATGGTTGTTAAAAGGAGGTTATCATGCTGCCAAAACACATGGCTTTCTGTATCAAATTTTACAAAGGGGTAAAAGGCAAAACAAACATTCAGGTGCATCTTTGGGGAACACCCATCTATTCCCTCCTAGTTTTGTTTGAATGCAGTTGCTTAAAATTGAGTGTGGAGTATTTCTTTCTTGTTATAATGGTTTCTCAGACTCCAGTGTGTCCATCTGGTTTGCAAACAACAAAATATTTTCAATACAGTGAACATAAAATATGATGGGAGATGAGTGAAACAGATAAAGCCACTAAGATATCTCAAAGCTACCAGTGTTTTACCCCCTTCCAAGATCTGATCAAGCCAAGTCCTTGTATTAGTATCTACTAATATGTAGTACATAGTGGATTCAAAATCTGGGAGAATTGCAAGAACCTGTTACCCAATATAGACTCCATCCATCAGAAGCCAATAAATTAGGCTGTGCATAATTCATTTTAGTCTGTTTAGCTTCAAGTCAGTAATACTCCTAAAGGCAGATTTAGGCTATCACTCTACTAGTGATTTCACAGGTTCAAATATGCATATCTTTTTTATCAGTTCAGCATCTGGTTTCTCTATGCTTCTCATTCCACACATTCAGTATGAATGTCTTAGATCCTATATCGATACATTTGACAGATATTCCGCTCCATGTCTTTTATCCCATTGCTTTGCATGTGTGTGTGTATGTGTCTGCCATCAAGTCAGTGTTGACTCCAGGTAACACAGGTAAGGTCTTTCAGACATGGTCTGCCACTGCTTCCTTCCTAGGTCTGAGACAGAGTAATTGGCCCAGGTTCACTTAGGATTTTGCGCCTAAGGTAGGACTAAGGTCTTCTGCTTTTTAGTCCAGTGCCCTTAACTACTACATCAAACTGATTTTCTTTATTCCATTAATGGGATAGAAAGCAAAATGTAAGCTTCATCGTGGGTTTAAAACTATTAAAAACACGACTTTCCAATTCCTTCCAAACCAAAAAAATCCTGATACTTGCCTCTATGGATAATTGCCCATTATAATCTTCAGCCTTCCTCTAGTTTTAAAAGATTGCCCAGTCCTGCAGTTAAAAGCCTCCCTTGCAGTTCCATCTAATTTGCAAATAGCTTCTTCCCCCTGATAATTCTTAGGCTACCTTACCACCACTATGCATCCCAGCCTCCATATCGTAGTAACTGATGTTATTTTTCATCATTAACAACAAGCAGTCACAGACTTCAGCACATTAATATATTCATTGTCAGCTTCTGGGCACTTCCCCCGCACCCCCAGGCAGCTCTATGAAGCTTACTCTTCCTCAAATGTGAATGCGACAAAAACAAACAACGGTTGTTCTTTCATTTAATGATTATTAGTATTAGCCATATTAAGCTAATCAACAATAAGAGAAAATGTGTCAAGTACTCGCTTCCCAATATGTGTATTTCACATGCTAGTAAAATTACTGGGAAAAATGAACAAGGCAACCTCTGAAAAATGTGGGTCCTGCTGTGCGATGCAGTTTTTTCCTTCAAAATTTCAACCTATATCTGTCAACTCCCTACTAGCAGAAGCCTTTCAACTTGTCTAGTTCATTAAAGTCAATTTTCCTGGGGTGGGAGGGGGGAATGGGCTGATCTCCATTTTGCTTTTAACTTGCTTCAGGGGGTAGAAACTAGTCCCTGTTGTTCCAAAAGATGATATACTGCAAAACGTTGCTTCTTTTTAATACCTGGTTCTGAAGATCAGCAGGAGCCAAGAAATTCAGCTCACCTGAGATGCTATTAAAGAGAATGTTTTAGGGACTAGTGTGAGAGCTTTCATATCCTATAGCAAAACTGGCTTGTTTCCAAGTATATGTGCCGGGAAGTACTATAATTGCTAATCCCATATTCCTGGTAAAAGTTCCTATTAGACCTGTGCAAATCAGTTCTGATTACGTTCAGATTGAATATTAAGGATTCAAAGGGCTTATGATTAAATCATATTTGAAAATTCAAGGGCAGGCCAGTTTGATTCGAATTATGTCAAGATCACACATGCTACAAATGAGGAGGCATCTGAATATTTGAAGCTGCTTCCATGCTGTTTGGTGGAATGGGGATAAGGTAGCAGCAATGGGAGTAGAGCAGTAGTGTCAAACTGGCAGCCCGTGGGCAGGATGCGTCATGCGCAGGCCATGCCCACCTCAACTCTGCGAAGGGGAAAAATGTCACGAAATGTCACATGATGGCAATGTGATGCAGCAAGTTTGACACCTGTGCAGTAGAGAATCTTCACTCTCCAAGTTCCATCCAGATTACTTTCAAGATGTTACCAGAAGAGATTTTTAAAACATTTCCCCTGCACCCATGAGGAGCAATGATTAAATGTGAACTGCATCATCATGATGCAAACTCTACCCTTTTTGTACTTGTATGCTGAGTTCTGAAGCAGGCATATAACGAGCAGAGTTGTGCCTCTTTTAAGGCAGAGACAACAGGAATGAGAAAAGGGGTAGTTGAACAACCTTCACAATTTCCCTTCAAATAACCTGCATAAAAACCATGTTGAACCAATGCAGAAAATGTCCCACTCTTAGTTGAATAAAATGTCCCACTCTTTCTTAGTTGAATAAAATATTTTTAAAAAAGCAATAGAAAGGAATTATATACTCCTCCACCCACTTTTTGAGCATGCTGGACTTGCATGACAATGGAGGTTGTCCATTAACTAGTCCATAAGTGGAAGTACAGCTTTGCTTCTTCTGATCATTGAGTTATGACAGCATTAGCACTTAGACATATACTGCTTCCTAGTGCTTTACAACCCTCTCTAAGTGGTTTACAGAGTCAGCATACTTCCCCCAACAATCTGAGTCCTGATACTACCAACCTTGGAAGGCTGAATCGCCTTTGAGCTGGTCAGGATTGAACTCCTGGCTGTGGGCAGAATTTGCCTACAATACTGCATTCTAACCACTGTACCACCACGGCTCTAATAAACCAGCCATGATGGCATACATGGTTGCTCTATTATTGCCTGTCCTGAAAAGGACCTTCTTCACATTTCCTTTGGCAAAGATGTACTTTTCTGAGCAGACATGATTGTGACTTGCTGGCAATAGTCTGTGTAAATTAGCAAAGAGCAGAAACATCTTGACTCATTGGAATACAATGCCTCAGAGACAGGCCAGTCGCAGAAGAAATGGCAGCCATAGGCTTGCTGCCCCAAATATTCTTTTTAAAAAAACTTAGAATATGTGGGCCAATGCCCATAAATATTAGTCTTGTCCTATCTCGTTCATTCTCAAAAGCCCTCTGACTCATTTATGCAGTTTTGAAAAATAAAGTTTGAATGCTCAGGCCTAAGTCCATATTTAGAGTGCTGTGATCTGAGCTGAGCTCCTTAGTTGTTTGTTGGAAGAGGAATATCAGTCCATTAAGATGAGAAACAGCAAAGCTTGGGGAAGAAGGGAAGAAAGTGGACAAAGCCCAAAGTTATGTTAGCTTTACATCCTTGACAGACAAGCAGTTGAGAGAGCTGGCAGATCAATGTCAGACTGACACAACCAGAGGGCAACGTGCTTACCCAGAATTCCCCATATATGGAAATGAAGTTGCAACATCAGGCAATACATATAACAAGCCTGGAAGCAGCAGAAAAGCCATTCCCTCTGAGAAACTCCACACAAATCTACTTCAGTGTGCAGCTATGATTTCCAGATCTGTTTCATGGGCTGACAAAACTGTGTCTTTGTTTGAAGGGAATCTTCAAAATGTTTATTTTGCGTAAAACTTACATCCAGGCTTGTAGCAACAGGAGTTGGTGGCAGCTCAAATTGTGTCCATTTTATGACATTAAGTTTATCATGTGTTGAGAAGATTATTCCAATTAAATCTTGTTGTTATTTTTAAGCAGTACAAAGATTTCCAAATAGCTATTTGTTATATTTGAATTCTGCATTTTGCATTCTGAGTGTTAGATTAATATATACTACCTGTAATTTCTAGCCGGTGGGATGAGTGGTGGTATGTTGGTTGCAAAATAGAGATTAGATTAGAGATCTTGGATTGCACATAATTTTATGAGCATATTTGAAGTTAAAATTGAGCGTTTAGCTACGTTTGTGGCATATTGGTCAAAATGTGCTACCCTTATAGGTAGGAAAGAGTGATGCATGTAACATAGATATGACTAAAGCTGCTAACAATGCTTGTTTTATAATTAACACCATGATGGGAAGCTTAATATCTATGAGCGCTCATAGAATAGTCTTGACATGGAAGATTGAAAACTGGAATATAAGAGGCACACATGATAATTAATTGGGGGGGAAAGAAAAATGAATATATTATATGTCTGTGACCTAAACTACAGTATCTATTTTATGTCTGATAACCTAAACTACAGTATTTTGCTAAAAACATATGACTAGCTTGATTGATCAAAACCATGATGGAAGACTATGGCTTGGAATATAAGTGGAGTAAATAGTAATGAGCTTGAATCAACAAATTAAGTGAAAGAAAGAAAAATAGACACATTTGACTCTGAAACTGAGAGAAAAAGAAAAATATATAACAGAGTTGAATGAAGGTATATGAATCTTGTAGCGTTGATAAATGCATGCATGGAAGTGAAGTGTACATTTCATTACAAATAAAGTGATAAAACATGTCATAAAGCTTGCATGCATGAAAATAAAAATCCATTGTTTAGTAAAAATTGCATGTTAACACTTCAAGGAATAATGAAAAGGGAAGAACCAAAGTAGAATTTTGAGAAAATAGTGCAGCATTATGAATATCTGCAATCCGGGCAGTGGGGATATTATGCTTAGTGATACAAATGAATGGTGGGAATGGCATAAAAGAGTACAGAGTATAGAAAATGTGGAGCCCCAAATGAGATTGGTGACTATTTGGTCAATAACTGGGAAAGAAAGGTCTTTTTCAAATGTATGATTTAAGTTTCGATCTACTCATGCATACTCATGCATACACATGGCAGAGCAATTGATCTAAAAACATGTTCAAGTATCTACAATGAAAGACTGATAGAATTTACTGCAGGCTATTATTTGATAGTATCAGGTGTGAATTGAAAACCCAATATAGAAGAAAAATAAAGGAATGAAATAAAATTAAATTAAAAATATAACAATTGTAGGAAAAGAAAATATGAATGTTTTATCAAGAAATATTAAAACATAGATTAGTCTCCCAATAGAATACATCAAAAGAGTGTCAGGGTTCCAAGTAATAATCCCAAAGCAAACAAAACTCCGAGACTGGTAGATTCCTCAAATAATAGTTTTATTGGATATATCATATTGGCACAGTTCTGGTGAAGACTGACTCTGAAGGTTCCTGGTTTTCATCAAATTAAAAGTAAATGTTGAAGCTCCAAAATGGCTCCAGTGAGGTCAGCTTCAGAGTTGACAAAGAGGACATAAAGAAGATGTGGAAACTGGTTGGATCAGAGTAAATATAACAGTGGTTGTGAAGGACCATAAAAATTGGATAGGAGGTATGAAACAGGATGCTTGGTGGAACAGGGACCTGCAAGATGAAAAAAAATGGATTTAAGACAACGAAGTCTAAAAACAAAATGAAGAGGCAAAAAGATCCTATGTAGTGGAAAGAAAAGAGATAGTTGTGACAAACATAGTCTGTGTAAAGGGTAGGGAAGATGACCATTATCTAGGTAAAAGGGGCTGAAACGTTTTTTTTTTAAATCCTGAGAAATGAGATGATATTAGGAAATGGTTTGGGCGGATGCCTTCCTAATTCACTGGAGTGTAAGAAAAACCAGGAGGCTCAGCACAATCAGAATTACAAGATTTTGTTATTACAGCCAATTTCAGTAAAGATAGAATTAGCCTTCTGGTAGACTTGATTTCCTGGCCTGGTCTACTTAGTGGTGTTGGCAGCCAAAGAGAGCAAATAATAACTAAGATAAACAGAGATAGAGAAAATACCAATGGATTTTTAAAAATAATTTACTCAAAAATCATTTTGAGTGAAAAAAAAAAGCTAAACAAGAAACCACCAGCCCACTGAATACCATTAACAATAAAAGTGATGACATTATCTGTAACATAATTAAAGGAAGGAAATCCCGAAAGGAGCACTTTAGGGGGTAATTTTGAAATGGTAGGGATAGAATGGATTGAAATGAAGGCTTTGTAATTGTGTGTGATGGACCAATATGAATATATGAGTATATGAATCAATCTTGGTATAATATTTAGTAAAGATGGGAGACTGGATAGAAAAATTTTAAGTTGTGTAAATGCTGATAGAACAGTACTTGGTAGTGTTGGTCTCCTGCAATATTGAAAGAATTGTGAATGGCTGTGTCTAAGGTTATGCTTCTGTCTACCTTGTTATATGGAAGTGAAAATTGGCTATGTCAGGAAAAACAAAAGTAAGATGAATAGGGTGGGAATGGGCTTCTTAAGAAATATATGTGGTGAAACAAGAACAGAGGGAGCCAAAAATATAGGAACAATGAATAGATGTGGATTGAATACAGAAGTGAGTGATCCATATGGAAGAAGCACATCAAGGCAGTTTAGTCTTATGGAAAGAATGAAGGAGGATCAAATCATAAAACATACACGCGTACAGAATATGTATATAGTATATACAACATACACATACTGTATACATATACGTATGAGAAACCGTGCATAGAAATGTGTGAGCCAGAAAAAAATAGAACTGCATACTTTCATAAGATGAGGCTATTTTCCTAAAAATTGGTGACTGCACATAGTCTGAGATATTTCCTCCCCATTCTTTTCCATGTGTGTGTCACTCTAATAATTAAATCAATATTAACGGTGACACAGATGGTTCATTGTAAGAGCCCCACAAGCTGAATATTTATTTGAGTATCCTTTTCTTTGCATTCCATCATATGCCAACATTGTTTTCCCTCTCTGCTGAAAAACAAAGGCAAGGATGGCACTAATGAGTTCAAAAGCCAAATGTGTTTGACATCAACAGCAGAACATTCTCTGCTAATCACATTTTGAGGTGTGCACCTTGGAGAAACAGCAGGTAAGATTGAAAACTCTCTTGAGCTGAACCTTGACCTTTAGCAACTACCAGCAGGTCCATGTGGCTTTCTTGGCAACAATGCAGACATAGATTACCACGGCCTTTCTCCATGTTTCTTGAGCCCAGTCTAGCCAACAACAATCCTGAGATTTCCTAAATGTCTCCCATCCAAGTGCTATAGCTTTTCCTTTTCCTTTTTCTTGAGTATAAGTCTGCTAAAAGCAAAAGCAATACAAAAATAATTGCACCACATCATTGGCCCAAAAGAGCTGTCCTGGCCCTCATTATAGAAGGCTAGTGAGGAGCTCTAAAACAAGAGGGTCCTCAAGGGTATCTGGACCAATGGTGCACAGCTCTCATAGAAATGACAGCCACAAATAGACACTGAATGGTATTGCACACTATAAAGGGGGGGGGCAGGATCAGGAGTGGAGTGTTGGGGGCTCAGTGACTAGTGATTTAGCAGGAAGAAAGACGAGGGTGCCACTTATGGTACAGTGGTACAATGGTACAGGAAAGCAGCAGTGGTGGGATGGAATTAAGAAAAGAGGAGGAATGGAGACCCAAGCAAGTGGATTAATGCTATCGAAATTCAGTGACAGAATCTGGCGGTATTGAGAAAACTGTACCTGAACCCCAGATAGCCACAACTATGCCCAGACTGACAAAAATGCAAAGAATTGTTGCAGCGTAATTTAATATTACCCCTTAATATTAGGGAAAGTAAAATTTCTCCAAGGCTGTGGTGGAAATTCACTGAAAGAAGATTAATGCCAGCTAACTATGTTATATCTTTGGCTAAAAACAAAGTTTCCTAGGGCAATTCCCAAAATAACTTCCCAAAACAAGTAGCCTGGGCTAATTTGAAGGTGCCAATGATTAGATACAAGTATATTTGTAAGAGGGGAAAAAAAAACATAATAGTTTTAAATAGGCATTACAATTGTATCATTATATATAAATAGTTTGGTCTAGTGGTTAAAGCACCAGACTAGAAACCAGAAGACTATGAATTCTAGTTCCACTTTAGGCATGAAATCCATCTGGGTGACCATGAGCCAGTCTTGGCTCTTTCTCAGCCAATATGGTAGACTCAGGGGATAAATAGATCAATCAATTCTTTTAGCAATTCATGGATCGACACTCAACTGATTTTTTTTTTAAAAAAGATCAAACTCTCCATTTGGAGAATAGAATAGAATACTTTATGGGCCAAGTGTGATTGGACACACAAGGAATTTGTCTTGGTGTAAATACTCTCAGTATACATAAAGAAAAGGTACATTCGTTAAGGATCAAGAATCATAATGATAGTCATAGGGTACAATCAACAATCAAATCATACTAGGAAACAGTCAATATAAATCGTGAGGATACAAGTAACAATGTTACAGTCCTACAATCACAAGTGGGAGGGGATGGGTGATAAGGAATGATGAGAAGATTAACAGTAATAGTAGTGTATACTTTGTAAATAGTTGAACAGTGTTGAGGGAATTATTTGTTTAGCAGAGTGATGGCTTTTGGGAAAAAACTGTTCTTGTGTCTAGTTGTTCTGGTGTGCAGTGCTCTATAGCGTTGTTTTGAGGGAAGGAGTTGAAACAGCTTATATCCAGGATGTGAGGGGTCTGAAAATATTTTCACAGCCCTCTTTTTGACTTGTGCAGTATACAGGTTCTCAATTGAAGGCAGGTGGGTAGTAATTGTTTTTTCTGCAGTCCTAATTATCCTCTGAAGTCTGTGTCTGTCCTGTTGGGTTGCAGAACCAAACCAGACAGTTATAGAGGTGCAGATGATAGACTCAATAATTCCTCTGTAGAACTGTATCAGCAGCTCCTTGGGCAGTTTGAGTTTTCTGAGTTGGCACAGAAAGAACATTCTTTGTTGTGCTTTTTGGATGACGTGCTACAAACAAAAGAAAAAAATAGAAAAAAATATAATTGTATTATTTACATTATTCAGAAATTCAAGTGATTCTCCTTCTAATTAAATGTGCCTCTAAGCATGGCATGGAGGAAGAATCTCAGAAATAATACAAGTAAACTGAGAACATCAAGTTTATAGCAATCCTCAGAAGTAAGCCTTAGACAAATGCATATATTGTTGCATACTTAATCTCTCTGCCCTGGAATTTGTTTTTAATTTTCTTTCATAAGAAACCAAATACTGGAGAAATCCAGCAACACAATCCTAATAATGCCTTTAAAATAACTTGGTTTTTGAGCCATCAATTCAAAAAATGTAAATGGGGCCAGATAAAAGAAATAAAAGGGTCAGAGGAGGGCAAAAATTAAACTAGATATGAATATAGTGATGCAGTTCACATGATTATTCTCTGTGTATTTAACAATTCTTTACTTCAGTCACATTTAAAATTACAATTCAGTACTACTTTTTGGATATCATCCTGATGTCTAAAGGAGTACCTATAGCTCTGAGGTTTCAGGTTGTGTATTCTTGCTTTAAATATATGGTGTTCTTTTTCCCTTAGGATTTCTTTCAATGTGGTCTGGAAATGCCTTACTCAAACATTTATTTACCTCCTACAATCTCTTTTGAACCATTGGAAAAGAGTAGGGGAAACATAAAATGTATGCTTTAATGATCTGTCTTGAAATAACTTAAAAATTTGTTTATGGAACCCATGAGAAAAATATGGCACGAGCTTTTCTACGTACGGAGAGCTTCCACTCTTTAGTTTGGAACAAAACACATGTGAACTTCCTCCTTGGGTTCCTTAGCAAAATGGTATCATCTATGGTGCCCTGTGTAGTTTTGACACATGTGTGCTATTCATGTATTTTCTGGTATAAACTTTGCAGTGGTTCTCCCTTTTAAAACCATCCCAGGTGGTTCAATGAGGCCCAAATGTACCAGGGCACCATGAATTACAAGAGGCTATAATTCTTCTCCTACAAGAGGGAAAAAAACCTGCCCTGTGCTAGCTTTTGAATGTGTGTGTTTGGTTATGCTATCAAAGTTAAGTTATTGTTCCCTGAGATAATTACACTAGGAGCTTGTCATTTTTCACATGACACACAACATTCATAGTGGGAGGAGAAGAGACTGAAGGGCAGTTGTATGACACCCTGAGAGCAAGCGAGACAAAAAGACAAATTACAGTCCTCTGAGAAAGGTAATCTCAGAGCTAGTGTCTCAGAGATGAATTGCAGCTGTTACAGAGGGGTTAAAGGTGACTGTACAGATGGGACAGCTTTCCTTTGAGGTCCTTTACTTGAACTTGAACTTTTACATTTTTAAAAAAAGATTCCTGCATAAGCAATTTAATGCAGCCAATATTCTGGTGTAGTGAAGGGAAAAGGCTTTGTTATATTAAAGTCAAAATGAAAGGAATATAATAGAAAATTATATATTTCAGGTTATGCTCGGGAAAGCAGCATGCTAAGCATCACTGCAAAAATAGCTGGTTAAAACATTCCCCCAGCTGCTGCATAGACAATTGCATTATTTTCTATTTATTTGGCTAGTAACATTTGGGTTGGTCCTTCCTTCCTTCCTTCCTTCCTTCCTTCCTTCCTTCCTTCCTCTCCCCCACTATTTTGTTTATAATTAATTCATTATTCTTTTCAGGGCTATGATTCCTGTGGAGAAATTTTATTTTGATACAGTATGTGTTTCTAGAGTACAGTATGAGTGTGTTTGCTTGTTTCTGATTTGAATGGAGATCCAGGTTTTTCAGAGAATGTATTTACTGGGATATATTAGTACAGTTTTTGTAAGTTTAATGCCCAGAAGACCTTCAGAAATAAATAAATAAATAAATTAACTAGAAATTGGGGGGGATAAGGAAGATCTTCTTCCTAAATCTGGTTGAAGAGAATTCACTGCACTGCAAGCCTCTATTTCTTAAAAACAATAAGCTCTTCTGGATTCAGTATATATTTCCTCCAAAGCAGTGTTTGCAAACCTGGCAACTTTAAGATATGTGGATTTTGGACTTCAATTCTCATGCTGACTGGGGAGTTCTGGGAGTTGAAGTCCACACATCTTAAAGTTGTCAAGTTTGAAAAATACTGCTGTAAAGTAAGTGAAGATAACCTAAGTTGATTTTTTTCAGCCATGCTTTTGCTGCTATCCAATCTTTATCTGTGGTCTAAAGGAAATGGTCTATTTATTGAAAGGAAGCTTCTTGTTATGAAATGTGAAGGGCTATCTTTCACATTTCTGGTATGGCTGTGCTATTATCCATTTTATTATCAGTATTTTGGAAGAATTTTGCTCCTAGTGTCTACAATGCTCACCTTCAGGCTACCTGTTGTCTTATCATACCACAGGGCGAATGGGCTCTTCTTATGATGAAAAGTAATGCCTCCATTCCATAACTTTGTTGAAATAGGGCTACTTTAATAAATTAAATCAAAACATAATCCTTGAAATGAGATGTTTTGTTACCTGTTTTCGCTTTTCCACATAGTCATCACAATTCACTTTGTACTTCTGCCAATGATGGACAAGCTTGTCCCAAAATGCTTTTCAAAAGGCAACTGGATTTTTTTTTTTTTCATTTTGTTTCTCATCCAAGCAGTTCTGAAGATCTGAAGAAGCTTCTTGGATGAGAAGTGAAACATTTTCAAGGGAAAAACTAGGTAAGTCCAGTTGACTTTTGAAAACCACCATTGGGACAACCATGACCTGAATGATTGAGAATCTCCATAGATGACAGACAAGCTTCTTAAAGTTGTCATGAAAGAACACTACATTTTGTCTCTTCAACTAGGTCCTGTTAATCCCTTCCTTCTCTTCACATGAGTCAAAAAGATGCCCCCAAAGGTATTCCCTCAATTTTGGGGAAAGGTGGAAGTCATATGAGCAGCAAGTCTGGACAGAGTAATGGAAAGTGAGGTCCAACTTTGCAATTGTCTCTTGGATATCTTGTAAAGCCTAGTGGATTACTTCTTGTGCTTCTGAATTCAGTTTAATGCTTTGCTGTTTCAAAGCTTTGAAGGTTGCAACACAATGGTTTGAATTGATAATGGTGTTATGTTCAAGGAATGTATGGGTGGATGGGTGGATGGATGGATGGATTCTTTATTGGCCAAGTGTGATTAGACCCACAAGGAATTTGTCTTGGTGCATATGCTCTCAGTGTACATAAAAAGAAAAGATACATTCATTAAGAATTACCATTTCAAAAATGATAACTACAAGTTTTTCTGCTGAAGCCTGGGTTTTGATTTTTTTTTTCCTCTGAGGGGTATGTTTCGTGATATTCTATGGACTGATGCTTCATTTCTGGTTCATAATGATGAGCGTATGTTTTGTCAGCTGTCATGATGCTATGAAGAAATTCCTCCCATTTATTCTCACAATGTGACAATGATTGCTGGCAAATTTCAACTCTTGAAACTTTCATCTCTGCCATCAGCATTTGAAAGACCCATTTTGCACACACTTTCTGATAGTTGAAGAACATCAATAATATGGCCTACATGCTCCTGTGAAGTGCCAGACTTGACAGCAATTTCCATTTCACTGATCCACCAATTGTTCTTAATCAGTTCAGCAATCTTGCTCACCAGAAACGTATTGATTGCTATCACAGGTTTTCCCCTTTGTTATAGAACACACAAATCAGCTTTTTCATTTTTACATTTTTGGGGGCAGCAATACCCAATATTCATGTTAATACAGTCATAACATTAATAACTTGCATTTAGCAATGGATTTTAATTTGAGGGACTTAGATGCCAATCATAAATTTAATCATGGCACATTGCTTAAACTGCTTTGATGCAACCTTCCCTTTTACAAACAATAGCAACATACAACAAATTCCTGCGAATTGTAATGAAAGAACACCTGTAAAGAACATGTCAGAGTTTCTAGCATGTCACTACTGCCATCTATTGATGACTTCTGACACTGGAAGCACTGTTTCATTCTGCCCTTGTATATCTTTTGATGTATTTTTATTGTTTTCTAAAGTTGTTTTTAATTGCTTATAAAACAAGTAAAGAAATAGATAAAAGGTAGATAAAACTGTATAATCTTTTTGAAGGGTTTATAATTTCATCTGCTAGATGCAACACCCATTTTAAAAAAGGACAGCCTTTTAAAAAGAAATATAACGATTTTCTCTATAGTTTTAATTTTTGCAGCATGTATATAAGAGACAGAGTTTGCATCATGTTATCACAATGCATTTTTGTCATTTTGCAATATTTCTGGATTCTGCAAACCTTGTCTACTGAAGTCACTTCCATGAACAAAAGAGCACAAGATGGGCATGTGATGTATCTATGATAACCACCAGAAACATATTCAAGTATTACTACCAGATTAGAATATAGTATATGTTGTTTTCCAAATACATTTATATTAAAAGGGAATGCTTGTAGCAGAGTCAAATAGACCTAATCCACGCACAATATTTCTTGGCAAAAGCATTATTCCTGAATCTTATCCCAAGTGTATGTGTGAAACCAGTTTAGAATATTCTTGCTCTATTGATACTAAAGTACCATTTCCCTGTATAAACTGCCAGCATCCAACAACAGCCACAAGGTCTCTAAAACCTACTGCTCTTGGCCTAACAAAAATCAGTTTTGTGAAGTTGCTATTTTCATACAGGGAAGCATCAAATGACATCCTTGAGAGCTTTCTTGAAAAGCAAATAGCAGCTTTGCAGAGAGGCACCATGCCTGTAAAGGGTTAACATACAGCACTGTTAATCCCAAGATTGTTATTTACATCTACATTGGCAGTTATTTACATAGTAAAGGAAAATATTTATTGGACATACACAATGAACATCCCATTGACTTTGGTTTGCAATGTTAAGAGTTGTCCACATAGTGTAATGATGCACATATGTGGTTTTTCAATCTCTTCTAGAACTTTCCTCTTATCTTCTTCTGCAGCTTTGAAATACTCTTGATGCAACCAGTTTCTTTGTAATCTTGTATCTTCTGCGTTCTTCCTGGTGTTGTAATCCTTTTAATTGAATCTTAACTCATCTTTCGCGCATATTTCTGATGACCCATCTGTTAACCACAATCCCAAGAGCACCTCTTATGCTCCTATTCTTTACCCCCTCCTTTCTGTTTATAAATTCAGATTGTGCTCTCAAGGCCACAATGAAGTGTTACCTTCTCCAAAAATAATTGCTTAATTAAAAACTGACATGTTCTGTCTTCTGTTGGTCATCGCAGTGTTTGAGACCTTTCCAGAACACAGTCTGTCATAAGAGTGATAGGTACTTTCTCTGAGAAGAGATGGGCACATGGGGCCATCTACTGTTTCTTATAAGCCAAGTAGAATGACTGAATTTATCACGAGCTGCCAAAATGTAATTTAATTCTGATGGTAGCAAGTTCTAACTTCAGACCTGGGCATAAACCAAAAATAAGCCATTAGGTGAAATTATTATGAAACTATTAAAGAAAAATCTGTTTATCTATTCTTAGTGCTCAAAAGCTATGCAATTTGGTTGCAAAACTGGTCTGTGATTTGATTTTTAAGCATGATGAACTAAATAAAAATTTCTTTGTGAGGCTACAGCAGGAAGTTTCATGACACCATATGTTTTCTGCAATGGCTTTATTTGAGGCATGGATTGTATGGCTTCATCCTAAATTACAGAAAAACTATACTAGGAAGCCTGTTCACCATTTCTCAAACTGGATTCATTGGATGTAAGGTTTAATCTACTCATGATACGATTAGGTGCGATGGTGACAATACAAAAGCAATAGTTCTTCTGTACTAGTGATCCTTGTTAAGTGACTGCATCATTTAGCAATTGTTCACAGTTACCACAATGGTGAAAAAATAACTTTGTCCCCAATGTTTGCATTTATAATCTTGACAGCTGAAAAACATAAATACAATCATGGCTTTCAGCAGCCTTTTCACTTAATGATCCTGTGGCTAATTCAATTGTGTTACTAAATAAGGACTATCTGTATAAAACATATGCAAGGAAACATGATAAAATGCCAGGTTCATGGATTTGACTAAGAGGCTGTGATATATGAACAATTTGTTTTGTTTCAAATTAATTATTTTGATGGACTTGAGAAAAAGGCTTGCTAAAGTTCCCCAGTTTAGGAAATTAAGTTATCATAATATATCTTCATATAATGGTTTATTGTCATTCTTCTTGTAGAGTCAACCAAGCTACAATTATTTTCTAAAATTATTATACCCTAGGTAATGGCATTGCATCCCTTGAAATTTTTTGTCAATTACTTTGCTTATCACATACTTGAAACCCATAATCAAAACAGCACATTTGGCTGTGAATCATAATGGAGGCAACAGAAAAGTAGGGAATGGGAACGGCATACTTCACACCAGTACACTGTTCTAGTGACTTGATGATTGGGTCACTAGTACTTTCAGTCACCAGTGGGGAGAAAAGCTCAAAATGTATAATAAATCATCTTTCAAACTAGTATGTCTAATTGTTGGAGTACAACATCCATAATTCCTAGTAAGCATGACCATTAAAAGTAAGATACAGCATGACTAAAACCTCTGAAATGAGGTAGGTTTAGAATGAATGAATAAAATGAAAGGAAAAGAAAAGAAAAGAAAAGAAAGAAAGAAAAGAAAGAAAGAAAGAAAGAAAGAAAGAAAGAAAGAAAGAAAGAAAGAAAGAAAGAAAGAAAGAAAGAAAGAAAGAAAGTACTTTGACAGTGTGCAAATCCTGGAAAAGCTGTTGGATAGCCATCATAAATTCTGAAGTCTTCTGATCCCACATTTGTTGTGAACTTGTATATGATGTATGGGAAATGAAGAGAGAATATTGCTTGTGTGTTCTGAGTTTAAATTTGGTAAAATAAAAACCTGTAATACCTTGAGAATATACGTCTTTAATATTAATGCCCCCTGATTTACTTAACCTTCTATCCTTCTGATGTCCTTGTCACTATGTTTCTACATCTATGTTGACTTTCTGTATATTTTTAAGCTAAAATTAATTTACATCAGGTAATAATCTAGGGTGGCATCTATCCTCTGTGGCCATTCAGGTATTTGCAGCTGCCCTTTAAGTCTTCCTCCTCTGCTCTTCTTCAAGCCCTCTATCAGAAAGGAAGAAGATGATTGAAGGGCTTCTGGCATATCGATTAAAATGGGTGAAAAGTAGTTTTGCTAGCTCCAGAGCCCCAGAAGCAGGATTTTCTCCCATTCACACACACTTTTTAAATGCTTTTGAATTTGAAATATGACAAATGGGTCATAGAAAAATTAGTTATGTAAGTGAAAGTCAAGCACAATGCAGAGTTCTGCATTAGGAAGGATCTGGGTGATGACCAGGCTGCTTAAGAGCTCCATAGAAGCATCCTGCAATTGCTATCTGAAAGTAACCCAATCAAACTGGGGGCAAGTTCAATAATTCATAGGCAGTATCAACTCCTGTCATTATGTCAGAACTGATTGCCATTTGCACCTGTAATTAGATATAATGGGTACAATTTCCAGCCTTGCTGAACCTTCTGCTGAGATATTTATGGCAGAAGGTTGCTAAGAGTTATCTCTCCCAGCCTTTCGAGTTTCAGTTTGATTCATTCATCAGAAGAGAAGAAATAATTCTCTCCACTGAATATATAGCTAGACCAATAGACTGAAAATAGGTCATAAATCAGAAGACACTTTTGGCTTAGGGCCCATTTAATGCCACTGTCCAAGCACTAAGAAGGACATCACTTTATGGAGATTCAAAACTAGCAAAAAGGTGAAATAATTCCCTGAATCAAGCTTGACTTCTGGTGACTTCAGTTATGGGATTATCTTGGCAGATAATCCCATAAATGGTTTCCCATTGTCTTCTTCCAGGAGATGGATAGATTCTCCTTCTCCCTCTCCCTCCACCCTCTCTCTCTCTCCATTCTTAATCTAATCTAGACTGACTATGTGCTGTCACCTTTTGAGGTGTAGGACTTATAGTGATCTAAATATTGACTTTGTAGTTTATTCCTTGTGCATACTGTAAATGCAAGCATTAGCACAAATATCTTTATAAGCCAATGCAAATATTACTTTTGGAAAATTGAGTTCACTATTTGAAACAGCTTCTTTTTCTGCTTAAGCATATTTGTACTTTTCTGGAAAAGAATTCTAAAATTTCAGAAACTGCAGAAGTGGGAAGTCTTTGGTTGGAATTCTACGGAGATGGACTGAAATACCATTATGAGTTCTTTTTTTCCCTTGCCCATAATGATTCCAACCATTTGTATAATTTGTATAAATGTGCAAGGACTATGCTAATTTTTTGTATTGAGTATACTCAAGCTACTTTGCAAAATAATTTCCAGTTAATCTTCAGCCTTCTTATGAAATTAACAAAATC
The DNA here is from genome assembly GCA_023653725.1 of Bungarus multicinctus. Lineage (NCBI taxonomy): Eukaryota > Metazoa > Chordata > Lepidosauria > Squamata > Elapidae > Bungarus > Bungarus multicinctus. The sequence continues at coordinate 115,696,668 of CM042834.1, read as the reverse complement.
AGAGTTGGAAGGGGCCTTGGAGGCCTTCTACTCTAGCTTTCTGCTCAAGCAGGAGACTCTATACCAGGGGTATCAACTGGCAGCCCACAGGCTGGATGCATCATGCACAGGCCATACCCTCCCCAGCTCTATGAAGGGAAAAAATGTCTGGATACATCACATTACAGTCTCTTCTTAAAAACTTCCAGTTATGGAGCACTCACAACTTGGGGGTGGGGCAAAGTTCCATTAATTGTTCTTGCTGTCCACTCAAATTGTCATTGTTTCATTTCAAAGTGATTTTTTCAGTAGACCTGCAAGAGTTGCTTGAATTGTCACTGACAAGCACTTCCTGAGTAGAGTTTGGCTCACAACACTCCCTTTGACAAAAGAGAGATTTATTGCCGGTACTTTCCTCCCCAGAACCTGAAAATCTGATCCAGAGAGTTGGTGGACAGTTTAGAAGAAAAGAACACAACTGGTAATAGTAGGCACCCTCAAGTGCTCCACTTCATTTTAATATTAAATAACAGAAAATTTTTCAGAAGAAAAATAAGGTTTTAAATTTCCCCATTAGCCCCAAGGTTTGATCATTGGAATTGATCTGGAATTGATTCTACATGAAGGAAGATACATTGAGAAACTGGATAAAGCCTCTGCTAGATGTTGACTGTTCCATAATTAGAGGAGTTTCTACTTTTCATTGATGCTAAGACTCCAAGCCATTACTTTAATGTACCTCTTGTTAGCCACTGCCCTACTAAAGGCAGCCATTTTGATGCTCCAAGGATTCTGTGTAAGAATAGTAAACTCACCAGGCTAGAATCATACAATTGTTTACATGAGGTTTGTTGAAAGGCTACAATTGGCTGGGCTCATATTTCACACTAATCCATAACTTACAAATCACATTGTTCCATGGAATCTGGGAAGACCTGGGAAAGAAAATAATGTTCTTTAAAGAGCAGAAAATAATGTTCTTTAAAGAGCCTAACACTACTGCTTCTCTTTTTAAAAAGTTATAGAAGGGGTCCTTGGACCATTTAGAAAGCAAGCCCAATCTTCTACAGCAGAGTTATGGAGGAAAGTAAAACATGAAAGAGCAGGTCTCATCACCAAACCAAACTTAAAGAATTAACCACTCCCAACCTGCCAAAAATTTCAGGATTGGAAGAGTAATTAGAGAAGGCAAAGGCAAAGCCCTTAGTCACCAGGAATTTAGCTTGGCCTCCTTCCTCTCCTCATTTCCTAAATGAAGGCCACAAAGGTTGCCATATGTTGCAGTTATGGTGAGAATCTGAGGGAACAAAATAGATTCAAGCATACATAATATTTAGCATTCACAGTGCTGGAGTTTGGCAGGACACCAGCCAGTTTTTGTGTTTCTTAATGCTGTAACTTTAGTGTCTCCCTCTTCTTTCTTTAGGTCTGCCGCATTTGGGAACTAAAGATATTCTCCATTTAAATGCTAATCTTTTTCTGTGACACAGATCCCTTTGTACATACAGTATGATGTTCTGGTGCAATAAAACTTAAACTGCAAGTGTGAAATATCCACTGAGACTACTCAGTGCCCCCCCCCCCCTCAACATGCTAAACAAGGGAAAGGAACAATTGGTTGGTGGATAAGGAAAGGAACAATTGCTGATAAAACATGGAAATGACTGTTTTCTTTCTTGGATTATTTTCTATAGCAGGCAGGAAGGTATTTATTCCATCTTTACTCCATCTGCACAGATGCTGCAAAGAAGACTGCCTGTCTCTATTACATTTCAGAACTGAATGGAAATGCTATATGCTTGTTGCTTCAGGGTTTGTCAGTGCTTTTACTATGTACAAAAGGGAAGGATTCCTTTCATAAATAAGTTCTATCCCTTGACTTCCCTCTCTTGTTCAAGTAGGATTTGAACAGTCCTATTTGAATTCCCTTTCAAGTTCAAGTAGGACACATGGGAATAATAGCTAAATGGCTTTGATGTCACTCCTGGGTCGACATTGTACCTACTGTATCCCTATATTAGCTTCTGCCTTGGGGAATGGAGCTAATTTATTTCTGGCTCAGTAGCAACGTAGGAGGATTTGGAGATCCAGAGATCAGCATTATCTTTCTTGTATTCATTATCTGGCCATTTGGAGGAAACCTTTGTCAACTTGATCACGTGGTTAGAATGATCTATATAATGCACCTTCTTTGAAGCTTTTTGTCAGCCCAGACTGAGAAACCAATGCCATATAGGTTAGGACTACTTTTTATTGTAACATCAATAGTAACAGAATCTTGGAAGTCTGACTATACAGTCCTTCCCTCTCTCACTTTACCTTTCTGTGAACTAGGGAGGAATTTGAGATATTTTCTCAAGTTATTTTCTTGAGCTGGGCTCTTGCCCCACTTATCATTGTCTTGGTAGCAGTTGTTTCTCCTATCCTTCTAGGCAGGGCTCTCAAACTCTCAGCCCATGGGTGGGATGCATCACCTGCTGCCCAAACCCATGCCTAGTTTAGCAAAGAGGAGGAAGTCCCGATATGTCATGAGATGCTGTCATGACGATGTGAGTTTGACACTCCTGTTCTAGGCCATCCCTATTCCCTCTATAGTTTCAGAGAGATATAGATGTTAGAGTCGACCATGTTACATTATAATGTAACCTTTCTCTTTCTCTCAGAAAGCTTATTTGCACTGTATATACCATTTGATAGATTCTATGTATCCCTTCTTGCAACTCCAATGAGCACTAGGACCCGAATAACTCCTAAAGTTAATGTACTGTATGTAGTTATCTTAATGAGTATGTGGTCCATGAATTCAATTCCTGGCAGAGAGGTTGAACCTTACAGAAAAGATGTCTGTATATCTGATGAGTCCCAATTGTCCATCCTGAAGAACATAACAGAGAATGCAACTGGTCTTATATCGCCGCCTTGTAGAGTACCTAAGTTGCAGAATTCTGACAATTGGTTTATGAGTTGAAGGGATGGTTGTACAAAAAGTATTCTTGAGCATCATAATTCAGCTTCTTGGTTCCCAATGTAGAGCCTTCCACTTAACCTGACAGCACAATCCTTTTATAGATTGGTAGGCTTTCGTTGCTTCCAGGCAGGATCCTTAATCAGTAATTACTGTGGTCAGTCCTTGAATTTCATGAGAAAGGAGATGCCCAGCTGAACCCTTTCCATATTTTCCATTGTTTTGTTTTTGTTTCTTCTTTCTTAATAATTAAATTAAAACAGGAAAGCAGAATATCTGAGAAAAGGCTTGTAAACAGTAGTTCTGAGGACCCTTCTTTTGGTGACCTCTTCTCAAAAGCTCCGTGAACAGACCTTCCACTCAGGACAATGTGCTGAGTCATTCAAGGACTTGTCTGCTGTCAAATCTGAATCAATGGAAAAAAATCAACAGAATTATTAAGTGCTTAGTCAGGATCTGAGGACTCCTCAGAAGGACCTACTCAAAGTTTATATTCTGAAAATAAAATGAGAAGCAATAAGTAGAAAATGTCAAGAAGCTCTTAGATCAAAGACCATGAAAGAGAGCATCCATCTTGTCGTCATTCCTCACCAATAAACTATTTAAAGACTCAAACACCCTTAGGGTCAAAGGATTCATAGTTAGACTAGTATGCTCTAGAAGCACCAAATTAACCAAAGCATTCAGCAGGCCTTGGATAAAAGGAAGAATGTCTCGCACCTTTATTACTTACATACATTTTTATTTTTGTTTTGCTGGCATATTTTTATCAGCTTTGATCTTTACTTTCTTTCTTTAATAAAGGGAAAGGAGAAAGACGAAAGATAGGCTCATTAGAACCATTGACCCTAGTGAATCTGTTTGCTGTTGGCCTTCTTGCCATACAGGGAGATACTTCATTCAATTATTTGCTGGTAGCAGATGGATGCAAGCATCTGCTGTCATTGCCATCATGAATATATTTGACAGATCAAACAGGAGGCTTGCTGATATTTCTGAGAAGAAGCAGAGAGGGAGGGAAAATGTGTGCTAAGGCTTGCTAAGATGTAAGCTTGAAACTGAATAGTCTTCATATTCCAGGCCCAGCAATAGGTGCCAGCAGTCTAATATACAGTCAGCATCAATGCTTTTGATCAGAACATATTGGCGAACAGATCTGAAGAATCTTTGCATCCCAGCAGATGGTCACATGTAATTGCAAAATCTGGGACTTGATCAATACACTAATTTCATCAGATTTCTGAAAATGCAAAACTGCCTTTGTAATTTTGCATGAGAACCTGCATGAGAACTAGGTGGTGGCTCCAGGCAATGGAAGTTATATTTTTTGTGCTTTGTGTAGTGTGCTTTTTCCACACACTCCAAGTGCTTTCTTTATGTCAGAGAGTATTTGCTTGGACAATATGCATTCCTGAAATGATCAGGAATCTCACTTCACTTGCTGAAATTCTAAGAGTTGCGCTAAAAGGCAATTCAATCTAATTACTGACCAAATATAGATAATTGTTAAGTAGCTTTACATTGTAGATCAAATAGTTTTACATGCACGGCCAAAAAGGTCTGTTTAAAGGTCTGTTTAAAGGTAAATGAGGGTGAAATGACATTTTCACTTTTAACTATGAAAAAGAGATAAGTTCTTCCAGAAAAGATTGTAAATGCAACCAAACTTGCTTATTTGTCCTTCATATGGAAAGTTAGACATTCTGTCATAATAATAGGATATCACATTTTTCATAACTTTTTCACAGAAAGTGGAAGTAATCTATTCTACGCTCATTCATGCCCATATTTCTTCCTCCTTTGTTCCTCTAGGTTGATCCTTACTTGCCCTATGAATACACATCTGAAGGAATGCTAGAGCGGATTCATGCCTACATTCAAAACCAGGTAACTTATCTTCTCCTTCTTTCCGACTCAACCCAGAAAATAGGAATATCCTAGAACTATTAACTTTGTTTATGTAGTATAAAATACCTCTAATCTTCCCATTGTGCTGGACAAGAATTCCCACCTTTCCCAGCCAGCATAGCCATCAGATACTTAAATATTTACTAAAATCTACTAAAATAAGCAAGGCCAAATTTTGAGTCCTATTTTCTCTGGGGGAGTCAAGTATTTTAAGAGCGAAATGAGGGACCTATTTCTCTTTTAACAGATGGGTTGCAAATGATGGCCCTGTATACTCCAGCGGTATCCGGACATCATAGGCAATGTTCATAGCACTTTTGGAGATAAAATAATTCTAAATAATAATGATAATAAAAGTCAAAGCAAGAAGCCCACTTCACATCATACTGTGCACAGAAATGAACTATTAATACCACTTTATAATGCCTTGGTAAGCCACACTTGGAATACTGCATCCAGTTTTGGTCACCACAATGTAAAAAAGATGTTGAGACTCTGGAAAGAATTCAGAGAAGAGCAACAAAGATGATTAGGGGACTGGAGGCTAAAAACATATAAAGAATGGTTGATGGAATTGGTTATGTCTAGTTTGATGAAAAGAAGGTCTAGGGGATGACATGATAACAGATGTCCCAATATCTCAGGGGCTGCCACAGAGAAGAGAGAGTCAAGCTATTCTCCAAAGTACCTGAGGGCAGGACAAGAATCAATGGGTGGAAGCTAATCAAGGAGAGAAGTAATCTAGAACTAAGGAAAAATTTCCTGACAGTTAGAACAATTAATCAGTGGAACAACTTGCCTCCAGAAGTTGTAATTGCTCCAACACTGGAAGTTTTTAAGAAGCAATTGAATAACCATTTATCTGAAATGGTATAGGGTTTCTTGCCTAAGCAGGGTGTTGGACTAGAAGACTTCCAAGGTCCCTTTCAACTCTGTTATTCTATTCTATTTTATCTCTCTTAGTGGGCTACTGTGGAAAGGGTGTGTTTCGTCCCTTCTTTTGAGGTTCTAGAAATGGAAAAATAAAAATATGGAGAAGGTATCTGGAAGAAATCCCTACATGAAATATTTTGATTTTCCAAATGATCAGTAAAATTGAATCCCCTTCCTGCCAATTCTTGGCCATGCTGGAAACTTTGGCAAACTTTGAGCAATTAAAATGGGAAAATGCTATTTTAAACGTATATTTTCTCTCAAGCTTCCCCCTCCCTCCTGAACGTTTAATCTATTCCTGTATAATTTGGTTCTCTCCATCCACAGTTAATGACAGTTACTATTTTCAACACTTTTTTTCTCTTTGCTAATTGGAAAAATGATGTGCTTAGATATGACAGAGAGTACCAGCACACTGTTCCATTTTTAATCCTTGAAATAATATGATTATTATTGGAATAAAAAGTAAGGCTGTAACTTAGTACCCTTTTGCACACAGAAAGTAGAGTGTAAATTTTTCTCCATGATCGTGTCAATACTATGGAAAAGTGTTTTGCACCTCAAGGAGGGAAAGTCTATTTTAGAAAGCATATCAGCAACTTCAGCAAAGGATAAACTGATCCATATTTTTGAGTAGTTTCAATTGATTTTAGATATAATTAAAGACTGCTTTAAAAAACTGGTCACCAAATATTCACCACAACACATTAAAAAGCCACTGCCAATGATCCTGGAATTCAGTCCTTAACTTCATCTCTTAACAAGCATGAGGTTTCTGGAAGTGGTTATAAACTCCATTTAACAGAGCTGTTAAATATATTTCTCTATCTACTTACCTAGCAGTAATACCTATGAACTCTGTGGCACTTATCTATGGGAGGATATGGATAAGACTGATTCTATTAAAGAAGAGGATTAACAGAATTAAAGTACTTACTTTTGCATAAAAGCAAGGGTGGTTTTGTTGGCCATAAGAAATGAGCTTTATTGCAGTTGCAGGCAAAAATGTAGGCATCTCCAGTCCAATTGTATTCTTCAAAGACTCCTCAGTGAACAGAGGCAGCACTGCCACATATAACAATTTAATCATAGCATATTTCTGCAACTTTTAATGCATATTTAATATTTATATGCAGTTATTTACAGATACAAAATAGGAAAACAAAGGACATGGCAGGTGGAAAAGTCTGGACACCCTCCATTCAGGATTCTGTAACACTTTCTTTGGCAAAAATAACAGCTTCCACAATTTCCTCTAGCTAATGAAAAGCCCTTCTGTTCTTAATTTGGAAGTCCCCCCCCCACTATTTTTCCTGCAGAACACTTTTAGTTCAGAAATATTGAATAATATCTCCTTGTATACAACATATGTTTGAGTTCTGCCACAGATTTTCAGTAAAGCTCAAGCTTGATGGAAATGTGATGGCCATTCCAAACATTATTTTAATAGTTATCTAGGAGTTCTTTTGTTGAAAAGTTTCACCCTTTTTTCTCCAAATGCATGTTTTGTGACCTAACCAATCAAATTTTGTTTCAACAATCCAAGGCATTTTTTTCTAAAATATTTTATCAAGTTTTTCTTTTGCATACTAGATGATGAGAGGTTGGAGGAAAAGTTTCCTTCTGATTACTGTCCCATGTACAGTATAAGCAATGTGATTCTATGGACAAGTGGACAACCACTCCAACATCAGCTAAATATTTTGGCTGGTTATTTGCAATGGCCTACAGGTTTTGTGTTGCAGATGTGATCTGCTTCAGGACAGGTCTGGTAAAAATATTTTTTCTTGGTCTTCCAGACTTTGCCTTGACTTTAAAAATTACAGTATGCAACTTCCATTTCTTATCACTATTTTTCAATTACTAAAAATTACTAGCTGGAGGCATTTAGTTTCTGTAAAAAGTTTTCTCTAGTTTTGTTACTTTAATTTTCAAATGCTTATACAGCTGGCTAGAAGAGCTCATTTTGCTGAAAGTAGATAGAAACAACAGTCACAAACTCAAAGATTAGAAGAATCTGAATATTTATTTACCCGTAGAATCATTATCTGGCTAAATATAGAGTTCAGGTAATCAGTGTTTTCTGTATTTATTTATATCCTGCCTTTAATATTCTTTTTTACAAATTACACAATACTTCTTCCTTCTCTTACTTTCCCCACAACAACAACTCTGTGGGGTGGATTGGGCTGAGAGAGAGTGACTTGGGGGGGAAGGAGTGCTGAATCAATGGGAAAAGTATACAAATGTAATGCTTGCCATGCTTACTATTTTCTTATTTTGCATCTCTGAACAACAATGCATTAATAGTAAGTATGCATTCAATTTGGGAGAAAAATAGATTGTATTTAACTTGTACAGTATAGAGATTGTGTCAGCCTCTATTCATGCAGAATACATTGTAACATGCAATTGAATGAGGGAGATTACACTTTCTCATGCAGCTGCCTAGTAATTACTTTTATTAGGCCAGTTGAATATCAGAAACCAATGTATAAGCTTATATGTACTCCAAAATTTTGCATGTGGCAAGTTGATAACCAAAAAGGAGTGGGCAAGAAAAGAAAGTGATATTAAAACGATGGCATCTGAATTTAATTGCAGTCTTAAGAGAATATTGGGGGCGTGTTTGATATTCAGATTCGTCCTTGGTATAATCTGGTATCTTCTGGATACGTTGGGGTTACAGTTCCAGGATTCTCAGGCAATATGCTGGCTAGTAATTGTGGGAGTTATAACTCTGGAAAGTACCAGGTTAGAGAAATTCAGTTCAGGTGATATATTTGCAGCACTGTCTTTTGAAATGACTTTGTAACAAATGTTTGTTTTATCCCCCTCCCCTGCCCCCCATCGGATAGGATTTCTGTGCTACTGCTACTCTACCAGACAAGTCCAGCAGCCCAACTATGCAAAGCTCTCTCAGTCCTTTCATCCTGCAACCCAATTCAACAGCCCTGATATGGTCTCATAATGTAAACAGCAGCCATCTTCCAGCTTGGCCCCCAGTCAAATCCCTGCAGGTGTGGCTATCTGAGACTGGCCAAGCATGCACCAGAACTTGTCAGCAGCACAATTTAGTCTGTGAGCCTGAGTTTTTCAAGTTCCTGAACAAAAAGGAAGTGTTCCAGCAGTAAGTTGGCGAGTTTTCTTACACCCTTCCCTTATTCCCCCAACCAAAGAAGTTCCCCTCTTCTTTATGGAACTTTAAAGATGTAAAATTCCAATGCAGGCTTTGGAAGCTGATTTGAGAGAAGCAGTAATGGCCACCTTATTACCATTATCTATACTGATGCTGAGTTTTGACATTTAGGCAAGACTATATTGAAAATTAATGTTTTGTATCCCAGATGGAGTCTTATGGCAAATTTGAAGAGGGTGGCGTGTTAAGCTTTTCACAGTTTCAGATTACTGTTTCAAAACTTGCACTTTAGTGCCCGAGTCTGAAATTTGCAGGTGGCTTTGTTTCATAGGTTTTGTAGAAATTCTGTTGGGGAGGGGGATGGAGGGGTGGAATCTGTTGAATATGAATCAAATGTTAATATTTTAATTACTCTGCCATATTTAATTGATAATGCCAAGAAAGAAACATTACACGAAGTTTTATGCCATCTTTCTCCAACCTTTCCCTCTTAGATCTATTGAAATGACCATTCCCAGAATTCTGTAGCTATCAATATTGATTGTTTCAAAATATCTAGGGAGCTTGGGGGAAGGCTCAGTAGGAGATATCAATCCCTGTTTCAGGAATAAGGAGGCAGAACTATGACTCTTAGCTTCTCTCAGTGTTGGAAATGCTTATTGATGCTGTTAGTAAATGCAGTTCAGCTACAGTTGGAAAACAATGTTTCTCCATATCTGCCCTAATTCAAAAATTATTTTGCTCTCTTGGCCCAGTTAGCTTAAGGAGAGGCAGGAGTTAGCAATAGCAATAGCACTTAGTCTTACATACAGCTTCACAGTGTTTTACAGCCCTCTCTAAGTGGTTTACAGAGTCAGCATATTACCTCCAAAAATCTGGGTCCTCATTTTACCCATCTTGGAAGGATGGAAGGCTGAGTCAACCTTGAGCGAGTGAGGATCGGACTGCTGGCAGTCAGCAGAATTAGCCTGCAATACTGCATTGTAATCTCTGCACCATCACAGCTCTTAACTCTTAAAATCAGTCTTGAATTAATGTGTACATTTTTCAGTGATTTGTATATTTTTGCTGCCAAATCAACAAAATGAAGCCCCTTTTACAAATTAAACTAATGTCATGAAAAATTATTGTGGTAGCCAGGAATAAGTTTTCTATGGGAAAACCATAAGTTCTGTTCAGTTCTGGTACTCCAAATATAGCTCTCTGGCTTCAGCAACAGCTTAAAGACATCCAGGGCTGGGCTCCTATCAGTTCACACTGGTTTGTTTGAACTGGATGTTAAATTTACATGTGGTTTGCCAAACCAGTAGTTGCAATGACTGGCTAGCCCCACCCACTCTGCCCCACCCCTCTCAGGAGTCTCCACGCAGCCCGTTTTGGATCCCAGGTAAGTGCAGGGCCTGTCTGGGGGCTCAGGGAGGGTGAAAATGGGTCTCCCAGAAGCTCCGTAAGACTGGAAACAGGCTGGTTTCTGGCCTCTAGAGAGCCTCCGGAGCCCGGGAAGACCATTTTTGGCCTCCCGGAGGCTCGAGAAAAGTCTGTGGAGCCTAGGGAGGGTGAAAACAGTCCCCCCTGTGGTGCAGGAGGCTGACTAGGCCATGGCCACCATGACCATGCACATCCAGCAACCGGACAGCGAACCGGTTGCTAAATTTTTTGAAGCCCATCCCTGAAGATATCATATCCCTTCATTCTATCTTAGAGCCATGCGCATCCAGTTCTAGCTGCATCTGACTCACAGTTTATAGCCAGTAGAATGCAGAGTAGATTTCACAAGCCTCTCTCACAGACCAGAGGCTTTAGCTATTTATTTCCTGTTTTAAAATGGTTCCCCCTCCCCCCGCAAATGTCTCCCTGACATTTGTTTAGTGTCCTTTGCACACAGTGCAGTAGACAAAAAAAAAAAATATTTGGACAGACTTTCCAGTTGTATTGAGCATGAATAGCTTTATGCAGCTGAAAAGATGTTGGGTTTTGAGGCACCATTATTCTCTTCTCGTCTCCTTCCCTTTTTATCCCTCTGTCTGTGAGCATGCATTTGGAACACACAGGCACTGACATTTTAATAGAACATAAATCTTCCACCCAGCTCCATACATAGCTCTGGACAATTAAAATGGGTGCGTTATCATTTTGTCACGGCGGCCAAGCAGGCAATTTGAACCCGAGTGACATTTTTATATGATAAATAAGAGCCAGAGCTGAAATTCGACTTGCTAAGCTCCTTTAGCTTCTTAAAATTCAACCATCTTAGAGAAATTGCTAGTTCAGAATCACTAGTTCAAATCATAGTTTATTAAAGAGATGGCAGGCCATTTACTGAGAAGCAAGGCAAAGCTGGAGGAGATGCTGCAACATGGGATCTTTCAGGTAGTCTGAACTTCAGTTCCCATCAACCCTTGTCAGCCAGGTCAATGACAAACGGTTGTGGAAGTTGTAGTTTAAATGAACCGGATGGCTCCAAATTGTCAGTAAGGATATATTATTTGGTAACTTTCACTGAAGTCCAGAGAGAAAAACTCCTAGTATTACTATTAGAGATTCAGTGGTGATGAGAGGTTAAGATATTGGACTAGAATACTCAGCTTCAGCTTCTGGTCCAGCCTCAGCCATAGAAGCTCATTGGAGAACTTTGGATCAGTTTCCCTCCCTCTGTTAGGCTGTAGCTGTAAGGGAAAATAAGAGGAGGGAAAGGATTGCATGCTGCCTGAAGCTCCTGAATGGAAGATGAGTTATAAATGTAATAAATCCATAGAATATTGATGGCTTTTTCAAAACCTTTCTCTCCTTGTACCTACATTCATCTGCTTCTGCTTATTATTAATTTGATTCTAATAGTATCATCAGCTGCATTCGTCTTCTATGTTACAGATTCCCAGTGTTCTGACCCAGCCTTCAAAAGCAATGAGAAACCATTTACTCATGCATAAAACAAACCTTTTTTTAAAACAGGGCAGGAACAGTCTTTATTCATGTTGGATAGACAAAACCAAAAATAATTAGTCACAAATGAGAGTCTTTTCCCCTTATGAAACAGGGCACAAACAGTCTCTGTTCTCATAGAACTCAAAATAAAAGAAGTCCTTCAATGATTAAGCCAAGCAGAAACACTCCCTGTTCACCCCAGCTGAGGCAAATTCATTACCTATTATTTCCCAGCAGAGAGACTCAGTTGGCACCTCAAATACAGAGTAATTAGTCCAGATAAACCTGGTTCTGGCCAAAGAATCCAACTTGATTGATGTACACTAGAAAATGAACGGTTGTCTACGCAATAGGACACTCCCAAACCCCTACTATTTATTTCTTAGCTAGGGAGAGGCTGACTAGAGTCTACAACTTCTTTTCCCCGAGAGCCAGCTTATTGTCTTCTGTTGTTCTCCTCTCTTCTCCTCTCTACACATATGCGCATCTAGGATGGGCCCCATCTGTTCCTTCTCCTCACTCAGTTCAGGCCCCAAAGCAGCTGCTTCTCCACCTGAGGTCGGATAGAAGGCCCGGCTCTGCATCTGCCTCTGATTCTGCTTCCTCATCAGAGCCTTCCAAAGGCTCTCCTTCCCCCTCTTTCTCGTCTGACTCTGCTGTTAGCTCTGCTGGCAGCAGATGGGCCAAAGTGTCCCCAGGAACCAGGAAGAAGGAAAAAAAATGGGTGCTCATTTTTTAAAAAAATAATTCTGAAGGGATCATTATGATTATGATTGGGAAGAACATGGATCAGGAATCTGTGTCTAAAAGCTGTTCTGACTCAGAGAGATAGAATGAATGGAAATGTTTATTTTGAAAATCAATTACTATTTTGAAAAGCACCTACTATGAAGTAAAATACAGATTCTGGGGAACATTCATTGCATTGGCCTCTTTATGGTTCTGGCATTATCTACAGTATCACATATTACTTTAATCCAGATTTCCCCAACAAATGCTTTTCTGATATGTCAGGCAACAGTGCCAATGATTTCCCTCAAGACTGCTAGGTAGACTGATGGAAATTGAAGCCCAGCACATCTAGAGGGACTCACCATTGGAGGAGTGTGGATTAAGCATCTGTAAATTAGATCAAGAACATGTTTGCTGCCAGTTTCGAAATGTATATGTCATTTCATTACTGGTTAGCCATGAGATGGTCTACAAAGAGGTCGAGAGATAACTGGACATAGTAAAGTGAAATTTGTCAAAGAACAAGAAACATTCAAGAAAAAATAACAAAAACAATGATACCCTCTACTTCCTGGGAGACGTTTCACCAGTTTAGAAGAGCATTTAACCCTTTGATTCCATGAAACTCTTCTGTTCCTAATTATCCTCACTGAAATTAAAAGTAGGTCTTTTATGTGACTGTTTTCTGTGCTGGGCTAAGAGCAGTTTGGTTGTGCATATGTGTAAAAACAGAGAGGGACTCACTGTTCAAATGAAATCCCAGTAGAGGTTTTGTTTTTGTTTTTTAATCCACCCAATTGTGGATTTACCAACAACGTTCAATTTGGGTCTCAGGAGATATCTACAAGCATAAGATTATAAACCCTTAAGACAATATGCATCACACAGATATGCTCACCAAAGAGAGTATATCTGTATGTTCTCGTCCTCTGTGCTCTAAATTGCGTTAATAACCATGTTTATTGCTGGATAAAGTGTTAAATGGTCTTTAATACTGCTTCCATGGAGATGACATCTCAAGAGCCCTGCTAAAATCTACCCTCACGAAGTTCTTACTGAGTCTTTCCTTCACTTTCTAGGCTCAACATTGTTTGTGACAGCACAGAGTCTGAAATGAATCACCTTTATCCAGCTGTGGCTGAAAATGTCCGGGAATGCTACCTTCAGAAGGATCATCTGTTATTCAGCTGTGCTGGATGCAATACCAAGTACCAGCGTCTCTGCCCATGCCGTGATTACCAGAAAGGACAGGTGGCACTCTGCAGGGACTGTTTGTGAGGCAAGTGTGTGGCAACATATCACATGCACTGAGTGACTTTTTTTCATAAACTCTTCTGCAATAGTCAAGAAGGATCTGGAATTCAAGACAATTCCAAGAAGGAACTTATTTCTGAAGACTTGCAAAAATGCTTGGATGCCAGTGATGTTGGTTTTGCCATTCAAGGATGAATAACTCTTTTAATGTTCAATTACAACAACTCTTCTACCACACCCAAAATCATTTGGCACCCCTGAAGGAACTTAGAAGAACAAGCTGAGTATTTTTCAGAAAGCAAAGCACCTCTTTAGGATCTCATCTTCCTGAAATATTATTTTTATGAGGAAAATAAGTTCAAATTAAAGCAGGAAAGTCATGAAATAGTTTATGTGTGTGTGTGTGTGCGTTTTTTTTTTTCAAAGTGGCATGTCTTCAAAATGCTTGGTTATCTCTTTGGAAAGAATTAATCTTAGTAGGCGTGCAGACTAAGTAATGGAGTATTTATATCCCCCAGTGGTGTTGCTTTGAATTACATCTGTCACAATCTCTGACAATTGGTCATGCTATCTCAGGTTTATGAAAGTTGCAATCCCAAACTTCTGGTTATTGCCTAACCCTGCGATAAAAGATAACATGGGATGAAAAGGAAAAGAATAAGAAAGTACTTGCCAAGAGATGTAGTGCCACATGTTATTCATTTTCATAGCTTTGTCTGAAATGGTATAGGGTTTCCTGCCTAAGCAGAGAGTTGGACTAGAAGACTTCCAAGATCCCTTCCAAGTCTTCTCTTCTCTTCTCTTCTCTTCTCTTCTCTTTCTCTTCTCTTCTCTTCTCTTCTCTTCTCTTCTCTTCTCTTCTCTTCTCTTCTCTTCTCTTCTCTTCCCTTCCCTTCCCTTCCCTTCCCTTCCCTTCCCTTCCCTTCCTTTCCCTTCTTTACCCAACTGATGCATTCCAAATGTGTTCAGGTATAATCCTGAACACATTTTCACCTGAAACTATTGTGAAGCCAATGTAAGTAGGAGCAGATCTGAAATGCATCAGGTTAGGGGAATGTTAAACTACGGTATCTCATGCAATGCTGTTGTACTCAGCTTACAATCATTCATTTAGCAACTGCCTTCAACTTACAACCATTCATTTATCGACCGTCCGAACTTACAGTGGCCCTGAAACAAATGACTTACAACCAGTGTTTGTACTTATAGCTCTCTACAGTCGAGTGATCAAAATTTGGTTGCTTGGAAACTGGCATGTATTTATGATAGTCTCAGCATCCCGGGCTCAGGGGGTCACTACTTGTGACCTTCCCAGCTGACTTCTGACAAGCAAAGCCAATGTGGGAAACGGATTCACTTAAGGACCACATGAGTTGCTTAACAATTGCAGCAATTCACTTAACAACTGTGCCAAAAAGGTCACAAAAAACAGGCATGACTCATATAACAACTATTTAGCGGTGGAAATTCTGGCCCCCATTGTCATAAATCACTGATTACTCGTACCATGGAGTCATTACTGCAATTAGAAAAAGGCAAAAAGGTGGTAGGATATTGGAAGCTGCCTTATTCTAAGTAAAGCAACTAATGCATTAAGATCAGGAATATTCATTTATTCATTTAATATGATTTCTGAGTGGCAAGGTAGACCTCTGGAGCAGACTCATGCCTACAAGGATTTGATATCTGCTACTGGAAATTCAAAAAGCTGATAACGGCATTGTTGGTCTAGGGATGGGCCCTCGATATTTTCCTCACTGTCATTCTGAATATGACAGATTTTGCATTTCTTCTTTGTGGGGGGTTGGATTTTGTTTGATTTGTACTTCAGTTTAAAAGTTACCTGTTCATTCTTCCAATACCTGCAAATAAAATGGAACAGAGTTACAGTCCACAATCAGTGCCAGTAATGTGTGCCTATCAGTCAGTATGCCTTTATGAATTGCAAACTGCATTGCAACATTCCAGGCACGTAGCACTAGGTGCTTAATATTAAAGAGTGCAAAAACGTGATATAATAAGACAGTCAGCAATAGAGAAAAGTGGTTTTACAGAAAAGTACACACCAACATGCATCTATCCGTGTCATGAAAAAGCCCAAACAAAATGTATGAGGAGGAAGGCACATAAAATGTGTATGATACCTCAGGTGGCTTGCAGGGAAAAAAAGAGAGAATAGATTGAAGGAATTTATAGTGGAAAGATGAAAAAAATGAGTGAATTTTCTAGGTTCAAGTTCAACCATCTTTCGCTTTTAAGCCTGACAGGTATGGTGATTATTGTGTTCAACTTACAGACTGTGGCCTCTTGGTTTCAAAATGACCAGGAATCTTACTATTAATTACACTCATGTGCCATTCATTCTTAGAGATAGTAGGTAAGTAAATCTTTATGACCAACATGGGAAGGGCGGGGTGGAGGTGGGGAATTAAAGATATCAAAGAAACGTAGCTGGAACAATATTTTTTTACTTTACTCTTGTGGAAGCAACATTACATAATGGGTGATGGTGGTTTTATAGTCTGCTATACATAAAAGGAATGCATGATGTCACCACTCTTCAAACATACCATGAATGCCGTGTCAATCTTATACTGTAAATGAACAACACAGCCAGCAAGAACTTGCTACCATAAAGTGCCAGGCTTTCCTATAGACAAGTTCCCATTTTCTTCCGCTGTTAAGTGGTTGTGCATGGAGTTCCGAGGCAAAATTTCTATAAGACTTTTAGACAGGAAAACAAATAAACAAACAAATAAATAAATAAATGTGCTCAAATCTCCAGGCTCGGATAGAAGCAAAGAAAATTTCAAAAATGTTCCTTTCCTGTGTAAGGGAACCATTCTCTTTTTCCTTACTATTTATTCATATTCGGGTACTTAAATGTATGGGGCAGTTTGGGCCACAATATAGGCCTATGTGCTCCCTCTGAAATGCTTCCGTGTAAATTCTCTGACAACCTTCAGGAATGATTGCCTAGTTGTGATTTTTTTTTAAATGGCAAGAAGGGGAGTTATCATATGAGCTCTATTTAACTAAATAAATGTGATTTTAATTGCATGCGAATGAAATGAAATTCGATTTTTTTTCCACCATGCACTTCATGAAATGCAGCCGTCAGCATAAAGACAGCCCTTGGCCCAGAAACATTGCGCTTCTTGGATGCAAGCTGTTGACTTTCAGTGAGGATATGTATTCCAGGGACTGATAAGTTGTTATTTGGTACCAAGTTGCCCCATGCAACTAATGTTGTATTGTGCCAATGTGGATCGGGCAATGGTTTAGGTGAGAGCAGCTATTTCTCCCTCTCCATTATCTTTCTTTTGTTTTTACCATAACAAGTTTTACAAAAAATACACAAAAATGTTTTTCCTCCCCCCCCCTCCTCTAAACAACCAAGATAGAAGTATGGAGGTAGGAGAGATCCCTGGCCTGTTTCCCTACTTTCAGGACACCTTGACTGCATTAACTCTCCTCCCATCATCCTCAGCTAGGATCCATGGGAATTGTGCTCTAACACATCTGGAGGGCACTAGATTGCTAGTCTTAGTTATTTAATTTTTTTGGAAGCCATTAAGTGACAGACAGAAGTGAGGGAGTTATTGAGAAGACAAAAGCTCTAACCCTTTGTTCTCCTTGCTCCACCTATATTAGATATTTCCTGTATTCCCATAGGAACAAGAAGAAATTAAGGGAAGTTTAATTAAAAAAACAAAACAAAAAGTGTTATTATTCCTTCTTGTTCTAGGGAAGTGATACACGCTTGAAGCAATGACCTCTCATGACCATATTGCAATTTTTAAGGGATTAGAAGTGATATAGTGTCCTAACAGTTACAGCTAAACTGTAATTCTTAAAGCAAAAGAAGTGAGAGTTATTAAATACCTGGGAAAATAATCCTATTATTTAATTCAATTTAAATTTTTGTTCTGAACTTGTCCACTTTGTAGAACATAGCTCTCAGCAGGTCTTTCAAAACTCAAATATGGTCTGCAGTGTGAATAAAATCATCCATCCCTATGCTAGAGCTTATATTTGAGCCATTGCTTATCAGTGTGGAACATTAGAGGAAAGGGACGTAACTTGATAGTAACATGTATTATAAAAGCAAACATTTCCTGGAGTTGAGAAATATTTATTTTTTTTACTCATTTATTAGGACTTATATACCACTTCAATAATACACAGAGTTCGCAGATCCAATAACATGAATAAAACAGCAAAACAATATAACAATTACATCAGAGCACCAAGGAGCATCACCCAAGAACAAGACAATATCACAGCAGGACAGAATAAATACAAGTCTCACTTCAAAAGTCCTCTGGAAAAATCAGGTCTTCACAACTATTTGAAAATCTGACTTAGAGATTATTTGTTCTCTGCAGAAGGCTCTTCTAGTTGAGATGAAAATGACCTAGAATAGGGCTGTCAAACTCCCAGCTGATGGGCCGGATGCATCATGCACTGGCCCACACCCGGTTTAATGAAGTATTGGGAAAGTCCGGATACGTCATGTGATGCTGCCATGACGACATGAGTTTGATACCCCTGACCTAGAAGATCACCATAAACTACCAGATGGAAACACAATGAAGCAATTGGGATCCAGAGGAGGCCTTCTCTTCTAGATCTTATTGGGTAGGTCAGACTCAGACTAAGAGGAGAAGAGAATTTTTATGTGTAATTAGAATAACGGATTGAACTCAGTTGGACCTCTCAGCGTCACCACTGGGTTTGGGCTTGGCGCTCCTCTATTGTAAAACTTTCATATGTCCTAATCCTGTTTCTTCTCATTGAGACTCAGACTCAGTTCAGATTTCATTCAGTTCAGACGCAGGCACCGTCCACACATGCAGCTCTCTCCTCCCTTGTTCTAGACTTTTGAGGGATTTCCTGCAAATGTTTATGATGTTGGGGGCAATGGGGGGCCTTTCCAAACCTTCTGGAATCTTTCCATAGTACTGGGATGGTGCTCAGTTATGATTTGAGCTTAGAGATCATAAAGGCAGCATTTAATTTGATGTGAGATACGCAGGCCCATTATTATTACTGCTATTTTGATTGCTTCTATATACTGAATTTTCTAAACAAGTTACTTAGCATGGATTCAGTCTTGCCCTATATAAATTTATGCACAATTACAGGAAGCTCTACATCTTTATGGACTTGATTCTTGGTCAGTCGTGATTCATATCCCATACAAGTTCTATCAATGGGGCAAAACTTTGAGCAAAGTAATGTCTGGTTTATAACTTACCTCCATCATGAACTTCCCAGGTGGATCAAGCAAGCCAGACTCTCCTAAGGTCAACCCCTTTGGAAAGCCAAGGTAATAACCTTGATACTGGATTCTGGGTGAAATGAATGTATTGTAGATGTGATAGTCTTTTTTAGCACAATGATAAAGAACATGAATACTTTCCATTAAGCATATTCAGAGGACACTGAAATTAAATTGCTTTTTTTTTCTTTAGTGTAGTTTTGTGGAACTCTAAAACTAAACTAAATACTTTATTCAAATAAATGGAAAGTGTCTTGCCTGGCTCCTCTGTAATGTTATTACCCAGCATGAGAGCCTGCAGAAATGCATAATGACTTAAAGAAGCACTGACTACCTTCCCAACCCTTATTCTCCTTTGAAGCAGAATAGGAGTTTGGTCTGCATGAGGAGTAGCGAAGGTATCCGCAGGGGGTCATATTTTCTTTGGTGCAAGTTGATGGCAGGAGAAGACCTGTAGGCTCTGCTGTATGTTTGCAACACCACTCTGTGGAGTTGTAAATCTGTGGGATTGTAAACACCCTTCTTTGCTACTTCTCTGCCTATAGCTTCTATCCTCCCACTTCACTTACAGTGGAGGGAGGGAGGGAGGGAGGGAGGGAGGAAGGAAGGAAGGAAGGAAGGAAGGAAGGAAGGAAGGAAGGAAGGAAGGAAGGAAGGAAGGAAGGAAGGAAGGAAGGAAGGAAGGGAGAGAGAAGAAACCTAGTCCTGGCTTCTCTCCTGCAGTTTTTCTTGCCAAGGGTATCAAGTGAAGTGGAGGAAGAAAAGGTTTTCTGCTGACAGATCTCTGATTCTACAGAGAATGTCAACAGAGGAGTCATTTTCCATTACTTCTTTCTCCCCTCCCCCCCCCTCCTCTTTTGCCATGGATGATAAGTAAGGGTAGCAATGGAGAGGATATAGAAAGGCCATTTTTTCTCTGGTATTCCATGTAAAGAAGCAGGCCTTTTTGGTGTTAGAGCTGCATAGCGTAAACCACAGGACAACCAGAGAAATAGGAAATATGATGTTTGGCCATCTCCAGGGGTGGAATTCTACCAGTTCACACCTATTTGCTAGAACTGGTTGTTAAAATTCTAAGCAGTTGGGAGAACCAGTTGTTAGAAGAAATTACTGGCCTAATCCTGTAAGGAAGGCAGGAAGGAAACATTCTGGTGTTGCTTACAGAAACTGCCTCTCCGTTAACCCTTATATTCTTGGCAGGACTAGACTTCCTGTCTCAGGAACTTCTCTGGAGTTTTTTTCCCCTCCTTTGCTGGTACTTTGCTTGTGTGGAGTGACTATTCAAAGTTACAATGGCACTGAAAAAGGTGACTTATGACAATTTTTCACACTTATGACTGTTGCAGCATCCCCACAGTCATGAGAGGCCAGGCGAGGAGATGCGTGTCTTGATGTGAATGACATTGAGTTGGACACACCCAGCCAATAACATGACCACTAAGCCATGTCCACCCAGTCACATGATCACCAAGCCATGCCCACCACCTAAGCCACACCTACCGAACTGGTTGTTAAAAATTTGAATCCTACCCCTGGGCATCTCCCCTCTTGCCAAAAGGCCCATGGTCCTAAAAATCAGGGACAGTGGCTAGATGGACATTCCGCAGCACCTTGATGGGCCAAGACCAGCAGAGGAACTCTATCTATCTATCCTTACTTTGATATAATATGTTTCACACAAACCAGATAGCCTTGTGCCAGAAGAAGCTAGAAAGCAGCCTTCTACAAATGAAGCAGGAAAACATGACTTCAGGCTGTCTTCTTGGTGAGTCAGAGGTGAGCTCTATTCATGTCTTCTAAATTTGTTTATTGAGGCATCTCTAATCTGCCATTAGCAGGCCATGCGGAAATGCCCTAAGACTTCCTTAACAATTCTCCCTTCAACCTGTGCAAAATTATCCTTCGTTAACATTATTTATTTAAAACATTTCCAAACTGCTTTCCATTAAAAGAAACCTAGAGTGATTTACACTTAAAAATTACATTTACATTTAAAAACAGGAGGCTATCTCAGGCGACTTAAATATTCAAACATATTTACAAAAGGACAAAATAGGCTACAAGAGTGAAAGCAGCATTAAGAACATAAAAATTACAGTTAGACAAATACTATCGAAAAATTTTGGAAGATAAACAGATCCTTTACCAGTGGCAAAAAGACAATAAGAACAGCACCAGAATTGGGGAGAACTTTCCACAGTCAGAAATAACCACTGAAATGGAGTAGCTGCTCTCTGCATCTTGGCATAGAAGGCCATTCAGCTCAATGGTGAGATTCATTTTTTTACTACCAGTTCTGTGGGCATGGCTTGGTGGGTGTGGCAGGGGAAGGATGTTCCAGTCAGAGGTGGTATTTGCCGGTTCTCTGAACTACTCAAAATTTCCGCTACCAGTTCTCCAGAACTGGTCGGAACCTGCTGAATACCACCTCCGACTCAGACCAGACTCTCAAAAAGGGTCTTTAGGGAACAGATAGGAACACATAGAGAAGGACTAATTTCATTCTGTAACCAGGTCTCCCATTCTCACTGAGTTCTCTTCCTGCAGCATTTTAAACTATTGAGGTTTCAGAAGCTTTCTTAAGGGCAGCTCTCTATGTAATGCATTCCAGTACACATAGTCCTTGTCTTACAACCACATTTGGAACCAAAATTTCCATTGCTAAACAAGTTGGTGGTCAAGCGAATTGTGCCTGATTTTACAACCTTCTTTTGTCATGGTTGTTATGCAAATCATGCTGTGTTAAGTGAATCCAATTGACTTTCCCAATTGACTTTGCTTGTCAGAAGCCAGCTGTGAATGTCACAAATGCAGATCATGTGATCGAAGGACACTGCCACTATCATAATTACATGCTGGTTGCCAAGCGCTTGAATTTAGATCATCTGACTGTGATGATTCTATGATAGTTGTAAGAGTGAAGACCAATTGGAAGCCACTTTTTCCAGTGCTGTCATACGTTTGAACGGTCATATAGTTGTAAGTTGAGGACTATCTGTAATCTAAATAAGAAGTTAAGAGACCATGGACAATTACAATGAGTCCATCTCTAAACAAAGCTGCAGTTGGTGGACCTATCTGAGCTGGTTAAAGGTGTTTTAGACCATGGAGGGCAACTCATGCCTCTAACATGTGAAGTGCCCCCAAAGTCATGGTTCATTGTGGGAAGTGCAATCACACAGCACAGCAACAACTTCAACTCTAATCAGTTAGATCAGGGATGTCAAACTAAATTTCATTGAGGACCACATCTGGGTTGTGTTTGACCTCGGGGGGTGAGGGGAGGCATGGCCAGGGCAACCCTCTGCCAGCAAAAATGGAGTTTGGGAGGGCTTCCATTTTAGCTGGCAGAGAGGAACCACGGGCTGCTCCTTCCCTGTTTCCAGGGCAGCCCCGCGGGACAGATCTAAGCACCCTGTGGGCAGGGGTGGGATCCAACAGGGTTAACTACCAGTTTGGTCATTTATGAGGTTCAGTGATTTATGATGTGCTTCCCTGCACGCTGCTCGGCGTGTCTGTAAATCATCATCAGCGTGCTGCATGCAGTGAAGCAGCCTTTCAAAAAGCCCTTTTTTTCCTACTTTTTTAACTGCAGCTGTGCCTCGCATGGGAGCTGAAGTTGAAAAAAATCAGGAAATAAAGGTCAGGTAAAAGCCCGGGTGGGCAAAAACATCAGCAGACATAGAACTGATTCTATGTCTGCTGCTCTTCAGAGCTATAGAGGTGGACAGAACTGGTAGAAACCCACCCCTGCCTGTGGGCCAGATCTAGCCTTGTTTGATACCCCTGAACTAGGTGAATATACCACCCAGTAACTGCATATCTGTCTTTTCTGGATTAGTTCCAATTTATTGGTTTTTATCCAGTATATTACTGCATTCAGATACTGGTTCAGCAATTTCATCATCTTTTCCAAATCCAGTTAACAGGTAGACTGAACTGGATGCTATCCGCATAATAGTGACATTTGAAGTCTCCAAGGGATCTCACCCAACAGTTCCATGGAGATGTTAAATAGCATGGGGATCAAATGGGCCCAAAAGGAAATCCATGGCATAAATATCATAGCACCGAAAGATGCAAGAATCCAGGAGAATCAGTAAAGCAAAGACAACCACCCAGAGGCAGTTTCAGAAGCAAAATCAGCCCTAATCCCTACTTGAAATGAATATAGAACATACTTTTAGCTATTTAAATTCCTTGCCTAAAATTATTTATATTGTCTATTTTATTTGTTTAATTAATTAGTTCTGCCTGACTCAAGAATAACTTAAATTTTCTAAGTACAAGGAATTTCTAGGTTTGATGAGGTGGCCTCACTGTAGCTTCCTTTATTAAGTCTGAAGCCTCTTCTTAAATGGACCATATTACAACCACTTGCACCCAGGTGAACACCCCCTTCCTATTACATATGGTACAATAACTATGAGGAGCTAATCTGCTGGATTCAATCAAGTGCTTTCCCTGTATCATCAAGCCTTAAAAATGATCAGATAGTGCCTTGGAGGCTTTGAATTGTATTGAATTGTGGAATTTAAATGATGAAAACCTCATGGGTTTTAATGAGAATGTCGCATTGAGGATTCCCTAGGATTTGTACCTGGCCAGATCCCAAAAGGCCACAAATCACTTAGAATAGTTTTGCTGAGTGACACTGAGTGGATATAACACTGGAGAAAATGGTTTTGCTGCTATTGTTTTTTTTTTTGCAGCCTTCTAGAAGTCTCCACTTCATTGCCTTAGCTCAGAGATTTACCAAGGATTAAACAGCTTTACTCAGTGGAAGTGAACATCAGAAACAATAATCCCAGAATGCTCTGGTCAGAATCTCTATATCCAATCAAATCTTCAATGTCCTAACCATATTAGCCAGAAAGTCCCCCAAAGCCTTCTGCAATCCATCAGCCTCCAGTGTGGATCGTTGTAACATATTCCTCAGTCATGCAAATTGTGGCAAGTCTAAATCTCAGTAAGAAGTGGTCTTATAAAACCACTTTCAGCCTTCCATGCCAAGCTGAACACAAATCAAATTTGAGTCCTGCCACCTGTTTTGGGCCAGTAACAAATTCAAACACATCATCATGGCAACCATGAAATGCTGAGATGCTTCAACCAGTGTAATCTTGGTAAGAGTATGGAAGTTTCCTAGAACTGATATTCTAGGAGTTCTTAACACCTGGTTGCAGACCACATCCATCAACAACGGTGAGAAATTGTTGGGCACTACTGGAAATACTATCAGTAGAAACCCCATTTTTTCCCTGATTGCCTCATACAAATACTAAATTGGCACTTAAATGGACAGGAAGCCTGGAGAGAGAAGTAAAATTACTATAGACCACAGCAACTCCTTCTTAGTTCCTTAACTGACTATTGAAAATACTGAGGGGAAAAATGGCAAGGAAAGACAAACAGCCTCCATCCTTGTTATGCACACGAAGGTCAACCTTCTCCTCCACAATCAAATCATGGATAAAAGAAAGCTAAATATTTATTGACCTGATACAGCAAGAACAAATTAATATGGCTACCAGAGTTCATCTGGATAATAGAGTAACCAGGAAGAGGGATTAGGGACAAGATTTATTTATTTATTTATTAACATATTTATATACCGCCCGTCTCCCGAAGGACTCAAGGCGGTGTACAGCCAACTATAAAACATTCCACAATTATAAAAGTTAAAAGAAGATTAAACATCCTAAGGCTGCCTTTAAAATTGTACATAACCCCAATAAATTAATAAAAACCCCAAATATTAAAATCCCGAAATTTAAAACCCAAAATTCTAAAATTGCTCTAAAACTCCCACTTCAGTCCAGGCAGCCTGCTCGAAGAGCCAGGTTTTCAGTGCACGTCTGAATGCTCTCAGGTCGGTGTTGTTACGTAACTCCGGAGGCAGACCATTCCAGAGGGTGGGAGCCCCCACAGAGAAGGCCCTATTCCTTGGGGTCACCAGGCGGCACATAGATGCCGTCGGTACCCGAAGGAGGCCCTCCCTGTGGGAGCGCACAGGTCGGTGGGAGACTACCGGCAGAACGCGGTCCTGCAGATAGCCTGGTCCAATGCCATGGATCGCTTTAAAGGTCAAAACCAGAACCTTAAAGCGAACCCGGAAGGCCACCGGCAACCAATGCAGCTCGCGCAGGAGAGACGTCACATGGGAGTTTCTTGACGCCCCCATAACCACCCGCGCGGCTGCATTCTGTACCAGTTGAAGCCTCCGGGTGCTCCCCGCGGGGAGCCCCATGTAGAGAGCGTTACAATAGTCCAGGCGGGAGGTGACAAGGGCATGAGTGACCGTGCGTAAGGCGTCCCGATCCAGAAAGGGCCGCAACTGGCGAATCAGGTGAACCTGATAAAAAGCCCTCCTGGAGACGGCCATAATATAATCTTCTAAAGACAGCCGTACATCCAGGAGGATGCCCAAATTGTGAGCCCTCTCTGTGGGGGCTAAGATCTCTCCCCCAATAGCCAGTGACGGAGTCTCACTTCTTCTGTTAGTCTCATTAAGTCTCATTAGTCTCACTTCAATGTTAGTCTCACTTCTTCTTACCTGATATGTTCCTTCCCCAGCACTATGTTTTACTTTACATAGTTACCCTCAATTAATTATCTCAATTGAATTTCTCCATCTATCCCCCCATGCCCCATATTGCAAAACTCCTAAGACAAACTCCATGGATGCCTCAAGGAGCAGATGATAAAGAGTATTCCAGGATGGAGGGGAAATGTTTTACTTTACCCTGGGAACAATTCAGGCTGTTGGCAATGATAGAGCTGAATTGAGGAAATGCTGCTGCTGCCACCAGCATAGCAATGATAAATTTCTCCACCTGTCATAATTAGAAATGTGCAAACACCATATGCCCCAATTCTGTTAGCCTTTCCTAAGGCCCTAAAAACCTGGCTATGTTCCCATGCCTGGGGTGCTGAATGTGTTAAGATCTCTGTGTCCTGGTTGTATTGCTAACCAGCCAAGTATCTCGGCTGCTATGTATATTTACTTTGGATGTTTCTATTGGTTAGCTTTGGTTTGCTCTACTTTTTTTGTTTTAAATATGTTTTTAACATTTTAATTGTAATATATTTTTTGGAATTGTAAGCTGCCCATTGACTGAGATTGGCAGCTATAGAAAAATAAAACAAACAAACAAACAAACAAATAGTGGTACCTCAGTACTCATCTCTAATTGGTTCCAGGAGGTACAATGTGTACCAAAAACAATGAGTACCAAACCATTTTTTCCCATAAAGAATAATATAGTGAGTCACAAAGCAGCCAACACCGCAAGTTCTAGCTTGTGCATCAAGTACCTGACATACGATGAGTACTAGGACAAAATTTTCATGTCAAAAGGTGTTGAGTACCAAATTCAACGAGTTTCAAAGTAGTTGAGTACCAAGGTATCACTATATTAGGGTTATGCATACTCTAAACTTTGCTTATTTCTGGATTCCCCTCCCCCATCTGCTTTATTATGTTCTGGAAGCGAGTTTTCTGGAAAAAGAAGTGGGTCACTGATTTCCATCTGTGCTCCAGTCTGAATTAACCACTCAGAATTTCTGACAAATCCCTCCCAGATGATCTAAATCTGCACATTCCTGGTGAAAAATGCTCTAGAAGAGGTTTTTTTCAACATCATCCCCTTCAAGATACATGGACTTCAGCTCCAAAATTCCCCAACCATCATCCTGCTCTAGAAACCGGTTAAGGCTTATTTTAACTGAGGTATTGAATGCAAGAGGAGAATAATGTATTTCTAAAATATTTTCATTACAAACTCATTTTTGTTTATTAAAAAAAACAATCATAGGTATTCCTTGTTACTGAACAGATTTTCTGTTGCTTATAAATACTGATCTATAGGCATTCATAAATGTTGCTAATGAGATTATGATCTTCTCATTGGCAGTTCCTCAAATCAAAGAGTACTATATATCTCAAGGGTTAGGCAGAGGCACATATGATTCTGCCTATTTAAATAGGAGAATTCAGTATATCTGTATTTCATGCCTGTTAAACCCTTAACTTGTTTGGGGTTTTGCTCATGTAATTATGCAAGTTTGCAATAGCAATAATTAAGACTTAATTGAAATATATAATAAGGGTGTATATGTTTATTTGACCCCACAGTGGTGCAGTGGTTAGAGTGCAGGACTGCAAGCTACTTCTGCTGATTGCTGGCTGACTGCAGTTTGGCAATTCAAATCTCACCAGGCTCAGGGTTGACTCAGCCTTCCATCCTTCCAAGGTGGGTAAAATGAGGACCCCAATTGTTGGGGGAAATATGTTGATTCTGTAAACTGCTTAGAGAGGGCTGTAAAGCACTGTAAAGCAGTATATGAGTCTAAGTGCTATTGCTATTGTGATCACTAAATCACAACTTGTCTATTTTTGTTCTAATATTTGTATTCTACCCCAGCCTGTAAGGACTCTGAAAAGCTAAAAGAGAATACAATAAAGCATAATAATAAAAATTATAGAAAAGGAAGGGGGGAAATATAAGCATAATACCACTCATGCCTATTCTTAATCAGCTATGGGTGGCTGTTTTTACTTGTTTCCGAAAAGCAAATAATGCTGGACCTTTACACTTTTATCAGTTGTGTGACATACAATGATTTAAATTACCTTTGCCTACCATTTTTATTTTCTTTCTATGCCATTGAAAATTGCACTGGATCAATAATGGTGTGAAACATGATTAAAACCAGAAATCTTAGTGCAAGGGAAAAAAATGTTGGCGACACTGCATATTTACAAGGTCAAAGATGTATCTTTGGCGGTAATTCTTCCTCTGCATTTTCTTTTGCATTTTATTCTGCATGCGTTTACTATTGAGCTTTAAAGCCATCCTGCGAATTGAAAGCAGGATTCAATAAAATATGAATAAATGGAAGCCTGCATAAATGTAAGCATAATCACCCTCTAGGTGACAGCAATTTGTGAATGGTGTGATGTTATCTTGCTTGTCCTTTGCCACCTGTAACCACATCATGCAAAGAAGAAGCTTTAGAAATTTGACAATCGGCCAACTTCTATCTGTATCATGAGTAACAGACTTTAGCTAATGCTGTGAGTGCGCCTATAAATCAGTGTAAGTCAGATGGAACAAAAGTTGGCCAGTCCACTGATTGTTTTCAGGTGTGGGTTTTTTTCCCCCTGATTTAGCATTTCCTCCTTCCGCTGTCAATGCAAATGCCTCTTTCTTAATGATGTGTAGCTTCAAAGGGCAAAGGCACACATCTTATTTTTTTAAGAACAAGGGAGAAAATAGAATGTTTGCCATGCATAAATCAGTATCAATTGGTATTGAATTGCCAATCCAATTGTGGAGGTCGTCACAGTTGTCTCTCATATTGAAAGGGCCGACCTGCTGTTTTACCTACTGTATAAACAAGACCCATTAAATTTATCAATCTGCAAAACAGCTAAATGTTTCCTTTACTGTTTTTAAAATGATTAAATCTGAAGATGCTCCTGCTGTCTTCCTGAAACCATTTTGGCTGATGTACATAAAAATGATTATTTTTAGCACTGGAAGTATTATCCTGGATTATTTTAGAAAGCCTCAATAGATTGTAAGCAAATCCTACAATTTGCAAAATGGTATTTATCAGATGTTGGTAATCATTCTGAAAAGACTGATCCATTGTATCTTACATTTATATTGTATTAAATATTATAATAGTAGATAAGGGATTACATCAAGGAGGTACTTATTGAGAATCCATTTAGTAACCCAAGCATTTATTTCCTGCTTCTGAAATTGGTTCATTCCAGCAGTAGGAAGGCTCAGAAACCAGGAGATGGGGAGAGTCATTATACAGAAATTTGGATCTGGAAAAAAAACAGTGACATTTGGGTCTTTCTAATCTCCAAACTGTTGTAATATTTGGACAAGCTCATATGCCAGAAAAGACATAAACAAATATTTTTGCAATCTTTATTTATGTTCTACTTTGGAGTGTCAAACACTTGTCCTTGGGCTATTTTGATAATAAAACTACTTTCCCAAACCTATTGATGTCAAATTCCATGAAAATAGCAAGTTATGTTGTTTTATTAAAAAAAAATCAGTACTGTAGAGAGAAACTTCACCAGCATTTTTAAAAATCCATATCTACTTTCATTGTAGTTTTTTACATGATATGGGGGGGTAGGGACTGAAGTTAAGGGTTCCAACTTTCTGATGCTAAAATGAAAACATTGGATTTAGAAGACAAAATGGTTGCTTAAGAGTTCATGTTCACCAAGTGGATTTTGTGTTGTTAAAAATCTAGTCAAATGCCTTCCTTTTATTAAGATGAGCTTTAGCAAAAGATAATGAAATGACTGAGGATTTAGAAAATTGAATCTTTCATCTTTCCCCACCATTTCTGCCCTGAGGCTAATTCCTCGATGTCAGAAACTTTCACACTCCTATATATAACCCTAGAGTTTATTTTCTATGACACCAACAAATCTGTAATAGTTTGGTGTTAGCATGGTGTTAAATAAAATATGGGAATGGTTCTAATCTGCTGAATGCATTGCAATAATTACTGGTATTTGAGTTACAAAACTGAGCTGAAATTCCCAAGCATTTTGTACATTTAAAATTGAGGCCTAGTGTTGTGCAATTTCCCTTGAAAATGGCTCTTTTTATAAGTTTTGGTATACTGGACAGGCACCAGACTAAACACCAGGAGGTTGTGAGTTCTAGTCCCATTTTAGGCAGGAATGCTGGTTGGGTGACTTTGGGGCAATCACTCTCCCTCAGCCCAACTCACTTCACACAGTTGTGGGGAAAATAGGAGGAGGGAGGAATTTTAGCTATGTTTGCCACTTTGAGTTACTCATCAAAATAATAAAGGCAGAGTTTTAAAAATCTTAAAATAAATAAATAAATGCCCTGCATCTTTCTGAAAATTAAAACCACAATTTCATAATATTCTTCTCAGGATTAAGCCCCACTGAGACCAACAGGACTTCTTCTCAAATTGCACATACAATTGCTGTCAGTCATGTTGTCATGTATGTAGGGATATGCATCAGAAAGAGGGCACTTTTAGGCATTCTGAATGAAAACAGCAGAAAAATTGTCCTGGTTTTGCAGGAGGGACAAGGCGTGAAATATATAGCAGTTTCTTTTGAAGCAGAATATCTGACACCTCCCTTTGTAATCAGATCAAAACTTAATCTCCAGTGACATCCATTGAGGAGTTAATGGGATCCATTTAAACTGCCGATCAATGTTTTCTCAGGGGAGATGGGACCAGTTCAATATAATTTCTCCATCAGGAAAATAAAGAAACAGCAATAGCCCATCAAAAAAACTGCAGCCCAGAAAAACTGAACATGTCATTCAGCAGAAAGAAAGTCCTCTCCAGTGAAGCTGTCATTAGTAATGTCATTCCATTTGCCAAAAGGAATGGGAGCTTTGTTAACAGAAATGCTCAGAGCACCAGTGTTAAACAAATATTGCATATTAAACATCTTCAAAAATTTCAGAACATACACATAGGGAGAAAGAACTTGTATGGGGGAGAAACAAATACCCCACACCTGTTTTTATTTGAATTTTATCATTTGAAAGATTCCAGACTTCACACTAAACAAATCCATTTCCACAAGGATTCTTTTGGTTATGTCCTCACAAAAATGATTGTCAAATTATAATTATTAATACAACAGATGAAGGGAATTATCAACAGCAAATATGAACAATAGGCAATACAGTTGATTTTATTATTTATTACTTTGTGTTTTATTCTTCTTTAATTAATTTTGGCTGAGGCCCATTTCAACCTGATCCCATTGGAAGGAGTATTTCCTGACATGTCAGACAACTTTCCAATGTGCCCTGGTCTCCTTCACCCATCACCTCTCCATTTTCATGAAATCTTCTACTAATATTGAATAGAGTGTGCCGAATATGTACTTATTTTTACAAGAATGTAGCTTTTCCACACAATTATATTCTTGTATCAAAAGAGATAGCATAAGGTTCAGTAATGTCATGATGCTACCAAGCGATGAGCAAAACAGGGGAAAGGATAACAATTCCTCCCTTTATTGTTATTTTTTTTAAAAAAAAAATAGTGATGTTGGTCCTTGAGAAAATTAAATTAAATTAAAAATCCACAGACTGGCAGTTTACCTTGGCAAACTTCCCTTTTAGGGTCAAACTGTCACGTAGTGACTATATGCAAGTTTCTGAACTGTTTGGTCTAGATGATACATTAAAGAAGGCATCATATATATCTGGAATTTTGCAGATATATATATATATATCTGCAAAATTCCAGATATATATGATGCCTTCTTTATATATATATATATGTGTGTGTGGATCTTTGGTTCTTCGGGTTTTCTCCCGCGTAGAATTGGAAATATCTAGGCGACGTTTCAATGAAGTCTCATTTGTCATCTTCAGGCTTGCGTCTTCGGCCTTGTGCTTCTCAGAGTCATATATGTGTGTGTGTGTGTGTGTGTGTGTGTGTGTGTGTGTGTGTGTGTGTCTGCAAAATTCAAGATGACCACAAATGGCAGCGAAGAGCACACAAATCATCAACTCTATTTTCATCTAGTGGTCATCTTATTTCTGGTCTTTCAGCATTATTAGCTGTACATAAAGTAATGTAAGGTCAGCCTCAGTATGGAGAATGGGTTCCTTCTAGAAACTATGCCAACTGTTGTCCAAGAAATCTGAAGGGTGCGAGACTTTGGTCAGCTTCTTTGATAGTCTCAACTTCTCCTCACCATTGTACAGTAACAAGCATTCCCTTGGCTCCATTTTGATGGAGAAAGGATCCCCTTATCTATGAATGAAAAGGCTGAAACAAGCATCCCATGCTTTCCCTTTGCAGAGAAATACCCTCCATTGTGGAGTTCTTGGGATAATGCACAGTCCTCTCTTCTATAACAAGGCTCTGCTTGTAAATGTTGAGTAATTTCTTCTTTCAAAGCTCTTTCTGCTACAATCTTCTGAACATAGATTTTGTTTTTTTCTTTTGGCTGCTAACTGGAAGCTCCCATCTTCTACCCCAACAGGATAGGATGGCCTGGCAAACCAGCTGTTCTCCTTCTCTGCATGTATTCACATGAGCTTTCTTCTGAGAAAAAGAAAAGCAGATTATAGGCTTAATCATGAAATCAAAGGGTAAGTGTGATATCAGAACAGTAGAATGGGAGCAAGGCATTTTGTTTGGGGTGAGGCATGGTCTATGATCGGGGAAGAGAAAAACAAAAGAGGATACCACGGTACAGGTAATCCTCAACTTATGACCACAATGGAGCCTAAAATTTATGCTGCCAAGTGAGAATGTTTTAAAGTGAGTTTTGCCCCATTTTACAACTTTTCTTGCCACATTTGTTAAGTGAGTCACTGCAGTTGTCAAATTAGTAAGATGGTCATTAAATGAATCTGATTTCCCCGTAAACTTTGCTTGTCAGAAGGTTGCAAAAGGTTAGGGTAACCCCAGGACAATGTAACTGTCATAAATGTGGGTCAGTTGTCAAGTATCTGAATGTAAATCACATGACCATGGGGATCCTGCAACGGTCATAAGTGTGAAAAATGGTCATCAATCACTTTTTTCAGTGCTGTTGTAACTTCAAACACTCACTAAGCAAACTGTTATAAGTTGAGGATTACCTATAATCAATGAAGATCAGACATGGTTAAAATATTATGAAGAAATTCTATTGAAGGAATAAGATTTGAAATGAAGAAAGAACATTTAAAGCCCACTTTTCTTTACTTAAATTTGCTTTCAAGGTTTTCAATTTTTATTGTAAAATGACCTTTCATACCAAATGCCACCTTCTCTTTCCTAGGATTTTGTTTCCTTAATATGAAGAGACACTTGAGTTTGTGTGGTGTATGGTTTATTTAACTCATATATATTAGCTAAACATATAGTGCACCTCATTCCTCACACATACAAACAGTATCCCAATAGATTTCTAAAGTGATTTTCAAGAGCTTGTGGCAAAAAGCAACTCAGGTTTCTGTATATTTCATCCAGTTCAATATTAAAAACTGTAGATTTATCCTTTGGTTTTCTATTTAGCCATATGATGAAACTGGGTTTATATCAGACTAATCTGATTTCTTCTGTTTATTTTGAGTATAAGAATTTAGTCTCATTGCCATCAACCCAAAAGGGTAAATGTACAACTCTTATGTGGCATACATCTGAGGTGCAGAAGTGGAATTTCTGAATTCTAACATTGCTAAGTCACCTCAAAGTAAGATGAGCAGCAAATAATCTTAATAAATAAAAAATAAAAAGTGCCCAATTAAGCCTACTGGGAATATTTATCCTATATAAAACACCCATATGCTTTCCTATTTCTATAATTTAATCATTTAACCTTTGGGATAAATTTTGAAAACTTCCAGTATCTCGTTAAAAGTATTTGCACTGACACTTTAGATTTTGCAGAAGTACATCTTGTTCCTGAAGAACTGATTATTAATATAATTAAAGGCTGAATGTCAGCTTTCAACATATTATTTGAAGTATTTTCACAATCACCTACACTTAATCACTTGGATGTGTTGACACCTGAACAAGGGATAATATATGT
Source organism: Bungarus multicinctus (assembly GCA_023653725.1). NCBI lineage: Eukaryota > Metazoa > Chordata > Lepidosauria > Squamata > Elapidae > Bungarus > Bungarus multicinctus. The sequence continues at coordinate 115,662,968 of CM042834.1, read as the reverse complement.
TATCAATAGAGTTGTTTCCAGTTCTTAATTATATCCTTAAATCAAGGTGGAGAGACCAGCTATAGAACATTAAACATTAAACTGGAATTTTTTTTAAAAAAAATTAAAAATATCAATTGTATCTCTGTTCTAAGGCATGTCCCATCAATATAACCCAAGTCTCTAACAATAGGAATAAACTCTTCAACAATAATTTGTTGCTTCTAAATTTAATATCATTTTCTGTAACTATAACAACTCTTCTCAATTCTGGGCTATGTGGGATAAATATAGGATTTTTCCCTTTATCGAGTCCTTTTAAAGTCATAATTTTCATCTTCATTCATTTTCAAGAATAGTTATAGAGATTTCTCACAGTTGGAAAGGATATGATATATGAATTTAAAGACATTTGTAAGTGACAGAATGTTTTCTAGCAATGGAATTAGACCGAAATATTGGAGTTGGAGATCATATTGGCATCAATATCTGCAGGAAATCTGTATGTGAGTCATTTGAAAGATTCAGCCAAAAGAACAGTTCCTTCAAAATATTAATCTTAATGACCACATATTTAGAGATATTTTGCATATGGTAGAAAACAAGCCATCCACATACTGTATTGAAAAAAATGGATTTCACTGGCCTGCTTGGATTATTCTAATTAAGAACATTTCTATCCATTCACATATTTATCTGGAGCCCAACAAGTTTTCTGTTGTTCTTAATTTTTTTTACACCTTTAAAAAAACTCTTAATTAAAATAAAGAAAATTGACATGTTGCCAAGAAAAAAGCCAGCTTCCAACAATCATCCATATTTCTAAAAATGTTTTTGGATTTTAGAAGGACTTTTCTTGGTAGATAAAACAATTGAATGTCCCACTGTTTAAAATGTATCTTTCTGTCCAGAAATAGAATACAGTGGTACCTCTACTTACAAAAGGCTCTAGTTACAAAAGTTTCAGGTTACGAAGCGCGTCGTCAAGAAAATATTGTCTCTAGTTACAAAATATGTTTCAAGATATGAAAGGCCAAAAATTTCAATTTGCGCAGTTTGATCTTGGTTTGAAAATGGCGCATCTGAGCTGCTCTGCCATTGGTTATCTCCCAGCATCTTCCTGGCATCTCATTGGCTAGGAGGGATCTTTGTGTATGGGATGAGAGTAACGCACCGTGCCGCGTTCTCAGTCTCACGCTAGCGAAATCCAGCAAAACACGAAGTGCTTTCGTGATTGTTTTTTGCTTAAGTGTGTGTGCAGTATTAACTTTTATTCACTATGGCCCCCAAGAAAATTGATGAGAAGAAGAGAGTTTCCTTGTCCATAGAAACCAAGCAAGAGATAATAGAAAAGTATGAAAAAGAGATGCGCTTGGTTGATCTCGCGAAAGAATATGGCCGTAACCCATCCATGATCGGTATGATTCTGAAGCAGAAGGAAGCCCTAAAAGCTACAACTCCTTCTAAAGGCCTCTCTGTTATTTCGAAGAGGAGGTCGCCAGTGAACGATGAAATGGAGAGGTTGTTACTCCTATGGATAAAAGAGAAAGAGATAGCTGGAGATACAGTGACCGAAACGATAATTTGCGAAAAGGCAATGGCCATCTTTAATGACTTCGTGAAGAAGGATGCAGGCAAAGGAACTTCGGAACCACAACCACATCCGGAGTTTAAGGCATCGCGTGGGTGGTTCGAGAAATTTAAGAGGAGGACTGGAATTCAGTCTGTTGTTCGGCATGACGAGGCAGCTAACGCCGACCAGAAATCAGTCGACGAATTTGTACAAAAATTCGAGGAATTGGTGGCTGAGGAAGGTTATGTCCCACAGCAAGTTTTTAATTGTGACGAGACGGGCCTCTTCTGGAAAAAGATGCCTCGCCGTGCGTTCATCACCTTTGAGGAGAAGAAATTGCCAGGCCACAAGCCCATGAAACCCTTACGCTTGCCCTTTGTGGCAATGCCAGTGGGGATTGTAAAATTAAGCCCATGCTGATCTACCACTCCAAGAATCCAAGAGCATTCAAGGCTCATAAAATAATCAGAGAAAACCTTCAGGTGCTATGGAAGGCCAATACTAAGGCCTGGGTCACACGACAATTTTTTGTTGAATGGGTCAATGTGGTTTTTGGCCCTGCTGTGAAGAAATACCTCAAGGAGAACAATCTCCCCCTCAAGTGCCTCCTCATTCTTGACAATGCCTCTGCCCACCCGCCTGGCCTCGAAGATGATATCCTGGTGCAGTTCTCCTTCATTAAAGTGCTGTTCCTCCCACCAAACACCACCCCCATCCTCCAGCCCATGGACCAACAAGTGATTTCGAACTTCAAGAAACTCTACACGAAACACTTGTTCAAGAGGTGTTTCTACATCACCCAAAATACCCAGCTGACCCTTCATGAGTTTTGGAAACAGCATTTTGATGTTGTTGTTTGCCTCAAGATTATCAACTTGGCTTGGCAGGAGGTGAGCAGACGTACCCTTAATTCGGCTTGGAGAAAGCTGTGGCCCGATGCTGTTTCTGCACGAGATTTTGTAGGGTTAGAGGCCGTGGGTGATGTTGAGCCTGAAGTTAACGAAATTGTTTCGCTGGGAAAGTGCATGGTGTTTGAGGTGGATGACGAGGACATCGACGAGTTGATTCAGGAGCACAACGAGGAGCTTTCGATGGAGGAGCTGAAGGAGTTGGAGGCGATGCAACACACGGCAGTGCAGGAGGAGTTCAGTAACGAGGAGGACGAGGAGGCAGCCATTCCGACATCCAAAATCAAAGAAATTTTACGACAATACCATAGAGTTGTGGAATTCGTTGAAAAGAAACATCCAGAAAAAGTGTTCACTGGTCGGGCTATCGCTCACTTTGATGATGTTTGCCTTGCACATTTTAGACAAATTGTTAAAAGCCGACAAAAGCAGTCGTCCTTAGATCAGTTCTTTATGAAATGTCAGGCAAAAATTAAGGCCAAGAGTGAACCTGAACCGAAGAAGGTGAAAGGTGATGGCGATAGCAGTTAAAACAAAAGAAAAATGAAATGCAAAAAATAAAAAATAAAATAAAAAAAACAGAAATGTAAAAAAAAATGTTAAACGTTAAACGTCACCATTGTCATCGCATAGCCGGCCGACCCGAAAGGTAAATGAAACTCATTTTTATTCTTTACATTAAAGAATATTATTCCTACAATACAGTACTGTACTCATTTTTATGTTTTTGTGCAATAATGGTAATGTAACATGTTTTTATTACAGGTATTAACAAAATATTATAATTTATAAAAAATTATTGTCTGAATTTGGGGGGCTTGGAACAGATTAGGGCATTTATAGGTAAAATGCGTCTCTACTTATGGAATTTTCACATTACGAAACGGCTTCCGGAACGAATTAATTTCGTAAGTAGAGGTACCACTGTTCTAGAAAACTGAGCTAATCCAGTTCATTCTCCAGAAGGTGAAGAGATAAATTTGGATGGTGGTAGGTAGATTCTGGTCATTTAGTACTTTGTAAACAGTTATGTCCTCATGAATATCACTTTGTCTATAGGAAAGTCTCTCCCTCCCTCCCCTTCCCCCTCCCCCTCCCTCCCTCTCTCTCTCCCTCCCTCCCCCTTCCCTTTTCCCCTCCCTAATTATTTTGCAAGAGTGTCCACAAAATTTTCTCAGATTTCCAAAGGCATAAAAATGTTGGGAATTCCTGGCTTAGTTATTTTATGTTATTACCCAAAACTCACTGAACCTAGATAAACACTCTGAAGCCCCTTTGCTTGGCAGTAACTGGCAGTTTTGCTGAGTCCACCTTTACTTTCAGCAGCTGAGATTTCATCAGGTAATAGACATACATAAAAAGGTTTATTTCTACAAGGACAAAGACTAGGGATACTTGTGACCTCAGAATGAAAAGTGAGTGCACCAATGTGATGATCCTGCTTTCTCATTCCCAATTGTCTGGGTCAACATACAAAGGCTATATAAAGAATCATGACCAACCACCCAATTTTCATGACCCACTCTTCCAACATCACACCCTCAAAACAGCAAAAATATGGTAGGACAGTTTTATCCCCACCACCACCAAATGAAAATGGAAGCAGGAAGCCCACAATGCCACCTTTTAAGACTTGAAATTCCCAAATGCTGAAGTCTTTGGGATCTTTAATAAATAATTTCTAACAAAGGTTACTTATAGCTACTGGGTTTTGGATCATTTTGCTTCTTGAAGTCATGGATTCCATCTCTGAATGTAATGAACAAAACTCTGGTCAAGGTTAACTCAGTTTTAGCATTGCAGTATGTTAAAACCTCTTCGCCCTATTTCTGGAAGATTGAATAAATCTAGCAGTGTGCTTCTTCTGTTCCTTTGAAATATTCTTATATAGAATATTTTGACAATATAAATAAAAAGGTTTGTGTGCAACATTGGTTTTTGACTCACTTTTTTGCTCATTGATTTTGCTATTAAAATCCAGGATGAAATTATGATAATTTATATATTCCACAAAGATTTTGAAAGTTGAATCTGTACATCTCTTTGGATTTTACATCTGCAACTGCTTCTGATGATAGATTTTCAGAATTAAGTCAGTGGGGGTTTCTAAGAATTGAACTCAGGTTCGTCATTCTCAACCCATGATTTGTTGTACTGGGCTATAATTAACAGCACAGATGGAAGCAGTTCTATACCTTGATTAGAAATTGAACCATATTTTTTCTATTCCCTATTGGATTTTTGAAAGTAGGACAATTATATTTCTCTGAAAACAGTGCAGAGTCTTTGCCTGTAAATTGTAGAATATTATTTCTTATAAGCCCATCAGGGCACCCTTTTTTTAATGCCTTTGAATCAGTGTTGACTCCTGACAACTGTCTGGATGAGTTCCTGCAGTTGTCATGGTAATGTTTTTCAGAAGTGCTTTACTATTGCCCTTTATTAGATCTGGGAGTAAGTGTCTGGCCCAAAGTTAACCAACCAGCTATTTTTGGGTTTAAGTTCAGACTAGAACTCACCAGATCCAATTTCTCAATTGCTATCTTAACCACTACACCAAACTGTCTCTCTTACATCTATTTAAAAAACCATTAGCAAAACAATTATTCATGCTCATAACAGCTAGATATTAGTAAAATAGTCTATATAACTGTTAAGTACTTACAATTTATAAATATCACTTCCAGTTATTTTCTTTAACTATCTGTCATTGATGTAACCCTCTATAACTGTTTTGCTAAATAATTTAGAAGGAAGCCTGGAAGGTATAGGCTATGAGATGGTGGATAATTTCAACTTTCTGGATCTGTGAGTGCCCCAAATATCCCATTCATTACTATTAATAGTAGTAATTTTATAATTGTGGCCAGTGACCAAACTTTGCTCATTACAATAAATAGTAGGTATAATGGTACTTAAGTTATTCTGCAGTGCCAAAACTTTGAAGGGGTCACTTCATTCCAATAATGGATTGAGAGAAGCATAATTTAGGGTTCTCTGTGTGTGTGTGTGTCTGTCTGTCTATCTCTCTCTCTCTCTGTCTCTCTCTTTCACTCTCTCTCTCTCTCTCACACACACACACACACATACACACGCTGAGTCAACCATAAACAGCTTAAAAACAGATCATAAATTTTCTTTAAAGGCAATCAGACTTGAGGAATCAAACTACATTTTCCACTGGCTGGCAATTTCCAGTGTGATATGTATATCCATATTCTCTGAAATGTCTTTATGCGTTAGTCAAATTCAGTACTTTTGTCAGTCATTTTTAATTCATAATCTGTCAAAATAGAAAAGCTTTCACCAGGTAGTAAAAGATCTACCTTCCAGTATGTAAATCTACATCAGGAAAGTGTGGCAAAAGCCACATATATTTTAAGTAATTGGCATGTTTATTTCTCGCTTTATATTAACCCCAATGAAATTGTTAATTTTATTCATGAGAGATGTTTCAGAAATTCATTTATCGTTAAAGAGGGTCATGGTAAGGTTTGAGAACTCTTGCTATAAAAAGATTGCTTATATCCCGCCAGGCACTCATAAGCTTCCAATAACATTTCATTTGTTTCTCAGCTAGTGGCAGGATCTAGCTGACTGAGTCTAGGTTTAGCAGTTTAGCAAGGTTAAGCCTGGTTAATACCAAGATGAGAGGTCTTCAGGGGATATCACCGCTATCAGAAAAGCACTTCAGAGGAAGGCAAAGTCAAGTTACTTTGATATTGTCCAGAAACCTACAATACATTAACCTGTCCATGAAGTAGCAAAGAGACGAGCTGGTCTGAAAATTTTTACCTTTTTGTTTATCTGTAATGCATTTATGTATTCAGTTGTACTCTTTCCACCTATCTTTCCATGCATTTGTCTCTGAAGCCCTACAGCGATGGATCCAATAAAAAATGATATTATCCAACTGCAGCTATAGCCGTGTTTCTCACTGTGGGAGCAGTTCTATCTGAAATTAATCCTGCCAGCAGCAAATGCTTATCTCAAAGATTAAGCCAAACATGCCTTGCTACAGAGGAGAGAATGGTGAAATTGCGAACAATATATTTCTTGCCTTACTGGATGGCTTTATAAATTGCTAGCCCTCTACGAAGAGTTGAATGTAAGTTCACTGGGTTTTTTTGACGTGGATTTCTGATTGGTTTCAAAGCAACAAAAAGATTTTAAAAATAGAAGTTCTTGATCAGAAAAGCCCCTGGTTTGGTTTTAAAAATAAGAACAGATTTATATCAGAAAAGCAGCAGCTGTATAATAGAACTACTACTGGAGACTCTTATGTCTCATCGTCACTCTAGTTTATCCTCTCTGATCAGGTTACAATATCTTGATCCAGCAATATCTCTACTCAGAAAAAGGATTGAGAGGTGATGGAGATATTACTGCCTTGTTTTAGCTAAGATAAGAGAGGCCTCGTTTCTGTTGCAGCAGCAGTGCCATCGCTGTTACAGAACTCAACCGAGCCCCAGTCTGATTTTATCAGTGTTCCTTCTGGGGAACAATGTATGACTGCCCTAGGACAGTTGTTTCTCTAGCCAAGAGAGTAGAAGCAAAAAAGCAAAAAGGAGATTCTTAGGTAAGATCATTAGGAATGGGCTACAGCAGTTCCCCCTCTCCCCCCCCAATCTTTTGGGCACCAGTGACCGGTGCTGTGGAGGGAATTTTTCTGTGGACCAGATGGAGTGTAGTTTCATGTGCTGCCTGCATCCAGCAGATGTGGCTTTGCTTGTTTGCACGGCCTGGTTTCTGGCATGCTGAGGACTGGTGTTGGTTCCCAGACCAGGGGGTTGGGGATCCCCTGGGCTACAGACAGCCAACAGAGCTGGAGTAGCAGTTAAGGCAGCAGGCTAGAAACTTGAAGACAGTGAGTTCTAGTCCCACCTTGAGCACAAATCCAGCTGGATGACCTTGGGCCAGTCCCTCTCTCTCAACTTGAGGATTTGATACTATTGTACCTGTGGAGGTGAACAGGGGTCTTGCAACTGCTAGTTCAGCTACTTCTGTGTTAGATCCACGTTCCTCTGGGTTGGTTAAGGCTGATCACTCAGGAGGAAACATGTGACTAGGTCTGGGCATTAGTTAATAATTCCTTGAGGAAGAGGGGGCTCTGTAGACTCAAGGAGGCAGTGGTAAACTCCTTCTGAAAAAGTCATCACTAGACAACTGGTTGTAAGTCGAAGACTAACTGTATTTCTTCTAAGTTATCACTTCTATAGTTCACATTAACTGTTTCTTTTATATTTCCAATCGTTAGCTGAATTTTGTTTACTATTCTACTATTGTTTGGGGGGCTTCCGTTTTCACAATTTTTCTGAATCTGTTCCAGTTCTGCTTCCTTGAATGTTTTATTTTTAGCAATGAATCTCCTTTGATCTGCCAATTGTTGTTCAGTGATATTTGAGTCTAGATAAATTCTTTTCCAATGTTCAAACCTTTGTTTTAAATACCCCTCCCCACTTTGTGGGTTCTGAGTTATACTAGCAGGCTACAATAGTGTCATTTTCAAAGAAAGTATACTTTTTGTCCTTTCTGCAATTGTTGTTCTTCCAGTAGTCCTACAGGGCTAGGCCCTGGTTGCCCTACCACAGCTCTTGAGTTCTGCTTCCCACTTATCAATAGAGCCCCATGAACTCTGAACATCTTATCCAGACAACTATTGATCTAATGTAGGATTCTTGTTCTATTATCTCACTATATTAAATGGGTTGGTGGAGCCAGACCCTTCTGTTAGAATATACTATTGCCAGCATCATCAGAGAATCCACGGCAAGGGATATCATGGAGGGACTATTGTTCTTATTTGTTCACAACAATGTGAAGTCACAACTGCCACTTCCTTAGCTGGTGTTGACCTTCAAATGGATCAAGTTATTTTCAAGAATTTAGGATGTCAATCTCTCAGCACAGTATATGTGTGGATCAAAACAGCATGGGGTTTGTTTGTTTTTGGCAATACATTGATGGAAATTTTGTCATTATTACTATTATTGATTTATCTTACCTCACTTCCTAAAGAAGAAGATAAGCTGTCTCCAAAATACCCTTTGTGGTAGGTTAAAATTAGAGTGACTCACTGGGCTTTCAAGCCTGTGGATGGAGCTGAATATCAGCCATACCAGTTTTATTCCAACATGTTAACTGCTGCACTGCTGCATTTATTTCATTTATTATTAATAATTGCTGTGCTGTCCAAATTAATTTTTATTTTTAAAAATTAAAGGTTGCATTATGTTTTGTACTGATATACTCTTCCTCCTAAAAGAGTCAAGGTAACAAGGCAGGCAGGCGGGCGGGAGGGAGGGAGGGAAGGAAGAAAAGAAGAGAAAGTTTCCAAGTAGAATGTTTGCATTGGACCTAAGGAATTGCTTTGTTGTTGTTCAGCCTGATGGTTAGGATTCTAAAACCAGAACCTCTAGAACATTCTGCTTGTAGGACAAAGCCCAGCTCAACAATGCTACGTTTCTAGTCCAAGATGATCAAATATAGTTGGACTGCAAGGTCAGCTTATAACAGATTATCAGCCCCAATTCTCTACACTAAGATTGTCTTAATTAACTTCTTAGAATAATGAGAGTATATGGTACACATTTTTTCATTAGCCATAATTCTAGTAAAAATGTTCTTCTCTGGTAACTTTGAGGCATGTAATGCCATTTATAGGTTTGTTGCTCTTCATAGTATTCATTAATTAGTGGTCTCTATTCAAAAGCTTGGCTTGCTCTCTTGAGTCCCTCAACTGTATTCACTCTTTGTCCAGCACTTATTACAGCACTTACCTAAAGTACAACCTCAAGATACACTTTAATTTTTAATGCGTAAAAGTGTGATTACACATACTCTCATTTAGATTTAAAGTGGAAAATATTAATTTCCTTTGGTTTAATTATTCAACAGCTTATATAGGCAAAGACTTGGATCCAGAGTTCCTGTGAACATAGTTTCACTCATGGGATGCTCTCACTAGAAGCAATTAAGAGCTTTTCCACACAAAAGGACAGTTCCCCCTTAATCATATAACATCATAATTGGGCTTGCAAACAAAAACAATTTTAGTGTGTCCTGGTGTGGTTGCACTGATCAGGAAAATGCCATTTCAAGTCAGCAAATGCCACTAAAACTGTCCACTGCTTGAAGGACTTGTCTGTAGAAAAGATTTTTCCCTAGCTGTACTTTCTATCTCCTGAGAAGCTGTCATAGTGCTGTGCTAGTATAATTAATTATAGGGATTGAAATGCGGCAGTGTCAGCGTGTGAGCATTAAGTATTTTGAAGGCAAAACAGGTTTAACCTGATGTGTGTGTGTGAGAGAGAGAGGGGGGGGGGGCGGACAGAGAGAGAGAGAGAAACAGAGAGAGAGAGAGAGAGAGAAACACAGAGAGAGAGAGAGAGAAACAGAGAGAGAGAGAGAAACAGAGAGACAGACAGACACAGAGACGGAGATGGAGACAGAAGGGAGACAGAGGCAGAGAGACGTAGACATTTTATTGTTGCAACAAGAAAAAGGAATGTGTATTTAAGTTCTGACCTGAGAAGGTGGGACCAGGATCTCAGTTATTGATTGGTGCTGATTGGCTGTCAGTTCTTGATGTTCAATTGTTGACCACAAAGGGCAAGCGTTTATTGGTTGTCAGTTCTTTATGAGCCTTACAGATTCAAAAACACACCTGAGCATATAGTATCCCAATGTCTGATCAGAAAATAGTCAAAACATTCTAGGTCAGACATATATTTTGTGTTATTAAGGGATGAAAAGGCTGCTTGCTTGGAAGCACTCTCTGACTGTTTACTTTGCTGCTCTTCCTTAAAAGTGCACTCTGGATCCAGCACACGGCTAGACTTGTGAAGGTGCATAATATCTACATTCTTTTGTGCTGGACTGGAGAAAGAAAGAGTGAAGATTTCCCAGCGTTCAATAAATCCATGTGGCCTTAGTGGGATTTGTCAGAAAGACTAATAGAAGCTATTGGAGAAAAAGTGAAGGTACCTGTGGATAATGTGGAGCAATATTTATCTATTTGTTCATTTTGAAAGCAGCATAAATACTGCTTCAATCGTTTTCATTCTAAGTGGCCAATTGAATAATAATTGAAGACAGATCTCCCACCATCTGTTTATAAGCTGAGGAAAGAGACAATTGGCTTCATGTTTCCAATCCCTCTTCCCCTATAAGTGCGGCCAGCATCTCCTGCAGTGTATTTCTGTGCCTGGCACTATTATAAACCTCCCCCTCCCCACAACCACCCTGATTATTTCAGGGTTTCGTTCTAGCATGTACTGTACATCCTTTCCTAGAATCTCCAGTCACCCCCTATGATAAGGCCCTGTCGGGGGAGGGAAGGTGTTCTGTCAACAAAGCATTTTTTTTAGATAATGTAATTTTCAAAGAGATTCTAGTGGGCTAGCTGTTCCTATAGCTGTTTTTATGTATTCATGTCACACAGAAGTTCAACTGAAGAGAAGGGCCTGACTGAGCAAGAGTAAAAGTTTGATATCTGATTTCAACTTCCTTGGGGACCTGGAAGTGGATGTAGGAATATCCTGTAGGCACAAGGGGTACTCCCAAGAAATCTTTTCTTTTTTTTAAATGCCTTCAAGTCAGTGTTAAATTTTGGCAACTGCATGGACAAGTCTTTCCAGTTTTCTTGCAAAGATTTCAGAAGTGGTGTTCTGTACTCTGTATAGTGGTGGATTTGTAAGCTATATAGATACAGATAGATAAACTCAACAAGACATCCATAACAAAGTACATTTATTAGTTCATCAGGTATCCTCATAACTCACATTTGTGATGAAGTTCTTCTTTAATGACCAATCCTTTGTATATCTGCCTTGTAGGTAAAGAGATGATTTATCTTCTATCTTTTTTCCCTCATGTTGTAGCGATAGAAGTAGAATGGTTACCATGAGTCCATGAGTTCAGCCAAGAGTGAGGAAAACCTCCTCCAACCCATCGAGGGTCAATTTAGTGACCAATCAGGATTACAGATGTGGTCACTTGACATGGACTACATTTCCCAGGATACCTTTACTACATTTACCATGATGCATTCCCTTAAGGGGACGGCTCACAATGGCTACCTAACTATCCAATTCCCATACATTGGCTGGACAGCACAAGTGGTTTGCCATTGCTTGTTTCCTGGGGCTGAGAGAAAGTGCTTGGCCTCAAGGTCATCCAGCTGGCTTTGTGCCTAAGGCAGGACTAGAACTCACAGTCTCTCAGTTTCTAGCCTGGTACCTTAACCATTACATCAACTTCAGGCCACAATGTTAAAAATTAATAGCAGTTTGAGAATGTATATAGGGAAAGACTATCTGACACAGTGGTTTCATTTTGTCCACCATTCCAAAGGCATGTTTTCATGGCCAATTAATAATAAAGGTCAACCGTTGACTTAACCATTAATAATTGGATTTTTGTAGGGAAGTAAGAAAAAACGTATTGTTATTTTGTTCTAGAAGGTTCTAATTCAGTTGAACCTTGAACATTACAGGTTTTAATTTTTGAATTCATTCCAAAGTTCCTGTTCTAAATCTGTTCAGCGTACAGATTTCTGGCTGGCCAGAAGAGACCAATAAAGGAGTATTAGCATTAGAAAATCTCTAAACTTGGAAACTGTAGCTACAGTAGATCCAATAGAAGGCATAATAAATGCAAATGTAAAAGCAGAAAATACTTCCAGTCTTTGACACATCTTTTAGCTCCTATATAACCCAGAAAACAATTGGTGAACATCTGTCAAAGAACAGCTTTCAGATAGTAATAAAGAACAACACTTGGCTTTAACAGGAAAAATAATGATCTGTGTTGTTAATAATTCTGATAACAATAACATTCTGAATAGCTAAGCTTTAGCAAAAGACATCTGTTTTAATAGTGGTTCAAAGGGATTAACAGTCATATAAGCAATATTTACATGTGGCTAATAGTAATACATTGATAGATGGCATAGAGTAAAAAGACCAGCTGGGTTATTTAAAACTTTATAAAAATGATTAGCCAGTTTATTATTATTTAATAAATATAACTTCATTTGCAATGGAAATGAAATTAGTCTGCAGTTAATATGCATTTCTGCATGTTCTGATTAGCTGCTTCTAGAAAGTGCCCCAATTTAATGTTCACAGATCCCAGATCCTACTTTAGATGTTGTGGGTTGATGCTTTCAGAATAGCACCGTACCATATGTAAAGCTCATAAACTAATGGTCCTTAGTAATTGTCAATATTTGGATCTGGATAACAGAATAACAAGAGTTGGAAGGGGCCTTGGAGGTCTTCTAGTCTACCCTCCTGCTCAAACAGGAAATCCTATACCATTTCAGATAAATGGTTGTCCAATCTCTTCTCAAAAACCTCCAAAGTCAGAGCACTTACAACTTCTAGAGGCAAGCCGTTCTACTGATTAATTGTTCTGTCCAGAAATTTCTCTTAAATTCTACGTTGCTTCTCTCCTTGATTAGTTTCCATCCATTGCTTCTTGTCCTTGGGGAAGTTCTAAAAATTTCCTCTGTGGACAAACTTCATATCAGAAATCATGATTCTCACAAAGACTTCTCTGATCATATTTACTGGAAGAAAAAAATGGATTAAATAGAAAGAAATCTTGACAAGTAGATGCTTTCATTTTTAGATCTCAATTGATCTAGGATTAATTGAGGGCATAGTCTTCTTAATTTTCTTGTAAAATCTCAAAATCTGGGAATGTGATCAAGACAAAAAAAAAGGATCATGATGTTGAAACTAAGGGCTTTCTTTTTTCTTTCTCCCTGCCATTTCTCTATACCTGATTGTAAAGATCTCTCTGGTTTGAGATGTTTTAGGGAAAATGCCCGCCCTTAGGAAGAACCAAAGCATTTGGACCGTTTGCAACAACATTATTGTGTTACCATGCAAAGAAATACAATGTTACTTGGTCCAGGCATTGAAAGAAACAAAGTTTACATAGGAAAGAGAAGAATCATAAAGATATCACAAGAATGTAATTAATTTATGTCCAACCCTTCTCAAATACTTTTCCCCCCAGTAAATGAACACCCACCAATTGAAGAGTTATTGGATTTAGAAGGCATTGTACTATGTCATAAAATAGCATAAACAGCTGTCACCATGTGCAAAATATAAGTGTCCCTCATTTTATTTAGTTCTATTAATAATAATTTTGCATATCATGCTTTAAGGACATTTTTATATATTTTACATGTATGGAAATGACAGGTGGCTTTTCTGATGTGGTTACAGTATGACCAGGTTCTTTTAAACTGGAGATGTATCTTGGTTTGCAAGGATGGCAACTGACCCAGAGAAACCAAGACTGTAGAGGCATTTACATTTTTTTTACTATAAACAGTGAAGCTATTTACAACAGGGTTCAGATAAGCGGTCCTTTTAACCTGTGGTGGGTTTTCCTCTGACTATTTTCTGCTGACTACTTCTCTTCTTCCCTCTTTACTCTGTTTCCCTCCCTCACTTCTGGCCTTATCAATAGAAAAAGAAAATGTGTGGCTAGTCTGCTTAGCCCCATTTTTTCTCCTTCTCCTAAATCTGCTCAGCCAATCATTTTCTCTATTGGGAGTAGAACATCCCTTTGCGTCTTCTGCCCAAACCTTTCCCACTGATCAATGTTTTGCCAATGACAGCTATTTTTCCAAGTCCCTTCATCCCATTTTGGGCCTTAGGTGAAGGACTTTTCTTCTCTGTATCCGACTGGATATTAACAACTGCTCTGCACAATGCTGTAACTTTACTCTCCAGCTTTTCTCTCCAGTTGCTCTGTTTTACACTGTCTTATTTTCTGTCTCTCTCTCTCTCTTTCCAATTGTGGGTCAAATCAGAAGCATGCCCTTCAACCACTAACCCTAATCCTAACCCTAACCCTAACCCCACCCACCTCCACCCCCATTGTCCCAGGGCTCTGTCCTCAACACCTACATACCAAGTTGGACCTATGGGGTTACTGTCTACATCTTCCCTCCAAGAAACTTGTTACCCTTATGACAGCATAGCTGCCCTTCAAGACTAGAATTGAATTTCTTCTCTCCTTTTCTATCACACCAGCATAACCACAGCATACTAGGCCAGTTAAAACTCAGTGCCATGCATTGTGAAATATGTTTTTTAAAAATCATAATTAAGTTGGAATGGAAACCTATGAATAATAAGGATGACATCTATTCTATTTTTAATTATTCTTCTATTACTAATATACTTCAGTTAGTTTAATTTACCCCAATGGCTTGCTATTTCACATTCTATTCATTTTATCTTATAAAATGAGGTGGGATACATTCCATTTCTCAACTAGTAGGGATAATTTTGGCAGCTACTACCATGTAAAATGTCTTTAACCTCTGCAGAGTCACTGTTAAAATATTTGAGTTCAATTCATATTAACATTCATAATATAATCATGTTTTTTTCCAAAAATATCTCAAAGTGTCTGCATTTGATATAATCCATGAACAACTGTGAAAATTGCTGTTGCAATTAAGTTTCAATTCTCAGTAGTTCTTATGTGTTCTGAATAATTTGTCTTGAGTCAAATACCTTTGACCATCATTTCACAAAGATTTCCTTCAAAGCTGCAGCTATTATTTCTCTGTTTAGAATTAGATCCATTAATAATGTCAATTCTTTATTAGAAAGTATGTTGGTAAGAATATATTCTATTCGTTAAAATATCTTGGATTATCCTTTTTAATTCACAGCTGACATCTAATAAGGACTTATTTGTTTGTTTCTTTTAAGCCAATATTATTTTCTCAATCATTGAGCCAGACAACGTCAAACCTGGAAATATTAAAAAGAGAGTCTTAACTTGCTGACTACTTTCAGAATATGGGAATAAGAGATGATCCTGCCATTTCTGAAAAAAGACAAGAAAAGAAGAGAAGACAGCTGAAACCAGATTCAGATTATTCAGATTAAATTTAAATCTTATATATAAATACAATGTTATGCTTAAATGATAGTGTTATAGAATTGCTATATCCTGTATCTTCAACTAGGTTGGAAATTGATGATTAGCAAAATGATGATGATGATGATGATGCATAATTCGCCGATACATCACACAGTCCTAAACACTTGGGAAGTGTTCAACTAGTGATTTGTGATACAAAACCCAGCATGGTTATCTCGTTTGCTGTGTATACTGTCATTTTTGTGTATAATAATGCATTTCAACTTAATTAAAGTGTAGGTCTGAATCTGGAAATCTATCTCTTCAAACAAAATTAGATCATATCAGTCCAATATATTTTCTTATCATCCAGAATAACTTTATAGAAAGTTCAACCTGAAGACTTTCAACTTACAGATATATTGGGAATGCAGATAAAAGTCTTATCACTTAAAGCAGAGGTGAGATGAAATGAAATAATAGAATGCAGAAAACTACAGAGAGTGAAGGGTTTTTTTTTTAAAAAAAAAGACTTGAAGCTTCACAAGTACAGGTGACTGTTGATTCTATGACTACATCATGAAAATGGAGGGTCTTATCTGATACTGATCTGGGATCTCTTTGGATATACAACTTAGGTTAATGTCTAGCAATCTATTCTTAATAGAGTAGGTTAAAGAGTTTGAGGGAGATGCAGGGTGACAGAATATTGCTGCTGTTGTGAAGGCTTGGCACTTCTTCCAGCACAAATGCCTTCCTTCCTGCCCTTTACATGCAAAAGTAGACAAGGTAGAATTAAATTTAAAACACTTCCCACTAGAAGGATTTCATTAGTCCCTTTCCCTATTAGTTTTTCATCATGATATATAGAAGGAGTTCTTTGGAACATGGAAAGAAGTTAGATGAAATTGCATCCCACTTTTTGGAAAGGATTAGACAGTGACATCACTGTTGCCCAGGGGATGCCAGGATGGGGTCTCCTGTCCCTGGCAGGAGCTGGACCAAAAGACAGGAGCTCACCTCACCCCACAGAGCACTCAGGTCTCAAACATGGGCTTGCTAACCTCTAAACCAGCTTCCTAATCATGTAAGCCACTGAGCTCCTTTAGCTGGATGAAATGAGGTAAAGGTATAGATTTCCCTGACCAGTTGTGTCTGTCTCTAGGGCATGGTGTAACACCAGGTCTGTAGTTAATAAGCCCCCCCTCATTCATGATCTGATTTGGGAGGGGGGAGCGGACCTGGCAGGTATTACCGAAACCTGGTTGGGCCAAGAGGGGGGTGTTCCCCTGCTGGAGATGTGCCCACCCGGATTTCAGGTTTTTCATCGGCTGAGGGCTCAGGGGAAGGGGGGGTGGCGGTGGTTATTAAGGAAGATCTATGTCCTAGGGAATCCACTGTTCCTCAGACGACCGGATGTGAATCCCTTTTTGTGAAATGTGGTTCCGGGGTTCAGGTGGGCCTATTGATCACATACCTGGCTCCCTGCTATGTGACTTTGGCCCTGCCTGAGCTCCTTGAGGTTATAGCCGGCTTGGCGATTGAGACCCCCAGGCTTATGGTCATGGGGGACTTCAACCTATCCTCCGCCGGCGGGACCTCGGGGATTGCTCAGGAGTTCATGGCTTCCATGACAGCCTTGGGCCTGACCCAATTAATTCGGGACCCCACACACACTGGGGGTCACATCTTGGATCTGATTTTTGTCTCTGATCAGTGGCAGGATGATCTAGGTATGGGGGATGTTTTTATAGAGCCCCTGTCATAGTCGGATCATTCGCTCCTTAGGCTGGACTTCCATTCTGCACCCCCTCATCGCGGGAGGCAGGATCGACAAAATGGTTCCGCCCCAGGCACCTGATGGCCCCGGATAGGTTCCTGATGGAGCTTGGGCCATTTCCTGAGACTTGCACACACGACTCGGTGGGGGACTTGGTGGCCACCTGGGATAGGGTGGCTGCCGAAGCCCTTGACTGGGCTGTGCCCTTGTGGCCTCTGACCCAGTGCCACCACATGTTTATTGGATCCGTGTCCCTCCTGGCTGGTTTTGGCTACTCGGGAGGTGACACGAGGTTGGTTCCAGGGGATTATTAATGCTTCTTTGAGAGAGGGGCTTTTACCCGCCACCTTGAAAGAGGCAGTGGTGGGGCCCCTCCTCAAGAAACTGTCCCTGGATCCAACACTATTGTTGAATTATCGTCCGGTCTCCAACCTTCACTTCGTGGCGAAGGTTGTTGAGAGTGTGGTGGCACGACAGCTCCCTCAGCACTTGGATGAAGCAGTATATCTAGATCCTCTCCAATCGGGTTTCAGGCCCAGGTACAGCACAGAGACGGCGTTGGTCGCATTGGTGGATGATCTCTGGAAGGCCCGGGACAGGGGTTGTTCCTCTGTCCTGGTCCTGTTAGATCTCTCAGCGGCTTTTGATACTATCGACCACAGTATCTTATTGTGGTGATTGTGGGGGCTGGGAGTGGGAGGCACCATGTTACAGTGCTCTCCTCCTTCCTCTCCGACCGCTCACAATTTGTGTTGGCGGGGGGGCAGAGGTCAGCCTCGAGGCCCTTGTTTTGTGAGGTGCCTCAGGGGTCGATGCTCTCGCCCCTTCTGTTCAACATTTATGTGAAGCCGCTGGGCAAGATCATCCGTGGTTTTGGGGTAGAATTCATCAGTATGCTGATGATACTCAGCTATACATCTCTATCCCAGGCCACCCCAACGAAGCCGTTGAAGTGATGACCCGGTGCCTGGAAGCCGTGCGGAGTTGGATGGGTCTTAACAGGCTTCGTCTCAACCCGACCAAAACCGAGCGGCTGTGGTTTCCTGCGCCCAGATACAGCCAGCTCATTCCATCGCTGGCTGTTGGGGGGAGAGATTTTGACCCCCACGAAGAGGGCGCGCAATCTGGGTGTCCTCCTGGATGTACGGCTGTTGTTAGAAGATCATATTGGGGCTGTCGCCAGGGGCGTCTTTTGTCAGATCTGCCAGTTGCAGCCCTTTCTGGATTGGGGCGCTCTTCGCATGGTCACTTCTGCCCTCGTCATCTCCCGCCTAGACTATTGCAATGCTCTCTACATGGGGCTCCCCTTGAAAAGCATCCGGAGGCTTCAACTGTGTGGCCGCCTTGGTGATTTTGGGGGCTCCTCGGAGCTCCTGTGTTACACCGCTCCTGCGCAAGCTGCACTGGCTTCCAGTGGCCTTCCGGGTGCGATTCAAGGTGTTGGTAGTCACCTTTAAAACGCTTCATGGCTTGGGACCCGGGTATTTACAGTACCGCCTGTTGCCACCATCGGCCTCCAGCCGGCCAGTGCACTCCCATAGGGTGGGCCTCCTTGGGCTGCCGTCGGCTGGACAATGCCAGCTGGCGGCCCCGAGGGTGCAGGCCTTCTCTGTGGGGGCACCCTCCCTCTGGAACGAATTACCTCCGGAGATGCGAGCCATTACTGACCTGCAAACCTTCCAGCGCGCACTAAAAACCCATCTCTTCCAACAGGCCAGTCTGGCCTAGTACCAATTATTAGGGTATTAAAATTTTTTAAAAAATTTTCTGGTAATTTTAACTTTTCTATCTTGTTTTTACTGTTTTTCTCAGCCATTAATTTAATTCTTTTAAACCTTTTTTAAATTCTATTTATTGTGGGGTTTTTATCTTGGCTGTACACCACCCTGAGTCCCATTGCGGGAGAGGGGGTGGTATAAAAATTTAATAAAATAAATAAATAAATAAAATAAATGGTGCTCATCTCCATTTCTTGGTCGAGGGAGCCAGAGTGGTCCAAAGACATTTGCCATGATCATGTGGTCAGCATGGCTATATGCCAAAGTTGCATAGAATGCTTTTACCTTCCCACCAAAATAGTACCTATTAATCTACTCACATTTGCATGTTTTCAAACTGCTAGATGAGCAGGAGCTGGGGAAGGAATAGGAGTTTACCCTGTTGTGTGGAGCGTGGGTTTTAAATCCAGGCTGTCTGTTGTTCAGCTAACAAGTTCAGTGTGTTTAACTGCTGAGCCCCCAGATGAAATCAAATGGAAGAGAATCTGGGCCCGAAATTCCACCTCCTTGTTTTTTGTCAAATAAATCTTGGAGGAAATACTCCATTTGTTATGAGAGTAATCTGTTATATTCCAAGTATATAAAACATACAATGTGTCCATTGCTATGGATTTTATAAACCATTTTGTCCAATATCTGTTTAATATAGAAATCCATTAAATCACCTCAGTATGTGACTATCTAGCTCAGGGATGTCAAACACAAGGCCCACGGGCTTATATCTGGCCCGCAGGGCCACCTTGGAAACAGTGAAGGATGGCCTGTGGTGCCTCTGCCAATGAAAACGGAGTTTGGGACAGCTGCATGCAGCCCTCCCGGGCTCCGTTTTCACTGGTAGAGGGTTAGAGGAGGCCATCACAGCTGAAAATTGAGCTCAGGAGCCTGTTTTCACTGGCAGAGTGCTCAGGCCACCACAGGCATCCCCAATACAAGTGATGTCAAGCTGGCCATGCCTCCTGGCCACACACTTCCCACCCCCCATCGTCAAACACTGCCCTGATGTGGGTCTCAGTGACATCAAATTTGACATCCCTGATGTGTAAGGGGCGTGCATAAGCACACAATTGTGCCTACCTTTCCTGTCCTATTGTCCCCAATTATTAGTTCCTATTTCTTATATTTAAACTTATGTTTATTCTTATTTCTATTGTATTATAAGCTTTTGACAAAATAAATAAAATAAAGAAATAAATCTAACCTTTCCCCCATTTGAAAACCTATAGGCAGACAAGCTCCATAACTTTATAGCTCTTACCATAACATTCAGCCTGAATTTTCTTTTTCTTCCAATCCATTAAGTCTTCATCTGCTCTTTGTTTCAAAGTTCACTCCTTCTTGCATGTGAGACCCTTTTAGATCACGATGATATGAGTTATTATTTTCCTGTTTAAAGGAAAGCTAAATGTGCTCTGATATTGGTCTCTAGACTTCTTATTATCCTGATAACTCTTCTCTGAACTTAATCTAATATTTTCATGCTCCTTCTAGGATGCCATACCAAGACCTGGACCCTAAATGCAATCCAACCAGCATAGACTATAATGGAAGGACGACCTTTTATAATTTGGTTACGGTGCTTCTCAGTTTACACCATTTTATGTAAATTATCCCAAAGATTTATGGACTTTTCCTTAGCGCAGGAAAGGTATGCTTTATGCAAGTTCAGAAATTGGCATAACTCTACTTACCACTTATTGTAAAAGTCTCTTATGCTGACTAAACCAGACCAAACCAAAACTATAGTCAATTAAAATCTTCCCTTTGATTTCTTGAGGCTTTTCTTCCTCCCACCCCCACCCCAGAGAGACTACTAATAGGAAAGAAAACTCAATTTGTTTCCCAAACATAAGGCAATGAATTTCTTCTGAAGTGTTTTTTTAACAGGAAAAAAGAACACTTGTCAAATTGTTTTTCTTATGACATTATTATCTGACAATAATAATGTTATAAAATTCTACTATGCATACAAGTGGGGGCCAGGACCAATTCTACATTGTATGACTGAGAACTTCATAGATAGACTTCAGAATACAGATTTACTCTGCATATTTAGTCAGTGCTAGGAAATTTCAATGAACTCTTTTTTGATATAATGCAATGATTAAAAACAAATGCTTTCTAAGAGCCTTCTTTTAGCCTTAAAGGTGTATCTTTCAAGAGATGCTGCCAGTGGTGGAAGGATGTCTTTGAAGCTCAATGACCTGGCATGACACAAAGTATATTTCCTTCTTTGTCATGGGCAGATTGAATGGTTAATGTCTGGGAAAGTATGAGTAATGAAGGATTCAATTTCTGTAGTCCATTTCCCATCCTATGTTTGCTATAGCTGGGGCATTTATTTATCACTATTTGCTAACTGGGATGGACACAGTTTTAAATAAATCATTTAGTTTTGGCTATGATCAGATCAGCCAAGGGCTTAACCTCTTCGATATAAAACATCATCTTTGTTCCTAAGAGTTGCAGCCAACATTTTTGGCTTATTCGGTTAAATTTTATCATTTGTTTTGCAGCACATGGTTTTCTAATATAGTCATCAGGATACATGTCCTCAAATAGGTGACTGAACAATAAATGCTTAGATAACAAAATTATATTTAATATGATATAATGCTATTTAAAAGGGATTAATTGGGTTACTAAGGAGCAAAAAGCCAAGTGGAATGAACAAAGAATCCAGAAGGTTAAATCTGAGATATGGAAAAGGGTGGGAGAAGAATGATCAGGAATGAGAAATAGCCATCCACTTTTCCATTTTCCTAAAAAAGAAAAGTAAAAAAGTCAAGACAGAATTGGATGAAAGCACTATTTAAAAATTAAAAGCCAGTTAGGATTTCATTGTTCTTCTGGGGTCAGCTTTGGTAGTCAACAGAGTTCCAGGCATTAATGGCAGTCTTCTCTTTTATGTTTTTATTCAATTTCTATAGTGGCCTATTTTAGCCAATGACTCAGTCAATTTTAAAACAATAAAAACAATAAAAAGTATCCAGAATAAACATACATAGCAGTCAAGATACTTGGCCAGTTAGCAGTATAGCCAAGAAACAGGGTTCTTAACACATTCAGTGCCTCAGTCATGGGAACATAGCCAGGTTTTTAGGGCCTTGAATCAGTGGTGGGATTCAAATTTTTTTACTACTGGTTCTGTGGGCGTGGCTTGGTGGACGTGGCAAGGGAAGGATACTGTAAAATCTCCAGTAACAGGTGATATTTGCTGGTTCTCTGAACTACTCAAAATTTCCGCTACCGGTTCTCCAGAACCGGTCAGAACCTGCTGAATACCACCTCTGATCTTTCTTCTAGATTTTACTGTATACCTGTCCTTTAAGAAGGGATTCCCACTTATTTTCATGCTAACTCAGGCACTCTGATTCTCTCTCATGCACATTAAGATGTCGAAACCTTTGCTTCAGCTCATATCAGTTACAGAGCCCTGGGTATTTTGGAAAAAGCATAAGAATATATGACAATAGAAAGCACTAAATTGGATTAGATGAGATGTCTTGCTAGATTAGAACTGTGGTTAAGATGGGGTGAACAATTTAACTCAGCAGGACAACTCTTGTTGTCTTGTCTTATGCTGTCTTATGTTTGACAAATACTACAAATGTCTTAGATAAATTCATGAAGGAACCCTGACCAGCATACATACTTAGTTTCCCTCACACACAAGCATTTCTTAAAATGAACATTTCTCTTGATTGGCATGAACACGGGGGGAGGGGGGGAACCCTTAGGATCTCATTATGCCACTTAAAAGAGCAAGTTAAGTTTGACATCCTGCTTTGATTTGATATTTTTCTTCAACAGGGTTCTGAGATGAAATATTATTTAAAATAAATGAAGCATTGGACATCTATTTATTCTAGTGGCAAAATTCATACATAGCTATAACTTCATTATACTTTGAAGAAAAGAGTGAGTTTTTTGATAATAGTGTCCTCTTCTGGAGAGAAGAAGCATACAGTACTGAACAATATGTATTCAGCCTAATTGTCTTTAAAATGTATGTGTTTTTAAGAGAACCATTTTTAATTCTTGGAAAAGATCTGTGATGATTTTGACTAATTTGAAGTATATCATGTTCCTGCATCATTTTAAGGAAGTGCTCCAATTTGGACCTGACTGGGCAGAGCAAGCTGAGGTCCTTAGGGCACAATCTGGGAGTGTGATCTAGGTGTTAAACTCATGTCATGATGTATCAGGACATTTTTTCCCTTCGCTAAAGTGGGCGTGGCATGGCCAGCGTGTGACACTTCTGGCCCATGGGAATTCGACAGCTCTGATCTGGAATGAGTTTGACTTGATAACTCCCAAGGAAATGGACAGGGTTCTTTGTGCTGCTAGTTCAGCTACCTGTTTATTGTATGCAGGTTCTTCCTGTATCATAAAAGTGGTCACAGAGGTGGTTGGGTCCATTCCATGCATCAGTCTTTCTAAGAAAATGGGTGGTGCCTCCTGCCTCTTGATGTTCTGGATTTTGGCGGGGACAAATTCCAAATAGTCTTGGAGGGCAAGTAAAGCAGTGCTGATGTACCTCACCTTATGTCCATCATTTACCTGATCAACCCAGCACCAGGACCTTCCTTCCCTATTCTTCGCTATCACCTCTGTTAACTAAACCAGCCCACCTTCACTTGCCCCTCCCTCTAATCTGCCCAGTAGCATCAAGTTCTGTTCTCTGTTTTTCCTGCTGCTGCTACAAATAGATTCAAGACAGCCTAAGCCAAACAGTCCACCCACCCACTTCTCAATCAGTTTCGTTCCCTCCATCCTCTTCTATCTTTTGCTGCTGGTTAGCTTTTTCTCTGCAATCTCCTACCCTGGAACATTTTCCTGATCTATGTCTGGATCACAGATGCATTTTCCAGATCCAGATGAAACATAATTGATTTTACTCAATTTATGACCCATCTGTATCTGCTGCTCTATACACAGTATGGCCTGTGCACGGAACGTTTTATACATTCCTTATAATATTGTGTGCCTGTGTGTCAATCAGAGAGAAGCAGCAAAAACAACAACAGCATTTAGACTTATATACTGCTTCATAGTGCTTTACATCTTTTTCTAAGCAATTTACAGAGTCAGCCTATTGCCCCCAGTAATCTGGGTCCTCATTTTATCAACCTTGGAATGATGGAAGGCTGAATCAACCTTGAGCCAGTGAGAATCAAACTGCTGTCAGTCGACAGAAAGTGTCAGCTCTTTGAGGTATGCCAGATTAGGAAACACAGTACAAGGATTAGACCAATGCTACTTTATCATTGCAGAACGTAATAACAGAATCTTAAATGTCTGTCAGAATTTCCCACTGCCCCTTTTATACCATACAAAATGAAGATGGGATTGTTTTGAGCCTCTTTTTCAGATTTTTATTTATCTCAGTCTCTTATTTTGCCTTACTTGTTCCTGCATATCTACTTCAAGGTTATCTACTTATCCCTATATTTAAAAATGTAGAATCAGATAAGAACTTCCTTAATATTGCCACTTATTAATATTATTATTCACAGGCATACTTATACAAAGGAACTTGGACTTAAATATATGCAATTCATGCTACAATAGAGGACAGGAGGATGAAATGTCATCCTCTATGTATAATACTAAAGATATGGGAGGGAATTATCTGCATTGCTGTGCAAATAAACATCCATTAATAAGCCAATAAAGGATTGGGGGCTAATAAGTTGAATGAGCTGAAGCAGAGTGGATACTCTGATAGATATTTCAGATACTGAGCATATACCAATGCAAATCTACCTCAAGCAAATAAGCATTGCTATGGTGCTTGGCACATAGTTTTAAAGGATAGGCATGCTTTGGATTCCAGATGGTTTCTTTTTTCCATAGTGGCAAATGCCCTCTAGAATTATCTTCCCCTTGGAATGGAGGAGACTATGTAGTTGGCCCTGATCCTGAAGACCGTTAGAAAGGGAAGTGGAAAATTGGTAAAAACGTGGCTCTTTCCTCAGGCCTTTGGCCAGGGTGATTGGAATTCCCATCTGGAAGCATCTAAGGAATCTGAAGCCTGATGGCTGATTATGTATGGTCTACAATTTTAAGATGGTAATTTTGTCTAGTAGTTAAGGCACTTGGCTAGAAAGAAAGAAACCATGAGTTCAAGTCCAGTCTTAGCTGTGAACGCCAGCTGGGTGTCCTTGGGCTAGTCACTCACTGTCAGCCCACTCTACCTCGCACTGTTGTTGTGGAGAAATTAGGAGGAGAAAGTATGTTGGATATATTCATCATCTTGAGTTATTTGTGAAAACAATAAATGCAGGATACAAATAAATAAATACATTTTATTGTTGCATTTCTGTTCTTTAGTTTGTTGTGTGCTGTTCACAGTCGCATTGCTGGAATATGATACAATGTTAGATTATTTGGTCATAAATGATAATTAAACACGATATATGGACAATTAATAAATCTTAGATTAAAAAAATATATAAAAACTTTCTTGAAACTGCTTAAGCTACCCAGATTGAACAGTTCCTTCTTAATTGTGTGGTTCAACTAGTCCTGCTAAGTATGCAAGTCTTGATATAGAAATGTACTAGTATGTGATTGTATAAATGCAGTGCAATGCTAAATTAACAATTTTTAATCTTTGATATGATCGTTGCCTGTTTTAATCTGCAATAGAATTACGTTTAATAAAAAGAGGTGTTTTTTTTTGCTTCAGAAAATGATTTAAAGATAAATATTGCTCATGTAAGATTCCAGAGAGACTATGTCCCCAGGGAGGTTTTACAATTCTTAAAAACTTTAAGAATATCTGCTAAGCTGCTAAGCTAATCACTTAACTAAAGCAAAGATATACAACTGGATTTTTGAATATAGAACAATCAATCATAAACTCAGTGCTTGCAACATGATTCATAGTTGTCAATGAACTCTAAGCTGCTTCTAGGCATATTATATATGTAATTCTTTGCACACTGGAAGATATGAGATATTGTTCAAAATATCCATTTCAGTTGCATGATATTGTGCAAAAACAGCTGCTCATGGGGGAAAAATTCCCCAGAAACTTGTAAATAACAATTTTGGGAATCATTGGTATTTGACAGGTTATTCAACTCATGTATACTGTATCCAATAAAGGCTTGTTCAGAACAAATGATGATATTCAAGTACCGCATTTGAAAACATTGAATATGGATTTCAACTCCAAGGAATGATTCAACTTTACACTTTGCAGGAGATTTCATCTACAAGGAACAAGGTAGTAAGCATCTCCCTTTCTCTGTCTTTGTATTTCTATATAAACATCCATATAGTTCATAACAGCATTCCGGATTCAGTTTTAAATCCTGCTTTGGAAAATGTGGAACATAACACTTTTTTTCAATCCTTTAAAGCCACTTTGCCTTTTGCCTTTTGTTTTGCAGCAGCTGTAGAAAGCAGTCATATGCTCGCAGGAAAGGTTGCAGCTGCTATCAAGAGTTTATCTTAATTTTACAATTACTTCCCTGCATACTTGAAAATGAATATCATTTTAGAAGCAGTGTGTAATTCCAGTGGTGGAATTCAAAGAATTTTACTACCGGTTCTGTGGGCGTGGCTTGGTGGGCGTGGCAAGGAAAGGATACTGTAAAATCTCCAATTAGAGGTGATATTTTCTGGTTCTCTGAACTACTCAAAATTTCCACTACCGGTTCTCCAGAACTAATCAGAACCTGCTGAATACCACCTCTGGTGTATACACTTACTTTCTTTTACCTCCATCCGATGTAAATGTATACACTTTCAACACTTGTTGAAAGTTACATTCAAAAGGAACTCTTCTAACAGATGAGATATAATGTCTAAAGCAGTAGTTTTGCCATCTGAAGAGTTATGTCTGCAAATAGAAATATTTGGCTTGCCCAGATATTGCAACATGTTCTCAATGCATAATTTTAATGCAACAAACTCTTTTTGACTATATCAGCATATCCCAGCTACAAATCTAAATACAATATTTGTCAGCACTCAGCAAGTTATAGCAGGGGTCTTCAAACATGACAGCTTTAAGACTTGTGGACTTCAACTCCCAGAATTCCTTCTCCAGTCATGTTAGCTCAGGAATTCTGGGAGTTGAAATCCACAAGTCTTAAACTTGCCAAGTTTGAAGACCCTTGGGTTATAGAATAGAAACAGTTTGGAAGTAACTATCAGAAATAAATGCATTTTCATACATTCCTGAATTTTGGTCAACCTATCTGAGTGTTGATTGAAGCTTTACCAAACTCTCCTTTAGGAGATCAGCAGAGAGGAACAATCAATTCTTGGATCTGTTTTTCCATATTCTGTATTCATTATATTTATCCAAGGTGATGGAATACCTTCACTTTTCCAACTCTTTTGTTTCTTTCAAACACAAGAACTCTAGAGATAATGACTCAGGGTCTCTCCAATCTCTTCATCTTTCCAACTGGCACTTACTCCAGATTTTCCCAGACAATTTCCTTTCAAATGAGTTGGGAGTTCATGGTCATGTTCACTATTGATTTAGAAGTTGAATTCCTGGCATGAGAGTTCAGACTGAGCTGCAGTCCTTTTTTTCACAGTTTTTCTTATCATCTTCTATTTTTTATTTTCTGCAGAGATGAAGGGTTGAACTGAAAACCTTCTGACTAAAGAACATGGCATCTAACTGTCAGGAAATTTCTCCTTAGTTCTAGGTTGCTTCTCTCCTTGATTAGTTTCCATGCATTGCTTCTTATTCTGCCCTCAGGTGCATTGAAGAATAGCTTGACTCCCTCTTCTTTCTGGCAACCTCTCAAATATTGGAACACCACTATCCAAGGATGGGATCTGGAACGGTTAACTATCGGTTCGATGATTTATGAGGTTCGGTGATTTACGATGTGCTTTCCTGCACGCTGCCCATGCGTGCCTGTAAATCGTCATCAGCACTCTGCGTGCAGAGAAGCAGCCTTTGAAACAGAACTTTTTTCCTGCTTTTTTAACTGCAGCTGTGCCTCGCACGGCAGCTGAAGTTGAAAAAGCAGGAAATAAAGGTCAGGTAAGAGCCCAGGCAGGCGTGTGGGCAAAAACATCAGCAGACATAGAATCAGTTCTATGTCTGCTGCTCTTCAGAGCTACCGGTTCTACAGAGGTGGACAGAACCGGTAGAACCCCACCCCTGCTGCTATCATATCACCTCTACTCTTTTTCATTAAACTAGACATATCCAATTCTAGCAACCATTGTTTATATGTTTTAGTCTCTAGTCATCTTTGTTGCTCTTCTCTACACTCCTTCTAGAGTAGGGCTGTCAAATTCGCGGCCCGTGGGCTGGATGCGTCACACGCTGGCCACGCTCATGCTCAGTTTAGCGTGATGCTGCCATGACAATGTGAGTTTGACATCCCTATTCCACAACCTCAACACTTTTTTTACATTGTGGCAACCCAAACTGGATGCAGCATCTAACATGGAAAGATGATGCCTTATCATGAGCTCTGCTCAATCCCCTCCTTGGGAGGAGAATCCCAATTTATTGTCATGTTGATTCCACGAGCTAAAATACAAACAAATATAATGTTAATTTCTCACATGCAATTGTACAAAAGAGGATCAACTAATGAGCAGCTTTCTGGCATGACCTGTTCTGACCAAGGCTTCCTAAGACAGTAACAATCACATGCTTAGTCCCAAAAACCCTCTTTTTATTTCAACGCCTGTAAATTATATTCATTCACAGCCCATAATGAGTCCCAAACAGTTTGTGAATAGTCCAATGAAAGTCTGCCACAGTCTTTTCGGGATAAGGCTAATAAGCATCCACCTTGAAATGCTGCCAACGACTAAATTGCCAGTTAGCTATACAAGGCCAAACGGAGTGCAAAGTCAACATGATGCTTCAGAGTTTAAACCGATCAGAAGAAACAAAGTTGCTTCCTGCAAAGGCTCATGTCCTTTTGCTCCTCCTTTATGTCTTATGGAAGGGGCCAATTATCTCCAAGCCTTACTCCCGAGTCACCCCTTTTGTCTTAACTGTTCTTGCCTTCTGTTCCTCTGCCTCGCTGATGTCAGATTCTGGAGGCTCCGAAGTCAGCACATAACTCTCAGATGACCCTGGCCCCATCTCTGTGTCCAATGCAGACCCCTCATCTAAGTCCTCCCCAGACTCCAGGACTGGCCCATGTTCCTCCCCACTGTCTGACTCTGCTGCCAGCTCCGCAGGCCACCAGCAGATCACAACACTACCATGAATTGGTACCATTCATATCCTACAATTTCAGTGCACTGAGGATGTTAGCTAGTTGTGTAATGAAATATCTGCAAGAAAACCCAGCTCAGAGATCACCAGGAGCCCACAGTTCAAGCCTGAGCTACAAATATTCTCTTGCATAAAGATTACAAGGGTATGCCAATAAGCCAAAAGTGTTTACAGTCACCTCTATTATGAGGCTAAGGAATTGCTTCATGGCTCAGCAGACATTTGAACCCAGTTGTTCCTGATTCAGGAACAGACTGAGATGAGAACCATTTCATTTTGGGGTCCCTACTGAACAGACAGGCTAAGTGCATGGAACTCGAGAAGTCAGATTTCCAGCTATGTTCTCACATCCCTTTTTCTGCACAGGAGCATAGTTTTTCACTGCCAGTTGCCCAGCTCTCAATGCCAGATGGCATCCCCAAGGGTCTGAGGAAGCCAGGCTGCCCTGTCAGCATGCCACTGCCTCTTGGATGCACTTGAAAAAATAAGGTGATTATTTCTTGTCAAGCCCTGGCTGTGAAATACTGGTGTATTTCTTTGCTATGGGTTTCCACAGACCAGTGCCTCTCTGCAAATCACATTGACATGCTGTCATTGGGCCAGCTTGAGACTTCTGCAAGTCCATGGTGATGCACTACATTAATTCTGACTGGTGTTTCTCAACTCTATCAGAGGAGTTCCTGATGTTGGGCTTGTTTTAGGCTAGATTCCTGTATTCACTAATAACAGAGATGTGGAGGAGACAAAGAGGCCTCCTTCTTGAAGTCTGTATGGTGAAGGGAACCCCAGACGTGTGAGATTATTATTCAGTGTAGATGCATATGTTTATTGGGGGAGGGGTTACACACAACATTTTTGGGGGGAAGGATCACAGGAGATGGGATAATATTGTAAGAGGGATGTGGTTTCACCATTCATATATCCATACATTTTCAGAGGTAGAGTAAGGGAAGAGGAGCTTTGGATTATGTTCTTGCTTTTATTAAGCTATTTAGACTTCCAGCATTGGGTTCCTCTCCTAAAATGGCAGGTAGATAAAATACAGTCATTGGAAGAGACTCCAAATGCTGTCCCTCCCCAAAAAATGTTCAGGGTCACTTCACAACCATTCGGCTCTCATTGAGTTGCCCAAAATGAGGAAGGGATGATACAGAAAGAAATTCAGTAGAACATACTTCAGTGGGTGCTCGCATCAGACTACCTTGTGATACAATTGCAGCTGAGTTTTCTGCTTTTAGCATTTCCGGTCACATTACACTACAGTGGTTCATTTTCAGGTGGTACCACTTGATACTAGCCCAGAATAGTTCAACTCTTTATTGGCCATGATTTATGAGCAAAGCACAGCTCTGGGATTTTAAAATTCAGTGTAGGAAGTAAGAAAGATGACTACGACAGAAATATACAAGATTGTAAACTAGGCAAGAGGAGTTGCAATGTTGTTGTCTTTTTTTAATTCAGAAGTGCCTCAGGCAGATGCCTCCCTGATTCACTGGGGTATGTGAAGGGGAGGAATATATGAAGGGGAAGATTCAATCTCTAAACAATAATTTTAGCTTTCTGATGGAATTGATTTCCTGATTTAATTGCGCTGACATTCCCAGGATAAATCTTATCTATTTTCCCCATATCCCAGATAGTGTCTATCTTCCTTTTTTAACTATGGTAATGCAACCTGGTCAGCTGTTTAAGATTTGGTCACTTTCTTAAACAATACATACTGTAGTGTTATATCTACTATTTCCAACATATGGCATTTATGGTAAATCATCATCATCATCATCATCATCATCATTTTAGCCATTGTGTATCCACTGCAGGATGAAGGCCTCTTCTGTATGTTTCCAACCAATCTGGTCCTGAGCTTTCTTTTGCCAATTGGGCCCGCAATACTTGCTGATGTCATGGATCCATCTTGTTTTAGGTCTCTTTTTATCAAGTGGGATCCATTCTATGACTGCCTTGGTCCACCTGTCATCAGTTCTTCTTGCTATGAGACCAGCCCATTTCTATTTAATTCTTTTACTCTCTTGACGATATCATATACTTTCGTTTGTTCTCTAATCCATGTGCAGGTCTTTCTATCTTGTCTTGCAATGCCGAGCATGGTAACTTATATCCCACTATTATTTCATCATGCAACCATAGTAGGCTACATGAAATTACCTGATGATTATTATCCAGGTCACATCATTTGCCTTTGATCCATAGCATCGATTTTCATGCCAAACAATTGGTAAGTGAAAAATATCTAAAAACAATACTTAATCACCGGATTCAAGAGCAGGCAAGCATGGCATTGGTTTATCTCCAGATCCTTAGAGCATATTGACCAAGATTATTGATTTTGGCATCAGAATGGACAATTCACTTTGTTGCTCCTGCAGCTTTTGTTGATTTTCTTTGTTCTTGTCCACATTCATGCCAGTCAATTAGAAAAGTCTTATAGAATATTGTTTTTATATGCAGTGAGATTATTATACGTACATAGATAGAAAGCCTGAAATACAATGGAGTGGTTGGTAAAGATGACAGAACTTGCAGAAATGGCAAAACTGATATGTCTGATGAAAATTTATTAATGACTGGACTTTTTGATGAAAATGGGGGGGCGGGATGAACATGTGATTTATAGATTTGAAGATTAGAATGGGAAAAATATGAAGTTATGCTTCAATTTTAAAGAGAGAGAATAAAGTGTAAATGCATTTTAACTGCAAAAAAAGATGATCAGAAGCTGCTCCTTTCCACTTTTCTATATCATCCGTTTCTTTTTCTATCTATCTACCATCTTTTCTTTCTTTTTTCTTTTCTTTCTAAAAGCAGAATTGCTTTTATTCTGTAAAAATTCATTAATAAAAACTAATTTTAAAAAAGTTCTTTGCACAACCATGATATGAAGCTGGAACGTATGGCAGCGCAGCAATAGGAAAATAGGATGAGGGATGTGAGCCTTCTCCTCTCATGCATTCCCTGGGTGACCTTCAGCCAATTGCTTGTGCCATCTACCTTCAGCTAATGCAGCATTTGTCATATGTTTCCCAGTATTACACGCAAGCCATCAGCAGCCACAATGTGAAGAGGCTGGGAAATGACTGGAAGAACCTTCTTGCTAGTATTTTACAATGTTTCAGAAAAAAAATGAACAAGAAAAGGCCTCTGGCCATAGTAAAACAGAAGCATAGAGTTCTCCCCCCCCCCCCCCCCCAGAAGATTGATGGCACCAGTTTCCAAAACAGTAGAAAAAACAGCAGGTCTCCTTTAAATTTTCTTTGACGGTATAGCACTGACTGTTTGCATTTGAGAACTTGCATTGCTGGACAAAACTGCAGATTGAAACACAATGTTCCCTTTCTCTAAATGAGTATATTTTTGAATGCTTGTCTCCAGTTCTTGGTCCTCACAACTCTCATCTTTCATCATCCAACTTTTAACCTGAGCTGGAATTGGTTCCTAAAGACAACAAATATTCCATTTGACATTTCCTGGCAGTAGCTATAGAAGAAGAAGAAATCCCTTCATCTTAAAATGATAGCTGAGAATCCAAGTCAATATCGGGCCTGCGCAAATCAGTTCTGACTGAGTTCAGATTGAAGATCTGACATTAAAAATGGTCATGATTTAATTGAAGTTCATGATTCATCCCTGGTTGGAAAGCATCAAAATGCCTGCAGCTGTTTCATTTTGGAATTGAATTAAATGAAAGCAGCAGGGATAGAATTCTTTCCATAGCATAGAGGTTTAGCAATCCTCATCCCTTATTACCAGAAACAAACTGATTTAATGACATCCCATTTCTATGCTCTGGTCCAAGGCCTTTTATCATTCAAGTCAATGATAGTTCATTTAAAAGAAATGTCAGCCTTGAAAGGCACGCTCAGGAATATTATTTCTATCTTTATTATAAGAGACCCTCTCACCCCTCACTTTTACTTTCCTGAAAACTAGGGAAGGTCCCTTCTGAGCCACCCCTTTTCCTTCAGACTCAAATTTTATTGAACAGACCATTGTCTAGGCTGTAGCTCTTCCTCCTGTCTCACCAAGGTCATTCCCCCTATGATTACATCAAGACAATATAAAATAGATGATGAAAGCAAATGTGGACACAAGGATGCAAAACTATGAAAAGCACATCAGGACTATGGAAAAAAATCTATAAAACATTCAGGACCAAGGAGAGCAACCCTCCCATTAAATATTCATAAGTGCTCCCAGAAAGACAAAGAAAAGAACAGAGATACTTCCATAGTCAATGTTTTCAGATAGCCAACCCTTCCATTTGTCCTCAGCAGCAGTCTTGGAATGGTGCACTTTAATTCCTACATAACCAGAATTCAGAAGTGCTTCTTCCCTTGCACTAAGCGGCACAGAACATAGCCAGCACCTTCTCATGGAGCCAGGGTGATAATTAAAAAGACATACAAGTGGCCCAAATGTGTATAGAAACATCTTCAGCCTTGCTCATCAATTTACAAGGCTGCTACCAAATTCAGGGGCACCAAGAAAGTTAAGGCTGATATGATAAAACCAACACATAAAGAAATGAACAGCATCTCGTCTACATACCAGCTATAGCAACATACTCACTATGTTATTATTTTTATGCAATTGTAATAGAGTTAATAGCTCTGCGGCAGATGAACAATAGTACTGTGAAGTCAAATTTCTGAAGAAAAACCTGAGGAATTCACATCTGGTTTCCTGG
Organism: Bungarus multicinctus; assembly: GCA_023653725.1. Classification (NCBI taxonomy): domain Eukaryota; kingdom Metazoa; phylum Chordata; class Lepidosauria; order Squamata; family Elapidae; genus Bungarus; species Bungarus multicinctus. The sequence continues at coordinate 115,629,123 of CM042834.1, read as the reverse complement.
ACATGTGGCATGACATATTTTACAAATTCAGATCTTTTTTTCCCCCTCCTTCCTTAGGGTGCAATGTGGAAACTCTACTTGATGGACATTAATTGAGATTGTTTACTCAGGACTGGAGCCCTCAGTTTGGCACATTTCCATCTAAATAAACAAAGCAAAAAGCTGGGAGTTCAAAGCATGCCTCTCCAAGCAAGTGATATAATGATATCTTAAATAATTCAGAAGTAAGCAAGCAGCTATTCCTGTTTTTGGCAGTCACAGCCAGTGAAAAAGAAGCTTCCACGGACTGCATTGGACTGAGGTCCCAGTCTTACCCAATCTTCAGGCTTTTTTTCCCCTTAAAATCTAAGTATCACACTGCTTATAAAGTGTACGCTGTAATTAAACCCAATCTGGCTGTAAACATGTTATGATGCATCACTGTGGCATATTTTATCTCTCTATAAATGGCTAATAAAAATAAATAAGATTTAGCTAATCTTAGCTGAAACAGTCAGAGAGTATCTTTGCCAATAGAAAGTACTTTTCTGCTTTGGATGCTGGAATGTGTTAAACAAACCTCAAGTGGTCTCCCCTTCTTTGGCATGCTCTGGAGTCAAAAAATCCTAACTCTTGGCCTTTCCATCTTTTCAGCCTTACTAAGCTGATGTCTTATATCTCATTATTTCCATCTTAAGGATGCTTGCCACAGCTTTCGTTGGCCTCATCAGGACTCTGGAATGGAAAAACTGAAGCTTCTGATTCACCTTCCCTTTCTTTCCAAGAGTCAAGATCAATTTTTTTGCAGCTGTTAAAACTAATATCATAAGTGAAGGTGACATTGGACAGAATTATCTTTACCCAAAGTAACCTACAAAGACTGAAGGAAAGCATAATTTGAAAAATGAAGCTGGAGCTGTAAGGAACAAGTGGGGGAATGACATTTATGCAATAACCAGGTGGGCTCCATATACACACTTCTTATGCAAATGTACATTCAATAAATAAATAAAAATAAATGTATATTTGAATGTACATGAAGTTCAGTGGGTATCTTTGGCATGGTCACCATCCCTTTAGTTTCATATTAATGTTATCATACAATGCTTTGGAAATGTAAACATAAGAAATTATGTACAATGTTTTGAATAAAATGCACATCATGTATACATAGATTTTTAGAGAGAAGGTGGTACCTGTGGCCCTTTAAAGAAAACCTTCTTGAAATTTCAAGCAGTTTTTTTTTTTTTTTGAAGAAAATTTCTTAACTTTAGTGAGCCATAGAAACTGTCCAAAACTGATTGAACCAATTCACAAAATTGGATGTGAATTATTCCTGCCTTAAAAGATTTCTGTTTGTTTATTATTTGCTCTCTGGCACAGCACAGGTTTATAACAGGCTCAGAAATCCTAATTTTTCTTCTCAAATCATAAGCATCTATATCAAGGCCCAAGGGTTCCAGAGAAACCCTCATCTGAATATTTCTCTCAAATAGAACAATGGTCAGAACTTCCACCAGAAGAAAGAAGAAAGTCATTGAAACCTGGGATCCTAATGCTAGCCTGCCAAAGTATTGTATAGTATTTTCTCTCCTCTGTTGCTATAGAAACAGGCAAAGCATCACACAAGACTACTGTGCTGATCATACAATAAAGTGGCCCCTGATTCTATAGTAATAATAAACCAAGAGGATTGAGAATTTGATTGAAGTCAGGGAGGAAACAGTAATAACAGAATATCAAGGGAAAGCAAAATGGGAATAGAAATACATGAAAAAGTACACAAACTCTTCTTCCTTGCTGCAGGATTCAAGTAAGGCAGAAAAATTCTACAGAATGATTAATCCCTAAAGAATGAGGATGGAGATGTGCAACTTGCTATCTCAATTTCTCTAGGTTGCTGGATTTCAAATATTATTTCAGTGGAATATACACCACATACACAGAGGAATATATGCAGCAAATTCCTTAGCAGAATGTATGCAAGGTGAAATGGAATAAAATACAACATCATCTAAAATGATCTCTAAGAAAATTTCAAAGATGATAACATCAGTTCTACCAACACAATCTGCAAGAAGGAAGGAACCATCTTGCTTGTAGCAGAAATGAGAAGTCACAATGCTTAGTATAGCTTTTAACTCAGCTTAACTCAAATTCCTCTATCCTCTTAGACCTGTTTGTTGCACCTACTTTATTAAAGCAAACAAAAAATGCAAATCATTGTAAGTCTGTATAACTCAGGGGTGTCAAACTCACATTGTCACGATGTCATCATGTGACATATCGGGACTTTTTTCCCTTTCGCTAAACCGGGTGTGGGTGCGGCCAGCATGTGACACATCCAGCCCATGGGCTGGGAGTTTAATAATCCTGGTATAACTTATGTAAAAGGTAGTTTGGAGCATGTGTGGGTGTGCACGTGTGTGCACAGGCACCTTTGAGTCAGTATTGATGCCTGGAGAAGTCCCTGCAGTTTCTTGGTAAGATTTCTCAAAAGTGGTTGCTCTAAGGCTTCCAAGAGCTTAGAAAATATAAGTGGTTCAAGGCCATCTAGCTGGTTTCTGGCCTGAGGCCTCCTAGTTGCTCCTAGTTGCTAGTTTGGTGCATAATCACTAAATCAAACTGGCTCTCTAGTTTTCAGTTCTAGAAGAATAAATGAAGGAAATAGACTGATGTAGTTGGTTCTATTTGTAGAGTGTTTGAGTAAGATGAATAGACTCACCAAGTTAAGACAGAGGCAAGCTATATTTGAAAGCAGGCATATCATATCTCCTCTTCAAACTTCTGAGTGACCACTCAATGGCAGCAAAATTGGTGGGAAACTAACTCCTGACATGTGTGTTTTGGTGATCTGCATTTTTGCAGCTCAGATCTGGTAGTTCTCTTCAAGTAGAATCCTCTGAAAGTCCAGCATGATTATGACAAATTAGCAGCACACCTGGCACAATCTCTAGGAAGCATGCCCAAATATGAAGGGTACTAGAAATTATTAGCAACATTTGGAGTGCCATCTAGTTCCTACCAATATTTTTGTCTTTTCTTCAACAACATGCAGCTACTCAGTTATGCAGAAACAAAATTACTAATTGAGTCTCCCTGTCACAAAATTTAAAATCCTTAGTTTGTTCCTTCCTAATCTCCTTCCATCGTATTCAAACAGACTCTCACCCATCCCTCAAGACTGCTCACTAAATACAAAACCTTACCTTGAAAAGTACTTTCCTCACTTCCCTTTCTTCTCTTCTCTCCTAACTATCCCCCTCTTTTTTCTGTTCTTTATATTGCTTTCTTAACTGTGCTATAGTTTGAAATTCAATCTACATCTAGCTTCAACCAACAGGATTCCTCATACTGATTTAATCACCTCATTAATATCAAGAAGTTGTTATTTCTCATAGCACTAATAGAAGCCAATTTGCATGCCATGGCAGCACAAAGTTCCCTGCTTAGTTGCAGTGCCTATTTATCAGAATGGTCAGAATAGATTTTTACTCATTAACTCCTTTCTGAGGTCATCAGAGATGGAGGGTATCGTCATCAACTGTAGAGAAATGGCTCCACATCTAGTTTAATAAACTATTGGCTGGTCATAGCTTAATTATGTAAACTAGGAAACAGTAATGGTAAACAGAAGTGTTTGTGGAAGATAGTTCATAGATGTATGAATTAGTCTTGATTTGATTAGGAAATTTGAGATTCACCAAGGATGTGATTCAATTAAAGTATACAGCTTGAGATTCAAGGGCAAAGCAATTTGATTTGCGCCACTTCAAGATTCATTTCTTCATAAGCTATAAAAAGGGAAACATCAAAGTTTCTGCAGCTGCCTCGTTGTTTTGGAGAATGGGTTGAAAATAGCAGGAATGGTAGACCCCTTTAGAGAACATTGACCTTACCAAATTTTAACTGGATGCCTCAAGGGTTTATTGTGATGCATTTTTGAGATATTCTCTCTGCAGTATTATTTTAAGATGCAGAGAGCAGAAATTAGGAAATCGTGACACAACAATCTTCAGTTGGCCAGCAAAGAGCCTACATTGTGCTAAAACAATTTTAAAATGTCTCATTTACATCTAAAAAATTTAAATTGTGTAAATTCTTAATGACTTTGTGGCCATGTTCTATTCTATCCTTTTGGTCCACAGAATAAACCTATAATTAATTTCATTGCACAGCCGCAAGAGCTCCTCTTACATCCCCATAATCTTTTAGAATAAGAATAGAGATAGAGGGGACCTTGGAGGTTAGGGTTAGGGTTAGGGTTATCCTCTGCTCAAGAAGGAGACCCTATACCCATGATGGCGAACCTATGGCACTCATGCCAAAAGAGGCACAGAGAACCATCTCTCCGTGTATGCCAGCCATCGCCCGTTGCTCTTCGTGCCCTGGAAACTACATCTGCGCACTGGGAAGCTGAGCTTCCAGTTTCTGGCTCACGCATCTTCCAGTTTCTGGCACTCCGCCACATGCTCCCATTTCAGCACTTGGTGCCAAAAAGGTTCACCAACACTGCCCTATATCATTTCAGACATTATTTTACCATTTGACCCGGTGCCTGGAGGCCATGCAGTGTTGGATGGGGTGGAACAGGCTTCAGCTCAACCCATCTAAGACTGAGTGGCTGTGCTTCCCGGTGCCCCGGTACAGCCAGCTGGTTCCATCGCTGGCTGTGGGGGGGAAACTCTTGCCCCCACAGAGAGAGCCCGCAATCTGGGTGTCCTCCTGGATGTGCGGCTGTCATTGGAAGACCATGTGGCAGCCGTCGCCAGGGTGGCTTTTGGCCAGGTCCGAAGGATCTACCAGTTGCGGCCCTTTCTGGATCGGGGTGCGCTTCGCACGGTCACCTTCGCCCTGGTGACCTCCCGCCTAGACTATGCCAATGCTCTCTACATGGGGCTGCCTTTGAAGAGCATCCGGAGGCTCCAGCTGGTGCAGAATGCGGCCGCGCAGGTGGTGTTGGGGGCTCCTCGGGGCTCCCATGTTACACCGCTTTTGCGTGAGCTGCATTGGCTCCCGGTGGCCCTCCGGGTGCGCTTCAAGGTCTTAGTTACCATCTTTAAAGCACTTCATGGCTCGGGACTAGGATATCTGCGAGACCGCCTCCTGCCATTATCGGCCTCCCGCTGACCGATACACTCCCATAGAGTCGGCCTCCTTGGGGTGCCGCCGGCTGGACGGCTGGCGACCCCGAGTATGCGGGCCTTCTCATTGGGGGCATCCCCTCTCTAGAACGAATTACCCCCGGAGATGAGGACCATCCCTGATCTCATGACCTTCCATCGTGCGTTGAAAACTTATTTATTTCAGCAAGCCGGTCTGGCCTAGGGGTTTTTAAAATTTTAATTTGGTTTTAATTTTTCTTAATTCCCGTGCTTTAATCAACATATTTAATTCTTTTAATTTTTAAATATTGTATGTGTTTATATATGCTTTTATTCTGGCTGTTCACCGCCCCGAGTCCCTTTGGGAGAGGGGGCGGTATGTAAGTCTAAATAAATAAATAAATAAATTTCAGATCATGTAATTTCCCAAATCATGAGTCCAAGAGATTTAATTGTGCCCTTCCACATGCCTTCAGGAATGTCTGCAAGGAATACCACTGTTTGTTTGTTTATGTTACTATACAGATTGTGAAATTCACCTTTTGTTGTTCTTAATATTGATTTAATAGAGATTGAAATGTTTTTGCAAACACTATTTTTTTCAGCTTATGTGAAAGATAAATTAACTGTAAACATATAGCTACGATATGTGAAAAGCACACACATAAGTAGTATGTATATGTGTATGTGTATGTTATATTCAAAATTCAAGGGAACACAGAGTGATAATCCTGAAAGATGTTCATTAGATGTTCACAAGGCGGGAGATTTCTGAGCCTAGTTGTACTAAAATATCTGGAACACACAACACTGAAAAGGCTGCCTTAAAAATCCATCAGGCTATTTCTTAGAAGACATAAGAATTTAACTTGGTTTTTGAACTATCAAAAGTAAATACAGTACAAAGATTTGGTATCAAGTATTTTCATTTAGGTATATGCAGCTCATTCTTAACAAAATTCCTGATTCTACTTTTATTTCCATAAAACCATACATAATTATTTCACTATGTATAACCCAATTCAACAAATGACAAGAATTTCCTGGAGTCTGAATATTTAACCAAGTTTGTTTTATTTAGCATTAAATCTCCAGAGTCTTATTATATTATATTTTGTAATATTTATATTTATCTACATGTATACAAGTTATACATTGCCAGCAATTCTTGGATTATACACATAAAATCAATTCATCCTGACTTTGCTATCAGGCTGTCTCAAATTTCAGGCTGCTCTTTTATCGACACTGTCAATTAGCCCATCCCTTATTCTATGAGTAATGACAGCAAATATATCAACCAACTTTAGAAATGACAGTGAAGAAATCAAAGTGGTGCATAATTTCTGCCTTTTAGAATCAACCATCATCAGTAAAGGAAAAAGCAACCAAAAATATATCACAAACTAGCACTTATTGGGGCCCCCATGAAGCCTTGGAAAAGCTATTCCAACGTTTGTCACATCTATACCTAAAAAATTCAAAATCATGCAAGTCACAGTATTCCCTGTGTAACTATTGGAAGTCAAAGTTGCACTCTGAAGAAGCAAAACAGGAAGAATATTGACACTTTGAACTTGCATTGAGCAAATCTGTGAGAATACTGGAGGAAAACAAATGGATCATCAATCAACCCAAAGTTCCCACTTGAGGCACAAATGTCCAGGCTCAAATTATTCTACTTCAGACACATTTTGCAAAGACCTTGCTCTCTGGAGAAGGCTGTATTGATAGGAAAGGTGAAAGGAAAGAGAAGAGGATGACCAGCAAGAAGATGATGGACTCCAATATAGTGGTGATGAGTGCACCATGGGAAGACCTGAAAGACCAGGTTTGGGGTAGAATGTCATAGAAAAAAAATATTTATTTTTCTATGACATTCTCCTGTATCTAGGAGTTGACATTGACTGGTGTAGCTTGGTGGTCATGGCAGGGGAAGGAGTGGCAGACATTCCATGAATCAATCAATCATTCTCTGAAAAGGGGAAAAAGTGATAATTATACAAGGGAAGTAGACAAGGGTTGAAGTAGTGTCGCATTTAAATTTTTGGTGGCTATTGATATAGCAGGTCGCTGAAAACCACCAACATCCTACAAGTCCCATACCAACATATCAGTCACTTTACCTAAGTATTATTAATGTGGGTCAGACCTATAAGACAATTTCATGTCCTTTAGCCTTCTCTCAGTGTTAAAAAAATCATTGTGCTGAACCATTTGTTCAAAGCCCCAGTTTTGGAATAATACTGAGCAGAGGTGGTATTCAGCAAGTTCTGACCAGTTCTGGAGAACCAGTAGTGGAAATTTTGAGTAATTTGGAGAACCGGCAAATAGCACCTCTGACTGGCCCTGCCCCCGTTTATTCTCTGCCTCCCGAGTCCCAGCTGATTGGCTGGGTCTTCTTTTGTTGCCCTGCACAGGAGAACAGAGCTGGAAAGCAGGTTAATTGGGTGGGGAGGGAATAGGATTTTGCAGTAACCTTCCCCCAGGACTGGGGAGGGAATGGGGATTTTACAGTATCCTTCCACTGACACGACCATCAAGCCACACCACACCCACCAAGCCATGCCAACAGAACCAGTAGTAAAAAAATTTGAATCCCACCACTGATACTGAGATGTTGAGATAAATTGAGCTATTTCCTGTCAGAAGGACTGGAATCTGCCATTATGACCTAGGACTTCTCAGCATTGTTGGGGGCAATATGCTGACTCTGTAAACCACTTAGAGAGGGCTGGAAAGCACTATTAAGTGGTATATAAGACTAAGTGCTATTGCTATTGCTATGATGGGATGAAAGAAGTTCAGACTGCTTAAGAGATAGTCTTTTGATTCTATATTCAAAACCTTTCAAGAACCTTAACAAATCCTCAGCCTTTGAAGTTGACCAACCATTACTGTTATGCAAAATAATCTTTCATATCCCAGATTCACAGAAATCCAAGTAAAATGAATCAACAGCCACTTCATAGTTCAGCAAACTTCTTTAGTGGGTGGAACCGACTACAGGGCAAATCATGACTATCTATATAAGACTTCAGTTGAGAAAACATCCTTTGATTGCCCTAACATGACAGCTTAGGTTTCATTTGCTGGTCCTGAGTAATGTTGCTTCTCAACATAGAGACTCTATTTCCACTGTGCCGGCAGTAGTTGCTTTATCTACATTGACTGCTCTGATTTGATTAATCTGTCCGACATCATTGACTTCCCCATGAGCCTCTGAAGTAGAAATTGAATATTAATTTACTGTCCTCCCATTCCAACATTATTCATACATTCTACTTGAACAACAGATCATTTCTCAAATACCTATAAAGAAAAGTGATGCAACTTGCTGTTCTCACTGTCTTCTGTGCTGTTTTCCCTTGTGATCCAGTTGTGGCATATTGTATAGTTAAAGATAGAAGAGAAGAGTGAATAGTAAATCTTCTGCTAAACCTTAGTCTCTCAGGGAGTACCTTCCCAGATTCACACATTAAAGGGGCTTAAGGAATTTGAGTGCTACTTTCAGCTCCTTAAATTTCCTAAAGAAGAAAGAAGGGTCTTAGAAAAGAGCGAGAGTGGCAAAGAAACAAAAGCCACTAAAAGTGGAATATAATCTATGAAAATGAAATTTCTTTTAACAGGTGACCTTGCACATTGGATTATTTGATTGATGCCTGTAATCTGATGTGAATACAAATGCATGCTTCCTGAAGCACATTTTCTCCTACTACCTATTGCCACATATTACTATCTTGTCTCTAACCACCCATATCTATTGTCTGTCTCTCTGTCTATCTATCTAATCTATCTGTAACCATCCAATCATCCACCAGCTTTTAATATTAAATATTACCTCACAATTTTTTCCTCTAAATTGGGTAAACAGCTGTATAAGCTAGAAATGGTTGCAGTGAAAAGGGACTGGAAGATATTTTTAAAATGAGCAGTAGAGTTTCTGTGCATATTGTCATCCCACATTTTGTGACAGTATCAGCCAGATGCTGGCTAGTTGAATTGTTGGTTGGCTGGCTAATTAGATAGATAGTAGACAGACAGACAGACAGAAGACAGACAGACAGACAGACAATCTCAACTTAATTTCCTTTTTAGCAAAATATTTCCCTATACCTTCCCATTCCACATTGCCAATTTGCATAATTTTTAACATGGTCAGTTCCATTCCTATGGATATCATGTGGAGGGTGGGGGAAATAAAAAAACTGAATTAAGCTACTATTTTAATTCTCACTTAAGTGTTTATATTTTTTTTGTTATTTTGTTGTATTGTTTCTTGTGTTGGATAAATATTTAACAAATAAAATAAATACTAAGATGCATGCCAATAAAGCAGAACTCAGGAAGCAGATTACAATCCCTGAAAGATCACAATCGTAGTAATTAAGAAGGCAGCACATCCTACAGAAAAGAGTTGGACAAATCAAATGCACAATTTAGGAACATCATATGAAGAAATATATTTGAAAGCTTCTGGGTAATTCTTCCATTTCTAGGCACAGATTAGGCAGTAGCATCCAAATATTGTGTACCTTCTATCAAGCGGGCCTACTAGAAGTTTAGCCCTTCAATGTGTGTGGGTATGTGTGTGTGTGTGGGGGGGGGGGGCTCAGTAGCTTCCATGGTTCTGAGAGCAATGTTGGTGTGAGAAGAAAATTATAGTGATATCATTATGGGTATGAGGCAGGAAAGCAGGTGTGAGGGAAGATGAGGCCCTAAATGCATAAGGAAAGCCAACCTATTGAGAATCCCAAAATTTCAAAGACAAAAAGATGGAGTGGCTTTCAGAACAAGTTATCATGTAGCCAGGAAAAGACAAAGAAAGAAGTCTTGGGCAACAATGTACTAACTGAATGAAAACTTCCCATATACAAACAATAAGAAGCAAGGAAAAATATTTCAGCCAAGAATGTGAACAACAAATAGAGGAGGATAATGGGAAAGGAAATTGTTTGTTTAAATCACAAGAAAGTTTGCAACTAATGTAGAACTATTCAAAATAATCATGGAAGAAATCCTTCCTTTTCAAATAGGATTATAGAAACATTTTTTAAAATAAACATATATTTCAGAGTTCCACTAAAAGTTAAAATATGACAGGAAATAGAGAAGGCAGTCGAATTTAAGATTTACCTTTGCTTTATTAGCTATAGCAAGGCCTTTGATTGTGTAGGACATGCCAGAATGTGGAATACGGTATATTAAGAATAATAGGTGTAGCAGAACACCTGATTATTTTTCTGAGAACCATTTGTAGCAAAAAGGAATCTGTAAGAATTGAGTTTGAAAAATAGTGGTTCAAATAGGGAAGGAATGAGATGAGGGTAAATATTGTCTGCCGTGTTTAATCTATATGATAAATGGATTGTTACAATTGACTGGATTGGAAGAAATAACACCTGGAATAAAAATTGCATGTTAAAACACTGAAGTGCAAACTTGAGATACGCAGATAAAATCAATCTGTTAACTCAATGAATACACAGATGACTATTAAAAGGTGAAGTTTTATCATTTGTGAACTATAGTTTTCTTGGACTCAAAAATAGATTAAAATGGATTATTCAGGAGAACTTAAAATATTGATACTAAGAGAAAGGCAATAACAAACATCTAGAAAAGCATTGTGAAAAATAAGGATATTTCTATGATAACAAAAATCAGAATACTTGAAGCATTGTGGGTTTTTTTTTTTACAGTGGTGATGTAAGTTGGACATAGAGAAAGAATGAGCTGGATTTGATCCATTTTCAGATTTGACCTTTCTTTTGATGGTGCTTCCCCATACCAAATTTGATTCCATTTTGTTAAGTTTTCAGAGCGTTATCCTGCTGGTAAAAAGGCAGAGTCTAAAGCCTCTGTACATAATTTCTTTCATACATGTTGTTGGGTTAGAGTTAGACAAAATAAAAGGGACTAGATAAGGTTGAAGAAATTCTAAGAAGGTGAAGATAGGGGAGGGTGAATGAAAGAGACCAAGAAAATTAGTGCAGTACCCTTGGAAGAGTAACAGATTAGTGCCAGGGATAAGGTGAAAGGATGGACATTTGCCCATGTGTCCCAAAGGTGCTTTTCAAAAAGCATCTTGACGTTGTTTGTTTGTTTTCCCATGAACTGAAGAAGCTTCTTGGATGAGAAGCAAAACATTTTCAAGGAGAACAACAAGAAAATCCACTTGCCTTTAGAAAAGCACCTTTGGGACAACCCTGACCTGGATGATTGGGAATCTCCATAGACATTTGCCCATGTGGTTGTCAGGAGTTGTGCCCAGCTCAATAGCACCTAATTAATTCTCCAAGAAATACTTCAGCCATAAAATAACTGCTTCATTGGTAGGATATCAAGTTATTGTACAGCAATTCAATTTAGCAGATTTCGATTTGCTAAAACTAATCCTGCTGCAAATTTTCTCTTCTCTGAAACAGGTGCTGATGCCATGCATCACAAAGTCCAAATATAAACAGTAGCAAGAGTCTAATGGAAAAAAAAACAGCTGTTAATCCCAAAAGACAGAATTTCCATTTGCAAACCTTGGCATCCTGGAAGATGCTAGTTGATAAAAACATGCAGGACAAAGAAATTAGATCAGAGATCACCTGAAAAATCTTTATAGGTAAGATTTATCATGCTATTGCTCTGGGACAAAATTAGCCTCTCAATATAGAGAAAGGAAAGTATAAAGAAAATGCAGGAAGCCCTTAATCCATTCTTCTCTTGCCCAATCTTATTGTGATGTGATGGATTTAGGCTGATTCCAACATTCAGTAGGTACACTGAGCACATCTGTGGTATCTTGTAAAAGGGGTCGGAAGTTTTGGGAAACCAGAATAACATCCCTGAGGTGCAAGCATTATTCTAGAATGAGTGTGCTTTGTGGCAGTGGCGTTAATGAAATGAACATTATTGCATTCCTTGATAGTTTTCAATCCCTGCATGAAATATGATCCATGGTAGAGAAAATTGGAGAGAGAAAGTTGTGTCAATTCTGTACATTTCCAGAGGCATCACCAGAAACGCAGGAAGCTGCCTGACACTTAGCTTGAGTGTTAGTCCAATTAACTCAGTTATGTTAATGCTGATGAGGAGTGACTTTCTATACTTTTAGGCTGAATTCCAGTCTTCTCTGAAGGTGTCAAAGGATTGAATCTGGAACAGTCTTTTTTAATTCAAGGCATGTTTTCTGTCACTGAGCTATGGCCCCTCCTGTAAAGGACAGGATCAAATTTATTCCTTTTCTTAATTCTTGAACCCTGAGGTTTTCCAATTAAAAACACACCCAAAGCCAAATTGCATGTAAGGGCTTATACCACTGGTCCATGCAACTCACCACAGTGTGTATTCTGAAATCTAAGGCAGTGTTCTACCAGAGAATACCAGAGCTGATATTAAGGGATCTAGAGTTCTTGCTATATATAGTCAATTTTATTGCCCACATCAATAGGATAATATTCTGGACCATCTGGGGTAATTACCTCAAGGGAATAATTTGGGCATATCGTGGGAGTAATGGAGCAATTTCTAATTGCTTGCTTCTGAGTTGAGAATCCAGTCTGAGACTGCTTTTGCTGCTGAGAAATTTGTATAAAAAAACAGAGTCTGTGTTATTGGGGGGGGGGGAGGGGGGGCGGGTTGTGTGTGTGAGTGAGGGGGAGGGGGAGGGAGTGTCATGATATTGTAAGAGACCAGGAAAAGAATAATTGGGTCAAATAGTTTAAGAATCACTGCTCCGGTCTGTTGTGCATTTTTACATTTTTAAAAGGCATTTAAAAATAACTACATTCCTTTTCATTTATAGTTTTTTACCAATGCGGAGAACTTTTTATATGTTGCCCTATTTTGGTAGCAAATGAATATCTTGAGAATGAGCATTCCTGTTGTTCTTTTTTGTTTTTTTAAATCCATCCTCCCCTTTACAGGTTTTAAAACTATAATGTCGTATGTTCCTTTTTTAAAAAATCTGTTTTTATAAACAGCTTTCTGAACACCATATGGTCTCTTATACTTCTTTTGTAAAAATAAAGGTCTTATGATGCAAATATTCAACCAGGGAAAAAGAGATGCTGATAGACTCCATACAAGGCTCCATTGGTGGTATGGAAGATTTTTTGGTTTCCATACAAATTGATATATTTTTGTTCAGCCCGTGTCGTGTATTATAGTTGGTAATAAAAAGAACATTCCATCTAATATGAGCATATGTGATCCAGTGATTTGTAAAAGTAGCTCTCTGCGATCTTCATTTTACCACAAGTAGATTTGGCAATGTGATGACCAGTCTATGTGTCTTGAACTGCACTTTTCCTTATGACTTTCTTTGTTATCAGGTGATTACAGTATTACGTTCCATAGGCTTTACACAGTAACAATGGCCACTCTGCTTTGTTCACGGCTGGGCTAAAATATAACGCCAAAAAAACCCCAACTCCTTTTAATTTAACTCCATTAAATTATTTCATCCCTTACTACTTCATCGAGTTTTTTAAAATCAGAATATGTCATAACTGTTTGGATATTGAGGATTTTGGAATTGGTAGAAGTAGTAAAAGGGAATAGAGACAGCTGAATGAAGGAAATAATAAACAATGGCATGGGGAAAAAAGACATGGAGATTTTAAGAAGAACATGGGACAAAAATAGGGATATTCCCTTCGCAATTGGAGGCTGGCTACCTGCTGCAATCTTATTTCTTGACATAATTTGCAAAGATTATTGGTCTATGGATTAATCTAAATATAGTCACAAAGTTAAGCAAGAAAATTTCAGGAAGGAAGTTATGGACAAATTGTACATCAACAAATCACAGGCACTGATGGCGTTCACCCAAGGTTATTAAGGAGATTAAAACAGATTGTTGACCTTCAAACTAAAATATACAGCCAGTCTTTATATTTGCCCTTTGTAATTGAGGAATGAAAGATGGCCAACATGCCTTCAATTTTTAAGAACAGCTCATAGGGAGTTCCAGGAAATAATATGCTTGTCAGCTTAAACACTAGTATGTGAAAATAATGGAAACTACCACCAAAGAAAAAATTACCAAACATCTAGAGATAGGTCTTTCTCATGACCTCATTAAGTAAAAATTTTGTTAAACTAATTGCTATAGTTTTTTTTGAGGATGTGGATGAGGACAAGCCAGTAGAAATTATCTTTGATGAAATCCCTCATCAAAGACTTCTCTGTAACCTTAACAGCCATGGAATAAAGATCAGCTCCTCTTGTTATTAAGCAAATGAGTAAGGGAAAATGGATTTTTCTCACAATGGAGAGAGAGTAATGAGTACATTGATCCATCTCATCCTGGGAACTCTTTTTTTGAACTATTACCATCTGGCAGATGGTACAGAATAATAAAAACAAGGACAAATAGGCTGAAAAACAGCTTCTATTCCAGGGCAGTAGCTTTTTTGAATTCTGCTGTATAGTGCAGTATTGGTGCGGTGTCAGGGGTTTCCGGTTCAATGTGTGGATGGTGAAAGATGTGTGTTTGTGTTTATTTTCATGGTCATGATTGCACTGAAGATGGTGTTTGATTTTGTTGGACAAGGTGCAATGACAATAAAGTAAACTAAACTAAACTTTTTCAAAATGGAGAGGTCTAACTTGTAGGGGCCTCCCAGGGTTCTGATCTAGGACCAGTGCTTTTAAACATATTTATGAATGAACTAGAATCAGACAGGACCCATGGAATAGCCAAGTTTGGTGATGACACTAAATTGACAAATAAGAGTCTGGGAAGAACTCCAAAGTAATCTTTGTATATTAGGCAAGTGGACATCAAAATGGTAGATGTCCCTGAACATCAGTCAGTGTAAAGTGTTGGGTGTTGATACCAAAAATCTCACCTACTCATACAAATTAATGAGATCAGAGCTAGCAGTGACTGCTGAGGAAAGAAATCTTATGGTGACAAACAATTCAAATAGTAAAAGGGGGTGGAGGAAGACCAACAGCATGTTAGGGATAATAAGTAAAGGTATTGAAAATAGAGGTGCCTGTACCATTATGCCCTAATATAAATCAATGGTGTGATTGAATCTGGAATATTGTCTGCAGTTCTGATTACTGCATTTCAAAAAGCACAGAGTGGAGCTAGTGAAGGTTCAGAGGAGGGCAGTGAGGAGACCAGAACAGCTTTCCCATCAGGGAAGGTTATGACATTTGGGGTTTTTTAGTCTAGAAAAGAGGCATATGAAAGAGGACATGATTCGGGTATATACAATCTTATGTGGTGTGAATAAAATGGACAAGAGGGTCTGACCCAATCCCCTCTATACCATACATTAATATAGATTTTAGAGATGTTTTACTAAAAAGTGACCATCTGTACAAGTGAACCAGGTGGGTGAATTGATAGAACACAGACAAAACTATGAGAGAATAGATGGTTGTTGTTTTTTCCTGTTTGGAATCAAGGAAGGAATTTTTGGATTATAATAGCCTTCCTCAATTTGAATCTTCCAGATCTGGGACTTCAGTTTCCATTATGCCTGAGACAAAGAAGAACAGAACCACAAAAGGGACTATGAGCAGGGGTGGGATTCTACAGGTTCTCACCTATTTGCTAGAACCGGTTGTTAACATTCTAAGCAGTTCGGAGAACCGGTTGTTAGAAGAAATTACTGGCCTAATCCTGTAAGGAAGGCAGGAAGGAAACATTCTGGTGTTGCTTACAGAAACTGCCTCTTCATTAACCCTTATTACATTCTTGGCAGGGCTAGACTTCCTGTCTCTGGAGTTTTTTCCCCCTCCTTTGCTGGTACTTTGCTTGTGTGGAGTGACCATTTAAAGTTACAATGGCATTGAAAAAAGTGACTTATGACTGTTTTTCACACTTATGATTGTTGCAGCATCCCCACAGCCAGAAGAGGCCAGGAGAGGAGATGCATGCCTTGATGTGAGTGATGTTGAGTTGGCCACTCCCAGCCAATAACATGACCACCAAGCCATGCCCACCAACTAAGCCACACCCACAGAACCAGTTGTTAAAATTTTTGAATCCCACCTCTGAGTATGAGGATCTGTTAATACAACCTTCTGCTTGGGCAGGGGGTTGGACTAGATGACTTGCAAGGTCCTTTCCAACTCTGATTATCTGTTACCTGTTATCTACCCAGACATACCAGCTCAGACAAACAGTGAAGCCTGGCAATTTTATTGTCTGGATGCAGGACGTTGTGGAACAAGAAAATTACCAGAACAACACATTATTTTACCTCAATGAGACTGAACATATACATTCTTGTGAGTCTTCTACTGGTATCAAAACCTTGCAGAATTGCCCAATCACACATAATCTTCTGACTGATGGCTCCTTTGTCAGAGTCTTTCTAATATTTGAATGCTGCTGGATGAACTTGCATCCAACTAACATTTCATATAGGAAAAAGGAAGAATGACCCTTCCACTGTAGAACCTATGACAAATCTTGCCAGGCAGGTTAAACAATGCAATCCTGAACAGCCACTTCACTTTCATCTGAAGAAATCCAGGAAATGTTTCTTGCAAGATCAGAGGCAAAAGGAAGATACTGCAATGACACAAAAACAATACTGAATCGCCATGTCTAATGTTTCTTTCTTTGACAATATGCCTCCCAGCATTATTTCGCCATCAACAAGATAATGAAGAATGGAAAGAGGTATATGAAGTGAGAAACTGTGGATTTACCATCTGTTAGCCATGAACACACACACACACACATATACACACACACACACATTTTCTCCTTTCTCAGAAGTGGTCACAACAGCTGGGGAAAGGGGAGAGAGAGAGGGAGGGAGGGAGAGAGAGAGAGAGAGAGAGAGAGAGAGAGAGACCTTAATGTTCTCCTTTCATTCCTTTCTGTGGTATTGCTTTGGGCTCCTTTTCGCTATCTCCGCAGCTCTCCCCCACACACATTGTTTTGCCTCTTCTGCAGCAACAAATCAAATAGCTGCTGTCAGTCTCTGAAATGTGAAAACATTACACAATATTGGCTGTCTTGCCTTTTACAAAAATATGAGGGATATATCCTCTTTTTATCCACAAACATGTCAGGTTTTTGATTTAATCTGTTAAAATGAAGCATTTATTTTTCCCCTCTTGGCGGAATATCAGTGGACTGCAACCTGCCCTTGGAAAACAGGCCTCTGCAACGCTTCCCTGAGGTGAAGAGTACAACAAAACCTTCAGCTGCTGCAGCCTTTCTGGGTCAGGAGAAAAGGCAGAAATGTACCTAATGGGTTGGTTGGCATCCCGATTTTCTCTCTGGGTTGCCTCCATTGCCAGGGAGTCCTGAAGCCTTCATTCTGTTCTGGCAGTGGGGGAGAAGGTCTTCTTCCCTTTTTCCCCTCTGGCTTTTTCCCTGCTTAAAAAAAAAAGTTAGGAGGTTGTGGAAGGAGAATGTTGTGGTTTTGTGTGCTATTTACAGGTAGTCCTCAATTATAATTTACAACCACTCATTCCAAATTACAACAACATTTGGGAAAAAAAACAACCAGACTTACAACTTTTTCTTGCACCTGCAACTGCCGTAGCATCCTCATGGTCACCTAATCAAAATCTGACCACATGGCAACTGGGATGCTTTTACAACAATTGCACCCTACCAGATTATTTGTGGCCTTGACAAGCAAAGTTAATGGGGGAAGATCAGGGGTGGGATTCTACCAGTTCGCACCTATTCGCTAGAACCAATTGTTAACATGCTAAGCAGTTCGGAGAACCGGTTGTTGGAAGAAATTACTGGCCTAATCCTGTAAGGAAGGCAGGAAGGAAACATTCTGGAGTTGCTTACAGAAACTGCCTCTCCGTTAACCCTTATTACATTCTTGGCAAGACTAGATTTCCTGTCTCAGGAACTTCTCTGGAGTTTCTTTTCCCTACTTTGCTTGTGTGAACTGACCAATCAAAGTTACAATGGCACTGAAAAAAGTGACTTATGACCATTTTTCACACTTACAACTGTTGCAGCATCCCCACAGTCATGGGAGACCAGGCAAGGAGATGCGTGCCTCAATGTGAGTGATATTGAGTTGGCCGTGCCCAGCCAATAACATGACCAGTAAGCCACATCCATCCAGTCACATGACCACCAAGCCACGCCCACCAACTAAGCCATGCCCACAGAACCGGTTGTTAAAAAATTTGAATCCCACTCCTGGGGAAGATGGTTTCTTTTAATGACTGTGTGATTCATTGAACAACTGCAATGATTCATTTAACAACTGTAGCAAAAAAAAGTGTATAAAATTGGGCATGACTTACTTAACAGCTGCCTTACTTTCTTAATAGCAGAAATTCTGATCCAATTGTGGTGGTAAATCAAGGACTATCTGATTAAAAAAAACCCTCTCTTTTTATGACCCCGTAATCCCTTAACTTGGGATGGAGATGGGGTGACTGGATGAAGCTGGATGTCTACTAAGCATCTCTATATGGGACATACATTCCCAGCTGGTATTCAAAAGCTTCTGATGGCCTACAAGAGCACCGCAGAAGAGCTATGATGTAGATGACAAAATGAATATAATAGTTAAAATAGTCCAAATCTCAAGGATTCAACATCATTTGGAACATTTTGGCATTCTTTGTTTTGGATATTGATTTGTTAATTTAATTAATTAATGGGAGGGTGGTCTATGTATGTAATCTGGGGAGCTTATGTACATGATATCCAGAACTTTTGGACTACTAAACCCTGATTAATTTAGTGGCCCTTATTGCTTCCAGGAGCAATAAAGTTGTTCACATTCAAGATAAGAATGAAGATCAGTGACATAAGTCATTAGAAGGGCATATCGCTAGATAGCCTGCAACATTTTAGATAAAACAATATAAAGAGCTTTCTGATCTGCAATTTTTCAAATGGAGTTAGTTGGGGAAAGTTGTTTCTGCCCCTTCTGTTATATTTTTGTAAATGGCAATTATAAGAAGCATAGACTTCCAATAGTTGCTGAGTTACATTTCCTAGCATCCTTCATCTTTGGCCATGCTGTTTGGCACTGTTGAGGAATGTAGTCCAGACCATCTGTACAGCCACATTTTCTCACTGAAATACATTTTAGAGAAATTGCTAGTCATGAAACTGTGGGAATAATCAGAGGAGGGGCTCAGAGGCTGCATAGCCTAAAGGTAAGGGCCATGGGAAGGAAATATTTCAAAGAGACACCATCTTAATTGGCTCGCTATAAATCTGCCTTGACCTTATTTTTTTAGTTTTCAAGATTGTTGTCAAGCCCCACGGAGCTGGCAATCTGAAGAAGTGAGAACCATGCGGCTTTCAGAAAGGCATCCTATCAGGGTAAAAATTCAATCTTGAAAATGATAAAACTGAGTTGCCAGGGAGACTTATGGCAAACCAATTAAAACCAAATCTCTTTAAAATGTTTCCTTCCCTCCCCTGCTCTCTGCTGCCTCTTCTTACACCCACTGAACTCCTACACCACTGCCTTGTTCCCCACAGTCTCTCACACAAAGCAAGAAATTTAAAACCTGTTAATTGCTAAGCAAAGTAAAACAAACCAGTCAGAAATCATGGGATCTCCTGCAATGTTTCTGATCCCTAGTTATTAGATGCAAATGTCATAACATGACATTGAGAATAACCGTTGACCTATATTAAGATTTAGACCAGTGGTGGCTAACCTTTTTGGGCTCCTGTGCCAAAAATTGCACACACACCAGTCTGCACACACTCACATGCCAAAACCCAGAATGCAATGTGTGGCCCACTCCCCACACCTCTGTGCATGCGCGTACAATCCCCTTACTTGCACTGTGCTTCACAGCTGATTTTTCGGCTGGTTTGAGGCCTTTTTCAGCCTCCCAGAGGCTTAGAAAAAGCCTCTGCAAGGCTTTTCAGCACGTATTATAGGCCTGTTTCATCACTTCCTGTATTACAGTGATGAGCAGGCCTATAATTCGGCCTGAAAAGCCTTGCAGAGGCTTTTTCCAAGCCTCTGGGAGGCCGAAAAAGGCCTCAAACCAACCAATATATATATATATATATATATATATATATATATATATATATATATATATATATATATATATATATATATATATATATATATATATATACTTTATGTTACAACACCCTGTTAAGCCCCAATTAAGGGAGAAAGCATACTGCTTTCTTTTCTGTCTTTCGGCTCATCACCAGAGACCATACCGACAGAAAGCTATTTGTTTCGTTGTCTTTTCTTTTACATGTGTGTAAGGTTTTTGAGCTGATAATTTTTAAATAATAAATAAGGGAGACTAGTATAGATCTATTTCGAGCTAGTTAGCTCTCTTCAGCTAGCCATACCCTTACTGGGATTCGAACCAGGGAAGTATTACATGTGAGGCAGTTGTAATTGCCACTACAGCACTGGCTCTATCCTTATCAGCAGAGGCAGGGGGATAAGTATATACTTTGTGTTACAACACCCTGTTAAGCCCCAATTAAGGGAGAAAGCATGCTGCTTTCTTTTCTGTCTTTCGGCTCATCACCAGAGACCATGCCGACAGAAAGCTATTTGTTTCGTTGTCTTTTCTTTTACATGTGTGTAAGGTTTTTGAGCTGATAATTTTTAAATAATAAATAAGGGAGACTAGTCTCTTATTCTTAACTACAGTGTTTCCCTGCCTTCAAGGAACAAAAAACAGAAGCATCTTAGTGGCCCAATTCTCATATTGTCAACTCCTTAATGAAACTAGGATATGAAGATAAGTTTTGTTTACTTACATCTTCCCAAATCTTTAGAAATATAGCAATAGCCATAGCACTTAGACTTATATATCGCTTCATGGTGCTTTACAGCCCTGTCTAAGCGGTTTACAGAGTCAGCCTGCTGCCCAGACAGTCTGGGTCCTCATTTTACCTACCATGGAAGGATGGAAGGGTGGGTCAACTTGGAGCCAGTGAGGCTCGAACTGCCAAATTGCAGTCAGCCGGCAGTCAGCAGTAGCAGCCTGCAGTACTGCATTCTAACCACTGCGCCGCCACGGCTCTTAATATGCAGCAAAGGCAGGAATAGACAGCTGCACAGTTGGCTCTTCTTATATAAAGGAAGCTGTTGAAGAAGCACCAAAGGAGCGCTTAGTGCCAATATAGGCATCAAGAGCATCATTCTGCCTCGTCCTCCTGTGATAAAGGGAATCTTCTTCTTTCAGAAGGAATAAAAATGTCTCCCACAAGTAATAGGCAGCATGTAATGGATCTATTACAACACTGCTATGAAAGTTCACTCATTGCTGCATGTATCTTGACTCCACACAGAGTGAAATGGCTGCATTAAGCATAGACAGAACACTTTTTCTAAAGCATGTTGGTGGCCTTTCAAACCTCTCATGTTTTAAAATCATCTCATAACTAGAGATATTACTAAGACTATTTGTCAGCTGCAACTGGAAAGAAGCTTGGAGATATATATAATAGCTATACATTATATAATATAATGGTTGTTTACTTTGTTATTTCTCAATTAAAGATATCCAAAGAGCCTTTTCAGCAATTGCAAGCAGAGTATTCAAAACCATGAATTCATATTTACTTGTGCTGCCTGTGGCTAACCTTGAGTTCCTGCTGATTTCATCTTCCAAGGGTCCAAGCAAAGACTTATGTCCTTTACATTAAGGGGTTGACTAAAGGCAAATCAGATTATAATTTGGATCATGTGGTCTTCTCACCCAATATTCAATGGCAATATTCATGTCACTGAATTCCACGGTCCATTAAACTTGGTAGAGATTTGCAAATCTGCATAGAGTGGAGTTATGGCATTCTGAAACCCATTTGAAAGATCAGCTCTTGTAATGTATTGATGATGGAAGATCCAGTACAGTCAGTCTCTTTCCTATCCTATGTGAAAAGAAACTAAGAGTTATGGAACATTCAATGATGGCATGAAGCTAGTGCAGATCCCCATAGCCCTTGGCTAAAAGCATCTTTCTTTTACTCTGGACCTTCTGGGCCCAGAGGGTGGTGTTCCTCTGGTAGAGATGTGCCCACCAGGTTTCCAAGCATTCCATCGACCAAGGTCTCAGGGAAGGGGTGGTGGGGTGGCGGCGATTATTAGAGAAGTCCTTTGTCCTAGGGAGGCCACTGTTCCTCAGACGGCTGGTTGTGAGTCTCTCTTTGTGAAGTGGGGTCAGGGGGTTCAGATGGGCCTCTTGATAACGTACCTGGCTCCCTGCCACGTATCATCGGCCCTGCCCCGGCTCCTCGAGGTGATAGCCGGGCTGGCGGTTGAAACCCCCAGGCTTTTAGTCATGGGGGATTTCAACCTGCCTTCGCTCGGGGAAACCTCTGGGGTGGCCCGGGAGTTCCTGGCTTCCATGACGGCCATGGATCTGACCCAATTAGTTTCTGGCCCCACTCACACGGGGGGACACACACTGGACCTGATTTTTGCCTCTGGTCAGTGGTTGAATGATCGTGCTGGGGACCTAGTTATAAAACCCTTGTCATGGTCCGATCATTCTCTTCTTAGACTGGACTTCTGTGCCGCCGCCCCCCATCGCAGGGAGGCGGAACCATCTCCTGCGATGGGGGGCGGCTGATGGATCCTGAACGGTTTCAGATGGAGCTTGGGCCATTTCCTGAAACTCTGGCTCATAACTCGGCCACAGACTTGGTGGCCACCTGGGATAGGTTGGCCGCTGAGGCTCTGGATCGAGTTGTGCCTTTGCGACCTCTGACTCGGCACAGATCCCATTTGGCTCCGTGGTTCACGGAGGAGCTGAGGGGGATGAAGTGCCGGAAAAGACATCTGGAGGGCCAGTTGTGCCGAGTCTGACCGGACACAGGTGAGGTCCTATATTAGGGCCTACCTAGTGGCGATAGAGGCGGCGAAGCGTTCACACTTCTCCGCCCTTATTGCGTCGGCAGAAAATCGGCCTGCCACTCTGTTTACAGTGACCCGCTCTCTGCTTGAGCCGAGAGCGCGGGAGGACCTCTTGCAGGGTAGGGCAGAAGAGTTTTCCCGATTTCTGCATGATAAAATCGCTCAGATTCGGGATGGGCTGGACTCCAGTTGGGTGGTCCTGGGGGAGGTGTCCGGGGCAAGTCTTGAGATGGTTATCTGGGAGGAGTTTGATCCTGTGACCGCCGACGGTGTGGACAGATTACTGGGGAGGCTGAATGCCACCACATGTATACTGGACCCGTGCCCTTCCTGGTTGGTTTCTACCTCCAGAGAGGTGACATGAGGCTGGCTCCAGGGGATTGTCAATGCTTCGTTGACGGAGGGGACGCTTCCGACCGCCCTGAAAACGGCGGTGGTGCGGCCCCTCCTCAAGAAGCCTTCCCTGGATCCGGCTCTTTTAAATAACTATCGTCCTGTCTCCAACCTTCCCTTTGTGGCGAAGGTTGTTGAGAATGTGGTGGCGCATCAGCTCCCTCAGTACCTGGAGGAAGCATTCTATTTAGATCCGTTCCAATCGGGCTTCAGGCCCGGGCACAGTACCGAAACAGCATTGGTCGCGTTGGTAGATGATTTCTGGAGGGCCCGTGACAGAGGTTATTCCTCTGTCCTGTCCTGTTAGATCTTTCAGCGGCTTTTGATACTATCGACCATAGTATCCTATTGCGGTGGTTGGAGGGGTTGGGAATTGGGGGCACCGTTTTGCGGTGGTTCTCGTCCTTCCTCTCGGACCGTTCACAATTTGTGTTGATGGGGGGGGAGACGTCCACCCCTAGGCCCCTAATTTGTGGGGTGCCTCAGGGGTCGGTCCTCTCCCCTCTTCTGTTCAACATTTATGTGAAGCCGCTGGGAGAGATCATCCGTGGTTTCGGGGTGAAATGTCATCTTTATGCTGACGACACTCAGCTTTACATCTCCACCCCAAACCACCCCAACGATGCTGTGCAGGTTATGGCCCGTTGCCTGGAGGCTGTGCGGAACTGGATGGGCGGGAACAGGCTTCGACTCAATGCTTCCAAGACTGAGTGGCTGTGGTTTCTGGCGGCCCGATATAGTCAGCTGACTCCGTCGCTGGCTATTGGGGATGAGATCTTGACCCCCACAGAAGAGACTCGCAATCTTGGTGTCCTCCTGGATGTACGGCTGTCTTTGGAAGATCATATCACGGCCATTTCCAGGGGGGCTTTTTATCAGGTTCGCCTGATACGCCAGATGCGGCCCTTTCTCGATCGGGACACCTTACGCACGGTCACCCATGCCCTGGTCACCTCCCATCTGGACTACTGTAATGCCCTCTACATGGGGCTCCCTGCGGGGAGCACCCGGAGGCTTCAACTGGTACAAAATGCGGCCGCGCGAGTAGTTATGGGGGCATCAAGATACTCCCATGTGACGCTCCTCCTGTGCGAGCTGCATTGGTTGCCGGTGGCCTTCCGGGTTCGCTTTAAAGTATTGGTTTTGGTCTTTAAAGCGCTCCATGGCATCGGACCAGGATACTTACAAGACCGCATTCTGCCAGTAGTCTCCCACCGACTGGTGCGCTCCACAGAGAGGGTCTCCTCCGGGTCCCGACGCCTTCTATGTGCCGCCTGGTGACCCTGAGGAATAGGGCCTTCTCTGTGGGGGCACCCGCCCTTTGGAACGGGATGCCACCGGGGCTACGAACGACCACTGACCTGAGGGCGTTCAGACGTGACCTGAAGACCTGGCTCTTTGAGCAGGCCGGCCTGAGCTGACTCAAATGGGATTTTTAAATGGGGTTTTAGATTAGTTGGGGTGGGGTACAAAAGTTTTAATTTATTTTAATCGGGGGCTTTAGATTTTTATTGGGGCAGCCTATAACTTAATTCTTTTTTAATTATATTTATCTCTGTTTATATGTATTTTAGTTGGCTGTTCACCGCCCTGAGTCCTTCGGGAGAAGGGCGGTATATAAATTTATGAAATAAATAAAATAAATAAATAAATACTTCAGAGACTAGGAAATAAGTAGTAATTCAGTGACTCTCATGACCCTGGACTGTTACTATTAAATCAGACTTACAATTCTTTCTTATTAAAGTAACTTATGCTATGCATGCAAAGAAGCTAATATCACATTGTCACACAAGATATTTTTGCATGTAAGGGAATACTCATGCTATGCCTCTGCAGCAAAAATGAGAGTCTGGTGGAAATCTATAAATGAACAGATCTATTATGACATACGGTTTTTGTCATTCACAGTTTCCTTCTATATAAGTCTGCAATTTAGCTCCAGGAAAGCAGTATTCAGCTACATGTATAGATATCATCTTTCTCTCACCAGACTATATGTTATACATTTGATACAGTGGAATTTGATCCATAAAAATTTTAACAAGGATAAATGTATCTTGAATGGTGCCTCCAGTTTCTTGCAATGTTAGTTTTCATGTCTCAATCAAATTCTCGATCGCAGCAAATGGTATTTGTTGTACATATTACAATTCCTCGTTCATTACTGCACCAAGTTACCCACTTTTTCACCAGGCTGGGCTGGCCTTGATTTGGCTTTGAAGCAGATACATGGTATACCACTGAAATGCTGGAGATTGCTTTTTTCTATTTTCTTTTACTGGGCCCAGATAACTACTATGATAACTCATGCTATATTTATTTGCTGGTGCTGTTTGGCAGCTGTGGGGAAACCACTGTACCTCAGGTGACAGCAAAAATGATGAAATGGTGCACTGGAGAACTGTTTTGAAAACAACAATAAAGTGGGTAGGTTAGCAAAGAAAAAAATGTATTTTTTTAAATGCATTTCTGAGGGGTTTTGAACCAGGTTGCTTTTATGTATAAAGCAAATGTTTCGACTGTTGGAACTTTCTGTTCTGTCTTGTGTATGTGCAGGCCGCCGTGCGACTGTAACACATACACAGAACAAAGAGGAAAGATAAAAGGAGATTTATCCCAGCAACAGTTGCCCAGCCAGTGAGAACCGCGCACGTATAGAAAGTTATCATATCTGTATGCATTGCTTGAATTCCTTTGTTGCCTTCTGTATCCTCCCACCTTTTGTTAATAAAAGGGGGTCCCGGAGTCAGCTCTGGGCTCTCATCCCGAGAAAGCTGCCTTGTGTGTCTTTCCTCATTTAGACCCCTCATGAGCAGCCCACCTGAAACCACATTCGACCACTGGGTTATTGGGGACACTAGAACAATAGCTGCTGGTCACTGATTGTAAATAAATAAATAATACAAGAGTGATAGATACAGAAGATTTTAAAGAGCCAAACCTGAAAAAAACTAAAAAAAAATTTTTTTAAAGCTGGTTGCTATTCCTGCATACATGTGCATTTTCATGCTTTGACTTTGTAAACAGCCTTAAGAGTTTCAAAAAAAAGTATCTAGGTTTAATAAGACCCACCCACAGAAAAGAAAGAAATTGGCGAAGCTGTTGTGGACATAGGGAATGGCCTTGAAGACAGATGGAAAAGCAAGGGAACAAAACAGTCAGATAAGAGATGCTTGAGCCCAGGATAAGAACTAATTGAGTAAATGGCTCAGACAAGTTCCTTCCTAATTCACAGAAAGATAAAAGATGAGAAGATTTGAGGTTTGTAAAATGCTGTGACTATCATTTTATAATAAAACTAATCCTGACCTGTACAGCAGTGTTTTTTTTTTAAATCTGGTCCACCTTCTAGACTGACAAAAGCACAGCTGCAAGAGCATTGTCAGTGGGGGGACTGGCTGTCTGGATTGATCTCTTAAGCCATTTTAGAATCCATTGGCATTGGCAAGGGACAAGAGCAGTTTAAGGGAGCAGTACAGAAGTGTGTATTGGTAGAGGTGGGTGTTTGTCTGTTTTTTTTGCAAGGGAAGAAATTGGAACTCTGTGAGAAGTAAGGGAGTAGCAAGACTGAGCAAAGGAAAGGAACCAACACCACAAATCCAGGATTCTACACTATTTTCTTCTGTTTTCCGATCATCCCAATGATGACAACACTTAAAGGGCTGGGCAGGCAGCCTTGAAATGACTACAGAGTAATTGGTTGGTACTTAAAGTCCAGGTCTCAAAGATCTTGAAGTAATAACTCATTGGGAGGATATTGAAAACTCATCACAAAGGAAAAATATAGTCTCAATGGTGAGCATTTATCTGACAGCAAATCAGCACCAGGTTCATTACTCTCAGCAGTCTAACTAAAAAAGAGAAGTATAAAATTAGCAGTAAAATGAAAGAAAAGAAGAGAGTCAGGAGACACGTCTTAGTAGCCAAAATCCAAACTGCCTGAATGAACCCTAAACTCTGACAGCTTCCTTCTATGCAGGCATATCAAACAAAATTCATAAAATAAAACCAATTTGTTAGATATTTAAATATCCTGCTGGTGTGGGAAACATCTGTAATGGAACTATGAAAAGGCAACAGATTAATAAGGTAGTAAAATAATGGGATCACATAATAAAATAAAATACTGTTAAATCATTTAGCAGTACTGTGCATAGTTTCAGTGATAATAGCAATAGCATTTAGACATATAATGCTTTACATCCCTCTCTAAGTGGTTTACAATGTTAGCATATTGCCCCCAACAATCTGGAATGATGGAAGGCTGACTCAACCTTGAGTCTGGTGAGATTCAAACTGCCAGGTTGCAGGCGGTGGCAGCCAGCAGAAGTAGCCTGCAGTACTGCATTCTAAACACTGTGCCATCACAGATATGGTTACCTAGGTATGGAAATAAATCTAAACACAGAGGCACTTGCTTCCAAATAAACATGCATAAGATTGCAGCATGCATCAATTAAATGGATTGATTCAGGAAGGATGTTAATTGGCAGGATTTGTGCTTTTTTTTTTTTACTCTGCTGAAATACTATCATAGGGAAACAATTGGAACCCATGAAGTATGTCTAGTTCTGCTAACAATTTACTTGATCTTGTCTTTTTTACAAATATGCAAAAAAGACATAAACTGCAGTGTTAGTATTATGCAAATTTAATTGGTTAAAAATCTGGTGATAATCAACTAAATATTTTTAATTAGTTGCAAGCACTAATTAAAAATATACAAAGCCCCAGGTGCTTGGTGAAATGCTATATTTATTATTCCAACTTTCACTGTGAAAGTGAAATTGCAATTGGATTGTGGTGGTTCAGTCCTAGAATGGTTTGAATCTCTGCTCAATTCACAGCAGGTTCCCAATGTTAATTTAGGAAGCAGAACAAAAAGTAATTCAATTAGGGAGTTAGTTCCCCCTGCAATAATTCAGAGATAACATTTATGTCTTGGATGACCATACAGCATCTCATTGTTTTTCAACTCAATGTTTCCATGTTTCATATTACATATTTCACATTACAATGGTGGCTTGGAAGCTTATCTGGATGGGAAGTTCAAGAGCAACAGTCAAAATTTCTTGAAGGACAAGTCACAATGGCTAATTTCTGGTAACATGTAACCTGGAAGAAACCATTTCTCAAGATAGGATTGTAAAAAATCAAGAGCTTCTTTGGTGATCCCTCTTATGTCCACCGTTGAGCGCTATTTCATACCTGCCTTTGATATGAATCTATTAGAGTCTAGTAAAGATGAAAATAAAGCTATTTCATGCTTGTTCTAGGATATATTCTTAATGCGCAGGAAGCTTAATATAGCTTGAGTTGGTTTTTGTATGGCAACCTCCCCTAAGTCAGACAAGGAATAGGCAGTAAATTCCACAGACAGCTGGGTGATCATGAAGATGAACATAGAATTATGTTTTTATGATAACTCAAGAAAGGAAACCATTACAACCAGCTGACGTGATGAACAAGCAAGAAAGTTTTATCTTTAAAATGTACAGGGAGTCCTTAACTTACGACCGGTCACTTAAGTTCCAAAAGACCTATCAAATTCAAAGTTCTGACAGTCATCCTCCTACTTTGGGCACAGGGCCACCAGGCCACATTTATAGCCATTTTCAGCATCCCACAGTCAAATGACTACATTTTATGATGGTTTTGCCAAAAATCAAAGTTTGATACAGGGTTTTGGCAAAACCATGCCCTTAGTGAACCAGTGGTTCAATTAATCATAGCATTTACTAAATGACTGTCACAAAGAAGATCATATAATTGGCACTCACCCACTAACCATCATGAGTTACAATAATCATAACTCAAGAACTAACTGTATACCCATTTTTGCTTTAAGTCATTCTTGCTTTCCCCCCTAGGCCTCTTCCTGTTTAATTGTGATGCTTTGGCTGTTCTTTTAATGCACTCTCCTGAAAAGTTCATTGAAGGCAACTGCATGTTTACATTCTTTGCATTTCTGCTTTGAAATTTTCCTCCTGCCAATAGAACTCTGAAACCCTACACTAAATACATCCTGGAACAGCAATTCTCAAATGGTTTTTGGAGGATCCACTTTAAAAAAATGTCAAGAAGTGGCAACCGCATACAATAACATTATTTCCTTCCATCAGCATCTTTGTTAACATTAGCTTATTTTGTTAAAAATCAACAAGAATGGATAATGGACAATGCTTACCTTTTTAATTGCTCTATTTTCATCCCTCTACTTCCAGAATGAGATTTTCCATATTTAGGAAGAGACATCACCATTTCATATAAAGGTTTTCTTTTTCTGTATCCCTCTGTCTATGTGACAACAGAATTTCAATCTTTTTTTTAAAAAATAAAACTTTCAAGGAATACTTCTCCAAATCCTCTATGCCAGGGGTATCATACTCAATTTAATTGAGGGCCCATCAGAATTGTGTTTGACCTCGGGGGCCGGGTGGTTGTGGCTGGAGTGGGTGAGGCCAGCTTGATGTCATCTGTGGTGGCCCAAGTGTTCTACCAGCGAAAACAGGCTCCTGAGCTCCATTTTAAGCCGCAAAGGCCTCCTGTCACCCTCTGTCAGTGAAAATGGTGCTTGAGGAGGTGCATAAAGGCCCTCCAGTATCCATTTCCACTGGCAGAGGGTGGCAGTCATCGTGGACGAAAACAGAGCCTTGGCCCTCCCAAGCTCCATTTTATCTGACAGAGGCACCAGAGGCTGGCCCTTCACTGTTTCCAAGGCAGCACCATGGGCCAGATCTAAGTACCCTGTGGGCCGGATCCAGACCATGGATTTTGAGTTTGACAGCCCTGCTCTATGCCAATGTTAAGCAATTTTAAGCAGGATTGGTCTTGCCATAAAAATACAATTTATTTGAAAATGTAACAGCCTTGTTCTTAAAGCAATTTCAACCATGTACTATATATTTTTCTATATTAGATTCTGAAATAAAAAGAAACCACCATTACTCCAGATCCAGGCAATGATTTGGATTGGACTAACCGATCCAGTGGGAGTCAGATTGGATTGGTCCATGTTGATATACAGGTTCCAATATCTGAACTGGATCTGCAAATCTCTCCTCTTCATCTTTATAGTACAATTGGGACATTACATCACTGCTGTAATGAGAGTCAGTGTGTCTTTGACCTTAGATTGACTTTAAAAAACATTAAACAGACTATTAGCTATAAATCCAACATTTCTAAGAGTGTAAAATCCCTTATGCCTCCTGATATGGTATATTGGAAAAACAACTCTGGCTTTCAGTACTTTCTTAAGAATTCACAGCTTTGAAGATTAACATAGTGATTAAGGTGTTGGATTAAGGGAGGTCCAGGTTCAAATCCACCCCCAATTACAGAAGCTCCTTGGGTGGCTTTGGACCAATCACTCTTCTTCAGTCCAATGTACATCACAGGGTTGACTCCATGGGTAAAATAGGAGGATAAGCACTCTGTACGACACAAGGTAGGATATAAATCTAACACATAAAATAAACAGTTTATATGGTTATAAACAGGGGTGGGATTTAAATTTTTTAACAACCGGTTCTGTGGGCGTGGCTTAGTTGGTGGGTGTGGCTTGGTGGTCATGTGACTGGCTGGATGTGGCCAACTCAACATCACTCACATCGAGGCATGTGTCTCCTCGCCTGGCCTCTCATGACTGTGGGGATGCTGCAACAGTCGTAAGTGTGAAAAACGGTCATAAGTCACTTTTTTCAGTGCCATTGTAACTTTGAATGGTCACTCCACACAAGCAAAGTACCAGCAAAAGAGGGAAAAATAACTCCAGAGAAGTTCCTTAGATGGAAAGTCTAGTCTTGCCAAGAATGTAACAAGGGTTAATGGAGAGGCAGTTTCTGTAAGCAACACCAGAATGTTTCCTTCCTGCCTTCCTTACAGGATTAGGCCAGTAATTTCTTCTAACAACCGGTCCTCCAAACTGCTTAGAATGTTAACAACCAGTTCTAATGAATAGGTGTGAATCTGTAGAATCCCACCCCTGGTTATAAATACAGATGCACTAGGCCCTTTTGGCAAATAAAATACTGCAACATCTGCTAATGCTTATTTAAGCCTGGTTAAGGACAACAACTCTCTTCAAGGAAATGTAACTATAATGGTACAATAATTTACAGTCAGGAGATCTTATCCATTATAAAAGAATAAAGAATCTGAGGTTCTCCAAATATTGCAGTGCTGGTTGGAATATAGTTCATCAATCTCTAAAGGGTCAAGGTGTTAGTTTATTTCCTATGACCACTGCCTTTCATCTTTTTCTAACAAACATTTGCTCCCTTAAATCTCAGCTTCGGTGTTTATCATCAATGTCGGTTTTGCACATTCAGTACCCAATGTTCCAAACAGAACCCTTTGGGAGATTCCTGGAACATCAGAGCCTTTGGAAACATCTCAGGCCAAGTGCTTCCTCAAACTGGTAAATTTAGCCAACCGATCTGTGTCACAGAAATTCATGCTCATTTATCTAAAAGGAGTGTATAGAAATGCAATTAAGCAAACTTAGTCACTGTATCATGGACTAAGTCAATGCTGGCTGCTATGGTAACCAAGGAGAGTGCATTTTCTGCTAAAATGTATGGCCCTAATGACAAATCCTTGTGCTGATGCCACTGCTGGCATTGATAACAATGATTTTTTTTTTTAACCTATTGAGTGCGTTGCAGCCTTTGAATTGGCCACTCTTTGAAATTAGTAAAAATTGCATTGGTGTCCCTCGGATTTATGGTAGGACTTCTGGAAAGTAAAGAACATTTGATTTTACAATCACAGAGGAGTAATCTGGTGGAGATTTGCAGGTGCTTCAGTTCAGCTGGTTCTGTATATGAATTTGGTGCCATTTGTCTGTGCAATCAAGCATATCAATATATTAAATGCACATGTTGCTTGATTATCAGTAACTCTATATCACTAGGGTGGAATCCCATCCATGTTATATTTTACATGGATGGAACTAGATTAATTTGCATTGGGGGGGGTGGAATTCCCCCTTAACATCAACACAGGTGAAAGAAGTTAAAAACTGGGATTGAGATAAGATGAACGTAATGTCACAGTAATGGAGGTTACACATTGGAGAATATTATGTGGAAGTACATACTTTTAATTCTTTAACTTTCTTCTTTTCCCCTTATACTTTATGTGTTTGTATGCATACATGGACCAAGACAAGTTTATACTCCATATATCTGACTGTACAGGTTTAAAACTGGAATTGCTACACCTTGCAAAACTGAGAAGAGGCAAAGCTGCAACTAGCTCAAATACTTTGTTTCTCTGAAAATAAAACTCAACTGGGAAATGATTTTTCAGATGCTTATAATAGAAGCCCTACCCCAAAAATAAACCCCAGTTAAGATTGTCAGACAGTCAGATGCATTTAGTGCCATATTTTCCCGAAAATAAGTCCTAATGCATCTTTTGGATCAAAAATTAATATAAGACCCATTTTTTATTTTTGGGGAAACAAAAGGTATGTAGGCACTGGCACTTTATTTGAAATCCAAACTTCAGAGGGCAAACCCTTTGAATTCATTATCCAAAACTCACAAACTGTCTGCTGTCAAACTGTCACCCCACCTCCACTGAACTCAACTAGGCCACCCTGAACAATAGTACATGGTTGCAGCAAAAAATGAAAACCTCATGAAGGCACAACCTACTCTTGTACAAATTTTGAAGGCTATGAGAGAATGGAATGTTCTCTCACACAGCCTCCAGAGCTTCCAAAAACCAGAGAGAAATGGGGTGTGCTCCTGAAAAATCCAGAAGCTACCCAAGCGCATACTCCCATTTTTGTGCAGGTTTTTCCAAAGCTTTCAAAAATTGCATGAAAGCATACCCTGTTCGTATGTGATTTTTAGACACCGTGGAGGCCACACGAGAGCATGATCCTCTTGTGCAACTTCCACAGGGTCCAGAGGCCATGACTCATTTTGTTTCAAAGTCTCTGCGGCCTCCAAAAATCACATAAGAAGTGGATATGCTTTTGAGAATAGTTGTCAGGTGTTAGTGAACACTGGCGTGAACCCTAAAACAAAGCATCGTGACATGTCAGCTTTGACATGTATGTCCTTTTGACATGTATTGCTATCTCTGGTCTAGAAAACACACTGACTGAACTGTTGATGCATTTTACAACACTCATTTTCCTTGCATGTGAATACAAAATACTCAAATCAAAGGAATAAAAAATGATCTGCCCCGATTATTTCATTAAACAACAAAAGTCAGTATTTCAACACATATCTATATGTTCTTATCAACCTTGGAGGAGCAGTGGGGAGATAAAAAAAACAATTAAAAGGGCAAGGGAATGGGGTTTTGCCACAATCACCATTTGACTTTTTTAGTCACTCTTGCAGATACTCCTATAGCATTGTCATACTACAGGGAATTCCTTAATGTCCAGATCTTCTGGTTTGGCTGCCACCTTCTTTTTAAATTACCGGATTCCTTCCTTCTTTTCTGATTGTTCCTTTTCCATAGTGTAGCATCAGCTCCATCAACTATTTTATGAGTATTTCAGATAATTTTCTGGAATAGAGGAGGGAGAGAAGGAAAGAGGGAGGGAGGGAAGCTGTGGAGGCCACACAAAAATGGGGTATGCTCTACCAAAGCTTCCAGACATTTTGGAAGCACACCTGATTCCCCGCTGATTTTTGTAAGCTGGAGGCCATGTGAGAGGGAGGGAGGGAGGGAGGGAGGGAGGGAGGGAGGGAGGGAGGAAAGAAGGAAGGAAGGAAGGAAGGAAGGAAGGAAGGAAGGAAGGAAGGAAGGAAGGAAGGAAGGAAGGAAGGAAGGAAGGAAGGAAGGAAATAATCCTCTCTAGTAATAATATTTCCTTATTTTTCATGATTTATTTATGCATGCTTTTTAAAATTTTAAAGGAACAAAAAGGATTATGGTAAATTTAGCTGAGTCTCCTGTGTATTTTTCATTATCTAGAATGAATGACTAGGGGGTAGAAATCAGTAGATCTTTAACATACAACATTAGAAATTCCCAAGGTTTTGAAGGCAATATCTCCTTTTCACACATCAAATCAGAAACCTGCTGGAAATTCATTACCACCAAGGAAAGTTTATCATTTTAAGTGCATTGTACTATTTACCTATATACAGTATTATCCTCAGCAACCAAAAAGATGGCCCTCTTGTGCCCGCAATCAATATGATTACACTTGCTTGGATATTCCTGTACTGCCATGATACATACAAAGTGCTATGGTGAAGTCTACTGCCTGACCAAAACAATGGTCAAGAGCCCAGTGGCACTCCATGTTATTTTTCAATCAACATTAAGTTTCCATCATTCAGATGAGTCTTAGCTCAAATCATATGTATAAATCTAATACATTAACAATGCTTAGATAGCAATGCTATCATCCTAAATCTAATTCTAACATGGTCCAGGTAACTTAATATACAAGGTGACCAGATCTTGGCTGGAAACATCCAAATAGTCACTAGATGGCAATAAAGAGTACCTCTTTTTTGCCATCTACTGGTTATCTGAAGTTTTGCAGTCCAGATGTAGTAACCCTACAGGATGTCCATTGGAAAACTACTCCTGTGAAATTCTCTCTCCATAAAACAAGCTCCAAGAGATCAGACTGATTACATTGTTCCTTTCCATGCCGATTCCAGAGCTAGGTGGGTGAAGGAAGTACTCAAATTAGAGCCATGAGATCAGCATAATTATCTATGAGCTGCAACTGAACTAGATCAGTGATTAATAGTCATCACAGTGCCTAAGTGTTGGGCTGTCATCTAGTAGGAGGTATTTTTTTGTAATTGCTTCAAGGTAACCTTTTCCAGATCAGAAAATTCCAATTATCTAATAATTCTA
Source organism: Bungarus multicinctus (assembly GCA_023653725.1). Taxonomy (NCBI): domain Eukaryota; kingdom Metazoa; phylum Chordata; class Lepidosauria; order Squamata; family Elapidae; genus Bungarus; species Bungarus multicinctus. The sequence goes on along the minus strand of CM042834.1, from coordinate 115,593,974 downwards.
AATAAATATATGTTCATGTAAGAGTGGGAGGACATACCACTTCAAAACATAGGAGGAATGTCACCTGAAATGCTGGATCAGGAAGAATTGGTCTTAGAGTCTTCATATTCCAGGTATTTCTCGGTTTAGTGATTATCTTAAGATGATCCACATTTATTGGGGTAAGTATGGGGCACCAAGTAATTTAAGGCTTTTTGTTGACTGGTCAGTGCCTGCTTGAACTGAGTTCATTCAGTAACTCACTGTCAATCAATGTAGTGCTTTGACCCACTAAGCTGACAGCCACACCCTACCTGATGCTGTCTTCAAAAGTTGCCCACAGAAAGGGCATTGCAACAATTCAGTCATGAGATCATTGCTACCAAAGCCAGTATATCCCATAAAGAAATTCAAAGCACAAACAAAATATCCCTACTTCCTTTGTATGTTACTAGAAGACAACTTCCCTAGAAGCTAGTCCTTCCTTCCTTCCTTCCTTCTTTCCTTCCTTCCTTCCTTCCTTCCTGCACTTCACAAATATAGTCTTTTAATAACTCTCTAAATTTTGGAATGTTCTCAGTAAAGAAAGATGTTTCATATAGAATTAGCATAATGCTACCATATGTTAAAAACATTTTTCTATCAAAATAGTTTGTATTGTTTTATTTAGAAGGTTATTGACAATGGCTTTGCATTACTGCATAATGAACAACTGTGATTTTAGTTCACAAAGGATGGCTTCATCATTTATAAAGTCTCAAAAATTACTTTCCTGAATATTGATGTAAGCACCAGGACTAAATATCTCATGCAAATCAACCTTTCTGTTAAAGTTTTGTTTGAGATTAATACAAAATACAAACAGAGGACAAGGTTTGATGAAGAAAACACATCGCTGTATCAAATATTGTTCATTTCAGAAATATAGTCATTCCCCCCACCCCAAGATTTTATGAAAATGCCACTGCTGGATGGGAATTATATATCTTCAAGATTTAATCTTGAACTGTAATTTCCCGATTGTATGGGAAGAAGTGAGAACATAAGTAAAATCAGTATACTCAGTAATGGTATTCCACTGGTTCGGCCTGGTTCTGCTGAGCCGGTAGCAGCGATGAGCAGTGGAGACCGAACTGGTTCTCTCTGCTGCTCTGCTGTTGGGCCCACCCACCTGCCCGGGCTCCCATACTCACCTTTATCCTCTGAATTTGAAGCTCAGCTGCTTTGCATGGCATAGAAGAGTGCTGCGTGGCAGCTGCTGAAGCAACCGGGAGAGTGCAGGCTTGCAGGAGATGAGTCAGAACACCTCTGCACCTGCGCAAACGTCTCTGTGCCTGTGCAAAGTATGTGTTTGGCACAGACACGCATGGAAAATGTGTGCATGCGCACAAAGCACGCCTACCAAGCCACACCCACTGAACCTAGGGTAAAAATATTTGAATCTCACCACTGCATATACTGTAATGCTGTGATATGGACATACCTATTGAGGAAGAAGAGTTTGATAAATGCATTATCAGAGGAGATTCAGTTACAATTTGGAGGTATCTGAGAAAAGTTGACATGCCTAAAAACAACGGATAGGTTTCTGGAAAGTTTTGGATGAAGACAAACAAAATGCAGTTTATGTATGAGATAAGTCCTAAATTGGATGTCCAATGATGGCAGAACAAGTTGGGAATGGGGCTGCTGCCCTCTCCAAAAGTTTGACCATTCTCCTGAATTCAGCACCTTTAAGTGCCCGTAGTAGCAGCGCTTAACAATGTGTTTAATCAACATTAGCTGGGTCACCAATTGTGACTCTTTCTGCAGAATGCAGAACTTGCCTTAATTATACATCTCTGCAATTACACATATTCTGGCACTTTCCTTGGCCAATGTTAATACATGCTTTGGCTTTAAATATGGTTCAGAGATTTCAGATGATACATAATGCGGCTGTTCAGATTCTTGTGGGGTCCAAGTGGCTGGCTGGAACACAGTTTTAGAGTCTGTAATATGATGTGAAGGCAGGTTACTTGAAAGACTGGCTATACATTTAGTACCAGTAAATCCCCAAAATCTGTTAGCTTGGCTGGCACAATAGAGACTGACTATTTTGTAGTGGACTGGATACATGCAAATTATCTTCCTTATGAATTAAGTATTTTCCCCCTAACCCCAATATTTTAATGGTTTCTAACAGATCTCTAAACCCTTTCGTGTCAAACACTTTTTGAGTATATATAGCACTTTGTGTGCTTTTAACAACAGCTATTTTCATCTTTTATACCTTAATATTATTAAGGGCTTTCATTCATATAATTTCAAGTGGGAGGCTTTGCTCTTTAAGATGATATACAGACCCTTGAAATACATTCATATATATCCATGAGCTAGAGAGTGAGAGAGAGAGAGTAGATACATATATACTGAATAATAACAAAGATGTGTGCAATGTCACATTGGCTCTAAAAGGTAAAGAATATCCAGGAGGGGGGGAATAATGCAGGGCATGCTGACAAAAACGAAAACCAAGTTCTTCCATTCCCTGCTATTTTTAAAAAATGGACTTTGTGCTTGTCACTTTACTTTTTTTTTTTTTCTTTTAGCATCTTTCCATCCATTAAGGTGCATGTGTGAAAAGTTGAAGTAATATTTTATAGGACTCTAAAATGATTACTTAGCCATGTAGGGAGCTGCATTTAGAGCTTTCCTGTCCGTTTGCTTGCTACTTTCTTTTACCTGCAAATAAACGCATTCTAGTCGAAGTACATTTTCGACTCTCACCTACTGCTTCCCCCCCACCACCACCATAAAGATACACATTTTTATCGGGAGCTTTTCCTACCCCCAACATTTTTAAAACTTTCTGTTCTCCCTCCCAGAATCTTTCTTCCTTACAGATAGATAATTGGAATCTGTCCTGAGTTCAATCGGCAACGTTTTTCCCTTCTATCACCAAGTTAGTAAGACTGATATCAGGGGAGTCAATGTTAGCAATGCCCAATTGGTTGTAACAGGTTCTTAAACAGAAGTACAGTATTACTGTATGTGAACAACTACTGTCGTACTTACAATTGCTCCTTTGAAGGAAATAAAAAGCGGCTGGTGTGAACAAAGATTTTTCCAAACTTTGTTCATTCCTACAGAATCCAAAGCTGTATATTACACCCATCCCTGTCTAGGCCATTGTATTTTGCAGCAATGGTAGACTTCAAATATTTTTTAACAACAGTCCCATACAGAGCCCTTTACAGTAGTCTCAAGCAGGAGGTGACTAATTCACAAGTGACCATGAATCAGGAATGATCACAATTGTGCAAAAGAGCTTCTGGTCACAGACGTCAGCCAGGAAGATTCCAAAATTGTGAACTGACTATTTTCAGAATCATCTTGGGATTGTTTGGTTCATAAACCCAAAGTTATTCCATTTGGAAGGGATTCAGTCTGCACTTGTTCCTGTCCTTCCAGATCCTGACAGTGTCCAAGTACCAGTTCAATATAGATGGGATTGGAGTCCTTCCATCCTCAGATCATGGTAGCCGGAGGTGGTATTCAGCAGGTTCTGACCAGTTCTGGAGAGCTGGTAGCGGAAATTTTGAGTAGTTCAAAGAATCTCCTCTGACTGGAGATTTTACAGTATCCTTCCCCTGCTATGCCCACCAAGCCATGCCAACAGAACCGGTACTAAAAAAATTTGAATCCCACCACTGATGATAGCATACAACCCGTACACTATCAAAAGACCAAAGCTACTCCAACCCAACTGCTAGAGCACTCGGTGTGATAGTCAGGGGTGGGATTCAAATTTTTTAACAACCAGTTCTGTGGGCATGGCTTAGTTGGTGGGTGTAGCTTGGTGGTCATATGACTGGATGGGCGTGGCCAACTCAATGTTACTTACATCAAGGGGTGCTTCTCCTCACCTGGTCTCTCTTGACAGTGGGGATGCTGCAACTGTTGTAAGTGTGAAAAATGGTCATAAGTCACTTTTTTCAGTGCCATTATAACTTTGAATGGTCACCAAATGAACTCTTGTAAGTCAAGGATTACCTGTACAAAAATACAAAAAGCTTCTTTGCTTGCAAAAAGTTGCCCTAAACACCAATCATTAGATTAAAAATACCTGCAAGCCGGAGTTACAAATCAAACAGAGTGCCAGAGCACCTTGAGGAATTAAAATAGTTAAAATGCAATGATAACTATCAGCAGCCAACTCTTGCTCATAAAGTGAAACTCTTTAGCAAAAAAGTCATTTAAACTCTCCAGAAAGAGAGCACACCCAGGAGAAGCAATCCTTAGAGCCATTTGCACCACTTAAAGATACCAGCTGGTCTCACTTGCCTCACAAGATATCCTAAGGAAATCATTCAGATTTAAGGAAAGGTCACATGTCCCTCAGAAAGGCAATAAAAAAATCAGTGCCAAGCTTGCATCCTGCCTCTTGGATGTACATCCAAAAAGACAGTGCCAGATACCACTAAAGCAGTGAAGGAAGACCCCCTCCCTAGATAGAAAAAGAAAACCATGAGGCAGAAGAAAATTCAAACATGATATAAATAATTAAATCACAACAGTAGCTGTTGCTTGTTAAACCAATTACCAGAACAAATAGACGCAGAAACTAGCCAGATTTCTCAATCCAGTTTCTTTTCAGGAACAGAGATTAACCTTTTTCCTTCCAAACAAAGCTGAATAGGGAAAATTATCTCATCAATAAACACAGGATTAAACATCACCAAGCACAGAATTAAACTTCACCAAAAACCAGTTTTAGATCAAAACTCAGAAAGGGTATGTAAACTCACGTTTGAATGTCAATCTTTCTAGGTAGCCAAGAAGCCTTACTGAATGTCACTCATCTTGGTTCCTTGTGTTTAAAAGCTTCTTTCTGGCAGCTCTGTTTCATTATTCAATTATTTCTTCAAAGTGCTGATCATTGCATGCTGGCTGGAAATATTTCCAGGGGAGTATTTTCTCTCAACAGCAGTGTGTAAAATGCTTAAAACAAATCCTTCCCCTTTAAGAAAATACCAGAAAAGAAAACAAAACCTCCTTCGGAGAGGTAAGTCTAGGCATACTGCCAAGAATGTAATAAGGGTGGAAAAAAACAAAAGGAGATTTCTTCTAAGGTTCCCCTAACTGCTTAGAAAGTTAACAAGGACTTCTATAGAATCAGTTAGAATCGGTAGAATACCACACCTGGTCATGGTGCTTCCTTGAAGTAGAACTAGGATGAAAAAGTCTCTAGCCTTCAGCTAGAGACTCAAATTAAAAAAAACATCATCATGGGGCACAGCAGGAAAAAGAAGTGTCAAAGTATGTTTGTACTATGGTTAGGGCAAGTGGAGAAAGATCTTGATTTAGTCAAAGAGTACTAAAAGTCACTTTATTTGACTATGAAAACAAGAGGAAGGAGTTGATGCTAAACATAAAAACATAAGTTATAAAGGATAGTAATATCCATAAACAGAAGAAATGGAACACTCTGAGTGACCATTAAGCTTTGGAAAATTCCCATTTAATATTGACTTTATAAAAAACCACTGTGACAATTCTAATTATCTAGACTAAGCGCCCAGTTCTGTTGCCTTTTCATGCCAAAAACTGATTAACAACTGTTTCACCTCTGGGGTACTCTTGGAAGGAAACTCAAGCACAATGGCTTGCTGTTCCAACAACTGCCCGTATTAAAAAAAACAGCACTCTTTTTATAGAATACCCATACAGAAGATTCCCTTTTCTGCCAATGCCTTTTGTTTGTCAATGTAGAAAGAAATCAGAAAAAGTCTGCAAAGTCAACACCAATCTTGGAAGAGAAAGAACAAACTGCATTGTAAGACAACTTTCTCTAGAGTTATCTGTGTTTATTATTTGCTTGTCAAACATGTACAAGAAAACAAGTATAGGTATGAACATAAACATGAACAAAGGAAATAAATACAGGTAGATTGGGACAGTACGACACGCTGGTGCGCTTATGCACGCCCCCTTTAAGGACCTCTTTGGAATGGGGTGAGGTCCACAGTAGACAGTTTGAGGTTGAAGCTGTGAGGGATTGAGGCTGTAACAATGGAGTCAGGTAGGGCATTCCAGATGTTGACCCTCTGTTGCTGAAGTCGTATTTTCTGCAATCGAGTTTGAAGTGGTTTATTTTGAGTTGTATCAGCTGTTTGCCCATGTGTTATTGTGATTGAAGCTGAAGAAGTCTTTGACAGGCAAGATGTTATAGCAGACAATTTTGTGAACTATGCTTAGATTGGACTGCAGGTGACGTAGTTCTAGATTGTCCACGCCCAAAATTTCGAGCCTGGAGACATAGGGAATTCTATTGTGAGTGGAGGAGTGGAGTACTTTTTTGAAGAAATGCCTCTGAACCCTCTCAATTGTGTTATTGTCCAATATATAGTGTGAGTTCCAGGCAGACGAGCTGTATTCAAGAATTGGTCTGGCAAAGGTTTTGTATGCCTCAGTTAACAATTTAATGCTGAATTTTCTGGTTTTCTTTTGCTTTTGTAACTTGAAAATATTTAGCATCTCATGTAGGCATTTACAAAAAGATGCACCGTATGTGAAAATACTGACAAATATAACACTGTCAAAATACTGACATTGGAAAATACTGACAAATACTTTGTAGCCTATGTAACGCAACATTTTTCAGTACTTGACTCTCAGTCTAGATCATGTCTCCAACTGCTTTGGATTTTTAAGGAACATTTTGGAAGTGGGAAATGGAAATGGGAAAGGAAGTCACGTATAGTCACAACACAGTTATCATAATGAAAATTCTTCATTGTGAAGGGAACAATGTCCCCCATTTTGATGACCTCTTGGTGTGTTCCGTTTTCAAAAACTTCAAGCCAGTTTAGTAAACAGTCAGGATGATTGGGGGTTATAGGAATTGATCTCTAACATATTTGAAGAGTGCTGGGTTAGCGATGACCAATTCAGATCAATGACACCCCCCCCCAAGTAGGTATATTTCAATGGTGTAAATTTCAACTTGAGAACTCCAATAGCCATTTGCTGCAAGCTCTGCGTCAGGCTACAGAACTTTTCCCATTCAATCAACAGGAATGAACTTCTGAAAACCAAACGTATCAAAAGGAATCCTTTATTGAGATGAGACAATTCATGTAGGGATTAAAAGCAGCATCTAACATGCCTCAGGAATGCAGGGATAGATAAGGGAGTTTAAGACCAGGGGTGGGATTCTACCAGTTCGCACCTATTCGCTAGAACTGGTTGTTAACATTCTAAGCAGTTTGGAGAACTGGTTGTTAGAAGAAATTACTGGCCTAATCCTGTAAGGAAGGCAGGAAGGAAACATTCTGATGTTGCTTACAGAAACTGCCTTTCCGTTAACCCTTATTACATTCATGGAAGGACTAGACTTCCTGTCTCAGGAACGTCTCTGGAGTTTTTTTCCCCTTCTTTGATGATACTTTGCTTGTGTGGAGTGACCATTCAAAGTTACAATGGCACTGAAAAAAATGACTTATGACCATTTTTCACACTTATGACTATTGCAGCTTCCCCACAGTTATGAGAGGCCAGGCAAGGAGAGAAGCATGCCTCAATTTGAGTGATGTTGAGTTGGCCACACCCAGCCAGTCACATGACCTCCAAGCCATGCCCACCAACTAAGCCATGCCCACAGAACCGGTTGATAAAACATTTGAATCCCACCCCTGTTTAAGACCCCTCCCATTCTCTTGATGTGTATTTAGTAAAACAAAGAGCCAACATGTTTATTCCCTCTTCTGAGAACGATCTTTTTTGAGGCTCCCAGGAGACATCTCCCATGAGGAATTTTTATGGTCTCTTCATCCTGTGGCTGTCTCTTTCAGAGGTGACAGGTTTCCGGGCATCTGGTTTCCGTCCCTCCATAGTATATCATGGGTTATCCATATTCAATATAAGGTTTAATATACCCATGTTACATCAAAAAGGATTTCTTATATCAGCTCCCCCCCCCACTTCTTCTTCCATGCGGAATGGCAGATACGCAGATCTGACACTCTGGAAGTGAAAAACATTTAAATTGCAGATTTAGGGAGGTTTGGCTACCCTGAAATCTAAATTGTAGGGCGAATCTTTTCATCCCACGTAGTCCTGCAAGGAGGGTATGTTGCAGACACTTAAAGAATTAAAGAATTCCTTAATGTTATCAAATTGGGGGATAAGAAGAAAACCTTCTCTGCTATTGCCCTTGTCCTATGGAATATCTTGCCCCCAGAAATGAAGAGGATCCCCAGAGGTGAAGTAGGGTTTCCAGAAAAGTGTTGAAGACTTGATTCTGCCAACTGGTATGAAGGTCTAAAAGTGATGTGTAACCCTTGAGGTGATTGATGGCTTGAGGGCATTTCCTCTACCTCTTTATCTTTTAACCTTTTAATTATTAACTTTGTTTTTAAATCTATTTTAACTGTTTTTAATTATGTTTGTTACATCATTGTATGGTTTTATTTGTAAATGGCAGAGTCATTCAGATGAGATGGGCACTGTAGAACTTTAATAAACATATAAATAAATAATAGTGTATGCCAAAAAGAAATGAGCAATCAGCAAAGATTGTTCATTTTCTAGAATAGTAATCATCCATTACTTATTTTTATAATTTTCACCACTAATAGTTTGAATATTTAGGCAGCAACCCTGAGCACACTTATTTAGAACTAGCTCAATACCCGTGCTTTGCTACGAAATTATGTGGTCAGGCTTAGTTTTTGGGGAGGAAATTAAAGGGAAAAAAATTCTGCCTACCAGCATCCATTGGTATTCATCTGGCTAGTGTCCTGTCAGTGTGTGAGAGGGTTGAGGGCTGTTTGGAAACTGAAACAGTATTTGCTGTGTGAGCAAGAAGGAGACAGCAAGGAGCCTGGGCGTGGCTTAGCTCAACTGTTCTGTACTAAAGCTGCTTGGTGCTGTGAAACTAAAACTGAAACTCCTCTCCTCTACTTGTGTTTTGCATTTGGAACAGATTTCTTTTCAGGTGGCGAGAGGGAATAGAACTCCTTAGCATCAGAGCGTGTTAATAATAATATATGAAATACTAATGCTGATTATGTGATGATGTGTGAATGGTATTTCGCTTTTATATATACAGATAACTCACTGGATAGGATGGGATGGGAAGGATACATTTTTATGAAATGTATCTTTTGCTGCAAGCAGTGAAAATATATCATATCCCAATCTTCCTAAATCTGGTATGTTAAAACCACATCTCCCAGAATTCCTAGCAGCCACTCATGGGAGTTATAATAGCAACACAGGGCACTGTGAAGGGCAATCTATTGGGGTAGAGTAATGTAGTTTATAGATCTCAGTACAAGCAATTCTTCAAGTAAAGTAAATTGCTACTTCAAACTGAGATACAAATATGTTATATAGCCATATTTCCAAATTTCTACACGCTATAAAATGCTTTTCCTCCCCATATCTGTAGGTATAACAGGATAGGCTACCTTGCAGAGTTATTTGCAATGATTACATAAAGTCAGGGAAGAGATCGATACAGGAGCAATTTCATTATCAGATTTATCATGTATCCTTCCCCATTATCAGTATGTTTTGGGAAATGACTCAGCGGTCAGTTGTATTTTAATAAGTATAGCTGGAACAAATTAGCTCTGGAGAAAAATCAGAATATGTCATTTTACTTGTCAAGCAGAAAAAATATAATAGCTGTTATTATTATAATTATTGTATGAGCAAGGACAATCCAGTAGCTGTGATATTTTGCAAATCAATTCATCGGGGTAAGAATTAATTACATTTGAAAAATGGCACCACTGGAGCATATGACACAGAAGGAATAGCCTTAAAATATATTTAATAGGTAAGTAAAAATTATTTTTTGCATGGTTGGCCAATTGGCAGGAACTAGAAGCCTACAGTCCACAGGGCAGCCCATTAACCACTCAGCTCAATAAATAAGTAAAGACTATATCATAAACATTTGTTACCCCCAGCTACCAGCTCACAGCCAGACTTTTGTGCATGGAGTGTTGCAGTGCACCATCCAGATTAAGGCTTTGTCTATCTTTGGAAGTAGAATAGGCAATTTTATAGTGTTAAAATGCCTCTTTTATTTAACTATTAAAGGAGTAGAATATCAGCTTTTTTTTTTTTTTTGTATCCAGTTGTACCCAAGAATGAAATGAAGAGCTCCAGCTTTGTAAATTAGAGCAGCATTCTCCACTGGCAAAAAGGTGACTTGCTATGATCCCCGCCAGGAAAGAAAATCACTCTGCATATAACCACATATCCATCTGGGCTTGTACCAGCCATACACTTTTCCTTCTGTTCTGTTCCCAAGTCCTAAACCGGTTGGTAATTTCCCCAGAGATTTTGTCATCCCTAGTCTCACCTCCATCAAATTCTGACTGATTGCTGATGAGCTCCTAGGAGCCTATTCTTTTGTCACTGTTGAAATTCATGCAGTCTGAAAATGAATATAATATAGACTCTCTCCGGATCACCTCTCCACTCAGATCTCAAACTAGAGAACATTAAATGGGAGTGTCATGAGCTTTTATGAGTTTTCAGGAATTTGATCTAAGCCAATGCACGAGCCATGTCTAATGAGAGTTGGGTTTTTTTTTTTAATTTTTATTTGGCAAACCAAGCTGTTTGCAACATAAACCTTTTGTTTTGATTCTAGGCAGCATTCCTTCCTTCTTGCTCCCTTGCCTCTTGGCACAGATAACAACAACCATAATGCAATCAGCAATGCTTGAGTTAGAGCTGACTGTTCAGGCATTTTAAAAGTGAATTTTTTCTCTTTTGACAAAGAAAACCTCCCTGCATCTAGTAAAATCTAAATATGAATATTGTTACATCTGTATTCTTTCCTACTTAAGAGATGAGTTGGCTGGCTTTTGATCTCGGGCATTTGCCTTTACTGGGGCCTCTCTTCAGCCTTCTACCAAGATACCTCCAAAGAATAGATGTATCTCACAAATCTTTTTTTCTACAAGGGGTTTTGTCCCAGGCCTTGGTAAAAAACCTATGGGTGAATGTAGTCTGTCATGGGGAATAAAAATAAGAGTATGGGAGTAGATAGGATTGTGATCTGCTTATTTCCATTAGCATTGTCCTGATTAAAATGAAGATTTTGATAGAATAAGGACAGAACAGGTAACGTTGATTAACAAACTCCTTACATCTGAACAGGTCTTATACTTCTGAAAAATTCATCATAGAGGGATAGGTGTATTTCATTATAAAAGAAAGAAAGAAAGAAAGAAAGAAAGAAAGAAAGAAAGAAAGAAAGAAAGAAAGAAAGAAAGAAAGAAAGAAAGAAAGAAAGAAAGAAAGAAAGAAAGAAAGAAAGAAAGAAAGAAAGAAAGAAAGAAAGAAGAGAGAGAGAGGGAGAGAGGGAGGGAGAGAGATCTTAACTATAAATGTTATCTTTATAACAAAGCCAAAATATGGACAGATACTTTAGAAGAAGCGTTTTCCAAAGATTTAAAGAGAAAAGCTTAATCATGTAGTTAGGTTAAGGCAGATGGGCTGCTATTGAGAATACAGCAAACCACTTGCCACAAAATTCTTTCATCAGCCAACCAAGGAGGTTGCAGAAGTGGCTGAATTAGATGCTTAGCCTAATTCTAGAAAACAAGAAGATTGTATAGTACCTGGAACTATCAATATTTCTCATGGGATCTTCTTTGGTATTCACCCACTGCTTCACTCCACTGATTTTTTTTAATTAGTTTTTGAGAGAAAAATTAAATAGAAAAGAATTAGCTCCCATGTTCATGTTTATTTCCAATTATAGTTTTGGATTACACTAAAATAGGAGAGAGTATCCGGGAAGAAGCCTTTGCTTTCTATTATGTTTTTCTCATAATAGTTTCACTGGCTGTAAGCCACCCAAAAATGCTGCTGCAAAATCTCAGGAAGGCAAGATGGCCACCAGACAAATTAGTGGAATGGAAGCTGCATCCACTGGCCTTCCACCAGTGGCACTGGCCCTCCACCAGTCCTTCACCAGTCCTTCAGCCTGTCCCAGCTTCTCTCCCAACCAACTTATATATCCCAGCCTGTCCAGTTTGGCAGGAAGGGCATTCTCCTGATACTGTCAGCCAGGTAGTGTCAGCTAGCAGAGTCCAGAGGGGGAGCCTTTTCCACCATGGCATCCACACTTTGGAACATAATTCCCCCTGAAATTAGTTTGGCCCCATCCCTGTCGGGCTTTTGTAAGGCCTTAGTGCTTGTGCTTAGGACCCTGGATGTGGGTCAGAGCCTATCTCCTGGTATGGCTTCTGGATTACGTCATACCCATATACAACATGTTTTTTTATTTTTGGTTTATATTACATATTTTGCATTTTTATCTGTGTTATAGCAAACCACCTAGAGTCAAGTAAAAATGGAAAAGTGGGCAGATAGATAAATTCATTCCATCTCTTGTCAACAAGATCCCACTGCCTAGGAGAGATCTATTACCAGATCCTGTCTTCCCTCAAATTGACTTCTTGGGGAAAGGAAGGCAGCTGAATCTTTCAGTTTTTCTCAGCATGCCATTAAGCCAAAGTTAATTCACTTTCATTGTTCAAAACCCATCTTCTTTTCCATTAAAAAAAACAAATGGAAAAATGGATAAGTTCGGGCAATGAATACCCTGTAGGGCGCTTACATTAAAAACAAAACCTGTCCAATTAAGTGTTTCCTTCAAAAAAATGGATTTGATTTCTCTAATCTCTCCCCTGCTCCACCTCCCAATTTTCATCTGCATACTTGTTGCAAGCCCTGTGTAATGAAATAAACAAACAAACAAACCAGCAAACTCCTGATTTTCATGAATAACTCTAGTGCTAGTCAACCCAGAAAAAGAAGGAGAAAAGAGGGGGGGGGAGGTGTTCTCCTTTTTAACAAATAACTTTTAGTTGCTCAAATTTTGCTATTCAAAGTAATGATTTATTTTCCTTAGCTGGATAGACTGTTCCTGAACATCTAGAGCAGAACTTAAAATATCAGTTGAAGCTCCACTTAGGATATGGTTCGATGGAGTATTGCTAGCTGGATTGAACTACAATAATTGCTTCCTTTTTAAGATGTTTTTTATATTGTATATATGTATATATAATAAGAAATAAATCCAAATAAAAAGCATAGTAAATGTGTAAAGGAAGAAAAGAAAGGCAAAGAAGAGGCAAAGAAAAATGAGATAGAAAAAAAAGAGAAAATCAGAAAAGGACAGAAAGCATGAAAAATTATCTAAAAAAATGACTTCTGGTTTTCTTCTCAGCAATTATTGCAATTTTAATCAAACCTCTCTAAGATTACATCATAATTCCTTTCTTTTTATGACCTTTCTAATCATCAAAAGTATGTCACAAAATCATTTTATTTTTTTACATAAAAAGTACCTAAGCAATTTCCAGTCATTGATAAATATCCATAATGTTCTTTCTCTAATCAGGAAGTCAGCCTAGTGATCTCAGCAAGTTCTGTCAATTTCACCAATAATACTGATTTTTCCATTTTTGTGCATATAATAATCTTGCCACAGTAATCATATATTGAAATAAATTTCTGTGGCTGTTTTCTAACAGTGTATCAATCAATCCTGAAAGGAAAAGTTCTGCCTGCCAATGAGTATTATTCTTTAAAATCCTCCATATCAGTGTGCATTTTTTAATCCAAATTTTTAAAGTTTTTTTATATGTCCATCAAGTGTGATAGAATGTTTCCTCATGTTGTTCACATTTCAACTCTGATTTGGAATGCTGTTTATACATTCTGGATAATTTTTCTGGTATCATCCACCGAGGATACACCTTTTTATAAACTTTAAGATCATAATATAATGTAAATTTCAACACCATTATAATTATTTATTTAGCAGAGTGATGGCGTTCAGGAAAAAACTGTTCTTGTGTCTAATTGTTCTGGTGTGCAGTGCTCTATAACGTTGTTTTGAAGATAAAGAGTTGAAACAGTTTATGTCCAGGATGTGGGATCTGTAAATAATTTCACAGCCCTCTTTTTGACTCGTGCAGTATACAGGTCCTCAATGGAAGGCAGGTTGGTAGTAATTGTTTTTTTCTGTTTTCCTCTGAAATCTGTGTGCTTCCTGTTGGGTTGCAGATCCAAACCAGACAGTTATAGAGGTGCATATGATAAACTCAATAAATTCTCTGTAGAACTGTATTAGCAGCTCCTTGGGCAGTTTGAGCTTTCTGAGTTGGTGCAGAAAGAACATTCTTTGTTGTGTTTTTTTGATGATGTTTTTGATGTTAGGTGTCAAATTTTAGGTCTTGTGATATGATAGAACCTAGAAAATTAAAGGTCTCTACTGTTGATGTTAGGTGTCAAATTTTAGGTCTTGTGATATGATAGAACCTAGAAAATTAAAGGTCTCTACTGTTGATACTATGTTATCTAGTATTGTAAGAGGTGGTAGTATGGGAGGGTTTCTTTTAAAGTCTACCATCATTTCTATGGTTTTGAGTGTGTTCAGTTCCAGATTGTTCCGGTTATACCACGAGGCAAGTTGTACAACCTCCTGTCTGTATGTGGATTCGTCGTTGTCTCGAATGAGACCAATCACTGTTGCGTCATCTGCAAACTTCAGTATTTTAACAAATGGATCATTTGAGATGCAGTCATTGGTATATAGGGAGAAGAGAAGTGGAGAAAGCACACAGCCTTGGGGGGGCTGTGCTAATTGTACAGGTATTAGATGTGATTCTGCCTAGCTTCACCTGCTGCTTCCTGTCTATTAGGAAGCTTATGATCCACTTACAAGTGTGTTCAGGTACCGCTAGCTGGTTTAGTTTAGTTAGAAGAATGTCTGGAATGATGGTATTGAATGCCAAACTGAAGTCTACAAAGAGGACCCTTGTTTAGGCATTTGGAGATTCAAGGTGTTGTAGGATGTAGTGCAGAGCCATATTAACAGCATCATCTGTCAATCTATTTGCTTGATATGCAAACTGCATGGGATCTAACAGCGGATCCATGATGGTTTTCAGGTGGGGCAGTTCTAGCCTTTCAAAGGTTTAATAACTACATCTGTTAGCACAACTGGTCTGTAGTCATTCAGTTCCCTGGCTTCTTTAGCACTGGGATGATAGTAGAGTGTTTGAAGCAAGAAGAAACATAAATCATCTCTGATGATTTATTGAAGCTTCGGGTGAAGATGGGGGCCAATTGGTCAGCACAGAGTTTTAAGCAAGAAGGAGTTATCTTGTCTGGGCCTGGTGATTTTCCTGGCTTTTGTCTGTGAAATAGATCTTGCACTTCTTTCTCTGTGATCACCAGAGCTTGTAAACCGAATGGATTGGGGTCAATTGTGGGAGTTTTGGCTGTTGTTGGTGTGTTTGAAATGTGGTCAGTTGTAGAAGATTTGACTGTTGTTGGTGTGTTTGAGAAGGGGATTGTGGAGATAGGTGGCTGTAGTTTCCTTTCAAACCTGCAGTAAATCACATTCAGGTCATCTGCTAGTTGTTGATTTCCTTCTGCCTGGGAAGGAGATTTGCTGTAGCCAGTGATGTTTTTAAGTTTTCCACATGTTTGTTGGTTCATTTGTTGAGAACTGATTCCTTAACTTTTCAGAGTAGCTTGTTTTTGCTGCTCTGGTCTCTCTTGTTAATACGTTTCAGGCCTGATTGTACAGCATTCTGTCACTTTTCTGTAGCCTTCCTCTTTGGAATGACGTAGCTGCTTAAGTTTAGCTGTGAACTAAGATTTATTGTTACTATATATTCGCAGGTTCCTGGTTGGTACACATAGGTTTTCATAGAAGCTGACATATGATGTTATAGTATCTGTGAACTCATCTAGGTCTGCAGAGGTAACTTCAAAAACATTCCAATCAGTACAATCAAGGCAAGCCTGTAGCTTCAGCTTTGCCTCATCAGTACAAGTCCTCACTGATTTAATTGTTGGTTTCATGGCTTTAAGTCTTTGTCTGTAGGCAGGTACAAAGTGAATCATCCAGTGATCAGATTGTCCCACAGCTGCTCGTGGTAAAGACCTATAAACCTATAATATATCTTTTAGTGTTGTGTAGCAATGATCTAAAGTATTTTTGCCTCTGGTAGGACCAGTGATGGTATTCTACCAGTTTGGCCTGGTTTGGATGAACCGGTAGTAAAAAATGTTACAGTTTGGCCGAACCAGTATTAAAAAAACAGCTACCAGTTCTTTTTTTTTTCCTCTCAAAGATCAGCTGTTCTGATGATCAGCTGTGCCGGGATCCCTTTCGCTGTCTTACTGCTTCACCCAGGAGGCTTCCCTGAGGTCCAGGAGGCAAAAAAAATGGAGCGTGGGGGAGGGGGGGTTGCTGCAAAAAAAAGAGGAAGCTATGCTCACCCAGTCACATGGCCATGCCCACCTAGCCATGCCTACAGAACCGGTAGTAAAAATATTTGCATCCCACCCCTGAGTGGGATAATTAACGTGTTGGAAATACTTTGGGAGCTCTTTCTTTAAATTTGCTTGATTGAAATGTCCTAAAATGATGGGAAGGGAATCTAGGTGTTTGGCTTCAGTCTCTTGACTTCAGGGCTAAAGTAACAAACCCAATGCTTATTGTTATTCGCCCATTCAAAGGTTGCCTCTGATTCTCTTCAGAAATTCTGTCTGTATAAATATTCATCCACTTTTTCAAAGGAAATTTCTTAATCTTTATATAGAATAGAACAATACTGGTGAAAGGCTTTTCATAAATTTGCATTATGTCATTACAGCATTTTCTTCTTGTAAATTTAGTATTATTTTCTTTTCTTTTTGCTTTCACAACTTGTATGCCAATTATTTCCTCAGTTTATTTATAAACACAGAACTCTTTGTTTTGCATAATTCATGTTTATTTCCATGTCTCTCGGTGTTAAAACAGAGAGTTGCTTCTGTAGAAATTTCATTTGGTGGGTAATAGTTGTTTCTCTGTGAACTTTTTTAAAACTCTTCTTCTTTTTTTAATCTGCTCCAAAATCACTTGTATTTTCTCTTGCATTTTCTTTTTAAATTCACTGTTACATTGTACGTGTCAGCCTCATATATCCGGGTATAAAAGATTTGCTTGCATTTCAAACCATTCTGATTTCTGAGCCACTCTTTAAGATTATTTTTTTAAAAATCCTTTTAGCTTCTTTTTACAATTCTCCACTACTATTTCCTTTTGCAACGACGTCTCATTCAATTTCCACCTGAGTTATTTTTTCTTTTAAAATTAAAGCCACTGGGTTATTGTCTGAGACTCTCTGGTAAAATCTCCATTTTATGAACATTACTAGTCACAGTCTTAGAGACCAAATCATATTTATTCTAGAAAAAGATCTACATCTTTCAGATAAAGTAGTCTCATCTTTTGAATCACTATTTTTACAATTGTTTTGCATGTGAGTTTGTTTTTGTTTTCTTCCTCAGTGCAGCTATTTAAGGTGAAACATGTATCATGGAATATATTCATTGTAGAGTTAATTAGACTAGAATCAGGGGTGTCAAACTGGCGGCCTGCAAACTGGATGCATCATGCTCAGGCCACATCCACTCCAGCTCCACGAAGGGGAAAAACATTGTGATACATCACATGGTGGCAACGTGATGCCATGAGTTTAACACCTGTGGATTAGATGATCACTATTAATAGTGCTTAGTCTTCAACATTACATATATAAAAAGTGGGGAAATATATTTTATTCTTGTCCAGTGTGAGAGAACCTCATCAAACCATGTCACCTAGAGGATATAATTTCTCTGTTACAATCAGAGGTGGTATTCAGCAGGTTCTGACCAGTTCTGGAGAACCAATAGCAGAAATTTTGAGTAGTTCAGAGAACTGGCAAATACCAGCTCTGACTGGAGATTTTACAGTATCTTTCCCCCGCCACGCCCACCAAGCCACACCCACAGAACCGTTAGTAAAAAAATTGAATCCTACCACTGGTTACAGTGCTTTCTCACTGAAACTACCTCCCCTCTGAGATCCAGAAGGCTATGAAAACCTGGCCCTTCCTCAGGCCAGAATGTTTGTTCACTCCAATATGTTTATTATATTATATTATATTATTTTATTTATTTTTATTTTATTATTTTATTTTTATTTTATTATTTTATTACATAATGCTCTTTCCTACTCCTATTTTTCCCACAACAACCCTATGAGGCCAGTTGAACTGAGAGAGAGAGAGTGACTGGTACAAAATTATTCAACCGGAACTATGTAAAACTCACAGTCTCCTGGCTTCTAGCCTGGTGCTATAACCACTGGGCAAAACCGGGTTTTATAAGTTCAGTTGTAAATTTGCAATGGGGTCTCAGTTGATGTGGTTGGTTTTTTTTTTTTAATGTTGTCTTTGTGCTTGTATTTTGAGATCTTTTTCATATGTATTTTTTGAAATTTGTTTTTAACTGACAACCATATGAATTTTCTAAATAAATAAATGTTTCTAATATCTGATGTATCTGCATTAGATTTTAATTAACAAAGGGTTTTTTATATATATATAAAAAGAAACAGCAGTGTTTCTGAGATGCATATGTGGCATCTATGCACGCACACACAATCACACATTGTTAAATGTTACTCTAGAGAAAATATATTCTAATGGCAATTATTCTCTCCAAAAGGACCTGGAAGCTGTAGTTTAATGAGAGTGCTCAAAGGGACAGTAGGATCAGATTATACGCTGGCCTTCTTTTTCAACATTAATCACTAAGACAGAATGAGAGCAAATCCTTCCTTTTTAGAGCAAAGGAGCAACAGTGCAGGAAGCAGGGAGGAGGTGCACTGCCAGCAAGACTAGAGGAGAGAACTTAATGAGAACATCCACAAGACACTTGAATCAGCCCCATGCAAAGGCTGACATGAACGCATGGCGTGATCTTCAGACAGAAAATAGGCTATCACAGTTTCTGGGAGTAGTAGATAGGTCACACAGTCCATAGCTACAGGATGAGACACAGGCAACTGAGGCTGGAGTACGGGTGGGAGAGACTTACTCCAGCAATTATTTATTTATTTATTTATTTATTTATTTGTTTGTTTGTTTGATTTGTCAATCGCTTACAAGATAACAGGTATAAGTATAAACATAGTTATGAATACATGAAATGGATACATATAAGAAAAATAAAAAGAATCAATAGGACAGGAACAGTAGGCACATTGGTGCGCTTATGCACGCTCCCTACAGACCTCTTAGGAAAGGGGTGAGGTCAATAGTAGACAGTCTAAGGTTAAAGTTTTTGGGGTTTGGGGAAGAAACCACAGAGTCAGGTAGAGTATTCCAGACATTGACCACTCTGTTGTTGAAGTCGTATTTACTGCAATCAAGTTTGGTGCAGTTAACCTTGAGTTTGTATCTATTGTGTGCTCTTGTATTGTTATGGCTGAAGCTGAAGTATTCATTTGTGAACAATTTGTGAACTTCCCTGCTAGCTTTTCCATTGACATTCTGGGAAAGCTAGCAGGGAAGGACACCAATAGCAATCACATGATTCCATGGCATTACAGCCAGTTATAAGCACCCAGATCATGACCACATGCCTGCAGGAGTGCTGGAACAGCCAGAACTCCAAGCATCAGTTGGAGCCATAATTCATTCAGTGCTGTTCTAACTCTGTATGGTTGCTGAATGAATGGTCATAAGCTAAGGGTTACTTGTGTGTTGTTTTATGTACTACACTCTGCCAATATGTCAAATCAAAGCAGCAGATATTCAGATATTGCTATCCAATGACAATTTGATGATGATTAGAAATAGGAATATAATTTTATAATTCCTCTGATAGTGAAGCAGTGAAAAGAAAATTCTGCATGATTACTTTAGAAAACTGTCCAAAGTTAAGCAACTAAAGTCAAATATCTTTTCAAATACTTGAAAAATGATATCATTTATCAAGGCTAAACATATCTATTTATTTTTATTTTATTTGTTTATTTGTCAATCGCTTACAAGATAATAAATATAAATATATACATAGTTATGAATACATGAAATGGGTACATATAAGAAAAATATAAGAAACAATAGGACAGGGATGGTAGGCACGTTGGTGTGCTTATGCATGCCCCCTACAGACCTCTTAGGAAAGGGGTGAGGTCAATAGTAGATAGTCTTAAGTTTTTGGGGTTTGGGGAAGAAACCACAGAGTCAGGTAGAGTATTCCAGACATTGACCACTCTGTTGCTGAAGTTGTATTTTCTGCAATCAAGTTTGGTGCGGTTAACCTTGAGTTTGTATCTATTGTGTACTCTTGTGTTGTTATGGTTGAAGCTGAAGTATTCATTGACAGATAAGTCATTGCAATGTATGATTTTATATACCATACTTAGGTCAGACCAAAGACGGTGTAATGTCAAGTCTGGTGGCATAAGATATTCTATAACGAGTAGAGGAGTGGAGAACTCTTCTTATGAAATATTTCTGGACTTTCTCAACTGTGCTAATATCAGATACATAATGTGGGTTCCAGACTGATTAGCTGTATTCGAGTATTGGTCTAGCAAATGTTTTGTATGCTCTAGTGAGTAGTGTGACATTACCAGAGAAAAAACTACGTAGGATTAGGTTAATAACACTTAATGCCTTTTTGGCTATGTAGTTACAGTGGGCTCTAGCACTTAGATCATTAGAGATGAGTATTCCAATGTCCTTTACAGAGCTTGGATCATCAACAAGGTCTTGACTATTCAGCTTGTATTTAATTTTCTGATTTTTTTTGCCAATATGTAAGACAGAGCATTTATTTGTTGAGATTTGAAGTTGCCATTTGTTTGACCATTCTGATACATAGTCAAGATCTTTTTGAAGGGTAGCAGTATTGTCTGTGGTATTGAACAGCTTTACATCATCAGCGAAGAGAATGCAGTTGCTCTTAATATGATCACAGAGGTCACTTATGTAGAGTGTGAAGAGAGTTCTACTTCTTTAAATCTCTCTTCAAAGGACTTTGTTACTAGTCCACTGATCATCTTTGATGCCTTCTTCTGAATTTCTCTGAATCTGTCATAAGATGCCCCAAATACTTCAAATAAGATTTCTTGCCCTGAAATATCTAAAATACTTCTGGAACACAAAGGCAGTTTGGGGAAGATTAATTGCCTTTAGCTGTCTAGAACCTTAATTAACAAGTACTTATCACTTGCATTTTATTCCACAACAGCTTTCATCTTCTACTGATGTCTCTTTTTTTTCACATGATGTGATGCTACATATCTAAACAATAGAATAATGAGAGACTTTATTATTTTACAAAATAGGGGTTGCCCGAAAAAATAGGTATATATAAGTTGAGCAAATATGTCTATTAGCTTCTCAAAAAGCACCTTTGAATGTAATCTGTGTTCCCAGCACTAACTCCGGTAACTTCATCCAGATTCTTGAGTAGTTGCTAGTTTAACTGAAGCTGTCCCTCTTGTAGCTAATCCTCCTCCTCTCTTTCTCAGCATTAGAACCTTTTCCAAAGATTTGGCTCCAAAGTTGGATAATTTGAGCTTAGTTATTTGTGCTTTGAATGAGACATCTGAGTTGATATGTTATATGATCCATTTGTTTGTTTTCTTAGCTATCTATGGTATTCAGTAAATAAAACAAAGTACAATTAAATTAAAGCCAATACCAAATCTTAAATTTTTGCCAAGTAGTTAACTGGCAAACAGACAGATCTTTCAGTACAGGTTAAGTATATTGGTTCCTGTAACTTGAAATTAATTAGGAGTTAGGTGCTTTATTTTCACTAACTACAATTATTGAATAATTTTAAAGGATGGCTGCAGTAAAGCACATTGCAATAATCAAAGACATGAACCAACACATGGATAACCTTTGCCAAATCCAGTTTAGCAAAGGTTATTAACCACCTTGGGAAAGCTGCAGCTGGTGCTCTAGGCATAACGGTGTGAAAGCATTTCTCTTCATACCTGCAGTAAAATCCAGTAACAGCAAAAAGTTCAAGGAAGCATTCCTAGGTTCCTAAAAGTAATGCTTTTAGGGAGATTTGTTTATAGTCTCAGTCATTCAGATCATGATTGTCCCAAAGGTGTTTTTTCAAGTTGTAATTGGATTTTCTGGTGTTCTTTGAAAACATTTCACTTCTCATCCAAGAAGCTTCTTCAGCTTGGGTGGTGGGGAATGGAATGGGAGATACTTCAGTCCCTGAATCTAGTTTGTCTTTCAACATCAACAGCATTTCTGTATTATCTGGGTTTAATTTCAGCTTGCTTGCCGAAATGGAATGGAATGGAATTGGATGTTAGAAGCAATAGATTTGAGTGTTATCAGCATATTATGATAACTACAGTCTAACATTTCAAATGATCCCTCTAGTAGAAGTTGAACAGTATGGAGGCCAAGATGGAACCATGTGGGATATCAGGTCAATTTAGTTCTCCAACAGTACTCACTGCACCAAGCTCTGGACCTGGCCCAAGAGAAAAGACCAGAACAGCACTCAAAGCCCATTGGTATTACCAGGTGATCTAGAAGATAACCTCCATTGATCTTATCAAGATCCACAGAGGGATTCAGAAGAAATAGCAGAGACATATTCCCTATCTATCTGGTTGGTCACCCACTAAGATGTTCATGACAGTTTCAAAATTATATTCTTTTTGACACCTGATTGAAATGGGTTCAAAAATGAAAATTATTCAAATATGTCTGGAAATATTAGGCTATCACCATTCCCACCCCCACCCCAAAACTGAGTATCTGAGATTGACTATAATTGTACAGATTTATGTACAGATTTATTTACTTTACTGAAATAGGGTATAGCAACAGAATCTTTCAAGTCTTTACTTTCTTTAATTTACCCATCTTCTTATGTTCCAGTGATCAGGGAGATGTCTGCCTGAGCCACTGCCACATATCATCATGATTTTCAGGAATTAAATATTTCCACCCCTTTGCCTTGATAATGGTTTTTGTATATCTCTGTCAAGGTCATCTCCCTTACTCACTACAATCCCTCATATCAATGGAGGATTTAGTCTTAGTAAAAGCAAAACTATTCTTTTAAGGTGGGTGATGGCAATTCATGCAATCATTAAAGAGCCATTGATTACCTTCTATATACTGAATATTATCCCATTTAATCAGCTAAGAAAGGATATGGATTGAATACCCAGTTGTAGTTTTCATCTCTATATACATCCTGTCCATATCCCTGAGATTTGTAAGCTGAAAAAACAGATTTACAGTACATGGAGTTGCCATGGTAACATCTATACTGGGGAATATATGTAACTCAGCCTTCAGTTCTTGGGTTTGGATATTCTCTGGGCTTATTCCCCTTCTTGTGGATGTTTTATCACCAGGCTAGGTAACATCATCAGTGCATCGGGGAGTGGAATTTGCTGGCTGTTTATATATGGTAACTTGTCCTATCAACCTTGATTAGGACATTGTTTCTTCCTGGTTTGTTTAATCAATGGGGTATTCTTATTTATCCAGTGCTGGTTAAAAGGTATGTGATAAGGAAGGTTTTATTTAAGTGTTGTTTGCATAGGTCAGATTTATTTATTGGTTAGATTTTTATCCAGGCTTTATTACTTTATAAGTAATTCAAGGCAGTGAACATACTTAATACTCCTTCCTCTTCTATTTTCCCTACAATTCTGTGAGCTAGATTGGGCTACGAGACTGTTACTGGCTCAGAGTCTCCCATCTGGCTTTTGTGCCTAAGGTAGGACTAGAACTCTCAGTCTCCTGGTTTCTATCCCAGCCCTTTAATGCAAGTATGCTTTCTGCATGGTGCTATCAGCAGCTGTCATTTTGCCCACAATAAAATTGGAAGAACAGCTGTCCTCTCTTTGATTCCCCATCCCTATAATCTTAAGGAGAGTCTTAAGAAAACTCTATCAGAGTATTTTCTGTTATATTTCTGGCAAGTCAAAGGCTGCTGTTCCTTAAACAGTCTGCTCATACTTCACTATACCCTGTCTATGGTGAATTCATTGGGACTTTAATGGCAATTAATTTCAACCTGAAGTGTTTTGTAAGCAGAAGGTACCCATTTCTGTTTTTTTAGTTTCTCCATTTAAGATATCCTGAGCAGAATAATTAGGAATCATCTCCACACCTTTGATCTTAGCCAAAGGGGCAAAAATCTTCTTCTTCTTCTTCTTCTTTTTTTGTAGCATTAGTCCTTCACCTTAAAATTAGGCAGATTTATACATCATATTTTATACAGAAAAAAAGTATGACTGTGTTTATGGTATGTTTTCTCATAAGCATAATCTAGGCATCTTCATGCTTTTGCTTTTAAAGGCAGGTCTTTCTTGTAAGGAAGTGTGCATATACATAGCCATTCCCTAACATGTTATTTGGGACATTAGATGTTTTGGCCCCAAAACGCAATATATCCAGTTTGCTTGTTGAGCTGTTAAACTCACTTGTTCAAACAGATGACTCAGTAAATTTTTATGACCATCATATATTTTAGATTTTTTTTATAAAAT
Organism: Bungarus multicinctus; assembly: GCA_023653725.1. Taxonomy (NCBI): domain Eukaryota; kingdom Metazoa; phylum Chordata; class Lepidosauria; order Squamata; family Elapidae; genus Bungarus; species Bungarus multicinctus. The sequence continues at coordinate 115,569,583 of CM042834.1, read as the reverse complement.
GAGCATTTCTAGAGTGACACCACTAAAATCTACTCTGTTCAATGGTTCAGTGCTTTTCAGATTATCCTTCTTAAGGTATTTCTGCCAAACTCTTTCTTTCATTTGTCAGGTATATAAGCCTTTGGGTTTTTGTTTTTTTAAAGGATTTCAGTCTAAACAAAACCTGTCCATGTTTTATGGTCTCCTTCCTCCCTCAATTTTCCTCTTTTTTTCTTTTACAGAACTTTATTGATTTTTTTTAATAAAAAAAACAAGATTAAAAGATAAATGGGCAAGAAAAAAAGAACTGAAAAAGAAAAAAAGGTTAAGAAAGAAGAAAAATAAATGTGCAAAAAAGGAAAGAAAAAATAAGAAAAATAAAAAGAATGACTTCTGACTTTCTTTAGTACAAATACAAATAAACAATACAACAAACTTTTACTTTAAGGTCTATGTTTGTATAATTCCATATAATTCTAATTGTCAAATCCCAAAATCAATATCTCATTTCTTATAGTTTCTTGCAAAAAATTCAAAAGTGGTTTTCAAGTAGAAATAAGATTCATCAAAGTCTTTTTTTAAATCAAAGCTCTCAAATTAATCATCTCAATTAAAATCTGTCACCTTTACCATCCATTTTTCCATGTAGGTATTTATAAGCAGAGAGCTCAAGGTGGAATAAAACATTTTTTTAAAAAAACTTTCAATAAATTTTAGAAACCTTTGACACTGAATGCCAAGAATATTCTTCTTCCTTAAGTCATTTCTCCTGCTTCACAGCTAAATTAAAACTAGGGATGGGGGAAATTACTAAAAACCAGGTGGAAAATTCTAATTTTTTTGAGTTCTTCACTCCACATGCTACAATTTCAGGGGTGTCAAACTGGCAGCCCACGGCCTGGATGCTTCACATACAGGCCACGCCCACCCCAGCTCTGTAAATGGGAAAACCATCACAAAATATCATGTGACGGCAACATGACACCACAAGTTTGACACCCGTGTTCTAATTAATCAAAGGGCTGATGCTGCATAGAGAGCCAGCACAAAGATGGTCTGCTTTAGGAGAGAGCAGAGAAAGCACAAACAAGTTAAAACACCGCAATCTGTTTGGAAATGCCCATGGACCCCTTCAGATGGCCTCCACACTATTCTATGACAAATCAATACTATCTGCATGTTGTCACCTATATATGAGAACATAGAATATTGCTGTATACGTTAGAACATTCAGTTGTCTCACTTAGAACTGTCTACTCCAAAAGGAAAATTGGTGAGTCTCCCACAGGTTAGTGAACTGCATCTTCTAGCAAATGCCATCCCTGGTCATGATAGAAATTGTGGCTGCTGGAAATTGTGGTCCACCTCACCTGACAGAATCACAGTCATCCTCCTATCCTTATCCTATTTCTAAGAGTACATTTTCTCATGAATGAAGGCGATCTCAGGGTAACTTCATCAGCAAACTAGAAAAAGAAAATTGGCGAGGACTAAAATGTAAACCAGTGATTGCTCAATAGCAGCAAACAGCAACTTAGCTAATTAAATGTCCGTTCAAAGGGAAAGAGAGTGGATGGGTGTGGATTTTTGTGGATGTGCACATGGGTTCTTACAGAACATAAGTGCCAGGAACCTTGCCTAGCTGCAATCCTTAATAATTTGATCATTTATTCTGCAGCAGCCCCAAATGTCTTAAATCTCCCATCTACCTCTCCAGCCTCCTAGAAGTGCTGAAGACATGGCTGTGTTGTATGGTCAACAGCACACAAGGATTCAGCATGAAAGGAAACCTGAGGTAAATTCATGTCATTAGCTGTGCCTGTGTTTATTGCTTCCTACCCCATCTCAGTCCCTGGAATGCAGAAGGTTGATAGGGTCCTTTATAAAGCCTTTAACTGGTCTGCCAGACATCAAAGAAAAAGTGCTTTTAAAAATAAGCTAACATTGATGTAAAGCCACGGCAGAGCATATTTCTTCCCCTCAATGCAAGTCAGAAAAAGAAAGAAGGTGGTGTCCTGTTTGAATTTCAGTTTTCATCACTGTAGGTGGGGAAGTTTCTAGCTCTCATGTCATTGAATAACAAAATGCATGCAAGAGGCAGGAAGGAGAGACAATATGATAGGTACTTATTCTCCTCTGCAGATGATAAGAGGCAGTGCATGATTTGTCCTCTTTTCCTGGAAGGAGGATAATCAGAGCCACTTCTCAAAAATGAAATTGGTGGCCTCACAGGGGTCCTTCTTGCTCTGGCAGTCTATTTGAGTTCTGCAGTTTTTATAGTCAGAGAGATACCTCCTTCCTTATTCTTTTGATGAGCTTCCTATCTGCACAAGACCTGCTATATATTTCATTATTTTCTGATTGAACTCCTGGCCTGGGTAGAATTTAGATCACTTTAGATGCTCTAGTAGGTTATTTCAGTCTGACGATTGCTATACATTATATCAAGGCCCCTAGAAGCTTGTTTGCTGTAAATCAGTAACCTATGGCCCTCAGCCTAATTTTAAGCAAGTTTAGTTAAGTTTCAGGTTATTTCAGAAAAATCTCCATGACAAATTAATTCAGATTCTTAGCAGCAAAAGCAGTACAATTGATCCTATTGCTTGAGGAGTATACCAATAGCACTAAGACTTATATACTGCTTCCCAGTACTTCCCAGCCTTCTCTAAACAGTTTACAGAGTCAGCATATTGCCCCCAGCAATCTGGGTCCCCAGTTTACCAACCTCGGAAGGATGGAAGGCTGAGTCAACCTTGAGACCATGAAAATCAAACTGCAGAATTAGTTTGCAATATTATCATTTGATGTTTGGGAGAGCTTGCGAAAGAAAGGGAGAGAGAGGACTCAGAACAGAATAGATTAAATCTTTGGGGTAAAGATGATGCCAGTATTATTAGGCAGTAGAAATGGTAGATTTCATGCTTTTTGCTCCATTCTTTCTTGGGCTGGTCCCCAAAGGCATGAAAGAGCAAGGAGATATATCTTCTGAGAAATTAGTAGGAAACTTCCACAAATTTGGTCCTCTCCATCATTATTATACAGCATGTGGAACTATGAGAGTGAGCCTTTAGAACTTCATGCTTCCATAACTTCCAAAGTTATTACTACTTTACTCTGTTTCATCTCCAAACCAATGTCTGGCGAACCCAATTAGCTAAATAAGGAGTAGCATGGCAGTAAATGTAGTGATCTGGCCCATCAGGGCTAGGTTCGGTTTCAACTCCATATTAGGAGCCAAGAGGCCAGCTGGATCATCCATGTGTTTTCTATACAGTGTGCCAAAATTGGCCTTGCAATGGCTCAGTTTTCTCCTCTTGCAGGAAAAGATTCTATTGATTTTTCCTTATGTTCAGAGTGTTTGCCAAATTTCTCTTGGGGGTGCCTTGAGCTTACTTTATTGGCAGAGTCAGCAGAAGATGCTATTATTGATGCTGTTGCTTTTTGTGTTACACAGCTTTCCATCACTCCGAACACTTTCTGGATGCCCACATTTTACAATAAAAAACAAACAAACACCAATGATATGAGATGTTTTATGATATCTTCCCTTAGAATGTAATGGAAGCATGAAAAGTGAGGGAGGGTGCAGACAACTGGAGAGAGGATGGGCCACTGAAAGACTGAACCATATTACACCAATGGATCACTTTCTAGGTCAATATTGTAAGGGCAGGAATACAGCTTGCCCTCGGAAGTTGTGGAAGCGCCATCACTTGAGACTTTCAAGAAGAGATTGGACTGCCATTTGTCAGAAATGGTGTAGGGTTTCCTGCTTGGGCAGGGGGTTGGACTAGATGACCTACAAGACCCCTTCCAACTCTGATTATCTGTTATCTACCCATGGAAGTTTTCCCTAGCCAAATTCTCTTCTCTTCTGAAGGAAATGTGAAATTTCTTTCATAAAGTTGAATGAGAACAAATAGGAAAAAATGCACGACACATGTTCCATTAAACCAGCTATATCATTTGATGAATGTTACCTTTCTGAAGCATGTACACCTTGCAAATTCCATTTGTAATCATCCTCAAACTTACAATCACAACTGAGCCCAAAATTTATGTTGCTAAGCAAGACATTCATTAAATGAGCTTTGCCCTATTTTCTTACCACAGTTGTTAAGGGAATCACTGCACTTGTTAAATTAATAACACGGTTGTTAAGGGGAATCTGGCTTCCCCATTCAGTTTGCTTGTCGGAAAGTCGCAAAATGTGATCACATGATCCTGGGACACTGAAATTTTCATAAATATAAATTAGTTGCCAAATTTTGATCACACGACTATTGGGATGTTGCAGCGGTTGTTGCCAGTGGGAAAAACGGTCATAAGTCACTTTTTTTCAGTGCTGTTGTAATGTCGAATGGTCTTTAAATGAACTGTTGTAAATTTAGGACTCCCTGTATTCATTTGAAACCCAAGTTTTCTCTCTGTGTATATATGTGTACGGTACATATCTATGTGTGTATATATCAAAATAATGCTGAACATCTCTTATTATAAACTATAAGCTCCACGTGTCTGCATGTTGAGTGCATCCAGACTCAGGAAAAAGAAAGAAAATAAATCCTCAAACATAATTCCTAAATGTGTCACTAGATAGAATATGACAATATCCTGGCAAAATGGTTAAAATAGTCTACAAAATCCATGAAAAGAATTCTTTATGCTCTCTGTTATTTTCCTATCATTTTTATGACTGTTCATTTGGGTAACTGCAAAATACAGCCCCCCTGCCAACAAAGATAACAGTCTTTGCTGACATCTAGCGGCTACAGAAATTGAGAATGGTTCCAACGTCTCCATTTCATTTACATGGTGAATTCATGTATTGGATTTCAGCTGTCCAGCAACCAGGCTGGCTGGAGTAATTGGAGCTGAGTTCATCACATTGAAAAGGCTTCAGGTTGGTTTATGTTCTTTAAAAGATTTACATTCTCTTCTATTCTTTCAATGAAGCCTGAATTTAAACACTTGGTAAATGCATCATTTTTTTAAACCCACCATGAAAAATTGAAGTGTATGTTCATGTATATATTTGAATATTTTCCTTTGGGTTGTTTGTCATCTTATGTTGTTTTGCTTTTAAAGAAAGATTAACAGCTCTTGAAGAACAAAACAGCTTCTGTAACCCAAAAGTGTCTGGATTAACTATCCAGCCTCTATCGGTTGTGCTAACAAAGGTATTCATGAATCCAATCCATCAAAAGTATGCATCTTTTCCATTTTTAAATCACAAAATTAGTATTGTTTCATTACATAACTTTTCCTAACATACATACATGAGAGCCTCAGTAGCGCAGTGGTTAGAGTGCACTACTGCAGACTACCTCTGCTGGCTGACTGCAATTTGGCAGATTGAATCCCACCCTGCTCAAGGTTGACTCAACCTTCCACCCTTCCGAGGTGGGTAAAATGAGGACCCAGATTGTTGGGGGCAATATGCTGACTCTGTAAACAGCTTAGAGAGGGCTGTAAAGCACTATAAAGCGGTATATAACTCTAAGTGCTATTGCTATTTCAGATGCATTTGGAACAGAATTTGTCCCAAAATATTGTGGTGATATGCAGCTGACCTCAACATATGCATACAAAAACATACTGTTCCAAATGTGCATTTTAAAAAAAATTTACATTGAAAAAAAATGAAAAAAAATTTTTTGAATCAGATGTTAGCAGATTCAGTAAATTGTATGTTTAACTCATAATTTGCTGTGCTACATCTTACTCTGATCATACCACATTCATGTCAAAGGATGAGCGCAGAAATCTAAAAACAGTTCTAAAATCATTTCCAACAATGCAATTCTTGTAGGGGAATATCAAGTGGGTGTTTCTTGTGATAAAAAAGAGAACAACACTCTTGCTCATGTCCTGCATTTATTTGCTGTTTCTCAATTTCAGCAGTTAAGAAAGAAAAACCCCTGAATTAAGATTATTTGTTCCTCTATTGTTCCAGGAATCACAGAGAGACCTCTGAGACACACTATTTTCAATCTATTTTCTGAAAAGGAGAAGGAGGCACTTTTCAGGTCTTTCTGTAGCTATGGAAAGGTTTGCATTGCTTCTCCAGTTTTCACCGTAATTCTTCTCATAATTTTGACCAAGACAGAGCAAAAAAGAAATCGAAAAAGCACTCCAGGGTTTTATAGAGCTGGAGAATGAAGAAAGAAGTCCATCAATGTTAAGAGCTAGCATAATTCATAACCTTTCTAAGCAAACCTCTCAGAAGAAAACTTTGGGTGGAAGGGAATAAAACACATAAAGTAAATAAAAATATTCTGTGCTTCTGGTACTACCTCAAGAGGACTTTAAATAGAATAGTATTTTCCAATTCCCCTCCATTTCTTGCTCTATTAGGTTTTCCTGTTCTATGCAACAGACCCTTCTCTAATTGGTATGACGATTTGCCCCAACACAGACTTGTGTAGCAAAAAGTATGTCATGGAACACAAGGACTGTGTATGTCTCAGAAGTATATTTGATCCTCAACTCTTCTTGCAAATGTTGTACAGATCCATCACAATGGAGTGTTTTTAGGAGACCTGAACAAAGCAATGCAGAGGATCTTAGAATGTTTTTAGGACAATTTGGGCAAGATGAAACTGGTTCGACTATTTTAAAGATAAAACTGCACTTTCCTTTACTACCGGTATTCAAGTTGCTTTTTAGCTCTTCCCCGGCTCTTTACCAAGGCAGATTTTTTCCAAAATTTGGACTTTGCCAGGAAGAATTTTCCAGGAAGGCTTACAACAGAGGTGGGATGTTACCGATTCGGCCTGGTTCTGCCGAGCCGGTAGCTCCGAAGGTCAGCGGGGACCAAAACAGTTCTCTCAGATGATCTGCTGTTGGGGCCACTCACCCAGGCTCCCATATGGACCTTTATATCCTGATTTTGAAGTGCAACTGCTTTGCGCGGCACAGCAGATTGGCGCACGTCAGCTGTTGTAGACACAGGGAGAATGCAGGATTGCAGGAGGTGAGTACGAAAGCCTCTGCGTGTACGCAAAGCGTGCATTTGGTGTGTGCACGTACCCAAAGTGTTTGCATGTGCGAAGCGTGCCCACCCAGCCATGGCCACCGAACTAGTGGAAACCACTTTGAAACCCACCACTGGCTTACAACTTTTTCTTCATTAAGGAAGGAACAAACTTGGCATGAAGAACTCCTATTCCTTTGTCCAAGATTCCATACTACAAAAAGGAAAGCTAGAAAGTAAATATAAATTATTTTTGTCTTGTTGTTTGACAAAAACCTGAGGTTGGACATCTTTGAAAAGAAAATCCAGCCCAACTAAGCGATATCATTTTAAGTCCTTTTTTTGAGCCAAATTGACTTCAACATGCATATGTAACACAGATACATAATATATGTATGTATGCATGCATATGTGGTCCTCTTGTGCATGTACTCATTTCAAATGATACAAAAACTCCAGAAACTATTTCAGATAATACAAAAACTCCACTCCTCGAGGCAGTCACCCTTCACCGTAAGCATGGGCATCTCTTAGCTTTAGAAAGCCACAGAAATCTCGAGAGATTCCTTGATATGCCTGACAATTCGCAAAAATTAAGTTGGATCAAAAATGGCCTTCAGGCAGTTGCTCATCAGACTGAAGCTAAGAGGAACTTTTGGTTCAAGTTTATATTCACAACAAATTAAACCACAGAACTGGCTAACTTTCAAATTGATTAATCCTATAATCCTAGGAACACAAAGGGCTTATCTGCTCTGCCTGGTTGTTCTGTCACCATATTGGTCAGCAATTGTTTTGGGAAGACAGGAACAGATGATGCCACCTTACACTCCCTCTCTCCCATGTTGTACATCTTACCCATGGGAGTATTTTGGTGCTGTGGCTTTAAAACTCTTTTCCCTTTTATGTCACCTTAAGTGCTCTTGTCTGTTTGGACTGGCAGTCTTTACCTCATGATAGGTTAATCCCTGAAGGGGGAAGGGGGTGTGAGAAAAAAAGTAATTAAAATATACAGTATAGGTTTCTTTAGGGTTTCATGCCAGCAACCTTCGATTTGCAGTGCAAATATTAGAACTGCAGTCTTAGCAAACGTAAGTCTAGAAGACATTAGAGAACAAAGACCAACTGATTGTTGTGCTTAGATTTATGTATATCTCAATGCTTTTAACTTTGAATACAGAAATTCAGTTTAATTGTGTGTGTCTGCGTGAGTGTCAGAGGTGCTATTCAACCGGTTCTCGCCTATTCGGGAGAACTGGTAGCGGTGATTTGCCGTGGGTCGCAGAATTGGTAGCGACCCCTGGCTGCCACGCCCCTGAACCGGGTCGCCCGGTCGCCCGCTTATCCTGTTCACTCTCCTGGCTTTCCCAACCATGTGGTGCCATGGCACAGCTCAGGCGGATGCCCCAGGGCTGCTGCACATGCGCATTGCATGTACAGCTGCTACACATGCAGTATGCATGTGCAACAGCCCCGGGACATCCGCCTGCCTGCCTGCCCTCCCAGAGCACATTTTCTGCCTTCTACTGGCTGACATGCCTCTTCCAGCCCAGCCTGGCTCAGCCAGCCACCTGGTGGGCGGGCGGATGTCCTGGGGCTTCTCCTTTATCCTGATATGCCTGCAGTGGCTGGTCCTCTGCCCCTCACCCTCCCCTCCCTCGCCTGGCCTGAGAAGGTAAGGGTGACGGCAGGGGATAGCGAAGCGGCTGGGTCCCTATCTTCCCCTCTCTCCCCCCTACTCTGTGTGTGTGTGTATGTGTGTGTGTGTGTGTGTGTCTGTCTGTCTGTCTCCCTCAAAGCCACAGCTGGGCTTTCCTTGGTGCTCCTTGCTATTTTCATTTCTTCTTTTTGGAATCCAGACTGGCTGAACAAGGATCGCCAGCTGTGCTGGAAGCATCTCTTCAGTCGACCGATCTCCCCCTCCTCTCGCAACTGGCAGCTGTGGCAGGGCCAGGAGGATGGCGTGCACACACACCCAAGGAGGAGAAGGAGGAGGAGATGGGTCAGCCGAAGGGATGCTTCCAGCGTGGCTGGCGATCCTTGTTCAGCCAGTCTTGATTCCAAAAAGAAAAAAGAAAAAGGAAAGCCCAGCCACGGCTTTGTGGGAGGGAGAGAGAGAGAGAGAGAAAGAGACACACACACACACACAGAGTGGGGGAGAGAAGGGGAAGATAGGGAAGAGCACTTGGGCAGCCGTGGCTTTGAGAGAGAGAGGGAAAAAGAGGAAAAGAGAAAAAGAGGGAATGAGAAAGGTCTTCTAGTCCAAACTTTCTGCTCAGGCAGGAAAACTGAGGATGCCAAGTCTGAGTGGAGGGCCAGGCAAAGGTGTCAGAATAATCTTTGGAAGGACCCTATACCAGGGATCTCCAACCTTAGCATCTTTAAGACTTCTGGACTTCAACTCCCAGAATTCCCCCCAAAATTTTGGGAGTTGAAGTCTACAAGTCTTAAAGTTGCCAAGGTTGCCTGCCCTATACCATTTCAGAGAAATGGTTGTCCTGTCTCTTCTTGAAAACCTCCAATGTTGGAGCGTCCACAACTTCTGGAGACAAGCAGTTGCACTGGTTAATTGTTCTCACTGTCAGGAAATTTCTCCTTAGTTTTAGGTTGCTTCTTCTTTGTTCAATTTCGATCAATTGCTTCTTGTTTTGCCTTCTGCTGCTTTGGAAAATACATTGCCCCTCCCCCCTTCTTTGTGGCAACCCCTCAAAACCCTGTTTTGTGACCTGCCTATCACACTCTTGGACAAAGCATGTGAGCCATTTCCTCCTTTCAGTGGTCCATAAAAGTACATCTATAATATGTGGATGCAGATAATAAAGTCGAAAAAAGGTGATTTTTTTTTTAACAGAACAATAGATACATTGAGGCTGGGGGTAACAAGGAGTGGCTGGGAAGGAAGGAACTGGGCAAAACGCCCCTTGACATGAATGATGGTGGGTTAGTCACTCCCACCAAGCCACATGACCACCAAGCACGCCCACCCAGTCACATGACCACCAAGCCACACCCACCAAATAAGCCACGCCCACAGAACCGGTAGTAAAAAAATTTGCAGGACCGCATTCTGCCGGTGATCTCCAACAGACCGGTGCGTTCCCACAGGGAGGGCCTTCTCCGGGTGCCGTCGGCCTCTATGTGTCGTCTGGCGGCCCCCAGGAGTAGGGCCTTCTCTGTGGGGGCCCCTGCCCTCTGGAATACTCTGCCACCTGAGATACGCACCAGCGCGGACCTGAGGGCCTTCAGGCGTGCGCTAAAAACCTGGCTCTTTGAGCAGGCTGGCCTGGGCTGACATAGGTTTTAATTGTCTCCTTTAATTTGGTTTTAATTTGGGTTTTAACATTCTTAGGGGGAGGGTTGTTTTTAGCTTAACAACCTATTATTTAATAGTATTTTAACTTTTGTACTGATTGGGGTTGATTCGGCTGTACACCGCCCTGAGTCCCTTGGAGAAGGGCGGTATATAAATGTTATAATAAAATAAAATATAATAAAATAAATAAAAAAATTTGAATTCCACCACTGGTGAGTGTGTATGCCTAGGAGTAGTGTTGACTCCTGGTGGCAGCCTGGACAAGTCCCCTCACTTTTCTTGACAATATTTTTCCCTTCCTTTCTTCCTAGGGCTGAGAGAAAACCTGGCTCAAAATGCTCCTGAAGATTTTTACCTCCAAAGTGGAAGAACATCTCACAGTCTCACAGTTTCTTGCCTGATGCCTTAACAACTACACCAAACTTGTAAGTGTACATGTATGAAAGAATATATGGTTTTGTAAGTGTACATGTATGAAAGAATATATGTTCAGGATTATTTATCCACAGGGTGAAAAAATAATTCATTTTTTGGAATTGTTTCCTTAGAACAGAATACTGGCAGAATACAGAGGCACAATGTGGTAGCAGCAGTGCCAGACTAACTATCTCCAAAAGCGTTTTAGTTCTGACAGGATTTTTGTAAATAGGCTGAAATTCATGCCAACATGAGAGATGACTGCAGCAGCTTAAGACTGAAGATATACGTTTAGTTATAAAAACGTTTGCTGACTCTGTAATATGTTTAGGATTGTACATTGCATATTCTGTACTTTATAACCTGATTCTAAAACAAAAACCAAATCTTCACAGAATTGAACTTACGTGAATCAGAGGATGATGTTAATAAGGCCTTATCTTGGAATAGCATCAATTATTGCTGCTTTTCTCTTTGTGATGCCATGGTACTATATTATTAGGGACTTATAGATGGAAAATAAGGAGCTGTAAGTCCCTACTGCCACTAGTTATATTCTGCCAGGATATCTGAAAGAACATAGAATTGGAAGTGCAGGAATCTAAATTTTCCCAACAGAAGGCTATATCCAAGCACAGGAATGCTAATTTGTGGTTAGTCATTGGTTCTACTCTTTTTTTTTGTAAAAAAAATTATTTGGGTTTTCACAAAACATAATACAAATAAAATATCTTTTTTTGAGAATAGCATGATCCTGAGTTGTCACTTTTCCATACAGACACAAACTCAATTTCATATTCATCTTTGTATTCTATTGCATATCTTATTACTATTTTAGCATTTTTCTCAGTGATTTTTCCCTTCCCTTAGTTTTCTCAAACTTGTTTTTTATTATCTCATTCCTTTCGAAGTTCAATTACATGTCTTTTTCTAAGTTTCAATATCTTTCTAATCATTTTGTTTATACTTTTGTCTGTCCTGTTTCAATTTCATATTTTCTTTTCTCATTAAATAAGTTACTGATTGGAGTATGACACTGATTGGAGTAGTTACTGATTGGAGTATGACACCTTTGTATTTTTTAATTTTTGTCCATTCAGATCTTATTTAAACTTCAATTTATGCCTTTACAATTATAACATTCAATATCTAATATCTATTTTATAACACATAACTTTTGCCAATCGAATTCTGCTTGCTACATTCTTAAAATACACACTAAGTTCTTAAAGATAATATATATATATAACAATAATACATAAAATACTCATTCTATTCCAATTTGGCTCAACCATTAATGTTAGTTACAATCTTCCATTAATATTAATTAACATCTTTAACATTTCTTTTCAATTAAATATCATACATCCTTAGGAACATTTGTAATATTTCCATAATTTTTTTTTCATATTTCTTTCATATTTCTCTTCACTTAAATTTTTATAAATCATTAATAACAATTAAAATGTTCCCATCCTTTCCTAATTTCATTCTTTCTCTTTATTTCATTTATTAACAAACATTACGTTACAATAAGTATTTTATCTATCACTTTAATCACACTTGTTTCATATTTTCTAAATCCATTTCTATTTCTAATATAACAATGCTATCTTATGTACCCTTACAGAATCCTCTCTTTCAATTAAATTTTCACCCATTATCTCTATATCTTCTAAATAGGCTTATACCTTTAATCCTCTGTTTCTCTACTCTAAGACTGCTCTTTCTGTCAGTAGGACCTCTCCTGTTATTCAATTAACCTCTACTTTTTGGATCTTTAGACTACACTGACATGCATACTTCTTTGCATTATTTATCTATGTGATCTCACAATAACTTTCCAAGAATGCTTTCTCCCCACTTGAATAGAATGATGAGATTAGCTATTTCCATACCTGATGGTTAGAACTTTCAAAAATGTTTACTGAACCCTTGAAGTGAAAGGAAAGCTTTTGAGGAATTCTACTGCATTATTTCATAAGTGAGATGATAACACTCAGAATGTGTGAATGCACATAAGCAGCTGCACAAAATTGACATAGTTTATGGCATTAAAAATTATGTAAAATCATTTTCCTCAAGTAACTCCAACCATTTACATTACAGCCCTGATAAAATGCATCTATTTTTCTGTTTATGAATACTGTTTGCCCACCACGTCTTTCAACCATCTGATTTTTGTTTTTACTGTAGTTTATCTTATATCTTATATGATGCATATCTTATGCTACCTTACTGTAGTTTATTTTATATGATGCATCAGACATTGGTTAAAACTGAAAGGGATTTTACCACCTGCTTTTTTGTTCATATTTTCTTCTTATGCTTCAGTCAGTTTCCAATAAGGAAAGACACTTGCATCCACAGATGGCTTTGGTAAAGGGAGAAAAAAAATATTTGGCAATTTTTGCCTTTCTGCATTAAATGAAAAAAAAATCCCCTTTATACAGGCTTCCCAGGCACGTTTTGTTCAACTAAATAAAATTAGTAATTATGTTGAATTACATAACCCTGATGTACAAAACAAATTTTCTAGCCTGTTAAATAAAATTATAGGAATAGCTCTGCAAAAAAGACATTAAAATTAAAAAAAGAGAGAACAGTTGGGCAAGAATACTAAAAATGCCAGAAAATGCAGGTAATAAACATATTCATCTCTCTCATTGCTGGAGAACTTCTATGTTATAAACTGCACATATCTTTCCACCCTTAGTGTTAAATACTTTTTAATTAAATGGGCTATTTGGGAGTTGCAAACTATGCTTTATTTTTACATTCTTGAATTTTCATCTCCTGCAGTTTTTTGTATGTTTTTTTTTTTTGGTTGGTCCCTTGTCTCCAGTCAATAGCATTTTAAAAACTGTTGTTTAAATGTATTTAATGTATAGGATTAAGATTGGGAAGTTTTATGGGCATTATGTCTGCAAGTGTACAGATAGTCCTCATGTTACAATCACAATTGAGCCCAAAAATTTATGTTGCTAAGTGAAACATTTGCTAAATGAGTTTTGTCCCATATTATGACTTTTCTTACCACAGTTATTAAGTGAATCATTGCATTTGTTAAGTTAATAACATGTTTGTTAAGTGAATCTAGCTTCTCCATTGACTTGGCTGGTCAGAAGGTCGAAAAAGGAGATCACATGACACTGAGGAAGTCTTAAATATGAACCAGTTGCCAAGCATCTAAATTTGATCATGTGACCATGGGGGTGCTGCAGTGGTCATAACGTCATTTTTCAGTGCCGTTATAACTTTGAATGGTCATTAAATGAACTTTTGTAAGTTAAAAACTACCTGTAGTGGTTTCTTTGAAAACCCAACTGATGGTGTGGTCTTTTGCTTTTGTAACATTTTTTTCCCAATGTTCTGAGGGTCATCTCCATTAAAGGCACTTATAGGGTTCCGGTTAGTATTTGCACATGCCGGTTTAAAATAAATAGAATTTGCCCCCAGAGCATTTGCATTACAAAGTACATGAACAGCCTTTTACTGGGAAGGCATCACAGTATTTGACTAAAAACTGCTGGGGAAATATTCATAATGCTGAATTCTTAACAGGCAAGCCTTGAATAAATATCAAAAAAAGCTTGAGGCTCTTGCTGGGTTTTATTTGTTATTTGGACATCTCCACCGATACTGAAATAATCTTCTTTAGTTCACTATATGTTATGAATTACAGATACTATCTTTAGCCTTCCACGGGGTCTTGATCTACAATTCTAGGAGCTGTTCCCCACCCTTTTTTTCTCTTCTTTGAATTTCATAATGGAAATTTGTGGGGGCCCAAGGCAATCATTTTACATGTTCTTTGTATTAGCTTGTCCTTTCTGATTACACCAGGGGGAGAGAAAAAAAAATAAACGATGCTCTACTTGGAAATTGCGCCATTCTGTGAAGATGGAAGCATAGACAGCAGCTTGTTTTCCTTACAGGTTTCCCTTTTCTTATTATCTAGGATGATTAAGGTTTTCTGATCCTTTTCTTAAAAGCTCTTTTCTTAACTTTGCTGAAAAATCAAAGGGCAGCTTTGCAAGCGATCCAATTTTATCACTACAGAGCTCAAATATCCCCCCTTTGGAAATTACAGGGAAGCTTTTATGAGTAAGGGAATGCTGAAACGCCTAGCAAGATAAATCTGTTCTGGGGAATATACACTATTCTCATCCTAGACTAGGATATTTGAATAGGTAGTGCAGTTATGGAAAGGAGAAATGATTAAAGAGCTTCAATTGTGGGTTAAGGCACCAGGCTACAAAACGGGAGATTGTGAGTTCTAGTCTCTCCTTAGCCATGAAAACCAGCTAGGCGACCTTGGGCCAATCACTCTCTCTCAGCCCCACCCATCTCACTGGGTTGTTGTTGTGGGGAAAACATGAGGAGCAAGGTGTGTTGGTTACATTTGCCTCTTTGAGTTATTAGTAAAAAAATAAAATTAATTAATTATTTTAGGTTATCTTGATTAAATCAGAAGTTTATTGATTTCATATACAGGGGAGAGGACAACTGCAATTGGAGGATGGCCTATTTCATACTTCAGGAAAGAGCCTTCTCCCCCATTTCTGCACCTGGCCACTTGAGGGGAGAAAATATTAGAAAAAGATGCAAGGATATGGGTGGTAAGGGAGAGAGGGAGGGAGAGAGGGAAAGAAAGAGAGGGAGGGAGGGAGGGAAGAGGAGACATTTATCCTCCCACTTTTGTCCTGATCTCTTCTATTGCATACTTATCCCCCAATAGATTACTCTCAAGCCATAAACACTTATGCCCACCCCTTTTAAAGGAAGTATTTGATGTAACTCCTCCTTCATGTTGACTCAAAATTAAGCAATCTTTTTCTGTTTTGTGGTTATCCTTTTTTCTTTGCCTTTTTTTCACTTTTTCTTTGCATTTAGATAAAAAAAATAAAATGGAAATATGAAACAAATGTTCATCAGTAAAGAACTGAAAGACTGTCTCCTTACAATGCTTCAAAAGTTAGCTCATTAAGGATCAAAGCTGTTTTCTTAAGTATTATTCCTTGAGATCCTTGAGGCATGTTGTTGATCTAGATCTGCCTCTCACACAAACTGATACAGAAGTTTCCAGACAGCTGGCTCTTAGGATTACCAGAATAATAATGTGTACTATTGCACTTTTTCCTCTTTAATGAATCTTTCTCATTCCTCCATTCATTTTGTGGAGGGAAACAAGGAGAGAAGAAATACGGGTAGTTCTCAATTTACAATCCCAATTGAGCCTAAAATTTCTGTTACTAAGGGAGATAGCTGTTAAGTATTACAACCTTTCTTGCCACAGTTAAGTGACTCACTGCAGTTGCTAAGTTAATTAAGTGACTTCCTCACTGATTTTGCTTGGTCACAAAAGGTGATCACACAACCTCAGGACACTGCAACCACCATAACTATGAATCAATTTCCAAGCATCTAAATGTTGATCACCTGACCATGGAGATGCTACAATGGTTGTAAGCATGAAAAATGGTCATAAGTCACTTTTTTCAGTGCTGTTGTAACTTCAAATAGTCACTAAATGAACTGTTATATATCAAGGACTATCTGCACAGTAATGGGAAAGCAAGGAAGGTTACAAATGGAAAGTTGTTTGGATCACCTATAACATTTGTCAGTGCAATAGGATAATTGCATGTGGTAGTGTTTCATCTTGCATCATCCAAATTTATATCTTGCCTGGAAAGAAAATAGTTTTTACAAATGAATATATTTTAAACCTTCATAGTTTAACATATAAGGTAGTAAAATGACACCTAGGTGAAGTATCTAGAAGATGTAAAGCACTAACACAAAAATATAAAAATTGGGCTTCTATTTTTCATTGACTATGCATTTATTTCCATATCAGGATAGTTACAAAGAATAAAGAAAGAACACCTAATTTAGTGTCCCAAAGTCATATCCAGATGCTATATTATTGCTGCACATTATAGGTAGATAAAGCAGATAGAGCCCTGGGGTATTAATTTTTGTTGCTGAAATTACACAGCAGCCACCGCAGAGTTACAGCTAAATAATAAACAGAATAGTTAAAATAATTGGCAGAGATAAAGATGCATTGGTATGTCATCAGCTAAAACACTTTATGTGACAGTCCATCTGGAAGATGTAATTACAGTTAAATTTGTTACTGTAGTATTAAATTTTGGCAAGTACATACTTTAGACATTCTGACTTGTCAAGGGGATTATTTGACACATTAATCTCAGGCTTTTACCTAACTATCCCAAGGCTGATGTTGTTTACTGACCACAAAAATCCATGCCTGAAATTTGGCAAGTCCAAAAATAGCTCCATTTGACTCAAGCTAATCTATATGTGAGATTTGAAAACTAGAGGATCTGTATCTTCAGCTAATTATTATTGGACATTACAATCAGCTAGGACTTCTTTTTAATATAATTGGCAGGCCAGTTGAACCCAGCCTGGTGGGATGAACTTTGTCTGGAAAAATAGGCTCTAAAAGTAAGTTCTAGTCTCTTGTAAGATTAGCCTCCAAAATATTTTTATGATATGTTCTAACAATTGGGACAGGGGGAAAAAAGAATCCTAAGAATAAATCTCTCAGAACTCTGCTTAATAATATTTATTAGAAGGAGAGTTAAGCTTACAACGTAAGTGTTATAGTGAGAACTGACTTTTAAATTAAGTACCAATATGTAGAAATGTTATGGTCGAAAACTCTTATCCATTTTCTTGACTTTTTATAACAGGCAGCGCTTGAAAGCCTTCTGCTTTGGCTGGACTACTTGCATAGTTTATTATTTTGGTGACTTGTGCTAGATGAGAACCAACTTTCACATTTCTTTTAAGGAACTAGTTCTTGTAACTTTATTTTTAACAGAACTGATAATAATCACAAAGTTGCCTTTTAGGTGGGGTAAATAAACTTGCCTAATTTCATATAACTGCTACAAGAACATTGTTGTGTATAGGGGAACTCTTTACACATTTTTATTGCAATTTTTAAAAAAGAAAATCTCTGTTGTATTGTTTTGGGAGCAATTTTGATATCAATAGAAGAGGTTTGAAAAGTTGTCTCTTGGTACAAGAAAACAACATAAGTTTTTTTTCTTATAACGTAAGAAAAAAACTCTCTCAACCAAATTATAAAATAATAGTGGCATTTTTGAGCTATACAATATCAACAGTGATCTCTGCTTGTGGTGGGCTGGTTGAACTAAAAAAGGAAGGGTGCTGAAATATACCAAACTTTGTTGAGACACTCTGTCCAGATGAATAGCAATAACTCCACAGTGCTTCTCAGCTCTCCCTGAGTAGTTTAACAATTCAGCATATTGCCCCCAACAATCTGGCTCCTCATTTTATTTACCTCAGAAGGATGAAAGTGTCAACTCTGACATGTATAGCCATATTTTATATTAGCCTTAGTTTTTCTTTTTCTATTAGCTTTTAGATATATGGTAACTGAATTTACTGATACTTCAGGTTCGCCACTGTTACTTGGTGTTTGACAGAAAGGCTAAGTCAACCTTGAGCCAGTCAGGATCAAATTGCTGGCAGGTGGCAATATTAGCCTGCAATACTGCATTTTAACCACTGTGCCACCACTATGAATGGTGTCGTAGATTTTAATTTTTATTGCAATGTATCCTCAGCATTACTGGGTTCGCCCCCCCCCCCCCCGCCCACTGCTGCATTCTGAACAGTAAACCTCTAAAAGAGCTTATCTCTATAAGCTATATATTAGTCAAACATTTTTAAACATAAAATCTTTAACAGCATAACCATTTTTCATAAATGTAGAAAAAAAGTCAGCATTTATGCCCTCAAATTAAAAATCAATAGTATATTTAAAATCATAAATTGATCTTTCAATTATGCTTTTTTTAAAAGGTGAAACAACTATTTAGGGTAAATAATTACTCTAAATAAGGAAACAAAATTCAAAACCCATTACTAATCATGAACATATATATTTCCGTAATTAGAAACCATAAACCTTCTTACATTACTGTTAACTCACATTAACAATTTACTATAAATGCTATAATAAACACAGTATTTTAAGGTGCTGTAAGACCCTATAGCAGATTTATAACTAATATAAATCCAAACAATTTGGAGTTCTTACATGTTCATTAACAACTTGCATTCCAGAAGCAATCATTTAATCATCCTAAAATAAGCTTGTTTTGGAAACTATTCAATAGAGAATCTGTCTTTGTATAAAGACATAATTCACTCCTGAGCCCTGATTAAATCCCATGCAACAAAATAATATTATGAACAGTGCAAGAAATAGATATTCCATGGAAGCGAAAGTTGGACTTTGAAGAAACAGGATGGGAAAGAGTATTGATGCTTTTGAAATTTGATATTGGAGAAGACTCCTGAGAATACCATGGACAGCCAAGAAAATAAAAATGGATCATCAAACACATCAATCCAAAGTTCTTGCTCAAGGCAGAATGACCACAGTGGAATTATCATACTAGGGACACATTAGGAGAAGGCCTCCTTTCTGGAAAAGGTTTGAATGCTGGGAAAGGTGGAAGGAAAGAGAAGGTGAGGACAACCAGCAGCAAGGTAGATGGTAGTAAGTGCACTGTTGGAAGACACGAAAGACTAGCTTAGGAGCAGATTGTTTTGGAGAAAATCTATGTGGTCACAAATAGTCAACACCAGATTAATAGCCCATAACCATTGAATCAATCAATCAAATCCATGAATTATCAAAATATAATAACACAATTGTGTAGTAAAGAAGCAATATATTCTTAAATATACAAATATTGTAACTAATCAGAAATTTTCCAAAGAAATCATAATATAGGAGTGAAATTAATTTTTCATTCTCCATTATTTGTAAGTCTCTTGTCTTCTTAACTTTGCTTTTGATTGTAATACATGTCCAACAACTTAATAAAGAATCTTAAATGTTCATGTTGTTTTCAAGTCCATACAATGGTTTACAGCTGAAGTTTTCAATCTATTCTTACACAGGTATTATGCTTGTTCTTACGTAACCATGTTCATTATTTATACATAACTGACGTTACAATTCCTGTGTAATATTTCCATAGTTACCAAGCCACTATGCAACATAGACTGGATCCTAACTGAACTACCACTCAGAATATATTTTCTTTTATCAACAGCACAGTTATCAGAATAATTGTATATATTACAGCGATTACAGTGAAAGCTGATCCTTTAAAAAAAAACTTCACTAAATTAGCTCTTACTGGATAATGGAGTAGTAAAGATGCCCTGATCACTCCAATTATTTTCAGTTACAAGGGCCACACAGATAAATTTTTGAATATTATTTTTTAAGGGATGCTGACTCCACACTCGCATATCAGGGGGCCAAATATCTTCACCAAGTTATATAACAACACAAAGCTTCTACCGGTATTTAGGTAGAAATTTTATTTCTACCTAATTGTTTTTTCCCTTCCAGGATAACAAAAAGTTATGTTAAACTATCCCTCTTTTTTACTGTACTCTTTTATTGTAAAGGCTGACCAAAGACCATAACAGAGATATTTTATTTGATTTCCTAATCATGATTTTTTTTTCATTTCTCAGTACTTCAACAAAGCACCATCTCGTTCCTATCAAAATAAAAACTCTATGAAAGAATGTGTGGCTTTCATAACTGATTTCTTCACATCTTTATTTTCCAAAGCACTGAAAGCAGGACAAGAAGCAAACTAATTAAGGAGAAAACTTCAACCTAGAACTAAGGAGAACTTTCCTGATAGTTCGAACAATTAATCAGTGGAATGACTTGCCTCCAGAAGTTGCAGGTGCTCCATCACTGGAGGTTTTTAAGAAGAGATTGGACAACCATTTGTCTGAAAAGGTATAGGGTTCTCTGCTTGAGCAGGATGTTGGACTAGAAGATATCCAAAGTCCCTTTCAAACTCTTTTATTTTGTTTTATTAAGTTCAGCTACAGAGAATCCAATTGTGTCTCCATAGCTTCCTTAAATTCAAGAATTAATACTTTTCTGAAACTTTAAAAATCTCCTGAGATTGATGATTTCATAACTGATCTGATAAATATTTCATTATATTGTTACTATTCTTATGATTTAATGGGGCTTAGACCTGTACGAGAATTTTGGGCTTGCTTCATTTGCCATTCAGGGGAAACTGGTCAAAGGAAATTATCACATAATTACTTGAAACTGCATAGCAAAATGAAGTGACTTCACTCTGGAAACTCTATTGCACTAGAAACATTCCTGCAATAGCTAGAAACGTCTGCAGTAGGACTGGCAAATTGCAAAATGCTTTAAAACTATGAACTTTCCTCCCACTCCATGCCCCATTTTAGATGATAGCTTGTGATGCAAACGGGTTGTGGCAGAAAACCATCTAGTTACAACAAGATCTGACTGCTTAATGAAAGAATGAGGAGGGAAATGTCAACAAATTAGTGAACATGTGGCAAGAATTAGCTTGCAGTTTGACATACAATAGTAACCACAACCATATAATAGGAGTTTAAATGTTGATAGGGACATCTCCAAAATGCCAAGCTGGGGGAGGCACAAAAATGTCTGCCTTATGCCCCCTGGAAAAAAGGAAGGAGGAAAATAATGCAAGTTTATGCTCAATCTATCCTCTGCGAATTTCATACCAATGTTTAACTTTATCCCCCAAAAAATGAGGTAACAGGGAAAGAAGACAAAGAAAAGGGGGAGGGGATGAATAATACAATATAATTAGTTTGTTTTCAAACTACTTTTTTTTCTTTGCTTCCAGGTAACAAGGCTGTGGTGAACTGTAAAAATTTATTTACTTAGATATTTTTATTTCTCCTTTATTAGTTTTATAACTAACTCAAGGTGGCAAACATCCATAATGTATAGCCAAAACAATATTCTTTTGATTCCCTAATTTCCCCACCAAAACAACCCTGTGAGGTGGGCTGGATTGGGAGAGTGATGGCCCAAGGTCAACCAGTTGGCTTTGGGCCTAAGGTGCAACTAGAACTCACAGTCTCCCTGTTTCTAGTCTAGTCTCTTAGCCTCCAACTGGCTCTCAACTGGCTAGAAATAATATACAAAACATTGCAAGCTGTCTTCAGGCACAGAAAAATGAAAGCAGATAGGCAAGAAAAGTAATGAGTGCTAAATTTTAAATGGAACCCTGCAGCTAACTTCCAAACAGGGCCCAAAATGCATTGCATATATGTGTGGTTATATTTATTCAACAGTACAGGGGTGTCAAACTCTATTTCATTGAGGGCCGCATCAGGGTTGTGTTTGACCTTGGAGGGGTGGGGGAGTAGGGTCATGGCCCTGGTGGGCATAACATGGGATTCATGTCAGGGGCACCTGTGGTGGTCAGGTGCTAAGGCAGGACTTTCCTGAGACCATCTCTCACTCTCATTATAATCTCCTTCCTTCCTTCCTTCCTTTTCTTTTTCCTTCAGGTTATCTCTACTTTCCTTTTCCCCAGGTATTAAGTTTTAAGCAATCATGCGTCGTTCAGTTCGGTCCTTTCCCTTTTAACACAATGAGTTTCACGTCTGGCAATCCCCCCCTTACTTTCTCCTTCCTGTCGGTCACGGCCCGGTGGGGCTAACAACAGCGGAGGTGCGGCTGGAGATCGGCCAGGGAAGTGACACTCAGCGGTTTGCTTGGGAAAGAAACCCGCACACACACACACAAACGCGCTCTCACTCTCGCTCCCTTTAAATTCTGCAGATATATAAAGCAATTTTGTGTGGTACTCACCTGCTTTCAAGCAGCTGCTGAGCAAAAACTCGAAGACTCCCTTTACTATCCGTTTGCCCTGGGCAGGGTCCATGGATGTTTTTCCCTGAACCGAAAGGTGGTTCGTGCCGGCTGGGAGTGGATCTCTGGGCCCCGTCCGGTGGCTGGGTTAGCTGGAAGTCCCTTCGTGGTTGCCAATTGTTGGGTTTTGGAAGAAATCCCCTCCGCTGGGTTCGAATTTCCCGTCGGGAGGAAATGTCGGAACGGCGCAAGAATCAGATGGAAGCAGCTGATGAAAGCAACAGTTTTCTATTTCAGGAAGAAGTACACACGGTGCGGAGAGGCAGCAATGGTACAAGTTCTCGGGCTAGCAAACAAATGGTGAGTAGCCAGGTGTTTTTATATCCTTTTTCCCTTTTGTCTTTGTGTTGCAATGGTTTCGGGTGTTTGCTACTTTAAAAGGTTGGGGTTCGGGGTCTTTGCTTTATTTGGAAGTAGCCTGGGGCTGGTGAAAAGGTGCTGACCTGGACTTGGTTGGTTTTCCTTAATTAATCCTTTTATTTGGTCTGCGTGTCGGGTAAGGTGATTGACTTTGGGTGTTGCTTTATCTACTTCCTTTCTGTCCAAGGTCAGTAGCCCTAGGTGTTTTCTATATGATTTATCTTGTAATCCCCTTTGATTGCCCTGTCTTTGTCTCATTCTTTCTGGCTTGGGGAAATCTTGGTGTTTCTTATTTTAATGTGTTTGTGCTGATTAAGTTTCTTCCTCTCATATTCTTCCTACACCTCCTTGCATGTTCAAATGGAAAGGGGGAAACACTTCTCCTTTTGTTTTGTTTTTAGTTTGTTTTGATAGGCCCCTGCTAGAAAAAATGGAGCTGGGGGGCACATAAGCCCCCTTGTGCCGCATTTTCAGCCTCAATGGCCTCCTACAGCCCTCTGCCAGTGAGAATGGAGCCTTCCCTTTTTACTAGTAGAGGCACCGTGGGCCAATCCTTTGCTATTTCCAGGCTGGCCACATGGGCCAGATCTAAGCACCCCACAGGCCAGATCTGGGTTGAGTTTGACACCTTTGCAATAGTACAAAACCCTTACTATGCCATTCGTATAAACAGAAAATAGAAATATGGAATAGAAATAGAAATAGTATAGCATTTAAACTAATATACCTCTTCATAGTACTTTACAGCCCTCTCTAAACAGTTCAGAGTCAGCACATTTCCCTCAACAATCTAGGGAAGTCCTCATTTAACCAACCTTGGAAGCAAAGGTGGTATTCAGCAGGTTCGGACCAGTTCTGGAGAACTGTAGCAGAAATTTTGAGTAGTTCGGAGAACCAGCAAATACCACCTCTGACTGGAGATTTTACAGTATCCTTCCCTGCCATGCCCACCAAGCCACGCCCACAGAACCGGTAGTAAAAAAAAAAAATTGAATCCCACCATTGCTTGAAAGAATGGAAGGATGAGTCAGCCTTAAGCCTGGTGAAGTTTGAACTCCTGGCAATGGAAATGCAGAGTTAGCTTGCAATATTGCATTGTAACCACTGCACCACCAGGGCTCTTCCCTTAAACCCTATGATCTGTTAAAGTAGGGGTCTTCAAACTTGACAGCTTTAAGACTTGTGGACTTCAACTCCCAGAATTCCTCCTCCAGTCATGTTAGCTCAGGAATTCTGGGAGCTGAAGTTCATAAGTCTTAAACTTGCCAAGTTTGAAGACACTTCTGTTAAATGGAAGACTGGCAGTGTAAAGACTTGCATGTTTTTCTCTCAACCTATTTTGTCAGCCACATATTATTGTGTTACACAACCACCTGAGGACAGCATAGTAGTTAGAGAAGAAGGGATACATCAATGTCTTGCAGGCTCATTTCCATTCCCTTGAACGGGTAGATATAAATTTGTTGCTGCATCTCCATATTATAGGTAGTCCTCAACTTACATCTGCAAGACAATTGTTAAGTGAGTTTTGCTCCATTTCATGACCTTTCTTACCACAGCTGTCACAAAAAGTGATCCCATGACTGCTAGACACTGCCATAACTGCCATAAATGCATAAAAAATAATTTTCTTAAACAATTTGGTTATAACTATAACTAGGTAAACTATTTCAAACTTGAATATTAAGCTTGGATGCAATTGCACATTAATAAACCTAGCTGGAACAGTAAATTATTGATCTATTTGACTGTCATAAACTATTTTAAACCCCTTCTGATATTTGCCTGAATGCATAGGAACTTGAAATTAACTAGAGAATGAAGAAGTAGTGCAAACCACTAAAGCACTAAGAGGAAACTCTGTTGGGCTCAGCTGGAATTTTAAATCCCCAGGAGATGTAAACACATTCCTAATGCTAACCTACTAAGAGGGAAAGCAATTTGTTGAAAATTATATGCTAACT
The DNA here is from genome assembly GCA_023653725.1 of Bungarus multicinctus. Classification (NCBI taxonomy): domain Eukaryota; kingdom Metazoa; phylum Chordata; class Lepidosauria; order Squamata; family Elapidae; genus Bungarus; species Bungarus multicinctus. Next base: position 115,544,783 of record CM042834.1, on the reverse strand, counting down.
ACTTGGAGGAGTATGCAAAGTTTAAGCCACTAGCTCTCATTAAGTAGTTAATGAGATGGTTAGTGAACCACTTACCCTTTTGAATAGTTCATGATTCTTGGCTTCTAATATGAATATTTCTTGCAAAGCAAGTATATAATTGGACAGTATTAATATATAATGAAGAACTTTAGGAAGAGACCATTCATACTGCATGGGAAATTACTAAGATAGATCCTTGGAAAATACAGTGGTATTTTTTTAAAATAAAGAACAGCAACATTTATATTGCTACAAAGACAATGGAAAGTCCCTCTGTGAGCAAAATGGGCAATTGCAAAATGTGATAGGTAAATAGAATAGAATTCTTTATTGGCAAAGTATGGTTGGACATACAAGAAATTTGTCTTGGTGCAAATACTGAAAGTATTAAATAAAATAAATCCAACCTTTCCAGTATATTTCCCTGTGAAATATGATTGGTTTTGTGCTCAGAAAAAAAATAGCCGAGGGGTCAGGGTCAATTAGACAGGCAAAATGAGGAGAATCAAAATGGGAGTGGAAATCAGGATTTGGGAGGAAAGTCTCTGGATTTTTAAAGCATTAGGATAATTTAGGCACAAAAACATCTATTAAAAAAACAGTTTACATGGGGTCAAGACTACTAGTAATTCCAATCACACTATACTTGGTTTGGTTTACTTAGTGTAGTGAACTACGGAATAATAGAATAGCAGAATTGGAAGGGACAATGGAGCTCTTCTAGTCCAACCCCCTGCTCAATCAGGAGACCTTATACCAGTGAAGGCTAACCTTTTCGGCACTGAGTGCCCAAAGCGTGCACACGCATCCCCAAAATGGCAGAGACCCAAAGACCAGCTGGCTGGCGGGAGGCGTGTATGCATGCACAGTGGAGCTGAGAAGGCTCTGTGTGCCACCTCTGGCATGCGTGCCATATGTTTGCCATCATGGCCAAAAAAGCCTCCAGTGATGGAGCACTCACATGGATCACTAAATCATAGTTTATGGCTTAATGTTATATATGGATTTAGCTACTGTGGCTTATTCCACAAATTAACACAATGTAAAAACTCAGATAAGATCAGAAGGGTTGCAGAAAATAGTTTAAAGAGGCCACTGATGGAAAACCAAGTCCCTGGTTCTAGATGTCAGCTCTAGAGGATAATAGTGAAAAATATTATAACTGGTTATTCCTAATTCACCAAAATGGAGTTGGGGGGAGGGAACTTAATTTAGTGCTGGATTATTTGAATATTTTACACCTGGTAACATACATAAACCAGAAATAACTCCTTTTTCACTTTTTTTTCAATGGTAAGAGAACTATCAAAGTTAGAGGCTGGATTGGACAAAAAGATTAGTTAGATGTATCTTTTTCTCAAAGTTCCTATAATTAATCAACCACAATAAAATACTCTATTAGAAGGTGGATGAGGCTTTCCACTTGGGCAAGCACAGTTCACACCTCTTCCCTTACAGAAACTTGTTTTTCAGCAACTTTTTAGAGCACTAAAATATCAAAATACAAAACTATAAATTCTGTTTAATATTTCCACTAGTCTTTGGGATAAAAATTAAAAGTAAAAATTTGGGAGTTGTTTTGCTGTATCTGGAATGTCAGCATAAGGTATGATGACACAGAGCATGATCCATAAATCTATGAGTCGCTTATTAATGAAGTAGAAGTGTCAAATTCTGACACAATAGCATTTCAGAGACATCAATATTGGACTTGCCATCAATCTGTTGTTACAGTACACATATAAAACAGTAGGAGTCAGGGAAGAAAAGAGACATTTCCAGGGAGCTGTATTCCATTTCAATGATCATCTGCATGGTTATTTGTCACACACTTGAGTGATATTCACTGCAAAGCGACACAAATTACTTAATAGTTGAGAATGAAAATGGCTCTTCAGCTACAAAGTGCTTTTCCTTGCACTGCTTGTGACTTGATTAATATTAATAAACAGGTTTTCTGTATTTAGCTCTGAAAGATTATGGGATGTATTGCTTTTAGATTCATTAAATCTATGGTGCTACTGCATGGAAAAACAATTGTTTAGGACCTACTGATCTGGTCTGCAAAAATCCCACTGACCACAAGATGACAACAAGTGCTGTCTTTTCATACCAATTTGCTGCCATTTAGTAATTGTCAAGTTTTTTACAAACCAGACCTGATGGCTCTACAGTAGCTTGGAAATTAGAACAAAAGGCAGACAGCAAAGGAATGGCAATGGGAGAATTTGCATAGCATTAACTATATAGCCTAAAAAGCAGAGGTGATATTCAGCAGATTCTGACCAGTTCTGGAGAACCGATAGCAGAAATTTTGAGTAGTTCAGAGAACTGGCAAATACCACTTCTGACTGGAGATTTTACAGTATCCTTCTCCCACCAAGCCACGTCCAAAGAACCAGTAGTAAAAAAAATTGAATCCCACCACTGCTCAAAAGCCATTTATGCTAATGCAAAAGCTTGAAAGAAGGAAAAAGTATCTGTTGGGAAGGAATGGTGTGTGGGTGCCATTATGGGAGCAAATAATGTGTAATACCATTATACATGTTATGACTTACATACTCACATCTGCCATTGAGACATTTGTACTGTTCACCTCATCCTGCGTAGCTGAAATTGAACAATTGTTTGGAAAACCAACTACATTTTATAATTAGCTGCCCTGTGTCCACACTGTGATAACTTGAGCCTAGTCATTTGTGCTTCGAATGACAACTTGGAATTGATTAATGATCTATTTGATGTTTATGGTCTGGATTATCCACACTATTCCAAGAAGTCTTCTTCAATACATCATTTCAAGATGTTAATATTCTTCCTTTCCTGCTTCTTCAAATTTTAACTTTCAGTTCCATAGTATCACACAGAATATCATTGCTTGTATTCTTTTTTAAATGTTATTAAAAGTTGCAATTGAATATAAAAACAAATACAAACTAATATAAAGTAAGAAAAGGAAAGAAAGCAAAGAGAAAGCAAAAAGTTAAAAGGGAAAAATAAAAAATAAACAAGAAAAAGGATAGAGAAATGATTACTGATCTTCTCTACAGCAGTGAAGTAGAGTTATAAATTTAACTCTTTCTCTAAAGTTACATGTCTCTTTTCTTCCAATAATCTATCATATCTAATCTAATACTTGATAACTGGTTCATATATAATGGATGTAGTGTCCTGGGATTCCTTTTGCAAACTTCTGACAAGCAAAGTCAATGGCAAAGCCAGATTCACTTAATGACCGCAGTGATTCACTTAACTGTGACAAGAAACATCATAAAATGGGGCAAAATTTCTCACTTAGCAAAATAAATTCTAGGTACAATTGTAGTTATAAAACAAGAACTACCTGTATATATGCAACCTGGCATTGTAGCTTCTGCTAAGGAGTTGGCACACAGGTTTGTACTATTTCTGAACAACAGATCACACTCCACTTTTTACAGATACTGCTTTAGCTTTAGTTGTGGTTTTCTATTTCTAAAATTGGAGCTATCAATGCAAATGAAAAAAGCTCTATTATTTCAGGGAGCATTGTCTCCGTGCAACTCAACAGCAAGAGGTCCGAACAACCCTCCACGCCACTGTTAAGAACACGAAGAGCGATAAATCCGACGCCTTAGCGTAAAAGCTCATTCGCCATGAAACAGCGTTTGGTCTAACAAGCGAGTAACTAAGTCTCACATTGCCGTATCGCAGGGTTCCCCGTGAGAGCGTGGGGCACAAGGGAACTACAGGGAGCATGCGCAGAAAGAACTTTTTTTTTCCTTCGCTGTGGGGGAGCGTTGCGTTCCCCTGAGTGCGCAGGCGCAATAGTGGTCCGGCAATGGAGCACCGCCTCCTCTGGCCTACTAAGGAGACGATAACGTGATGGCCGGAGGAGATCACCTTCCGCTCCTCCTTCCTTCGCTAGCGATATCTCAAGGCGGAGAGCCGACGTGAGATAGGACAGCTGTAGTCCTCGGTGATGTAGCAGGTGGGTTTCTTCCTCCCCGGAGCTTCTCAAAGCCTTCCCTTCGTACCCTGCTAGGTTCTCAAGTCATGCTGCCCTCGGCTTATGGGACTTTGCATTTGGCACATCTGGACTTGCTGATTAGCGGATAGGAGAATATTGCACGTTTCAGATATGTGCTAAAGTTTGCTGGCATTAACGTTCATGGGCTAGGAAATGGCTGCTGTGTGGCTGGGTCTCCTTGGGGGTCCTGTTTTATACCAGTGAGCCTGACTTTGCCCTAGATTAAGAAAAGGCAACCTTTTAGGGGTCCCGCCTTATGCAGTAACAGGTGTGAGCATTCTTACAGGAACCTGATGGTCATGTATGATACTGCATACAGATCTTCCTGTGTGGTATTCGTGCAGAATACCATACAGGAAAAGATGTGCTAAGTTGTGATGTGCGACATACAGTTTTATATGATTGTTGTGGCTTTGACTGCTGTTAAGTAATTATATTTGCTAACTTTTTGGTTTTGGTTTTTAAAAAGTGAAGTCTGCAGCATAAGCAAAAGCAACTGATCCTGTACCGATTTTTTAAAATTTCCCTTTTAATAAGTATTGAAATCTTGCAGATATGTTTTTATTTTTACCCATGGCTAACCAGTGTTTCTTATAGATGCTGAATGTATTAAGAAGAAAACAGAAAAACTGACTATTTTGCAGCAACTCTTTATAGGTAACCATCTTGTATTTCAACTTTCCAGTGTTCTATCTAGATGCAGTATTTTGATTTTTAAGTCACTTGATAACGAAAATGTGAAATTAAATATATTAATTGGTACATACAAGCCTAATTCCTAAATAGATCTTCAAAAGGGACTCCCAATAGTACTATGCTTTTTCAAATGTAGAATGAGAGTTGAATTGTTTACAGACTGTTATACAGTTAATGGAGGCTCAAGGTTCTTTCTGGCCTTGTAATATTTCCCCATTTCTCTTATCCTTCTGTCGTTTTCCAACCTAGTAATATATTATAATATTAGAAAACAAAACACATAAATAACCAATTCAATAACAAATCCCTATAACAAAACAACAGTACTAAAATAACTTTTCTTATTTATCAAAGCTTAAGTATGCACAGTATGAGTGATAATTCCCATTTCATTTAGCATTGCTGATTTTTTTCTCACAATAGAGTCATTACTGAGTTTAAACTGTTGAAGAAATTCTGTGAATAGGGAAAATATAGCCCTCCTTACCTCCTGTGTACAAGAATATAATGCACACACAAGAGAAATTAGCATATAATTCAATGTTATATTATATTTTATATGCATAGCACCACAGGTTTGTATTATTGCATTCATGTTTCTGAATGTTTCTGTGCAGTTTCCTTAAGGTTTCTCCTAATATTAGATCCACTAATAAGCATATGAGATATGTTGGATTGCAATCCTTAGTCTAAAACATGCAATGAATTCTGGCTAAGTAAGACCCTAAACCAGTCTCTCCCACCTCCAAGTCCAATATCTTGACCACCAAACTATACTGGCTGTATTTTGTACAGCGGAGCTGAATATCAGTTTTGAATTATATATATGCACTCTTACTGTTCTATAGGTAACAAATTAATCTGGTTATCTTTCTTCATGGAGTGCTAAATTAAATGGTCACCTTGGCACAGGGAGCCCTTGTGCTCAGTCTTGGAGCTCTTCTGTAAAGAGGGCCAACATTGCCTCAACAAAGTTGCTAAATGTTTTATTGCCATAAGATCAACGCCTTAATGTGATGAATGATTGGGTAAAGACTCAGGCTTAAAACTCACCAAAAATATATATCTCTAGACTGACACTTATTTAACCTGACTAATTGAAGGATGTTGGAAGGATAAAATAGGGGAGCAGAGAGAAAAACACAGATTTTCTCTTAAGTGCCTGTAACAGGAATATGATATAATAAAAATTGGAGATTAAATTTCAGATTCAGTTCTTAGGTTAGTCAAATATGAAGAACAGAACAGAATAACAGTTGGAAGGGACCTTAGAGGTCTTTTAGTCCAACCCCCTACTCAGGCAGGAAATCTACACCATTTCAGATAAATGGTTGTGTAATTTTTTTCTTAAAGACTTCCAGTATTGGAGTGTTCAAAACTTCTGGAAGCAAGTTGTACCACTGATTAATTGTTCTCATTGTCAGGAAATTTCTCCCTTAGTTCTATGATAGGTTGCTTCTCTCCTTGATTAGTTTCCATCCATTGCTTCTTATCCAGCATTTCACTCTGCTTAGTAGGTTTTTAAATCTATAAAAGAAGGCATCATTGTAAAAATCTAGGATGGATGTGGATTATAAAAAAATGAAGCATTTTGAATATGAAAAATATTAAACATGTTCTACAATAAATGTTATGTGAAATCAGTTTGAACTACAAGAATTGAATTTATAGAGTGAATACGTTGCTTTCTGCTGATGGACATAATTCCCTAACAGTGTTCCAGTGCACACTTGAATGCAGTATGTATTCTAGTAAGATTAGAAGGTTTTAAGCATCATACTCTCACTTTGCCTCATTCCATTTGCCTTTGCTAGGCTTAATAATTCTGCATCCTCTGTGAAATTGTTGAGTTTCAGTAGAACATTTTATTCTTGAAAAATTGATTCAGTTATATTTTTATATATAACTTTGGTCCAGACTTATATTCTCCCAGTCAAGCTCAGAGAGAGACAGGGTATCTGCTGAACTTTGTATGATCTTAGAAAATTGAGGAAAGATTAGCTATGGATTTTGAAGCTTACTAATCATATCTCATACTATTTTTCCAGGTACGCATTTATTGAAGAGCAGTGGTCAAATTCTGCAGGAAGAACTAAGTTTTCCTCCATTGATCAAAGACATATCAGGTGGAAAGATAACACAGTCAACAATTTTGTCACAAAAATAATAAGTGTTCTAAACAACCTTTTTCATGCTGAATTCAAAAATGAAGTTAATTTTTTTCTATCAGGCTTAGTTTTTTGTGACCCTATTGCTCTGTTATTTTAGTGACATGGTGCTTTATGTTAACTATGATAACATATCTGTATCAGTTATGTTTAGTTTGGAGGAATCAACCCCCACCTCCTCCAATTTGTGTTATTTCTGCCTAACAAGCACAACAGGGATCACCTCTAAAATAACCACATTATGAATACCCAGTTTTACCATCAGCTTAGGTAAAGCAGAAAAGGAAAATCTTAATTCTGATCAGGTTATCTGAAATGAGCCATTTGTTGATGCAAGGAGATCTGAACAACCTTGTTCATGATTTGAAGCTGTCTTAGAAGCAGGATGAACTTTTAAAATCAAAATGAAAGGGAATCTTCACTGACATGATACTTATGGGTTTTTTTCCCCCTTTCATAGCTGCCATAATGAATGTAACAATATATTCTCCCAATAAGATGTACTAGTGTTTTGTAAATATGTTTATTCAGGTATGGAGGCTCTTGGCCATGAACACAATGTACATCTTTGGCTCCTTGAAAGTTAAGCCAGAAGGCTGTTTTTCATAATAGGAATAATTTATAGTCTACATGATGGCTATGCTGCTAACAGGAAAGAGTTATAAGAGGACAAGAAAAAAAGATCCAGTGTGAAAAATATATATGGAAAATTTTTGAAGATCTGAAAGTCACTATACTTCTCTCAACCTGCAATTTGGATGCACAAGACAAGGTGTTATTTCCATAAGTAGGACAATAAGAAGAAAACCTAATGAAGCTCAGAATGGCCAAAACATATCTCATTTGTTCACAAACTATGAGAGCAAGAAATCCAAAAATACTAAGCAGTAGAATGTAACGTCTTTGAAAGTTTATTTCTTGGACTTTCACTGGATTTTTTTCCCTGACAACCTCAGGATAGTCAGTGATGAGTATGGTGAATTATTTCCCCAGGGTATTTGAAACATGGGAAAACCAAGAAAAGTTGAGTCTCAAAATGCTGGCTGAGTATTGCTGGACATTGAGATAAAAACCACCAGATAATTAGACACTGCTTTTTGTGCTTCAAATTAAATTGTAAATGTAGGCTATTAGAAGTTATGTATCACTCAGACATACCTAATAGAAAAATCCGGAAACATTTGAATTCAGCATTAAAAACTATGAGACTAACCAGTTTTTGTTATGTGACACAACATTCTTTTGTTCTCCATCCTTTCAAGTTACCCTATGCAGCATTGTTGATTCCAAGTGTGATTTTTATTTCATTTCAAGGGTATCCCTATGGGTCGGATATATAACCATAGATAGATGTTTTATCCTATTCATCCAGAAATTACATGAAAATACAGATCTGCATATAAAATGCAGTCCAAGAAGTTAAGGATTAAATAAGGGGCATATTCTTAATATTGTGAATAAATCTCTAATCAAACATCTCCAGTATTTCTTCCAAACTAGCTAATAAGTGGCTGCCAATTCTATAGTTGTGATAACTTTATCCCATTTTCAAATTTATCATAAGAGAGCCTTGACAGCTCTTGCACAGTATTTCTCTGATAAGTGTCTCTAGGTCAATTACCAGAAAACAAGACTATGCTAACTCTTCTAGAATAATCAACTGACAAATTCAAGGTAATTAGCTAGGCATACTTTTAAAACAAGAGGGAAGCTCAGATTAATCATGCTGAACCGACATTTTAGAGCCGTGATGGTGAACCTATGGCATGTGTGCCGGAAGTGGAATGCAGGGCCATCTCTGCGGGCACGCGAGCTGTAGTCCCAGCTCAGTTCCTCTGCGCATGCGCCTCCCACCAGCCAGTTAATTTTTTGGTATCTGCTGTGCATGTGTGGGGGGCGGGGCACATGCAGGAGGTGCATGTGCAGGGGGGTAGGGGAAGCATGGGTCCCATGTGCATGCGCAGGGGTGGGGGAGCGCGGGGGTCCCATACACAGAGGCAGGGGTCGTGTGGGGGGTTGCATGTGCATTGCATTATGGGTGCAGGCACACGTGCATGCGCTTACATGCACTTTCAGCACGCAACAACAAAAAGATTAGCCATCACTGTCTTAGGGGAATGGTGCAACAATACTGAGGCTCTTCCACTCAAAAAACCCCTCCCCCATCAAATTATTTGCAGCTAAATGTTTGGTGCAGCCCCTCATTGGATTTCAGTTCAGCCCATAATCTAGCTATTCTATGCTGGAATCAATTCAAATTTTTCCAGGTATATATGCAAACTTACAACTGAAGTCTATATTGTCTAGGATGAAGATTACATTGGCTGGTCATTTTAACTTTCTGGTTAAAAATAAACTTTTGACCCCTTGCAGTTTACTCAGTTCGGGAAAAAGCCTCATTGTATATATATTCTTTTGCCATAGGGTCTTCAGTCAGAAATCTTGTTTTCAGTATTGTAAAATAGTGTGTTTTAAAATATAGATCTAGGATTGCAGAATTATTTAAATGTCATGTGGAGCTAGGTAATTATGTCACTAGCTTGGAATTGCATGGGTAATACAGAACCTTCTTTTGGGTATACTTATATGTCATTTGTATACTTATATGTCATCTGTCTTATTGGAAGTCTGGTTCAATAGGATTTTCTTGAGATAAACAGGCTCATACCAGTTTAACAAATAGGCACCAAAGCAATAAATATATTCTATACAACTGCATGTGGATGTGAATTGTTGATTTTTGACCATAACAACAAAACATTTTCCATTGTCATACCGAGAAGTTTAATTAGATTGATTTTTGAGGTTTTATAAGAATTGAGGTTTTAATGCTTTTCAATTACATTATAGAACCCTTACTTAATTTACTAAAGGACATACCAAAATATTTGTCTTAAGTTTTGATTCGGTACCAGTTGTGGAATTCGGATTTTTCATATCTTTCATTAGTCAATTTATGTTGTGACATTAGCTTTTCAAATAACACTACATGCTAGAATGTATTTCTACCACTAGGTGGCATAAAGTTCTCTGAACGCCCTTCTTTCTCGGGTATCTTCTGCTGTAAACAAAATTGCTGTAATTGCATTCCAAGAATTGTTACCCTAATTGATTACATAAGGGAACTGTCTGAGCAACAGAAGGAAGGAAAACAAGTACTGTGCTTTTTAGCAAGCCATTTCAGGAAGTTCTTCTGGAAAATTCCATCAGAGGACTTTGAACAAACTGTGCTTTATGTAAGGCAAGAACACTGGGCATCTGCATAAGTCATTTAATTCAAGTCTTTTTGAAGTATTAAAAATGGAGGAGATACATAAGAATTTCTGCTAAAACTAGAAAATGAAAGTTTAGCTTTTTATATTTCCCCTAATTTCAGACATGAATATGTAGAGCTTTTTCAATTGATTGACACTAAAAGTACTTCTTTTGTTTCCACATAAATTCAACAATGGATTGAAGTAACTACCAAAATTGACAGTGCTGAATATTTTCAAGTTCAGTCAAATAGGGAAATCTAGAACTGAGGGTTTTTTTTAATATCAATTGTGTTCAGATGCCCATGAGTTTAGAAACTTTGTTTTATAGTCCTTAAGTCAGTTGGTTAACTAAAACTGTTCTCTGCAGCACTGCTGATTTATGGCCCATATTATAAATGGCAAATCTTTGCATGTTCTTATTATATTAGCAGGACATTTTGACATAAGAAGGAGACATGATGTCAACTTGTTAATTCAAATTCCAATTTGAAAACAATTTTGGGGTAGTAGAAGGAAGTTGAAAGGGAACCTCTTTTAGAGTCTTTAGAGGAAGTCATTTACTTAATATAAGAACTGCAAAACAAATTGGTTAGGATATTGGTTACGATTGGTTAAACCTTACGTTCTATCAATAATATATATAAATATTACTTAATGACATTGTGTTCTAAAGGATTCATAATTAAACATCTGAGATTGAGAAGTCTGTTTCGTATAATTCTTTTCATGTTTTGTAATGTTATAACTTTGGGAGTGGTTGCAATTTACTTCAGTTACTCATTTTCCCTTCATGAAAATCAGTGCTAAGGGAGTCTTGCTATATATATGTATTGCTTTATTCATTCAAAACTTGGAATGCTTGTAACATAAGGCTAACTCATAGCTGAGGTAAGGGTATATGAAGCTCTATTTGAATATTGCACAGCTGTGGAAAGGAATTACACTACTTTTGCCAATGTCTGTCTTCCATCATTTACTACTGGAGGAATATGAAAAGTATAGGGAGCTGGCTTCCTTATCCTGCTAGAAAATGTGAATCACCCCAGGCTGACATAACAGAAAGAAGAGGCACGTATAGGAGCAAAGGCAACAACTTCTTGATTTTGTTGTCTTTTGAATGCTCACAATATTGTATCTTGATTCAAACAGCCCTGCCTGTATTGACCATCTTTCAGTGAAGCAAACACTATTATCTTGGTTGTAGCATTTTGCAGAATAATAATCTGTAGGTTAGATTTAAGAACGTATCTGGTTGACAACAACTTTCAGTGTGTTTCCTTGATAAAGATACTATTTTTTAAAATGCTTTTTTTTATATTAGTTGTGTTGCTATAGCAACTTAAAGCATGTTGCTCATGTAAGTTTTTCTAAAATATCTTCCAATTTAATGTTTCTCAGCCATTTCTTTTCAACAAATTTGGGTTCTAGTAAGATAAGCAAAAGGCCATGGTTTATAGGCATTCTGTTAGGCTTATCGCTTATAGTAAGCCTTTTAAAAAGGAATTGATACTGTTCACAATACTTTTTGTAACTAAAATAGAACTAATTGTGAGCAATGCAATATTTTCTAGTATAGGAATTATCTTTTTCTAAACCCAGGTTAAAACAAACATATAATATTAAGTTAGCTAACCAGTGCAAAATATTATTTTGGTTCCTAAGCCGTAATCTTTCAGTAGCTGCTCCAGTCCTGGACTTCAGCAAATGTTCTGCCAAGATGTACTTGGTTCCTTTGTTTTGGCACACTCAACTGGAGACCACCTGTTCTCACCCCTCTCATGTTTCTCAATTTAAGGATGGAATTTGTGCCCTGCCTAGACTCATTTGGCATACCATTAGTTGACAGCCACTGTTACAAATCAAATATTATTCTTAATATCAAGATTGAGGTGTCACTTTAAAAATTCCTTGACCTGTGTTGATAGTGCTTAGCATTCAGCCATATATACTAACACAACATACTGTATTCTTACCTACCATGTTTCTCTTTGGCCTTATTAAAGCATTGAGGTAGACCTTTCTGGACCAGCTCTTGTGATAAATATGTAATTTAAAAAAACCACATGGAACTGATGAAGGAACGCAAAGAAAATGAATTTTCACTCAGGGAGGATAGATGGTGGAGAGTACAAAGGTCCAATTTCTTTCCACCTGTAGAGTGGTGTTAAAAATGAATTTCCAGGTTTGCAATGGAAACCTGAATGATTCAAAATCGGGCTGAATTGTGGCTCAATGAAAGCAAGCAGGATTTACAAGAAGCCACAAAATCACAATCAGCCCTAGCTTTGTTACTTAATCAGATAGGGATATCAGTGGCTCATCACACAGTTTGAGGATGTCCCTTAAATTATTTGATAATGTTCTGACATTGAGTGGTTAGTTGAATATCAGTACATTCTTTTAGGATTTAAGACAAGCATACTTATAGAAAAATGAGTCCAGAAATTTGCACAAATTAAAAATAATGTATAAAGTGACTTTGTGAACAAGAATTTCAAGAGAGATTGCAGATGGACCTCTTTTATGCCAGCTGGAACATAATGTCTTCCCAGTTAGGTCTACAGTACATAAAAGTTTTCAGCTGACTCTGATTTTTCTTAGCTTACTTATTTCATAAGTAAAGGAGGAGGATTTGATTTCGCATTTGATTAGGCATCTGGATATGCCTACCCAGAACATTCCTTTTCTTGACATCAACTTTTCCTCCCTTTTAGAATGTCACATGTCTGTTCACTACAGTAATGAAGTTGAGATAAATGGCATAAGTCTAGGACAGAAGTTAAATGTTTGTAGAAGATAATGTTATTAGAGGGTAATCAAAAGAAATGCAGAGTGCAAAAGCCAGCAATACAATATGGGTGATACAGGTTAACATGGAGTTTTTATAAGTTACCAGGGGAAAAGTGGATCCCACCACTATGTCTCATCATTTCTTCTACACGAACGCTACAACACTAAAGCTGTAAGGATTTTAACATTTTAAAATAACAAACTGAAGTGTCTTGTATCTCTGCTTTACAGATTAGCAGAAGGGGCTACTTCGTCTGCCTAGAAATGTCAATACATTCTGTTAAATAAATAGATATACAGAATCTACAGTTTCCTCATATTCAACGAGAAATAACTTTATCTTGGACTCTGCCACCTTTCATTCATACTTAGTCAAAATTTTATTCATCTTACTGTTGTCTTGTTGGGCACAACCCAATCTTGTGGGCCCTGTTATGGGGAAGGATTAAAATTTGCTGATGATCAGCTGCAATGAAGGAAATGAAAGTAATAAAATTCAGGGTAGCATGTAAGTGAGTTAGCTCATCATTCTTGTTCCTTAAAACTGGGTTAACCTGCTCTGAAAACGTGTAACACAAAGCAACCTTTTAGGGTTATTTTCAAGGAATTAACTATAAATTTCCTCATGATGGAATGATCCTTAAAAGTCAGTTGTAAGTAAAAAAAGGTTTTAACATTGTGTCTTAGAAATATCAAGATGGCCATACTTCAGTATAATCTTGGGATGGAAAGGAGTCATTTTTTGCTTGCTTCTTTTTGTTAAGCCTTACTGAGGTGTTTGTAAACCACAACTGTGGCCTTTTCACATCATTAAGTAGTTTTCTAAGGTTGGCAGGGCAGCGATTTAATAAATAAAAGCAAATACTGGGTGTGGACTATTACTTGCTTGGTAATCTTGATTAAGGTTAAGAAACAAGGAAAGAAACGGCTGTCTAGTAAAAGAAGGGGAAACTTCAGAGAGATTTTGGGGAATCTTAGGCCTACATTACCCATGTACTCATTTGAATCTATGTTTTCACACCACATTTTTTGTGTATAAAGGGCTATGAGGAAAAAAATCAGCTTTGTATTACATTTTTTTTTCACTTAACAATATATAATTAATGGCATTCCCTCATGTGGCCATATTTTAAACTGGTCATCACCTGTTAGTCCCTATAACTAGGATAATGGCTACAATTCTCCAGATCAGAGTTCTGTTATCTCTGAAATTTGTGTAGTAAGTCACTACATTGTAATGAAATTTGCAAAATGCTTTACGATACAAAGATATAATAAGGTATATGCCACTTTAGTTTACTTTATTGTCATTTAATTTCATCCAACAAAATTAAATGCCATCTTCAGTGTACATTATAACTATAAAAATGAAACAAACACATCCTTCACATTCTATACAATTGAACTGAAAGCCCAATATTGCATTAATATTGCACTATACAGTAGAATTCAAATGTAGTATATGCTTTTGTGGGTGAGAGATTTATCAAACTAAGAAACCCTATTAAAAAAAAATCAAATTCTGTATAGTTATCAAAGTTATCTGAATCAACCCATTTTTACCCTAAAAAGATGCATGGTTGTCCACTATTCACAAAATATTTTTTTTCTGTTGCACTAAATGTAATGTGAAATTAAGATATTTGATATTGCTCATTCATTGATTGTCTCCAAGCAGCTTCACATTCAGAACAATGAAACAATCATAGTGATTTAAAACCAAGGTGCTGGCCTAGAAACTAGGAGGCTGGGAGTTCTTGTCCTGCCTTATGCATGAAAGCCAGTTGGGTCAGTCACTCTCGGTCCAACCCACCTCACAGGGTTGTTGTGGGAAAAATAGCAGGAAGAAGGGGTATTATGTATGTTCACAGTCATTTATAGAACCATTTATAAATTGATAGTACTGGATTGTTATTATATAAATAATATTTTAAATCTTATAATGTTGATTAAATCCAAAATGTACAGAGAGCTCCAAAGTGAGATTTAGATGTGGGTGGACTATTTTAACTGCCTCACAATTGTGGGACAGTTAAAAAAGCCTACACACATCAACGTGTCACTTTGGAGCATTCTGTACTTTTTGGTAAACGATTTCATCTTATTAACTTATACATTCCATGCCCCAGTCAGGAACACATAGGGAGAGAAAAGAGAGAGAAGGAAACAAGGAAATCATCATGTTACCTGCAGGTTTGACTTTCCCCATAATACTAACTTAGCACAATCAGAAGGATCAAAGTGAAGCTGGTGTGATTGCATATCACTCCTTCCTAGTAGCTCATCTTAAAAAAAGAAAGAAAAAAAGCGGGGGGGAAGGATTCCATATTTGCAAAAACAATTGGAGCGTAATACTTAATAGTACCAAAGGTGCAGATTTAAAGATACCACATGTGGTATGTTTTTTCAAACATGCCTCATCTCATCTAGAAGAGGGGAAATTATTAATCTAAATTATAAAAAGATTAAATTTTTAATAAAAACAAATTTATATAGTCCTAGCCCAATGCTGGGCTACCTTGATGGCAGGGATATTTTCAACCAGCAAGACATTCCGTGTGCATTTTGGCCCAAAGAGGCACTATATAAAAGTTGTTTGAATAGTGCCAATTTGCACTATTTGCCTTGCTCTCTGGGAGAAACCCTCATTTTTCCATGCCATCTTTATTTCTAGCCAAATCAGTGCACAGTTTATTCAATTATGAAGATTAAAGTTTCTATCTGTTGTTCTATTTGAAGTGTAGTAATGCCTCATGATGTATGTCTAAACCTGGACATTAAGAGTATCTTATCTGATACTTTTAAATTAAAAAGAAGGGGAAAAGCACCCCCTAAATAATGCAAAATAAAACAAAAAGTTTTAGAAATATATAAAGAAATGCACTGACAGGGATTCCTTCACATGCCCTCCAGTAAGCCCAGAGTCAAAGAGCTTCCTAACCTCCTTCACCCATATCGGATGTGACCAGACTGGCACTCTAAAATGCTGCCTTTAGCTCCCCTGTTTAGTGCAATGTTTTGTAATTGTGCGAAGAATCATATTACTTCATGTCCCTCCTGGACATAAGCTCATGTATCATGTAATCTGAACTTGCTAGTTGTTTATCTCCTACAAGATCATGGTGTATCTCCAGTTACAATTTCTTTTTCTCATCCTTACTGCAATAATTTTCTAGATTTCTTTCTTCTCTCCTGTAGCAGTGGCTTTTTCCTCCAAAGCTGCAATAGTCTTGGTGAAAGGTTCTCTCCTACTTGCCCATTTCTATGGTATTTCCTAACTAGGTTGGATGGCTCTTATAGAATTTGTCACTCCTTTTGTAATATGGCTTTTAATAACTAGGTACACAGTGCCTCCTTGTTAATTGCAAATGTTTCATTCCAGTATAAAACCACAGATAGGGAAATCTCAACTGAGATCTTGAGGCCATGGGAAATGGAGGGTTGGGTCTGGGAATCTGTAGTTGTCCTCTTTCTCCCATAAACACTCCTCCCATAGTGGCTAACTGACAGTTACTTCTTTTACTTCAACCAAGGTGGATCTCAGCAGTCTTGGGAGCCCTTGTGGTTGTTTTCTGGCAACTGGACTTCCATCAGCACCATAGCGGTCATTCTGGTCCTCATGGCTAGGTGAGAGAGACTCTCAGTTGTGTCCCACAGCCAACCTGGAAGCTTCCATTTAAGTTGGTGTTTTCTCAACTACATTTTTAAACTCCTGATTCATAAACTGTTCCCATGATTCAAAATGTGCCAAGTAACAAGAGTGCAATATAGATACAATGGTGGTTGTGTTCCTTTTTAAAAGCTCTAAATCCCTTTTATGTAATCACAGTATCTCAAAGGAGTTGGCAAAAATTGAAAAGGGCCTGTAAAATCCATACACAGAAAATTCTAAAGCAATCTTTGTGCTATCAAAGAAACCAAGAATGATATCTGGTGCATGACTAGACTGCAATCTTGGATCTTGCTCATAAACTCAAAGTCCAGAGTTGCATGGAATGTGTGTTATGAATGCAAATGGGAGAGCTTGGCTTCAATTTACAGTTTTTTTAAAAAAAAAAATCTGTATTCATCTGTATTGCCTCCCATCCTCAGCTATTTCTTTTGTCTGAGAGAAAGCTCTCATAATACTAGCAAGTACTATGAGCAAGTGGAGAGAAGATTAACCAAAAGAAAAAGTAATGCAGCTTTGAACATGAACTGAAATATATTTGTTTTGCCATTGAAGTATAGTCCTATTACTGATAAATGTAGATGGATTATGACAAAAATATTTTAACATATCAAGGTTTAAGAATGTTAAATCATATTTCTTTTTAGTGAAATGTGAAGCAGCTGTAGCTATTTTGTTTCAGATCTAATTGTTCCTGTTTAGAGTTTGTTTGCGAGGTGGGGAACAAGATTTTTCTAACTTTGACTCTTGGTTGACTTACCACAAGAACTTTGGTTCTAAAATTATTCCTTTATTCTGTCTCATATCTGGAGCTGGTACATGGAACAACAAATTAGATGTGGGACTGGGCTCAAAGGAACCCAGGTTTAAATCTATCTCAAAAGGATTTTCCTGTGCCATTTTGACAACCATGCTGTCTCCATGGTTCTCACTAGGGTTGAAACCCTGATGATTCTTTGTTCTGCCACATTTCTTCTTCAATCCTAAGTTGCATCAACAGAGGGATAGAATCAAGATCAAGTGAGGTACTAATACCACTCTATAAAGTCTTAGTAAGACCACACCTAGAGTACTGCATCCAGTTTTGGTCACCACACTATAAAAAAGATGTTGAGACTCTAGAAAAAAAGTGCAGAGAATTGCAAGTTGATTAGGGGACTGGAGACTAAAACATACAATGAACGGCTGCAGGAACTACTCTAGTGAAGAGAAGGACCAGGGAAGACATGGTAGCAATATTTCAATATTTGAGGGGCTGCCATAGAGGAAAGGAGTCAAGCTATTTTCTAAAATACCCGAAGGCCAGACAAGGAATAATGGATGGAAACTGAGCAAAGAGAGATTTAACCTGGAAACAAGGAGAAACTTTCCGACAGTGAGAACAATCAACCAATGGAACAGCTTTCTTTCAGATATCGTGGGAGCACTTATCACTTGAAACTTTCAGGAACAGATTGGACTCCCATCTGTCAGAAATGGTATAGGGTCTCCTGCTTGGGCAGGGGGTTGGACTAGATGACCTACAAGGTCTCTTCCAACTCTGATTATCTGTTATCTGAAATCTTCTCACTGCTACTTTGCTTACATATCTCAATAATGGAGAAGTAACACTTAACATGGTTTTGTTTAAAAAAACATTTAAGTAAATTTAAAATGACTGAAGTACAAATATAACTTGGATTGTCTGCATAGTAAATACTGAGATTTTTATCTGATTAAAGAATTATGAGCGTACTTTCCAGGCTATTTTGATCTGAACTGCTTCCTGAAGGACCAGTTTTGGCCAGCTTATATTGTCTTGATATAGGCAACCAGCTTTTCCTGTGCTATTGTGGTATAAAGTTGTGTTTTTATTAACTACAGTTTGGGGAAGTTGCTTTCTCCACTGGCAAGAGGACGTTTTAGGAGTACATGCAGAGCAACAAAAGCATTTTTTTTGGGGGGGGGGGAGGGAGGAGAGACAGACTTGTCCAAATTTCAAATTAAGTTGTTCTTCAAATTGTTTGTGATGGATAACTAAATGGGTAAAATCTCCAGGAGATTTTATCTAGTTTTGGTTCCAGGATACAAAAGAAAGGACAAATTATGAAATAAAACTTGATGAAAACATGGAATTTTACAAAAATAACAATAAGACTTTACCTCTTATCTCACCCTCCAATATTTTTATTTGGAGGTAATTATTGCAAGAAAAGTGTAATTATACATATGCAATCACCCCAATTCCACTTCAGTGCAAAGGATTACAAGGTCACTAAAAGAAAAAAAAGGTGCATTCAGACTACAGAAGTAGGTTAAAGATACAATAAGAATGGTTGAAAGTCAAAATTTACCATAATTGATGTAATTACAGATTGTTGGGGAGAAATATTTAGAAAGAAGGAAGGCTATTTTTTAAAAATGGCATAATTTGAAGCACTTTTACAAATGTTTCAGAATCAAAACCATCTACTAGGGTGTATATTTATTTGCTATTATAGTACAACATGGAGAGAGAACAAATACAAAATTTCATTATAAAGTGGATGCAACATTTTAAAGAAACAATTATAATTCAAGAATGTGAACAATTAATAGGGGGAAAAAACAATAAAATGTACTCCAAGCTATAATTTAAGAGAAAATTGGTGTGAAATATTTTAAGATGGTATATAACTGTCAGCCATTGCAAAAATGAATAAATGACATCATAAAATATGATGGAAATTGTAAAGGTACACATTTTATCATATGTAGTAGTCATATAAAAAATTGAAAGAACTGGAAGGAAATGCTCAATATTATTTTTAGAAACCATAAAAACAAGTGAATTGAAATCTCAGATTTTTTAAATTAGGAACTGTTCCAAAATACATAGATAAAAAACACCACAGTATATTAAGTTATGTCCTGATGGACATGAGGACAAATCTACTTCAGCATTGATAAAGAGACACTTCATCAACAATATCAGATTGGGAGACCAAATTTGGAGAAGAGACAGCCATAGCAAAATTAATAATATATATTCAGAACAGAAGTTTGACCTAATTTAAGCAAAATTATGTCTCATACAATATACAAAAAGATAACTATTTTTAGGGAGAGAACAAGTGTAATCAGAAATCATTTCAAATGTTAATAAACATGTTGATTGTGATGATATGTTAGGATACAATGGGAAGGAATTTGAAAACAAATACTTACGTTTCTATTGATTTTTCCTTTTTTAAAAAAAAATTATTAAATTTATATGCTGCCAAATATATTACATGTATTTATTCTTGGAATAATGATAAATAATGATTATATTCTTGTTCAGAGATTTCTATTTTTTTTTAAAAAAAGGTAAATGTATTTAGTTCTGCACAATCAATCCACTAACTAATAAATACTGAACTTTTAATATCATGAAAATTGTAAACTCACGGTTTATTTGCTGATATCCCTTTATCCACTAATTTCCCCCCTTTTCTCTATTTTGTAGTTATTCTCTCTTTTCTCATGTTTTTCAAATGTTTTAATAAATAGAAAAAAAGGATGGTTTTCTTTGTGTGTGTGTGTGTGTGTGTGTATGTGTGTGAATGTATGTGTATATACATACCTACACACATACACTTCCTTTTTACGACCCTGTAATCCCTTAATTCGTGTGGAGTTGGGGCGATTGGATGGAGCTGAGCATTTACTGGCTGGATGCCCTTCCTGATGCCGACATGGAGTTCATAGGAAATAATTTTTCTTTGCACCCTGGAAGAGAAACATCTGTTGCTATCTTCCAAGTGAGAGGCAAGCATGTTCACCACTAGCACTTATCAATATCACTCTTTGGAGAATGTGTATGATATTATGATGCACATAGAAAAGAGTATTGCTTCCACTATGGTAGGTACCCTGTCACTGCTTTTGTCAGATCTCATGCCCCTTTACAAATGCCACTGATTCCAGAGTAGCCTTTGTAGTTGATCATTGTGAGATGTATCTTAAAATGGTTTCTGTTTGTCACCCAAATTACTCACATCAACATCATACATGTTATCCTGTGTGAATAGTATGTCTGTGCCCAGAATGGTTGGTGTATGTTTTCCTCAGATATACCAAAGAGCTTGCAATATTGGCAACATTCCAATATAAGCCACAGCAAAAATCCAATTGGTTGTATTGCACAATCTAGTTTATTTATTTAATTGTACTTGCAAAAAGAAGTTAAGTTCAAATGGTTGTTTGAGATTATCTCATGTTTTCTATTCAACATTTCTTCTGTAATACAGTATTTGAATGCTTCAAAATTTACCATTCAAAAATTCCTCAGTTTACTGAAAAGCACATAAATTACAGTTGTTGTTGTTTTTTAAAAAAAATAACCACCTGATCGTTGCAGTCACTGAATGAGGAATGGACAGGACGAAAGCTTATGGACGATTCAACTTTCAGATCAGGGACGGAATACAAATAAAGTTGCCACCAGTTCAGTAGGCGTGGCTTGGTGGACGCGCTTTGCGTGCATGCACACACTTTGCATGCACACGCACACCAAACACGCACTTTGCGCAGGCGCAGAGTTGTTCTACCTCTCCTCCTGCAAGCCTGCACGATGCCGGTTGCTGCAGCAGCTGCCGTGCGGTGCTATTCTGCACCACGCAAAGCAGCTGCGCTTCGAATTCTGGCCATAAAAGTGAGTATAGGAGACCAGGTGGGCGGCGGAGAGAACCGGTTCTCTCTCTGCTGCTCATCGCCGCTACCGGCTCTCCAGAACTGGGCAGAACCGGTCGCATTTCACCTCTGTTTCAGATCTATTTCTCTGTACTTCCCTTTTCCCTTCCATCTTGCCTAGAAAATATTCTTTGATGCTTACTACTACAGAAACATTTCCCCTAACTTTTCTTGTTAGAAAATACACCATTAACTTACTTTGTATGCTTGATATTAGGCGTGCAGAACAGAATAACAGAACAATTCTTTACTCTCTTTAAATCTGCCAAGAACTGAGTGATCTCATTTTAAATTGTTTTCCAAGGAAGAGTTGTATGTAAATATTTTGGGTGATGACTCATTTTAGATGCTGCCAAAGAATAGCATCAAACTCAGCAATCAGCTCCAGAGTTTTAAGAAAGCTTACATTATTTGGCACAGGCAGCTGATTTGAAGTCCCATAAAGTGTTGGGTTGTTATTAGCCAGCAAGCTTATAATGGCAGTGTGTTTTTCAGAACATTTTGCCAGCAAGAAGACTCTAATCACTGCCCCGAGTCCCTTTTTGGGAGAGGGGGCGGTATAGAAATTTAATTAAATAAATAAATGAATGAATAATACAATCTTCTCATGATGATGCTTATCTTTGGTGATGGCCATACATCTTCGTCATATCTTGAGCTCATTCCAACAATGGAATACCCTCAGAAGGTCTTCTGCTTTGTCATGGCATGCCAGATTTCCAGACAAACTTTCCAGTCCATTGTGCAACCCAGTATGACTAGAATGCAGAAAGAGTTTGCAGTAGAAACAGCTTGCAGCATTCTAGATCTTTGAAAACAAAAGCCATGACCTCTCTATTTTCTCACCAGCAATGCCTCGGATGGAAGTTTCTGTTTTTCTTTAATAACTGTAATTGAATACCCCCCCAAAAGCATGAAACCTAAACAATGCAGAAAGATATAAAGAAAGGAAAATGAATACGGCAAAAGAAAACTAAAAACAACAAAAACATAAAAGACAAATATTTGTAAATATATATACAATCTTTCAAATATACATACACAAATAAGTTTTTATATATTCAACCTTTATAAGGTTTTCCATAAATAGCACTATTTACTGAAGCTTACCCAACTTAATTAAATCTATATTGATAGGAGATTGGTTCATAGGCTTCTCTAGTAACATTTCTGCTGACTGTAGTAGTTGAGACAATATATTCATCTTTCCAAAACTGAAGAATAAACATTTTAGCTCTAAGTAGGACACAGAAACCACTTTCTTTATACACATAGCAATTTCTATGCAATAAGAATATAGTTCAAAACAATATGAATATATGAGAATATTAAAACATCTCAAAGTTAACACATGTAATAGCTTCCTCCCAAAACAGAACTATGATAGGGTACTGTAGAAAGATAAGTTTCAGTGAAGCCATACTCTGATTGCCTTTGCAACAACGTAATAGTTTACTGAAGCCTATTCTTTATACAGGGGCAGTGAGATGGCTCAGTAGTTAAGACACTAAGGTTGTTTACTGGAAAGTCAACAGCCCACATTCAAGACCCAAGTGCCACACGATGGGGTGAGCTCCCGTTCTTGCCCCAGCTCCTGCCCAGCTTGCCATTCGAAAGCATGCGAATGTGAGTAGATAAATAGGTACCACTTCAGTGGGAAGGTAACAGCACTCTGTGACATCATGAGGCAACATCTTCAGACAGTGCTGCCTCAATGGCCTTAAAACAGAGGTGAGCACACTCCCTATAGTTGGTTATGATCAGCCAAGTAAAATCTGCAGGGGTTCATTTATTCTTTATATAGATAATGTTCCACTTACAACCAGTTGCTTAGCAACCATTCAAAGTTATGAAGGACTTCCCCCCCCCCCCCCAAAAAAAAAAATACTTATGGCTCAGTTCTGGAGTTCTGATCCTGCACACACTTCTGTGGTCATATGACTGCATTTCATATGCTCACCTTTATGGCCAGTTGTGTTCCATAATCACGTAACCGCAATTTTCAATGATTTTTGTTGGTTCGAGGCAGTTTTTGGCCAGTTTCCGGCCAAAAAATGTCCATAATAATACATTGATTTGTTTTAATGGCTGCCGCCAAAAAAGTCATAAAATCATGGGTGCCTCAACTTACTACCATCATGACTTATAATACAGTAGAAATTCCTGGCTCCAGAAGAAATAGTGACATCAATGCCCAACCTTTCAACAGATCTTAATTTAGGTCTCATTCAATGGGAACAAAAATATTTTGGACTTGTCAGATTCTATTTTCATTGCCTTGGGAATAAGAATGTTTTTTTTTTTTACTTTCAGAAGAAGAAATCCTTTAGACAACTACTAGGTGACTCTACAGCCCATAATCTGATCTTAAGTAACTAAACTCAGCCACAGTTATTTCTGGCATCTCAACTATACTCTGATCTATCCTTTTCTACAGGGTAGTAAGTTATTCAAGCTATTACAATTAATCAGTGGAAAGCTTGCCTTCAGATGTTGTGGGTGCTCCATCACTGGAAGTTTTCAAGAAAGGATCGACAGACAATTGTCCAGAATGGTGCAAGGTCTTGAGCCAGGAGTTAGACTAGAAGACCTCCAAGATATCCAACTATGTTGTAAATTCTGTATAATATGGGGTAACATTTTTTGAACATGCAATATAAATTCTTCCTGTTCAGCTTCTACCAGATAATTTAAGGAGCACTGTTTGCAAAAAATGGGGTTTGTCATATTGGAAAAGAGGGATATTCGCAAAATGTCCTCTCTTTCTTACTCTTCTGCTTAAAGCATTTCTTTCTTGCTGCTTGTGGCAACCGTGAAACAGGAAGCATAAACAGAGGCAAAGGGAGAACAGGAAAATGATTTTGTATCTACGTATTAGTGACTCTTGATCCAGCGTCTGTTGCAGTCCTCAGGGCTGAAGAGAGAATTATTTTGGTATGTACCGGTTTTGGGGAAGGCTGCTATGGAATTTAATAAAAATCATTTTAGTCATTTCAAATAGTTTAATTAATATTGTATCATTTTCAGAATGAGACATGCAGTTATATGACAATGACATATAACTTCTCAACCACCAAAGGTTAGGAATGTATATTGCATTTGCAACACTCAAGAAATCTCCTAGTTTTAAAAATTCTTTGAACATACAATATAAATTCCGCCAAATTGCTTTAAAAAGAAAATCTATGGACAGCTAAGTATTTGTAGTGAAACGTGCACCTAGCAAGATAAACCCTTTGATGGGAAATTATGTCATATCTCTGCTACATGGGCATGCCGTAAGTTCAATTTCCTGTGGTTATTGTTACTCTCTGGAATAGGAAGCTTCTCTTTCATAAACGAGGCATGCTTTGCCTCTGTTTAAATTTCTAGAGAATTTCGAACCTTTACTTCCCCTCTTTATGAATTTGCCAATTGAAACAGCTTTTTCAAAAATTTTGTAATGTGATATAACAATAAGATGAAATGAAACATGAAGGTAAGGTCTGAACTTGATGGGCCTAAACATTCTCCGGTGTGAGAACCTCTGGCCTAGGAGCCAAATCTAGCCTATCCAATGGATTCCTTCCAATGCCACCAAAAGCCCATCAATCTAAGCCGCTATGATGATAATGGAACCCTGTGACCAACACAATTTTACAACCTTTTTTGTGACAGTTGTTAAGCGAACATCATGGTCATTAAGTGAACCAATTTTTTGCTATTTGTTGTAATTTCAAGCAGATGATAAGTGATCAGTCATAAGTTGAGGCCTAACTTTACTTGAAGCACCTCAAATATGGTGTTTGCTAGTTCTGTTGAATCCCAATCTGTTGAACACAGAGATCAAGAGATTGTCAAAGCTGTCCTTTCAAGATACCTAGCCTTTTACTTTGAAATAGCTCCTCCCAAGAACTAAAATATATTACAACTGTGCCTTGGTTTTTTTCCACTAATCACCTTATCTGGATTATGTAAGAGAAGTAGAGAAAAGATGTAATGTTTGAAATCAATCTTCTTTCTTAACTTCTGCCCTAGTTAAAATATTGCCTCTTTTGTGAGATCACTAGGTGATTTTCTGCAGGACACTATTCTTTCAAAACACTTATCTTATTCTTTAAAAAAATATTTCAGCTTATATTATAGATAATTAATTTTTACATCTTATGTCTCTCGTTCAAAAGAGCTTACAGTACAATCAGTGCAGTAACAACTGAATCTAAATATGAAAAAAAAAGAAACCAGATTTTTAAAAGCCAAATCATTATTAATCTGACTCAAAAGACTTGGTTAAAGAAGGAAAGCCTTGTTTCCATTCTGTAGGTGGAATGAATGGGAACTAAGTGCTGATTGCTAAGAAAGTATGTTCTGTAACATGGAAGTAATGTGGCAATAATGGTTTGATTATCTCCTAAATTGTGAAGAGACCACATGTGTAAGGCACAACATATCATTTCATAGATTATGAAATAGATCTACACCGAACAAAAAGTAGAGTTGGTGTTGGTAGTGAGGGGAAAGAATTAAATTGAAGCTTAAGTGTATGTAAAAAGTATCACAGCAATCATACAGAAAATAAATCATATTTACATATCAGAAAACCACCCAACACTGGTACAATACTGATAATATATAAAATGATATAAATCTGTTATTTCAGTTCCAGTGATAGAATTAAAGTTGTTTTTATTCAGTGGTTTCATATTGGATTTTCTTTTTGAAATTCCTTTCTTCAAAAATAGTCACAGTTGAAAATCATCACTGAAAAATTTAGGAGACAGAAATCTTCTCAAATGATTAGAGTATTAAATATTGGTCAGCCTGACTCAAGTTTGTTTAGAGACTACTGGTTTGAAACAAGGAGATTGAGAATTCTGGTCCTATGTTAGACATGAAACTAGCTGGGTGACCCTTAAGAGTTGCTTTTTGTTTTGTTTTTAGTTGTTTTATGAACATTTCCAAGGGTTTGATATTATTGATGTTGTCCAGAGACCATTATCACAAGAATAGGGGTGGAGGAGGTAAGGAGATTGGCTCAAGTTTCCAGCTCAATATATCCACCACAGCACATTGATTTTGGCCTTTACAAAATATTGGCTGGCATAGACAAATAGTCGAGGAAGAACTTATTTTCTTGTGTAATTCTGGTGAAAACAAGTGTCAGTGAGCTCTTGGGAAAGAGGCTACCTTTCAACTCTAGTACCTATAACTTATATGGAATTGTTCCTAGTTTTACCTCTGTGTAGTTGAGGAAAGACCACTATGGAAGATAATGGGGAATTGCTGCTGGTCGATGTAATTGGTATTAACTAGATGCACATATACTATGACTTGGTGGAAAGCAATTTCTGGTATTCCTATGTGCCCTGCTTTCATTTGATCATCTGCAGAATCCTTGTAGCATTTCCATTTTACTAATTTTACTGAAATACTATTTATCAGAATACAGGAAGATGGAGAGAAGTATCCAGAGGTTTCTTTGGTGTGTGCCGCCATCATTATTTTATCATAAGCTTTCTTTTTTAAAGAGGGAGGAGATGTTCTTGCTTACAAAAGACGTACTTATGATGAAACAATTTAGCAGAACTGTCTAATACTTTAAGGAATCTGTCTTCAAGCCCTGTTGAAAGAACAAGATGATTTGGCAAAATGTTGCACATTACAGTCTTGCATCCTGTGATTTGGCACTTTGTACTAGCTTTCCCTGAGAGGAACCATTTGCAGTTGCAGTAAAATTGCTGTATATTCCCATCTATCTAAGCTACAGGGTCAGGACACAATGTGGTAATTTCTTCAGCCTACGGTATATAACAGACATTGCATGAGTCAAATGTCCCTAGTGGGCTGCTATTCTTGGCTGTTGAGCTGCACAAAGCTGGTTGGAGAACAGCAAGGTAGAATTATGACCATTCCCACTCGTGAAATGGGGAAGGACACTTTGACTGTGGGAATATTTTTCAAGCAACTGCCTCATGCAGGAGAGTGGCAGTTCTCTTCTGGAGACTATGCTACCTGCACAAACTTTTTTAAAATCTCATTGTTCTGCTAATTGGTGATGATGGTTTTTTCTCTTCCTCATTATTACAGGGGAAATGTCTGAAGATAAAAGTGACTCTATATAAGTTTCTATTAATAAATCAAAATGCTCCCTGAAAGCTTTTATTTACATTCTTTCAATCCTTGCAGGCTTGCAAGTATACTTTCATAACCTTTAAAATTTGTCCAAACACAGAGGGAAAGAGAAATTGGGGTGGGGTGGGGAGCAGGAAAACAAGAAAGCAGGAATACAAAAAAATTTGAGATTTTTTTCCCATTTAACGAATAGACAAAGCTTTTCATTCCAGAATTCAGAAGTCTGTTTTAGATGTAAGCAATCTTTTTAGAGACTTCACATTACATGAACAAGCATGATATTGTTGTAATAGGAGTATTCCAAGTATTCTATATTTGATTTACTTACAAATACTTTATTTACTGGCTAATATGCAGTTGTATTCATTTGCCTTATTCATAAAACATAGAATAGTAAGAGTTGCAAGGAATCTCGGAGATCTTCTAGTCCAGTGTTTTTCAACCTTGGTGGTTTGAAGATCTGTGGACTTCAACTCCCAGAATGAATAAGCAGAGCTGGCTGAGGAATTCTGGGAGTTGAAGTCCACACATCTTCAAAGCACCAAGGTTGAAAAACACTGTATCTAGTCCAACCCCCTGCTCTAGCAGACCCTTTACCATTTCAGACAAATGGTTTCCAGTCTCTTTTTACAAGCCTCCATGATGGAGCACCCACAATTTCTGTTCCATTGG
The DNA here is from genome assembly GCA_023653725.1 of Bungarus multicinctus. Taxonomy (NCBI): domain Eukaryota; kingdom Metazoa; phylum Chordata; class Lepidosauria; order Squamata; family Elapidae; genus Bungarus; species Bungarus multicinctus. The sequence continues at coordinate 115,516,697 of CM042834.1, read as the reverse complement.
TTGATTGCTCTCACCATTAGGAATTTTCTCCTTAGTTCTGGGTTGCTTCATTCCTTGGTTAGTTTCCATCCATTGCTTCTTGTCTTGCCTTTTGGTGCTTTGGAAAATAGTTTGACCCATCTTGTCTTTGTAGGAGCTCCCCAAATATTGGAACATTCCTTTTGTCTGTTTTATGTTGCTGGTCATTCACTGAATAAATATTGTATTTACATTTACATTACATTTACATTTAAAAGGATTTTTTCAGATTCATAATATAAAGTAGCTTATTGTTCAGCAACAGGTTGTTATTCTCTATACAACTGCAACAAAATTCCTTTATAAAGTTTCAGAGAGGTCAATCTGCTTTTTTTAATACTTCAAATATAATTACAAATCAAGTGCTTTGTATAATATTTTTGAAAACAAAATTGTTTCCAAAAACCTCACATTTTTGTTGCAATAATAGAGAATGGTACAGTCTATATACCTTCTGTAGTTGATCTATTAACCTTCCATGGTATTCTCCAATTACACTGATAATTCCCACACAGAATGGCCGCTGATTTAGAATAGCTTGGCTGGTTTATGAAACGGCTATCCAATGCATCTGGAGGCACCAAGTTGGGGGAAATTGTTCTGTTTTTATTTACTTAGTTACATAATTAAAAATAGTAAATAATACCAACTCCCATACTATTTACATATCATCTTCATTCACTTTATTTTTAATGACTAGAGTAATTTTGTCTTTTTCTTGCTATATATATTTTTAACAAGGGTTTAGCAGGAATCTGTTTCATCCATTGAGGTTGTTAGGTTTTGTATTCATTTTGTTTAAGCTGAAATGCATTCTTTTTATGCAGATATGTAATTCCAGATATTGTATTCAATAGTGTAAGATGGAATGAGAAAATATTAGAAGTAGGATACCCCTATTGCAAATATCTATAGTTGGACCAAAGTGTGGGCAGGTCATATTTAACATTTTGGGAGAGTATAAATAGATGGAACAAAAGGCAAAATGTCTTAATTTTTGGAACTACAAAACTTACACAATTACAAATCCTACATCTAAATGGTGAAGTAATTCTGCCAAATTTTAGGAAGATTGTTCAGTAGAGACTTTGAGACTTTGGGGAGTGGGCAAGGAGACCAAATGGAACAGGCTGGTCATAAGACAATGGGACCTTTTCTGTGAAACATCAAGATGCTAATCTCGATTCCTTTCTGTTTGCCTCTTCATGGGAGGCACAGCTTTATTCATGGAGGTCATACTATACACATGTATTGAGGTTCTGCATCTAGTTCCCTTCGAATGGCATTTCACAATTTTTTTAAAGTATTCATTTAAATGCATGTGGATCAGAGAGATTTCCTTGCACAATTTAAAACTGCCATAAAAGTTACTTTATGAAATAATCAAAACAAAATCTGATTAGATGATTATCTAAAAAGAATGATGCTTCGGAGCTTTTGTAGATTATTTGGTAGCTGACAAAACTCGTTTAACTTGTACCAGTCCAGCAAGACAGAATTCTTGTACAAGACGTTCTTGTACTTCCTGCTATGCCAGTTTAAAAGAACAGTGGATACTGTTCATAAAATGTCACAAGACAGAAGGCTAACTAGCAAAAGAATGAAATGTTCAACTGCTAACTAATAGTTACTGATACATGCAAATTGTTCACGCACAAAAAAGCAATTGGCTGCAATAGCAGCACAGTTTTTGACATAATAATTTGTGAACTACATGGCATAGATAAAATATAGATAGAAATACTTCCGTAATCATGGTTTGTGTGGGAAAAGTAGCAAATGACAGCAGGGGTATGGACATTGTGGTTTTTGCAGCTATCAGTATGCCTTATGCAACTTCCCTTTGTGTCTACCAGGAACATAGCTTGAAATCTGTGACTTTTGTTGTTGCAGTATAAAAAGAGTGGCTTATATAATGTTGTGAAGAAAGGAGTCCTTTTGATGCTAGCTATGAGGTGTGACAAGCATTGTAATATAATTCTGTCCACCACAGCTTAAGCAATATGAGGAAAACATATTTGCAAAGTAGAGGATCCAAAATTATAGTTCCTTCACAACATCAGCTCAATTGGGAGGAGGGACAATATTGTGTATGTAAATTTGCAACTGGGAGGATCTGGGTTCCCACAATGTAGTGTGGCCTACAATTTTTAAAAATCATGGTTAGCTAATTAAATCATAGAAATGGAATCATGCACTGCACTAAGCTATCAACAATGACCAACATTACTTTTTAGTGGGGTTTTGAGGCAACCTAGGCAACATTCAAGCTCCTGAGGCATCTTCTGTTTATCTTAGCAAGCTCTGTCATCTGGAGGGAGCCACCTCTCATAAACACTAGCCACTGTGACCATTGGTTGTGTTGGCTTGGAATTATGAAAGGCTAATGTATGCAGCCTGCTAGTTAAGGTGCTGGCTAGATCTAGAGTCCACATTGAGATCTATATCCTCCATCATAGAAGCTCACTGGATTGTGTCCAAGCCAGTCTCCCTTACAGAATTTTTATTATAGAAAGCAAAAGTGAGTGCTAATCATTCTGTTCTGGGAAAAAGCAAAAATAAATTTAACAAATATGTTCTGGAGGTCATCTGTTCAGGAAAGGCTGCTGTAGCGGTAAAAGAATGCAGTACACAGATGTGGCCACAATATTGATACCCCTTCACTTTTTCCCCTGAAGAATCCCAACTTGCTATGAAATAAGTTGAAACTGCCACAAGTAAACAGCATCTAACATTCTTTATTCCATAGTCCATAAAGCAGACGCTTTGAAAAAGTGGAGGGGTACTAATACATTTGGTTACATCTGTAAACACTCCATAAGACAGAAGTGGTTCAGCAGTAGAGTCCATGTTTTGCTTGCAAAAAATTCCAGCTTTAATTTGCAACATCTTCAAAGAAAATTGAAAAAAATTGAGCTTCCTCTGCTTCAGTCTACAAACTATAATTAAGCAAACATAGCCACTGATGAGTCAATGTAACCTTGGAAAGTTGCTAAAATTATAATTAATAAAATTCATTGCAATATACTGTATCTGAAACATGCCCAGATAGAAGTGTGTGCTATTGACAATGAGAGCTCAGTTGGTCAACAATAAAAAGAAGCTTCTCATAATCCAATGTATGGTAGTAGCAAGGCATTGTGATTGTTTTACTAACAGATAATTTGTTTAGACATGCAAATGCTTCCTCTGTTATATTCTGTATAAATAGAGCAGTGAACCATTTGGAGTTCTAGAATTCATGTAAGTGCTAAGTGGGTACTGTAATAGTATGCTTTTTTTAGTTCAGAATCTGTGTGTTGATGTCTAACCACTGGTTTTATTAACACTGGTTGATGGCTTAGCAGGTTCATGAACCCAGTTTGCTGTGCTTTGGTCTACAAACTGGGATTAAGCAAATATATATTGACTACTGATGAGTCAATGTAGAGGCACAATATTATAAGAAGTGAACTGATTACTTTTTTATTTATTTTTATTAAACCAATTTATATAGCCCTTTCATTTCAAGACAAATGACTCTAGGTGGTATACAAAAGAGGCTCTTGGGTTTAATCTCTTTACTGCCATTATCCCACATTAATCAGCTGTGAAATCAAAGCAAATCAGGCAGCATCTTTTATCACCCCACTAATCTTCACACTGATAAAACACTGGTTTGGAGAAACATCTCTATTAAAAGCAGTCCAAAGAGGAAAAATGTTCAGCCTCTAGATATAGTTAAACAGCTTATTTTATGCTGCCTGGAGATTTATACAGTATTTTTAATGTTAAAATTATGAAAGAAGAGCAAACATAATCATATTTTTGAATGAACATGATGCCTTTTGTTTTTTTTAAACTGGCCAGACTTAATTAGACAGCCATGTCTTAAATATTTAAAGAAGTGTTCAGAATAAATTCTACAGAGCTAAACAGTGACCTAAATTCTACTGTAGTGGCTGCAATTTAATTGGAGGGTGACTAGGTTTGACTGCCAAGAATTTGACCAAGGCTGCTTGCTACTTTTCAGAGTGGCTTTATCAGCAGAAATTATAAAAAGTGTTCTATTAACAAAGCCTTACCTGATCTGATTTCCTTCTCTTTCCCTGACTTTAAAAAAATGAAAAGTACAAATGTGCTTATCAGTGCAGAAGTACTGGAAGTTAATTTTCCTTGAATAAACACTTGCTTTCGTCAGTCCCTAGAGGACAAATGTCCAATAACGCCAGCACTGTGTCTACTGTAATACACATGTGGGATATAAATGGAATGTACCACTGAATATAGCATCTTTATACAGTAGACCTGATTCAAGAATCTTCTTTCAGCTCTTGTAAACACTGTAACGTTACTGCTTGTTCTCATTGTGCCATACCAACCTAATTATTAGTATTTGCACTAAGATTCCCCCACAAAGATTCTAGACTTGATGTTTAGAATTGAGAATTTAAATTTAATTGAGAAATTAATTTTAAAACTCAGTCGTATATGTAGCCACTGCAACCTATGTATTTTCCAATACTACATTTTGCACATCGCAATCATCCTTAATTATATTTTACCAAGATGCCCTGGATTACCAATAATTGCAGCTTTGCATTGGTCAATTGTTTCTATGTAGTAGCCCTCTATCTTCTAAATACGCTAAAGTAAGGGAGAAAATTTAAAGCTGCCACTTGTTCACTAATGGTGCTAGATTTTTCAGAGAGAGGAGTAATTTGTCTGTTTTTTTTTTTCTCATAAAGAGAGTTTCCATTATGACAAATGAAGGTTTTTACATTCCATAAAACTGTAGCTCTGTAACTCCAGCTGCAAATCAAAGGTCAGGAGCAAGAAAACAAGAAGAAAAGAAACCCTCTTGAAGACAAGTTTTGATGATTCCTTTCATGTCTTCGAAAAAAGCTACTTAGGAACATAATTTGTTTTCAGAAGTTCAATTCTTTTGTTATTTATTTTTAAAGTTTGTATCCCCTCTTCTGCCCATAGAGCACTATTTTAGGGCTGTAAGCATTAAAGTTCAAACAATAGATTAATCAGCTAAATGATAGATGGTCAATTGATAGAGTTCAATATTAACCACACACCATAACCTCTAATATATAGCTTGTCTCAGTTTCAGGGTTTTGAAATCTCATTTAATCCATTACAATTCCCAGATTCAAATTCATTTGCCTGATTAGCAAATTCTTAACTGGCTATGACTAGTATATACTAACTCAGTCCAAAACCTTGTAATATCTCCTGTCGTTGGCTTAATTATATAGGGAATTTTGTAGTTGCTTCAACATAATTCCCATGGCAAGTAATCTTGGAAGCTATTTGGCTAACTTGGAGAAGAAACATTGCAAGTCAAGATCTTCCAACACCTACCATATCCCATAATAGTTCCCTGAGGGTCTGACTGGCAACATTTGTTGTTACAAGGTTAGGTTAGGAATGAATATCCGACATACAGTAGATTTGTTTTACTTAGTTCCTCTCTTCCTATATGAAGGGACTAAAGGCGGGCTATGATGAGGTAGGAGACCTATCTGGGAGAAGAGGCATTCAAATGCATGCTATCATTTTATTTTTTAAATGATTAAGAATCTCAAAATCTTGGGAAATATCCCCAATCTTTTCAAATCTCTGAGAGAGCCTGGAGGAATATGTTATTTGTGAATATTATTCCAACTCTGAGACCTGCTCTCACACCTAATCCCAACCCCAGACCTAAAAAGACTGGTGCATAGAAATACAAAAATAAACATTTCCATCATTTTAGCTTCCCGACCTTGAAGCGCACTTGTGCATCTGTTTTCTTTTTTCTCAGACAATAAAATCTTCCTCTCATTTTTTGTTAAAATTAACTGATATTCTCTGCTGCTGTTTGTTTGGGGTTTTTTTGCTATCATTTTATTTGCAATTTACATAGTGCTTTTGTCTTTTAATGTCTCATAATCTGCCTTCAGTTGGTATGTATTTTAGGATTTTTTTACATAAAATGATTTATTTTAATATCCTCCACCCACTTCAATGATTGCTACACTGTTTGCTCTAGGCTTGCTAGAAATGCATTAACCTTTAGGGCTGGAAAGATTTCCTCGGAGCATAGAAAAATTTTGGAATGTGCTATCGGGTGGGGCATTTATTTAAGTTTTGTGAGACTCCCAGCTGTGTCTCTCAGGAATATCAACTTTTGGGCTTGTAGACTGTATAATCACCCTGTGGAAACTATGAGTCCTGTGAGGTTTCAGAGGTGAAGCGAGGGAGGTGTGTTGCTGACGGCGCTTCCACCCGCACAGGAGGGACTTCAGTGCTTTCTCCATGGTTACAGAAGCTGAATAATATTGCAAAAACAAACTCGGTCTATTACTGCAATTATTCAAAAATGCACACACACACACACATTATTTAGCGTATAATGAGAACATGATAGAACTAATCAAATATACACAATCCACATAATTATATACAAAACTTCTACAGGGATTTGATAGTAGCCTCATAGCTGGATGTCCATTTCAGCTATTCAGGTGGTCGCCTCTGCTGTTGCTTCATGACTGCCAGCAATTCGATGCTGACCGGCTCAAGATTGTCTCAGCCTTCCATGCTTCCAAGATGGGTAAAATGAGGACCCAGATTGGGGGCAATATGCTTAGAGACCGCTTAGAGAGGGCTGTAAAGCACTGGGAAGCAGTATATAAGTCTAAGTGCTATTGCTATTATTGTTGATGCAGATCTTCTAGACAGAGAATGTTTATTTTAAATAAAAAATCATTTTAACCAGGGGCTGGAAATACTGGTGATTTTGACATTGATATCCATCAAATTCCAGATCCAGGCAACAGCACCTTAAGGAACAGGGTTTGGTCAGTTCAGTCTAGTGGTTAAAGCACAAGGCTGGTGACTTTGGGTCTCTCTCTCTCTCCCCCTCCCTCCCTCCCTCTCTTTCTCTCTCTCAGGTCAACTCCCTCACAGGGTTACTGTTGTGGGGAAAATAAAAGGAGGAAAGAATTTTGTGTGTGTTTGCTGCCTTGAGTTATTTACACAAATAATAAAGGTGGGATAAAAAAATCTTAAAAAAAGGATAAGATGGTGGTTGCAGTGTTGCAGTGCAAGCAACACTGGCTTTTTGCTCATGAAAGGTGCATGCGCTGTTGGATCTGGGGCTTGTTGTTGGGTCTTTTACTGATGCTAATTCAAAGTATTCCTCCATTAAAGAATTATCAGGAAAATATATCAGCATAACATTGGCTGTCTCCATTGCTGATCCCTGTCCCTGCTTCTACAGTCTGTTTCCAGCTGCTGCCAGGCTGGTCTTTTTGGGACTTTGTACCTTGGATGGTGTCAGAATAAGCGAGGAAATAATATCTCAACATCAATATGGCTAAGGATGACTTAATACCCAGTCTCACTCATGGTCTATGGATGAGATGAAGGTTGCACCAGAAGTTATAGTGGAAAAAGAAGATGCCAGGATATCTTGATACTGTGTTTAGCTGCAGTTGGAGGAAGGCCCACCCAGGGTTGAGATCAAGTAATGAACATCAATATGAAGTTGGCTTATTTTCCTTCCTTCCCCATTTTGGAAACATCTATGACTTGAAGAAACTTGCCTGGGTCATTGTTTTCCATGGAGCTACAGATGTTTTATTGTAGGAGCTTGTTTAGCTAGCAACTGAGAAAGCAAGGCTATTAAGAAAGGAACACAGAAATCCATTGCTGGAACTCTTCAGTCCAAATGCTGTTATCCTCCTTCATAGTATTTTTCCATCTAAGCTTTTCAGACTTAGAACAAGATCCAGAACAAAATTCTATCTAATTTCTTTCCATTAGGGTGCTTTTTTATAACTATCATTAATGAATTTCAAAAACAAATTCTTAAAGTGATAATCATCATACAGAAAATACAACAAGAGAGTGAAGTTTTACTCATTTTTTTCTCTCTTCCCCAACTCCCTCTCTTTTCCCCCCTGCCCCTTTACTTTACCAATTATCTGGTCTTGTATAGTACTGCAGAGAGATTTCCATTATGATGGGTTAAGATGTAGAAAGCAATTGCTTTCATGCTTGCTTTGTCTGGAGCTACAGTATCTCACTTCATGTGAGCATATTTACATGCATCCCTTCCATTTTTTTCTTCTCATGCTTTCCATTTGTGTGGTTCACACAGTTGTTCAGACTATGTAGACTAAACAGAACTGAGACTGGGATGGGTTGGAAAACATAGCTTAGAGATAGATTATGTACTTAGTATGCAGAAAATCCCTGGAGAAATCCTACTCTTCTCCCCACACCTCGGATTCTGGCAAGCTACTGCCAGTTAACATAGAAAACCATGCTGAGCTCCTGCTTTGATTGGTGTAAATCAGTTTCCATTCTAAGGTTCTAAAAGTTCCTGTGCTTTAAAAGGGTAGTATTTATTTTGCAGCAAGGGGCGGTGTTGTCCATGGTGCTCTCTGAGCTTGTTTTCTTGCAGCTACATTTTAGAGTAGTGACCACATGCAATAGCCACTTTGTCAATTCCCCAACTATTGCCAGTTACATAAATGGGAAACAGGGCAGACAAACACCATGCCTTAAAAATATTGGTTTGGAATCAAAAGGTCTTTTATAGGGGTGAAAAGCAACCCTTATGAAAAGGAGGGTACTCTGGAGGACTCACTTCTCATTCCCATCATTGCTGTGCTGCCTGCAAAGATAATATTGCATGTATGGAAAATACACAGAACCAGTTTGATACTTAATCCTCTTGCCTTAAAATTGTCCACCAAGACTTGATTTCAGAATTTAAACAGTCAATGTTCCAACCTAAAATTGAATGTCTGTGATGATGTTTTGTCTAATTTATGCACAAGTCCATGATAATCTGCTTTTAAAGATTGTCATTCCCTTAAGATAGGGTAGGAGATCCAACCTCCTGTTATAGAATAGAATACAATAGAATAGAATACTTTGTTGGCCAAGTATGGTTGAACACATATGGAATTTGTCTTGGTGTAAATATTCTCAGTATACATGAAGAAAAGGTACATTCGTTAAGAATCAAGAATCATGATAGTCATAGGGTACAATCAACAATCAAATCATACTAGGAAACAGTCAATATAAATCGTAAGGATTTTGCTTTCTAGCTTGCCTCATTGATTTTGTGATAATAGATGTTGGCACTCAGTTTTGTATGTATACAGAAACCTTGGCACAAAATGCCTTGGAGGAGAGTGGTGACTTACCAAACCTATTGCAAATCACATGACCTTTCTTTCCTAAAATTTCCATGAGTCATGTTTGGTTTTCAGGCAGGCACAACCAGTGTCAGTCTGCATACACCTTAGGCAATGATGCAGTGAAGGTCAACTTTTTGAGCTAATACTCCGTTTTGAACTTGCTGGTTATTTATTTTAAAAGAATGTTCAAATGATTACTATGTTAAAGCAGGGAGAAATATACTCAGTGTTATATATTGATACCAAAGACTAAAAATATAAACAAGCGTCACTATGGCATCATTTAAATCTTAGATACCACCCACATTTGGAGTGCTATGGGCCCTCTGGCTGTCCAATGTCCCTGGAGGAAGAAAGAGCCCCTGGAGGAAGAAAGAGAAAATGACAACTCAAACAATCAAGACACTGAAGTAATTACTTCTGATGGTGCTAGTAGGACCTTAGTTGAAATGAGACCTTTCAAGAATTAAAAAAAAAAAAAATGAAATCCTGGCAGGAAGGAACAAGATCCAATGCACTGTTGTTGTTGTTTTAAAAAAATAAAGATATTGGTAGCAACTTAAAATAAAAATTAATTTATGACAGTATTTAAGTATTGTGGCAAGTTTCTACCTTTGTCCATTTACTGAAAGTCCAAAAAGGCCATCAGGAGTCAGGCTTATCGTATTGTCCTAAGAAGTGAAGGTCAATAGTTCAGCGTTTATCTCAAATGACTTCCTTTGGAAGGTCCATTCCTAAAAAGTCAATATTTGTATTTATTTACAAACGTAAGGTTGAATATTTCAAAGCGGATAAGATGATACGGAAACACTCGTCATTACATTCATATCAGATTTTTCTTAGAAGTCAAGCAGCTCTCACAGTACTTTTATGGTGTCCAATCTGTCTTCTTTTCAAATCTATCTGAGCTTTTGCATAGTGGATCCCACACCTTTCTTAATAACTCAGATGAATCCAAATATTCTAGAAAAGCATTTACCATATTTTGATTTTTTATTTGATTATAATAGATAATTAACACTCACTATTTCAAGACTAATCTGCTAGAAGAAATTTAATTGTTGCTTTTTTTGTTGTTGTTAATACTAGTGCTGGATTTTGATCCTCATGATAGAGACTGTTCCAGGTTTTTGGGGTGCATTTCAGTGGGGCGCAGAAGGAAAGTGCAAGTAGTTTTTTCCATTTTTCTATGAAGAACAAGCACCTATGGGGAGCATGAGGGGAGAAATTTACCATACCAGGCAGTGAAGTTTTTATCAGTAATCCCATTTCTTTGCATGTTGCCCAATTAGGAAAACAATAACCAGAGACGATGTGAGAAGAATAAGAAACTGACAGCATGATGAAAGCATGAGAAGGATAGAATGAGGAAGGGAGTGGATGCAAGCTAGAGAGAGAGAAAAAATAAGACATCCTGTTGAATCCTGTGCTATTGAATGGAGACAGAGGAATTGGATAGAAAGAACTAAAATAGATGAGTTGGAAGAACAGCACAGGCAAAGAATATCAGATGTGGAAAGCTGGAATGGAATATGTCTGAAAATAGAAGAGGAAAGACTGGAGTGGATTCCTAGTGAAGAAGAAAGGACAGCTACTGGACAAAGAAGGAACACCATATCAATGTTTATATTGACTGGAGGTGAGGAACTGAGATAGAGGTCATTGTTGTCCCCTTGCATCCATACCATCACCTATGAAGCCATTATGGATTAGAAGAGATCACAAATAACGAAGCCCAGAGTATCAGAGTATCCTTAGTAAAATGCTGAAAGGATTAGATGGTATTCTTGTGGGGCTGCCACTATAGCTTTCACTAGCCTTGCCAGAGTGAGGCAATAGGAAGGTTAGTTTGGAGACTCTGTAGAGCAGTGAATGAGTAAGTGCCACTCTGTAATTTTCCTTAGTAAGGTTTAAGGATTTGCTTGGCCAAAGTAATGATTCTGAGAACATTGCCCTTGAGTGGGAGTTTATGCAAATCTTAATGAATCTGAAGGAGATCAAGTTTGAGAGAACTTCTCTGCTTGAATGATGCAATGTAGTGCTCTGGCAATCAAAAATTGCTGATTAGAAGAAACGGTGATTCCAGAAAATGTGATCTATTTATAGGGAGTGACAACTTCATCAGAATCTTGGCTTGCAACATGAACTTCGTAACACAGGAACTGTCTAAACTAAGCAGGTTTTCACAAAATAGTGAAGTTTTGAAAGGATTAATTATTAAGGGAGACAGGGAAGTTTCCCTAACTGAAATGTTAAATTTGAATATTTGTTAATCCCGATGCTTTTTCTTTAGTTCCTCTGTTAATCAAAGGTGATGGGGTCAGATGGTAGTCAATGGTAGTTATCTACACTAGATAATAAATGCAGTACTTTTTAAGTTTATGAAAATGTTACGTGGAAATATATTGTTTTCTGACCCTGTCTGTATCTCCCTTCAGAAACTGGCCTTTTGAACATGTCACATTCACTTAGTAATTACTAATTACTTATATACCGTAACATTTAAAAGCTATTGTGACCAGAACTGTTGTCATTTATTTATTCATCTGTCAAATTTATATAGCCATCCATTTTCTGGATGGTATACAAGAAAGCAAACCACAGTGAATTAATCAATACTAATCAATTATTATAATTATTAAAAACATTAAAAACAAGATAAAAAAAGGAGTATTGTGTAGACACGTTAATAATACAGATAGTGCTCGGCTTATGACAATTGAGGCCAACATTTCTGTTGTTAAGAGAGACATTTGTTAAGTGAGTTTTGTCCCATTTTACCTGCCACAGCTCTTAAGTGAATCACTGCACCTGATAAGTTAGTCACCTGGTTGTTAAGTGAATCTGGCTTCCCCATTGACTTTGCTTGTTAGAAGGTTGCAAAAGGGGACACTGAAACAGTTCCAAAGCATCTGAATTTTGATCACATAATCAAAGGTTCAAAGGTCGTAAGTGTGAAAAATGGTGGTACAGCACTTTTTTCAGTGTGATTGTAACTTTGAACTGTCAGTAAGTGAACTATTGTTAATCGAGGACTATCTGTACTGAAACCACCTTAGTAATTTACCAGTCCCCTGGGATTGCAGGCCTAATGATCCAACCAGGTCTTGAGATATCTTCAGATGCATTTATAGCATAGGGAGTCCTTGACATGACCATAATTGGGACTGGAACTTCCATTGTTAAAGTGAGTCATATTCAATTTTTTCCATGGTCATTAAGCAAATCATAGTAATTAAGTGAATATGGTATCCCCCATTGTTGGAAGTTCCCTGAGAAAGACATAAATGGCAATCTGACCTCACGATACTGAAAGCATTGCAAATCATAAATAGAAGTCTTTACTGGCCAAGTGTGATTTGACACACAAGGAATTTGTCTTTGCTGCACATGCTCTCAGTGTACATAAAAGGAAAAAAATACATTCATCAGGAATCATAAGATACAATACTTAGTGATAGTCATAGGTTACTAATAAGCAATCAAATCATATTAGGAAACAAATAAAACAATATAAATTGTAAAGATACAAGCAACACGGTTATAGTCATAAGTGGGAAGAAATAGGTACTAGGAAATATTATTATAATCTAATAGTAGAGGAATAATACTAATACAGTCTTAGTAAACAAATTGACAGTGTTGTGGGAATTATTGTTTAGCAGAGTGATGGCATTTGGGGAAAAAACTGTCCTTGTGTCTAGTTGTTCTGATGTGCAGTGCCCTATAGAGTTGTTTTGAGGGTAGAAGTTGAAACAATTTATGTCCAGGATGAGAGGAGTCTGTAGATATTTTCACAGCCCTCCTTTTGATTTGTGCAGTATACATGCCAGTTGCCAAGTGCCTGAATTTGAACACATGATTTTACTGATGGTCTGATTAAGTACAAAGACCAGTCATAGATCACTTTTTCCCAGCATCATAACTTTGAATGGTCATTAACTGAATGGTCATAAGTCAAGAGCTACCTGCAAAAAATAGTCCTGACAACCATTCACATTGTCTCTTACCAAAGTTATATCATGTAATAGCAAATGAAATAACTCTTGGCCTTTGTTGGTTTAAGAGCCTAGGTCAGTGGCAACCCTGCTTTATTTTCTTCCTCCTGTTTACTTTTATGAGTCTCTAATTTACAATGAGCTCCTGTTGCATAACCTTCAGATATTCAACAACCTGACCCACACATTCTTGTAAAGTGTCAAGTTTTTGATAAAATACAGCAACTTCCCTTTGAGTGATCTGCTGATAGTTCTTGATCAGTTCATCAACCTTCTCATCTGAAGCTCCTTGGTTACAATCAGATTGTCCACTTCATTCTTTATCATACAAATCAATTCTTCCTGGTTTATCATCTTTACATTTTTTAGCCTAGAGATGCATAGTACTCACATCAATACTGTAAACAGCCTGCATTCGGTAATGAATTTCAATTGGACTCGTATAGCAGTCAAAAATTCAATCACGGCCCTTTGTTTAAAGTGCAAGGTTGAGTATTCACTGCAGATTTTCATTTCATGAACAATAGCAATACAACCTTTTCTCACAGCAATTTCATGGTAACTGAAATAGAAGAACGGATGCTATTGAATACATCAGAAGTTCCAATACATCAGTATTGCCATTTGTTAGTGACCAATACTGGTGGAGGCATTTCTTTTTATTCAGTCCTCACACTAAATCCGCCTTTATTAATCATAATGGTGCAGCATTGCTTTATGTTATGGTAAGGTATAAAAGGAAGTGCTTTTACCCATTTAATTATTTAACATTTATGACCATCACAGCATCCCTGTGGTCACATAATCAAAATTCAGACCCTCGATAACTGGCATGTTTATGATGGTTATAATACCTTGGGGTCATGTGATCACCTTTTGAGACCTTCTGACAAGCAAAGTTTAACAACGTTTATGTTGCTAAGCAAGGCAGCTGTTAAGTGAGTTTTACCCCATTTTATGACTTTCCTTGCCATACTTTTCAAGTGAATCACCACAGTTGTTAAGTTAGTAACACAGCTGTAAAGTGAATTTGGCTTCTCATTAACTTTGCTTGTCAGAAGATCGCAAAAGGTGATCATGTGTCCCTGGGACACTGAAACCATCATAAATATGAGCCAGTTGCCAAGTGTCAGAATTTTGATCACATGACCATGGGGGGTTACTACAATGTCATTAAGTGTGAAAAACAGTCATAAGTCACTTTTTCAGTTCTGCTGTAACTTTGAATGATCACTAAATGAATGGTTGTAACTTGTAAATCAAGGACTATCTGTGTAGGGCAGAATGTCTCCACAAGCTGTTCCTAAAGTTATTTCAGAGAAATAGATGATGGTATCTTTCCTGAGCAAACATATCTTGCATTTATATCTGTTAAACCCAGCTGTAATCTAGTGTATAAACCAGAACACTTCCAATTATTGCTTTGTTTCTTCCTTTGTACAGAAACATTCAGTACAGCAAACAAACTATCTTTCACAGAGCTTTATCCTTTAAAAAGCCTACAATTATGCAAGTCCTCTTCGACATCTTATTATTTCTAGGCATCCTAAAAATGCAGTCCTAAAATGCAATATTCTGTGTAAGCTACTGAACTATTCCACGAAAACGATGTAAAACCTAAGGGGAGTAATTTTTCCATTGACTTATTTTTTCCTTAGAATCATAGAAGATAATTGAATGACTAAGCAGTGGGTCCCTGGAAAATGTATCTTTATTATTAAGGTTTGTTAAGTAAGCATAGATACTCATTTGTTCTTGTTATTTGTTTGATTGCTGGGGCTGAAAATCCAAATAACCGCTCATCTAAACAAAGGGCTAAAACTGTGTTGGCTACTAACCTATCACGTCACTCACTCACCCATTTTGTCAAAAATATAACGAACATGTGAATCCTTCCTATAAACCAGTATTTCACCCCAACGTGAAAAATTAATCCTTTTTAAAGAGAGAGGGGAAAAAAAAAAACCTATCGGGGGAGGGGGAATTCCACGCACCTCGCTCCAGCTTGTGCGCAGAAGCAGGCTTACAGGGAGCATGCGCAGAAAGAATCCTTCCCTGCGGTGGGGGGGGGGGGTGCTTAGCAGTTCTTCAGAGTGCGCGGGCGCACGAGCGGACGAGAGACAGGGCCCCTCCTCCTCTGGTTAGCCACTGGGTAACACCGCCGGCCCGTTGTCGCTCGGCTTCCTCCGCCGCCACCTCTGTCGCTTTCCCGGAACCGGCGGTGGGCAGCACCACTCAGGAGGGGCCCCTTCCATCGACTGCGGCATCATAAGGACGGGGAGCCGACATGAAGCAGGAGAGCTGCCGGCCTTGGCGATAAAAGAAGGTGGGTTTCCGCTTCGCCCACCACCTTGATGGGCTGCTGCTTCCTATTCCACAACCCCCCACCGGGCTCTTCCCACCACCTTCTCCCCCCCCCCTCCTTCCATCTCGTGCCCTCCTGGCTCCGGTTCCCAGGTTGGTTCCCCATCCTCGTTTTCTGCGCTTTAAATGAAGAGTTCGCATCTGGCGCGTCTAGACCTGCTGGCTGTGGGCGGTTGGGAGCGGGCCTTAAGATGGGGAAGGATACTTCCCGCTTCTCTTGTCTTGCTTTTCTTCCGTCCCTCTTCCTACGCGTCCCCCCGAATGTTGGTGGTCTATGGTCGCCTTTGCTCGCCTGCCCTGCCCTGCCCTGCCCTTGCCTTGGGAAGCTGTGTCCACACACACACACACTCTCCCCTCCCGGGTGAGCCTTCATTTACCCACTCACCCGTCTTGCGCCTCCTGGTTCGCTCTTTTCTCGGGGTTACTCCGCACCACGCGGGAATCGAACTCGCCACTTCGAACCTAAATTTGCCCAAGCGCCTTTCTCCACGTTAGAGTCACTTGGTCTTGAGTTCTTTTCTCCCCTACCTCCCCATCCTTCTCCGCATCTACTTCTTCCCATCCTTTTGGAGTCCTTTCGCACTCTCCCTTTTCCATTATTCTTGCACCATTAAAACTGGAAGGAGCCTCTGTTCTCTGAATCTGGTCTGGCCCAACCAAATCCCCTCAAATCCATCTAATTGGCATCAACAGAACAACAGAATAGAACATGGGGAATGTATAGTCTACCAGATTTTGCTGATGGTCAGTTCCATTTTAACAGAATAACAAAGTTAGAAGGGACCTTGGAGGTCTTCTAGTCTAACTCCCTGCTCAGGCAAGAAACCCTATACCATTTCAGGCAAATGGTTGTCCCAATCTCTTCTTAGACAGTTCCTCTGCACCCTTATTCTCTGGCTTCTTTCCTCCTGAACTCTACTCACCCTTGCCCTGGAATGCACCTTTCTTTTCCTTTCTATTTTTTATCTTATTAACTCAAAACTCAATCAGTGTATTTTCACACCTTTTCTTTAGTTCAGAATTCTCATTTTATTCCCTTTTTTACTTTACTTTCTAAACTGCTTCGCCATTCTCCTGTATGCTTGTTTTCCTTGCTTTGGCTTTAGCATTCATTTTCTATGCTGGTCCATGAAATTCGTAGCTTTTTTGCAGCCAGGCATCTCAAGTTGGCATGATATCTAGCTTCCTTTCTGTGTTAAACTGTATTCACAAGTACTGAGGAAGAGAGCTGGGTGTTCAGTTCAAAATTCATCTTGTCATCTATTTTTGTCAAGTTGATGCATAGTAAACAGATTCCATGTTTTATTTTCTTTTTAATAATAGAGGAACGATAATAAACAATGACCTCTTGTGCTATTTTGTAGTCTTGCATAAATAGGAAGAGGAAAGAACAGTTGCTTTTCAAGAATGGGCTTATGATTTGGTCTGATGGTTCTGCTTGGATATCTGACTATAAATTGTTTGTGGCTTGCTGGCATGTAATTGATTGTGGTTTTGCTTTGAAAGGAGCTCACTTTTCTTCAGTGTTCTCCTTAGTTTATAGAAGTCTTCGTTAGCCTCAGATTGCCAATGGATTTAAAGTGGTCATTTGATAAAAGAGAGTTCTCCTTGCAGGTGCAGAAAGTGTTCCTTATTAATTTCTCCTTGATTTTTTTATAAATTTTTATTGCTTTTAAAATGTTTATTTGCCCTTTGAATTAATGTAGGAAGTTAGTTAGATTTATATATTCTTCGAAGAACAACTGTATGGCTTTCATTTCTGAAAAACCAATATATCAATATGCAGTAATAACTCAGTTTCACACATTCCTTAAGGATGGTGTGCTGTGTGATAGTTATTTTTAGTATCAGCTTTCTGTATATGTTTATCAGCACAGAAAGGGATCCATGAAAATACTGTGAAACACATAACAAAATGTATGAATGAAAGCTATTGTGTTATATTCTCTTTATTGTGCTCATGGGTTTTTTATATTTTAAGAATGACTTTAAAATAAACTTGTTAATTAAAATGATTATTACCAATCTTGAGTCCCAGCAGAAATTTAATAATTAGTGTATATTGTTTAAGTCATAAAATTAGCTATGAGATTTAGAGAATAGCTCGCTGTATATATCTTTTTTGATAATGTCTTCAAACTTGTAGTCAGAATTCCAAGGGCTTATATAAGTATATTGGTCAGAATCACTTTAAATTTTTTTGTCAAATATTAGAAAGTAAGAACAGTCTTAAATATTCCCTCTCCCGTCTTATTTAGTAATAATTTTGTGCTGATTTTGTAAATAAACCTAATCATTTTATTTCTCAAGTGAAATTAAGCCTGTGACTCTATTAGCAATAGTGTAAAAGCATTGCTTGTTTTAGAGTGGTTAATAGTAATTCTTGTTTTCTTTGAAATAGAGGTCTCAAGTTCATAGTTTGGATATCTTCTTAAATACTGAGAGCTATATCTCTTACTATCTAATTTCTATTCTTGTGTGTACAAACATTATCCTTCTCTCTTAATTGCAAGCAGCAAAACTAGCTAAGAAATTACAATTCACTATAGCTTCCCATTTACATAAATTGGGAAACTGGTAATTCCCTCTATTTCTAAGTAATCCAAATAATCTCTTTACAAAATTACAACGTTGCTTAAATGTTCTAAAACCATAAATAAAAAAGCTGCACAACAACCATATTTAATTAATAGCGCAGAAAACATAAAAACTGTTGTTCCAAGGTAGTGTCTTGGCTGGTTTGGGTACGCATAGAAGAAAGATAAAATGGCTGTTTGTAAGTATCTGAAGCTCACCTTTTTAAGAATTTCTATCTTAGAGCCATTTGTACTTAAATATATTTATATTAGTAGCATGAAACTCCAGTTGTATTGATTTCGTGTATAAATATGGCATTAAACGTCTTTCTTCTAGTAATTTTATATGTACATGCATGCACACATAGGTAGTAAGAATCTTCCATGTTTTAAATGTTTAAAATAGAATAACTACTGTATCTCTTCTATATCTCTTCTGCCCAAATAATGGTGGAAACATGGATGGTGCCTCTAAACACCTGAGATGTTTCAACAAAATGGAATGCTAATGCAAATAAAATATTGTCATAGTGAATTCTTATTTACAGTTTTTAGATCTGTTTGCTTAAATCAGTGGGGTAAGAAACTAGGGTGCTAACTACATGATCTACAAAGTCTTGGTGAGTATTATTGTTTCAGCTGCAATATACCTACAATTGTTTTCTTTTATTTTTAGATCTGTATATTACAAATTATTGGTAACCATGGTGCAGAAATACCAGTCTCCCGTGAGGGTGTATAAACACCCCTTTGAGCTAATTATGGCTGTAAGTATCTGTTTTGGTAATATCATGAATTGTATTGGCTCTTTTTATTGCTTGATTGGTTAATTAAGAAAAGATTAAGAAATCTAATTGGTTTTGAATATAGTTACTCTAAAGAAGTTGGTTCCAGTTATATATATTCAAGATGGCATATTTCTGTTCTTTGACATAAATATATGACTTGAAACAATATGAAAAAGATTAGAATAATATACATGACTATTAAGGTAGTTGGTTGATTAAATTATGTTATAGAAATGCATTTCTAAGAAAATTAACTTGGTTTGGCATAATATTTATATTATTTTTGACTGCTTGGCTTTAAACAGACTGCTATCTGCTGATGAAATCAGAAGCAGTGCTGTAAAATCATATTTTTCTCTATTTAGGAAAGTAATTATTTCCTTTTTATTACTGTAATTTTTTTAGAATCCAAAGATATGTTCGGCATATTGTAGTTTTGCATTATAAAAAATATTTGGTATACAATGGTTAAGTGATGTTTGAAATAGTCTGGAGCATCTGGTTCTGAGATTGTAATATTATTTACTGTTTTCCTGGTTTACTTTGAATCACTCCTCCCCTCCTCTCCTGTAGGAGAAGGGGGGAAATTTCCATACACTTTAAAAATCTTTTGCTCCTGAACCAGCAATATTACTGGCAGAATTGTTGTAGGTGGAACAGCATATCTGAAGGCATTGGCAATAGCAAATAGGCACAATGTGCTATGTAAAACAGTTGCTTTGTGCTAAGAAATACTGATAAAATGATATCAGTATTTGATATATTATTAAATGCTTTTAAATATATCATTAGCTACAGAACCTTCAAAATTAAATTGTAGCAATAGAAAGAAGACTTAAAGATTTATTAAAATACTGTATGTAGATTAACTTGGATCTTCACTCAGGATTGACTTATTAATCTATTATTGAGAGGGGATAGTACTGCTGGCTTTACAGTTGTTCAAAGCATTCCTCATCATTGGCCATATTGGGAAGTTTTCAGCTGTTCCTCTAACTTGTCTTTTTGATTTACTGGTTAGTAAAACTACTGTATCTGTTTTCTGAATAGCTTTTGTAGGGATAGTATATTAATGCTTGTGACGAAGACTTTAAAAAATACAGAAATTGAGATCTGGTTTAGTTTTTTAAAACCATGAGTCCAAGAATCCTGAAATACTGTCATTTATTTTTTATTTTTTGTCCGTAGGAAGCTGATCATGTAAATAGGAAAAATTCACAAGATATAAAAATGGCTGCTGGCCACCCTGGTCCTCAAGAAAATTCAGTATTGAGAGACCAAATTAAACTGATTAAATTCTGTTGGTTTGGGGGGGGCATGTTTGAGGACAATATGGGAATGGACAACATGGGAAAGCCATAGAAACATTGCAAGGCCTAGTGAGATGTTGTATTCCATGCGTGCTAGCAGCTGGGATTATAATCTATGCTCCCTGGACATTTATTGCTACCTCTTTATTCTGTCTTTTATCACAACTGCTGCTTCCTGCATCCCATCCACTTTGTTGTTTTCTCAGTGTAGGACAGGAGTGTCAAACTGGCGGCCCATGGGCCAGAGGTGTCACAGGCAGGCCACGCCCACCCTAGTTCTGCGAAGGGAAAAAATGTTATGTGAGGGCAATGTGACACCACCAAGTTTGACACCTGTGGTGTAGGGTCTTAAATGTAATACACTTTTGTTGCTTTGCCCTGAGGTAATCCAGGGATTATTTGCATTTGCAAAGCAATATTATTTTGATTTCTTCTGACTAATTCTAGAATTATGTAGTAATTCCAGGGACTGTTATGCTAAACAACTCTCCGGCACCATTTCCTTCCACTACCACGAGATTTTTGATTCAATTAACTTTGAATCAAAGTTAAGTTTGGTCAAGTGATTAGATATACAAGGAGTTTGTCTCTTGTACATATCTGGTACTAAAGTTTGTCTCTCGTAGAAATTTGCCCTCAATGAAATACTCAAATTTATCACCATCAAAAAGTTGAACATTGGGTCAAATGCAGTGAAATTATTTCTGTGATAAGTGTAAAGTCATACATTTGGCTAGGAGGGTTCCATACAGATGACAGAAGATGATAGCTTGGTTGTAATCTACACTAGTTAGACCATACTTAAAGTACTGTATTCAGTTTTGAGTGTAATGTGAAAGGAAAATGAAACAGGTGGAACATAAGTTATGGTGATAGGGATTCTGAAAACCAAGACCTATATGAATTTCCTAAAAAATCTGGGCATGTTTAGCTTTAAAAAAAAGGAAGAAAAAGAAAAAAAATCTAAGGAGCCACATGACAACAATCCACAGATATTGAAAAGACTTAACTTATGGGATTCTCTGTTGAAACCAAGAGCAGGAGAAGGACTAGTGGTCTAAAATAAAAGAAAGGTTTAAAACGTGGTGGGGGATACTTGACAATAAAGGTTGCTTTTCCATGCAGCAAAACTTTTAAAACCTCCATTTGAAAGTGGAGCTTTATGCTGGAAGTGGTTTAGTGGATTCTTGTATTAACAATGGGCCAAAATGAGTTGAGGTTCCATCTAGCTCCTATATTCAATGATTCTATTTAAATTACAGTCTCTCTTGTAAAGTCTTGTTCTGGTACGATTGTCTCTGCATGCAAATTGACTTTGTTGTGGTCTTCATTACTAGCAACTGTTCAATAACTTTTCTGTTAACTCAAACGCATCTCCTTCAAGTGATTGCTCTGATCAATGATTTTGTTACATTTCCACAGTATATATGAATAGAACTCAGAAAAAGACACTATATGTATCAGATGAATTAATTCAACACTTTCCTGAATGTTGAAATGCCCCCCCAAAAAAGCACTTGGCAAATGGCTTTAAAAATTTGTAAGAATATCTTCATTCATAGTTTGTGTATGCCAAATGTCATACACTAATGGCCAAATAGATTTTTCAAAGCTGTTTAAGTAGTTTTTTATACAAAATGCAGTGGATTTTTTTAGTCTTGCAATATGAAGTGTACAGAGTTCTGCTTAGTGGATACATATCGGGAAATACTTTTTTTATTTAAAGCATCCAACAAAAATGGATAAAACAAATAATTATGTGAAATATATCTGGGCTCCTAAATACTGAATTGTGGGTTTCATGAGATCTGTTCTAAAAATATGTATCAACTCCATTTTGGATATTAAAATTTTAAAGCATCTTAATCCATACCTAAGGTTTATAGTCAGAGTTGGTTCAGGAATAAGCTTATAACTAAGCATGAAATGGGGAAAAAATATGAAAAGAATAAAATTTATTTGTACTGTTCTTTTTAATAAAGCAAATATATTCAGTGAAATGGAACTTTAGAAAAGAAAATGAATTTAATTTTCATGAGTTGGCAATATTAATTGTGCTGATTTTGATCTCTAGCATTCTGAAATATACCCAGAGTAGAAAACAATAGAGCAGGATCAATCATGATTATTATTTGCAACTGAAAATAGAAAAAAAAATACTTGTCAATGATTGCTTAAAGTATATTGGTCTGTGATTAAACAAAAATTTCTTCCTTTCTTAGACAAATGAAGTTTTTATTGACTGCTGTAGGCTGAAATATATAGGTTATAGTTATTGTTGCCTTATGTTATAGTTTAGGATTTTTTTAAAGTTTGAAACATTCTAACTGAAATTCTTATTTAATCTAGAATGGAATAAGTTGAATTCCATTAATTGAAAGTGCTTATACTTAAATGCCTATAGATCATAATCAGCTGTGAGATTCTAAAAATGATTGATTGATTCATTCAGTTTATATAACTGGCCAATTAATATATGCAAATCTGAATGACTAACATCAGATTAAAAGCAGCAGACAAAAATATCAGAGCAAAAAACTAAAAATTATTAGCCACTCTTTCTATAATTATCTCTCTATGTAGCATTAGATGAGCCCCTTAAAGTAGGGTCATCTAATGCCTAAGGGAAAAACCAAATTTGTGACATCTTATAGAAAGTGGCAGGCTTGCAGGCTCCTGGATTGTGTTGGGCCTTCAGTAAATTGGGTTAGGTTCATTGTGGCCATAAACTCCCAAAGCCACTGACTCTGCACCCAGGGAAGGTAATTTGAAGTCCCTCGTTATTGTTAGTCTTAGGAAGCTCACCAACAACCCAGCCTCAGGCTCCAGCAGTTCAGCCATGAAAGTCATTACGTTGGAGGCAGGCTGGCATAGCAGCAGCAATCCCATCTGATCCAAGAAGGCTTTGCACATAGATTTTCCCTTCTGCTATCTGTAGAACAATACCTTTGAAAACCACCAGAGATTCCCATTCTACTTTTGCACAAGATTGTTGCTTGAAAGCCAATGGATAGTTCTCCCATAGCTGTCCACCCAGCAATGTGGGCCACTGAGGGACCTGTTGATATAGTATTGGGGTAGAGCTCGGGAATATGGAACACATAATTAGTTTAGATATCAAGGCTGCTTTTCCAAGAGCTTCCTGCCCTGTTACACCTTCCCCTTCCCATCACTCCCATGATATTGTTTACTCTTTTGCTCCTAGGAGCCCTCTTTTCCCTCCATCTTCTGGCATACCTCTCCCAGATCAAAGTATCCCAGCTAACACTTAGATGAGACAACCATCTTAACCAATTGGCTGATCTAGTTCTCCAAATCTCTTGTCCCGGTCACTCAGCAATAGCCCCTCCCCTCAAAGACACAGACATATCTGGACCAGATTCCTGATTTATGAGATAGCTGAAGGTATAAACAACAAGGTCCTTGCTACCATTTCTCATCCTGAAGGAGAGTAGACCTCTCTATCTCAGTCACTTCCAGTCCATCAGCATCATCTATTAAAATTGGCTAAGCCCTCAGTTTGAAAGTTTGTTTTCCTCTGCAAATAAAATTAGAAAAAACAGCCGCTGCTGACAGCCCACTGAGAGACATCCCTAACTCATAAGTAGAGCGCTGTCTGAACTCTATTACATATAGTCATAAAAAGGAGATCGAAATATCTATTAAGTGCCCAACTGAACTGCATTGTGGCATTGTACTCAAGACTTAAGCTGTAATTTAACTTTTAACTAGTTTATTTTTGTAAGTGTCTGGATGCATCTATGCATTATCATTAACTGTCAAAATGTTTTAATATGCAGACAGGCAAAGGAACTTAGATTTTTTTTATTCTTCCTGGGTTTAGTGCTGATATTTAGTTAATCCAATCTTGGATTAACTTCAAGAATTTATTTAGCTCTACTAGTACATTTTCTTCCTTCAGTCCCAAGAGTGAATTTTGAATTGTTCATTTAGTATGTTTTATTTTGTTACTTACATAATTTTGCTTGACAATCTTGAAGTTAGATTGTCTAGTTGAGGGTACTATTTGTGTTTACATACATCTTACTACTGTCAGATGTATACGTGTTTTCCAATTAAAACACGTATACATCTGACAGTAGTAAATTGGTTTAATTGTTACTTTTATACTTTTTATGAATTTGATATGTTTGTTAATTTGTCCTGAATGTCAAGTGGAAAAATAGGCAGGATAGCAATTAATTTATACACATTATGCTGAAGGGAGGCCATAGTAACCAAACCTTTAGTGAGAGGAAATATTCATCTATGCTTCCTGGCAATTATATAGTCATTATTCAACTCCAGAATAGAGCCTCAGGTCTTAAATGTCTCTCCTGTGACATTTATGAATAATGTAGTGCCCTTATGTAGTGAATTTTTCTACTAAATATAAGTAACTTTGCAATATTGCAATGTCTTGTCTATTATTAAAACATCTTTCATCTAGCTACTTCAATAGATAGAAGAGGAAGCAGTGTTCTTTTGTCTACAATGTCTTGTTCCACTTTTTGATATCTTTTCGTTGCAGGCAGTTACTTAACAATGCATCCTTGTAGTTATAGCCATTGCAGTGTCCCCACAGACATATCATCATGATTCAAGCACTGTGCAACCAACCTGCAGTTACAACTTTGCAGCATCCCACAGCCATGTGATTGCCATTTGCAGCCTTCATTACTGGTTTCTGTAGGAATGAGGTTGTAAATGTCTCAGCATGATGTACGACTGCATTGCTTAGGGACAGACTTCATGGTCCGAAATACTATTGGTAAGCAAGGGCTACCTGTATTATGTAAGCAGTATCTTCAATTAATGCTCAATTCATGATATTTACATTGTAATGCAGCTTCCTTAGCAATAAGGTGGAAATACTTTCTCATAGCATTCTCTTTTTCAGCTTCCTAATCTAACCTGGGCTTTCTGGATGGTTCCCCATCCAAGTGCTAAGCAGGGCTCATTTTATTAGCTTTATAGATCAGTTAAAATAATTAATGAACTGAAAGAAGAGAGCATTTATTACTCAGATCATGGAACTGACAGGAATCTATTCCCCTTGAATTTGTTCTTTTGTGTATTTTAGTGCTTCTTTATTTTTGCCATCTTGCAGGGCACTTTTGTTCTAATTTGTTAAAATGTCATGTCACTTATTAATATTCATTAAGCCATAATGTGAAGATCTCTAAGCAGCAGTACAATAAAGAAATATTATCTTATAGTAATTAAATGTAAGAAACGTAGTAACATTTACATTCTTTGATTAATGGATGAAAATATCCTGGGAAATAATAGGAGAGGCAATTAACTATATGGGTTATGAGTTTATGGGATATCAGCTGTGTTACAAAGATGTCTTCATTTGCAGCTGTGGGTAAAACATTTTTAAAAGAGTTGGTATGGCATACCTATTAGGATTAACATGCTTGATCGCCTTGTGCTAGAAAATATTCACCATCATATCAAATTTGAAAAGGAGAAATGTTTCATACAAGGAAGCAACTGAGAGTTTTGAGAATCCAAATTCGAAATCTCAGAACTAACTTTCACATACATTGTAAGCAGGTTATGGAAGCAGATGAATTAATAGAATTAATGAGGCAACCATTTTCAAGCTGTCTTAACATCATGGGCCTTCTTGATGCAAATTGTGATTTCACTACAACAGGCAGAGATGTTATGCTCTTGCTGTAGTAATACTAGAGTATGTGTGAGCCCTGAATGATTAAAAGGATGTGTTTGCCATATTCTTACATTTCTTGAATCCCGTAAAACGGTGGGAATAAGTGTCAGAGCGTTTAGAGATGTTTGAACCACAATATCAGAATAAGTAATGAGCTTCCTGGTGGAATTATTTTCTTTTCCAAAACATATTGTGTTTCTCCATGTGATAGGAAATGTGAGTGACATCAATCTTGGATTAACTTCAAGAATTTATTTAGCTCTACTAGTACATTTTCTTCCTTCAGTCCCAAGAGTGAATTTTGAATTGTTCATTTAGTATGTTTTATTTTGTTACTTACATAATTTTGCTTGACAATCTTGAAGTTAGATTGTCTAGTTGAGGGTACTATTTGTGTTTCTGTAATAAATTTCTCAAGTTTGTAAAATGTTCCTTTTGTTGCAAGGAGTAGAACTGAGTGTGAATTGGTTTTTTTCAGATTCATTTGTTAATACAGTACTTCTAGGCTTTTGGGGTGGGTTACCCAAAGAATGGTAGTATGAAAAGATATTTATGCACATCTTACAAGGAAATATATGTGAAGTATTTAGCATCGGTTTACTTTTATATCAATCTCTTTAGTTAATTTTGTTACTGGCCTCTTACAGGAAATGCCATATATCTTGATGATTTAAATGGGTCTACTTCACCAAAATTATTTAAGAATATTTTCTAACAAAATTTCTTTGTAAACTGTTATGCAATTTAGATTGGCCATTTGTAACCTAGCTATCTGCACAAGGCTCCTATAGTGATGATGCTGTATGAGAGAAGTCCAATATAACTTTTAATGTTCTTATCCACAGTGCAATCAAGATTGTATGCAATTTTGAATTGGATTCAAGGCGTGAATTGCTATTATGATGATGCATTTTGCTACTAGGAGCTACAATCAAGATTTTCTAGTAGTTTTAAGTGGTTGCCAACAATATAAATGACAGATGTTCTTGAACAAGACCTGGAAACCTTGTCTTAAAAATAGAAAGTTTAAAAACAGCAATAATACAACCATTGACCAATTGATAATTTGAATTGTGAGGAAGAAAAGTTGAGGGGGAAAAGATGTCTAGGATTACCATATTTATAGCTTTTCTAAGTAGTAGTTGTAAGAAAGACGAGATATTTATCTTACTGAATCATGAATGGTGCTCTATTCACATTAGAGGCATAAGTTAGATCAGTGGTTGTAAACCTTTTCTTCACCGTGGATCCCCTTTAAAAACCTTTTGTTGCCACGGACCATGATCACAGACCCTCCAAGACTTAAGGCATAAATCATTTTCAACTGTTCATGGACCACCTGTAATGACATTGCGGGTTGAGTTAGATAATTAGATGATGGAATCTACATTACTGTAATGAGGCAAGTGTGGAAATAGTCAATATGCTTCAAGAGATAAAAGAGTTAATTTCTGCATTTAGTAGAGTGGTTAATTTATAAAACAGAAATTTAACTTACCTAGAAGGAAGAAACGTTATCAAAGAGGAAGGTATGTATGTATGTATGTATGTATTTAAAAATAGCATTATATTTTAGATTGCCAAACCCTTTTGATACACTTCTGATAATGGCAGTATGCCTGCAATGTTTGTATACTTCTAATATGATTACTGTGGTTCATAGAATATGATATGGAAACGGCGCAACCATATCCCTGGGCGTTTTATAGCATTTCTGCTATTAGTCAGAGGAAATTCTTGGTAACTTTAAACTGGTATGTATAATTAGTGCATACAACCTTTTGTGGCCAAGAGTTACAATATTGATACATTAATTGTCTTGGAGTACCTATATTGTCAAATAAAAATAATTGACACTACTCTCCTGTGAATAGCACTTAGCAATATTTACATGTGTTTAAGCTCCCAGGTGGTTTCTTGGCAGACATCTGTTTTAAAGGAGGGAGCAGGTGGCTTTCATATCCTGTAGTATCTTTAGAAAGCTATAGCACCAGCATAACGGAAGAGAGCGGCATTAACACTAAGTTCCTGATCACTTTAACATTTCCCAATATAGCATTGATTTTATAAAACTGATCTTTGAAATGCTCCTCTCGTACTGACATTAGCACTGCTTTGTTAGCACACTATTTAGGATGCTATGGCTGTGTGATAGATAATCACTTATTCTTTTGATACATCTAGCGTAATTTATTCAGGCACAGTTTGGGGATATCAGTAGAATCTTATATCAAATCTTTAAAATTAATGCAAGTGTATCATAAAATGCTGCAGGCAGGAAACTGTTTGAATGCTTAAACCTCTGGCTGAAAAAATAAGCTTATTGCAAATCTTGTGGTTGCTAAGCAACTACATACTTATGGTTTGAGTTAAGTTTTGTAAGCTGGTATGTGGGAAATAATATCTGGAGGCTTTGTTCAGTTGCAGCTGATGCCAGACTTTGTCATACACATAATGCCAGAAAACTGTTCTTGGAAAATAAAATGCCACTGCAGCTGGCTTCACGCAGCTCTGTTGAAGACGCATACGTGCTGAGCATTTTAAAATTAAATTAAAAGTACCTGCCTAGTTATCTTCTTCATGAAAGCATTCTAAACATGGCTAGTTGCACAGGGTATTAACACACTGCATTTTTAAAGGTTTAATAACAATGAAGGTTAGACCTACCTATAAAAGACCTACATTACAGAATTTGGTGTTAAGCAAACAGACACCTTCAAATGTGGTCAGTCGGTTTGTCTGTCTGTCTGTCTATCTATTTACCTATCTATCTGTCATCATCAAATTTAGATGATTGCCCCAACTTCCTAAGTCAGCCCCAAAAGATACTATGGTTGATGGTATCAAAAGCCACCAAGAAGTCAAAAAGCAAGGATAAATGCACTAAGTGGGACAGATTTTGTGAATTTGGGATGGATTTTTACATTAGTTATTGTTTTCCTGCACTGCATGTGTATTTTGGGGAGGGTGAGGGATGTTCAAGATTCTCAGTTTCTATAATAGCTGAAAGGCAGTTAAGCAGAAAAGCTAGATATCTACTGTAGAGCTTCTTTCATGGGTCAGATGTTTCTGAATTTACTTCTCAGTTTTCCTATGATTTCTAAGCCATTAGCAAAAATGGCTTCTTCAGATTTATTTTGAATTCTAAAACCACATACTACTATTCATATATTCCACCTTGGAGATGTCTTTCTAATCATTAGCACTACAGGTGGATTTCTAAAGTTTGATTCACTATTGTATCTGAATGGATTCTTAGAATTCGTATTTATATCTTAGGCTGTTAAAACTACATTCAAGTTAAAGGATTGTGTTCCTTCACATAGAAGCTAAAATGTTTAAAGGCAGAAAAAGAAATAACCTTTTATTAATGTCCAGATTTCTGTCAGAAGAAAAGAATATTAGTTTGATAATTTTAATACAATGGAGGAATAACATCAGAAGGCAATGAAAAACTGAGTCCTTGGCAGACTTAGGTTTTCAGGGTATGCGAAGATTTGCCAGGAATTTTACATTTTATTCACAGCAGAAAAGCTGCTGAATGCTCCCTGAAAGATGGAGAGATTACAAATTCATAGCCTAGGAATAAGTGGATGTGTTGGAAAGTATCTGGATAACTTGATACAATAAATTGAAAACTTTTTCCCTCCTGAAAATAATGATATATATTATGCTGGAATATCTTAAAGTTTATTCTGAAACTGGATTATATCATGTTCTTACAATTAGCAGCATACCATGTCAGTATTAACCACCCAAATGTATGGCCCTATAGCAAATAAAAATGAGGGCATAATAGAGAAATTCTAAGATGTTAAAAGCATGATTACAATTAATAAATGCACAAAACATGCACAGACAGATCATCTTAATGAGTGGTTTCAGTGCAAATGTGTGGGAATAGGTAAATAACAATGATCTCATACAAGAATCTGATCTGATACAAGAATTTGGTTTATGAATGAATATGCCCTCACAAACCCTCTCATACACCCTCCCCAATTTCTCTCATACAACCTTTTGCATCCAACCCATACCTCACCCTCGTGCACCCTTCCTGAAGCATGCCTCTCACACATCTGGCAACAGCCACTTGCCTGCCTGCCAGCCTGGGACTTGCAACTTTTATCAGCTTTTCCAGTAACTTTGGCTGCAGGAAGCTGTCTTACCTAATAACCGTATTAATGATGGCAACCAGGACTGCAGGGATTGCTGTCGCTTAAGTCCCAGTTGCAATCATAAGTCGAGGACTACCTGTATGTACTTAGGCATGAATACAGACTGGGAAATGGTGGCCTCGGTTTGTATAGGTATGCTTGGGGACAACCGAGAGTGGTGCGGTAGCCTGGAGGTGGAGCTCTCGCCTCACAATCAGGAGCTGTGAGTTCAATCCTAGGAAGAGGCAGATATTTCTCTCTCTGGGCACACTGAGAATATATCTGCTGAACAAAACTCTGCATTGGCGACAGGAAGGGCATCTGGCCATTAAAACACTCTGCTAGCTCCATTCAATTGCCTAGACTCCACCCCGCAAGGGATTATGGGGAAGATGATGATGCTTGGGGACAACCAGTAGGGAAGGAATAAGCTTTCAATTTCTTTATTAGGCTTGGAGGAAGTACTTTGGAAAGACAATTGCCTATCTCCAGTGCCACTTACGAATCTTGTTAGATATGTAAGAAATACAAGTTAGCATTTTGGTGTTTAATAGAATTTAGTCATTTATTAAAATGAGAACATCTGTGGTTAGTTAACAAGTATGTGAAATCTGCCTTGAGAGTCTTGTGGCAGAGGTTGATGTTTATATTCTCCTTTTCTTACAGGCATATGAGAAAAGGTTTCCCACTTGCCCTCTCATCCCCATGTTTGTAGGCAGTGATATTGTGAGTGAATTCAAGAGTGATGACCGAGCAATCCATGTGGCTGAAAGACGTTGTAAACTGGATGTGGATGCTCCACGGCTCCTGAAAAAGGTAACACCTAGTCCGGTTCTTTGCCCAAATAAACATCTATTGGGCTGCTTCTTAAATTCATCTCTGTTCTCCTTCTCAGATTGCAGGGGTAGATTATGTTTACTTTATCCAAAAGAACTCCTTGAATAGAAGAGACCGCACTTTACACATAGAGGCCCACAACGAAACTTTCTCGAACAGAGTTGTCATTAATGAAAAATGCTCATATACGGTGAGTAAGGATAGGCTTCCATTTTATATTACGGTCTTTCTAAGAACGCTGTCTAGCTGTTTCTAGTTAAGCATTCTTTGTTATTTATGGTTTCAATTATTTATGGTTCTGTTTTTTCTATCTAGGATGCCAAGGGCACAAAATTAGAAACAATTAAAAGTACAGTTAACCCATATAGCATTATTATTGATTTGACTTTACAGACTTGTTTGAAGAGATGTTCTTGCTTACTTTTCAGAAAGCATAGTGATGAGTAGTTCTTGAGGGGAGTTTAGGAGCAAGAAGAATATACCCAACAAATTTTCCTGATCACTTTAAGACAAGTTGTGATGCAAATTGTCTTATGATATTCAGAATGTGTCATTTGGCAATTCTGATCTGAGGAAAATCTAATTCACCAGATTTGAATTTGTAGGTTTTCTCCAAATTATTGGATCCAATAATTTCCATTCAAAGAAATTATTGGCTCCATGGTTTTTAAGATTTAAGAGAGAAAAAAGTTGTAAGTGAAGAAAAGGAAAATGCACTATCCAATTCTGAACAAATTATTGTCCTGTGCTACTGGATTAAGGTTTTCTTACACCTTGTGCCTACTTTTATTTCTTAAATCTCCAGGTGCACCCAGACAATGAAGACTGGACATGTTTTGAGCAGTCTGCAAGTCTTGATATTAAATCTTTCTTTGGCTTTGAAAGCACAGTAGAAAAGATTGCTATGAAGCAATACACTAGCAATATTAAAAAGGTAATATTTTAAGTTTTATACACAAATAATGTTGTGATTTCCTGAAGGCTGAAAACAATTTTCAGCTCCTGAGAAGGTTCTTATTGATCTTGTTATACTTCATAGTCTGCGTTTGCTCTCATCTTCTATTAGAGGCATGTTCTACTCTATTATATTGGCAAGAGGGGAAGTTGAGTATGGTGTATTCTGGTCATCCAGAAGTACCATCATCAGTTCCCACCTTTTGATCTTGTCAGAGATAATTGTCCAATAACAGGAATGAATGAATACAAAAATAACTGGGGATCATGTTTTGCTGAAGAATAAACAAGTTTAGAAGAAGTTGGCCCTTAAGCACTAAGCCACTAAAAATAGTCTACAGTTTATATTTAGAAGGATTGAAGTTACCCATGACCTGGAACGATCTTCATGATTCAAAAGGCAGTTATGTCTGTTTTTGAACGAAAAGATCCAGAGGACATATTTTTCATTTCATTCTTTTTTTCTTTTTGTATTTAAACCATGGGAATATATTTGTTCTTTTCTTCTTGAGTTTCTACCTGAGGATTTGTAATGCTAAACTGAAATATCTGACATAACACTAAGTTCCTGCAATTCTAGCAACCTTAGTTTTCTTCAGTCAGGAACTAATTATGTAAGTTCTTCTGTCTCACATATACATCACAGCCATCTGCGCTTACAATGCATTGATGTAAGAATTGTCTCGTTTTGAAAGGGCAAAGAGATAATAGAGTACTACTTGAAGCAGCTAGAAGAAGAAGGTGTAGCATTTATTCCTCGTTGGACTCCCCCTGCTATGTTTGCATTTGAACATGGCACAGCTCACTTTAGAAGGTCGCTATCCCCTCCAATCAACATACCAGAAACTTCCGTCAAAGAGGGACTGAACACCAAGGAAATCAACACGTGCAACAATGCATCAGAACTGGTGGCTGGAACCCCTGATGGTGTGTGGTTTGTCCTGTTCCCCCTTATAACTATTTCATGAATACCATCATAATCTCAGCTGGATTTTAAGGATACTAGCAAAGAACTAAATTAATTAATTTAGTCAGAAAAAAAATGGCAGGCAAGCAGTTGTACAGTTATATCTCTTTTCAAGAGTATCAAGTAGATACATAGTTTTGTTTATCAACTGGTAGCTACCATCAACTGGATGGTAGATGTTGAAGACAGCAGTGCGGAGTTTGCAAGGATCTATAGAATTGATGAAAATATCTATCAATACTACTACTGGCTAACTTACATAAATAATTGAACATTTGAAATAGTTTGGTTTGCAAATGAGGGTTTCCACTGGAAGTCTGGGCAATGAAAACAATTCTACTTACATTTTTCAGATAAATTAGATGCAGATTATATCAAGAGGTATCTGGGCGACCTGACCCCACTTCAGGAAAGCTGCCTCATCAGGCTTCGGCAGTGGCTCCAGGAAACACACAAAGGCAAAGTAAGAGGATGTGTCTCTCTTTCGCTTCCTATCCATCAGAAAAATGCATGGTGTACAAGAATGTCTGGCAAAATGTCAGTGTCCAGAGGAAGGAAAACAAAGCACAAAATTGTTTATGTATTTATTTATAGATTAGAAAATTCTAATCTATAGTTTAGATTAGAATTTTAATCTATTCTAATCTTTAGTTTCCTCCTTGTGATGTTTTTATGATCTTCTTGTACTACGGTAGAAAATTTCCTGGACTATCTTTTTATATTTCCTGTCTACACTTCTCCATTCTGCCATAAGACATCTTCTTTGTCCTTGGATTTCTAGTTATTTTTCCTAAAGAAGGATATGCAAAACATTCTGTTCATGAACAGCTTTGTGTATGGATCAATTTCAAATGGCTTTGTGTATGGATCAATTTCAAATGGTTTCAAATCAGTTTTGAAATCAATTTCAAAAACTTGCATTTTTTTTTCAGGATGAATCTAAAACATGCGTTCAGTTTTGGTGGTGGGGCAGAGGCTTAGAGAAGATTGGGAGAGAAAGGACCAAATGGGCTGCCAGCACTATAAATTTAAGCATTGCAATTTGAATGGATCTCTGCCCACCCTTACCCCTATAACTTCCTAAACTTGACAGTACTGTGTTTGAATTTAAAAGTAGCAGCACGTGGTTCCTGTTAAAGGGAGAGGGGTAAGAGAGCCTCTGGGGAATTTTTACATATGTCAGCCATAGACCACATCAGGAACTATTAAAAAAAGCTAGTTGGACTGAACAGAAATTGTCATAGTTACATTATCATCTATTAACTCCAGTTATTTAGTTTTTCAGTCTTCATTGCCATAATTATTTAAGTTATAGAATAGACTTTTACTGTATTATTATTAAAATATATAGGCTTTGTATGAAACATCATGGTTAAGGCACCAGGTTGAAAAGCAGAAGACCATGAGTTCAAGTCCTGTCTTAGCCACGAAAGCCAACTGAGTAACCTTGGGCCAGTCACTCTCACACAGAGGAGTTGTGGGGAAAATAGGAGGAAAGTGTGTTAACTATGTTTGTCACCATGAGTTTTTGTAAAAATAGTAAAGGTGGGTTATAAATAAATATTACATTGTATGTAGTCTTGATTCAAATTAAATTCTATTTTATAAGTTTTACGTAGATTTAAATATTTTAGTAAGTTCTTAGTTTTGTATACCAGTATTTGTTTTTACTTTTAGCTAAGTTTTCCAGAGCTGATATGTTAGATTATTGTTACTTTGTGCTGGCCAATGACAATAATAAAAAATTGATTTGATAGTTATCTTTAATTATGTATTTCATTTTCATTTATGCTGCTTACAATTTCTGTTATCTAGCAGCAAAAAAGGGCAGGAAGCTTTTAATATCACATTGCTTAACATTTGAAAGTATTTTTTTCTGTTGCAGCCAAGAAGTCTGAGCTGAGTACTCGTACAAAGTAGCTTATTGTTTATAGCATAATTTCCAATTGTCTTAATTATTTGTTTTGTATTTAGTTAATGAATGTATGTGTGTGTGTGTGTGTGTGTATGCCAGTTTACTTCTGTTCACTGTATTTCTCATCAAAGCTTTTAGGTGTTCTCCAAATAATTCTTTTAATTTTTTTGTGTGATTGTTCTATTTTTCTATAGAATTAATGAATGAAAGAAATGGCAGCTTTCTTGTGAAGAAGGGATGGGGCTTAAGGACAGAAAGGGACTAACTTTTTCCTTGAAATTTTCTTATGGAGTATTATATATACTTTTGACAGTTCTTACTCAGTGATTACTACATTTACAGATTCCCAAAGATGAGCACATCTTAAGATTCTTGCGTGCCCGAGATTTCAACATTGATAAGGCCAGAGAAGTCCTGTGCCAGTCTTTAACGTGGCGCAAACAGCATCAGGTGGACTACATCCTGGATACCTGGAACCCTCCTCAAGTACTGCAGGATTATTATGCAGGCGGTTGGCACCATCATGACAAAGGTATAGTAACAACGATGCAGAAGTTTTATAAGGGGAAGTCTTAGGTCTTCTGAAATGCTGCTAGTATGGTTTGCTGAAGAGAGCCAAGTGGGACTTATTTAAAGTACTTAAAAATGATAGGTACTTTGTTGGAGTAAAAGGTAAGATATAAAGATACATGTATCCTGTTAGAAAGAGTGAGAAGTCTTGGCTTCATTATTTATTTGGCATGCAAGCTATTTCAGTTATTGCCACCTCTTAAGTGGTAAATGCAAGATTAAGACAATACAAAAAATACATTAACAAACTGCAACTTCAGATTTCTGCTCGATTTTCAATCATGCACTGTTTGGGAGTTTGATGAACACAGCATATAACAGTGGCTAGCCCAAATGCTGCCAAGGAATCAAATCAAATTATATTTTTGGAGGCCATTGAAGACCAAAGCTGGTCCAAAATTCAGGAACATAGGCTGTAATGGTGTCTCATGTTACTCCCATTTATCACTGCTGTTTTACAAGCTGTATTAGTTGCCAGTTGACTTCTGGGTGTAATTCAAGATGCTGAGCATCACTTCTATAGCCTTTCTGGGCATGGGGTCTGGTTATTTGAGGGACTGCATTGTCCCAATAGTTTCTGCCCATTCACTGTGATCAGGCAGAGTGGCTGTGCTCCAGATTTCTTCAGTTAATTGCCACCTCCTGGGAACAGAGAAGCATACCTTCTCTGGAACAACATCCTCATACTATGTCTATGGAGATTAT
The DNA here is from genome assembly GCA_023653725.1 of Bungarus multicinctus. Classification (NCBI taxonomy): domain Eukaryota; kingdom Metazoa; phylum Chordata; class Lepidosauria; order Squamata; family Elapidae; genus Bungarus; species Bungarus multicinctus. The sequence continues at coordinate 115,480,667 of CM042834.1, read as the reverse complement.
CAGTCATCCAGGTCATGGTTGTCCAAAAGGTGCTGTTCTCAAAAGGAAATTGGACTTCGTTTTTCCATGAAGATGTTTTGCTCCTCATTCAAGAAGCTTCTTCAGTTCTGCAGCAAACTGAAAAGCTTCGTGAATTAAAAGAGTCTTCAAGGAAAATCAAAGTCCAGTTGCCTTTTGAGAAAAGCACCCTTGAGATCCCCATACTATGGTTCCTGTCCTTCCAGAAGCCACTGAAAATCTCCTTCTGTTCCCAGGCTTCAGGTTAGGGACTCCCTGGTGATTTGGGGAGTTATTTGTGTGGCTTTGTTTGGGCACTATTTTTTCCCCTTTATATCATGAATAATTTTAAAATGTTAAGCCACCCAAAATCATTTTGAAATCAAGTGGCCTCAAACTCGAACAAAAATAAATATCCTTTGGAAAGGTGTCCTGGCATGATTATATAGAGTCACTAGACCAGTGTCTTCTAACTTTCATTGATAACTTCTCAGTATGTCCTTAACTCGTGGTTTTCCTCTTCATCTAGGGGAAAATATTCTGTTTATCATATTAGGGGTTTTTTTTTCTTTCACATTGTCTCTTCTCGTTATAATACTTACAGTAATACATTAAAATTGATGAATGATATCTAACTGGGCAATCATAAAAATTTAAATAATAAAAATGGAAATGATAATAAGCATTTCAAGCCAGCAGTTCCTTTATGGGCAACCCTTAACTTACGACCAGAATTGGCTTTCTGGTAGAGAAGATTGCAAATGGCGATCACATGATTATGGGTTTCTTGGTAACCAGTGGTAAATGCAAGCTAGTTGCCAAGCACCCAAAATGCAGTCATGTGACCATGGGGGCTGGGGGCAGTATGACATGGCAGTATGGGCTGTAAAGCACCCTTCCTGAGGCCCTCATAACTTTGAACAGCCATTAAACAAACGGTCAAAAGTGTTGGCCATTTATTTAATGAATGTTAAATCTTTATCATCTTTACTTAGGTATCATCTTTATTTATGCACCCAAAATTAATTTGATGATTTGTTGGAAATTAAGTTAATAAGCAAGTATTGATCATTCCAGTTTGCTTGGGAGAAAAATAAGGCCTTCTAATCATTTCTTGGTTTATCAGAAGATAACTTGAATGTTACCATTATTATTCTTTTGGTTCAGATGGGCGTCCACTGTATGTGTTGAGATTAGGCCAGATGGATACCAAAGGTTTGGTGCGAGCTCTTGGAGAAGAAGCCCTGCTTCGCTATGTAAGTGCCTCAGATACCATTTGCAGATGATTTCTCTGGGGAATGTTACATCCCCATTTCATTATCTTGTATCAGTTAGCATAACTGGATGTTCCTCAGTTAGGTTGCTCCTATTAACCATGTCCAAAATATCTGCAGGGTATTGTCAGTTGGAAAAAGTTACATTACAGTGGGGAACACTCTAGAATGTCACTGACAATCTGTTCATGTTGATATCTCTTTTATTAGAATAGCAGTGGGCTTCTTCTGTCTGTTTATTCTTCTGCAAGAATAAACATGGGCAGCTTTTTGCTCTTGAGATAAGGCATCTCTCTCTATTGGCCAGCTAAGCTGGGGCTACTACAGATTGCTCACTTCTGAATAGGAGAATGAGGTATTAAATCCTCAGATATCAGGACAGCCTTCCTGCTTCTGAATATAAGAGAGAAATTGTTTTTCCAATTTCATAAAAATTACCATTTTTTTCATGATCTAGCTCCAAAGTGCCAACATCTCAATGAGATAACAAATTCTACATTTTAGGAAAATAGCTCAACATTACTTTGAGATCTTTGGCTGCAATTCTTCCCCAAATTGTATTAACATATGTAATGATTTGAAATTCTACCAAAGCTGTAGATGGACAAGACCAGATCGTATGAACTTTCATATTTCTTATGTCATCAACATAAATCATATTAAATTCTTTTTAAACATTCTGTGAAACATATAATGTCTTCTGATATATGCAATTCATTTTAAAATTATAAGAGGTATAATTTTACATTTTAAAATATATGCACATATTAATTCCTCAAAACTAGATATTCAAATTATTTTGTAGTTCAGATACTACACAAAAATACTAACTTTCATTTTATTTTATTTTTAAATTACTTACAAAAATCAAAATTGAATCCAAAGTAACTCTGTGGCTGAAATTTTATCCATGGTTATTTTACCACAACATAATTCAACATTCTCATCTATTTTATTTTTTATTAATGTGCAGGTTCTATCTATAAATGAAGAAGGACTGAGGAGGTGTAAAGAAAATACAAAAGTATTTGGAAGGCCTATTAGGTAAAAAAAACTTTCTTGAAGTCACATGAGTCTGTTTCACTGAACTTTAGACATGTTTATGCTAAGTTTTGCTGTGCAGTATTTTGATCAAGTCCTAGGTTAAGAAATGGAACAGTTGAGCACAATTCCAATGGTCATTTATGCAATATACATAGCCAGACTTGATTCTGCAAGATTCTGGCATCCCACCCACTCTGCTAAAGTTTAGTCATTAAACAGCAGTGTCAGATACCTCAGACTAAGAGCTAAGAATAGATCCAGATGAGTGCAGGTGGAAATGAAAAGTGATAATAATCCCAACAGCAGTATGAAAAATAGATAGTGCTACCATCTAGTCTAGCTTTGCTAATTATATTGAACCAGTGTGAAAAGAAGACTGTTTAGGAATTCCATATATACAATATTTTAAAACTAGAATGGATGAAAAAAAAACCAATAAGTTGGGATGGGATGTAAACATATCAATAAAAATATTGTAAGGCCAGAAAGGTGGATCAGTGAAATTAGGAGTGCTTGCTCTTCATGAGTGAATAATGCAATTAAACACAAACATTGAAAGAGTTGGAAGAATATTGAAGGAATTATAAGTATTTGAAAGAGGGGAGGGTAAATTTATTCTCTTTTTCTCTCATTAACAAATATTTCAGATATTACATTTATGATTTAAAACATTTTGACCTATCAGAATTTAAGAGGAGTAAAAACATCTAATATAGTATGGTATATTTGTATAATGTCACAATGAAATAATTGCTTGATTAATTTAAGTACATGCTGATTATGTTTTATTTTGGGAAAAACCAGTTCTTGGACTTGCTTGGTGGATCTGGAGGGCTTGAACATGCGCCACTTATGGAGACCTGGAGTCAAGGCCTTGCTGAGGATCATTGAGGTGGTAGAAGCTAATTATCCAGAAACACTAGGACGTCTTCTAATTCTCCGCGCTCCCAGAGTGTTTCCAGTCCTTTGGACTCTGGTAGGTTCTTAAGTTGATTCTATTGTTTAGTAATTTGTGTTTTGTAAATTGGGGTCAGTGTACTTTGAAATAGGCAAGATTGGCAAGCTTGATATTTATAGTGTGCTTGATTTTTGGAGCTATAAGTAGAAATCCAGCTAAAGCATAGACCCAAGTGGCCAATGGAATAATGTGTTCATCTGATGTCTTGAGAATATTACTACTTTAGTATTTTATTTGTAGGTTAGCCCTTTCATTGATGACAACACTCGAAAGAAATTCCTGATTTACGCTGGCAATGATTACCAGGGTCCTGGTGGGCTGTTGGATTACATTGACAAAGAAATTATTCCCGATTTTCTTGGTGGAGAATGTATGGTAGGTAGAAAAGTCAGTTTGTTTGACAACCAAGCTCAATGGCCTGTAATAATTCTCTTTCTGTGCTAGCGTAGTGCAATCCAGTGGTTAGTCTGTTAGGTCTGCAAAGAGGCCTAGATTCATTTCAAAGAAGCCATTTGAGTTGCATAGATGACACAATTTGCTGAAGGGACTATCCGGTTTAACTTAGCAAAACAGTTTGTGTGGCTTTGGATCCTTTGGACTCAAGTGGAGTCAAGTGTTTCTAGGCTGGGATGTTTTGGGATTTCTCAAAGGCTTTGTGGAAGCCATCCAGTCTAAAAGTCCTTTGGCACATACTTCTGGACTGAGGCCCTTCAGCACATATTGTAGGCAGTCTCACAGCATTTGCATGAGTTAATTAACCTCAAGGAACGTCATATGGAGAAGGCTCTTCTCAGTGTTTTTACAGAGCACTTACAAAGGCTTTCTGGGCCTCCAGCAAGATTCATGCTTTTGTGCCACTAGTCCCTTCAATGAATCTAGAAATTGGGATAAGGGAAGCAGCATGAGAAAATGCATTATTGTGTAATGCTTTCCTCTGTCAGCTAGGTGCTGGGAATCAGGAAGAGGCAAGTGACACAACAAGACATTTTCTGGACTGCTGGCCTCTCTCAGCTGTCGGCAAGCAGTTGGGACAGTTGAGTGGTGTGAAACATGCTTTGCCATGCCACTTGCTTCTCTGAGGTGCTTTCTAGAACAGGCTTCAAGTTAGCCTGGAAGTGCTTACTCTGGGAGACAACTTCAGGATGGCTACTTACAAAGTGTGTTGTCACGTTGTCCACCCAACCTTGAAACCTCACAGTTAGTGCTTCAAGAAAATGTTTTGCTTTGCTTTAAAATTAATATAGTCTTATTACATGATTCTAAGCAGTTCTCAAGTTAAAACAGCAAAAACCAAACTTGTGTAAAAAAATAAAACATAAATAAATCAAAATCACAATAAATCAAAAATGTAAAATCTTAGGAGACTGGCAACTACCACTCACAGATAAAACAGCCATCTTGCTGGCTCCCCACATCTGCAGAATCCCCGTGCCCCATGATAGAACCATGTCATTTAGGTAACATCTTTAGAATATATGTTGTAATATATACCTTTGATAATAATAAACTCAAATCCTGCCTATGTACAGTATTCATTTGTATATAGCACTGCAGTTGATGTTCTTTTACTACTGAAGAGCTAGTTTTTGAATTCAGCTTGTCTTGCAGTGAAGTCAGCAGAATCCAGTGTTTCAGGCCAATTAACCCTCAGTCTGTGCCTCATCAGTGTCTGCTTGATGTTGTGAGGGCAGACATAAGCTACAGTGAAAAAACGGGGTCCTTTCCAGTCACAGAGGGTTGTTTGATTCATTAATTTGTTTACAGCTTCTTGCTATTTCAAATTGAGTGTGGAATATTCTTCCTGGGATGTTTTCAGTTGGGGCAGAAACAGATCCATTTTGCTAACTCTTTTCTCTCCACACTTTAATTACATTTATTTAGTGTGAAGTTCCAGAAGGTGGGCTGGTTCCCAAATCTTTGTACCGGACAGCAGAAGAACTGGAAAATGAAGACATAAAATTGTGGACAGAAACTATCTATCAGTCTGCAAGTGTATTCAAAGGGGCTCCCCATGAGGTAAATCATTTTATTTTTCCCCTCTCCCTCTGGTGTTTACTAAAAATAATCTTCAAATCTCCCGTTTGGACTACTGTAATGCTCTCTACATGGGGCTCCCCTTGAAGACTCTCCGTAGGCTACAGTTAGTTCAGAATGCCGCCGCGCGGATGATCATCGGCGCCCCTCGGGACGCCCACATAACACCTCTTCTCCGCCGGCTGCACTGGCTTCCTGTGGCCTTCCGGATTCGATTCAAGGTGGTACTAATAGTATTCAAAGTGCTCCATGGCTCGGGACCTGGATACTTACGGGACCGCCTTCTGCCACCAACAACCTCCCGCCGCCCAGTACGCTCCCACAGAGTCGCCATGCTCGGGGTCCCACCACTAAATCACTGCCGACTGGCAGCCCCGAGACTATGTGCCTTCTCTGTGGGAGCCCCATCCCTCTGGAATTGTCTCCCCTCTGAGACACGAGCCATGTCGGATATCCTCACCTTCCGGCGCGCAGTTAAGACCCTGTTGTTCAAGCAGGCCGGTCTAGCCAATTGAATCATTCGGGTTAAATTAAATTTTAGATAATCTTTCTGTTGGGTGTTGTTCTTAACCATTTTAGATTTTTATTTATTTCATCTCCGTTACCTGTACTGTTTTCGTTGTTGAATGTGCACCGCCCCGAGTCCCTTTTTGGGAGAGGGAGCGGTATAGAAGCATGAACAAATAAATAAATAAATAAATAAATCGAGGTCAATTCCTGATGACCTCATGAATAAGTCCATGTTGTTTTCTTAGGACTGATAAGGAAATGGCTTACCATGGATATTTTCTGACTTTTTTTTAAATTTCCTAGCGTAGCCTTTATAATTTTGCTATTTTCTGGTAGATTCTCCTCTGAGTACTAACCAGATTCAGCTTTCCTTAAGGCCTGCTATCTAGCTGGGCAGCCTATGGTAAAGATAGCCAAGCAGGTATGTGGGGTGGATTTTTGGAAGCAATTTTATTTTCAGAACTAGTTCAAGTGTTAACAGTTCTGCTAATGCAGGGGTCCCCAAACTTGGCAACTTTAAGACTTATGGACTTCAACTCCCAGAATTCTCCAGCCAGTATTGCCAAGTTTGGAGACCTCTGTGCTAATGCTTGGCTCACAGTATTTTCTAGTCTTCCTATTCTTCTGGTTCTGGTTCTTGATTATTTTTGCTTAAATAATCATAGATCTTTCCTATGTTTCTGACTTCGGGCATCAGATTTTGATTTGCAGTTTGAAGGTTTTAACAATCATCTAACATGAAGATATTAAAATTGTACAGTAGCAGACCCTGTTGCTTTAAGTATGTGACACAATTAATGGATGTTGTAGCTAGATGAACTCTTCAGTCTGATTTCTGATAGGTGGCACTGTAACCATGGACAAACATAACCATAGTTTCAATTGGAAGCTGACCATCCTAACCCAAGCCAAATCCAAAAACAGCAGGGAATTTCAAGAAGCCTGGCACCCTGACAAATTAGCCATCAACAGACACATAGACATAAACAATATCTACATACTATGCAAAAGAGATAATCAACAAGCCAAAAGGGGAACAAAAAGACCCAAGTACCTGTCCACCAGCAATCAGCACTTAGATGAGCATAACTTAACTCCAAGATTAACATCAGACCAACAATCAAGTAAACAATACCCCAGTCAAGAATCTGTCAAGCAAGCTAACAGTAAGCAGCCCAACCACGAACCTCTAAGACAGGGGTGTCAAACTCGCAGCATCATGTGATGTATCGGGACTTTTTTCCCCTTTGCTAAACCAGGCGGGGACTGGGCCAGCATGTGACACATCCGGCACATGGGCCGCCCTGCTCTAAGACCACATCCCCACCAGTGACAGAGTAAGCTGCTACAATAGAAACTGAGAGCAAACCCCACTTCTTACTAGCACTGATGATGTTACCTAGTTTTGAGTAATGAAACATCTGCAAGCTCAGAGGGCACCAAAAATATTTCAAAAATATTCTCCTTTATTGGTACTGTAACCGATACAAACAGCAGGCTTCAAACCAGTCACAGTGCACAATTCTTATTGAGAGAAGGCCGATAGGGGAGCCTTGGACAGTAGAGATATCTGCCATGACTTGAGTTTCTAATATAGCCACTTGCTTTTTTTTTCCAGATTTTCATTCAGATCGTGGAAGCTGCCTCTGTGATCACCTGGGATTTTGATGTTTGTAAAGGTGATATTGTTTTCAACATCTATCACTCCAAGAGAGCCCCTCAGCCTCCAAAAAAAGACTCTTTGGTAGGGGCACATAGTATTACCTCCCCTGGTGGCAATAATGTACAGTTGATAGACAAAGCTTGGCAACTGGGGCGAGACTACAGTATGGTGGAGTCACCGCTCATCTGCAAGGAAGGGGAAAGCGTGCAGGTGAGAACATGTCTCTAAACACAAAGCCTATTTTGATTCCTCGCAAAATGCTTTTAGGATTTATTGGAACGGGCTTTTTAATTCAAGCATGTTCTGACCCACAACAGCATTCTTGTGTGGCTTCTTTGTGATATGTCATTAGCCAGTCTTAATAGAGTTCCTAATGTATCATTGTAGCAGAGTGAAATTCTTAGAAAGTGAGGACTTTTTGCATCCAAAATGGGATTGCCTTAATATGACTGTAAGAGGGGAAGAGATCTTAAGTCCTTCTCAAATAGTTTGGTTTCCTCTCACTAAATCTATTTTGCCTTCGGCTTCAGGCCAGAACATTTGGCCAATGACTCATTTCAGAGTTCTATAAATTGGGATGCTAATGCAGCATTGAAATTAGAGGTCCTTACCAACTCAACCTTAAAGTAACTGCTCTTTCAAGGCAAGGGGAGAGTGATATTTTAATCAGTCATACGCTTCACAGATCAATTGTACACCAATAAGGAAGCTCTGCCAGGGGATATACTTTCCAATCTTTGACTGTTTTTAGTTGGTGATTAATCCCTCTCTCTATCCCTCCTTACAATTTTGCAACCTTCTTCTAGCCATACATAATATCTAGTACCACATCTTGTCTTGGTGGTAAGCTTCAATGTATAGACTGGTGCATATAGAATCATAAAGTTGTAATAATTATGTAGCCCACCATCCTGCAGATGGAGTTATGCATAGCTTAGAACATACTAATTTGTTACTGTCATACGATTTGTATATCACCCTTTTAAAATACAGAGAAGTAATTTTCAGAGATTCCAAAACTTGGATATTTCCCCTAAAAAATAGCTATAGTCTAGAACAATGATGGCGAACCTTTTGGGCCCCAAGTGCCCAAAGCATGCAGGTGTGTTCATACCCAAAATGCAAGACCTCCCACGCATACGCACCCCCCCCCCCCGGCATGTGCAGCAGAGACCTGAAAGCTGGCGGGAGGTGCAAACACATGCACAATGAAGCTGAGCTGGGGCGAGGGCATGCATGCCCACGGAAAGGGCTCTGCATGCCGCTTGTGGCACACGTATCATAGGTTCATCACCGCGGATGTATGCCATACTTGCCCGTTAAACCCTTATTTTTCACATGTATCTATGATAAGCCATGATGATCAACAACTGTAAACTCAAGAAAACCGAATTGTGTTTAATGGAACTACGTTTCTTATGTTCCTGCCTGCCAGATGAATCTGAATTGGTAGGCTGAGTATGAAAAGAGACTCAACCTACAACTGCTGATTGATTAAATGCACTACATTATATCCAAATGGACGGTTATTATTAGCACTGGTTTCCTCTGCTCTTGCTTTAAGGGATCTCATGTAACTAGATGGCCTGGCTTCTACATTCTCCAGTGGAAGTTCCACAGTATGCCTGCCTGCGCTACCACCAGTCTGCCTCGTGTTGATGATGTACTGGCATCTCTACAGGTTTCATCTCACAAGTGCAAAGTGATGTACTACACAGAAGTAATTGGGTCAGAAGATTTCAGGTAAAATTAACTGTAAATGCCTATCTTTTTTTTTTAAGAGAAAATGCTCGCTAAGCCTAAAAGCAGTCAAAGACTACCCAGAATAGTACAGGGACAGCAGCATTCCCATGACTTGGTTTTCCTAGAGACTTTAGAGCAGGGGTCTTCAAACTTGACAGCTTTAAGACTTGTGGACTTCAACTCCCAGAATTCCTCCTGCAGTCATGTTAGCTCAGGAATTTTGGGAGTTGAAGTCCACACGTCTTAAACTTGTCAAGTTTGAAGAGCCTTGCTTTAGAGTCATCAAGATGATATTTAAAGGTACTATGCCAGACAACACATTGGTTAAAAGCAATTCATCTGATGTTTATGGTCTCTCACTCTTACTGTATTCACTTATCTCCATTATTCACATTACTTGCTGGGCTCCATAGCAAAAATCCATATATTATATTGCTATTCTGTTAACAAAACCTTAATTTTTTTCTTGCCTTGGTTGACTGATTTCACAAAAAAATATCATTTTATACAAAGTTGGAAAATGATTTTGACTGTTTTGTCCTGTAGGAAAAATAGATAATCTCTGGGGGTAGCTAATATATCCACTGCCTTCTAAACAATAAGTACACTTGACTAATACTAACAAATGTTGGTTTGATAGAGACAGAGGAAAAAAGTTAGATCGTCTTTTAGATGAGAGATAAGGTTCAAATTGTTATCATTAAAACTTATGTGCAGGTCTCTGCAGTAATCATGGACTATGTAAATAGCTTTACTGGGCTTTTTTAACATTAAAGAGATCAAACATTATCTGCATGGCTGCGGAATATTTTCTTAGACGAGCAAGTTGCATCAAACAATGGCAACCTTTGCTTATTGATTTGAAGAGAAAAGAAAATAGCAAGCCAAATACTTTTGTAAATGAATTTATGACAAATCTCTTTTTGATGCTATTCACTATGAGTGCAGTTCACTGTGAGTGTCATTTTGTCTCTTCAAATCAATTTGGTTTTTGGTTATAAGTGGCAATTGTATATGTGAACATTTTTTTAATATATAAAATCCAGAAGATTCCTTAAATTGACTCAGATTAATCATTTGTAATCTGAATCAATTTAAGGAATTTCTTGGATCACATATACTATGTGTTTGTTTATTAGAGAAAACTTAATTTTTCTTATTGAAAAATTCTTTTTCTTTATTGATTAAGAAGTTGGAATTGTAAGAAGTACTTTTTTCTTCATTGCTAATAGGGATCAGTCACTGCAGTCCTTCAGTTAAGTCCTGAAGAACAATTTATTTTCTTACTGTAAGTTCTTAAACAAGGTATTGTGGAATAGTTGTTTTTTTCAGTTGTGCTAGCTATAAAGACATATGGCAGCTTAGTACTTTTTATTCTTTTTTTAAAAAATCTAGCTTTTTAATAATACGACTTAGGCATCTTTGAGGCTTGCTGATTATTGTAATAGTTGGAAGTTGCTTTGAGAAGTTAGAAAGCTGGCATATACATAGATGATTCTTTCTGGTTCCTTGGCTAACTGACTGTATAAACCAGTCCTTCTCCACCTGCTATAGCCCATATGGTTCCTCAGGTTGGCCAGGAAGTTGTGGAAGCTAAAACTAATGAAAAAACTCCATGATCAGTACTATGCATTGATCCTCTGGCAAAGACTACCAATGATACATACGTTTTTGCATACAGCTCGGCATGTGAAAGTGTCTTATGCTTACTGTGAGTCCATTTTTCCACAGGGGATCCATGAGCAGCCTTGAATCAAGTCATAGTGGATTTTCTCAGCTCAGTGCTGCTACAACTTCCTCCGGCCAGTCTCAGTCCAGCTCCATGATTTCCAGGTAGTGCCATTGCCTACAAAAGCCAGTTGATGAGATGGCTGGACCCTCGTCTACGGCAGTCCTCTGCAATACAGCGTCATCGTCATCATCAGTGACACTTGCAAAAACAAACACACAAATGGAAGGTCTTTTTATAGATAGTAAAAGTAGCTGTGTGCATTTAAATATTCTGGTTTTGTTTTGAATTAGAACTGAAAGAGTGTGTCTAATCTTAATAGCCATAATTTTTTATACATATGCTTGCACAAATCCTCACTTGGAAATGTAAAGGGCTGTTTTGCAAAGGAAGAGTCAATCAGTGGTTGTATGGCTGAGAATTTATTTAACTTCTTGTTGATATATTTGTAATGCGTTAGAAGTCTGTCCCAAAGCTTTTGCCAGTGAGACTTGCAAAGTTCAAGTACACCTTTCCCCCTCCCCTCCCCTTCTGCTTCTGCTCTCCTGAGTCTCTCCTCTGTTACAGCCCAGCATTAAGGAAGGCTTGAGGAGTGCAGTGCAGGAGCTGGATGCCTGACATTTTGTGAAAAGCCAGCTGGTGAACTGGCTGAACCCTTTTCCCTACCTTTTTCTCAGCAAGAGGTGTTGCCCTGACAGAGGGAGGCGAGATGCCATCCTGTCAGGCAGCTTTTTTAACACGAGTTCATTCTGCTAGCTGGTTAAGGACAGACTTCTTTTTTGGGGCATTGAAAGGCATTAAGCTAGGACGTACACTTCTGAGCATCGAAGGTGGGAAGGAAGAGGGCAGAGCAGGCTCTCCTCAACTCAACCCAAGGCTGGCCCTCCTTTGAGTCCTCAGGTTTGTTTCTCCCAGAGGTCACATGATTGAACCTCGTTTGCTTCTTTTCATCCTCTACAAAATACCCTTTTGAAAAGTGGCATCTTTTCTGCCAAGAGCTTCCTGGAGAAGTGGCTGTATCGGTCCTTTCCTTCCTGTGCCCTTCTCCACTTCTCTGATCTGCTCTGTGAATGCCAAGAGAAACCTTGTGCGCTTCTGCAGTACAGACAGGATGTTTACCCTCCTAACAAAGCACAGCCTGCTGTGGCAATAATTCATTGCAGACATCCACATGTTTCCGTAATAGTAAATTTGCTAAAGGTTGCTTAAACTCTCCAGCACTTGCTTCATTAGTATTTGAAGCATGTCTTTTGGAAGCCTTGGAACCTAAAACAGCCAGCTGCCAGGCTAGTGAAATGAGTACAATTCTACAAGGATTGCAAATCTGTTCACATAGCCAACAATAGCTGCTGAAATAGTATCTGTTGGATTCATTCATTCCCATTTAAAGCTCTAGTTACCACATACACACACACATACACACACACACCCCTCCAGTATATAATTACAGCCTTGTTTAGAGAAGACTCTGTGCTTACATATCTTGTAGAAGATTAACGTACACTGTTTCAGAAAAAGGAAAGTAATGATGAATGCAACCTGCATTAATTAGAGAAGTAAAGGAATGCATTTTAAGATCAGAGTGTTTATATGCTAATTGAAAGGACTTGTCATATGAATTATAAAACTAAAACCGCCGAGTGGTTAAAGAATTAATCTAGATGACCATTCTGAATACTGGTTAAATGGAGTTGAAAGAGTATAGATTTGTTCCACAGACCCACACATGCTGTATTTCATCCAGCTGCTGCTTTTTTGTGATAGTTTCTTTAACTACTAAGAGCACTAGTATGGCAATTATCTTCAGTAGCAGTTTTAATTGTTGGTATGTAATCATGAACATGGTTCCCAGCCTCAGAAACATGGTGCCATGCTCATCTTCTTGTAATTAGTGTCCCCCTTGCCTGGTTGCAAAATGGTACATTCTTCCCTCTCTAAAACAGGGGCTCTGTAAAAGATGAATTCCTCTTCTCCCATGGCAACTTTGCTGGTAGCTAGTTTCATCCAGTGGCTGCTATCAGCCCATGGATGTCTGATTTTGCAGAACGTTTAACAGTTGGAGCTCTGTTTTCTGTCTTAAGATGTCTGTTTGCTCAGCAATGTCCTTTGAAGGGCAATACGTTAGACTTTGGGAGGAGAGTGCATTTCAGAGCTCAAAGCACACACACACTTGGAGTGGAAGGGTTGTTATTCATTATAAAAAGCATGACATCCCACCTATGGCCCAATTAACTCTTTGCTCTTCTCCTTAGTGTGTGATCTTACTATTATTCTGTCTCTGTTCTGCCAGAGCTGATAAACCTGGTAATCCTTCTATTAACTTAATTTAGCAACTTTCTCCCACCTTCTTGCCGTTCCTGAACTTCATATTGATTTCTGTAAATGTTTTCTAAACATATTACCTCAATCTTGGTAATACGGTAACAGTCTTTTAAAGGTTTTTTTTTATTTGTATCAGTAATAAATGTGATATGGGAAAAATGTCTGAATCTATTTCTTCTCAGCATGCTTCAGAAGTGGTGATATTCTACATTTTATACAACAAGAGTGCTAAGTGTAGGGAAGGTTGTGTGGCTATTTCATTAAATAATTAGTTCTGTGTGCTGTATGAATCTCACATAGGGTCCCTTGTCCCTAGTGTCATCACAGATTCTACAGACATCCATTGCCCGCCCAAAAGATACTTCTTTTGTCCTCATTGAAATGTAATTGATATCCATCAATCTGGAGATCACAAACCCATTTTTAATAGTTCCATCTGTACAGTCAGACCCTGTAGATTTCCAGAGGAAAGTTTTATTGGCAGATGAGACAAAAATGAAATTTTTCAGGCTAAGCTGTTTGGGCTGGCAGAAACTCAGAATAAGAACCTTATACCAACCATCAAACATGGAGACAGTATTGTTGTTTGGGAATCCTGTACTACCGCAGGACCCAAATGACTTTCCACCCCTTAAGGAAGATTAAATATTGATTTATAACAAAAATTGCCGTCCATCTTCCTGTCAGTTGGAGCTGATGTTCAGGTGGGACATGCAAAAGAACAACGATTTCAAACATGAAAGCAAGTCTGCAAGTTTCAGTGTTTTCCACAGCCAAATTCATATCTAAACCAGAAATGATGTAGCCAAATCTGTCATGAACTGTTCATGCTAAGAAAATCCTAAGATATTTCTGAGCTGAAGGTGTGAGACAAAGGTCAATAATTATAACAGCATTTGGTTCAGTTATTGTAGTTGAAAGAACAGACGTTTACTGAATTTAATGGGATGGTTACTTTCTCACCCAAGCATATTACATACTTGGTTTTTATTTAATGGAATAAATAAAAAAGGATCAAAATTGGATAGTGTTGGTACTTTTGGACTCCCTTTATAACATATATGAAGCTTTGATAACATTCGGTGTCAAAGAAATGTAATCATTCAGAACTGAAAGAGGGCAAATACTTCACAGAAATAGTACATATGCAGTGCACTCAGACTACAGTCTTCCATATTCTTACAGAGTAGCCCTATTTAAACTTTATAGTATTGACTTCTGAATAAGCAGGCTGTTCTACCAGATTCCATTAGTTTTTTTATTTTTATTGAGCTGTGATAGCATAGTGGCTAGCATACACTATTGCAGGCTAATTCTGCTGACTGCCAGCAGTTTGATTCTCACTGGCTCAGGGCTGACTTAGCCTTCCATCCTTTCGAGATCGGTAAAATGAGGACTCAAATTGTTGGGGGCGATATGCTGACTCTAAACTGCTTAGGGCTGTAAAAACACTGAAGCAGTATATAAGTCTAAGTGCTATTGCTATTATTGTGCAGCAGATTATAAACCTCCCAAATTCATCTGGCTAAATGATGATACATTGAAATTAGAAAATTATACTGTGAAGATGCAACTACATATATATATAGTTTTGTATGGGAATTGAAGAGGGTCATAATAGGAGACTGGAAAAGTATGATCCAATATGGTTGAAGGCAGACTGTGGGGTACCAAGTGCACCATCACAGTCTCCTGAATCATAAACCCAGCTACTTTTTCCTTTTAAACTTTGAATTTTGATGAGTTCTGACACTTCTAGAGAAGTGGCAGGCCACTTATTTTTGCTACTTCTCCAGTAATGTCACTTGCTGGTCATACTTTAACAGGGTAGCGTAGACTACATAAGTACTGTTTACATGTTTTTCTACTTTTCTACTCTTACAGTATGTTCCTATCCATTTCCTTTCAATAACCCGCAGAAGAATAGCAATAGCACTTAGACTTATATACCACTCCATGGTGCTTTACAGCATTCTCTGGGGAATTTACAATATCAGCATATTGCCCCGAACAATCTGGGTTCTCATTTTACTGACTTCAGAGGGATGGAAGACTGGATCAATGTTGAGTTCTATCAG
Source organism: Bungarus multicinctus (assembly GCA_023653725.1). NCBI lineage: Eukaryota > Metazoa > Chordata > Lepidosauria > Squamata > Elapidae > Bungarus > Bungarus multicinctus. The sequence continues at coordinate 115,465,315 of CM042834.1, read as the reverse complement.
GATCAAACTCCAAGCAGTGGTCAGAGTTAGCGTGCAATACTACATTCTAACCCAGCGGCTGCCAACCAGTAGGTTGGGGGCCATTGGTGGTCCATGAAAAATTTTTGGTGGTCCGCAGAGAAATGGCACCCATAAAGCACTCCCCAAAGCAATTAATCTAGGCTGTGCAGGAACACAAGGCTGCGCTGCCCACATGGCCTGCGGGAACACAAGGCTTGTGTCGCTTTCATTGTGAACAACATGAGATAGGGGAGGGGGAAAGGGCAGAACTTGCCTCACTCGCTCCACGCGCCTTGCCTGGCCACCAGGTGGCTGCTTCTGCTTTTGGCTGCACACAAGGAAAGCAGCAAAAGTCTTTCTTTCTCTCCCCCAAACTTCGCCAGAAATGAGTCTGGGACCCTGCAAGGCATCCTGCTCCAAGAGGCTGCGCCGGCGCGACAAGTCTCACACTGACTCATTTCTGGCGGAGTTTGGGGGAGAGAAAGAAAAACTTCTGCTGCTTCTGCTGCTTTCCTTGCATGAAGCCAAAAGTCTCGCTCTCACTCTCTCCCTTCCCCTGAGAACGGAGCTGGAGACAGTATCCTGCGATTCCAAATAAAGAATGATCGAGGTGTTCGTAGCAAGGTAAGTAATTTACCATTGTCTGCTCCCTAAGGCTGAATGAAAATGACTGACTCAAACTCATTCAATGTCTGTGTGTCTGAGGTGGGACTAGAACTCACAGTCTCCTGGTTTGTGGCCTGGTGCCTTTAAGTACTACACCAAACTGGTGAAATAATTACATGTTTCCCCTTTCTAAAGCGAAGTTAAAGCTATTAATGTGACCGCAGGATTAACACACACTTTGATTTGCCATATTGGGTTTGTAAACAATCCTATGTATTTTATAAAGTTGCTGATAAGCAAGAAAGCTAACATATCATAAAGCTGGTTGAAAACTTTTGGGGAGGAGAACTTCTCCAGTCAGAGAAACTGCTTTGATGGAGAGAGATGCAATTTCTTACAGAGAAATATCTAGAAATGTACAGAAGGCAAGGCTAAAACTGGTCATTTTAAAAAGCATTCTCTTTCCCTTTTCTGAATATTTCTTACCTAGTCTTGTGATACAATAATATAAATATTTGACTATAAAACCACCCTGGGGAAAACAACCTGGTTGTCTTATGTCTCCGATTAGTTTTCCTGAAATATGGATGCATATGCCTATGAAACCTCTTCAGACCATTACTGACTCAATTTTGCTGATACAAATGGTGCAGAGTCAAGAATGTCCACTAGATGATGCAAGTAATCTTTAGCAACTGACTGCTGTTCCTGTTCTCCAGATAAATATCTACCTGGAGGAGAGAGAGGAGAATGAGTTTCACCTTGACTGGCTGACTGACTTCATGTTCAGTTTCCATAAGGCTACATCTGGTCCATGAACTATTCCCTGTTTTGCATTTTAGTCTTATTAAGCAAGCTTCAACCCTGTAGGGAAAAAAAATAATACGGTTCTCTCTGTATGCCTGAAAAACTGCTCTTTGATGAGTTAGCAGCAGTAAGTGCTCATGCTGCATCCCTGGCTACAGATGGCTGAATTTTGCAGGATGCATCACTCCATCAAGCTTGCAGACTGAGTATGCAATCAGGGAAATTTAAAAGAACAATTCAGGAGAAGACTTTGAACAAAACCAATTCATACCCATTCTTCATATGTTACCCCTTAGCTGTCTTCTGGATCTGTGGCATGAAGATCCCTTGAGTGAACAGCCTGCATCCATTTTACAATTTGTGAATACATATTTACGGACTTGGGGTTGTCGTTTCCACACTTCTGAGATAGGCATTCAATCATCTGATAACTTCCATACAAACTCAAACTGGAATACCGATATGCAATACACAACTTAGTTCAGAGTCCGACCTCTGGAATTTCTACAGCTGCTCCTATAAGCATTCAGTACAAGTTGGGAAAAAGTCTCATCCCTTCATCCCAATATTGATGTTGGTTAGATGTGGGGCTATCTTAGTGCTTCATGGTCAAATCTGGCACATTTGGAGATGTGTTAATCTTAACACAAAAGCCTTATTTTAAACCATGTTGAAAAATGTTTAGTCTTTTCAAAATAATCATTATGTCTTTGAAAAGCCTAGCATGTATATATAAATAAAAAAACTTGACTCAAAAAAAAGAAAGGAAAGAAAGAAAGAAAGAAAAAAGAAAGCCTAGCCTCTTTTTCCATGTGTGGTGCAAGGAGGCCATTCTGCAAATATAATACTCTACTTTCTATATATGAACAGCAAAATGTCTGAGTTGGTCATAGTTACCTTTTATGACTACGGTGGAATTTAAATATGAATTAAGTATAATGCATTATTTTGATTTGAAGAATATGGCATTAAAAGACATGAATTCAAACTCAGCCCACTAAATTTCAAATCATACAAATAATTTCATTTGTATAATCATCAGTTTGTTTTCTTAAACCAAAAAAAAAAAAAAAGTTAATTCTGTAGCAGACAGCACAGCACAACATAAATACATTTTGTATAAAATGAATCTTGCCCAAAACGAATATACTGTAATAGTGTATGTAATATGCTACCCAGAGTCACTACCCAGAGTATTCACCACTCCAGTGTATCAGTGAAATGGTGGCATTAAAATTTAATCAACAAATAAAATAGGAAAAACTCAGTAATTCAATGGGAAAGCATAGGACATTGTTTAATCTGTAACATTTCAATGTGAATTTCAGTTTCAGAAGGTATCTACCAATGAAAATATACAAAGGTTGATAAAAAGGTAGGAGAGGATAGCTTCCCCACTCATATGCAGTGCATCAAGGCCTCAGATATTTATAGCATCTGTAGAAAACCTATGAAATAATTCTGAAATCTATAAACATTACCAAGAAAGAGAAGCTCACGGCAGCCACATCTTTCTTCTCAACCTAAAACAAGTCCTGACAATGCCCAAGAGTGGCTCAAGATGCGTCCATCTCATGTTCCTGTGAACATTGGGATGGATGTTGGCTATGTGTGCTTGGTTGATCTTGACTGGAAATGAATAGATGCATTCAATTCGTTCAACAATTCAAGCTCACACAGCTAGGATATTAGGAGACAGTCTGGTGGATTTGGGATGAATTCAGGAGATGCAAAAGAAGTATCATTCACATCCCTTTAGCTCTCCAGAACCTCATTGCAATTTTCAGTTGGAAAAAAGGGCCAAAATTAACAAGTATGTGACATAGTCAGTCACTATCTATCATAGTTAATATTACAATAATAATGTTAATAATTGCCCAGGGATACAGATTATCCTGAAAGATTACCATGATTTGAAATAAGGACAGTACTCCATATCTGCATCCTACCCTGAATGGCTCCTATACCTGTCATCTCTCTTTTTGTTTAATCCACAATGCATAAAAAAAACCCACTGAAAAGGATTTGCAAGGCTTGATCAGAACATAGTTCTCTTGTTTGGATAAAAACCGATTATAAATATTTTTCACAGTTGTTCTAAATAGCAGATGATGGCTCCTTTCTCAGTTTAATTTAGTGCAGGCAGCTTCTCCTTATCCTGTCCACTTCCCCCCAAGTATTACAGCAAAACAGCCTTAAGTTTCTTTATTCATGTATTTAAATGCTGCAGACATCAATTGCAAACAAAACCTTTTTAAAAATGCAAGACAATATGAGTTATTCAGTGCTCTCCTGCATGCAACCACAACAATACAAGAACACACAACAAATATAAACTCAATGTAAACCGCTCCAAAACTTGATTGCAGAAAGTACGACTTCAGCAACAGAGTGGTCAATGCCTGGAATGCACTACCTGATTATGTAGTTACATCCTCAAACCATCACTCCTTTAACCTCAAACTATCCATTATTGACTCACCCCATTCCTAAGAGGTCTGTAAGGGGCGTGCATAAATGCACCATTGTTCCTACCGTCCCTGTCCTATTGTCCCCATTTATTCGTATCTATTTCCTGTATTCTTACTCATGTTTATACTTATATCTATTATCTTGTAAGCAATTGACAAATCAAATAAATAAATAAAATGGTCACACTGCTCCAGTTCCCACTGTTTCTCATCTACCTAAAGGCTGAAATCCAAACGTCTTCAACGCAGAATGCTGAGCTCAGAATGCTGAGGACTCAGCTAAACTGGAGCAGACCACAGTTCTATTTTGAGCTTAGTTATACTCATCTCCCTAAAGCAGGGATCTCTAACTTTGGCAACTTTAATCCTGGAGGACTTCAACTTCCAGAATTCCCCAGCCAGTTTTGCTTGAAGTTGAAGTCCGCTAGGCTTAAAGTTGTCATGGTTGGAGACCCCTGCCCTAGGGCCTTCATCATTCCACTGTTGGAGGTCAAAGAAGTTACTCATAGCAATGACTGGAGAAGATCATTATTAAGTGTAAAAGAAATGGTACCAAAATCCATTTATTCCAAAGAATCACTGATTGCCAAAACCTGGAAGGTATAAAGACTCTACCTTCCTCTAAATGTATTTTTAACAATAATTAAATAACTTCCCTTGATCTCAATTTTATATGTTGAGAGCTATAAAATTTTGTCCTGAAGGATCAGCCAGTGTAATAAAACAGCCTGTTATCCCACAATAGTAGAATAATAGACATTGTAACTGAAATTCGTAATCTCACTGACCATGATAGAATATATTTTGGAATGTTCTTGTCCTACTCTTTAAAAAAACAAATAGGAAATGCATTTACAAAAGTTACAAGGTCATCCAAGGTGGCTGCTATGATAGAAAACTCAGTTATTGGAGCTCTCAAGACATCCAGCATTCCACTGGACTTTTGCAGAAACTTTGGTAGAAATCTATGTGCAATTCTTCTGTTGACTTCTTCATTTAAAGGATAGAAATTAGAGGCCAAATTGGCAATATTTTCAGATGTAGATCCATGTCCTCTCCAAGCACATCCCCTGGTTCAGCTTCAGCATGTTTCCTTCTAATTCCTTCTGACCTTAGAATATAATGGGGGTGGGGATAACAGAGGGCCATGATGGCTTCTAATAAGATTGGTGGCTCAATGATTAGAATGCAGTATTGCAGGCTAACTCTGCTCACATTACCAGGAGTTCAATCCCCTCAATTCTGACCATCTCTAGGATTTATTTTTATTTATTTTATTTACATTTATATGCTGCCCTTCTCCAGAGACTCAGGGCGGCTTACAGTCTATGGAGCACCATGCTAAGTGCTCGGCAATAGCCTTTATTCATTGTATATGCCTGCTTATTACTAGGGTTTTTGGGCCCCCCAAGCGGCATTTTTACAAAGTCAACTTATTGCCCCCAACAATCTTGGGTCCTCAATTTACCTACCCCAAGAGGATGGAAGGCTGAGTCAACCTTGAGCCTGGTGGGATTCAAGCCTGCACTAATTGCAGGCAGCTTGCACTAAGTGCTAGATGATTAACAGCCTGCACCACCAAGGCTCTTGGTCACCAAGGATGACTCAGCTTTCCATCCTTCCAAAGTCGATAAAAGGAGGACCTAGATTATTGGGGGACAGAGGTGGTATTCAGCAGGTTCTGACCAGTTCTGAAGAACCAATAGCAAAAAATTTGAGTAGTTTGGAGAACTGGCAAATACCACCTCTGACTCATTCCGTCACCATCTATTCTCTGCCTCCCGAGTCCAAGCTGATTGGCTGGGTCTTCTTTTGTTGTCCTGCACAGGAGAACGGAGCTGGAAAGCAGGTTAATGAGGTGGGAGAGAATGGGATTTTGCAGTAACCTTCCTCCAGGAGTGGGGAGGGAATGGAGATTTTACAGTATCCTTCCCCTGCCACGCCTAACAAGCCATGCTCACCAAGCCATGCCCATAGAACTGGTAGTAAAAATTTTTGAATCCCACCACTAATTGGGAGCAATATGCTGACTCTGTAAACCGCTTAGAGAGGGCTCCAAGGCACAGTGAAGCGATATATAAATCTAAGTGTATATAATTGCTACTGATTCAGGAAGAGTTTTTTTCTCATTCTATCCCAACAAATGAAATCTGCGTTTTGCTTGGGTCCTAAATGCTGATAAGATTGTAAATAAATCTGTAAAGCACCATGTTTTGACATTGGAGAGCACTATATAAAACTACATAAAAAGAAAGCAAAGGAATAGAGATATAAGAGAAAAGTCATCTTGGTTGGATTGTTTTGACAATCGGAAATTCTCTCTTTATTTGTAGTAATAATTACAAACTTCAATTTTTGGTAGAAATGTTTCCAAAACTGATATGAAATAATATTCATATAGAAGACCTTCGAAAGGGTCTCAGTCCAAAACAAAGTCTGGAATCTGCATAGTAGCAATAAGGGGATTTATTTATTTATTCAAATCCCTCCTTTATTATTTTAACAAATAACTCAAAGTGGTAAACCTATCTATCACACCTTCCTCCTCCTAGTTGCCCCACAACAGAAACTCTATGAGGTAAATAGGGCTGAGAGAAAATGACTGACCCAAAGTCACCCAGCTGACTTTCATGGCTAAGGCAGAACCTGAACACACGGTCTCCTGTTTTCTAGCTTGGAGCCTTAACCATTAGACCAAACTGGCTATAATAAGCCAACTTATAAGGGGATGACTCCCAGACAGTATTACTTCATAAGAGCAAGAGAACACTGCAGTAAATGTTTTTGGAGGTTTCCAACTGCAATCAAACAAAAAGCAGTTCCATTAGAAACATTAATCACATGGGCAGCCTAGGAAAGTGCCAATCCACATCTGTTGTAGTCTGAGGAAAGAGGAAGCAACAGATGGAGCTTCTTGCCCTGGAGGCTGGACTCATTCCACTCATTCAAATACATTATGTAGGAACCACACCTGGTCAAGCATAAAGCCCAGCACCATCATCACGTGAGGTGATATTTTAGAGCTTTTGTGGTTTCCAGGGAAAGCAAGAGAAAGGCAATATTTAAATAAGATAAGTTACAAAAGGAAAGGAGTGCAAAACCAAGGCTTTCCACCCTATCTAGTAGGCCATAAGATAAAGGCTGCGAAAGTATTTGACCTGCTACACCATGTGTAAATTGAATGCCAATTATTAGCTTTTAGAGTAGCCGCACATGTTTATTATGCCCCTCCTGTCCCCCAACTCAGTCTTTCCCATTCTGTTTCATGAATTCAGATTTTTAATAACACCTTGTTATAAAAGCATTATCGAATTCCCTGTTCTGTGAAAGATCAAACAGGTGTTAGCAATTCCCTAGAAAGTATAGCTTTAAAGGAGCCCATTTAAAGTTAAAATATTAAGATGATTGCTTTTGAAAAGAAACCTATAGGATTCAGAGTGGGTAACACAGTTCAGTTCTACGATTTAATATTTTGATTTAATTATTTGAGAAGATCTACCTGGGGAGAGCAGAACGACAGAGAAGCAACCTGATCAAAGGAGGAGCATAGTGATCAATGAACAAACAAAACCCCACCTTTTCCCACTCCTTCTAATGATCCTGGAGTAAATATTATCCAGGGAAATGATTGACCAGGCAAAATAGATCAGAGAGAAAACAAGGGAAAGATTTTTCAACTCTCCTCTGAAGTTTAAATATACAGTATGTAATAGTCTGTTTAATGGTACAATGTATTTTAACTACATCTGAAAATTCAGAAATTAGTATCAGTGCTTATATATACTCAGAAACCTTTTTAAAGAAAGTTTGGTACCACCAAAGGTGGTATTCAGCAGGTTCTGACCAGTTCTAGAGAACTGGTGACAGAAATTTTGAGTAGTTTGGAGAACCAGAAAATACCACTTCTGACTGGTGATTTTATAGTATCCTTCCCCATGCCCACAGAACCGGTAGTAAAAAAAAATTGAATCCCAACACTGGGCACCACCCTATCTTCACATTCTTTTGCCATCTCTATTAGGGCCAATGAAAATCAGAGAGATTGTGTTTGATGCAGGGAGTTGTAGTTAGCTGTTATTTCTATATGGCCTAAGCAGAAATATATACCTTCATTATTTATAACTCTAGTTTTATATATTTGGTATAGAATATTCAACCTTGAAAATTTCTATAGAAATAGTCTAAACAAAGATGCAGTCCTTTTACTGCTTGTGATGTATGGAACTTACAAAACTATGAAATAATTTAACCAGTGTTAAATATATAATTATTATGCTAGTGAAAGAAGGGAAAGGAAATTCCTAGGGGTTGCTGTCTTTTTATTTGTTCAGAATTTCAGTAAAGTGCTACTTTAAATAAAGGGATTTATTTAGATGATAGCAACAAGTAATTTATATGAATAATATTCTCAAGTTTCAGCTTCATATACAAACACAGGCTTTAGTAACTTTGCAGTGTCTTAATGTAGCTTTGAAACACTTATGTATACATAGTTTACTCAAAATAAAACATTCCCTAAATATAATTGTTTCAAATAACTACTTACTAATATGCTGGTATTGTGGGATAACATACCACTGATCTAGTAACATTAAATTCCAGGGGAACTTGTATAGAAATGAATTGCATTAATTTGGGTTCTGAAACAAGATGTGTAGATCACACCATACCCATAACATAAGAACTATGTTCTCTTATTTTCAATCCCCCCCCCCACTCACCTGTGTACTACCAGTAGTTACAATTTGGGATAATTCAGCAGCCTTATAAGACTCTCAATAAGGATGATAAAAATAACATGTTAAGTGCTTTGACTGGTGTTATTATTCCATGGTGTAAAATTCATTGAAGGGTGAAACTGCTATAGTTATGGAGACCATGAACCTGTTTGTATTGGATTAAGTTGTTGGAATCCTAAGATTATATTTTTTTTATAAATTCATGCTCGTTTAAGCCATTTCTCTCCACACTTTTTATCCTAATCTTCAAACTGATCCTGCTTTCTCTCTCTCTCCTCTCTCTCCCTCCTCCCTTCCTAAAGGACTCTCTAGTACTCTTGCCAACCAAAGACAAGAGTTGGCTTACAACCTGTTGTCTGTTTCATATCCCTAAAGAGAGGGGCCATTCCTTTCCTGAGGATGATACAGGTTTGTGAATTGTACAGCTTCTCTTATTCCAGTAGTTCAGTGGGGAGAAGGAGGGGGAGAGCAAGCAAAAACTTACATAATCCTATCAGTTCTGCAGAAAGGCTGAAAAGAAGAATGACCTAAGAACTAATTCTCATATTTTCTCACAGTTCTCACAGTTGTGGGTGGTTTATTCCTGCACTTTCACAAAGCAGCTGGCCTACATTCCTACTTGTGTATTTTATTATGTGCCATCAAGTCAGTGTCACTGTTAGCAACCAGACAGACAGATTTTCTCCATGACAAACTATCCCCATATGGCTTCTCTTTACTTTCACTTTTTCCAGCATTAGAGCCTTCTCCAGAGAGCTAAGTCTGCACATAATGTTTCTGAGCTGTCCATGGTATTCTCAGGCATCTTCTCCAGCACCAAAGTTCAAAAGTTATCACTACTCTTTTTACTCTGATTCTTCAAAGTCCAACTTTCACTTCCACAGAGTGTCCCAAGAAAAACCATTGCTTGAAAGATTTCAGTCTTCATAGCTTTAGACATATCATGGCATCTGAATATGTTTTCCAAGATCTTCATTGCCACCAGTCTGTGACATATTTCTTAACTGGTAGTTCTATATTTATTAGGAGGAAGAATATTATGACATGGCCACTAAATGATTGAGAGTGGCAAAGATTGGTTTTTTTTTAAAGTGTTAATGGAGCCTAAAAAATATAAATGGAGAATTTGTCCAATTAGCAATAATACCGGGCATTTTGTGATTGCTTTGTAAATGTTCCTGTAGAGATTTTGAACCGAGCGAGTTTTTCATCATTCTGTCTCAGAAAAAGCCCTCAGCAGACTATAATTGTCCAAGCATTTTCCCATAGACAGCCATCTATCTCTGAAATATGTTCTTTTCATACTGTGTTTATAGCATTTAAATATGAAGCCACTTTTAAATGCCTTAAGAATGAGCTTGCCTGTAGGCTTCTCAGTAAAGCATTTTAATGGCTCAGTGAACACACCCTCCCTTCAGAGGGAGAAAAATGAAATTGTATGTTGGGGCAATTAAGACATTTAGGTTAAAATTCTAAATTAGCCCTTTGACACAAATGCGAAAGGGTCTAAATGAAAATGGATGGGGAAAAGTATTTAAGCAGCCTCTCAACAAAAAGGGGTACCTGGTCAACCTTATTTGGGCTCAATAATGGATAATATTTGTAGCTCAGGGTTGAAATGAGAACTGCTAGTCAATGATGAACCTAGTTTGGGTTATGAAATGTCTGCAAGAAAACAACCAAACTTAGAGTGTACCAAGGACCTCTTCTTGGGCTCAGGAACTAAATAGACTTCATCCTGATTAGGATTTGAATGCTATAGAATTCTGGAAATGAAAAAAAAAAAAAACCTGGGATGAAGACAATGCCAAACTACTTCCATATTGTTGTTAAAATAGTCTTGTGGATTTGTCTCTTAAATCACAGGACAGGATAATTTCTTTAAAAAAATCCTTTTTTGTTATTGTTATGGTAATGTGATAGCTGCAGCCTCAGATCTCATCTTTGTACCTGCTTTCCCCAAGCTGGATCCCTTCTGGCTCTCTTCAAGCCACCACTCCTTCTGCATCTGGAAAATACTACATTGGGGAAGGAAGCTAGCATCAGGGAATTAGCTGTGTTTGATAAATGTAGGTGGGTCTAGCTGCTCCTTGTACTGACAAGAGGACAGGATGATCTTAAAACCACCAGAAATGGTTACCTCAGGAAACAGAACACCCATTGGGCCTATTGCCATTGAAATGCTGAGCACGGTTTTCTGGTTGCTAGGGTAACACATTAAGAGCCCGTATTTAGCCAATAACTTTAATATCCAAGATGAAGGCTCTTGGTGGAGAGCTGTCATTACTACCTTGGATGCAGGAAGCCAGCATTTGTATCATCTGATAATAAAGCTATAAAAACTTGAATTAGGGAATGGCAACCCTGGATGTTAATTGCTCCGTGTTAGCAACACAGCTATTTATCAATAACCACTTAAGAGCACAGCTTTCAGTTTAACTCAGACTATAGCTAATTGTCCCCTGTCTAAATGAGGCTGCAAAACAAGAACAGCTTGCTATGGGAGGGCTCAGCAGAAACCAACATGAGAGTTTGCATCTGTAATAAGGAAGGGAGAAAAGCTTCCCGCAATTCCAGACATTTTAGTTACAAAAGTCTAAAGAGAAAGGAAAAAAATCATACCTTAGGTCAGAAATGAAAATGTTAGCAAGCACAGCTTCCCGGGATACAATTAAAAAAAGAAAGAAATCACACTTGCCCCAAAATCTTTCTGTCATCCTAAGCTACTTTCCTTAAAAAAGGTATTAATTCCATTCATAAAACCCTTATGGAATAGCCAGCTTATCCCTGCCTGTAGGGAGACAAATCGGCCCAAGAAATCAACTTCACAAGAAGACTAAAACTATGTTTATTAAGATTGGCTATAATAACAGAATCTTGCAAGTCTGATTGTCTTGTACCCCACCTCTATCTTATAGTTTGGTAAATTAGAAAGGAATCTGTCTGAGCCTCTTCTGAACATTATCTGAATGTTCTGACTTTAAAAATGCTATAGTACCTTTTGCCTAGAGCAATTGAGCCTTCATACCTTCAAGTGATCTTTGTTTCTCAAAACACCAGTCTTCAGAACACTAGTAAAAATGAATCAGCTTTTCACTGGGGGAAGGTAATTCCAGAGGAGGGAGACTACTACTGAGAGGACTTATCCTTTGGCCCTTCATAACAACAGAGGTGGTTCCCATAACGTACCTTGCCTCCTGGATCAGGAGAACAAGACAGACTCAAAGCAGATACACTTGAAGTACCCAGCCCTCTGCCATAAATGCCTTAAACTTTCCTATCAGTACTTCAAAGCTTACCAGTAAGGTTGGGATACCATTTTGTATCTGCAGAATTATTATGTGAACAATTGATGTATTTTGGCCTTTGTTCTAACCATCAAAAGGACACAGAAAAATAAAAATCAAGGCATTCCTTCCAGCTGCACACCTATTTTTGTTTTTCTTTTTCATGTTCTACCTTATCTAGAGTGGAAAATTGCCTGTGGTATTGTTCTGTTAAAACTACATATAATCTTGATAATTAGAAGTACTGATTACCATATCAGTAATATTATTAGGATAGATCTAAAACTTTCCATCTTAGGAACCATTCCTTTAAATTGAAGCTGAAAAGTATCTGAAATGTTCTTCATTTTTTCCTCTGTCCAATTCTCTTCCAGGTTCTCAAACCATTTACATTTTAGAATTAAGGAAGAGAAAATTAAACTCTGAAGTAGTTCAAGGCCCTCTCTAGCAAAGGACATAGCTAGAGACAAAAGAAAAAAAAAGATTGGAGGAGAAAACAAGATTGGTAGAAGGAATCTCACCATTTTAAATATCCACCTGTCTCTTCACACCAACGTATTTATGTCCTTGCCAGAGAATAAAAGCAAAGCAACATCTCTTGTTCACCTGTGGTGTCTCTTCAGTTTAATCTTGAAATCACTAGGGAGTCTTAAATTTTGTTTCTTTCATGCAAGGTTGATCGCTGTATCTTATTTTGTCTCTAACAAAATGCTTCCATGTAGAATCTCAAGTTCAGTAAATCACTACATGGATCAACTTCAAAGCTCAGGGAAAGAATTTATCCCAATCCCCAACACCTCCCCACTGGCGGAAGTATAGCAACAAGCCTGTCACCATTTGCACCCATAGCAGCTTTTGTTCTATCAACCCCAGTGTCCAATCATGATTCGGGTTGTCTTCTGAGAAGCTGGAGCATGGGAGAAAAAAATGGCAAGGTGAGGGATGTTGTGAGTGAGGCCTAACGTCTAGATGTGTCAAAAGCGGAACCAAGGGTCCAAAATTTCTAGAACACCAGTGAGATGAAATGGTTAGACTAGGAGGCTTTTTACATGTGATTTTAAACACATCTCCATATCTTTTCAAATATGCCTGTCATATTTACAGCTACTTAAGCTGACTCACCACCAGGACAACGGGCTGATATTTCATTTTGCAAATTTTGATCTGAAGAAGGTCAAGCTTATAGCAGCATACTGTATGGAGGTGGGGTAGAGAAAGAGACATGGTACCCTTGTTGGTTGCCAAGGAAACTGTAGGCTTGAAGTAACAGCTGAGCTAAATTAAAATAGAAGAGGGAGAGCATCTCCAAATATAAGGTCCATTGGCTCACAGAGGTTTGCTAAGTTGCCTGCCATCTTATATTGCAGAATTTAAAGAATTACATTAACAGAAGAAACCTTGAGAGGTTCTAATCAGTACACTGAATGCTTAAGGTGAGGCATTGGACTAGGAAGATCCAGGTTGAAGTACCCAGCAAGCAATTGGCTCAATGAGCAACTGCCTTGAACCCCCAGTGAAAAGGCAGGATATTAATTCAGTAAAGTAATAAATAATAGATGACTTTGCCTTAGATTTGCATTATTAGAATCTGTAACATACGGATGGAAAAGGGTTCAATTCCAATCAATACTAGAGTTATATGGATTAGACTTAAGATGTTCAATTGGCTAGCAATGAAAAAGGAAACCACATGTTTTGCAGCCAGTAGCCCATCCCTGTCATTCTCGCACTGTTATTGAATTCTCCTTCTGGGATCTACAGTTCAGCAATATCTACCTTGGCCTGCAGTGATTCCTGATTTGAAGTGATGGAGATAAACTTTTATGAGTGGGTTTTATGAATATCACTGAAAGAAATTCCTATCCTTTCAGTGTGGTATTAAAAATTTGCACATATGTATAGACACATGTATCACTGTCATATTGACTTGCACCCACAAATGCCCTATATGTAGAGCAAGTAAGCAACTGCTGAAAAGCAATTTCTGCCCCCTTTGGAAGGCATGACTATTAATTGTTGATTTGGGTAGGATATTTTTTTTTAAAAAAATTGCACCTTTTGAGCAAAGGACTTCCATAATTTCCCAACCTGAGTGACATGACACATTAACCATTAAGATGGCATAGTCTTTTTCAGAATGCCAGTTGGAAATTGCGTTTTTACACGTTTCCCTATTTCTCCCATCCCTTTCCCTGTTGGAAATGCTGCTCGGTGTCAGTGTTTCTTACAGCAGTCCACTTTCAGTGCCTGGAGCACAGTAGGAAAAGAAGCCTTCAGTGCTAATCACTGCATAGCCTATGAGCAGATCAGTTGAAACCCAAATTGAGACCTTCCCAGTGATCCCAAAGCTGCTACCAGAGGACTCCACTTCTACCTGCCAGACTGGGCTGGGAAAGGAAGGAGGAATTGGCTAAGGCAATCCATAGGAGGTTTCCATGTTAATCCATTTCAGGCCCTGCCTCTAGCATCTCATTTGGAAAATTAAATAGGACATGCTGACGTGACTCTGTAGTTGCCTCCCGCTTGTTTCAGGTAGACATTTATAGAATCATAAAATCATACAACACATCTTTTTATCTTTTAAGAAAAGGGAGGAGAGAGAAAAACCTTGCCATATAGTATCTCTAAAGAACCAAAAGGAGGGGTAGTTGGAAAACAACTGGCCTTCGGAAGTTGTAGGTGCTTCATCACTGCAGATTTTTAAGAAGAGACTGAACAGTCACTTGTCTAAAATGGTATAGGGTCTCCTGATTGAGCAGGGGGCTGGACTAGAAGACCACCAAAGTCCCTTACAGCTCTATTCTAATTGATTGATTGATTGATTGATTGATTGATTGATTGATAAGTCAAGGTTGAGATGCAAAAGAAAAATATCACCATGCAGGAGCTGTTCCACTCAATAGCACTGACCGTAGGGAAAACCCTTAGGAACAAATTTGCTGGCCAATGTGCTCCATTTTCTACGTATAGTTTTTGACATATTGAGATCATGGACAGCAGTATTTATAGTATTAAAGAAGAGCACAAAACTTCTATTCCCCCATCTTCTGCTAAGTCAATGGTAGTCCATGCCGTTACAGACACGGGCATCTGCTTTATAATCTTACAGAAGAGCATTAAAAGTCCTTCAAAAATGCCCCCCTTTTTTTGCATTTGAGATATTTAGCACTTAAAAAAAATGAGCTGTAGGGTGAAAAATATACATGGTACTTCTGTGCTATCATGAAATAGAAAGCAAAGCAAAAATAAATTAAAACTAATGAAGGGCTGCTTTTAAATGTCTATGGTGATTCTCTGTCATCCAGGTCATGGTAGTCCCAAAGCAGAGGTGGTATTCAGCAGGTTCTGACCAGTTCCGGAGAACTGGTAGCGGAAATTTTGAGTAGTTCGGAGAACCAGCAAATACCACCACTGGAGAATTTACAATATCCTTCCCCTGTCATGCCCACCATGCCACGCCCACCAGTAGTAAATTTTTTTGAATCCCACCACTGTCCCAAAGGTGCTGTTCAAAAAGGCAACGGGTTTTTCTTTCTTGGTTTTTTTCTTGAAAATGTTTCACTTCTCATCCAAGAAGCTTCTTCTGTTCAGTTCAGTTCAGTTCAGAACCGAAGAAGCTTCTTGGATGAGAAACGAAATGTTTTCAAGGAAAAAAACCAAGGAAGTCCAGCATCTTTGGGGCTGGTTTTAAATTATAAGCAAAATCTGCAAACACAAAAAGCTAATTCATTTTGCCTTAAGATTGGGGTACCGGTTGCATATCTAGCAAATGCATAGACCCAGAATCTTAGATCCTGAAAGAATTCCATAGTTTATATCTCAACTCAAAGTAGGTTGCTATTCAGTAGGTTCAGTGCCAGGTAACTCTCATATTCTTTTTAAATATAACTGCAGATAAATACTCAGGACAAAATGTGTATAGTGCTAAAAATAAACCCTGAATTTTTATATGAGGGTAGTTAAAATAGACTTCTGGAACTTGAATGAATTATGAAAATTTGCACAATTTTGAAACAAAAGCTGAACTTAATAACTTTTTAAAGACGCAATAAAGATCTAATCAGAGAAGCAGTTTGAAGCATCCAATTCAGGGCAAGATCTGAAGCACAGCCATAATCACATCATTTTATTCCTGCAATTGATTTGATTGGAATTACCCTAGGCCTACAAGTTATATTTATAGTGGGAAGGAAAACCCCATTGGTGTCAAGGTTAACAGCAGGTGTAAGGCACTAAGTTTTTTTTCCCTTTTGGCAAGAGGAAAGATTGATATCTCCTCCATGCTGAGGTTCTGACTCTTCTTGACCACATGAATAGTGTCAAGTGTAACTGAGCTGTCAACAGGCAAAAGTAAGCCTTTTCATACAAGACTCTGACAGGATTTCAGACAAATTCATGGAGGGTAAGGTAATAAAATAACTAATGGTTCTGTTTAGTGTGTGTGCTTGCCAGAATCAGAAAGTCTTTGGATGTTAATTGCTGAGCAACAGCAGAGGAAGAAACAGCATAAGACTCAAAGGACAACATTTTGTCAGAAAGATGACAGTGAAAAATTCTAGTCATGGGGACACTTGTCCAAAGCCCAAACTAGCAACTATGCAGAATTCAAGAATTCCCCCAGGCTCAGAAAGACATTGCAAATAACAGTGTACTTCAGTTTATGAAGTAAATCTGATCTATTGTGATTAGCATTCCATTTGTTTGTTTGTTTATGAACTGAAGCCAATTTTTGAAGACATGACAATTGTATATCCAATACAAAACAGCAATCAACTTGGGCAGAAAGCCTGAAATGATTAGCAGTGACTTCTACAAGCCAGAGATACTGTATTGTTCTGTTATTGTTATGATTAGAAATTTGGTAATCGTTTTGGAAATGGCTGAAGTTTGGTCTCATAGGAGGAAAGCGGTGTTCCTTCCTCAGAAGAACAATTAATATTTCTAACCACTGATGACATAGGTTCTGTTCTCCATGTTATATATAATGAGTATTCTAATGGTATATGACAGGAGTGTCAAACTCAAGGCCTTGGGGCTGGATCCGGTCCACGGGGTGCTTAGATATGGCCCATGGGGCTGCCCTGAAAACAGCAAAAAACTGGCCCGCGGTGCCTCTACCATTGAAAATGGTAGAGCTGCATGAGCTCCATTTTTGCTGGTAGGAGGCTATTGCCACTGGAAATTGAGCTCGGGAGCCATTTTCTTTGGCAGAGCGCTCGTGCCACCACAAATGCCCCTGACACGAGTGACATCAAGCTGACCATGCCCACTGTGGCCACACCCATCCCAGCCAACATAACCCTGATGCGGCCCACAATGAAATGAAGTTTGACACCCCTGGTATATGAGATACAAACACAACTACTGTATTGGAACATACATAAGGATGGTTTTCATAGGGATGTTGATATAGTTGGTCAATTCGGGCCAAAATTTAAAAAAAAAACATTTGAAATGTGTAAAATGTTTTTTTTTAAAGTATCTGGAATGGTCAAGGTATGGAAAGGGTAATTATTGAGCTACAATGCAAATGTTCTGTTCTGTTTTAAGATCTAGGTCCCAAATCCTCTACTTGAGATCAGTTATGATTTTGTCAAGAGTTGAGGGCAACCAATTATGGTAAAGAAAAACCACAATAAGCCAAACAAAGACTTATTTGTCTTAAGGGAGATTCAGATATAACAAATAAGGTAAGCCGAGCCAAGGACATTCCCCCCAAAATTTATTTTAGTCAGTATTTCAGGTGGCATAGTCTCAAATAGGCCTTACAAGAAATGCAGCCTAATTGTAATGGAATAAGAGAGTTAAATGGAGCATAAGGAATTCAGACAATAGCTTTTAAGAATTTAGACTGGATAACTTCTAAAATGGAACTGTCCTTACAGATACAGTCTGTATCTACATTCCATATAGCACAAAACCCAAAATTTCAGCCTCAAATATACCGCCCTTCTCCCGAAGGACTCAGGGCGGTGAACAGCCAACTAAAATACATATAGACAAATATAAATTGTTAAAAAAGAATTAAATCCTAGGCTGTCCCTATAAAAATCTAAAAAAACCCAATTAAAATAAATTAAAACTTTGTACCCCATCTCAACTAATCTAAAAACCCCATTTAAAAATCCCATTTGAGTCAGCTCAGGCCAGCCTGCTTGAAGAGCCAGGTCTTCAGGTCACGTCTGAAGGCCCTCAGGTCACTGGTCATTCATAGTCCAGGGGGCATCCCGTTCCAAAGGGTGGGTGCCCCCACAGAGAAGGCCCTGTTCCTCAGGGTCACCAGGCGGCACATAGAAGGCGTCGGGACCCGGAGGAGACCCTCTCTGTGGGAGCGCACCGGTCGGTGGGAGACTACTGGCAGAATGCGGTCTTGTAAGTATCCTGGTCCGATGCCATGGAGCGCTTTAAAGACCAAAACCAGTACTTTAAAGCGAACCCGGAAGGCCACCGGCAACCAATGCAGCTTGCGCAGGAGGGGCGTCACGTGGGAGTATCTCGACATCCCCATAACTACCCGCGGGGCTGCATTTTGTACCAGTTGAAGCCTCTGGGTGCTCCCCGCAGGGAGCCCCATGTAGAGGGCATTACAGTAGTCCAGACGGGAGGTGACCAGGGCATGAGTGACTGTGCGTAAGGCGTCCCGATCAAGAAAGGACCGCATCTGGCGTATCAGGCGAACCTGATAAAAAGCCCCCCTGGAGATGGCCGTAATATGATCTTCCAAAGACAGCCGTACATCCAGGAGGACACCAAGATTGCGTGCCCCTTCTGTGGGGGTCAAGATCTCATCCCCAATAGCCAGCAACGGAGTCAGCTGACTATATCGGGCCACCGGAAACCACAGCCACTCGGTCTTGGAAGGGTTGAGTCGAAGCCTGTTCTCGCCCATCCAGTTCCGCACAGCCTCCAGGCAACAGGCCATAACCTCCACAGCATCCTTGGGGTGGCTTGGGGTGGAGATGTAAAGCTGAGTATCATCAGCATAAAGATGGCATTTCACCCCAAAACCACGGATGATCTCTCCCAGCGGCTTCACATAGATGTTGAACAGAAGAGGGGAGAGGACCAACCTCTGAGGCACCCCACACATGAGGGGCCTAGGGGTGGACCTCTCCCCCCCGTCAACACAAATTGTGAGCGGTCCGAGAGGAAGGACGAGAACCACCGCAAAACGGTGCCCCCAATTCCCAACCCCTCCAACCGCCGCAATAGGATACTATGGTCGATAGTATCAAAAGCCGCTGACAGATCTAAGAGGACCAGGACAGAGGAATAACCTCTGTCACGGGCCCTCCAGAGATCATCTACCAACGCGACCAATGCTGTTTCGGTACTGTGCCCGGGCCTTATAGGGGAAATAGATGGCATAAAAGATAGATGAATAAATACATATAAATGAATGAATTAATTAAATAAATAAATACATAAATATTTCACTAATCCTGACCAGTATCATATTTTCTCCTACAACATAAAATCTTAAGCAATATTATATGTTATATGGTGCAATGTGGTAGAATTTTTGGGAAAGTATGCTAGTTGACTATTGACAGATTCCTGGAGTATAGCCTCCAATATTTCTGCTTAAGTAGTGACTAAAAGCTGAAATAGAAAACACTGTGGTTTACTCCCTAAGCTAAATTGTACATGTTTTTATAATTATTCTACAATGTTTACTCATCATCATCATTTGAAGCAAGGGTCAGCTGTGTATGGCATGAACAGCAATCGAAGTCCTAATCCTTTATAGATGACCTATAAGGTCCCTTCCAACTCTGATTATCTGTTATCTGTTATATGGATAAGCATATACTTTAAAAAGGGGAGGGGCTTCAATGACCTGGTCATGCCTGCCATTTTGATGTTGACAATCCACCCTTCCCCAAGCGTACTGTAAGTCCAGAGAGATGAAGCATATTAGTTCTAATGCAGCTGTTCTTTCTGTCCCTCTTTAGCCAATTGCCTGTGGCAAGAAGGAAATAACAGATAACAGATAATCAGAGTTGGAAGGGACCTTACAGGTCATCTAGTCCAACCCCCTGCCCAAGTGGGAGATCCTACACCATTTCTGACAAATGGTAGTCCAATCTCTTCTTGAAAGTCTCAAGGGATGGCGCTCCCACAATTTCTGAGGGCAAGCTGTTCCATTGGTTGATTGTTCTCACTGTCAGAAAGTTTCTCCTTATTTCCAGATTAAATCTCTCCTTGTTTAGTTTCCATCCATTATTCCTTGTCTGGCCTTTGGGTGCTTTAGAAAATAGATTGACCCCTTCCTCTTTGTGGCAGCCCCTCAAATATTGGAAGACTGCTATAATCTCTCCCCTTGTCCTTCTCTGTACTTTTTCTAGAGTCTCAATATCTTTTTTATAATGCAGTGAACAAAACTGGATGCAGTACTCTAGGTGTGGTCTTATTACAGCTTTATAGAGTGGTATTAGTACCTCCTTTGATCTTGACTGTATCCCTCTGTTAATACAATTTAGGATTGCATTAGCCTTTTTGGCTAATGATGAATCCCAGTGGAAATTTCACTTAGTGTTTAGTTTGGAACAAAACATTCTTTTTTTCTTGCAAATTCTCTCTTTTTTTGCAAGTCTTAAATGCACTTGAAACTGGAGAGCAAACCTAGTTTCCCAAGCTTAACATTCATGTTGCCTAGAAACTAAGGGGCACACAAGAAGCCTGCTTATTTACTTGATCTTTTTTGCAGTGTTAAAGTGAACCGGACATAATGTATTGTACAGAGCATGTTGCCTATCTTTATCAACTCTAAGACTTCATTTTATTATTTCCTTGCTGTAAAACTTGTGGCATGGCTGAACCAACAAAAATGGCCAAGTTCTTAACTGATTGAAATCAATTTGCACATTAAATTAATTCTTCTTTTCAAATTTTAATCAACTTTTGTGAGCTACATCTTTTTCTATCATACGCATGGAGTCCTTATTAATAAAATACGTTCATCTGAAAGAGTGCAACCAGACTTTTCTGCTTTTTGGTATCATAAACAAGGCTCTTTGATATGAATATGGGGGTATAAATATGTGCAATTGAGGAGAGGCATGACATGTTTTTGTTATCCTTAGACATTTCATTGTAATATGCCCAGATGGTACATCAACAAAGATTTTGACACCTGGCTGTTTTCTAGAAGCTTCCCTTTATTCTTTGACAGTCCTAATTGAGTGGATCCATTTCCCTCCTTAATGGAGCTATCCTTTTCCAAAGAAAGATGATCATATTTCATTAAAGCATTAGACAAATTTTATGATTACTTTATTTGAGTGTCTGTTACATACTGTACAGTGAGGGAGATCATAAGAACAGGCCGAGTGCCATAAAGACACCATTTAAGATCCAAAGCCATAGATGTCTGACCTCCAGATTTAAGGCAAATGTTGTGGTACAACATTGAGTGACTGCAGCCTTAGTTGATTTTCAGGCTTTCTGTCTTCCTTAGGCATGCCAGCTGCCAGAAGGTGTCATTCACAGAGCTGGGTGATACAACCAGGAACACATTTTGCTGAAATACCAATAATATTAACAACCCTACAAAACAGTTGCTTCAAAAAATGATAGATTATATGCTGAAATCTCATGGAAATCTAATTGGGTGACTTAGTGGAAATAACACACAAAGGGAAGTGGCCTTTTGATACACAGTATTTGGTTACAACTCTTTAAGCTGTTTTTCTTCACCAGTTAAATTATGCCAAGTGTTTTATAGACTGTTCGAAGATTCTTTCCAAAGCGAGGAGCACCAGCTTTGGTCAGCGCCTCCACTTGAACTTGTGTTGTGTTGGCACATAACACCCCCCAAAAAGAGCAAGTGCTTGTAGCATCACAGTGTTTTCTTTATTTCAATGAAAGTAATATGATTTGTGAACACTTGACGGTCAGCACTTAAGAAAAGAAAACCCAAGATAAAACACCTAGAAGATGGTACACTTCCCATCATTTTCAGATGATAAGTTAATGAAATAAAAGATCTCTTTTAAAGGAAAAAAAATTACCAATGACCAGGACCAGCCCAATCCTAACATTTGCTTACCTGTTGCTATTCAATGCCTTGACCAATCAGTATAACATGTAAGATTTCACTTACTTTTCTTGGCCTAATTGAAAAAAGAAGAGGTTATGATTTTCCCAGGATTAAACAGTGAGTTCTTAACCTAAGCTTTCAGTCTAATGGATCTAAAGGTCATGTTGAACCTTTCCTACTTAAGGAGTATTAAAAAAAGAAAATGGCTAATTCAATTTCAACTGTCTGGGAAATGCAGTTTTCCGAATTCTGTGACTAGAGAAAACTTGTGCAGAAGTTTGGGTTAAGACAAGACATTAAAGGGAACAGGCAAACCAACCTTGTGGGATCAAAGGGAGGAGATTTAATGGTAGAAGAAATATCATTTTCTAAGCCCTGCCAAGGAAGAGTTACTTTTTTTTTATAATAGTGTTGACTTTTGTGGCCAGTATCAATTAAATGGTGATGAGTTTTCAGGCTAAATGGGCCTGAACTTTTTGATAACTTGACATTTCACTGGCAACTGTGGCCAGCATTTTCAGAGGCTAAGTGAACTGCTCAGTAGCATAATTCTCAGCTGTTCTGACTGATGTTTGATCATTCATTCAAACTGTTCTCTAGATGATTTCATGGGAATCAGAGAAACATGATTGCTGATTAGTTTTTCATCAATTTTTAAATGATATACAATGGTTCAAACCCTTTCTCTAAGTGAACTCTTCCCGGAACAATGTCTCTTCAATCTTATCCCTCTTTGCTGCCAGGGACATTTTAAGAAAAATGTCAGAAAACAGGACTCTCATTTTGCTCAGCAAGAAGTCCTGCAATCTCCTAAAGATCCTGGGATACTTCGCAAGAATACAGAATTACTCTCCCCATTGCTTGTGCTAACTCTAATAAAAGTTGCCCTGAATAATTTCATATCATAGTTACCAAACATGCCTTTTAAATGTTTGCTTTTTTTATGGAGGGAGAAGGAGATACATAATCATTATGCCCTTTCAGGTTTCTTTCAGTGGCTTAACTATTCTGTTTTAATAGAATTTCAAAGCTTCAAAGCTTTCAAGCAATTTCATTAAGCTTCCCCTTCTTAGGGGAATTGTTTTAGCAATACACAATTACATACATACGCATACATACATACATACATACATACATACATACATACATACATACATGCATGCATACATACACACATACATACAAGCACACACAAATACACATACACACACATACTATATATATATACTGCTCAAGTTGATTGAGGCAGAAACCCAGCTGACTGATATTGGGCCAGTAACTCCCTCTGAGCCCTAGGATAAAGGCAATGGCTATGTTAAAAAAAATTAAAACTGCCCTGCACAGCAAATATTGAAACCCTCAGTGGATTAGCTAGGTTTTCATTGATTTCCAAAACACTAAAAGATTAAGGTTATCTGGATCGTAAGAGTAGCATGATCAGTTGCGATGGGTTGTGACCAAGAATGCCTCTCCTGGGTTCTCATCCCTTTCAACCACTTGAGAAGAGGATAGCTGAAGCATCCCTACTCATGGTGCTCAAGCATGGTGGATAGTCTTTATCTGGAGAAGACGATCCTCTTTGTAGTTCTGAACCAGCAGTTTAAATTTTACTTAGAATCTCTTGGTAGCTAATGTCACACTGACAATATAAATGTAACACTGTTTAAGCATTCTCCCCCACCAGCATGTGGGTTGTTGCATTCTGTACCAAGAGAAGCTCCCTGGTAAACTTGAATAGCTCAGATGGCCCTATTTTATCTATCAAAACTGGTTTTCATCTGATTATCAAAACAGGGATAAGCTCAACATTAACAGTTAAATTGGATTCCTAGAAATCCTTTTGTCTAATAAAGAAGTCAAAGCATAACCTAAAGTTACTATTTTCATACAAATTATTACTTTGAACCAGTGCCAAGGCATTCAGTTTAATGTATTGCAATTTATAGAATAAGCAGACTGGATCCCAATCTCAGGTATAAATGAAGTAAGATTAGAAATAGAAGTTCCAGTTCTATTTGTAAATCATAAAATATCACCAAACATTATCCTTTGGCCCTCTATCAAAATTCCATTGATATTTCCAGAAATTCTTATTAGAGATTCTAAAGCCATATTTTAAAGGAAAGGAGGAACAGGGCATCCTTGACATATACCTCAGCATAAATTTAGCCAAGAAGGCATGCCATTATTAATCAGAATATGATTCAGGAGAAGAATAAATTATTATGCTCAGAGTTGCAATAATTCCTACTCAACAGTAGTTCAAGCCACGACACGTTTGATATGCAGCCATTAAAAATGAACTTTAAAGACATTTGACAGTAGCAGATACCTGCCTTTTCTTTGCCGCTCTCCGTCTAAGAAACAAAGGCTGTAAAAGAATAGGAAATGATGTTGGAAGGAATCTGTCAGGCACAAAGGTGCTTTTTCAAGAGGCAACTGGATTTTCTGTTTTTTCTTTGAAGACATTTTGCTTCTCATCCAAGAAGCTTCTTTGGCTCAAAAAAAACCCCCAGAAAGTCCAACTGCCTCTTGAAAAAGCACCTTTGGGACAACCATGACCTGAATGACTGAGAATCTCCATAGACTGTCAGGCACAAGCATCCAGAACGACTATGGATAGGCCGAAGCAGATATTTTATTGTTGATCACTTATATTACAAAATCTCATCAAACTGTCTGCCTTCCCATGGGAAATAGTAGATATAGACCTAAGGGTTTGACCACAGACATTTCCTCTCCTAAACAGGCTATAACTTGGAGCCTCTCCTAGCAGGAGCCCCTCCCCTTCAACTGGTAGTTCCACCACAGAATCACAGTATTGTGTAAATTGCTCACCCTCTTTATACTGTTGCAATATATTTCTGGTCAGGGAATTGCTCAGATGGTATCCGAATGAAGTCATAGACATTGACACGTATTTGTAGCTTTATGTAAATAAAGATATTTCACCTATATATTTACAACAAACTAGATAGTCAGGCAAATAGGAACATCATGAGGTAAGTCACAGAGCACACAGGGCATACAGAAGAAAAAGGCGGGAAAATGGGGGGAAAAACCCTCCACACCCACAGCAACCAATCATAGAAGAGGTTGCCTCATGCAGGAGCCAGCACTCCCCAACCAAATAGCTATAACTGTGTGTTCTGGCTCACTGCACAACTTTCCTGCTCCAGCTACTAAATTTTAAATATCTTGACACATCTCTTGGCTGTATATAAAGGATAGAAAAGTATGGTTAGATGGCTCCATGGGTTGTGTCAGATCTCTAGAGTGATCTACCATTCAGGCCGACCTTACAGGCTGAGTGATCTTGGATAACCAAATAATAACCAATGATGCTTAATAACTATGCATGGAATTGGCAACATCTCTTTCTAAAACTGGCCTTCTGCGTCTTTCACAGTGGAAACAAAGATGCTAGATAGGGACCACATAAGGTCCTAGTTTCTTTCACATCCACAGGCTCAAGAATCGGATGGAAGCGTTCCCCAAAGAGGAAAGTGAGAAGCAAGAATTATATGCTCAACCCTCTGTTGATACAGCTGTCCAGACATAAACCCTGTAGGCTAATGAAGAACACTGCTGATTACTGAGGCATGATTGTGTCCTAGAAATAAAGTGTCTTGACAGCTCTGCAATCCCTTCCTCCTCCAGTTTCTCAGCACCCTGGTGGCCAAGCCAGCAGAGCAATTGTGACAGCATGTCAATTACATTTAGCATGATGGCAGATCTGGCTGTGGCTGTTCTTAATGTGGAAAATTAGCTCCCAGTTTAACTGCATTAAATAAGCAATGAAAGATAAAGAAGGAGAGAGGAGAAGAAGAGACTGTAGCTGCAGTCCTTTGTGCTTGCTGTCTAGGACCAGAGCAATCATTGCAATGAATAAGTAGAAACAATCACAGGAGGTGAACAGATAAGAGAAGACATAATGATTTTCCCCCTTTATTAAATAAGAAAGTAGCCCTAGGGGATAAAGGACACCCCTTTATTCAGAAGCCTGCCAGCCCCACAAGCTTTTATAGACCAGGAGAGCTTGTAATTTATGGTTTGGCTCTGTTATCAGCTTTGTTGCAGTCTGTAGTTTGGTACTGAGCAATGTCTCTTATAGGTTATTGTTTACGTGCCCAGTCAACAGAAAATAGAAGAACATGATGAGTTCTCACACGTTACTGCTAAGTGGAGAGCTCCAAGAGCTCCATTGTCTCCAAGGGGACAGTGGGTAGACCCTTTAGTTGCTAAACTACTCCTGCAGAGTTTTAATTAGGCTTACAGAAGTGAGGTTGTTTCGATCACATTGCTGGGTGAGGAAAAACATCCTCTTATTCAGTCCACTGAGCATATCAGTGCTTTTTCATTGACATCAGGCTTTTGGGTTACCTGACAGTGCTGGTCCTTGGGCCATTATAGTCAGAGTTTGTTCAGATAGTCTTCAACTTATGACCACAATTGAGCCCAATATTGCTAAATGAGACCATAGTTAAGTGACGTTTTGCCCCATTTTGTGACCTTTCTTGGCATAGTTGCTAAGTGAATCACTGCAGTTGAGTTAGGAACTATAGTTAAGGGATTCTAGTTTCCCCATTGACTTTGCTTGTTAGGAGAGGGGAAAACATGACCCCAGGACACTGCAACTGCCATACGTATGAGTCAGTTGCAAAGTGTTTGAATTTTGATCATGTGACCATGGAGATGCTGCAACAGTTGTAAGTGTGAAAAACAGTCATAAGTCACTTTTTTCAGTGCCATTGTAACTTCGAATGAAATGAATTATTATATGTCGAGGACTAGCTGTAATTCATTCTGTTACATCCAGAAATTTTTATTGCAAAAATCCATTTCAAACACTATATGATGTCATATAAGGAACCCTACAGGGTTCCGTGTTGTCCTTCATGCTGTTTAATTTTTGACCTAACTATTCAGAGCATTAGAATGAGGTAGCACTGCTATACTGATTACATCCTATCCTATTGCTAGTACTTAAGAAGCACTTGACTGTCAACTTTGAACTTTACTGGCCAATAAGTACTATAAAAGTCCCCCCATCCTTATTGTATGTTCTGACCCAAACCCTTTTCCAATTAAACAAACATGAATCAAAGGGAACAGAAACCGATTCTTACGAATCCCTGGTTAAAAGGCTGCAGAAAACTAATTAACTAAGCCTCGCCAAAACTGTGTGAGACTGCCAAGAATCACAGATAAGAAATATTTCACAACATAGGAGTCTTCAAATACCAACTAAGATACTGCAATGTCCACGAGGCTGGAGTTTCAAAATGTTTTTGCTTCCTACAAAGAACGTCTGATTCACAGCTGGTTTTTATCTTCTTGAAGGAGGGGCCATTACCTTGCAGCCTTACTCCTGAGTCACCCGTGCTACTGCAGCTGCTCTTTCCTATGAGCAACCCTGTGCACACGCGCACTTGGCACAGACTCCTCGGGAACCTCCTCATCGCTGCTGCCAGCCCCCACAATCTCTGAAGGCAGCAGTCCACTCTCTAATAGTCCTGGCCCCTCATCTGAGTCCTTGCTGTCCTCAGCCATCCGCACTTGCTGCCAGCTAACCACAACATTGTATCAGCAATTACATTGTTGGTGAAGGTGCTAGATTATATCCATACCAGCAATTTAATGCTATACCATAATAAGCATTGTTGCAGAATAGCACTTACATTCAGTCAGGGTTCTTCTAATTATTAGCTTCCAGTTTGCTTTGGAGAAAAATACAGAAGACCTTCTAACCATTTCTTGATTTATCAGAAGGTAACTTGAATGTCACCATTATTATTCTTTTGGTTCAGATGGGCATCCACTGTATGTGTTGAGACTAGGCCAGATGGATGATTAAGCTCCTATTGGACACGGGTTTAATACTATTCCAGAAGATGATTTAACTTGCATTTATAAATATTCAGACAATAGTTGTCATGAACAAGAAGGGGTTTTCTCTATCTTTTCTGTTCCCCTTCTTCATGTAGACCACCCCCATGGCCATCTCTGGTTCATTGCTGATCAGCTTGATCTGGTTTCCAAGCCAAGGCATCAGCTAGAGGTTTGGACAATACAGGAGAGAACCTGATTTGAAAGAAGTAGACTCTCCAGATGCCCAAAGCAGAAAAATGGTAGAGGGATTGAATGGGAAGAGGCAAACCCACAGGAGTGGGATTCAACCGGTGTTACTACCGGTTTTGCACATTGCGTGCACGTGTAAAAAAAAAAAACCAGCTGTGCCACCCAGACAGCTGAAAAGCGTTGCACGTGGGTATGCAGCATTTGAAAAGCCTGTTTTCTTGCTTTTTCAACATCAGCTATGCCGCACAAAGCAGCTGAAGTTGAAAAAGCAGGAAATAAAGGACAAGTAAGAGCTCGGGCGGGTGGGTGAGCCAAACAACAGCAAACAGAACCGGTTTGGTGTCTGCTGCTTTTCAGAGCTACCGGTTTTATAGAACCGGGCAGAACCGGTAGCATCCCACCCCTGCAAATCCACACCATCCTAAAGTTGCCACTAGACATCACCCAATAGGGAAAATGTGATAATAGCATATCAGATTGTAAGCTATCAAAATGTATATTAGGAAATCTCAGCACAGCTAAGATCATTTTAAAGAGTGTTCAGATAAGGACAGTGGATCAGGTGAAGGTAATGAGGCCACAGTAGAAAAAAATAACTTATTGGGGCATATTTGTATTGAAAAAGCCTTTTGCCTCCATCTTTGCTGGTGGAATCTCTACTTCTCTTCAAAATGAGTCCTGTGATCCTGCTACATCTGCTGAAAGTGGTCTATTTACAAGATTATGTATCTGGCTTTCAACATAGGACCAAAGTGGTTAACTAGAAACTATATGGTTTTTTTTTGTAACCCAATACTTGGCTGAGTTAATTTAATTTAATTTCTTCAGTTTAGGCACCATCAATCTCCAAAACTATTCTACGCAGCATACAATAAAACCACACAAAAATATAAAATGAAATATAATAACAAAGGGAAGGGAATAAAGTACAAGAACAAATGAGTGTTTTATTCATTTAATATCTATTTAGAATTAAAACTGGATCATGCCTTAAAGTACTAGGTTAACAGGAAAAATCTAAGTTTAGCCTTTCTCTTTTCCCACAAACATTGTAACATAGTTCTAAAATCTCATGCATTCAGCTTCAGGAAAATAACATACATGGAAATGAATAAATGGATTTGTGCATTAATAATACCAAGAATGTTTCTCGACTCTTGTGCTTTGCAAGAGAATGGTTCCTTTTATAGAATAGAATACTTTATTGGCCAGGTGTGATTGGACACACAAGGAATTTGTCTTGGTGTAAATACTCTCAGTATACATAAAGAAGGAACATTCATTAAGAATCAAGAATCATAATGTACAACACTTAATGATAGTCATAGGGTACAATCAACATCATATAAAATTTATGAAATAAATAAATAATAAATAACATCAAATCATACTAGGAAACAGAGGATACAAGCAACAAAGTTATAGTCACAAGTGGGAGGGGATGGGTGATAAGGAGTGATGAGAAGATTAACAGTAATAGTAGTGTACACTTTGTAAATAGTTGAACAGTGTTGAGGGAATTATTTGTTTAGCAGAGTGATGGTTTTCGGGAAAAAACTGTTCTTGTGTCTAGTTGTTCTGGTGTGCAGTGCTCTATAGCGTCCTTTTGAGGGAAGGAGTTGAAACAGTTTATGTCCAGGATGTGAGGGGTCTGTAAATATTTTCACAGCCCTCTTTTTCACTCGTGCAGTATACAGGTCCTCGATTGAAGGCAGGTGGGTGGTAATTGTTTTTTCTGCAATCCTAATTATCCTCTGAAGTCTGTGTCCGTCCTGTTGGGTTGCAGAACCAAACCAGACAGTTATAGAGGTGCAGATGATAGACTCAATAATTCCTCTGTAGAACTGGATCAGCACACCTACTCTGCCATCCCTAGAGGAATAAAAATATAATTATAAATATGAAACCAGTAGCCATTTCTTTCCATTCATGGC
The DNA here is from genome assembly GCA_023653725.1 of Bungarus multicinctus. Lineage (NCBI taxonomy): Eukaryota > Metazoa > Chordata > Lepidosauria > Squamata > Elapidae > Bungarus > Bungarus multicinctus. Next base: position 115,435,348 of record CM042834.1, on the reverse strand, counting down.
ATTCAAAGACTGTTTCCAGAAGCAACCAAAAATGAAAATCCAGAGAGTTAATGCCCTTTTATTCTCCCTATTCGCTATTTCCCCTTCCTTGGGTATGGAACAATCTTGGCCTTAAAACATATATAGAGATGTATGGAAAAGGAATTTTCCCCCACTTCTTTCAATGCGATGTCTTTTGTTGGGCATGTATGTACTTCAAATGGACATCCCAACAGTACTTGCAATAAAGCAATGGAAAGTGTCTTCTAGAAATTGTATATTATTGAAAAACAGCCCATGGTGTAGAAAGAGAGGTTGCTCGGAAGAACAATCATAGTTCTTGTGGCATAGTTTCAACAGCAAGATTTCCAGGAATGAGAGCAGAGAGATGTCACAGATGACCTTTCCTTTCAACTTGCTTAGAAACTGTCCACATGAGTAATTCATTGAGCCATTGCATTGCTGGTATAGCCTGTCCGCAAGAAAGACACTGTGATGTTGGTGCTGGAAGCTATACATTCCTAGTGTGAATGACCTCTGTGTTGGTTCACACATTGCATAATCTATAAAAAGGAGAGGCTTTGATGTGAGTGACGGAAGAAAGCAGGTTGATGGAGTGGTTCAGGTCCTGGACCAGACAGAGGGAAAAGGTAAGTTTTAGTCCTCGCTTAGGCATAGAAAGCCAATCACTCTCTCTCAGCCCAACCTACCTCATAGAATTTTTGTTGTGCAGGAAAAAGAAGTCAGGAGCATTATCGATGCTACCTTGAGTTTTACTAAATAAAGGTATTAAATATCATGATAAATAATACATACAATACTATATTATATACTATATAATGAATGGATGATAATGTAAGTTTTGCCTTCTTTTTATTTCTAAACCACTCATACCAGGCATACCAGGCTCTATAGTACAGTATATTGAATCTTCTTTGTCTTTTAGTTTCAACATTAGCCTGTCCAGAAGAAATAAAAGGAAAACAAAATGGCAATTAGGAAAAGAAGGAAGAAATATGTAAACATGTAAATATGTTATAGAGAAGACTATAAGATGAAAGAAATTGATTTATAGCAAGAGTAAGATGTAATGGTAATGGGATAAGCAATTATATATTGAAAAATGCAAGGAAATGTAAAAGATGTCTTGATGTTGATAACAATGTATAAAGTTTTATTTTATATTTTTAATCTTGGAAAACTAATAAAATTTATTTTTAAAAAAAGATAATGTAAGTTTTGCCAAATGTGCTCTTGTAAGGAACTGCTGCCATTGGTAGCATTTCAGTCTGATTTTACCTGGGACAGGTGCCCTTGGAGAAATCCAGAAGACCCTGGAAAGGCCTATGTGAAATGTTTAGGAGACCTAGCAAGATGCTCACTGATTCCCTTCTCTTCACTCCCTGTCAGCCCTTCCTCAAGTACAGAGGAACAACCTGGGCTTTGAAACATCCCCAGGCAACTATGGCAAGCACAACATATTCCCATTTTGTTCCATGCAATGTCTTTTTCTTGGCTTGGGATGGGTGTCTTGAGAGAAGAATCACTGCCTTGAAATCCTTTTCAGTACAGAGAAACTTTCCCTTAAAAGAATGTATTTCTGAGAACCAATCAACCAAGTTAATCAGATAGGTGATATTAAGAATTTATGATCAAAGTGAACCAGTATCAACCACTCTTTGGAATCTCAGGTAAAATACAAATGCATTATTATGTTTAACATGTTGGTTGTCTTTCTTTCCCCTGTCCAACCTGTCAGGAATATATTATTTTATTTATGTATTATTTGTTTTGTTTTATTGTACTTATAAGATTTTGATGGCTGTCCTTATTAAAACAGCTCAGGGTGCCTCACAACAATAAAATCCCATATCAATAAAATCATAAACCACAAAATTAAAACAACAACAACAAGGGTCAATCCCATGGATGCCCCACAACCAACTCCCGATAGTCTCTTTTAAATACCCCCATAACAAATGAAAGAAACAAGTGGGTTCTGCTAATTGACACTAGGTTGATTGAATTTAGGAAATTCATTCCACTCATGTCTTTCTTTTCCCTGACTATCATCCTCTCTTGCCCCAGGTTGCCTGATATGGCACTGAAAACCTAGCAGTGCTTAATGGGTCCATGGGGATCAATTGGGAAGACTGTGTTGTGTGTTTCTGTGTATATATATATGTGAAGCTTTTCCTCCCTTCATTGTAGAGATGGGACAGGTGGTCCTGAGATTCCTTCCCACCAAACAGTTTTATTACTCAATGCAAATTAAGCAACCAGAACAGAGTCTGCTGGAACATTTGAGGCTTCTCTAATTTCCCAGCCTGAATTTTACAATGATATTTGTCTTCCTTTTCAATCCCTCTCCTCACATTCACTTATAGGTTTTACAAAATCCGAAGTAGCTCTGTCTGAAGTAGCAATAAAAGATTTTGTTTGTCTTAAACTCTTTGATATGGTAAAGGTTTCCAACTCAAAGAGGGGAACAGATATTGACTATGCTAGGCAGTGCAGAGGGCACCGTGGATGCGTTAGCCATAGTGGCTAAACTCAGAACAGAGAAAAATGGAAGTCCATGGCAGCTGAGAGCCAGACAAGCCTTTACAATATGCAGCCTCTTCTAGTCTCTCTCTCCCCCCTTCCCTCCCTCCCTCCATAGGCTGAGATTTGACTTCAGAAACAGCAGTCAGCCGATTGGTCCAGTCTTTTCTTCTCTCTCCCCTACATTTTGCCCGTCCCTCAACATTCTCTCCAACACGGATTGGGGGAGCTTTGAGACTCTCTCTCTGTTTGTGTCTGTGACAGGAAGGAGTGTAAATAAAGAGAAAACAAGCAGGGAGACTGTGAACACAGTTGCAGTTCTCCTAGTAACTAGACAAAGTTAGTGACAAGAGTACAAGTGACTTGCAAGGCAACAGTGGAAAACGAGAGTGCTCCCTGAAGCCAGATTGCCTAAAAAGCAGCAAGCTTTCTTCTGTCGGTGTTTGGGACTTGAGAGTTTTGCCTCCACTTGCCTGCAAGATCCAGAGAAGCATGTCTCTGGCTGTGAAAAAGAGCCAAGTACGCCTGGTGTTTCTGGGGGCAGCCGGGGTTGGCAAGACCTCTCTTATCCGGCGATTCCTGCAGAACACATTTGAGCCAAAACATCGCCGGACAGTAGAGGAGCTGCACAGCAAGGAGTATGAGGTCAGTGGAATTACCATCAAGGTGGAGATCTTGGACACTAGTGGAAGTTATTCGTTCCCAGCGATGCGCAAGCTCTCCATCCAGAACAGTGATGCTTTTGCCTTGGTCTATGCTGTGGATGATGCAGAGTCCTTTGAGCGTGTGAAGACTTTACACGAGGAGATCCTTGAACTGAAAGAAGATAAGTCCCCACCAATTGTAGTAGTGGGCAATAAAGCTGAAACTGGTGGGGTTAGGCAAGTGTTGCCTGAAGATGTTCTCTCCTTGGTGGAGCTTGACTGGAACAATCGTTTCCTGGAGGCATCTGCTAAGGAGAATGAGAACGTGATGGAAGTTTTCAGGGAGCTGCTTCAGCAAGTCAACCTGCCCAGCCTGCTGAGCCCTGTTGTGCGGAGAAGACGTGAGACTTTCTCCAGTGAAGCCCCCCTGAGGCCCCCCATGAACAAAGCAAATAGTTGCACCGTCTGTTGAATGTGAGAAAGTCAGCATCAAGATGATGTTGTTTTGTTTTGTTTTGTTTTGCAAAACCTAGTCATTATCAGTATGGGATGTTGTCTGTAAACAGTGTCATACCTCTAAATCCAATGTGAGCTCCTCACCAAATTAAGGCTGTAATTTGTAATGTGGAAGTGGAAGAGACGTCTCTTGTATGACACAGAGCACTAGGAGTAAGTTTAGCTAGGCTAAAGGAGGGAATATGGGTCAGTTGGCTAATGTCTGAAACAATAATGGAGGCCAGCAAGGTATAGAGCATGAACTGCAATGGCGAACATTTGAGGAATCTCTTAAGAAACATTTCATTCTGGGGGCATCTACTGATTGTTTGTATTTTCAGATGGCTGAGTAGACTTTGTTTCAAGAGGGGAGGGTAGACAGTTTCATGTTTATTGAACAGCAGATGTGCGTGTGTTGCTTCCTAGACTACAATGTTTTTTTATTTCTAATATTTGCATGAATATGTCCTTGCCACTGATTATGATTACACTGAGCTAAACAATTTTGGTGACATCTCTGCATCTATACTGTGGAAAGAGGTGCATCACCCAGTGGGTCAGTTGGCCTGAATGTGATTTTGGTGTTTTTTTTTTTAAAAAAATAACTTTGGAAAGCTTGATCCAATAAAAGAAAAAGTCAAATCCTGCCAGTAACTCTGCCAGAAGCATACTGTATTTGCCTTCTTCCTGTAAGAGATGTAACTGCAAGTGGAATATGTCACCAGTTTCCGTTGCACTGATTTCTACATTCTGCTTTCTGCTTTTCTTCTCATGCATTTGTAGGTCATGCACCTGCTGAGCTGTGCTTGTTTCTTTGCTCTTAGGATTTCTGGGACAGATACAAGATTGAGAAGTTGCCCTTAAGAGACATCAGTGTTAGTTTTTTTTTCAGTTATACCTTTGTGGGCATAGACTCTGGGAATATTTTGTTCTCTCAGCTGGATTTCTGCCTAATGAGAGTGATAATAATCCCTCTTATTGATTAGGAAGATATGAAAGAAATGTTGTGGGTTATCTCAAGGCATTACATTTACTTGCTAGGATAAAAGTCCCAGCAGCATAAGGAAGTCACCATTGTGACTGATGTGCTTTTGATTTCATTTCACATAAGCTATATAGATTAATACGAAATACTTCTGAGTTCTGTCAAAAGAGGAACTAGATAAATTTGTTCTGTGTTTGTCACAGCAGAAAAGAAATAGTGTGCATTTTATGAAGAAATTATTTTTCTTATTGCAAAACAAAGCCATAAATAGAAGTAAACTGAGAGTAAACAAAATTACAATCAGAAGAGTGGATGGTGAACATAAGATATTTTAGTAATCTTCATAAATTAAGCCAGAGTAGTGGGCTACCCATTGAACTATCCCATTTGTATTTATTTAAGCTTTTATGGGTAAAGGCAATTTTCCTACTTCTGGCTGCTGCTCCCTCTGATATTTCAATTCCCAGTTCTTTTCACTAGTTGTGATTCTAGCAGATGAGTCTGTCATTCTCTCATATAGCCAGTCCAACATATAAGCACAATTCCTCTCTTCTGACTTATTTGGTCAATATCCAATATAATTCATATTTTACAATATACATGAGGGCTTTGTGGCCCCTAGATGCTCAACACCACAACTCCCAACCATCTGAGATAACCAATATGAGGGATCCTTGAATTTTTGTGCAGCATCTTTGGAACCATAGATTATTTCTCCCTAATGTAAATGAACAGCATTAATGCTGCAGAAGGCTTCTTAATAGTCCTTACACCTACCCAGATGCCGTTCTAAAAGAGCTGTTTAATTATGCTTCACCTACAAGTTGATCTGTAATATATAATCCACCATAACATCAATATGACTTGGTCATTGCAACTGAGAGGTGCACTTCATGATCTCTCATGATTTTTAAAAAAGGTATTGATCATCTTCCTACATTATTGGAACTGACAGGCTCTCCAACTGACAAGTGATGTACAAAAAATAATCTTTGTTTATGGACAGCAATACCTAGCACATGGAACTAGTAGCAGGCGATGCATTCATACAATCTGGTTTGTCTCACCCCTTTAAACTCTTACAACCATTTTACCCCACTCTGTCACTCTCCTTGCTGATACCACTCTTTAACAGTCAGTGTGCCCAACAAGCCAATCAGGATTCTATCTACCTGACCAATGGAGAAATGCAAAGATTGACTGTCTCATCCCCCATCCTTTGGTTGCCTTCCCCAACAAGGTTAACTCAAAAGTTTAACTCATTTTAAAAAATCATAGGGAAGTGGTGCTTCGGGACTGCTGAGACATATTGTTATCATGATTAGGTACACTAAGAGTCTGCACATTGTTTCAACTTTTTTAAAATAAAGCTTCCTAGATTCTTGTCCGGAAAGCAGGAGAATCTATAAGGCAATCAACATATAGTCAGTATTTCCAAACATGAGTTCAGGGAAGTAAATTCTTCATACCCCTCCCACTTGGCCAAAAAATTAAAAGGTGAATGTGGATTTGAATTTGTATGGACCTTTTGTGCAGTCTCGTGTAACAGGATGAGAAGCTGTGGATGAGGGTGCCCATGGGGAGGCCATGTTGTGACTCAACTTTTATTCTCCAAAGCTGCTTTCAGGTATGCAGCAGCGGAATCATTCTTTAACATAATCATTTTTTTCTCTGTATTGAGCTTAAAAATGCAGTTGCTTTAAGGAACTTAACTGCAAAGCCCCTTTTTTAGAATCAAACATAGACTGCTAAATGCAGGTGCTTATTTAAGGTACTGATATTTTTCTTGTCACACGGTGGAAAACTTTGCAAATATATATCTGTCTCCTTCCCACAGGCTTTCACAGATTAGTGGGCCTCTATAACAATATGAGTAAAATTTCTAGTCTCACTCTTACGAATCACAGCAGCCTAGTGGATACATTCATTTTGCTTCTGGCTCAGCAATGGGGGAACAGAAAAATACAGTGGAAATGTAATCAGCCTACCTTAGCTACTAGAAAACATGAGCATTCAATATATTTTTTTCCTGGTAATGTAGTTTTATATAGGGATACACAGGGAATCTGGGGTAACTAGAAATGTTATTTTTTAGGCAAATAGTCTTAGTTTTGTTTGCATCTTCTAATTCCTCAAGTGTTGCAAGTGCAGTTAATACATTAATGACTGCAATGATTTTCAATAGTGCTGTAAGTAATCTCTATTGCAAGGGTATCAAACTCATATTGTCACGGTGGCATCATGTGACATATTGGGACTTTCATCCCCTTTGCTAAACCAGGTATGGGCATGGCCAGTGCATGATGCATCCGGCCTGCAGGCAGCAGTTTGACAGCCTATTGCTTCTCCCTTGTAAATTACCACAGGAAAAGCAAAAGATATGTGGAAACACACAGAGGCCTAAGTAGGTCAGAAAATGACAACTACATATAAAATTGTTATACTGTATGCCCAATTTTGAACTTAAATCAACTACTCCCTCTAGTGACTTTCTCTGGAAGTATTAGTTAACATACAACCAACAATTCAAATGTTTTTAAATGGTCTTGCATGCACATTGTACCTCCAGCTAGTGCAGATCTGTGGACAGTGTCAAACTAATATACATCTCTCCTAATCAATACTCAGACATTTAAAGATATCTCTTTGCTAGTCTGCACAGGCTAGTTTGCATTTTAGATTTAGGTATGGACATGTCTAGAGCATAAAATATATACAATGTTTGCAAATCTAGAGTGTTGATGGCATTTAAAATTTAGGATTTGTCTCTATAAAAGCAACACCTGTGGAAGGATAAGAAGTCTGCTTGCAGCTCAGAGTGTTTTATGTGAATTGCATAGCTATTTCCCCACCAGAGGTTTATGGAATCATCTAAGTCAGGGGTCTCCAACCTTGGCAACTTGAAGACTTGTGGACTTCAACTCCCAGGATTCCTCAGCCAGCTTTGAGGTGAGGAGCTGGCTGAGGGATCCTGGGAGTTGAAGTCCACAAGTCTTCAAATTGCCAAGGTTGGAGACCTCTGATCTAAGTAGAACATGTTGGCTGGGGAATTATGGGAGTTGAAGTCCCACGTGTTAAAAGTTGCCAAGGTTAAAACACACTGTTCTAGGATCACCCAATCAACATTAAATAATTAAATAAGGAGAACATCAATAGAAAAGGAGTTGGGGCTTTGACTTCATCACAATTTTTTGGCAACAACTCCATCACTATTTTTTTTTATCGCTTGTGGATACATTTGTCCTAAGGTTAATTTATTGGTGAGTCTGTAATATGCAGACTTGACATGCATTCCCTCTCCTGTCACCTCCACATCACTGATACAAATATTAAAGAGTAGAGGCCCAAGGATATGCTTTGAGGCACCACACTTAATGTCTTCCTTAATGAATATTTTGCAACTACATCTTAAATAAACACACATTACAGTATTTAAATAAACTTATTTAATATGCTGGGACTGAACCAAGTCAGATTCATAAATCAAGGGCTGTATAACTGGATATTTTATTTTTTTCAAGATAAAAGTCTTATTTTCATAGTCATTTACATTGCTTTTAAATAAATATTGAAGAGCATTCGTGATATACCTCTGACATTTTGAGTTTGACCCAAAGTATAATTATTTGGAGGTATCATCTGAGTCATCCAATCACATTCTTCACATTTTTGTAAAAGGTATACTGTCTTTGATGAAGTATTGGGACTTCTATATGACTGTGTATTTACAGGTATTTCAACAATCCTACTGAATTTGAAGGTTTAAACCTTGTTTAAAATCATGGAGAATTTTAAAAAATGATCTGGAAATTTTTAGACAGTACAATTGAGTATTGATTAAGTTATAGTCAGCTGAGAGAGAGACTACAACCGTATGTTTATTTTGTATGAAGAAGAAATTCAGATGAAACTACTCAAGGACTTTCAAAAAGTGTACAATAGGTTTAGGTGTGAGAGGAAACTAGATTTACATAGATATATTCTTGATTATAATAGGCCACAGTGGGTTTAATACCGGTGATGTTGAATCCATATTTAACGAGTAGTTCCATTAAAACTTTCGCTAATATGACTGGGAACTGCAAGTTAAAGGCAATGAACATAAAGGCAATGAACACGAACCATTAAGATCAACATTTTTTCCACCAACATTTTTGTACAACAGCCACATCCAATATCTTTGATGTCATCTAATAGTCATCCAGACTTTTAAGCTCAGTAATATAACCCTAAAGTTTATTCAGTTATATATTTTGATACTGCATTCTCTTCCTCCTTGTAATTCTTACTTGATATTTACTGAACTTCTAGGCCAGTGGTGGGATTCAAATATTTTTACCATCGGGCATGGCTTGATGGGCGCGCTTTCAATGTGTGCACACTTTGCGTGCATGCGCCAGCCAAACATGCACTTTACGCAGGCACAGATGTTTGCGCAGGCGCCGAGGCGTTCTAACTCACCTCCTGCAAGCCTGCACTCTCCCAGTCGCTTCAGCAGCTGCCGCGCGGCACTCTGCTGTGCCACACAAAGCAGCTGTGCTTCAAATTCAGAGGATAAAGGTGAGTATGGGAACTGGGCAGGTGGGCCCAACAGCAGAGCGGCGGAGAGAATTGATTCGGTCTCCGCTGCTCATCGCCACTACCGGCTCGGCAGAACCGGGCCGAACCGGTAGAATACCACCACTGCTCTAGGCCTCAACACTGCTAAAAGAGAAAGGCGTGTGGAATGATCTAATCCAGTGGTAGTCAACCTTGGTCCCTACCGCCCACTAGCAGGCGTTCCAGCTTTCATAGTGGGCGGTAGGGGTTTTGTTGTCTACTTTATAAATCACCATTACTATGGAACTGGTGGGCGGTTAGAGAAAATTTTACTACTAAGAGATACAAAAGTGGGCAGTAGGTATAAAAAGGTTGACTACCCCTGATCTAATCACTGAACTCCTCCTGTTCTCCTCTTGCTGGCTGAAAATTTCTTCCAGATCAGTACTGCGAAAAGGAGAAGCAAGGGAGCTGTCTCTCTTCTATCTGGGATTAAAAAGTGGGATTTAGCTGTACATGACTTTTAAGCTGGCTCCATTTTGTAAACTAAGTCTTGGCTAAGCACATGCTTAAATTCCTACTTATGATACATACCGTGGTGGTGATGAGTATGCAGCTTGTTTGACAAGAGCAGCTGATCCGCCTTGTGTCAATTGTTACCAGTTTCCTAACTCACAGAAAAGAAGCCCACAGAGCATGACCCAAGGTATGGCTTTTCCCACCTCTCAAGATCAAAGAGCAGTAGAAACTAGCATGCTGGAGCAATCCAAGTAGCAGCAGAGCTGTGGGGGCCCATCCAGCTTCTGCTTTTGTATCCTTCCTCCAAAGGAACAAACCAGTGGCTTTGTGATTGATAAGTGATGCTCTTAAATCATCAGAATAAAGCCTGCTGAAGCTTTTGTATGTGGCAGAGGGAGAAGAAGCATAAGCAGTGAGCGATTTCATGGTCCATGTTCTTGGAAAATGAAAGTTAAAATGAAGCAAAGCAGTTCTTCATTTAAGAGATGATAACTTGTGCCTTATCTTACAAATTCCTGCAATTTGTTCCCTGTACAACTGCCCTTACAGAACCCAAGGCCCAATGGATATAGAACATAGTAACTTAGCTACAGATATATTACCTGATCCACAGAATAATACTTATTTTGTAGGACTGGTATTCCAAGAACAATTTAAGAATGCTGGGAATCACCTAACCTGCTTCCTTCAGGACTGTCTTGTTTTAGGTAGAATCTGCCTGTCCCCAGCAGTCTAGGTAAAGTGAAATGATATTGATACCCATTCCCAAGAGATCACAGACAAAAGCCAGGAAAAGCACCAGGGCCAGACAAGATAACTCCTTCTTGCTTAAAAGTCTCTGCTGACCAAGTGGCCCCCATCTTCACCTGAATCTTCAATAGATCACTAGAGATGTGCTATGTTCCTTCTTGCTTCAAATGCTCTTCTATCATCCCAGTGCCAAAGAAGCCCTCCATCAAGGAACTGAATGACTACAGACCAGTTGCTCTAACATCTGTAGTTATGAAAATCTTTGAAAGGCTACTGCTGACCCACCTGAAAACCATCATGGACCTGCTGTTAGATCCCATGCAGTTCGCATACCGAGCAAATAGATTGACAGCTGATGCTGTTAATATGGCTCTGCATTACATCCTACAACATATTGAATTTCCAAATACCTAAGCAAGGGTCCTCTTTGTAGAGGACACTTCAGCATTCAACACCATCAGTCCAGACATTCTTCTAAATTAAACCAACTAGTGGTACCTGAACACATTTGTAAGTGGATCATAAGCTTCCTAACAGATAGGAAGCAGCAGGTGAAGCTAGGCGGAATCACATCCGATACCTGTAGAATCAGCACAGGGGCCTCCCAAGGCTGTGTGCTTTCTCTTCTCTTCTCCTTATATACCAATGACTGCATCTCAAACAATCCCTCTGTTAAAATACTGAAGTTTGCAGATGACACAACAGTGATTGGTCTCATTCGAGATGACGAATCCGCATACAGACAGAATGTGGTGAAACCAGAACAATCTGGAACTGAACACATTCAAAACCATAGAAATGATAGTAAACTTTAGAAGAAACCTCCCATACTACCACCTCTTACAATACTAGACAACACAGTATCAACAGTAGAGACCTTCAAATTTCTAGGTTCTATTATATCACATGACCTAAAATGGACACCTAACATCAAAAACGTCATCAAAAAAGCACAACAAAGAATGTTCTTTCTGCACCAACTCAGAAAGCTCGAACTGCCCAAGGAGCTGCTGATACATTTCTACAGAGGAATTATTGAGTCTTATCATCTGCACCTCTATAACCGTCAGGCTTGGTTCTGCAACCCAACAGGACAGACACAGACTTCAGAGGATAATTAGGACTGCAGAAAAAATTACAATTACTACCAACCTGCCTTCAATTAAGGACCTGTATACTGCACGAGTCAAAAAGAGGGCTGTGAAAATATTTACAGACCCCACATCCCAGATATAAACTGTTTCAACTCCTTCCCTCAAAACGATGCTATAGAGCACTGCACGCCAGAACTAGACTCAAGTTTTTTCCTGAAAGCCATGATTTTGCAAAATGAATTATTCCCTCAGCACTGTCCAACTATTTACAAAGTTGCACTATTACTATTAATCTTCTCATCACTCATCACCCATCCCCTCCCATATGTGATTGTATGACTGTAACTTTCTTGCTTGTATCCTTACAATTTATATTGTTTCCTAGTATGATTTGATTGCTTATTGTACTCTATGACTATCATTAAGCGTTGTACCTTATGATTTTTGACTCTTTTATGTATACTGAGAGCATTTGCACCAAGACAAATTCCTTGTGTGTCCAATCACACTTGGCCAATAAAGAATTCTAACTAAAACAAGGCAGTCACAAAACATCTTCTCAGCAGTGGAATTCTCTGCCTCCCACCCTTCTATATTTTATCATTGAGAAAGAGGAAAATAATGCTGTTAGAGGTATAGTTCACTAGAGCAAGTCTAGAATGTATAAAGGCACTTTAAATTTATGGATATTTTATCATGTTTGGTGGAGGTGTAAAAAAGCTAAAAAGTTCAGGATTCAAACACATGTGTTGATTTAGAGATTTTTAAAGATTGAGACCAGAGGTTTTCTTTAGGGATTCATGGACAGTCAGAAAAAAGACATAGAATTTGTTTTTTGTACATGGTAACTGCAGAAAGATTATTGCATGCACAATGCTAGATTCAACACCATCCACAATGGAGGAATGGCTGAATATGATGGAAATTGCCCAAATGTCTAAATTGATTTTCATCAGAGAAAAGACTTTACACTTCTACATTTATTGCTGACTGGAAACATACAACAAATTTGATTTATGGTTTAGATCAAGGGTCCCCAATCCTGGGCCATGACAGGTACAACTCTAAGCGAAACAGAGCATGCGTGGGATCTAGGTTGTGTGCTCCTCCCATTGATCTGTGGAAAAATTGGTCCCTGGTGTCAAAATGGTGTGGGGCTGCTGATTTGATCATTAGACAGGACAGATTATATATAGTAAGAGAATTAAGTTGTAACCACAGAGTTAACAGGTAATTTTATAATTGTACTTAAAACTGCAGAAGCTACTTCTTCTCTTTCTTGCACTTTTAACTTTCTCTTTATTTTCTTTTTCTTCTTTTATATTAATATGTATTAATGTTTAATCTTTTTAAAAATTCTTTAATGTAACAATGGAGAGTCCTTAGCAATTGACATCGTTGGAAGACTTTTTAAAAAATATTGTAAACTGTCTAGATTCTAGGAAGATGGCATACAAATTGATGTAATGCACACATACATTCTAAGAGAAAAAGTGTAATTTCTTTCCACTATTAATAGAAAGGAATCAGTGTTGAAAATACATACATCGTAACAGTAAGGAACATAACTCTGACTGGTTAATTATGTAATATTTAGAACATATTATTATTTGGTGAGTTTAAACATGAAAATATCTGCCAGCTTTCCTGTGGTCTAGGAAAGTACAAAATTTGGCAGTGTTCCCTAAAAGGCCTTTTGCCACTGGTTGTTCTAGTTAGTAGGTGTGATCAATTAAAAGATCACACTTCTTAAGTCAAAGTAATGAGGACATTTCATAGTCCTTCAGGACACAGATGATCTTTTCCTTTTTTCCTCCCAGGGCTTCTATACATATTTTCAAACAAAGCAGGATTTTGAAGCTACCTCTCTTTTTATTTTTTAAAAAGCCAATGGAACTCATAAAGTCAACCTTGTACATAAGAAGCTGGTGCTTTAGTTTATGATCTAAAATAGTAAAGAAAATTGACCTATGTTGGAATTCTGATGTATCAAGGTAGGTGTCCATAAGCTAATTTAAAATGAAAACAGTTGTGAAAATCAATACACTAGCACCTTATATTAGCATTTTTTTTCTAAAAAAAATGTATGGACCTCTCTCAAAAGTCCAAGTTATTATGATTACTACACGGAATTCCTAAAAATGAGATTTTACATAGTACTATTGACCTATCTGAGAGCCCTCCTGGTCACTTTGTTGACTAAAACAGAACTATTTACATTAAAAAAACCTTATTCCAATATTTATGCTGATCCTCTATTGTGGAACATACACACTGAATAGAGTACCGTACACATAACTATTTTAAAAAAATGGGCATTTCATTATTTAAGCTAGATCAAGACAATACATATAAGTAGTCTGAGTTAGCTTAAAAAGTAAACATGGCTTTGGAGTGTATCACTTAGAAAACCTGACTTTCATGTTGAATTTCTTATTGTGGCCAAGAAAAAAATCTTAGTGTTTTACAAATACTTTTCTTTCTGGAAGCTATATAAAAGACATAACAGTTTATGTTGATGTAATATTTTGTCAAGAAAAAAAACCAAGCTCCCACACAAATAAATATAAAGGAAAAAAAAGTCTTGGCATCCATGAATAATATTTTGTTTAGAAACCTCCCAGTTATAGATATGGAAATATAAAATTGTTGTCAAAGAAGTCTAAAGCAAAAGGAATATTAGCCAGAAACATGACAATATGTTTGTAAAGTATATACGTTGAATTATGAGTAGTGATTTTTTTTCCATGTCAGAGACAAAAAAAGAAAAGAAAAAAGGGGGAAACAGCATTTAACAAAAATACAATTACTTTACAACTTTTTCATATAAAAATTCAATCCTGTCTTATATTACGAAATTGAAAAGGCAACTAACAAACATAAATAACAATACTAAGCAATCACAAGCAGCGAGTCAACAATCTGTAAATTATGGCATACACACATTGAAAGTGACATTTTAATCATTTCAGATATTTGCTGGTTGAACAATTAACAGGTAATGAATGGGGCAAGCCTTAGAAATGCTAGGAGAATATCTGTTAACAGTCATCTCTGTACACAAGAAAAATACACATGCCTTCTTAACAGCCAAGAAAAACTGCAATTTATTAAGTTTCAAAGAATCTTCGTACTCTTGAAAGCAACTTCTGGTGCATGTTTTTAACAATCACATTCTATGAGGAGAAATAACATTAAAAGCCACAAACTTTTAAAAACTTTTCATCTCAGAGTTACAGACATCTTGAGTTCAAAATTAAAGGCAAAACATTAAAATAAAATAAAAAATAAAAATTCAACAGGAATTATTTTAAAAATGTCCATCTCCAATTTCAAATGATTGTTGAGTTCTTTTTCTACAATTCATTACTAAATTTTAGCATGGAAAATTGTATTGACTATTTCAATCCGCACATAGGCACATATGTATTTTATATATAAATATGTGTATGTGTGTGTATGTGTATCTGTGTGTTAAAAGAGAGATATATACACAATACATATGTAGAGTGCGTGTAATGAGAATGAGATGCAATCGCTCTGAGAAAAGGGTATTCAGCTAAATACACTACGAAAACTTGAGAAAACACAAGTCTGGAACCCAATCTGTGCATAGTTCATGATCCTCTAAAAAAAACCCAGCTTTTGTTGATTTGCAACTTTGCAGGACCCTTTTTAACTTGACAAAACCATTAAAAAGCTAACCTTGAACAAAACAAAACAAAACAAAACAAAATGTAATGCACAAGTTTCCTGATCCAAGCAGTCAGGGAGCACAATGTTCATATAATTTTTAAAAACATACTCAAAGGGTATGTTATTCCATTGTCTTTCTTCCTTTCAAAACAATCAAAAAACATTGATCATTTTTAAACATAAAGCAATTTTTTTTAATATATAAAGCACTCTTCAAACATCTATTTCTTTTGAGTCCATTATTTGGTAAATATGTAACTGCTACACATTAGATTAGGTATTTTTCTTCTTCTCTTACTGTCTTTTTTATTTTGTTTTTTGTTTTTTTTAATAATATCTTCAGTGCTAGGAGTTGGGTTTAAAAAATACATGAAATGGTGTGGAGTTGCTCCTCGGGAAACCCGGCTTTCCTGAGACATCTTCCACCATGTGCAAGATAGTGATCACAATATTTTTCGCCACTCTGACGAAGATGAGGGAAAAAAAAAAGAGTACACAGCAATGGCCAAAGAAAAGGATCAACAACAACAACAGTAACAACAACAGTAACAACAACAAACACTGTTCAATCCCAGAGCTCTGAAGTAGCATATCTTCATTCTGAAAATAGGTTTCTTTATGATGGAAGTCTTTTTTTTTCTTTTTTTTTAATTCCTTTTTTTATTTTAAAGTTTGAAGGAGAAAAAAAAAAGGTTTGTAAACAGGTGGGAGCTGAAATCGTAGGCTCCTCCAAAAGCAGTCAAAACCTATGTCCAAGTGCTTGTTTCTGTTCCAGCTTGCAGGGAACCACCCACTCTTTACAAGTATTTATGGCCACAGTTCAACAAGAGTTTTTTTTTTTCCTTTTTTTTTTAAACTTTATATTCCGAATGGGAAAAAATGGTGCAATACTCCGGTAATTATTTTCTTGCATTAGTCCACAATAAAAAGCTGCTAAAGGTAGATATACATATTATTCTCCAGAGATACACACTGTAAGTTTTTAAAATGCGGTAAGAGTCCTTGAGTAAACATTTACACGTGAATTGTCGCCAGCCCCTCCTATCAGTTTTTTTTTTTTTAATTTTAATTTTTAAAAAAACAAGTAGGATTAGCTACAAGAAGGGCTGTGGACACTCAGTGCAAAGTTAGAAGCTAATAACAATTAAACATTTGACCGATAAGCAAATCAAAAGCATATACTGAAAAAGAAGGGGGGAAAAAAAGGTCAAAGTTGTACACCTGGCACACGCACACATCCATACATTCATACATCAATTCAACTTGTCCCCAATGCATACATATAAGAAAGAACCAAAAATAATAATAATCCTAGAGCCTGTTCTTTTGTTTTCTGATACCAACCTGGAAGTGTAATAATAGAAAGTGTTCACATTTTTGTTATTGGCCTGCTGGATTCAAGTATAATTGCATGTTTGATATGTTAATTTTTCTTTCTTTCTTTCTTTTTTCTTTCTTTCTTTCATTTCTTTTCTTTTTTTAAAAAAAGACCTTTGAACTATTTGGGGGGAGAATTAAAAAAAAATGACACAAAAAGTAATGAAACAAGTGTAATGTGCATAGGCAAGACCCACGGGAGTAGTGGACCTGGATATTCCACCCCACCTCTCCATCCAAGTCATCCAGCCAAGGGGGTTTAAGATTTGTTCCCCAATAGCTGCTGACAAGCTGGTCAGATGCCACCCCACCCCCACCCCCACTGATTACTGGATCCGCCTCTGGTAATGTGCATAATTATCACAGGCTCATTTTAAATAGGCTTTCTCACCTCCCCTTCATCCCAACCCCAACTCCCCCAAGTTGATAAAATAACCCTTTCCAGCCCAAATTCTGAAAAGTGCCCTTCATGATAGAACTAGTCTAAGCAGCTTGTATACGTCTTTAAAAACACCATACAAACATAAAAATAAAATTAAAAAGCCGTTGGAAAAAAACCCACACAAAAATCTATCATTAGCACATGACACTGACCAAAGGGAGCCCATACTGTTAACGCAAACAGTTCACAAGGGACTCCAGCAGAGTTTCATAGTCAAGATTAGACAGAGGTACTAAAAAAAGGGCTGCCAGTCTGATCTATTAAAGCTGGATCCTTCGTGCTGCCCTGGCCTGGAAAGGGTTACTGCTATTTCTTTTTTTATTCCTTTAGTGCTGATGATTGTTACTTCCATTTTGTTTTTCCAGCATCCTAGATGGATTCCCCGCTGAGAAGATCCCCTGGGAGCAGAGTATTCAAAGGCGTTGGGCTTCCGATAACCCTGCCGTCATCGGTGCTGGGAGGACCCCAAAGGCTGCTTGAATACTGAGGGACCCCACCCCAGAGCAGATCGCTGCTCCCTTTCCCACCAAGGCAGGGGGTATTCCAGTGGCCTGCATCATTGCGCACCATGCCATGAGAACTGCTTGTGGAGCCCAAACGTGTCTGAGTGGTTCCAGTGTTGGACTGCCAACTGGAAGTGGGGGGCAGTGGCTGGCCTTGTGCTAAAAAACGGTTCACTTCCTCCTCTCCAGCAAACTCAGCCAAGATGGTAGTGTTCCCCAAAACGCACCTGAAAACACAAAGGAAAACTGCTGAGGCATACTTCCCAGGACCTATGCATTTATTCTGACCACAGTATATACATTCCTTTAAACATTACTCAAGAGATAGAACATTGATTGTGAAATAACCAATTACTACAGTGGCAAACTTGACCAGGAAGTTTTGAATATGGAATATAACATTGTGGACATTTAGATTGATACCCGAGGATGACTGAAAAGTCTTAAAGCAGAAACAGTCTTGATTTATTTTTATTTTTTTATAGGATTGTAAAATAAGATTGACTAATTACATTATGCCCCACTCCCCACTATATGCCATCTTTCTTCGTTCATTATTCATGCCTCCTTTTACTGTCCAAGGCAATCATGAACTATATCACAAGCAACAAGTGAGTATGCCATTCCTTAAAAACAGTAAATACTGAATCAAATAACATACATGTGCAGAGACTTCTGAGCCTTTGCTGCTTCCTCCTTGGAACTGTATCGGACCACAGCATTCCCTTGAGTCAGGTTCAGATGGAATGTAATAAGAGGACCATGTTGCAAGCATAGAGTACGCAGTGTAGAGCCATCAATCTAATTAGAGAAAGGGAGAGGGGAAAAAAGTGTGAGCAATTTCTCTCCTTCCCTAGTGGCATTGCTATTTTGACAAAGGGAGAGTAACACTTTCCCTTTAAGTAGTAAGAAGTCAAAACCATATCTTAAAAACATGTAAATAAAACAATGTACATTCCTCCCAGAAATTTAGTGTATTGATGAAACAACTCTTCCATCATCTGCTCTCCCTATCTGAACAATTGAACCTACAATTGAGCTATTTCTGGAGCATGTTACTTTTCTTCAAGTTCTGCTGCCTACAGATTAGAACCTTAGCATTCCTAGTTGCCTTCAGAAAAGTGATGGAGAGTCAGAGCTCTAATGAATACACTTTTGAGGGATGGAGTGGTACCATCATTGATGTGCTTCATGTTGAAGAAGCCGCCATTAGACCCAGACAGTTTGGAAACCTGTCAACAATTTCAAGCTTCCCTTTGTTGTAAAGGTTATTGAGAAGGTGGTAGGGTTCCAGCTGTAGAGGGTCCTGGAAGAAATTTGAATATCTGGGCTTTTTCAGTTGGGCGTCAGGCTATATTGTAGTACTATATTGGGAACACATTGATTGCTTTTGTCAATGATCTGTGGACAACCAAGATTTTATGACCTTCCTGATCCACCTTGATCTCTCAACTGTATTCATAACCATTGTTCATGGTATTGTTCTGGACCATGCCTGGGAGCTGACAATGGGAAGCGAGTGTTACAGTAGTTGCTCTTTCCCTAGAGCCAGCTCTGGTGGTTGTTAGTGGGAGGGAAGAATTGAAGTCAGAAGGTGCTACACTGTTGGGACCTGCAGGGCTCAACTCTCTTTCTTCTATTCCTTCACAGATGCATGAAGCCACTGTGAGAGGTTATCTATTGACATGGGGTCAGGTAGCATCAGTTCACTGATGTTACTTATTTGTCTACGGGACTGAATAGAAGGCATGACCTAAGTAGTGACCCACTCCCCTGATGCTACTAGGATCTACATGGAGAAGAACATACTCAGTCTCCATCTTCACAAGGCAGAGTGACTGTGAGTTCAGAGGCCTGGCCAATCTGAGAATATTTTGGCTCTAGGCAGAATTGAGCTCCCTATTTTTAATTGGTTCATAATTTGAGGATCTTCCTAAATTCATTATTCTTGCTCAATGAGCAAATGGCAGCTGTGGCCAACAGGACCTTTGCATAACCCCATCTTGTTCATCAATTTCTACTGGAAAGTACTCTGCATGGGACTGCCCTTGAATGCCACCTAAAAACTACAAGTTAAGAATGCAGCTGCTGAAGTATTTATTGGTATTGTTCCTGTTGTCTGTGAAACACTTTGAGAACTGCAATGATTAATAGTGATCTGGATTTAGTTCAAGGAGATGGTTGTCATCTTTTAAACTCTGGTTGTCATCTTTAAAGGCCTACAAATGACTTAGGAACTGGTTATCTTTAACTGATCTAAGATCATCGGCTAATCCAGTGAGGTCAGGGATAGAGGGCTTTCTCAGATATCCTACTCTTAAAAGAATGTAATCATTAGGGAGCATGAAACCGGGCCCTTACTATTACTGCCTCTCTCCTATAGTGTAGCAATAATTACAATAATCCCAGCCCTCCATCAAACCCTCAATGAGTGAAGTACAAACAGCCCCACTGCAGCTTGTGCTTATGCCATTCTAGCACTTAATAAATAAATAAAAATGACAAACAGGTCAATCCTACAACTTGCTGTTTTAGAAATAAAATGCTTAAAATAGAAAGCTCTAAGAGTTAAGATATCAAAATTGGATAAGACACATCAAGAGCAGAAGTGTCTAAGTTTACAAGTACAATGCTGAGTGTTTTTTATGGCTCTTCCTCTAATTTACTGTAAATTCATTTACCTGGGGAGTGAGGTTACGGAGAACTAGCCAGCTACTTGTTCTTCCTGAGCTGTCAGTACTCCAGGCTGAGCCTACAACCCAACAAAGAAAACATTAGGGAAAGCCCAACCCAACAATTGAAGAAGACGAGCAGAAGACACAAACCTTGATGAATACATTTTCTAGAAGGACTTCTAACTATATTTGGATCAGAAGATTTAGCAAATGTTGCTAGCTTCCTCACTTCCCTCCATGTCTAATTCCTGAGAATTTTGCTTGTCATAAACAGAACCAATGCATAATTTACTAGGTTTTCCCAATATGACACTTTACAAAGTGTTGGATCACTATGTAAACTCACAGACTTTACATAGGCAGTTGCCAAACATCTATTAGCATGCTCGGTATTACAAATGACATTTTAGATTTTGCTTGTATACATTAACTGTAAACTTAATCTTATGAGCACTAAAGTTTGAAAGAAAAAAAATTGAACTCTCTACACTTATATCCCATGCTTGGAAACCTCTGAGGTTTGCAGAAATACACTAAATTGAGGATAGAGAAACATCTGTTCCAACAGTCCTTTGAGCGTGATATAGGCTGACTGATTGATGTGAGGATAACAAGGAATTGAGTAAAGCAGAACAGAAGGTGAAGAGAGAATGAAAGCATGTCTTATCAGATGAAACCCACAATAAAATTACTACATTTCAGTATAGACTTAACTTGTTGATATTATTCAGTATAGACTTAACTTGTTGATATTCTAAGCTACACATTATATATCTATATCATCTGTATCTATATCTATCTACGAAAGGTAATCTGAGTTAATACAATCTGTTCATGGGCATGTCTGTATAAGATTGTAAAAAAAATTAAATAATTCAGATTATAAACAAAAGGCAGATGCATCCAAGCTCAAGTGACTGACATTGACAATATTGCACTGTCAGTCTTCAGAGCAGGGGTCTCCAACCATGGCAACTTTAAGACTTGTGAACTTCAACTCCTAGAATTCCTCAGCCAGGAATTCCTTAGAGGCAGATCAGACTTGGGAATCAAAGTAAATAATGCTAAAGTTGTTTTTTTATTATAGAATTACAGTGGAAAAAAAACTTGCATGACTGAAAGCACCTTCCCCCTCCATGCTTTTATCTATACAAGAACTAGGGAGGATCAATTCTGACGTGCTTTCTGAAACTACCCTTCTGCTTTGAATTTAAATTTATCAGATTCTTGCCTTGGTTGTGGCACTTCCTCCTGTTCCTCAAGGTTATTTTCATAACCTATTACATGCACTAATTTTAGGTCAAGATTTTTTGCATAAAAAGTCTAAACACAAAGTAAATATATATTGTATTTATTTAGCTAAGAAAGAGTTGGACTGATCCAAATTCTAATCCACCCTTAGCCAGGAAGATCACTGATTGTCTTTAGATTGGCTACCCCTTTCAGCCCTACAGGGTTGATTTTGTGGAGAAAAACTGAATGAGAAAGTCGTATGTATGCTGCCTTAAACTCTCAAAGGAAAGGCAGATATAATCTATACAGTTAAGTCAAAAGAAAAAAAAAGAAAGAAAGAACTTAGGAATACCAGAGGAGTAAGAGCTGGTCCAACCCAATGGGCTGGCACCCCAGGTAGACGATGGCTTGGTGTTCGTTAAGCCTGGAGGTGGCCTTGTAGGAGCTGTAGTGTTCCTGGGAACCTTCCAGAGTTCATGTGACAAAGAGGCTTGTGTGTGAGAAATTGGACCAGAAGACCAGGTTGATTTGATGTCTGACAATTTACCTACAATAGAGAAATGCAATTCAGAATGTCAGAATGTGGAATTTTTGGACAATCTGGGATCCCTAAGTTTCTGTTGTCTGTATATAAACAGTGAATTTCAAGCAAACAGTGTTAGTACATTGCTCATGTTTGTTCATTTTGTTGTTGTTAATGCTTTTTTCAGTTTTCTGCTATGTAAGTCTCATTAATTCATCAAAGATTCTTAAAATGGTCTCTATAAGGCTCAAAAATATGAAATTCTTCTGGCATCATAATTTCAGAATAAATCCAAATATTTACCAGTCTCAAGCATATAATATCATTTTACTCTTCCAGCCCCCAACAGAAAAGGGAAGAAACTGCTCATTTTCACTAAGTACACAGAGGCTACTTTGGGAAAAGGTTGTAACTTTCAGTTAGCCACAGTGTATGCTTCACAGAGACTAACAATATCCTTTGGCTATTAAAGCACAGAAGCCCAGCAAAAACAAAGTATATTCTAGAAACCTAATTTCTGAATTATAGGAATAAAACTGAAAGAGAGTTCCTCTCCTACTAAAAGAGAATGGGAAAGTGAGGATGAAGGATAGCATGCAAAACAAGAGGAAGATAAATGAGGAAGATTCTTCAACTTGCTTCATTTATGATTTTCATTTATCCACTTAGCTATCACAGGGAATGAAGAAGAAAAAGGGGAATCTCTCAAAACTTTCACCAGATAATCCTTATGACAATGATTTATTCCTGCAATCATATATTTCTGACTAGTTTTTCTCATCACTATCTCTAACCTGAATTTCTATAGCAAATATAGTGAAACATGTGAAAGATGATTAAGGCAACCAAGTAACACATTAAAACAGCAATCATATGAATAAACCATACTTCGAAGTCAATTAACAGAAATATAGAGTAACAGATTATCATTGAAATATTTCCCAAAGTCTATAAAGGAAGGTGATTGACACACAACCTAAAACTGCAATCTTAAATACACTTTCTAATAGATTATATCTACTAAACTCTGCTACAAGTATTGAGCTTCAATCAAAAGAACACTCCCATTCTATGCCACCATCTAAGCATAGGTTTTCCTACTATTTTTCTCAGTTCTTAACATTTTATGAAGTATAAAGCTGTAGCTTGTATTAACTAGGTTGCTGCCAAGTTATTTATTTCTCCATTTCCAGAAAGATCAATTATTTGCACAAAACCAGTAAATTCAGAAAAATTAACTTCTGGATTTAAATCAAATTTCACCCGAAAGAGAAAAACATCCCCACCAAAGGAAAATTCATCCTGGGTAAAATAAATGGCAACTATTTCTTTATTTTAAAACCTGTTGAATTGAAGATTCAAGAGAATTTTCAGATTTTATTTTTTAACTGCCAATTTTAATTAAATCTTATTTTCTTAAAATTTACTTTAACTGCAATTAAAGGTTATGATGAGTCTATGGAAAGATGTCTATGGAGATTCGCAATCATCCAGGCTATGGTTGTCCCAAACGGTGCTTTTTCCAAAAGGCAACTGGATTTTTTTGGTTTTGAAAAAAACCTTTTGGAAAAAGCACCTTTGGGATAGTCTGTGAAAGGGGTTACTGATACTTTGAATCAGTGAAGGTAACAACTATAAAGGCACATGTGGTGGAGAGAAAGAAATAGATTTATATATTCCTGGCTATATATGGAATGGAGGTTTCCACATTTTTTCCAGGTTACGATAAAATCTAGACCTTTGACAGCAGAATGCAATTTTGAAGGATTGATGAGATGTTAATTACCTTATTTTTAATGAATTAGTTAAAAAAGGCATACAGGTAGTCCTTGACTTACAACCACAATAGGGACCAGAAAATTCATTATGGTAGTGTGGTTGTTAAATGAGGCATCATGTAAACACATTTTATAGGCTTTTTCTGCTGCGGTAGTTAAGCAAATAACCATAGTTAAGTGAAATATCACATGGCTGTGACTTGCAATCTGAGAACTTCTCCATTAACTTTGCTTGTTAGGAAGCCAACGGAAAGGTGATTGTGTGACATAGGACAATGCAATAAACATCGTAAATGAGTGACAATTGCCAATCACGATTGCATGATTGTGGGAACACTAAAACAGTTTTAAGTCACTTTTATCAGCACTATTGTAAGTTGAGGTCTAGCTGTAGTACAGAATTATACTACTGACAGTATTTTGGATGGCTCCCAGAAATTATGTATAATTCTAGTTCAAATTCTTTAGTTCTTCCTATTCTTTAATTCTGGGTCCCATCCTGGAAATTGGGGGAAACCTCAGGTGACAAATTAGCTATGACTAGCAAAAGTCCCACTGAAAGATGACAAATGCACAAGTGCACAAATACAACAAAATTCTTAAGAGCTGCTGCTGAGGAAGAAAGTTGTCAGCATATTTTTGAATGTGGGGTCCAACATTATCTGATATACAATATACAGTGTGATAGAAAAGGCAGATCTATTGTTCCCATTGACTAAATAAAACACGCACCATTTATGCATGGGTGGTTTTTTTTTTGTCATTTGCTTTTTCTAACTCTATCAGTGCATATCAGTGACTGCTTGATGAGAATCAAAGCTGGCATTTTTTGCCTTAAATTATGTACAACATTAGGTAGATGATGAACAAGATTATTGTCTGTTATTCTCATTTTACACAAAAGATATACATTATGATCCCACATCATATATGTTGCTTTATATTGTTGTTTCCACAATGTAGGTGAATCATATTTTCTTACTGTTAGGTACATGATGTCTCTTTTAAAGATATTTTTAATCTTTACATGCCACCTAGAGTTTCTTGGTGACTGAGGTGGCTAAAAATAAGTAACAAAGAAAATGTGATAAAAAGCACAAATAAGAGCACTGCGTCAGAGTTTAGAGATTGACAAAAACATACATAATAAAGTGTGCTGCTACTTTCAAGTATCCTTCTCCCGTGTCCTTCTTATGAGTCTCTGAATTACTACTTGCACTAATGGTTTAAGAATAAAATAGCTGCCAGCATCATGAAAGCGTGAGGACAGGTGAGCACAGACGGTGAGGACATTCAGCCTTGCCCAAATTGATTATGACCATCTTGGTTATTACTACTCTCTTCAAGACAAGACATAGTGGAGAAAGGGAGGGAGAGAGGGCGCAGAAGAGCAATAGGTGCTGCTTCTTTGGATCAAGTCATTCTCCCTAAATAAAATGCTCAATGTTAGACAGGAGGTGTTCTTTGCTTCATAAGTTCTGCTGGGAATCGCGTGTATGCTAGGTATTTGAAGAAAACATTTATGTCTTGATTAGTTTAACAGAAATTAGCACTGTACTGTGTCTCATACTGAAGCAATGCATAGCCTGGTATGGCCAGTCGCATATTATATATCCCCATTACACGTTCACTACTGCTAAATTCTTAGGACAGTCATTTGAACAAAGGAGCCCAGTATGCAAAAGTATACCATTGTCGTTACTGCAAAGAACAGAGGCCGTGTGGAATCCTCCTATCCCAGGGGCCTCTTAGAAGAAAGGCCATTGGTCATACCTGCAATGCTGCTGAAAGAGCTACTGTAGCCGGAGGCACTAAGTGGCCAGGCACTCGATGAAGGCAGCGTGGCATTCTGAGATGATGTTGGGGATGACCCTGCAGAACCAGCAAAGAAGCAACTAAGAAAGATGGGCAGAATGGTGTCTACGATAGCATATGCAAGTCTCACACCATCACATGCAAACAAAAACCATGCAAGGGAAGATGCTAGTCCAGCCCTGCCTTTTGACCCCAGCCGTGAAATGTTATAGAAAGCATGATTCAATGTATGGTAGTGAACTCACTATCAAACAACACGGTGTTCAAGATGGTGTTCAAGATGGTGAAATGGTGTTCATGCAGAAATATATATATTCCTTAACTCTGTGTCATATTCAAGATAATGATATTCACTGCTATTGTATTCACAAATTATGAATTGCGTGTGAAAAATATGAAAATGCAGCCATGTTAATTATGATGAGTCTACCTTGTATTCTATAGTAGGTATTTTCAGAAGAAAAGGCACATCTCTGCCCAATTTGCCTTTAACAATCCCTGCCCTGGCCACCATTGACCATTCTTGTCCCCTTGACATTCCTGCAATTTTGCTGAAATGTGTGTTCTAGTAAGCCTTGCTACAACAATAGTGACACTCAATATTATACCACAACACAAGGTAAATTTATGATTGCTGCATTATGCAAGGAGACACTGAAAACCAAATGTCAGATTCTATTCAACAGATTTGTTGAAAACCATCCATGTTTAAGATTATCACACTACTACGAACCATCTGGAATTCTATATCTGTTGTCATGCTTGTTTCAGAAAGTGATACAAATAATTTTCCAATGCATATATGTGCCTTGGCAGAAAATGCAAACATGATTCTTATACCCATGTTTTCTGCCTAAAACATGTGCACTTCAAGAAATAAATTTTAGTATAAAGTTTTTTCCAAAGAATCCAAACTAATAATACACAATTTACTATTATTATTTTACCAACAAAAACATCTATTCTAAAAAGTCAAGAATGAAAGAAATATTATTCCGACATTTTAAGTAGTTTGCAAATCAGAAACTAAAGTCAAAGATCTGTGCTGAAATGACTGTGTCTGACTTAGGGGATATAAAAAGTCCTCTGTTTGTGATTCATGGTTTGCTTATGAAATATTATTCTAAAATCTGTGATTGTTGTATATTATCTGTAAGTATATTCCATTTTGAAACTACTTAAACTTTGAACATGTATGAGGTGTTGTTATATGTATTCTAATTACTTTTAATGGCTTTTAACTTTAACACGATGTCTTGAATATTCTGTTGAATTGAAAGTTAGAGTATAAATTAATAAATACATTTTCCACAGAAAACAGATGATGTTTTCTGTGGAAGCTGTGTCTACAAGACAGGGTGCTATTAGGATTAAGTAGAAACTTGTTTAATTCCTATTTCCCACTGCACAGACCATGATGGAACATTCATGCCACCTTGTCTATACTGTACCTAATTCTAAGCATAACTAACTTGTTCTACATTGCATAAAGAAAGTGAGCTACAGATATATTTAAAGATGCTACATTTCCCTTTATTTATATCATGCTCTATCATGCTGCCTAGGAGAAGGATGTCTTTTGCATACAAGTGCTGTGAATGGATAATATTCAAACTATATAACATCAGAAAATAAAAAGGGGAAACCTAGACTTCATTCCAATTATAATATAATTAAATTTACAAAATTACATCCAGATTTTAGGTATATAATGATGTACTTATAGCTGGAATTAAAAAGACATAAATGTGTATTTTGAGTTTTTATTTCACTTTAATATAGTAAATATACAAAATCTGTTTGGAAATCTTGTCCAGAATATCCCCGACACTTCACTGTGGAGTTGTTCTGGATCAAGAAGTAAGGGCTGAAGAGGGCTTTTATTTTGTTTCATTGGGAATAAAAGTAATTGTGCAGCTGGGATCATATGAATATCCTCTTTGGTACTTCCATATCAACAAAGGAAGGGAAAAAAAGGAAGAGCAACTTCGCCCCAATTGTACTCTAAAAATCTTGAGTATAGATCCTTTAATGGGTCACATGCATTTAGGAATCTATAAGGGAAGTGATCAAGGATCTGTGTGGTAGTGAATCTAGGTTTTGCTTAGATAAATTTTGGATCTATAAAAAACTAACAGAAACAATAACAGAAACCCTTCTCTTGAGCATTGCAAAATGTGCTTTCAGAGATAGTAGGACAGAAAGACTTTTCTAAGTGTCTTCAATCCTAGGCAAGCTCACAGCAGGCTTTTAAATTGCCTGGCGTCAGATTATATATGTTTTCTAAATAATAGAACCTAAATTAATGTCCCCCAATATTGACAGATCACTGGTCTATCTGACATAATTTTATTGATACTGGCTGGCAATGGCTTTTTATGACTTAATCTTGTTTTCTGAATCCAAATGTGAGAAAAAATGAGCGGTTGGTTAAGGTTTCTGTAATGTGTCAGTCAAATGTTCTCTATATGAGTTTCTGATTTTGTTTTTAATTAAAAAAACTCTTGCAAAATTAATAAGAAAAGATGAAATATTAAAGAATTTCAATGGTCAAGGAAGATGTTCTTGATTCCTTTTTGAAAAAATAACATAAAATAAAATAATTTTCATAAAAGACTAGGATGAAATAAAAGGCAAGATAAAAATCCAAAATAGAAATGAGAAACTTAAATAGATACCTCCCATATCTTCTTCCTAATAAAAATATTTCCCTAGCTATAATAGGGTTTGTTTGGGTTTATTTTTTTGCTCCATAAGGAAAATACATAAGAGCTACTCTTCATAGTACAAGTAGCAATGGCAAACAGGGATAAAAGTAAAAACAGTGAAAAGAAAAAAGTGAGAAAAAATTAATAGATATAATCTAAAGCCCCACAGTTAAGATTCTAACATTCCATTCAGCAAACCATTAAACAATTTAAAAGGCTGCAGCAGAAACTCTGACTATGGATGTCTTTCTGATCTATTTGCAAATTTGGACCCCAATGATTTTAATTCAACAGACCCAAAATAGCCTAATGCAACTTGGCAATGGTTCCATCATAGATCTCTGAATTCAGGGAGAGAAAGAATATAACTAAAGTATAGATATGCTTTTATGCTCACTTTTACATTGAGCAGATGGATCAAGTGTATATTTTTTTTCAGATCAAAGGGCAACTTTGGCCTTTGAAGATATGTGAAGGTCCAACAACAAATTGGTTTTCAGAATAACATTTAATATATTTTCCTTGGAAAATATTTATTTCTTTTTTCTAACACATTAAAAATTATGCTCCTGGGGCTTGGGAACTGTTTAAAAGGTTTGTAAAAATGTATATAGTTTTTTCACTCTACTTCTGATGTTTACCTAAAATATTGGGAAAGTGCTGAAAAACCATGCATTTTCCAAATTCCCTCAATCAGCCAAAAGGTAGGCAGAAAAATACAATTAGACATTGTACAGGAAGTGTCAGAAGCAAGGAAAAGAAAAGTATCACAGGACATAAAGAAAGGAAAAGCACCAGATATTTACAAATACATGCACATTAATTATATATCAAGAATCTCAAATCTAAGTTCCCTGTATCATGTCCACAAAATTCACATGTAATTCATAAAACCAACATGTTAATTTCAAGCTTATCTTCCTTAAAGTGTTGAGAGGCCAAAGACTTAAAAAATCTTCAACAGAAAATTCTTTCTGGCGGCATTCTTTCTGACAAATACAACGTGTTTTTTAACTATAAAATAAGTCTAGGACGTCTGGTGCCTGCAAGTCACCAGTGCACAAAGATTTTAAGAGTAATCCCGCTCCTCAGTCACTCTGAAAAACAGCAAGGTATTTTACACCAAGAAGGGAGAATGAATAATTCATATCAGCACATAATAGCACTTTTAGAAGTATTACAAATTTAAATTAGGCAGCAAAGTTCTCTCCAAATAAAGCAGCTAGCCTTAGTTTTGTTTTCTTCTTACATCCTACTCCCTGACAATATTGATATTAGCCACCTTTCCTCCCAGCAGTCTTATGTTCAAAACAGGAAAGGGAACAGTATTTATTTTCTATTCCACAGTAGAGGAAAATGATCCATTCCTTTGCAAGAAGATGCAAAGGATGGTGGATCATTACTTCCATTTTATGAACAAAAAAGAGAATGCTTCTCTTTTCAAGTCAGTACACATTGTAGATATCTTACATTGTTCTACAGGATTTGGACATATAGTATGGCTTAATACCATCATATTTGGAAAAGATCAAATAAGAAAGTGAAAATCTCATGAAAAAGAACCGTTATATTTTATATTGCTTTTATAATTCTGGGATCAGAATTATATTTTTGCTCAATAAAAATTATTATCTTGATTATTGAAGTAACAAGGTAATTGCAGAATGTTAGCTTAGATCTGAATATATGATTCTACGCTATAGCATACAGGAATCATAGTGAGAGATGAAACTTCACTAAGTCCCTAGGAAAACAGAGCAACTTCTATAAAAGAGGTTTAAATGAGTTCTATTAATTTTCTTACAGGCTGAAAGCTCCAGAGAGCAGTACAAAAACCCTTTCCATTGAACCCCTTATATTTAAAAGAGACAACGCATCAGATATTTCAATTCAGGTATTTCAATTTATAATTGTACAAGATTGAATATAAAACTAGACATGGCAAGGAGCAACAATATTTCCCCCCATTTTTTTCTTTTTAGATAAAAATTAAAAAATAATTTAGCATTATGTGGCTGTGAAGGTAAACAGACAAGATGGGGCTTAAGACCTATAAATGAGCATATAATATCTTAAGAAAAAGATAGCCAAGAAGAATTTTTAGTGTACAATCTGCCCCTGCCAAAAAACAAAACAAACACTCCAAAATCAGTTACATTAGAAGGGCCTCTAATCCACACTATTTCACTGATTTAGTTATCAAAGTTGTTTTGAGGTTTAACCAATTAAATATGCACATTGCTATATAACATGGTAATTCTGAGCCTGAACATAGTCTGGCATGTACTCTAAAAAGCATATATGTTAGAAGAGAAACAAAAAAAATTCAATAAGAACAAATGACTGTGACAATACCTCCACTTTTGAGTAAGTAGCGATTGACATCCTGTATAGTGGTGTTAATTGTAGGACCTGTAGGAACACTTCCAGGGGTAACATCAGGATCATTTTCAGGGTCAATATTTTGTAATCCTTTCCATGGTACTCCAGGATGAAATTCTGCTTGGCAAACAAGATGAAATCAACATTTTACTTCTCAAGAGTCACAGAAAATAGAGATTTATGGAGAGCCTCATCTATGGAAGTTTTGGTGGGTGGATTTTGCTGTAAATTTCAGAACTAGTGCATCATTGTTCATTGCTAGACCCCTGGGATTCCTGACATTCTATATGCTTTGTCCAACAACAGTATGAGATGAATAAAGTGTTTAGATAAAGCCTTAAAAGAACATTTATTCATTTCATTCAGTGGAAAAATAATGAGAAAGTGGAACATAACATTTTGAATGCTAGGTAAGAAAATGCATATCTTTTGTCCGAAAAAAATAAATAAAGTACATACATTGGATTCTCAACAATAGTGCATTTCAGGGCAAAGGACAACTTTGTTACTTCCAGACAACATTTCTATAATACTTATTGAAGATTACCTGGTGGCCAATTGATGCTGGAGCCATTGGAGATTTTATCATTATCAGATTTGGCACGTGACCAGCTATGAGGAACAGCTACAGGAGGACTGGCTGGTGATTCACTATTTTGAATAAGATCATACCGTCCATAAGAATCATCAATGGAGGACTTTCCTGGTGGGCCAATACTCAGACCTCCAGGGATAGCACCTGGAAATGGAAGAAGTACAGGCAAGAGATCATAAGCTTATTAACAACATTAAATGTTGGTGGTGCTTCCTATTACATCTCACTATCAAAAACAAATGCAACCACATTTCAGTCACCAAAGGCAGTATGATTCTGTGCACTTAAAGGAAGGATAGAAGATTAAATTAGGAAAGGTATATAATATATAATGATTCTGAATATCATACATTATTTTAAGTATAGTTATAGATACAGCGGTTGTAAGCTACATACAATTTACATTAATAATGGAAGCATGGTTGATAATAATCTTCTGTTATCTAGAATAATTTTGGAGTTGTTAATTTAAATGAAAAAATAAACCTTCTGTGAATATTTCAAAATATTCCTCAGAATTTTTGAAGAAATTAAATTTTCTAACAGTGCTAAGCTAGATATGATTGCAAACACCTACTGAATTCAATAGCCTTATTCTCAGGAAAAAATAAAACCCTAAAGTTTGTTTCTTTCTAATAAAGTTTATTAAATTTTCACCTTTAAAAAAACAAGTTTCTATATACATTTTTTGCAGTTATTTGTGACATCAGTTATATCATTCTTCAATACATATATATATATATATATATATATATATATATATACACACACTATTTACAATTACATTTTAAAACTTCTACTTTTGCATTATGTTTTCTTTCTATTTTCTAACCAGACATACTATTTTTCCCAGGCCATATAGAATTCTTTATCTTCCCTCTTCTGCAATTCCATTGTGAATTTGTTCATTTTTGCACAATCCATTACTTTTTTCATAATCATGTCATCTGTGGGTGTACCATCTAATTTCCAAGTTTGAGCATATAGTATCCTAGCCGCTGTTCAGATGTGTATTATTAGACATTCATTCTCTTTTCTATATTCTCCTTTGGTTATCCCTAATAAAAATATTTTAGGTTTGGGTACTATCTTTAGATTTGTTATTTCCTGTAACCAGATCTGTATCTTATTCCAGAATTCTTTCGCTTTTGGGCAGTGGTGGAATTCAAATTTTTTTACTACTGGTTCTGTGGGCGTGGCTTATTTGGTGGGCGTGGCTTGGTGGTCATGTGACTGGGTGGGCGTGGCTTGGTGGTCATGTGACTGGGTGGGCGTGGCTTGGTGGTCATGTGACTGGGTGGGCGTGGCCAACTCAATGTCAGTCACATCAAGGGGTGCCTCACCTGGCCCCTCCCCTCCCAGCCATTCCTTGTTACCCAGCCTCAACTTATCTATACTTCTGTAAATAGGTTGTTCACCTTTTTTGACTTTATTATCTGCATACTATAAATGTACTTTCATGGACCATTGAAAGGAAGAAATGACTCACATGCTTTACCCAAGAGTGTGATAGTCAACAGGCTTTTAAGGGGCTGCCACAAAGAAAGGGGGACAATGTATTTTCCAAAGAAGCAGAATGCAAACAAGAAGCAATGGATGGAAACTGAACAGAGAGAAGCAACCTAAACTAAGGAGAAACTTCCTGACAGTGAAAACAATTAACCAGTGTAACTGAATGTCTCCAGAAGTTCTGGGTGCTCAATCACTGGAAGTTTTTAAGAAAAGACTGGACAGCCATTTCTCAGAAATGGTATAGGGTTCACCCCAAGGTCCCTTCTAAGTATTATTCTACTCAGGATTTCTACTCAGAGTTTGGCATCCTCAGTTTTCTTGCCTGAGCTGGGGGTTGGACTAGAAGACCTCCAAGGTTCCTTTTCAACTCTTGTTAAACACATGTGTATTTTATGCTCTGGACTATTGACATTGAATGCATGTAAACCCTGAAAAAATATGTGGTAGCCCTGGGCAAAAGAAAGGCAGAAAAATCACTATGTGTAGGGACAGTGTAAAATATTAACACATGATAAATAATGGAACAATTAAAAATAATAGCACAGAGTTTTATCTCTCTCTCTCTCTCTTTCTCTCTTTCTTTCTTTCTTTCTTTCTTTCTTTCTTTCTTTCTTTCTTTCTTTCTTTCTTTCTTTCTTTCTTTCTTTTTCTTTCTTTCTTTCTTTCCTTCTTCCTTCCCTCCCTACCTCCGTCCGTCTGTCTGTCTGTCTCTCTCTCTCTCTCTCACACACACACACACACACAGAGCACTTAACAGACAAGCATTTTGGAAGCAGCTCCTTTAAATTTCTCCAAGGCTGGAGTGGATTCCCCCACCCCCTCTGTCAGACCACACTCTTTCTCACTTCAGACATTTTAGGTCACATGGGGAAAGTGATACTTGCAGCGTCCATGGGGAATCCTTGGAGAAATTTTTAAAGGACCTGCTGCTTCCAAAATGCATTTCTTTTACATTGCAAAAGTGTTCCAAGGCTCAATTCACCCCCACCCCTCTGTCAGACTGCACTCCTTCTCACTCCAGCACTTTAACTTACACGGGGAAAGCAATACTTGCAGCGTCCAAGCCTTTCTTCCTTTCCCCCAGGGAGAAAGAGGACATGGAGAATGGAAAGCTAGGAGAGCGATTGCAAGTGAGCGACCAATCTCTCTCTCTCTCCCTTCCTCCCTCCCTCTCTCTCTCAAATTTTAATATGCTGGTTTACTCCATTCTACTTTTTATTCTATCAAATATTCTTTCAAAGAATATTTATAAAAAGAGTTCTATGACTAATGAGTTCTATGTATTTATAAAGTATATGCATTACCATGCTTGCTAGGGTTCTGGTCAAGTGGAGAAGCAGC
Organism: Bungarus multicinctus; assembly: GCA_023653725.1. NCBI lineage: Eukaryota > Metazoa > Chordata > Lepidosauria > Squamata > Elapidae > Bungarus > Bungarus multicinctus. The sequence goes on along the minus strand of CM042834.1, from coordinate 115,401,219 downwards.
ACTGGAAAGATTATCCATTGAATTGGGGTGTGTCCACTGAGGAAGGCGAGACTGGGACTGAGAAGTATCCTTCACTGACAAACCACCAGGAATGTCCATACTGTTTACATTCATGTTTGGATTCAATCCAGCTAAAAAGAAGTAGATAAACCTGTCAGACTTTCTTAATTCCTAGTATTTAATGGCAATTTATATTTCAGGTCATAAGCTAACAGTATATGTCTATTGATAAGGCAAATGAGGAGGGGAGAAAAAAAAGCATTAGGAATAGAAAAGAAAATCAAATATAGCCTTAGCTCACTTCATTACTTCTAAAAACTGAACATACAGAAGTAAAAGGATTCTTTTCATTTGCTGACATGGAGTTTACTTTCTATCATTCTAAGATCCTAAATTTTAATACTACCGGAGAAATCTTCCTGGTGTTATAGGAAGAAGAGAGTAATATTTCTGAAAATATTACTCTCTTATATCATAAGAGGTAGAGGATATATGGGCTTTGCAATCTTTTCCTTAATCAATTTTGTAGATGAAAAAAAAATGTGACAAAATGAAGAACTCCAAAGGTTAATGGCCACTTTTTAGGATTATTCCAATATGTAGGATCCAATCACTTGCACACCATTAGCAAATTCTGTATGAGCCGGACACTCAAGAGAAATATTAAGTATAGTATCACAATATTTCCACTATATTCATTTCTTCCAAGGCACTTTAATTCCATAATGAAGTCTGAAACCAGAAAAAAGTGTTCAAATACAGGACAACTAGCAGAGGTCTTTCAGAAATAGATATATGTACTGAAAACCTGTAAATGTCTTCATATTTTCTTTCTTCTCTGTCTAAAAATGGTTGTTTTATATAAGAAATACATGGATTGGAAACCAGTATTTATAGTTCTATATTTCCTAGATTGGAAAGTTAAAAAAATATTCTTCCAAAGAAGACAATGACACTTTTATAATGCTGCCAAAAAAATGGCATGGATCTAATCCCTAGGAGTTGAGTTTAATTATAGTGTGTGTGTGTGTGATCCTTAGTTGCTGCACTGCTGTGTCCTGGATTAAATAACTACATCATCATAAAAATGCAAGAAGAAGAAGAAACTAAAGGAAGACAGTATTAAAGAATGAGGAATTTTAGTTATTCATGAGCAGGCAATTGGACAACTTTTGGATATTCTGGACTGTAATTTTCATAATCTATATGACCAAGGACTAGTTGGGATCAAAATCCAAAAAAATATTAGAGGGTACTAGGTTATCCATTCATATTTCCCAAATAAAAAGTTTTGTGCTTGCTGACACCTAGTGTTGTGAATAGGAATAATCTACATTTTACTCTTAAGGAAAAACATAGAAGCTGCATCTGATAGTGATGAATGAGGGAAAAAGACTTGGGCAATAATGAGCGGGGAGAGAGAAAGAGAGAGAATATTATTAGTAAATTATGAACAGTAAAATCCTACACAAACCACACTTACCAAGGGGGTAAGGAGCAAAGGTGTTCGGTGAAGACTGTTGCTCTTTGGTCTGCAGATCAGATAGGCCAGGAGCTTGGGGATGGGGTGAAAAATTATCCATGGCTGATTTGCCTGCAGAGGGGTGCAAAGATAGGTGTGGAGGGGGTGGCTGCTGCTTCATAAGCAGGGCCTGGGCCAGCTGGCGCTGGTGCTGCTGAATTTGCTGCTGCATGTTATTGATTGTACGTGCAACCTACAAAATAATAGTAACAACAATTTCAAAAACAGCCCAAAGACATGATTTTGTGCTATGAGCCAAAGAGCTATACTAGCAATAAACGCATTGGTGAAACACCAGATATGTCAGGCATAGGATACAGAAACTGAAATATGCTATTACAGGTAGTCTTCAAGTTACGACCATTTGTTTAGCAAATATTCGGTTACAGTGGTGCTGAATGGACTTACAATGGTCCACAAAGTTATGGCCATTGCAGTATCTCCACAGTCACCTGATCAAAATTCATGTGCTTCGTGCCTCACACACAGGGGTGCTTCAACTTACCCCCATCTGCCTATCCCCCCCCCTTCTATGCCCTTTGGACCACCTGCAATTCTGTCATCTATGACACCCTAGCTGACCATCATTGTCTCCTGCTGCTAAGCATGCCTAGTGTGGCCCTTCAGCTTTCTTCCCCAGGTCACTCATGGCCATTTTCTCACAATATCTGGAGTAGACTGCCTCATGTGGCCATCATTTTCATGCAAAGGGCAGGGCCAGGCATTCCTCATCAGCAGTGGGAGGAAGAAGATGGTGAAGATCATTTGATATGGAAGAATGCAAGGTGGCAGGGCCTTAGAGTTCGGGGTAGTGAGGGTGACTGTTGCTGGGCTCACTGTAACTTCTCAGGGTGGCAAGGAGGCCCCTTGTGCCACTCTCGCTTGGCTGGGGCTGGGTTGTACTTTGTACTGCAAAGGACTTCAAGACGCAGCTTAGGCGCTCTTGTAGAAGAAATCCCTTCATGCCATGCTGTTGGGCTGGGGCTAGGCTGCATACTGTGAAGGACTTTGAAATGTGCTACACCTTATGGGTTCTTGTAGCCTCATAGCCGTGGAATGCCAAGAAGCCCCTTTGTGCTTCATGGCTGGGCTGGCTTCATGTTGCATTGAAGCATAGAGGCTTTCTGCAGTCCCAGAGCGTCAGCCTATCAAGAAGCCATAAGCTGCAATATATTCTTTCCCTGGTCTCCCTGAGCTCACACACATGATGCACACACCCTGCACCCCTTTTCCCAGGCTCACTGAGTTCCTGCTGCACTGCAATAAAATTTGTGCATGGCCTGGTGCCCCTCCACAGCACCCTGTGCTCCTTACCCAGGGTTCTTTCTGCTTCCCACTTAATGACCTGGACGTCTAGAGTTATGATGTCAATGAAGACTGCTGGATTGACATAGATAAGTAATGTGGTCATGTGATTAGTGCTTCACAACTGCATCACTTAACAATGGAATTTCCAGTCCCAATTGTGGTCATAAGTTGAGGACTACCTGTACAATTACTGATTTATTCTTGGATAAAAGTATGCAGCACAGAATGTTTATTTTATAAATAGTCTTTACTGACGGTACATCTGGAAATGAATGAAACCTACTTGCTGCTCCTGTTGTCTGATGGGTCCGGAAACATTACGCTGAGCCTGTAACATCTGCTGCTGGATTTGTAAACGTTGGTATGCCTGAAAGATACAAAAAAAGGAATCATATGGTCACAGAACAAGGAGATCCAATACTTGCAGTGTATTTAGTCAGCATTTCCATTCTGCCATTCCACTGAACTGTGCTCCAAAAATCTTGAAATTCCTAACTGCACTGAATCTGAGTAAGTTTCAGAGCAAACATGGGCTGCAATCAATATTTGGCTGGTTAAAACTGAGGATAAAGTATTAAATAGACAATGAGAAAAAGTTTAAGTATCATCATCTGAACATGATACTTCAAAAAGTAGAAATGAGAAGTGATACACCTCTTCATTCAGTCCAGGACTACCCTCTTGCCTATTTTGCTTGCAGAACCATATTTAGAAAGAAGCCCTACTTATGCCAGTATTGGATTTCTAAATGTAAAATTGGCATGGATTTACAGAAGGCTACATTTTGGTGAAAAACAGAAGGGTAGAAAAATGATATGTATTTTAAAAAGAAACCTTTCTACAGATGCTTTCTATGGATGGAAACGCTGCTACAACTAGCTATTACTGGAATTCAAAACAATTTGTAGAGGTCAGGAAGCTGAGGAAGGACTTGCATATGAAGCTTGGAAGATATCCCATGGATCTAGATTTCCATTTTGTTTGAAAAAGAGCAGCTAAGCTAATAGGTTTTTGTAATTACCAGAAACAAGAACTTTATCATGGATTATCTCTGCTTATGAAATTAAGACACACATATTTCCCCAGTAATTAAAAAAGGATTCCTAATATGTATGAATATCCATTGTATGTATGATAATTATACCAAAGTGACTATAAGTATTTAATCAATCTATCAACTGCATGAACCATTAATGCACGAACCATTTAAATGATGGTTCTGATGTGAAATATATGCCTGTCATAAAGCATTTATTTTTTAATTGCTCAAGAAGATAGGTTAAGAACCATTTGAAATTCTACCTTTAAACCAGATGGTTGTGGCACTCACTTATTCTCTGCCCAGTCTCCATCACTGCCAAAACCATTTTCTCTTCTTCTCCACAGGTGCTTTTTCAAAAGGCTACTGGACTTCCTTTGTTTTTTCTTGAAGATGGTTGGCTTCTCATCCAAAAAGCTTCTTTAGTTCTGACTAAATGAGTGGAGAATGGAATGATTTATATTCCTGGCAGTCATTTGGTCATTAGCACTTTTTCTGAGAGTTGCTGAGGCCATTTGGAGGTTTAGAATATAAATCCTTCCATTCTTCACCATTCAGTCAGAACTGAAGAAGATTCTTGGATGAGAAGTGAAACATCTTCAAGGAAAAACAAAGAAAATCCAGTTGCTCTTTGAAAAAGCACCTTTGGGACCACCATGACCTGGATGACTGAGAATCTTCATAGATACCTCTCTCTCTCTCCATCTTTTAGATCAGATCAGATTATTAGAAGTAAGCAATCCTCAATTCAATAGCATGGCTTGGATTCAGCTCTTGCAAAAGAATACATTAAATTCCATATTAATATTTTAACATTTGGAGTAATGTGATGTAACATAATGTTGTTTCTGTGCTCTGAATCCCATCGAAAAAAGTCCAAAAGACAGGTTGATCAGAGCCAGCTTGATCTAGTGGTTCTGGCACCAGATTAGAAACCAGGTGACTGTGTATTCTAGTCTTGCCTTAAGGACGAAAGCTGGCTAGATAACTTTCGGCCACCTTCTCTCTCTCTCTCAGTTCATCTCACCTAACTGTGAGAGGAAAATAAGAGGAGAGGGATATTAAGTATGTTAGCTAGTTTGAGTTTTTAATAAAAATAATAAAAAGGATAAAATATCTAAGCAAAATAATGCACAATTATAATTATTTTGAGAAGAAATATACATAACTCTTAATAATGATTAACATGTAGTAGATAAAATTATAGGGATTGAGAAAGGCAATAGAAATATGGTGAACATTCTGAGAAACACTAGCAAAGTACTAGGAAATGGTTTTGGTGATACTGCTTATCTGATTCAGAAGCTAAAGAGCAGAAAAATCTGAAAATAATCAGCAAAATATGAGACTAAAAATGTTCAAAACAAGATAGGAAGATAATAACCTTTATTAATTGTATATACTTTCTTTGGGTTTTTTAACTTACCAGCTGCAGCTGATAGAGCTGGTTCAACATCGTCATATGCTGAGGATTAATTGGCGAGGTTAATAGTGCAGGATTGAGACCAATGTTTTTTGCTGCAAACTGCAAAAGCTGTGCTTGAACCTGAGATACAATGAAACAGTTTATTACTATAATTTACATTCTGCTATACGAGAATTTAAGCAAAATACACTAATGGCATGTGATCTGACTTTCTGTGATTCTTTTGTGTTTATTTTTGATAAATATATAAAAAACCAAGGAATTTATAGTAACTGCTTGGATCAGACAAAATAATAGCATATTGTACTTGCTGCATAACTAGGGTTTTCTTAAGATTTCTACTTAATATGTATTGAACATGGTATAGAAATAGTCACTGCTAGAAATATAATAAATCTTTGCAAAACTGAAGAATAACTGAAGAAAAGAAAGTAGCATCCTGATTGCTTCAGGAATAATCAGTGTTGATGGTTAATGCAACCTGGATTTCTATACTCCTGGCTACCGACAAAGAAATTCTCCCAATTCTCATTTAATTTAAAAAAAGTTTCAAAAGTTGTGATGTTTCTCCCTTATTTAGTTCCAAGATTGTCTTATCTTCATCTTTACCATCCTTCTTGGGGGAGGGGGGCAGGGGGGAAGGTCCTTGGTAGTCTCTGAGCTTGTTTTCTTGCAGATGTTTCACTACCCAAACAAGTAACATCATCAGTATTAGCGATGCTAGCAGTGAAGATAATAGTTTGGATAATGAAATGTCTTCAAGAAAACAAGCAAGCTCAGAGAGCACTAAGGACCCCTCATGTCAACCCTGAGCTATAAATATTCTCCTTTATTTGTATCATCCTTTCTCCAGTGACCTGCAGATCCCATTAAATCCCAAAAGAAAGCATCATGAAAGATTCTCACTGGAGAATCTCTTTTTCCTCTAGAAATGATCCACCCAATTATTTCTCCACAAATTTAGATGTGACTTGATCAGCCCTTAGTGTCCAGCTCTGCCGCCTATAATGCTGTCAATCTCTACTAACCTGAGGGGAGAGAAACTGAGGCACTTGAGCACGAAGACTAGGCTGGGATGAGTTAAGAGGTTGCACTGGCGGTTGCTGCGGCTGTTGCATGGTCCTGGCTTGTGCTGCTCCGCTATTGCCAAACATACCTAGATTGCCACTCGGTATCTACAGAATAACAAAATTCACATTTTTCAGAAGTGCATTTTGCTTGGTGGCAATCATTTGAATTGCTCTAAATGTTATTGAACAGGAGCTTCCCGTAAAAATTAGCAGAACTTTCAATCAATGCTTGAGTGAAATGTTACATTAAAGCTCAGATAGTATCAGTAGTAGATACCAATATACTGATGTTTTAGTAGATAGCTCCACAAATATCTACTTTGTGGAGTAGAACCATCCAAAAGTACATAAAACTCATATATGTAGTCAGCCATATGTGGGCACCTCCCTCTCTGATGAAGTTATCTGGAAGGAGTGGCTATCTCAAAACTTTCAATTTGTAATCACTGAATACAGTCAACAATATGGTCAAAACAGCACAACCATATGGGGAGAATTGCTAATAAAATGGTTTAAATATACATATGTACATATAGATAGACAAGTATATTTAAGACTGCCTTACAAAATTATAGAATCATACTTAATATGATGGTGTCAATATACATATACTATATGTATATTCTTCTTTTGATTCTTTACAATACAGTTGAAAATATAGACTGCACTGTAACATGTCCTGTATTTTTTTATTATTTTACTCTTACTTGATATGCAAGCTATTCTATTCATTTAGTATCAATAGTATTTAAAAACAGATATTCACTTTCTGTAACTACACAGATGCTTTTTCTTTTATCCCAGTTATCAATCTATGTGATATTTAGAACAGTTAAGATTCAAATGGCAATGTCAGATAGGTATGTGTGCATGTACATGTATGTAACCGTACTTTTTGCACTATAAGACGCTCCAGACCATAAGGTGCATCTAGCTTTTGGGGAGGGAAAAAAAAAAACCTGTCTCTGCCTCCCAGCAATTTCTCCTTGCAGCAAACAGCAAACAGCCTGGTCATATAATTCAGCAGTTTGATTTAGCACAAGTAGCTGATTGGCAGTTGGATCGGCCTCCCGGAATACTGCCGATCAGCTGTTCCAGTCTGCAGGGATCGCTGCCCCCCTGTCATTGCCGATTGCTGCCGCCTATCACTGTCTCTGCATGCCCTATTTTCAGCCTCCGCGTGTCCTACTCAGCGGCGATAGATGACAGCGGCAATCCCCGCTGCCTGGAATAGGCCCAAAATGGGATGCGCAGAGGCCCAAAATGGGTTGCACAGAAGTGGTGGCAGTTGGTGGCGACGGTGGCAATGGGCAGTGGCGATCCCCACAGCCTGGAACAGCTGATCGACAGTATTTTGGGAGGCCGATCCAACCACCAATCAGCTGCTTGTGCTAAATCAGGCTGTGCTGAAGCTGACCAGGCTGTTTGCTGTTTGCAAGGAGAAATTGCTGCTAGGCAGAGGCTGAAGGGTGGGGGCTGGCGGGTGAGTGGGATTTTGACAATATTCACTCTATAAGACGCACAGACATTTCCACCCACTTTTTTTGGGGGGGGGGGGGAGTGTGTCTTATACTGCAAAAAATACAGTATATGGATCAGCTTGTTACTAATCAAGTTTTTAAAACGTTAGTGTTATTGTGAGAGGAATCTGGATTACCTAAAACTATGAGCTGGTCGTTTTCAATTACACATTTCTTGATTTCACAGTTTGGTTCAAGAATATTGGTAGTATTTAGAATTACTGAATTACTGTCAATAGCAATGTATTTTGAATTATTCTAAATCTATAATACTTTTATAAACAAGTAAAATGATTACTGAAATAGATGTGATATAATTGGAACAATTCAGGTATATAAAGTCAGAATATTTTGATTAATATATTAGAAGGTAAAGGTGTTAAAAGAATATTAAGTTTGGTTTTTTTTATGATTTTAACCACACACACAAAAAAAGGATTCTTGTCATATTTATTGTATTACCAAGAGAATGTTTTTAAATTACTTATGTTTTTAAAAATTAAAATTCACTTTTCAATGAAGGAAAGCCATTGCTCATCCCATATTTACAATCTTGGATCACTAATACCTGGGTGCTTTAAACAATCTCTTGATCAACATAATGGAAAGACCAATCAAAATTACTGTCTGCTCAAAGTTTAATGATGTGTTTAAAATGTGGGATTAACTACTTTTTATATGTAGTATAAAATGGCTTTGTTGTTTCTTTTTTTCCGCATTTGTCTGGATAAATTGTGGCTTTTGTTTTCTATTTTTCTTTTGTTCCTTTCTTTTGTAAATTAAAGCAATACAAGTAAAATAAACAGAGAAGCCAATGTTTCCCACATCCTTGTAGATTTAGATAGATAGATAGATAATATAGTTATTTCTTTCTAAGAACTTTTGTTCGTTTTTAGTTTTAGTATAACAGTTTTGATGAATGTGTGGAAATGGTACCACTTTTCCTTTATTACCAACCAAAATAGCAAATTTTCAAAACAATTTCTTACTATAATGACAATAATTTTATGATTCTATTGCGGAAATATTTCAGAATGATTCCTCTTATGATTCTTCTTATCTAAAGATTTCAACTTTGCTCTTCTTTCAGAATACAGAATGTTTAACAAAGTTAGAATGTAAGTCTACAGTATACAATATAGACAAATCAAATGGAATGAAAAGCCAGTGCTACATTGCACATTTAACACAATAGTATAAAAGAACTCATAAAAATAAAGGCAGTCTTCATAGCCTCCATATAAGCTACTGTGGATCCTAGTATGATTTGATTGTTGATTGTACCCTATAACTATCATTAAGTGTTGTACGCTATGATTCTTGATTCTTAACGAATGTATCTTTTCTTTATGTATACTGAGAGTATTTACACCAAGATAAATTCCTTGTGTGTCCAATCACACTTGGCCAATAAAGTGTTCTGTTCTGTTCTGTTCTGTTCTGTTCTACTCTACTCTACTCTACTCTACTCTACTCTATTCTAAGAAACTTGGTACTACAACAGAGGAGGCTCTATCCGCCACACTGGTAATGATGAGACAGATTTAGGTTTTCTTTCTTTCTTTTCAAGTATTTTAAAATGGATGGCTAAATTCCTTCCTTGCTAACCCTAAGTCTGTGCAAAAGAGTCAGTCACTTGGTCCACATAGAAACTTAAGCTGAACATGCTCTGAGGCATCTTCCTTGTAAATATTTTTTCTTAATTGTCTAATATTTACGATTAGCAAAAGATACTTAAGTTAGAGAAAGAAAGAAAAATATGTAAAATTAATGGAAATTGCAAACTTCTTACGTGATCTGCTGCTTTCCAATCTGCTACTTATTTTTTTCAACTATTGGTTTTGCTTGTTTTCTTCCTATGTTACATTTCAGTCTTATCTTGTACCCAGCAGAGATTATACTACTTCTCAGAAAACAACAACTGAATGAAAAACTGTTGGTGATCTTCTACTACTGCATCATAGAGAATATCTTAACTTACTGCATCTCTATATGGTTTGCCAATTGCACAGTGGCAGATAGGAAATAACTCCAGAGGGTTAACGTCATTGCACAAAAGATCATAACAGATAACAGATAATCAGAGTTGGAAGGGACCTTGTAGGTCATTGAGTCCAACCCACCGCCCAAGCGGGAGACCCTACACCATTTCTGACAAATGGCAGTCCAATCTCTTCTTGAAAGTCTCAAGTGGTTGCTCTCTCCCCTGTTTGAAAGAGCTTTATAGCTCCCGCTGCCTTAAGAAAGTTCAAAACATTCTCAAAGATCCATCTCATCCTGGGAACCCTTTTTTTGAAATATTACCATCTGGCAGATGTTACATAATAATAAAAACAAGGACAAATAGGCTGAAAAACAGCTTCTACCCCAGGGCAGTAGCTCTTTTGAATTCTACTATATAGTACAGTGTTGGTGTGGTGTTGGGAATTTTCGGTTCAATGTGTGGAGTGTGAAGGATGTGTGTTTGTGTTTATTTTCATGGCTATGATGTGCACTGAAGATGGTGTTTTATTTCATTGTACGAGGTGCAATGACAATAAAGTAAACTAAACTATTTCAATGTGTAAATTGCCTTTACTTATATACTTGTGGGTACCCACCCATAACATTTTTTGGGTAGGAAGTTAGTAAACAACAATAAAAACATAAGAACAGTCCTTAACATGTTTCTTTTTGTTAAAAAGGCTTTCCCATACTTTTAGGAAGTTACAATTAAGCTACACGGTAGGTTCAAAGATTGCCTAACTCTGCTCTAGATATACTATGTAGTTTCTGACTGACTCAATTTAATAAATTAGCAATTATTAAATACACTAGAATCAGTATGCAAACTGGCATAATGCAGTAAGCAAGGGGATCCCAATGTAGTGCCTATGGGCATCATAGTACCTGCAGAACCTTACTTCGCCCCTCCCTTGAATAGTCTTAAAATATTTATCAAATTGAACAAAAAGCAACTAAGTAAATAGGAAACAGGCATGCTGCAGAGCAATACATCAGCTACTGGGACTTTTAAAAAAATAACTGGTAGATATGCAGGAAAAAAAATAGGCAATAGGAGGAGATGGACTTCACAGAGATCATCCTGTAGGTATGGAGGTGGTACAGTGGAAAATGAACAGAGAAGATTGAAAATATGTGTGTTCACATGTGTTCATGTATGCATGCCTCTTTAAAATCGACAGTTTGCAGTCTGAGAAAGTAGTATTTGTTTTGCAGGGAAGTATATGTAACTGACATTAACTCCATCTCTGCCTTGTAGGAGATCCTGAATGATTTTTTTTGTTTTTTTAAACCTCAAAAATTGGAAAGGACATAAATTCAAAAGAGTTGATGTTTTGGGGTATCAGTCCTCACCTCTGCCTTATTTTCAGTTGTCGGGAAGTTTCCCAAGAAGTGAAAATATATTTATGATTTCTGAAAGTACTTACAATGCATTCTCAAAGTTCCAAAGGTGCTCACTTGCCTAACAAAGCTGAAGACCCCATAAACAATAGCGTGAATGAAAATATTCTATTTCTGTGGTGCTGAGAAATGATTTATCACTCAGGATTGGCAATACCACCAACTCTACTGACTGGGTGAACTGAAAATAGAAACTGGCTTAATCCCAACTAGTAATCAAATACTGCAGTCAAGAAAGGTTGCTTGGGAGCCAGAATACCCTCCACACAGTAAATGATAATTCTTTGAGAAGGAGAAAAGAAGAAACCTAAGAAGAGGAGAATTACAAGTTGGGAGAAGTGTGATTTCTGTTGTCACTCAAGATCACAGGAAAGAGTAACACTATCCAGGTATGCTGTGGAAAAGCAGCAGGGAAGAAAAGAAATAGAAGCAGTGGTTCAGGAGTTGTGGAAAATAGCAGCAGCAGAAAGGCAAAGGCATAATATTTAGCTAAAAGACCTTTGTTTATCTCCTATAGTAATGACCTCCCTTTGAAGAAGGTCTAGATGCCAAATTACGTTTTGATTTAGACTCATTTGCCACTTACATTTCAAAAAAGGATATTGAAATAAGGAAGTAAACATATTCCTTTTACTAAGACAGCAACCGACTTTCACACAGTTGTCACTGAAAAGGTACCTTACCTGTCTAGAAGAATTCAAGTTTTGCATGCCCAGCCCTGAGGCAATCCCACCCAGGGTCTGATTAGGGAGTGCACTGTTTGAAAGGGGGAGCTTCAGGCTTGGTGAAGGCAAAAATGGTGAAGTAGTGGGCTCTTCCACTAGGCCGCCATCCTGATTGAAAAAAGAAAGGGTGAGCTGTGTGCAGTGTCCAGGTACAGACAGTGCACAAAACAGTTTCCCATGGAAATATAAGTGGAACATGGATGAATAAAAGATCAAAATATTGTTTAAAAAGGCATGAGGAATACATAATGAAAAGTATGGAGTGGAAGGAAGAAGAAAAAGAGAAACAGAATTAAGATACTGTTTGTCTTTACTTTTTGCTTTGAAATTTTTAAATGCATAATTGTAAATATATAATCATTCTTAAATATAAAAAACAACAAACTCTTGTTGAAACACTTTTAAGACAGGAATCACATTGCAAATATTACATGCCTCATTTGGAACAACTTCATGTCCTCCCATGAAAAAAGATTATTATTTCTATTTTTAATTACTACTTTCATATCAAATTATTTTTTCTATTAATTAAAAAAACTATCTCAAAGACATACAGTCATTCTGAAGAAAACTAACACTGCATTTTTGCAACATTACTATTTTGGAACAAAGTCACTTTTGTGACATTAAGGAAAACTTCAGACTGCCAAAACTCTTTAGCCTCTGGCAATATACATAATTATTTGTAGTTTAGGTAAATTCTAACCTGCAAAAAAGCTGTTAGGAAAATACATTCTATTAGCACTCTATACAATCTCATGTTCATTGTATGAATGAGTAAGACTTAAAAAAAACATATTAGCATAGTACTGAAAGCATTGAAAACAATGAAGTCCTTGTTTTTTTTTAAATTGGTTAGTAATTTAAAAAATAGGAAAGAAGACAAGGAGATTGCTACGACAATTCATCTCAAATCAGGTGCCTTAATCTAAATATTATATAGGATTTTTGGATAGATTGTCAATTGCAGTCTAAAGCATAAACACAATTATATAGATCTCACTGTTCACGTAAAAGGACTGAACATAAATATTTAGGCTTAATAATGGTGCATAATTCTCTAGGTAACTATCTCCACAGCAAGCTGTCTCAACAAAAACCAGGATATAATTATGTTTCTTACAATGACAGCTTTCTTAAGAAGCTGAAGAAACAGATACTTTTATTTCAGTTCCAGTGATACACATAATAATTCTGATTCTTCGAGGAACAACCAATCTCATTAACTGCCTATTTACTAGGGAGGTTTCTTTATCCTCCAGACAGGGTGGAAGACTAGCAGGACATGTCCATAAAACCAGCTAGCAGTCAGCAGACACTATGAAAATTTCTTAATCTCACCGCCCATAGACAGACTTAACCACTGTTTCAACTGGGAAACTATAAGAATCCCAAACCAAGTTAAATTCAGAAATGTCAGGGAATTTCTGGAAGCTTGAAATTCAGACAAATCAGCCATCAATAGACAGATCATTCAAAAAAAGAAAATAAAAAAAGCTAAGGAGGAAAACAAAAACACCAAAACACATCAGCAACCAACATTCAGAAAAGCAAGGATCAATACCAGATATCAAGCAGAAAACAGTATCCTAATCTAGGGACTACTGAAGATAAAAACCACATCCCCATCAACAACAGCAGGACAAGCTACTATTTATAGGTAACATGTAGCAAACCCCACAATGACTAGCATTGATGATGTTACTTAATCAGATAATAAGCAAACAACCAAGCTCAGAGCACACCAAGGACTCCACAGTTCAACCTGGAGCTACATATATTCTCTTCTATAGGAACTACTTGCACAGCTTAAAGTTAAAACCAGCAACTGGTTTCCACTTTGCTTTGTAGAGATAGTACAAATCATAGTTTACCCATTTGGTTTAAGTTATGATCTGCCTCAAAATTAAAGAAACCATATTCAAGGAGAAGAGTAAATGATAGAAAGGACTTTGAAATATTTGCATCTGTTCCAAAAGCAAGAATTCAGCAATAATAATAAATTGATGAATAAGAGCAAATGCGCTCTCCTTCCTTTCCTTTTCTTCTGACACCTACAGGTTGTCCACCGCTATGATCATTTGCTCTGTAACTGTTTAAACTTATGGTGGGGCTAAATGAAGGGACATACAAGTGCCCAAAATTCAGGTGCTTGGCAGCCTTCTCACACTTAAAATCACAGGGGTGCTTTAACTTCTGCCACCCATGTATCACCACACCATCTATCTTCCTGTGGCTCCCAAGCACTTGGCTATGCTAGTTGACTTCCATTATTTTCCTGTTCCTGCATCTGATAAGCATGCCCAACCTGACCCTCCACAAGGCAGCTACTGGCTACACAAATCTTTTCTTCAGGTTATGCTCAGAGGTTTCCCCACAAGACCTGGGGAAGATGGCCTAAGATGGTTAGCAGCTGCTTCTTGAAGGGCCAGGCCATGCATGCCTCATCAGTAAATGGGAGCAGGAACATTTAAAAAAGAATTTTTAAAAAAATAAATAGCAAAAGGGTGACCAGAATGTTGATTCTGGAAAGGTATAAATGGATTAGGGACCAGATGAACTTGGAATACAAGAATATTTCCTGTAGATTGTTTAAAATTTTATAAAAGTATTTATGAAAAATTTGAAACTATAAGAAATTTTCCAATGGGAAAGTGTTTATTAGGGGAAAAAAGTTGATAAAACAGGAATTATACTGCCATTAAACATAACTGCATTCTAAATACCACCTACAATCCACACAAGCTATTGAGTTGAGAGACAGCCTATCTTTGATTCTGGATGGCATCATTCTTGCACAGACAGAGCTGGTCTCCAGCTCGCGGTCTTCCTGGATTTTGTTTGAATTCCATGCGTAGGTATGACCATAAGGATCTTTGCATGCATGCATTTTCATGTGGCCACTCATACCATCACTTTATGGTGAATTATTACCATTATGAACTCTACAATGCATTATATATATTCTAATTTTTTGATACCTAAATATCCAGGGGAATACTATTCAACTTAAAATATGAAGCATGGTAGAAAAGAAGTATCGAACTTGGTCTGTACTTTGCAAACAAAAGTAGATTCAAGAATACATGTGCTTCATTAACTTCCTAAAAATAATTATTTTACAGTTAAACTGCATTATCTTCTCACTGTTCACTCAGATTATCAGGGAATACTCTATGTTCCTGACATAGGGAAAACAATGTTCAATGCCAATCAAATATAAAAAAAAAATCTCTGACATTCTAAATAAATCCTACTAGAGGTTGTCCCCTCTACTCTGTCCCCCAGAAGCCTTAACTTTTCTTTATTACCAATCAAACTGATGTTTATTTAATGCTGGAAAGCCCTAAGGGAAGACCCTGACATTTTCTAGTCATATCCTCAAGGTCTTTAGCTCAACATGCTTAACATTCTGCAAGGATATCCATCATGTTCCACAAATTGCAGCTTGCATGACAGTAACAGGTTCAAAGATTTCTTCCCTCTGCTCTTTACAATCCTTTCTTGAGTCTCAAATACGAACAGTATTCAATATCCTATATTTCTGCTAATCACGAGTGTTCAAATTTGTATAACTAATGCTTACATCCAACATATCATGGAATATTGTTAAGAAGTGGCTCTAATCTTAATCTCCTTGATAAGTGCCAATGTAAATATGGGCAGCAAAATCTATGAAAACTAATTTGAAAGGTATCAAAACTCTAAAAGAATTGGAATTTAGCACATTTGATTTATTTATTTTTATCAACTTTTGATAAGAGCAATGTGAAATACCATTTTGGTCACATAATGGAGAAATTTAATTCATGTTATGAATCTTTCTATTCATATGCCTATCGACACACTTGCGTATTAAAAACCAATACTATTAAAAGGACTCAAAGTCCAACTAGTATCGAAGTAATTTATATAAAGCAAGCTAGGGAACACACACACACACACACACAGAAAAAAAATCTGAGATATTTGAGAGACCATCTCTTCCCAATCATATCAGCCTGCCCGACTAGATATGGAGCATACTGTGGATACCATCAGCTAGGGACCTACATATCATGGATCCCAATGACATGATAGACATCTTTGTTATGGTGCCCTCTTCATAGAACATTCTTCCTACTGAAATTAGATTGATGCCATCTCTTTTGACATTCTGAAAATGTCCCAAGACAGGTCTGGGGTACACAGGGAACTGTAGATATACTCAGATATGCTAGGTATTCTTTTGCTGAGGATCTGTATATTTTTTATAATATTTATTTTTAATCTGGATTTTTTTTTATGTTTCATGTTATTCTATTGTTGTATACATTTTGTGAGATAAATGGCTACACAAATTTGGCAAATAAATAAATGAAGGATAAATCCAAAAGACTATTTCCCTACTCTAAAGGAGATTAGAATTTAACTTACAGACAAAAAAAGTCATTTGATTGTTTTAACTCACTAAATCATGCATGTCCCTCTTGATTAAGGCATTCTGTTGATTCCTGTAATCTTACTACGGCAAGTTAGAAAGTTTATAGAGAATGAGATTAATCAACAGGAGACAAGCAAAGAGAATACCTATCTCTATTTTTTTCTCCTTTGTTAATCAAACTTTCATCAGTTGTTGTCATCTTCCATTATTATTTTTTAACTCCAGAATGCTGCCCGCCCCTACCTTGTCAAGGAAGGTGGGGCGGTCCATGGAAGACTCTTTGGAGATCGGTGGTGGGCGGCAGCCAAGGGGTTTGGTGACCATTCCATTGTAGTCAGCTACTCCCATTCCACGCTTGTCCATTTCCACCTTCTTTTCCAGCAGAGCACCTGTAAATGGTAAGTATGAAAATGTCAGAAGAAAATTATGGATCTTTATCCAAGTCAAGAAGAAATTATATTTATATTGCTTTCACTACACTTTTCTCAGTATCAATACATTTTAAAACTTGAAATTTAAAATAAACATGCTCTTTTAAAGCACTGAATTAGTACAGATTTATAGCCTACCCAATTCTTACATAAAATGGCTTTAAAATAATGCAGTTTATTTCACTGAAACAGAACAATCCTCAATCATACTTATAGGTATATCATTTACAAAAGTACTTACTCATGGCCTGATCTAGATTCATACTGTTACTCTTTAAGGCCTCTTCTGCTGGCTCTCTCTGCAAAAATAAGAAAATATGTTGATTGCTAACTACACAAAACAGTTTATATCCAGATATAAGAACAATTTACATTTATGTTAAGAGGTGATAATTATTGAATTTTCAACAGTTAATATCCAGAAGTTTGAAACTAAAATGGGGGAGGGAGTGTGCCCTATGGTCAAGCAGCAAGTTAATGTGTTGAAACAGCAAACAAAGCTTTTCATAGCAAACAAATACATACAACTGATCACCTGCCAAGACCTGCAGATCAAGAAATGTCTAGGTGTGCAACAGCTGGTGATAAGTAAAAAACTGGCAAACTTAAAATATCAATTTTAGGTTCAACTACCATTTGGAATAGGAAATAGCCATGGTGCTGGCTTTCAAATTTACTGTGGCAACTATAAGTTCTCCAGTCCAGTTTCAGAGCCTGCCTACAAACTGGAAATAAGCAATATGATTGCCAATTGTTTGTTTGGCAATCATATCACATAACTTCTGTCATGGAATCAATGTAATAGAATGAATCTCAGATACCTCTGAAATGGCCAAAGCATCTAGCCTATTCTGAGCCATCAAAAAATTCTTAAGTTGAAAACTAGTTGTGAACTAGAAAAATCAGTTGGGAAAAATCCTTAATATGATGATTACACAGTTACTGTTTTAAAGTCATTATCCTGGATTTTGCCCATATTTTTTAATAACATGTAACCACACATTTTTAAAATAGAAATTTTCCAAAGAGTTAAATAGCATAAGAGTAATTATCAAAAATCTATGCCTCAATATGGCTCCAAAATTTCTCATAGCCTGGGAACAATTGTACTTTCTAATACATGTTGTTCTAAGAATTTCTCATGACTGCAAGGGAAATAAATAATAAAATTCCAACATAATCCATAGAGGATGATATTTCACTAAATTTTAATTTGCAATGCTAATAAAATATAACCCCAATGATAGTTTTCAAATCTGATAAATTAAAGACACCATCCTCAAATGGTAATTTCAATTTAGTTAATGGAAACCTTGGTGGATTACTATTGCAAATAAATTAAATAGCCTGTCAATCTGAGGAAAATGTTTATTTGGTATTCATGTTATGACACCTCTAAGAACATCAATAAAGTGAAGAGTATTAATTTTAATAATATTCATTTCACCCCACAAACATAAGGGGATTTTAACTTCTCTATTTATATACCATTCATTTTAATATAAAATTCAAAGTATTTATTTCCATATCACATATCTAGAAATATTTTGAAAAATGTAAAATCCAAGATAGTTAATATATGAAAATGACAAAACCAACCCTCTATATAACTGTGTGATGTTAGAGTCTAAGGGAAGTAAGCAAGTATTATCTTAGTTAATCTCATAGCCACAGTACTTTCTGAAAACTATAGATTATAAAATTAGGCAAAAACATGAAATACTTCTCCAAACTTGCAAAATATCACCAATATATAAAATTATTTGTACTCACCCTGAAAGCATAATACCTTTAATTTCCAAGCGCCTTACAATATTAGATAAAGGTTCAACAATCCAATTAAATAGCAAGGGCGAAAGTGGGTAGTTCGAAATCATTTGATTTGTTGTTACTTTAGTGCAGGATTTCAAATAATGAACTTTAATCTAATGAATAAAATTCCTTGGAAAATCATATCTAATCATCAATTATTTTAAAAAAATATAGTCCATTTTATAGAGGAGAATATTTATAGCTCAGGACTGAAATGAAGGGTTTTTTATACCCTTTGAGCTTGGTTCTTTTCTTGCAACCCATTCTATCTTAGGTCCATCCAATCAATCAATAATTTTTTTTTTACTAAATTAATTTTTTAACAAACTGATTGTAAATGGCCAGAAAATTGGCAAATGCATTGTTCCACTCCATTGAAAAACTACCTAGGCCAGGAGCTTTACCTTTTTGCAACGATTGTGTAGAAATATGTAATAGAGGCAGAGATGCTTCAGAAGTTAAATCTATAACATATCTTTACCAAAAATCAAGTATATTTTTAAAGTAGACACTACTGGGGTATTTCAAACATGGATCAAAGATCTAGAAAGAGCTAAAATGCCCCTCAAATGGCTTCATATTCTTATAAATGTTAAAATGGTATCAACAGCTGATTCATAAAAATAATTATATTTTCAGTATATGGGAACATCCCAAAGAATATACTCAAAAAACATAAGACTTTTTTGTTGAAGATGTAAAAAGAAAAATTAAGGGTTCATTGAACATATGATACTTTTCTGAAATAGTACTTTAATGCACATAAGTAGATTTATGGGGAAACCTTTAAATATTAAAGAATGTGATCTTGAATTATTCATCAAAGCTTTGGAATCAGATTACCTATAAGGAATTATGACTGTACAGTGCATGTGAGATGTCTAAGAATAATAATGAGAAATTGGAAAAGTGACATTGTTCTAGATATTAGATTGGCTTTTAGAAATGTGCAATTTATCCATTCTGGAAAAGGTAATATTTTCCACCAAAGGATTAAGCACTATGTTCTTCTTTGGCGCAGATTTTATATTTTAAATAATATTTTGTATCTGATTGCACTATTGTATTATATAATATTATATAATATTCTCAGTAAACTAGTGACTGTAAGTTTAACTTACAAGGGAGACTGAGACTGCTCACTTTATCATTCTTGCCAAATTTTATCTTTTATTGATTTTATTGTAATTTCTTTGCTTGTAGTGAATCTCTCAGTCACTGAGAATTGAGCAGCATACACATACAAATTTAATAAATTCTGGTCCACCACACAGTCAACTACATGTTTAGACTAGAGTTGGCATTTTTAATCTATCAAGTCTTTCTCATAGACCTGGGATAGGGAGATGATGTTGTCATAGGATGTAAGTAAACCTGTCTTTTACAATTGATTGATGGTGATTTTGTCAATCACCTGATGGTGTTCAAGTGGTGCATCTGATGTTTTAAGATTGCACCCAATCCCTTCTTCCTCTACACAAATTTGTGATAGAATACCTTGTTACTTTGAGCAAGATTTTTAAACTTAATTTCAACATACTCAACTTGCTAATATAGGCAGACAGACCCCAGGTTAAGAATGAGTTTGATTCCTAACTCTTGTCATTCACTTGAATTTGTATGTAAGTTGAAACTCGTACTTACAAATGGACTGCCATTACTAAAAATGGTGGACGGCATTCATCTTCCTCAAGCCAATGAATGGCTGAAATTGTGCAATATTTTCAAGAACTTTTGAAAACAGGCTGTATATTAAAAACACGCAGCTTCAGTAGTTCATAAAAATATTGTGAAGATTCAGCGGTTTGTTGGCTGGAGAAAGGACAATGCGTCTGCCAGTTTTATTGCCAGGTTAATATCCTTCAGTATGGACATATTGAAGGCTATTTTCAAACAATGGAACCAGAAGCTAATTTTATATGTGTCGGAGAGGACAAGGATTATCTTACTTGATTGTGACTACTTTGAAAAGTGGATTTAAAAATGACACTGGAAGAATGACATGGAAAAAAATATTACACTGAGCATACAAAAGAAGCTACAAAACTAAAAAACCTTTTGTTTTGTAACAAGGTACTAATTAGATGAAGACTTCCTCAGGCAATCTACAACTCATATCAAAAAAAATTATCTTCAGGAGTTTTAATTTGTTTTTTTAATATTTTGAAAATAAAATAGAATTCTCATAGATTATAAAATTTAATTTTGTAAAAGGAAACTGGTTGTTAACAAGTTACCATCTTCTACATGTTAAACAATTTTACCTTTAACCAGCTTTCTGCCAATTTTCCCAGAATGAAAATTAAGAACCTCTAATCCCAGGCACCTACAAGATTAATTGCTTTCATAAATATGACAAAAGCAGCACTGTGACTCAAACTCAGTCTCCTTCAATAAGTACAGCAGTGCTTCATTTGGACAAAAGGGATGAAGCTGGTTTCACATTGATTTCAACTTTTGAAATTATCCTCTTTCTGTCCCCCACTCCATGTTATTGCCTCTAATCTGCCAGATCTGCTCTGTATTTTTTTTAAATTTATCAGTTACATTTTTGCCATCACATCTAGAGTCTGATCTTAATGACACCTTGCTTAGAAGAGAATCAATTTCACATTTAGAATATTTTGAAATTTAAATACAACATACTGGGAAGCCCATGTCTGTAAGTTGTTTTATCAGACGATTCATGATCCAGGCCTCATCTTGCTTACTAGATGTCTTCATGCCCTAGGAAAATGAAAAGAAACAAGAAATCCAAATTCTAAATGTATGTACTCAGAAAAAGCCTATTGCATTTAATGAACTTTGTTCTACCTAGGCTTGCAAATCTGGACAAGCATTAGATGGCAGCAAAGAAAATACTGAGGTTTTTGTAACCCTAATGGTAGTCCTGCCTTATTTCCTACTAAGTAGACACATGATCGCAGGCTATATCTATCTATCTATCTATCTATCTATCTATCTATCTATCTATCTATCTATCTATCTATCTATCTATATCTATATCTATATCTATATCTATATCTATATCTATATCTATATCTATATATCTATATATATATATATATTTCCCTTAAATTATCAGTAGGATCAAGATGCATATGGTTACTGTAGTATAATATTTTGAATAGGAAGCATTTTGGACTTGGCAGTGAATAGAAACTGCAGTAATTTTGGGGTCTACTACCAGGTCCTCTTTTCTGCTCCTATAGATCAGGAAAAAAAAGTATTGAACTAGATGCTTTTTTATTAATCTGAGCAACCTATCATGTGAGATTAACAAATTGTGGAGACTTGTAGGCATCCATATAAACTTTAAGGTCTTAGGTTTAAACTGTAATTAATGAATAAATGCAGTAAACTATAGTTTGATCACAATTTCAAATTAACCAGCATTTGAAATTCCTCAATTAGACGTATGGAGGAAACGTTACTTTAAAGATGAAGGCACATACTTGTTATTGGTGTTAAATGAAAAAGTAGAGAATTGAATTTGCAAAAGCACAGCTTGCTGTATTTTGGGCATCTGGCATTAAGTTTTGAGCTTTTTCCTTTAGTGGTTTTAAATGCATTTTATTCATTTAATGTATAAAAGTTATCCTGAAGGAATGTATAAAACTATGGAATAAAAATTAAAGTACAATAACTACAAAATTAATAGAAATTGGGGGAAATGGGAGAGGAAAATAATGTTTCATGGATATTAGGGGAGGGGCTAGTATTCTACTGTATGCTTAGATTGTTATTTTGCTTTTTTTAATGTAAGTCATCAAGAGTTGATTAAGGTGGGGCATAAACCCTATCATAAATGTAAATACATACATAATCTATGATCAATTAAATAAATCACAGCCCCTCAAAAAATCATCTTAGTAAGTCTATCAGTGTCCTATATTGCTTCACAAGATCAAGATTCCAAATTGTGTTTGTATATATGTTAATTCAAGAATAAGAATACTAAATTATAAATTAGTAATATTTCTGGAATAATCTTCCCATAGGTTTAACTGAATAATTCATATTTTATTAAGTGTATGGGCCATGCCAGTCACAAACTATTCTCTTCCATATATCAAGATGTATTAAAACAGTGAGACTTCCTCGAGCTAAATGATAATTTCAATATTTATATTCATTCAAATGGGCAAATTAAACCCATAACTGATATGACCTGCAGTAATGGCAAACATTCTTATTAAAGATACAAAGCTCAGTGTTTCCACTAAGATTCTGGGTATTATTTGTAAAGCCCCTAATAAGCTTGGATCCTTGCCCTGGGGTCTTCTGCTCCTGGTATAATCTGCTCATCAAAAAGGCAGGGATCAAAAGGGAATGCTGTAGATCCTCCTCTTTTAACAAGTGACTGAGGTATAGGAATCTGGTCTTTTCAGCTGAACTACCCTCACTTTGGAACTCTTGTTTGCTGAGATGTGACTATAAGGCAACTGTTTAGTACTCTAATTCTTTTGTATTGATGTGATAGTTGTAAAATGGTTTTAATAAAAGCTTATGGTTCTAAAAAACACGTGCTGCTTAGAATTAGTTTTATTACCATATCTGCTTTGGAGTACCAGGCCCATATAACAACAATAACAACAAAAAAATCCATGAAAACAATAGCTATTACCCTTCCATAGAATAATAAAATATGCTGGCCTGTAACAATAATAATTGATATGAGTTATTCAATAAAGAAAGCAGTATCATTGCTTGAACCATTTGACTATTAAATTGTTGATACTTGTAACCCCTCTGTTTCAATCCTACCTTCTGAAGTCCTTTCTTTGGGGCATTCCCCCAGGAGCTACAAGAGGAATTGCTCTCTTGTGAAGCAGTATTATTCCACATATCTCCTTCTTCATCTTCCCACTGACTTGTACTGAGATTTACTTCATCTCCACCACTGCCCCAGCCTTCTTGCATAGAAGATTTAGAAGCTATGGAGGAAAAAAATGGAAGATTTAAGTAAGCTTTCCTAGTCTCTTTAAATCTTGCTATCTGTAATCAGAGCAACACCATATTTTACTTCACTGGTATAACATTGGAGAGCCTACAGATGAATCAACAAAAAGGACAGCAATTCTAGATGCTGATACATTTTTCATCTTCTACAACATAAAAGAATACCTATTTAAATTGAAGAAGAATGTAAAAGCAGGAGTATTTTTTTTTCCATCTTAGCCAAGTTAATAGTTCATAATCAATGAACTACAGATTTTACCTGGTTTGCACAGTGCTGGGGCAGCAGCTGGTGCGCTCACTCTTCCATATGTCCCTGCTGACTCAGCAGAGTTATCTCCCCACCCTGTACCACTGCTAGGGGGCTTCCCCCAGGCTGAAGTGCCATTATCAACTGCAGCAGAAGGGGAGGAAGGTTCTCCCCATGAAGCTTCAGGCTTTGCATGGACAGCAGGCATCTCTCCCCAACCTGCTGAAATTAGAAATTGAAAAACCATGTTGAAACCAAAACACAGAATTAATTGTTAATATAACATGTTTAATTGTTTTATTTAAAAATTTTGGACAACTTGAAGCTAGCTCAAATAAAGTTTAGTCACCTAAGACAAGATTTGCTTTTCTTTTCTTAAAGGAAGATTCAAGAATCACTGCACTACAATTTCCCATTCAAACATTTTCACAATTTACTAACTTATAAAAATATAACTTATTAGCTTATAAAAATATTATACTTCTATAATAAACAAAAGCATCTACTCGTTCATTTGGATGACTGAAATCACAAGAATTTTCCAATTCTTTCAAAGCAAAATTCTGAAATTCACCTTGAGAAAAACAGTGCAGGCTTCATCCATAACTTTTAAAAAGGCTTTTAAACTACTTTTTTTCTCTCTGATTTTTAATTAATTTTTTAATGCTATGTGCTATTCTTAAACATTTGAGTAAATTTTAAAACTATTAAGTTTAACATTATTAAACTTATTACATTATTTATTTGTATCACCTTTATTACTTTTATAAATAACTCAACATATCTAACATTCTCCTCGTCCTATTTTCAACACAACAACAACCCTTGTTTCATATACTGTATCATGAAACAATAATTTTAACCCATAAACTGACTATTTTGAATAAACCAGTCTGATATGACAATTATTGTGTGTTAAGGTGGTATGTTCAATTTATTGCTATTTTGGTAGAGAATTCAAATGTCTTGTAATCAAATATATAATAAGGTGAGTTATTTCTGGGCCATCTGTAGAATGATATCTCTTCAGTAGTGTACATCTCAAAACTAGGTAATGAAAGGAGTTTCTTCAAAATCTTTACCCAAATCCCAGTTTATCCACCAGTTAAAAATGTTTGGACAAGTCCTTATCCAAGAACAAAGGAATGACTTTAGAAGCTTATCACAAGGATAATAGGATTTACCTAGCAGTTGGTACATTAAAACTGGTGTGGAATGCTAAAACAATCACCAGAAATCCCAGAATCTGGTTGACTTTATTTTCAAACATGTTGTATAATGTGACCTTTTAAAAAAAAATTGTATCGAAGTAGAAAGGTTTTGAAAAATTGGAGAAAGAAATGAAAAGCAATGGAATAAGGAATAACCAGCTTATGGGAAAACTGCAGAAAAGACCGAATAAGAAAATCATAACAGAATGGATATAGATAGGAGTGTTTCATAAAGTAGGAGTTCTGAAATAAGGGACACATGTTCATCAGAGGTAGTATTCAGCAGGTTCTGACCAGTTCTGGAGAACCGGTAGTGGAAATTTTGAGTAGTTCGGACAACCGGCAAATACCCCCTCTGATTGGAGATTTCCACGCCCACCAAGCAATACCCACAGAACTGGTAGTAAAAAATTTGAATCCCACCACTGATGTTCACATATAGATTTGAGATTGTTCCTAACAGGACTTTATGTTAAAAGCCTTCACTAATTGATTTATTATATAATCATATCCTGCCATAATTACAATACCATTCAGGAAATTAAGTACAAATAAATATTATGAAATAAGCCACTTAAATAGATAGCAAATATTATGTAAATAGACAAACTTCAAGGAAATAAAACAGTATAAGTCTGATAAAATAGATAATAATTCACAGGTTACTTTGCCAAATAAGGAGCTATAGAGTGGAACTTACACTTTACAGAAGGAAAAATATGAAAGGTTATAAGTTACAGATTGAATGGATTCTTCTCCAAAACAGCATAGGTTTGTAAGGGATTTTTTAAATATTTCCCTTTAAGAACAGCTGCTGGGAAGATATTGAAATGTTCTAGTATATATTATTTTAAAAGCTTTAGCTTCTCCATTGAATCAGAATTAATACTATAATAATAATAGAACATCTACTCTTGTTAAAGAAAAAGAATTGTTTCCCATAGTTGTCTTTAAATTCAGTAATTATTAAAAACACTCAATCTGTAAAATATAAATAATATCTAAATACATTGTGTATAGAGCCATATATTATGTAAATTATTACTCAAAACAAGGGAGTTTATGCCATGCTAAATTAGTTATAATTATATGACAACAAGAACATGCATTAAGACACTCATAATTTGTAAAGTTCTCCAGAGATCAAACTAAATCCAAAAAAAGTTGCAGTCATAAAGATGGTTATGAAAAACCATATGAAAAATTTTAAATAATAAGTTGGGTGTTGCTGATATTTAAATCCTGGGGGAAAATATCCAAATTCTACTAATGTTTTAAGAATAGCTATGGATATTTGTACTACTTACATATGAATACAAAACACTACAACTAAGCAAAGCAAAACATTAGTAAAATTATTCTAAACCAAAAAATTAGGCATTCAGGTCTTTTCATTTGCTCAATATGGAAAATGATAGAACCTGACAGAAGAGGGCAAATTGTGAGATATTGGAAAGATTACATACACAAATTATTCAGATAAAATAAATTAAAGCTGATTTATTTTATCTGAAAATTTTTTAAATATAATGTTTCAATCTAAACTGATTCATATAGCAAAGCATTCTTGCTGGTCCAAATAAGAACCATTCCAGAACAAATATTTGAACTTCCTTCAGTTAAGGTTGACTTAACTGAAAAGCTATCCATACTTGACAGTTTGGTGATATATTTTTTAACTGTTTTTAAAAAGATGATTAATAATTTATTAATGGAGATTTGTTCTATAATCAGCTATGTGTTCTCAATATAGAGAATACTAATACTAATATAGTTCATATTTATTTGAATATTCTAGAATTATTAGATATAAAGTAAGCAATAATTAGTAGTTTTAATGCACTGTATCCTATCCTATTATGATTTAATAGTGCTACTTTATTTTAGAATTTTTAAGAAAAAACGATCAATTACTTTCTCAAAATTAAGGAAATACTCAATCTTCTTTCAAAGACATAAATATATATATATATCAATAAGATTTTAAAGATTCTCATAATTAAATCCCGTCTCCATTACTATAGTTTTAAGTTCTCTATTCAAAATGATATTAAATGTTCTTCAAAACCATCCACCCAGCCTGATGCACACTATCAGAAATGTGCTGTAAAAAAGCATAAGCCCTGTCCTTTCACCATGCCAATAATCATTGGCATGGTTTGACTTATAGCCTCAGTTATTCATCCTACAAAGAGGCCCCTCCAAGTAAGTCTTTTCTGAAGACAACTGCACAACTGTCATATGGGATACCTTCTACATAGAGGAAAAAAAGAAAACTTTTAAAATTGTTATTATAAAATGTACTACTGGTCTCTGGTTAATATATTTAGTAGAACTAATCTAAAATCAAGGCCAACATAATGTTATCCTATTGATATACAAACTGGAGTCTGATGATTCCCTAAAATTTCAGCACTTCGTAGCACCAACTACACAATCTGAGGAACATTCATTCAAACAACTAGACAACGGATATGGGAAGTGACAGAATACTGCTCCTATTCATCAAAATTGCTTTTGTTGTGGTGGCAAGTAGTGCCCTCATAGAGTTCTTTAATCACTTCAGGAGTCTTTCTTTAGACCAAGACGGGATAAATATAGTGCCCTTAAGGGTCTTTTGCCATTTTGACATATTGGTGGCAAATACTACTTCAGGACTGTTGAACAATGAAGGAAATTCTGAAAGCATTTGGAAGGGCTGCTGATGCTATTACCGTGTTTCTCAGAAAATAAGGCTGGGCCTTATTTCTTTTAGACTCCCAAAAAAACGGCTAGGCTGTCTTTTCGAGGGATGCCTTAATTCTCCCCCCTCCCCCATGTGTGCATCCTTGTCTCTCCACTGGGCCACTTTAGTGGCTGTAAGGAGCTCCCCACGTGCACCCTTGCTTGCCTACTTGTAGCCTGCCGTCGTCCACTCTGAAAAGCCTGGTAAGCCTGGCCACTGTGCCACTTCTTTTGATCCCTGCTTTTCCTGCCACAATCATTGCTCATCCAAAGCCCCCCTGCCACCTCCCCCCTTTCTTTCTCACACACAAGAAAAGCGTTCAAGACAAAGATAGGGAGAAGGGGGAGAGGCACTTTTGAACACGTCCAGGACTTTTCATGTTGTCATGATCAGCCCCTGCCATGGATGTGTGTGTGTTCTCATGGGGAAAATCTCTTCCAATCCACCCTCTCTTTTCCCTAATCTCTGCCAGAATCACCCCCCTATACACACACACACACACACACACACACACACACACACCCATGGCAGGGGCTGATCATGTGAAAAGCTCTGGACGTGTTCAAAAATGCCCCCCTGTTCACTATTTTTCTTGCTCGCTTTTCTTGTGTGTGAGAAAGAAAGTGGGTGGAGGTGACGGGGGGCTTTTAATGAGTGACGACTGTGGCAGGGAAAGCAGGGATCAAAAGAAGTGGCGTTACAGAGGCAATGGAGTGCGATCCGATGGACAGGCGAGTCACGTGGGATGAGTTCGGCAAGTTTTCTCCCCCTCCACGCCTCGTCACCTCATGTAGTAAATGGCCATGCATGCAGTTAAATAGGCCCAAATTTTGGAGGTAGGCCTTAATTTAACTGCATGCGAACAAAACAGTGCTGGGCCTTCATTTTGGGGTGGGCTGTATTGTTGGAGAAACATGGTATCAAAAGCTGTCTGATTCTACAAGTCTTTGGAGGAATAAGAGATGGTCCCAGTGGCGGTATTCTACTGGTTCGGCTTGGTTCTGCCGAGCTGGTAGTGCCAATGAGCAGTGGAGACTGAATCAATTATCTCCGATGCTCTGCTGTTGGGCCCAACCACCCGCCCGGGCTTCCATACTAACCTTTATGTCTTGCTTTTGAAGCGCAGCTGCTTTGCACAGCAAGCAGATTGCCATGCAGCAGCTTCTGAAGCGACAGGGAGAGTTTGGGCTTGCAGGAGGTGAGTCAGAAAGCCTCTGTGCATGCGCAAAGTGCATGTTTGGCACACGTGCATGCACAAAGTGTCCACGCCTGTGCAAAGCACACCAAGCCACACCCACAGAACCAGCGGTAAACATATTTAAAATGCACCACTGGATGGTCTGCATGTAACACCAAAGAGTCTTCAGCTTGAGATGTATATAAAGAGAAGTCTACAGATGTGACTATGGATAGCTATGAGATTTTGGGGAGGGGGTTGCCCTTAGGGAAAAAGGTTGTTCTGCAGCATCCAGTGATTTTCATAACGTAGATAATCTAAGAATGTTTACCACCTTGACCTCTACATCTTCTCTCTTTTATATTGTAGCTTGATTTAAATGTTTTATATCTCCATATTTTTTTCCCTTATACTTCAGTGTTGTATTTTAACTATGTATGATATTTTATTTGCCTCTGAACTACCGAATAAATGCAAATCTTTAACAATCCATGGAAGTTGCAATAAGCAAAATACATATCATATTAAAAAAAAACCTAACTTTATCATCAATCAGCCAAAGGGATTGCCAGAAAAGATCCCCTTCTGCTACCTTTATAGGCCTGGAAGTATTGTTTGTGGTAGGGAATATTTGGATAAATGATGCATTTGCTCCTAATCTGCTCTCAACTGCTTAAGCACATATGCAGCTTATTGCTTAATCCTTATTCCTTTGATTAAACTATTTATTTACTTACTTAATATGGTTTATACTCACTTTTCTACAGATATTCCATGAACACATTTCTATTTTATTCCAAACAATTAGGTATTTCAATTATTCAACAACTGTAGTAAATCAAACTGAAAATTCTCCTTCTCAAGCTTGATCCTTTTATTCCAAGCAGAGTATAATACTGCAGCTCCCTATACTCCAGTTCTACTTGAATAAGTTAATAGTTATTTAAAAACCAAAAGTAATTGGAAGAAGCAGTAGTTATCACGTCTAATCAAAACATATTAAATCATTCCTAGAGATATGGAACCTCATATTTATGAGAAATGGGTAATTCCTATTTATAATGGATGAAATAGAAAACTGTTTCTTTAAATATTTGTGCTATTTCCTCTGTTTCAAATGAAACGCAGAAAACAGCACAAATAAATTTCAACTAAAACTAAATAACAAAGAGTTTTCAGTATGAGCTGAATTCTTCCTGTAGAGGTCTAAAAAGCTTAAACCTGGGGAAAAGAAGAAAGATTTTGGATGTTTTCAGACATTTCATTATGATGTTATCAATGTTTTTGCTGCTATTGCTTATTTAATGGAAGTGCTTTCCAATATTGTCATACAAAAATATCCTTATAAAAGCTAATGCATTTTTTAAAAAATGACTCCAATAACTAAGCAGATTTTAGATTAGCAATAACTGAAGAAATATCTCCTTGGCAAAAAAACATTCAGATGTAATACCTGATTACACTACAAGATGCAGTATCTGATAATGAAAATCAAAGACTAAACATGTGAGAAAACAGAAATAAGAAAAGAGGAGAAATATGGCACAAATTATTAAGTCAGTATTTTAGAATCAGTTATGTGAAGTGCTAATGGACTTCACATAGTCATATGAAGTGCTAGCCAGTGATACTGAACTGCCAATCTATGATCCCAAACACATTTATTTGGTTATATGTATTATTCTGAAGACAAGGGGTCACTAGTGTCTACCCAATATGATTTCCTATGCATCTTTTCTGCTTTTTCTTTAGAACAAGGAATTTGTAATGCTATTTTTTTAAATGATGGTGTTCCACAGACTCATTTTGTTGGACACTGTTTCAATTTTTTACAATCCTGTTCCTCATTTAAATCTATGTAATTACATTGCTTTCCTAATTCAAGTGACAATCTAAAATACACATACCTGAAATTCAGCTTAACTGAATTTAATATTTTATTTCGAGCAGTTATGGATAGAACTGTACTGCCAACCATTCATGCCTGCTCAATTTTTGCACTTTGAATGAGAAATAAATCAATTTTGAAATCAAATAAATAATAAATCAAATAAATTTCATGCAAGCAACATATTGGAAACTACATTTGTACTTTCTACTTTCATCTTAAATATTAACATATATTTAAGGTTGAATACGTAAGTTAACAAGCATTATTACTTCATGCTAAAAAAAATCGAAATATATATCCTACCTGGACCAAGCAGAGGGGACCGGTTTGACTGGGCACTTGACTGGTGCGGTGGCTGAGGTTCAGCCATGTTTGCGTTGATAGTGGTGGTAGTGGTGGTAGCTGTGGTACTGCTCTGGATTACAGGATTGTTTCTATCCCACATATTTACAGTCTTGTTGTTATTATAATTTGGATCACCCCAAGCTGAGGTACCATCATCAATCTCCATCTTGCGCCGAATGGAGGGTGGAGAGGGCTCTTCCCACCCAGTTGCTTCGCTGCTATCTTTCTGTTTGGCTGGGAGTGGTCCACCAACCCATCCTGATCCAGACTGTTTAACAGAAGCAGCTCCACCCCAATTACTCACATTGTTGTCCTGGGATTTAGAAGCCCAATTTTGTTGGGGACCAGATTTTAAAGATTCCCCCCAGCTTGTACCTGTATTAACTTTGCTATTTGTGCCATTTCCCCATCCACTGGTCCCAGAACGTGTAGTGTCATTCCAACCAGACCCTGATCTGTTGTCAGCATCCCATCCAGAACCATTCTTTTTCCCATCACCCAAGTGTCCAGGGATAGATGAAGAATCAACCCAATCTCCACCACTTGAAGTCCAGCCTGGATTTGATTTCTGTCCATCTCCCCAGTTTTGAGATTTGGACTTTTGAGGTTCCCCCCAACTAGGTGACTTGTCCTCCTGATTTGTGGTCCCACTCCAAGTGTGGCCACTTTTGGCAGCAGCAGCATTATTGACAGCAGTTGAATTTGTTAGCTCTCCCCATCCCCCAGGGCCGTTTGGCGCTTTGTTATTGTTATCACCCCAACCTGTATTAGTTGGAACGGATGCAGGTGGAGAGCTGACCCACCCAGATACTGAAGAGGTATTTGTACTGTTCATGATGGACCCATCATTCTTGCCCCCTGTATTTGAAGGCTGAGTAGCTGCACAACCCCAGGCCTCAGTTCCATTGTCATTCTTTCGCTCAGACCTTGGAGATTCTTCAAATTCCCAGGCAGTGTTTTGTTTTACAGGCGTCTGTCCCCATCCAGTGTTGGAAAGAACCCTTGGGTCAAGGTCATTCCTTGGCAGTTGGACTTGTCCTTGGTCTATCATTCCCTTGTCTCTTCTTCGACATTCTCCAGGGCCTTCTCTTCCAGTACTGCCTTCATTTTGACTTCCATTGCTATCATTACTTCCTTCACTACCTGTGTTGCCTGTTGCTGCAGCTTTGGCCCAAGAGTTTATTTGATCATTGCCCTGCTGCATGGCAGGATTCTGGTTGGTAACACTAGAGCTATCCCACCCTGTTGATCCTTTTCCACTGATGTCATTACTGGAATGCTGGTTTGGGGGTTTGCTCCATTCACCATTAATACCATTGCTAGTGCTGCGGTTTGAATGTCCCCAAGCACCAGAATGCATACTACCAACGCTATTGTTGCCATTGCCCCTGCCCCATGCTAAGACTCCAGGACTGGCAGGATCCCACGCACTTGTTCCATTCCCTTCCTTTTGCACAGCATTGCTGGATCCATTTTGCTTAGCAGTTAATGCTGAGTTCACAGTGTCTCCATTCCCCTGACTGAACCCAGAATTGCTGTTTCCTGTGGCAGGATTATTTGGGGATATTCCCCACACTGAATTGCCCATTCCTTCACCACTGCCCCCACTGACTTGAGAAACTGATGTCCCATTAGCACCAGGAAGGCTTTGCAAATGGGGTGGGATGATGGCCCCCATGCCAACAGCCATGCCCCAGTTTGGCAGTCCATTTGTCTGCATTGCATTGATAGGGTTTGGTGAAGAGTTCATGGGGTTAGTGTTATTTGGTCCATCAGTGTTAAGGTTCTGAGGTTGTACGCTGAAAGACACATTCTGAGAAGTGGACGTTTGTGGTTCTGTGCTCTCTTGTGGCAACAAGTTTCCCCATGCACCTAAGGTGCCTGCTGGGTTTCCATTCTGGTTGCCCATGTTCTGACCTATGGCACTGACTGGACTGCAAATACTGGAAGGGTTGCCTGCTCCCACAGTTCCCTCATGTCCAAGTACAGGCCAGGCAGCTGGATTGGCATTCGGGTTAAGGTTAAGATTAATGCCAGCATTTGAGTTGGAAGCACCCCAGCAATTCTGACTTCTACCATCTCCAATCATGTTGTCCATCTTTCCATCCCCACCACTGGCAGAGCAGTGAGCTAAGCCAGAGTTAGAATTGGTGGCAACACCCCACACTCTGGTCGAGTTTCCATTACCATTTGCTCCCCCAGCTCCAAGGGCACTCTGGTTAGAAGTGCTTTGGATGAGTGCTCCATTGGTGCCATTATTGCCATTGGGTTTCTTTGTATGTCCAGTGAAGTTGCCTTGGGCACTCCCTGTAGCCATGCTACTATTCTCAGAGCCACAGTTGGAGGCAGAGTCAGTGTCTGTAGTACATTCTGAGGCAGACTCAGTCTCAGTTCCTGTAATGGAAGGCCACGCTTCCTTGTCAGTCCTGTCTATTATCACTTTATCCCAGCCGCAACTGGCTTCACTTCGGAAAGTGGGCTGCTGTACCCCAGTGAGTATTCTCATAGTTGTCTCCCAATCCACTGTGGCCAAGGTCTGTAAAATCAAATATTATGCAAATTAATCACTTGACAATGACCAAATATACAAGTATGGCTTATTACAATATTTTCACACACATTTCCAATACCACATCTGAAAAAAAAAAAAAGGCCTATGTGATGGCATAAAAGGTATATATTAGAAAGGTGAAGTACATATTTTTCTATATATTAAAATATAGTCTTCCATGGTACAATAATGCACTAAAAATTCCAAGCTATGGTAAAATAACTTCTCTATACTAATACATCCAAGTTTTAGATACAATAAAATTTCTCTTATAAGACTCAACTAACAAAACCAACTTTGTTAACCTATACTGTGGGGCGTACAAAGCTCATATATTTTTCATAAATTACAGAAATTAAAGGTAAATTATATTAGTTTTTATCAAATGATTTTAATATTTCCACAAATTTATAAAATTTCAATTCCTATAAGACTGTATAACGTGTCTTAAATCTTAGAAAACTTATTGTTGTATCACAGATATTTAGGACTTGAACTTAGAAAGAATAGGCCTAATAGATCCAAACATTACAATGAAGTTACTTTCAAGATTTTTTAAACATTAAAATTAAAAACACGGAATAATTAGTTGTTTCACTGAAAATTAAGACTTGAACATAATGGTTAGTATTCCAAACATATAAATGAACGTACAATGTGGGCAGAAGGGTCAATATAATCCTGACCCTTGAAGAAAAGGGTAAGCAATCGGTCCTCTTACTTATGTCCTAATCTAGCAAAGCATAATGCTAGCTTTTGAGACTAGGAAAAGCAAAGAAAATAGAGTAATGGTTTGTAAAGAGATTCAGGGGAGGCTATTCTTATATGTACATAGGGCATTTTAAATATTAATAAATTAGCTATTTCTACTAACATTTTGTTCCGCAATGTGAATTATTATTAAATGTAAACTACATTTTCTGTAGTTTGGAATTTTGAGAAAAACAATTATATTTAAGCCTTCTATAATGGTAATTTTTCATTAAAAATACTTGAATCTTTTTGGAATGAAGTGATAAACTATATCTTAATTATGATTCTTCAAAATAAAAACTTGGTAGTACTATATTCTTTATATAGAACAATTAAGGGTATTTTAACAGTTAAATTCAAAATTGTTTTTCTTATTCATTTAAAGGACCAGTTAAGGCATTTTAAAAGGCAGTGTTCTAAGTATGTAAGTTAGGTAAATAAATACAATTTCTATAGTAGAATAAAAACAAAACTTATGGATAATAATTTGGATGTGCAGGATGAAGACAAAAAATGTTTTTTACATGCACAAAGGATCTATTTTAGTCTGTAAAAGTTTATTTATTATTAAAGAGACTCCCTCTGATTTCTATACCATGTTTTATGAGTTGACAGTATAACCTGAGGGTCAAGTCCTTTTTTAAAGGTGTTAGAAATCTATAACAGTTTTTTTTTTTTTATAATAGTAGGCGAAATATTTATGTCTGTGTTCTGAATTTTGCAACTATAAACATTTAGGTGGAAATTGCAAGTTTGTCCAATAAGAATTACTGTATAAAAGCTTAAATTCTAAGACTGTGCCAGAAATATTAATGCAGACACGAAAGAGTTAAGGGACAGCCCAAAATAAAATAGCTTCATTTACAGAAAGAATCCGATACCAAACCACATAAGTGGAAAAACCTAATTTTCTTTTTTTTTTCCCCTCCTCTTTTTGCCACAGTATGCAACGAAGTATGTTCCCTCTGAACCTTTAATGCATTCAGGAAAAGAGCTGAGCATCATAAAAGAGAACGTTCTTCATTATTAGATAATGAGTACTCTGTGAAATACTAACACTCCAAAACCAAACAGCAGTAGATAATGACAAATAATAACTTCATTTTTCTGCCCAGCGCAGCATATCTATAGCAAGCAGCTCTTTCTCTGAGGACGCCATTTTATCAAACCTGAAAGGCAGCCAAAAGCTTAGGACGCTGTGCTGCTGCTGCTTCTAAAACGTTATGTAATAAACTGATTTAACAGAAGCAGATGCTATTTGCCCCCCTCCCTTTTTTCTCTCTCCTCTTGTTGCTCTAAAGGGGCCAATGAGTAATAAAATACCTGAGGAAAGGTGACGCCCAACCATCCTAGAAGACGCTACATTGTGTACAGAGCTGCCTCTCCTTCTGCATCTAGGTTCGCCTGGACTCTCAGCTTCAATATGTCGGCTGTGTTGAGAGTGAGCCTCATCCTGTAGAGCTGCCAAGAAAACCGCTCAGTGCAAGTGTGCACCCAGACAACCTGCAAGCTTGCTCAGGCCTTAGCTCTGCTAGCTTTGGAAATGATCTTTCTATGCAGGGAAACCCTTCTACTCCCCCCCCCTCTCCAGCATATAGCCCCCTTAACTCTGGGTAAGGCATCAACAGATGAGGATTTAAAAGCTTGATTATCTAATTGCAGCTGACATTAAACCGATCTTGCTTCCTCCTTAAATTCTTTCAACTGTCACAAAACATTTTCAGTTCGAAACCTAGCCACAATTAGCACGGTGGCTGCTTTTCTTCTGGTTTTGAAAGTCAGCCAAAAGAACAGCCGCATATTGCTGATTGGTTACATGCAAACACATTCCTGCCTCCTTCGTATTTCCACCCTCCTCTTCCTATCCTTAAAAGTAAGAAGACGGGCTTGTATACTTGGCGAGGTAATGATATTGGGGAGATGAGGGAGGGGAACCTTGACATAAACCCAGGTAATTCCCCCAAGTCTTTTAATCGTTTCTCTGCTTTGATCAAGAACATAGAAAGTGGGCAAATACATTAAAACCCACAGCTTTAGTGTGTGAGCATGTGGAATTGTTACTACATGACTTGAAATGACAAGACAAACTGCGGTGCTTTTTCTCTTCAACATTTCCATCTGTTCTACCATGGAGGCACAAGTATTTGATTTATAGTTAAGGCCTTTTAATTTTGTTTCTCATCTTTTACTCAGCACTGTAATTTTTATATGAATAATGATACCCATCTCTGATCCAAAATGTAACATTTTCAAACTAATAAGATACAGGGGGGAAAAATCACTATACTTTATTGACTTGGAAGGAAGCAGCCCTGAAAAAAAAATCCTTTTATTTCATTCATATCTCAAGCCTTCCTGAAAGCTAAGAACGATTTTATATATATACACACACACACACACACACACACACACACATACACACACACACACACATATATGTGTCTTGGCGTGTTCGGGTCTTATCCCGTGTAAGATTGAGACTATCTTGGCAACGTTTCGACGAGATCTCACTCGCCATCTTCAGGCTGGTGCTTTCAGCTTTG
This sequence comes from Bungarus multicinctus, assembly GCA_023653725.1. NCBI lineage: Eukaryota > Metazoa > Chordata > Lepidosauria > Squamata > Elapidae > Bungarus > Bungarus multicinctus. The sequence continues at coordinate 115,364,133 of CM042834.1, read as the reverse complement.
TGCTTGTGCGAGCAAAGCTTAAATTTTAAACACGGAATAATTAGTTGTTTCACTGAAAATTAAGACTTGAACATAACGGTTAGTATTCCAAACATATAAATGAACGTACAATGTGGGCAGAAGGGTCAATATAATCCTGACCCTTGAAGAAAAGGGTAAGCAATCGGTCCTCTTACTTATGTCCTAATCTAGCAAAGCATAATGCTAGCTTTTGAGACTAGGAAAAGCAAAGAAAATAGAGTAATGGTTTGTAAAGAGATTCAGGGGAGGCTATTCTTATATGTACATAGGGCATTTTAAATATTAATAAATTAGCTATTTCTACTAACATTTTGTTCCGCAATGTGAATTATTATTAAATGGAAACTACATTTTCTGTAGTTTGGAATTTTGAGAAAAACAATTATATTTAAGCCTTCTATAATGGTAATTTTTCATTAAAAATACTTGAATCTTTTTGGAATGAAGTGATAAACTATATCTTAATTATGATTCTTCAAAATAAAAACTTGGCAGTACTATAGACAAACAGTACTCAAGCACAAGGCCAAAGACACAAGCCTGAAGATGATGAATGAGACTTCATCGAAACGTCGCCTAGATACTTTCAATTCTATGTGGGAGAAAACCCGAAGAACCAAAGATTCACATATAAATACCCGCGAAAACCTCAGAAAACACACACACACACACATATATATGCAAGCCCTATTACGCTCCAGTAACCCAGAATTATTCAAATATAATTACTCCAAAGAAAAACTACGATTATTGTATTCACTAGCTTCTAAAACGTAGATTAGGATAAAGATGTGTATATTCCACCAAACACATGTAAATAAATATAGTATTTAACTTTCTGCAAAACTTAGCTATGTTTTTTTCCCTTGTTTATGGATCAAATTATCATTACTATCACAGAATAGTTATAGATACTTTTAAAACTATGCAAACATTATTGTGAAAAAACAGAAGTATAACTGAACAAGATTTCAATGGTTATGACTGTAAATATTAACATGTAATATTAGCAAAAATAAAAATATTCTGAAATTTGCAACTTATATACATTTGAGTAACCTTTGTATATATGATGGATTATCTTCTAAAAAAGATATTAAGTATCATGATATCTCTGACTATATAGATAGTCCTCATGTAACAAGCACCTGTTCATAGATTATTCAAACATATGACTGCAGTGAATGGGTTGTAATGATGGCTTCTCACAGTTGTGGCCATCACAGTGTCCACATAGTCATCGAATTGCAATCCAGTCACTTGTCAATTACTTTTCAGCATCTCACAGCCATGTAATCACCATTCACGAGCTTTGATGCCTGCCTCCAACAATGGGGGAAGCCAGCAGGATATTGCAAATGGCGACCATGTGATATCACACTTATTGGTGGTACAGGATTCACTTAACAACAGCAACTGGAAAAGCCATAATTGCTGTTGCTGAGCAGCGAAATCACATGACATTCCTTTTTATGATGTTGCTTAGTGATACCACTAAGTCCAAATTACCATTATAGCTCTATCATGAATTTTGTCAGTAGTTACATTGTATTTTCTTGGTACCAAAAGATTCATGGACATATTTTTAGTATTTCATTCAAACCTTTTTATTACTTTGTTTTTTTTTTTTTTAATTTCTGCATTCTACATTTCATGCATTTGAACCAAGAGTATATATAATTCAGTATGTTTCCTTCACTGGGGTGAATAAGTACATTAGGGAAATATAATGTAGAACACAAGAGAAAAATTCCAATGAAAAAGATAAATAAATATTAAATAGTATTGAAGTATTTATGCTGTCATTTTCAATAAAGCAAAGGATGACACAGCAAACATCTTATTGTCAAGTCAATTTAATTCTGTGTATTAACAAACATTTGACTTCTCTTCCACTTATAAAAGTTTGCCATGTTAAGTTTTTGTTGGCAGCAATGCTAGGAGGATGTAAGAATATCTTTCATACCATATTTATTCCTGGGTTCTGGTTTCTAGATTGAATTGTACAGTACAATTGTTGTTGGTTAGATATTTTTGAAAATGAAGCTAAAAAAATATTTTAAATACTAACCATGTTATTTCAATTATTTAAACCATTGGGGAGAGGAGAGATGAGCTATGATATATATCTAGCCACTGCTGGAAGAATCCCAAGCACCTGTATACAATTTTCTGAAAATTCCTTTTGGATTTTCTGAATGCTTGAATTACGTTGCCCCAGAGTATCAGACCTTCAAATGGGTCTTGCTTTTACATAAAGGGAGTTTGAAAGAATGTTGGCAATTATTTTACTTACTTCACAAAGTCACCAAATATGCTATTTATGTGTTTATTTGTAAGATCAATTAACTGCCTCAAAGGATTTTATTTAGCTGTCCATCTCAGTGTGACTATATTTAGTTTAGAGAGTTAAAAAAACATGTGCAAAATACAATAATAACAACAAAGAAACCACACTGAAGCACATTTAAAACAATTTCAAAGTATTTAAAAAACATTTAAAAGCCCATAATCTGCAAGTCATAAAGATATTTATGGAGGAATATGAAAGGAATTTGGTACCACCTCTTCAGACCAACACATTTCATGAAAAGGCATAAACTTCTGTGAGCTGTAACTCACATCATCAGATGCTGTAATACCAGTAGTCTTATTTATGGTGGAAGGCCCACCAAAACATAATATTTTTTTCATAAAATTTGCTGGTTGGAAAAATGCCACTAGAATTCAGTGTTCATCACGAGGTACTTAATATCAGGTAATGATAATAATCATATTATCATAAAACTCAACTATTCTAAAACCAATGATTGCATACAATTAACCTTCAAAGACCTTCTGAAAATACTTATTCTTCAGAGCATCATAAAAACAGTGGCCACTTTTTTCTTAGTGACAAACTGTATCAGAGGAGGGAAGAATATAGACAAACAAACAAACAACCTAGAGCAGAGATATAGCTAGGCATCATTACTGTATCTGTGAAAAAATACTCATGCCCTTAATTTCATAATTGATTGTATCAGCTTTAAATGTAATAACTGCAATCAAACACTTCCTCTACTTGGTTATCAGTCTTTCAAACTGCTTTATAGAAACTTCTTCATATAACTTTGACAATTCTCTAGCATGATGAATTACTCATTTTAAGCCAGCCACAATATTTCTTTAGAATTTAGATCTGAACATTGACTTGGCTGCTCCAAAGCAATAAAATTATTCTTTTTCATCCATTTTCTTGTCAATGTAATATATTTGAGAACTTTCTCTTGTTCATGATCTAGTGTACTTCAATAGATGTGTTAAGAGAAGAAGATACTCTTTTTTGAAACCTTATGTGAAGAAGAGTTATTAAGTTTGTACTTGTGATGAAAATTGGAAACAATTTATTTATTTATTATTTCGGTTTATATAACTAGTATGAAACATGTTAAATGTTTCTCTTTGTTCTTTTGTTTCTTTTTTCTTAATTTTGCACTTATTCTTTCTTTACTTTTTTTGGGTTTGAGTTTAGTTTGCAATGTCTTTTATTATTGTTATTAAAATTTTCAATAAAATTATATTTTAAGAAAGAAATTTGTTTTCAGTAGAGCATGATATCCACACAGGAACCAAAATTGTGACATTTTGATTGGGTAGGCTAGTGCAAATCAACCCTGTTTAATGAAATAGTTGTACATATGGTCCCAGTTATTCTCCTAATTGAATTTACTGAACTGCTCGGGAGTTGGTGGCAATCAATGTTTCCCATTAGTATATCTTGTTTTATGAAATAAAAGAAACAAGCATCTAATGACTGGTGGCATTTGTTCAATCTAATATTATATCAGTAAGACAAGCTTTGATAACATTCAGTATTACACATATCAAAAAATGCAGAAAATCCAAACTGGATGAACATTTTATTAACAAAATATATATGCCTCCTAATGGTCTCTAAATATGATAAATAAAATAAAATAAAATGTGACTGAAATTAGATTAAGTAAGTAAGTATGCCCCCACTAAGTTCTTCAGATGCAATAAACAAGAATCTTATAAATAAGACTTGCATTATTATACCTTATTATTACTTCCTATTGCTCAGATTTTGGAGTATTCTAAAATCATACCTCTACTCAATGAACAATCTATTTCTCTAGAACCGTCATTTATAACACTAAACTTGATTTGCTTTACAATCATTCCTAACAGAAGACAGCTGTTATATCATACACTTCTTGAAAGAAGATTAAGACTTCAAGTGGACATAAGGAGCAGAAAGAGCAGGTCAACTTCCAACCTCATTAAAACCGATTAGCTGAGCTAAAAATATATAGTTCCTTTGTGAGACAAAAAGGTTGCCAATTAGCTATCTTAGTTTTCATAATCTAAGTTCAAAAATGTAAAATTTAGTCAATTACCAAATGTGAATTCTTCCTTTTACCAATAGAATAAAATTTCAATATATTGCATTTATTATATATTAAGGCTATATTTTCATTTCACTTTTTTCATTTTTTAACATTCATGAGTTGAATTTCTGAAGCCAATTTAATTCATTTTTTGTTTCATAGTTATGCATTTTGAGGAATATAGTAACAACTGAATTTTAATCTCAGAGCTTACACTTCAAGAACAAAATCAGTTAAAAGAACTAATAATATTTTTCATGTGCAATACAATTAGTGTGTTAGGTATTAGCACAGCATACTTTGAACAATCTAATAGATACACTTGCATAATATTTATTCTGTGATAAAATGAATTTTATGTTGAAATTTAAGATTCCTAACTATAAGGGGTAACAGTTTATAAATAGTATAATATATAACAAGATTAAGAGATGGCAATGCATTTATCATAATCAACAGAATTTGGCGAATCAGATTCCTGTGACATGGCATGCTGTATAATAGATGAACTATAAGTTGCAGAATTCCTAGCTAAGCATCAGTAGCCATAAAAACCAGGAATTATGGAAATTACAATGCAGCATCAATAGAGGCAAGTGGGATAATGATCCCTGTTATAGTTATACTTTTTTCCTTCTTGGTGAATTGGCAACTAAACTGCATTCTAAGGGATATCAGACATTTTGTATTAAAATATGTCTGAGACAAAATACCACTCAGTTACAGACACTATCATTCTAAAGAAGTTGAACTCAGTTGAACTTTGTAGTCTGAGTTAATTTTCAGACTAGCCTTCCTAAACTAATGCCCTCCAGATATTATGGGGTCCCAGAATTCCTTGCAATTCCATCACATCTGGAGAGCTCCAGTTTGGAGAGATCTAAATATAGTCATGATGTGATCTGAATATCTGGCTTCTTTGTATTTTCCTATCTATAATACACTGGCATAATATACAAAGTAACACTTGTAATAATCTGAATGCATTCACTGAAGCACAGTTCTTGAAAGCTGACCATATGCAATTCATATTTAAACTATTCTAGCTACTTTATTTAAAGAATGGAAATATATATGGCATGTTATGATTATTAGATAATGTACACAAGTCCACGTTTCATGTAATAAAAATAAATACACATATCTGTTTTATGCATTAACAGATTTTTTTTGGGGGGTGGGGCTCCTCCTGGGCTTATGGTTCCTGCTTAGAGAGCACGTGGCAGCTATGGCCAGAAGGACGTTTGCACAGGTTGTATCATTCATGTCCTTTTCTAGGCCAGGGAGTCCTACCCACAGTCACTCCTAATTCAACTACTACTCTATACGGGGTTCTCCTTGAAGAGTATTGGGAAGCATCAGTTGGTATAAAATATGGTGGCATGGGCAGCTATGTGCTGTGATATCTCTGGTTTGTGAGCTGTACCAGCTATCAATATGCTTCCAAGTACAATTCAATATGCTAGTGATCACTTTTAAAGTCTTTCAAAGCTTGGAACCAGATTACGGACAGGACGACTCCCCAGTAGTGTGCACTTGCCCTTTAAAAAAAATATGTTGTGGTTCTCCATCCTGTTACATCCAGAAGGACAGGCATGTTCTGGATCCTATCTGCAAGACAGTGCCATTTAGTGGGACCCAGGAAAAAGAACATTTTCTGCCATAGCTCGACATTTTGAAATATTACTTCTCCCAAGATCAGATTTGCCACAAATCTACTGGCCATTTGCAAGACATTAAAAATGTGATTCTGCTGTAATGTCTGGTACCCTCATAGTGTAGATGAACCTATTTCTCTGTTATATTCATTGTGAAACATTGTGAGTTTTACAGTTGCGATTTTTGTATTATTTATCTTTTTAATATATTGGTTGTGTTTTACTCTTTTTTAAAATCCTGTTTTAATTGTTAGCCATCCACAATCATACATAAGATGGGTGGCCATATAAGTCAAATAAATAAACACAAGCATGACATTTTATGTTGTACCTAAATTATTTTATTATTAATGTAGTTTAATTATTTACTGGAAAAATAAAAGATCACTGTCACTGCCTCTTTGCTCTGTCCTCTTTTTATTTAAGTGTACATCCTGTTCTAGCTTTCTCTTTCCTTCTCCACTTACATATTTAAATTTCAGAAGCATCAGCACTTACAAATCTATGCGAGGCTCTCTGCCAAAAATTGATTTCATCATAAAGACATGTAACTTTTTAATACACAACCAAGACATTAAGATCATTTGATTTTAAAATTAAGTCTTATCTGGTTTAGAATCCAAGACAGATTTATATTTGCATCTAATAAAGCTAAGTTTTTACTGACAATAAAGGGGGAGTTGGTCTTACAGGCAAATCCAGGCCAAAGAAGCCTATTTTTGAATGGTTAAAAGTAAAAAAATAAAAATACACAATATACTGTGATGATTGAACTACTATTCTAAAACTACTCATCAACACAGATGAACCTTATTACATGTATACAGGTAGTCCTTGGCTTACAACCATTCATTTAGTGACCTTGAAGTTACAATGACACTGAAAAAAGTGATTATGGCCGGTTTTCACACTTACAACCAATGTAGCATCCCCATGTTAATGTGATAAAAATTCAGGCATCTGACAACTGGCACATATTTATGACAGTTACACTGTCTCAGGTTCATGTAATCACCATCTGTATCCTTCCCAGCTTGCTTTTGACAAACAAAGTCAATGGGAAAAGCTGGATTCACTTAACAATGTGATTCGCTTAAAAACTACAGTGATTCATTTAACAGCTGTGCCAAAAAGCTTGCTTTATGGGACACAATTCACTTAGCAACTCTCTTGTTTAGCAACCTAAATTTTGGGTTCCATGGTGATGGTAAGTCTATGAGGAAAATGGTTAATATAAAGCATATGATATAGGGCTGCAACAGCAACATGTTAAAAACAACTGTTTAACTTTGCTGTTGTAAATGATATAATTGACACTGTCTTGCTAAATATTCTATTCACAGTAAAACCACAATGTAGCACAGTTGTCAAGTTCAAAGGGAAAAATAAAATTAATGTTAAGAATATAATAAAAAATGACATTCAACATAGCCAGCTTAGCCTAGCCAGGAAACAAATGAACAATACCAGGAAAATAAGGAAGTACAGATATAAAATCAAAGAACTTGAAAAATGGTTTAAACATAAATTATAATAAAGACTGGAATACTGTATGTAATCTTTCCCTCTCAGAGGGGGCGGGGGGAAGTTTTTCTTCTGCACTTGGAAATACTTATTAGCACTTAAGAATTCATCTAAGTGCCTATGGCAAACTAGCAAGGAGGCAGTCAGAAAAGGAATGAGTTTACACATAAAATTATTTTTAGACATTTTTTAGTTTAGAATGTTTATAAGCATGTTTTGTTGAATAAATCACAATAGCCTTATTGTAAATAATGGAAAACCATAATGAGTGGCTACATATTCTTAGTCACATATTATATGAAAAACAAATCAAAGTACAATATGGCTTGATGTTCTTCTGAACCAGGACAACATATTGTGAAAGTGTGAAGATTCAGTCCAACATAAATGATGACTGAAGACAAAACTGTAAGCACCACTTACAAATTCCGTTAGCCTTTTGCTGTTAGTTGTCTTGGGTGCCTTTTTGGCAAAACGGCCAACTTTTTAGGCTGAGATGCTGTAAGTCATGTATGTAAGAACAGCCCTTTAAATCAGACACAAATCTATTGAATCTATTATAATTTCACACAAAATCATACTAAATGCCAATTGAAAATATTCAAGCAAACATGAAGGAAATAACCTTTCCTTAATGTTGTTTGCTGGTAACCAGTATGGAAAGATACAATAATAAGAATCGGACAATTCTATTAGGAATCAAGACTACTAACCAATACATGTCCAACATTCTTAAGATCTTGTCTAAATCCTTATTAGAGCCCTTCCAAAGTCAACAGCATCAACACATTTTGCTGTTCCAAATTTCGTAATTTAAATTTGGAATGTATACAGCAACTCTTAAAATGGAACTTTAAAACAACGTATTGTTAACATACAGCCTAAAAACTAAACTTAAAAGCATGACAATACTACTGGATTCCCTTTATTTACTGAACCAAGTGGCTGTTATTTTTTTAAGCATTCTGAGTGCTGTTTCATATGATAGGAGATGCTTTCTCCTTTCATTTACTTCCTCCAAATAAGCCTTACATCTAACATTGCTTGATCAACTTCAGTAGACTTTTCAGCTCTCATTTTCTCAAGCTATTCTTAGGAAGAAATATACTCTGAGATCCACAAGTAATTCCACTCATCTATGATACAAGTTGGATTAAAGCCCATTAACACTCACAGAGTAGTTCATCCTGCTACAATATCTCATAATACATTTAGAGTATGCATGATTGCCAACTCATGGTCTGACATTTCTTAAAGCAACAACTGCAAAAATCATGGTTTACTTTAAATAGCTGATAACTTTACACTCAATTTTTGAGAAGCCAATTTGCAAGCATTAGCAATATTCTCTATAAGTTAACATTTCAAATACCTGGATGTGAAATCATTCAGTTTTGGAAAAAATATATTAAGACAACACTATACAAATTATTCAGCATTAAAAGTCTATATTCCTAGCATTCCTGCTTTTGTGTGCATCCATATAGATGGATTGATAATTTATGACATCTGCATGAGCTATAATAGCATTTCTCAAACAGTATCCATAACTATATATACTGTACATACAAACAATTTGTATCATGCATATTTCAATGTGAACCATCAAATTTTGATTTCAAACACAAAACAAATCTCCATGAATATGGAAGCTATGCTCTTCATTCAAAACACTCAAAACAATACTTTTTATAGTTTATTCTGATAATGGTTTCAATTTTGGTTTTGTTTCTGTCTCTTCTATAGAGTCTAACTCAAAGAAAATTCCTCTAGTAGATTATGGCCACAAGAGGCCCATAATCAACAAAGGATTCCAATGAATCTCCTGTTTAGTAAGCTAGCAATATTACTTCATTCAGGTCTTGTCTCTATATTGTTCACCAATACTTTCCAAGTGAAACTGTTTCTGTAACAGAGAACAATGTATTTTCCTTTCTATGTGACCATGGTGTTTTAACTCAGAAAAAAACCACTGTGAGGTAAATATTAACTATTTAGCTGAGGACCTAAACAATTGTCTTGCCTATAACATATTTCTTTCAACCTTATCACTCACCTGTGGGGATCTGAGTCTTACTGGGGTGGTGATGTCCCCCTACTCCTGGTTGCGGAGGAGGACTTGTTCCTACTTGTCCAGTACCTTGCGCTGGGCTTGTGCTGATCAGAGTTCCAGCAGGCAGAGGCTGGCCTCTTTTTAAGAGCTGCTTCTGTTCTTGTTGGCGGAAGCGTGGAGGCACCTCACGAGGCAGGTATCGGGATGCAGCTGGCTGCTGCCCATTGGCAGATGCACGCTTGCCATTATTATTGTTGGTAATAGTGCTGGTGGAAGTACTGGTACTGGTACCGGCAGGTTGGGGCTGGCTTAAACTGGTCTTAATAGGTTCTGGCACTAAGAAAATAAAAAGTTAAGAAAATATAAAGAGGGAGAATTAAATACAATTCTTCTTAAATGCACTTGAAATTAAAATGCATCAACATGCTCTTTGCTTGGATAAACAAGTGAAGTAATCAAGCATATAACATTTAGGAAGCAGAATTTATGCTACATAAATGTTACATTCTTTAGGTTTGGTCATGTGACGGAAAATTTCAAAACAACATTTCTGGACATCTCAGTGATTTCTAAAACTTTATACTATATATTAAAATTGTTTTTCTTCAGCTCTCCAAGTGTACGCCATAATAATATTTTTCTGTCTTCTAATATTAAGAGCATATCAAATTTGGAGAAACTTACATTAAGGAAATGCTTCAACAATATCTCAGTGCCATCATAACTTCAAATGGTTGTTAAATGAGTAATCATAATTTGAGAACTACCTATATGGAATTACAATTGCTGAAGTTAAGAAATAGTGAAATATGTCAGTTTTTCTAGTCTTAATTTCCTTTTGCTCCATTTTTAAGAAGCAGTTATCCATAATAATAATAATAATAATAATAATAATAATAATAATAATAATAATAATAATAATAAAATCGTTTTTGGTGTAGCAATTAAGGTGCTGGCCTAGAAACCAGGAGATTGTGAATTCTAATCCCATTTTAGGCATAAAAGTTGGACTGAGTGCCCAACCCACTTCACAGTGTTTGCAGTTGTGAGGAAAATAGGAGGAATGAGCAATATGTATCTTTGCAACCTTGAGTTACTTATATGTAATAAAGGCAGCATAAAATGATCTAATACACACACACAAATTTTAAAACGTGTGAATCTCAAAGTGCCATTGCACTTGGTTTATATATTATCCTGACAGGTTGTCATTAGATAAATTCACACTGAAATGTGATATAAACAAATTTGTTTCCTAAAGTATTTCCTTATAATTACCTAAAAAGTGCCTTAAAATTCCCTATTTTAAAGATAAAAATATTCTTATGTCTTTAAAATATGAGAGGCAACTAGCTTTAGTTTGCTCCAAAATTACACAAGTAATCAATGATGCTTTTTCAGTATGCTTTATATGTTTTATCTAAGAATCATATTCTACTATGATATAATTACATAATAAATTTATTTACAAAGCATTTTAATATCCTCTGTACAGTCCAGCAATTTATAACAGAATTTTAGAGCAATATAAATTGGTTATTAAAATGTACTAAGAGAAGCATGAAAAGTAAATTACTTCAAAAGAAAAACTCCACTAAATATTCAATATTTTCTTCCCCTATGTTCTCACTGTGCATTATTAAGGCAAGCAGCAACTGAACCAGCTTTCTATAGCCAGAACACCAAACCAAAGAGTAACATTTTATATTTCCAGCAATCTCACTTCCATAGAAGTGAGCAGAAGTGGCCTTTAAAAAGAGGCACCTCTCTTTTGCCATCTGGTATTAATTTTTTTATTTGCTAATGATTTTATTGGCTATGTTTCTATTATTTTTGTTTTCAATGCTTTATTGTTTGTAGGCTGCCCAGAGTCATTGGATATGAGATGGGTAACAAGTAAATTCCATAAATAAATAAATAAACAAACAAATAAATAAATAAATGCTGGCCAGAAGGCAAGGTCATGCACCTGTAAAACTAGACCGTCCTTAAGGTATCCTAGCCTTACATTGTTGCGTTCTTAAAGGTCAAACTAGTACTCTGACTAAGAACTGGAAACAAATCAGTCATTTACATAAGTTGCATATTGCCAGGGTTGTATGATCCATGTACTGAGATTCACTTACAAGTCTTGCTTTGGGACTGTGAGCCAACTGATATTTCTGATCACTTTTAAAGCTAAATCCATATGGTAGGAGAGCAGTATTTCTACTTTGAATGTTACCAGGCATAAGGTGAGTATCTTCAAAATGAGCAAATCATGGCCCTGGCACACACACAAAACTAAGTCAAAACTGTAACCAAGACTACAGGCAAATTCATGCAATTCTACTATTTTCTTAACAAATTACAATGAAGCTTTAATTTTGCCTTTCACAAATGCCTCAATTAATCTCTAATTGTGGAAATCAGCCACTTATGTTTAGGTGGAAGCAGAGATGCCAATCTTCTTTTCCCTACTACTCAGAACTACCACAGAATAAAAAAAAAAGCTTAAATTTCCTACAAAATTCACATCAGCCTTTGTGTTTTACGTTCTTTTCAACTTCATTTGTAAAACTCAAAGTGACTGTGGTGAATTACATTTGCAGTACATTTAACACAAACCAGGAATGTATATACTGGGAATATAGATGAAACACTGACTTTGTTTAAATCTCTGCAGCTGCTCAAAACTAGAAACATTTCCTGAATTTTTAACTGGAATAAAACCCAGACCCTGATCCCCACTGAGGTAACATTATCTAAGAACAATTCACTATCAAACAGAACAAAGATTCTATTAACAGGTTTGGGTGTTTTTTTTACTATAACCTGCTAAGTCAAAATATATAAAAATATATGAAATCATACATAAATTAATGGGACAATACAACATTATTCACTACATCCACAACTGTGAAAATGAGCAACTGATGAAGAACATTTTGCTGCAAGAATTAAAGTTCTTGTCTTATTAAAGCTATAAAAACTTAGATATAAGGCTGAGGCGTGGCCTTAGAGATCATCTTATCAAATCCCATGTTCAGTGAGGGCATCCACTACAACAGCTTGCTACACAGTGGGTATCTATCTAAATCAAGGGTTTTCAAACTTGGCCAGTTCAAAACTTATGGACTTCAACTCCCAGAATTTCTGAGCTAACATGACTGGAGGAGGAATTCTGGGAGTTGAAGTCCAAAGTCTTAAAGCGGTCAAGTTTGAAGACCCCTGATCTAAATATTTTAAGTAAAATCTATATACTACTAAAACTCTCATTCTCATGAGTCATGATCTTTAACTGGACAAAGTGGTATTATCACAGGACAATGCTTTTTGAAGCAAAGTGCCACAAATGGGCTAACTTATAGACTGTGTCCAAAGTTTGGGACTTATAAGTCCTGAGGAGTAAAAATTGGGAAAATTGTGGCTCCTTCAGTGCTACTGGCTGCACTTGTGGCCACATGATTTTTTAATGTTCTGGGATAGTTTCCCAGCCATTCTCACAATTCTTCTTTCATCCCACACCCAGCAGCAGCCACTTACCAGCCTGCTGGAGACAGAAGGGGAAGGAAGGGAAGGACTTCCATTGCTCCCTGCCAGATTACCCAATGGGGAAGCCAGTAGTTGTTCCTACTCCCATTGCTTCTTTGTCTACCCTTGGTCATTCTGCTTCTCTGTTTTGATAAGGAAATATTTCTGAAATGTCTTAATGGGGTTGTCTAGTAGATTCTATAATCTTCTAAAGCAGAATATAGATATTTTCTAAAAACAATTGGAGAGGAGGAAGGTGTTCATGGAGATTATTCACTTAAACTTCCAAACAAAATGGTTTTGTCTCATTTAAATAGAAAGGTTTAGGTAGGATATATTTATGTGATTGTTATCAAATTAATTTACTCACAATTGAAGCTTATTTTTATCCAAGTTGAAGTTAGACACAAAGGAGCTGCCCTTCCATCTGCCTTTACATGCAAATTAACACATTTTTAAAGCAATATTTTTGCTCACATCTATATTTTGTTAGAATTTAATATTTTTACATAGGAAATGTTTTGAGTCTTTCAGCTATCTCTAGATGATGATCCATCCAAGTATTATATGGCAATTGTGCATTAAAGCATTACATGATTACCATTAAAAGCTTCTGAGGCCTTTACTTCAAACAAAATAAACAATTACCTGATACAATTGTCAGATTACAATCTTCTCTTCTGTTGAAAGTAATTTATTAATGGAGACAGCACTGTTTTAGGTTTTCAAATGTAAGATACAGCAGGTGCTCATTACCTAAAGCAAAATATTACAAAGCTATCTAGGTGGTGTTTTGGGACACACACAGGGAGACATCTGCCCTCAAATATTAACAAATAAACAACACATACTAACCTTGGCAGAACTAATAGGACCAAACATACTGGGTACACCAGCTTCTACCCCAGATCAACCAAAGCTCTAGACAAAAAAGGTACTATGTTGCAAAACCATATGCTTCTGGCTTAAATAGGAGAAGTTTTTCCTCAAAAAAAAAAAAAGCATGAGTATTCTTGCTACGAAATTCCAAATACTGCCCAAAGATACACATTGTAGTTGTTGCCACTTGAGACTCTTAAAAAAGAAGTATGGAAATCTCTCTATTGGTTAAATAAAAAAGCATACCAATAACAGTTGGGAAAAAACCCACATGGCTGGCTTGAGAAATAACTTAGATATGGCAACAGGCCAACTGCAATTATTTTTAAGAAGTGTTTTGTATAGGGGCAATCTGGAAAAACTAAATATCAGATGCACAACATGACTGAAGAGTAGATGGGGAAAAATGTAGGGCCAATATCAAATGCATGAAATTCCTTTAGTAGGTAAACAGAAATTTTGCCAAAATAAACTCTAGTCTTCTTTCTAGAAATAATTGCCATCTGTTTTTATGATATAAGAAATAAAAGAGACAGCTTTAAAAATTATTACATTATCCAAGTAGACAAAAATGTATTTTACTTCATGTGCTCAAACAGCATTTCAAAGCCAGCTGCTTTATCCAGAGGGTCAATTTTGATATTACGTTAAAGTATGTTTAGAGTTATATGAATAAGCCTACACAAACTTCAGGCTCATCCTTCCCTGCTGTCCTCTTTCTCCTCTGATGCATCTGCAAAAGATCAGAAGCATGACTTTTTTCCCCCTATTGGATTCATCAAAGCTTTGTATCAAACCTTTATGGAACTAATGAATCATAATACAGTGTTCAATTAAAACATTGATAAAGCATATTTTAAACTGAAATGTCTTTGAATAATTTAAACTAAAATTTCTTCTAAATATACACATAGCTTGTTCTCCTTGCTGCTGCAGCTTCTTGCTATGTGCAAAACAGAGGCTTGTTCATACAACAGTAAATTACAGTTTTACATTAAAGGTGGGGGGATCTCCCTTTAGAGGTATTTCAACTAAATATGCCAACACTTTCAAATGCAGCTTGAGCTACATTCAGTACTTAAATAGAAATCATTTACTGAAGAAAGAGATGGGGACCACAGCTAAGGAACTGCTCTTTCCAATGTCTTCTTACAATTTTTATCTGGCCAATGGTTTTCATCCCACCCCCATAGTTTTATTTTATTTTTTTCTTTTCTGCTGACCTCAATGGGATTGAAATTATTATTATGAAATAAATCTGCTTGTAAATTATTTAGTATACGCTTTATTTATTCCTTTGTTCCATTGCTATCTCAGGGGAATGGGAAAGTTTTGATCCTTTAAAAATAGCCACAGACAGTCACAGAAATGCTTCCTGTAAACAAAGTCAGCCAAGACTCATGACACCAATGGTCTTTTCCCAATGCAGATTTCTCTTTTTGGCTTAGAGAAGGGAAATCCAAAATCATAGGAATTACAGTCATACCTGAATTAAGTAGCAGAACTCTGCTTTTTCAAATCTAAGATGATACTGTATTGTTACTAAATACATCTTATACTCAAGCTGACCTTTAAGAAATGTATAATGTCCACACTGATTTAAACTGACTGCATTCTCTTAGAAAATGAACTTCAAGATAGCTTTTTATTTAAAAAAAATATTGTTATGTGGTGGGGGGAAGTGGGGAGGGAAGCTTTGATTCATTAACAGAAGAGTTTTTCTTATTTCTACCAGCCATTTTGTTTTCTGGTGATTCTTACCTCTAACAATCAGAATCATGCAAGCAATAGTATCACCTGGGACACTTCTCCAACACCAAAGTTCAAAAGCATCAATATTCTTTTTAATCTGCTTCTTCAAAATCCAACTTTCACTTCTACAAAGTTGTGTAGAAGTGTTTGCACAATTCTGATCTTTGTAAATATACATACAACACAGTATCTGAATATCTTTTCCAAAGCCTTTGTAGTTGCTCAACCAAATGCTACTGAGGCATATTTCTTGACTGCTTGTTTCTTTAATGTTGAAGGTTGATTTTAAAGGCAGAAGCTATCATTGACAATTCTAAGGCTCTTCTTTATATTTAATTTTAATCCCATTTTTTTCATTGTGCTCCTTGGTTTTTATTACTAGAGTGTGTAGATCTTTTACATTTTTAGCTCTCAGAGTAGTATCATCAGCATTCTGCAGGTTATTAATATTTCTTCTTCCATTGCTCATCTTCTTCCAGTCCAGCTTCCCTTAATATACTATCAACATACACATTGATGAAATGCTCATCCATAAAAAATACATAAAGAACCTGCTAATAGAACAGCAGCCCCCAATTTTTGCAGCTTGGCAGCCTGGCTTGGGGGGGGGGGGAATGGGCCATGCGAGCTGTGGACTGGCATGCATGTGCATGCACCCTTGCATGAGTGTGGGCCACCACACACAATCCTGAGTGTCCACTACCCTGCTACTTGCACAAGTTGATATATGCATGCTCCAGCCAGTCACTCACATGGCCCAATTCCAAATAGGCAACAGCCCGGTAGTGAGCCATGGCTTGGGTGTTGGAGACCCCATAATAGTATAGAGTAAAATCACTGTTAATGGCTTGGACAACATTTGGAGGCTATAGTTATCAATGACTGTTATTTAGAATGGATATATCCAGCAATTTATTTCTGATTGCCAGGAACAGAAATAGTTCCTAAATTATAGAAAAGGATGGGTGCCATTGCTCTCATGTCTGTTTGTCTGTTCCCCAAAGGAATTTATGTACCTCGCAGAAAAAGAAGGGAAGCCTTTTGCCCATCAGGTTTTGGTCTGATCCAATGTGGTTGATAGCAATTAAACTAAAGTATATTTCTCTTCTAAACAATAGGAAGCAGAAGTTGACATTCAGCTGAAGTAGGTAACACCACACATTTTATCTTAAATAGATAGGTATTATACACACACACATATAAAACAACTGAATATCCATCCATCCATCCATCCATCCATCCATCTATCTAAAACAACGGAACTTCTCTGCTTTTGTATTATTTTTTTGTCTCCTCTATACTATTATACCAGACTCTGTCTGAAAAAGAAAAGTTCCACACCCTTATTGTTACTGATATAGCACAAATTAAACCTATATTTCAATCTCAAGACAAAAAGAACCTATTTTCTTATCAACCTTATAAGGCCACAATGATTAGTATATTAAAATATGTAAATTTATTTAACTGTAATCAATCAGTTATAAGCTATAAAATAATTAAAAAAAACTAATCAGTTGACAGCAATGGTAAGAATAAAAAGGTAATCAATTACCAACTTAAAATTAATGACCTTAAAAATTGTTTTGTAGGGCTAATATTTTTCAACTATTATAAAGGAGTTTTAATGTGTTCCAATAGTATAAAAACATAGGCTTCAAACAGACACAAATTCCAATCAGTGGACC
Organism: Bungarus multicinctus; assembly: GCA_023653725.1. Taxonomy (NCBI): domain Eukaryota; kingdom Metazoa; phylum Chordata; class Lepidosauria; order Squamata; family Elapidae; genus Bungarus; species Bungarus multicinctus. The sequence continues at coordinate 115,346,651 of CM042834.1, read as the reverse complement.
TTGATTAGATCATTAAAATCTTGCATACCATACATTTAATCAGATCCCAAACTCAATCTGTCAATCTACAGAAAAGATCAGGCCCAGTTACACAAGAGATTTTCTACAGAAGACACTATCTTTTTATGAAAAGAAGGACTAGGGGTGACATGATGGCAAAGTTCCAATATCAAAGAAGAGGGAACTAACCTATTCTCCAAAGCACCAGAAGGCAAGATGAGAAGCAATGGATGGGAACTAATCAAAGAGAGAAGCAACCTAGAACTACGGAGAAATTTCCTAACAGGGAGAACAATTAATCAGTGGGACAACTTGTCTCCAGAAGCTGTACATGCTCCAACACTGGAGGTTTTTAAGAAGAGATTGGACAACCATTATTTGAAATGGTAATACGATTTCCTGTCTGTGCAGGGGGTTGGACTAGAAGATCATCAAGTTCCCTTCCAATTCTGTTATACTGTTATGCCCTTTTACTGATGGTAATATATTTCCATGGATGTTATTATGTAAGCAGCAGCTTATAATTCAAACAATGAAATCTAGTCTCATGCCATCCATGATGGAATTAAAGAAATACAAGAGTAAACATTTCACTGTGCATACTAAATATTTCATTTTTACTAAAAAGATCATTCCAAAACTATGTGCTGCCTCATTTTTAAAAAATATATAGGTCAGGAATCAATTGTGACACAAAAGCAGAGTAACATGGAAACCACACTGCTTTGGAAATTTCCAATAAATATCTCCCACATTCCCAATATAAAGCTAATTGCTTGTTACTACTAATAATCCCATATTTAAATTTAAATCTAATTTTCATAATCCAATGTGGAAGAAAAACAAATTCAGAGACATCCCACCAACTCTATGCAAAGGCATTAAGGAATTCCATATAATGTTATTAATGCAATAAATGGGATCAATCACTCAGATCTTAATTATTCAGCTTTTAAATGCATTTCTGCAAAGATTAACATGGAAATAATAAAAGCTACATAAACCTCACATCACGTTCTTAGACTTTTGGATCCCCAATTTCCTCACATCTAAGGCTATACAATGTATAATTGTATGTATAGTGTACAGTGTACAACCCTTTTGCTCCCAAGCTGTCCCCACATCACCCCGCTTGTCCCACTCTCCAAAAATATCAATGGTTCACTAAGAAGAGAAGGGGAGCACTGCAAGAAGCATTCTGGCGATGGAACAGTTAACTCAGCGATGCATTCTTAGCCACTGCTGTGACAGGATTTATTTACAGCTTCCATTAAATACAGCAAGCTCCATTACAAAGTGCTGTATGTGAGAAGAATTTTTGATTATACAATGCAAGTGCTTCACTGCATTAAACATAGCATATCAGTGTATTCCCTCCACCCACCCCCTGTAATTGGTTTGGGTCATTGTTTGATGGGTTTATGAATTCATTACAGGAAACAGATGGATCACATAAATCAGAGCTATTCATCCAACCAATCAAATGGCCAATTTTTCTCTTCTGTTCTTCTTTCCCCTTCTCTTCAACCGCTTCCTTCGTGCACAAAATGGTGTATAGACTATGTATAGAAATAAGTTGTTAAAGCAACCTTGAAACAGGAAATCGAAGCAGGAAACACCTTTTAAATGGAACTAAGCTTACTATGCTCACTATCCCCTATCAAAGCCTGAAACAAAGAAAACTTACCCAAGTTTTCCTAAAACACTGGAACTCAAGCAGAAAAAGCAAGATACTTAAGAATACACAAAGTTCTGTTTTTAATGGCAATGACATAGTTTCATATTAGAAAGGCTTATTTTAACCCCTCAATTCCCATTTTCAAATGGAGAATTTTTATCCAGAAAATTACTTCCTTTGTCTATTAAACTCTCAAGTTTGATAACAGTGACATCTGCTGGTAAAAGTGAAAGTATCACAAAGGTTATATAAGCAATAATATTTTTAACCTAAGCAAGCCTTCTTTTGACATCTAATATGCAAAAAAAAAAAATCTAAATATCCAATGTTTCATATTAGAGAATGGCATAATTTGATGTATGAAATTTCATTGTATGAAATATCTTATGGGGGAAAAGGAAAAGGGCTTTGTAAAAATAATATTTCAATGGCTACTTTCAGATTTCTGCTGCAGTTTTCAAGTCTCTGTCTCTGTCTCTCTCCCTCTCCCCCTCCCTCTCTCCTTCCCTCCCTCCCCCTTTTTTTACAAATAGGCAATTAAAGCCCAGGAAGCTTTTCAAAATAAAATGTGAAACTCACTCATAACCACATTGACCTAATTCTCAAGGGGGTCTAGTTATATGAGTGGTTAGGAAATTAGAGAACATGGTTATCATCAGTACATGGTCTTCATAGACATTATTATAAAATCATAGGACTAGAAGAGACCTTGGTGGTCTTCTAGTCCAACCCCCTGCTCCAGGCAGGAATCCTTATACCATCCCGGACAAATGGTTGTCCAGTATTTTCTTCAAAACCTCCAGTGATGAAGCACCTTCAACTCTAGGAGGTGACCTGTTCCACTGATTAAATATTCTGACTGTCAGAAAATTTCTCCTTATTTCCAGGTTGGATCTCCCTCTGATTAGCTTCTTCTCATTCCTTTTTATCCTGCCCTCAGGTGCTATGGAGAATAAATCAACACTTTCTTCTCTGTATCAGCCCTGCAAGTTCTGGGAGAGGGCTATCAGGACTCCCCCAAGCATTTACTTTGTTAGGCTAAACACAACTAGTTCCCTTAGCCATATGTTGTCTCCAGATTTCTAATCATATTTGTCATACTTTTCTGAACTCTTTATTAAGACCTTGGTACCTTTTTTATATTGTGGTGACCAGAATTGGACAGAGTATTCCAAATGTGGCCTCGCTATACAGTACAAAACTGTACTATCACTTCTCATGATCTTGATGTTATCCTTCTGTTGATGCAGCCTAATGCGCTGGCATTTTTGGCCAATTAACTTTATATGGGAACAGTTACATACTAAATCCTTCTAGGATAATTTTTTAAAGCATTTTTAGTAGAATTTTTGGGCTTATAAGAGAGAAGGAGGAGGAGTCTGCCTGTCAGACAATTCCTATTCTCTTTGCTTATCCTGCTCAAGCTGCCTGAAAACAGCAATTTCAAGAATTGGGGATGGGGGTAGCCCCTGCGTATGGGATGAGAATATGAAACCTCTGAGGGACAAATTGCTTTAATTCCCACCCTTAAATAACAGCAAGTGAAGCTGCAAACAAGGTGCCAGTATAGATGCCTACAGAAGTGGGGGAGGGGGAGAGAGAATTATTCCAATTAGACTAGCCTTTAATTGCATGTACTTCTAAGTTTTAAATACTTCCAAACAAGGTTTTACTAACTTGATATAACTAAAGTTATTTTTTCAGGGTACTGTGCTATACATATACCGTCCCTGGACCCAACTTTGTTATCTAATTATCGTCCCGTCTCCAACCTTCGTTTTGTGGCGAAGGTTGTTGAGAGTGTGGTGGCACAACAGCTTCCCCAGCACCTGGATGAAGCTGTCTATTTGGATCCACGCCAATCGGGCTCCAGGCCCGGACACAGCACGGAGACGGTATTGGTTGCATTGGTGGATGATCTCTGGAGGGCCCGTGACAGAGGTTATTCCTCTGTCCTGGTCCTCTTAGATCTCTCGGCGGCTTTCGATACTGTCGACCACAGTATCTTATTGCGGCAGCTGGGGGGGATGGGAGTGGGAGGCATTGTTATGCGGTGGTTCTCCTCCTTCCTCTCTGACTGTTCGCAATTCATGTTGGCAGGAGGGCAGAGGTCGGCCCCGAGGCGGGGTGCCTCAGGGGTCGATGCTCTCGCCCCTTCTGTTCAACTTTTATATGAAGCCGCTGGGTGAGATCATCTGTGGCTTTGGGGTAGAGTTCCATCAGTACGCTGATGACACTCAGCTGTACATCTCTACCCCGGGCCACTCCGATGAAGCCGTCGAAGTGATGACCTGGTGCCTGGAGGCCGTGCGGTGTTGGATGGGGCAGAACAGGCTTCAGCTCAACCCATCTAAGCCTGAGTGGCTGTGCTTCCCGGTACAGCCAGCTGGTTCCATCGCTGGCTGTGGGGGGGGGGGAAACTCTTGCCCCACAGAGAGGGCCCGCAATCTGGGTGTCCTCCTGGATGTGTGGCTGTCATTGGAAGACCACGTGGCAGCCGTCGCCAGGGGGGCTTTTGGCCAGGTCCGTAGGATCTACCAGTTGTGGCCCTTTCTGGATCGGGATGCGTTTCGCACGGTCACCTCCGCCCTGGTGACCTCCCACCTAGACTATGCCAACGCTGTCTACATGGGGCTGCCTTTGAAGAGCATCCAGAGGCTCCAGCTGGTACAGAATGCAGCCGCGAGGGTGGTGTTGGGGGCTCCTCGGGGCTCCCATGTTACGCCACTTCTGCGCGAGCTGCATTGGCTCCCGGTGGCCCTCCGGGTGCGCTTCAAGGTCTCAGTTATCATCTTTAAAGCGCTCCATGGCTCGGGACCAGGATATCTGCGAGACCGCCTCCTGTCATTATCGGCCTCCTGCCGACCGATACGCTCCCATAGAGTCAGCCTCCTCAGGGTGCCGCCGACCGGACGGCTGGCAACCCCGAGGATGCTGGCCTTCTCATTGGGGGCACCCCCTCTCTGGAACGAATTACCCCCGGAGATGAGGACCGTCCCTGATCTCATGACCTTCCGTCGTGCGCTGAAAACTTATTTATTTCAGCAAATCGGTCCGGCCTAGGGGTTTTTAAATTTTAATCTGGTTTTTAATCTTTCTTAATCCTCTTATTTTAATCTTTGTAAGAGCCAATTATATTTAATTCTTTTAATTTTTAAATATTGTATATGTGTTTTATATGTGTATTTTTATTCTGGCTGTTCACTGCCCCGAGTCCCTGGGAGAGGGGGCGGTATATAAATTTAAATAATAAATAAATAAATAAATATTTATTCATTCATGATGAAAATTCTGAATATATTCTGAATATATTCGCTTTAAGGTTCTGGTTCTGACCTTTAGGGCGATCCATGGCATTGGACCAGGTTACCTACAGGACCGCATCCTACCGGTGATCTCCAGCAGACCAGTGCGAGCACACAGGGAAGGCCTTCTCCGGGTTCCGTCGGCTACCATGTGCCGCCTGGCGGTCCCAAGGGGTAGGGCCTTCTCTGTGGCGGCCCCTGCCCTCTGGAATACTCTGCCACCGGAACTGCGTACCGGCATGGACCTGAGGTCCTTCAGGCGGGCGCTGAAGACCTGGCTTTTCGAGCAGGCCGGCCTGGGCTGAGAGAGGGTTTTAATGTGTCTCCATTAATTTTAATTAGGGGGTTTTAAGGGGGTGGGGTGGGCTTTTTATTCGGCCTAATCTAATTCAATCTTTTTCTTAACTTTTGTATTGTTGGGGTTTTTAGATTGGCTGTACACCGCCCTGAGTCCCTAGGGAGAAGGGCGGTATAAAAGTTAAATAAATAAATAAAATAAATAAATAAATATTTAGGTATCATGCAAAACTGAGGCATGGATAACAAAACATTTTTAGTGGATTAATTAAATTATTCAATTTAACATTCACATATTCATCTGAAAAAGAACCATTATTGCCATGAGCCCAAAGAAGATCCAAGTAAACTGACCCAGTAAAATAAAATAAATAAAAAAGACTATTATGTCCAGAACTGAACATTGTAAGCATTTCCTATCACTTTATACAAATTACATGAATCACTTGGATTTGTTTCTTATTGTCCCTTAAATGTATTATTATGCTAAGAACCAGATATAATTTCTTTCACCTTGATTTTGAGAGCCTTAAATGTTTGTTTGTATGCTAACAATCTCTCTCAAAGTTTGCTTTTAAAATTCAATTATTTTTCCATCTCTTCAGACTCCCTGGAGAACTACTATCTTACTATCTATATTGAATCTTTGTTGAAAATATGGAAGAGTTGCTATTTTGGTTTAAAGTATACTGACTCCTTTCTTTGTTAGCTAGTTTAGTTTTCTTGATAGCACCCTTCTATTGCCTCATCAATAACAGTCCTCATGGAAAAATGATGCTTATACTTGACCCAATCTTGAAAATGCTGATATGCAAGGACAGATCCTGTATCACACAAAATACTAAGATATACAGTTCTTACACAAATATTTGTAGAAACTTTAGGGCAACAGTATTTCTACAAATACTTGCATAACAATTGCATTACCAAACTACATCTAATAAGGTAGTCTTCAATTTATAATCATTCCTTTAGAGGTCATTTGAAGTTATAATGGCATTGAAAAATGACTTGTTTTTCACATTTATGACCATTGTAGCATCCCCATTGTAGCATGATCAGAATTCTGACACTTGGCAAGTAGCATGTATTTATGACAATTGCAGTGTCCTGGGATCATGTGATCACTTTTTGCGACCTTCAAAGCAGCAAAGTCAATGAGGAAGCCAGATTCATTTAATAACCATGTTATTAACTTAACTACTGCAGTGATTGACTTAACAACCATGGCAAGAAAGATTGTAAAATTGGGGAAAACTTGCTTAACAAATTTCTTGCTTAGTAACAGAAATATTTGGCTCAATTGTGTTTAAATTGAAGACTACAAAGGATGTAAAGGGGATTTTAGAAAATATTTGTGAATGGAAGAAAAAAGTATTTCCTTTTCAGAATGAAAATACAACAATTATGAAGTAATCTGAGGATTCCTTTCCCTGCCTTTATTCCTTTTGTAAACATTAAAACTGGGTCCAAAATGTCACAGTGTGATTATATAGGGTCATTTCCATGAATACTATATGAAGAAAAAGATTGCTCCCACCAAATTTCAATCCCTTTTCTCTCATTCTGCCTATAAGCCAAATTTTATCTGGAACTCTATAGCTATCCAAAAAAACATTCTGAGGACCTTATGATGGTTATCTTCATTGTATCTGAAAATGTATAGCATCAAATTACATTATAATGCTATGCATCTAAGGAGGAAGAAAAAGGTATAACTACAATTGAGTTGCTGCAGTGTTTCTTAAAATTGCTCTAATGAAACTATTTTGGAATTAGCAAATGCCTAATGGCAACAAAAAACAATACATTTATGTTGCCTGGTTATATATTTCACACTCTGTAGAACATGGATGTCAAACTCGCAGCATCATGTTGCCATCATGTGACATTTCACATTTTTCCCATTCATGGAGCTCTGGTGGGAGTGGCCTGCGCATGATGCATCTGGCCCACAGGCCGCCAGTTTGACACCCCTGCACTAGAACTATCATCCAGAAATTATTTCATCATTTTGAATTGAACAAAAGTAATACTAATTATGCTGATTAGCTAATGTCTATATTAAGTTGATTTTCATTCCTCTCACAGAAATGAGCTTAGTAAAGGAATCCTAGTGGCAAGGGGTTGCTTCCATTTCTATGGATCTTGAAATATACAGTATATATATTCAGTGGTGAGGAAGCCAAAGAGAAGTTATCTTGGAGAATTTTTGTTTCTAATATCATGAAGAAGGTAAAAAATCTATTTAGCTGATTCTCAAAGTAAAAGGACAATGTGAAACATCCAGAAAAGAATAACTCTCAGTTATTTGTGGAACTTAAACTGTATCTTAATGAAATCTGGACCTTTGGAATTAAGAACTCTGCTGAGGACTAAGCTGGCTGGCAGTCAATCTGCAGATTAGCAAGAGTTGCTGTTCTACAATATATGAAATCAAGTAGTTCTTCAGTTTATATGAGAATTGAGTTTTATTTTTGTACTTTTGTGGAATCATAGATATATAGAGATGTGGGATATTATTTCTGGCTTGCATACAAAATAGGTATTAAATGTAAGGCTTTTTGAAAGGCCTTAAGGATGTGGTTTTGTGCTAGGACTCTGGGATGCATATCTTTGGCAGAACTCATTCAATAGTTACATTAATTTGTTATTGGTGGTTTTCTTTAAACCTGATTACTGATTATATTTGTTCAGGGTTTTTTGCATTATGGTTTTGTACATTGTTATTAACTGTAGAGAGTCATTAATTTGAGAAAGAATAGAAAATAGAATAGAATAGAATAGTAGAATACCCTTATCATATCTCTTAGCCTTAGGCAGGAGAGTAGGCATCATCGATCACCCAGCTTTAAGAATGAGGATTGAGCCTACCTCTCTTAAGAGTTTTTTTTTTTAAAGAAAGCTGCTGAGTCAGAGAATATCCTTTTTTCTGTTAGTAAAGAAAACGAATGTTTCCTCTTAATTGTTTTAAGATTAACTACTACATTTTGTTGATTTTGCCACTCTGGATAATATATTCCTATAATATAGTTACATTTAATTATAATTACATTTTTGTTTACTGTGTACTACACTGGATGCAGCATTCACTTAATCCTTGTACATATGATATGACTGATAGAGTGATGTGCCAAATGACTTTAAAGACTCATTATATTATCTGAGTATTCTGGAGTCTTCTGGCTGTATGACACATTTCATGATAGAGTGTTTCACTATATTTGGATCCAATTGTAAAGGAGAGTGGGAACAAACTTGTCCTCTGAATTAATTATTTACATTTACATTTATTTACAATTACATTTACATTTATTGTATATTTACAATACCTGGCATTCAGACTAGGAATATGAGAACTGATGTTTTCAATTTAGAAGATTAAAATTAATTTCAGGGGTTTTACCTTTTAACTAACCCCAATATGATAACAAATGAAGCTCTAATTTAGATCTTACAAAGCAGAAAGAATTATCTCCCAACATTACTTCCTTAACAGCAATTCTCATTATTTGCTGCATTTTTGCTTGCTTCCTTTTTGCAGATCATTCCTAGTATATATTCAACATATGGAACACCACTTAGATTACTGAATTGAAATAGTTATCTCCATTCATATCCATTCATACAATTTGTTCTCAAAAGAAACATACAGAGAAAAATGAAAAGGTCATGAACAATATTTTTATCTGAATTTATTGACATTTCAATACAGACATATTGCAATGTATACATAAACTCTATAATTCTTCCCACATTCCTCCTCATTCTACCTGCAGAGCAAAATGTAGAAGGAATTTGCTTTGATTCAATATTCATTTGTCTGTAATCTTTCAAAGACTTAATTTTCCTGTTTTTGAAAGAGAATATCTTTGCTCTAAAATAGTCAGGAATCTGCTCCAGCTTGATCATTGATATTCAGTTATTTCTTATGGTAAGATTATATAAGAATAAAACTACATTGCCCATGAAAATCTGATGATAAAAATAGTGTTACATTTTGCTTAGTCTGAAACCAAATTCAACTACTGATCCTTATCAACTGTCAATTTTTGCAATCGGTTTGACAGATCTTGAGACCTATTTTGGGGGCTATTTTAATATCTAGTAGGATGAGTAAGGCCTAAAATCCTCTGTTAACCCTAAAAAAAATATCAGTGAGGGCTGTGGGTGCTGTTTTCAGATCTGAAACAAAGAAACTAGAGGAGAAGGGAGTTCTTTAAATCAACAAGAGGTTGAAACAATAGAAAAAGAATTTCAAGCGCTTCAGCAGTAGAGCTGATGTCTTTAACAAAGGCTGGAGAAATGCTTTTCCAAGGTCAGATGCCAGATGATCTTCCTAAATAAGAGATGCTACTACTCAACATGCAATCAAGATCCTAGTTTCATAGTGTGGCCCAGTACTGTCTATAGCTCTATTTCATACAACTAACTGACTGTAACTCATAAATTCTGTCACTACAAGATTGAGTTACAAGTGACCATTATCCAATTTAAGCCCACTCTAATACACTACATTCCATTCTAAGACAAGCTAAGCAGCAGCCAAATCTCCCATTCTTTAATCTTAGCTGTATTGTGTATACTAGCAGACTCTGTGCTATTACAACAATTCAAAGGATTCTTAAGTGCAGCAGTGTTTCAGCCGAGGTCAGCAATCTACTTAGTTCAGCAATATGATCAATACAGCAGCTGTATCCTATATCTATATCCATGTTAAAGCCAGGGATCTCAGCCTTCAAAGGGTAATGTCACTATCATTAACAATTCTAGCATGAACAGCACCTACAATCACTTAAGACAGAATCGAAACTTGATACAGCAGTAGTCAAATCACAAGCTTCAGATACATCCTGAAATTATGCATGTTAGAAGTCTTGGCACATTCAATACTACCTCATAATCAACTCAGCCAGATTAGAGGAGGCATTTGGTTTATTTGGTGTACAATGGTACTCTGGGTATGTTTCAATATTAAAGATAAATAAGGACAGGTATAACTGAGTTTGAAGATTTGAATGAAAACATATTAGAGGGAAATTAGTTTTGAAATATGCCAGACAACATTACTTATGTTTAACTAATGGCTGGGGATCCGTGTATGTACTTACACATGTATACATACATGAAAATTATTTATATGGCTTCCCAACTTGTAAACTGAGATTCTGAGTAGCTAAAATGGAACAAATGAACAAATCAAAAACAGACAAATAATAATTTACAATAATTTAATATAAAACAACATAATATGAAGTCCAAAATACAACATGTGGAAAATCTATTTTCCAAATGGGCTCACCTGACTTTCCAATCCAGTGCTGCTCCAATGAGCTGGTATGACAACAGAAAAGGCACATTTCCTAGACCCCACTAGATGGCATTGTTTCATGGAGGGGACCAATCAGAAGTCTATCTATCAAAAAACAACACAGCAGCCTAATTCCAAAACCAGCCAATCAGGAACTGATTCTCCTGGAATTTGTTCAAAACAGACCAATCCGAAGTCTACTTAGATTAAGAACAAATATGTAACCAGTTTTCTTGGACTCCTGTGACATCAGCTTTCTGCATTCAAATACATAGTCCATTTAGCCTGTGTTCAGCTGCCTATGAGCTGCCAAGAAGTACACTATAAAGCAGCTTATTCTAGCTCTGAAGATGCCAATCACAGGGGTTGACACAACACCAGGGCATCAAAAAACTAAGGCCATAGAGCATGAAAGCTCCTTACTGCTTCATACCAGTCTATGGAGCTCACAGATAATTTGATACTATTCCATGAAGAGCTTCAAAGGTAATAATCATCACCTGAAAGCCAATAGGAATCCAGTGCAATTCATTAAGTAGTGGACATGCTATGGCAGACATCCCCAACCCCTGGGTTGTGACTGACTATCGAGTAGTGGCCTGTTCAGAACTGTTTGGCGTATGCGCGCACAAAGCTCAACTTATGCGCACCTGGCTGCCACTTGCATGGGTCAATTCCTCTCTCACTCCCCACCAGGCTATCAAACCGTAAAGGTTGAGGACCGCAGTACTATGGTACATTCATTACTAACATACTATTCCATCCTGTACTGCAGTTTTGGTAGATTTTGTTGAAATAGTTCAATTGGGAAGAGACTATATATAGAATCTCCTGATGCAAGAATGGGAATAATTGGCACAAGATACAGCGTTGTGTAAAGTCTCTCTTGCCACGATTGTCACCTACTCTTCAATGGGGAGCTGGATACCAATTCTGTCTGGGGAGTGAACTTTATCCAGAATTAAAAGACAGTAAATCTCCAAATCCACAGTGCATACTGATCACCTTTTAATCAATCTTCCCTAGAAAAGAGAAACTTTGGATGCAAAACAAATGTCATCTAGCACTGTTGAATTCAGAGATGGTTTCTTCAGGAGCAGGTGGAATCTCTTTAAGCTCCAGTGGAACCACTCCCTTCCTCATGGATAGGTTCACCATTACCTGGATTTAACCATATGTTGTCTCCAACAATAGAATAGCTATGAACATGTACAGAAGCCATCCCCAGCTATTTTTATACAACTTCGCATGTTTAATATGAAAAGATAAAAAAGGGTTTATATGTATTTTACTAAAGAAGCTTCATAAGAATTAAAACCCATTCCTGGATGTAAGAAACTTGGAAACATGTTTCATTTGAACACACTTGTCAATTTCTACAACATCTTTGCAGTCTATTCTAAGCATACTTGGACACATTGAAATATTATATACATGACTTTCTTACCTGCATACCCATATTTAATGTTTCACATATTGCAGTCAAATAAGTACGGTTAATTAATATTTGCATGCTATATATTGAAGCTGCTGTTCAATTCTGATCACTTCAATGTAGCACTGCTGCAGAAAAAAATCTTTGGAGTTCTATATTTTTAACCTTTCCATCTTTAAATAACAGAAGCTTTCAAAATATATTCTAAGCAGGGGCACTATTCAAGTGATATAAACTTATCACTTCTACTATTTAAAAGATGACAAAAGAATTTCCTTCCTCAGATAGCTAATAAATTTTTAAAGCAGACACATTCCAGTGTCTAAAAGGGAAAAACTGGAATGATACACTATCAGGAAGTCTTCATTAATTCATCTGAATCTTAACAGAATGTTATGTCTGTAGGGCTATCATATATTAATGACATATATGGGAAGCAGCATTTAAATTATTCAGGAACACTGGGAATGCAGATCCAGCAGTTTTTGTAATTCTCAACTGCTGTACAAAAGAAATGAAGGAAGAAAGCACCCTCTCTTTCATCTTCACTCTCTTTTTCTCCCATATATACAAGCATATAGGCACTCACACAAAGCTGGGCAAAATCAGTTCTACAATCATGAAGCTGATGAAAACTAGCAACACTCCTTTCAGTTGTTGCACACATAACAATGAACTCTTCTGTGCACATATATCCACTCGTTTATATAATCAGAAACACCTTCAAAGATATATATGCTAAATCTTCCAGGGCAATTTTATCAAATATAAATGCATAAATAAGTGGCTTCCTCTAAGAACACTAAAGAGACCAAAATCAAGCGTGGAGCAAACAGAATCCATACATCTGTGTTTACAGACTACCAACAACGGTGCCAATGTGCAAAGCTGGCTTATTCTATTTATTGTTTTAGTTGACAGCTCTTGCTTGAGCACCCATCACCATGGCAACAGTGAGCACAACTCACAAAGCACCCAAACGAACTCAGAGCTAAATTAACTTATTGCATGTCACCAATGAGAAATGACTGTTCAGAGGTAATTTTCTGTACTAATATGTAATAGAGTTAACTCTCTAAATTGAATTAAATTAATTAAATGCCACTCCCAGTAAATCAGTTTCTATTACATCAATGTTAAAATGAATTAAATGTTTTATTAAAACTACTAATAATATTATGCTATTACTTCATTCATTCAAAATTCTATGCAGTTTACTTCAAGATACATGCTTTGTATTAAGCAGCAATATAACTAACAAATCATCAGCATTTGTTACAGCGTTGCTTATATCAAGTTACCATATGAAGTGAAAAACTTGATTTCAGGGAAGTCATCCATTCTACACTCTTACTGACTTAAATGTAAACAGTTTCTAGAAGTATTACTATTTGTAATTGGACCAAGCAGAATAAAAATCCTAATATATGAAGCAGAATCTAAAGTAAGGATACAAATGAAGTAGGTATTAATGGTTCCATTTCTGCATAAATTATACTAGTTATAAACAAAGAAGTATTAGCTGCTAAAACGTTTCATTTCAAGTTTCATAGTAGCTCTCTAAACAAACCACAGACTGAACTCAATAATCACTGGTATTTGGTTCAAAGCAGTATCATCAAAAAAGACATTCTGGGTATTAAGATGTATTCAGCAGCAATTGAAGGATCATATACAATTCAGATTTTCTCAGAATCACAGAAAAATGCAAAATGTGGAAAAGCTATAGCTTATTATCCTGACAATGGGAAAAAAGAACTGCATATGGGAGCCTTCTTTATGAATAATCGAAAAGAAGAACACTTTGCAAACAGCAGAGGGAGCACTCAATATTCTTAATCTGATCACTGTTTTTATGGTGTTTGGTATTGCTCAAAGGGAAAAAGCAGTGAACCATTTATTAAAAGTACAGAATAAGTAGATTCTAATCCTCTAGGTTTTTCTCTTTAAAAAAATAATCAATTTTTCCAAGTATGTTTTGAGGTCCATTAATCCTTTAATTTTTATTACCTACCTGAATAACTCTGTAAACCTGAAATTTCCCTCAAGCGTATGAATATCTTTCCCTTATTTTTAATAGTTTTATTTTGGCTATAATTCTGCTGGTAAGACCGAGCAGGAATATTACCAAGAATGGTGAGAGGAAAGTTCAATTACCATGTTTTAAAAGCCTGCATTTCAACAAAAAAATTTTCCAAAACAAAAAGTATTGAAATAGCTGGAAGAAAATGGCATCAGATGATTCAGGAAAAACAAATTTGTAATCATCACCTTATCATGATTATTATCTATTAAATTTACAATATATACTGCCCAACTTTTTATGCTGTGGCACATAAAAATATTTTATATCAAAATATAAAATTAAGTCTCTTAGCTGAGTTTGACATTTCAACTACTGACAATTTAACAGATATATCTATGTAAATTTATTTGCAACAGTATTTAACTAATTTGGCTTTGCCTTCTCTTGGAATGCTTTTTCAATTTCCCAGCCTGTACCCCTGATATTCTCTGGAGAAATCTTTTTTTCCTCTTCTATTTAATCATGTCCGATTTTCCGAGACTGCCTGGAGAAATCATTGTAGTTTGCTTGGCAAGGCTTTTCAGAAGTAGAAAAAAAATGAAGAGTTGTCCTATCCAAGTGCTAAACTGGATCAGCTTTCAAGCTTAGACAAGGCCAACCAGGTGCTGTCATCTGCCGAGATTATGATGTTGGTAAAAAGCAAATAAATCAGTACCAACAGAAGTGTAATGTCTAGGGACTGAAACTGATAACATAAAAAATACAGTCACTGGTATTAAGAATGCCCTAGAAAATCAGAAAGGAAATGATACATACTAAAGGATAGAAGCATCTGATATTCCTCATGAAGAGCATATTGCATAAAATGGGCAATGGAAGTATATAATCTATTTAGAAATAGTTCTGATATTATAACAATCAGCTGAGACTGCTGTTAAGAATAGCTTGAGACCATTAGTGACCGAAGATTTGATAGCCATATTTCAAATAAGATTTATCTATTTAATTTTTATGGCTGTCCATTTCCACCATGTCATTCTGTGAGGTGTACATTTCTTAAAACAATAAAACATTTTAAAATAACGCAAACAATGCCAAAATAGGTAGATACAACAGCCAAGGCAATTATCCAATTTAACAATAAAGCCAAGAAATGGGGCCCCTAACACATTCAGAATCCTGACTAAGTTCTTATAAAACAATAGATTCTAAACTTTTAGAAATTAAAATATAACAAAAATAATAAACATGATAGAAAGAGATGAAGAGAGAAACAAAGAAACAGGAAAGCAGAAGGTCCTGGAACTTTTGAGGGAAAAACAAAGTAACAATCCTTTTAGGATTATGCCTACAGTAGGTAAAATATCTTCATTTCTTGGATTCAGAGTGATAATAAATTAAAGGAACCAGAAGCCTTTATTGTGTTTTTTCAGCCAATTATACACTGATAAATAGTATGAATTTTATGCTAGATAGAAGAAAAAGAAGGCTGGGAGCCAAACAATGCAGCAGAATCATCTTAGAAAAATGATAAATTATTACTGGATCAAGTACTGGGCAAAGAAAGGGCATGTTTGTTGAAGCCTGATTGACCTGTGATTTTCACCAATCCCTCCCTACTGAAGCCCTGTGCATCTTATCTGTGCTGTTGCTGGCATAATACAAATTGAAAAAAAAAGGGGAACAAGATTCAGGATCTAGAGTCTGAGCAATAGTTGACAAGGTTCACCAGCTGATACAATCTGAATAGGTGTTGAAACAAAATGTGTGTTCTGGATTCATTCTGGATGGTGCATGGGGGAAACTACAGCATTTGATGCTGAAAGTGGCACGAGAGGAATTTAGCTTATCTACATAATATTTATTTCTCAGCTTCTCTCTAGATTATAAATTAGTGCTGAAGAGTTGGCAGTTAAATTACAAGCCATGTCCTTGGAAGCAGTCATGTCCTTTAGATTTCAAAATAACTGGTAGCTTAAAGCCTCAAACATGAGAAATTATTCCAAAAGTAGAATAAGTAATGGAGGCACTGAGGCCAAGTATCGAAGTAAGTAACACATACAAAAGTTATCAGAGACATAGAGGAAGGACTGTTGAAAATAATTTCTTTTGCCTTATTTTGTAAGTTTTTGGCTACAGGAACAAGAATCAATCAGATAAAGAAGCAAGTAGAAAGTGAATTGAAGAACTATCAAAATAATTAAATGTAAAAGACATATACATCACACAATTAAATAAAAACAAATACAAGTAAATGAGATAGAGGAAAAAAAGGAGGAGGGAAGATAAAAGAATATGCTTAAATGTTGGGTATTTGTTCAAAATGCTACTGATGTGATAATTCTTATATTGGATAGAGCTCAGACAACCAATAATAATATGCCTCCCTTCCTCAGCACCTGTGGGTAGATAGGCAGATGAGAGCCAGTGTGGCACAGTGATTAAGGGTTAACCACATACCAGAAAACTATGAGTTCTAGTCCCACTTTAGGCATGAAGCCAACCTGGTACATTGGGCCAGTCCCTTTCTCTCAGCCTAGGAAGGAGGCAATAGCAAACCATTTCCAAAAACCTTACAAAGAAAACTTCAGGGAATAGTCCAGGCAATTTCAAGAATCAACATTGACTCAAAGGCATACAAACAAACAATCAAGCAAACATAAGTAAATAGAAAAGGCACATCTGTTTTCAGTTGAATTAGGAGCAACAGATCTGCACGACTGAAATAAAATCTTTGGTCTTTGGTCCAGAAAACAGATATTAGATACTGGTATTAGAAAATAGATTTTAATTAATGAATGATATTTCAGAAGAAGCCCAGTAAGCCAATAATGGGCAAATGCAAATCTGTTGAAATATATTTTACTGCTAAGCTAATTTAGGAGGTGCAAAACAGGCTGTGGGACATGAATAGTTAGTTTGTCTTCCAAGTAAAGGCAGTGACAAAGGGGCTGCCACTTATTTCACCATCTCATGATATAAGGCTAACCTGCCCTGAATATGACCTCAATATTCAAAGCAGATGGATTTCAAGAAGTCCACAAAAGGCAAGAACGATTTGTAGATGTATTAATTGTAATCCTTCAATGGAATAGTTCAACTACAATACCCATTATTTTAGAGAAAAGTTAAATAAAACTCAATGGATTTACTTTTCAATAGATATATACAATTTATTTATTTATTAAAGAGTTTCTGCATGTTTTGTGGGCTTCTTCAAGCCTAGACACACTGGATTTCCTCTATATTCAATAATCCCTTGTTTTTACTTTTTGACTTATTTACAGTCCCATCTGCATTCAACAATGGGATTTATTGTTAATGACAGTAATGCTGATTTTGGAATTTAAAATCAATCAGGAAGTAAGTACTACAATGCTATCTGTGATATATGATGTGCCCTTTTTCAGAGTTTGATTAATAAATTCTAGCTCCGTATATAAAAAATAATATTTTGAAACTAATTAAGATCATGATCAGTAAAGAATAGGAGGGGAAAAAAGCAAAAAAAAAAAAAAAAGCAGCTCATTGGAAACATAGGAATTTTAGGTTATCAGATTTAGGAAAAACAACAGGAATATTTTAGCAAAAGCACATATTTAACTTAAGTAATTGCATAAAGATAGCATGTATAAGTAGTCATTGACATGCCCATAATTGAGCTCAAAATTTCTGTTGTTAAACAAGATGGTTAAGTGAATTTTGCCCCATTTTACGATCTTTCTTGCCATTGTTGTTAAGTGAATTACTGCAGTTGCTAAGTTAGTAACATGGTTAAGTGAATCTGGTATCCCCATTGATTTTGTTTGTCAGAAGGTCACAAAAGATTATCATGTGACCCCGGGACACTGCAACTGTCATAAATACATGGCAGTTTGGATCATGTAGATACTGCAACGGTGGAAAATAGTCATAAGTAACTTATTTCAGTGCCATTGTAAGTTCAAACAATCATTAAACAAATAGTTGTAAATAAAGGACTACCTGTGGTTATCATCTTAGATGATTTTAAACAAAGGTTAAAACACTTGATAAGACATTAAATGTCAAAAGCTATTAGTAGAAAAATGTATGAATGGAGCCTCATGTTGAAGGGCCTGGAATTACCAGAAATGTGTTTTAATCTTCAAGGAATGTCTATTATCTTCATAGTCTTTTTGCAAGCTTTTAAGCACTGCACTGGCCACACTATATTATGTCAAATATAATCTTTATTAAAGTAATCAGATTACAGACACAGAAGCCCCTACCTCTTTTCCCCAAAAAATTTCTCTCTAAAAACATACTATATGTTTTTATTTGGGTGATTTGTTCATGCTATCATGAATGTAAATGCATCTGTAAACCATCCCTCTCTTATTTTCAGTTTATTTATTCAAACGAACAATGGTGTTTTGTCTTTCATGGATGCTTATAAATGATGTCCATTAGTTGTTTTGGAATAAAATAAAAGGAAAAATCCAAGCTTGACAACTCAAGTATCCATGAACCTTTTCACAAGGAAAGGAAGTAGGGAGAGATTCTTTTAACCCACTCCAGTGCATACTTGCTCAAAATGACTCCAAGTCCCTTCAGGGTTCCGAAAATTCTGGTTTATCTTTTCCATTTGGTGTAGTATTGCTTAGTCCTAATCACAATTTGAATTTCTGATATGAAACAATGCTGTTTATGCCATATAAATGTTACGTTTTGCATTTTTACAAGATTATTAAAGTGCAGATCATATAGAATTTCCATATGGGACACAGAATTTACTATTCTACTTTATAAAAACAGATGCGGGGACTAAGTGCATATGTAAGAATCATAGAGAATGTTTCTTTACATTTACATTAAAATAATATCTAAACAGTAGTGAAATTTTACAGTTTAAAAACAAGCTTCTTTCCAATTTCACTTTCTGGACATGGCATTTAAGTCTCTCACAGCATCACAGCTATAGTGGTTGGATGAAGGATAAAGCAAATTTATCTCAAATCCAGTTCAGACTTTCCTATGTGATAATCTATCATTCTGATTGACAATCTATGTCACAAATTAAACTTGGGAAGCTCTCCACACAGTTGACAGAAAACCCAATTTTCTTGATTTATTTGCAGTAGCAATGTTTATCTCAATCCAAAGGCAATGGAACATGAAGGAAAAGAAATCTGCTTATTATGCCTAAACTAGATCTATGTCTCTAAGATGTGACAGGGCTAGAAATTGTCTTAGGCAATATATTTAGCACAAAGAACAACAAAATGGTTTAGGCAGTATCTCAAAATTTCAAAACCTAGACTAGAATTTTAAATAATTATTATTTCCGAATAACAAGCTTATTACTTTGCTATTTTAATTGGGGCCAAATACTAGAAAAATTTCCCAGACAATGCTTGAATGCTCTACCATCTGCTTTTTTAGCTGTAGATTTAATACTTAGTGACCTTTATAATGAATGCAGTTTCTCCCTGTGGGTTCTAGAACTACTGAATGAGCTTATTATCCATTGTTATTTTTAAGTTACATGAAATGACTTGGTTTTAGATTTTTACTGTCTCTTTTTGGACATGAAAATGATAGTTATGTCCAACCCAAACCCCCTCCCCCCATTATTAGATAAGCAAGGTAATAAAGCAATAATAAAACCAACAAAAATATTGCAATTTTGCTGTCATCTACAAGTTGGCTATATATTCTGTGTGCCTACTTCATACAGTTTAAGTATTGTATTGCTAGGATGGAACTGCTATAAAGTTATCAACTTGCTTCTGTACTCAATTAAGATCAGTACCAGAGTTAATTTCCAGCCCCTTCGTAATCACAAAATTGAATAATACTATGAAACATGCTCTTGTCATATTATTATATACTGTACCATGTTCTTACTATACTTACTAAACAATTTAAATCAATATATATATTCAATTACCTTTGGTTTTTTGTTCAGCAGCCTGAAAGACAAAAACAACAAAATGATCAGTTAGTAGCCAGTTTTTTATTAAAGATAACTGTGGGGGAAAAATGTAGCCCCCAACAATAAGTCATAGCATACATAAAACATGATCACCATATTAATATGATCTGGCCAATTTTTGGTTTGATGTTTTGTGCAATTTTTCAGGAAGGAAGATCAGCAGTAGAATCCCGGAAGATGGTTTATTTCAATGATAGTGTTTTAATTTTTATTTCATCTGTGGCTTCAATTGTATTTTTACTGTTAGTGGCTTTTGAACCATTGTAATATGTATGAATGGTATTTCCCTGTGGTTATGTAAATATGCAAGTGCTTTCAGGACCAATTTAGTGTCAGGAGGACAAGCAAAATTTAATGTTGTTCACTCTTGACTCTCTAGCTTAGTGGTATACAAGCTTGAATTTTTCAGAAACCTTTGAGTGTAAACTTCACAAACCCAGGAATTAAGCAATTAGAAAACATCAGGTTGCATACCTTTCCTCCATCACATATATTTTATTCATAACTTCATTAAAAAAGCATAGGCTCAAAACATTTTGGTTACAAATAATGAAAGCAATATAGTAAACACAAGGTAATTTATGCTGGCTCTAGTTTATAGTGATCAAAGAAACTTTGTTTTGCCACCAGAAAATATTGAATATACAGTATGTATACTAAAGTGACATATTATGAAATACGACACTTCAATATATTTACATTGAACTCTTCAAATTAATTACACATGTATTTGAATAATTATACAAATTAAAAAAAATGTAGACTGTCAATGATTTAATTAGTCTGGCTAATGAAATATGTACATTAGTGGATATACACGTGTGCATATGTGTATGCCTACATACAAAGTATAATTGACAACCATTCTAGGGCAACACAGTAAGGATATAACTACTTAAGTATCATATGAATCAGTGAATAAGTGATATTAAACATATTAATATTATAATGATCATGATTCAGATAGTTTTAAATATATAAATAACTTGAATCTATTCAGAGTTCTGGATTCCCTCTGCTGCTTTAAACATCTCAAAATCATTATTACTGTAAATAAAATGCAAAACAATATTCTGAGAGAAAGAAGTCTGTTGCCTTCTCTCTACCTGTCTTGAATTATTATATTTAAGGGTGTTTTAGATATTTGATTTTATCATGCGTTCTGAGGTAGGATCTGTTGTTCAATCAACCAACCTCCACTTGCTGTTCCTCCATTAGGGTCACAAGCCACCTCGCACAGCCAGGTCTTAAGGCCCTTATGAAAGGATGGGATGGTTAGGGCAACCTCACATCGGGGGGTGGTGGTGGTGGAGAAGTTGTTCCAGAGGGCAATAGCAATAGCAGAGATCCTAGATCCTAGACCCGTGATGGCAAACCTGTGGCACGTGTGCCAGAGGTGGCACGCAGAGCCCTCTCTCTAGGCACACGAGCTATCGCCCCAGCTCAGCCCTGCCATGCATGTGCATGTGCACTGGCAGCTGGTCTTCAGGTCTCTGCCGTGCATGCGCAAGGGTGGGACACGTACCCGAAGGGGATGAGGCATAAGCATGGGGAGCGCATGCGCATACATGAGGGCTGGGGTTCGCACACGTGGGGTTACGGAGGGTCACATGCTTCGGGCACACCTGAAAATTGCATTTTGGGGATGCGCACGCACTTTGGGCACTTGTGCTGAAAAGGTTAGCCATCACTGTCCGAGACCTTCATTCTAGACCTTACCAGCTGGAATAATTGAGCTGACAGCATGCTTCCTCTCCTGGCACGAGTGGGATGGGTCAATCCCAGTGGGGTGAAACAGCCCCATCCCTCAAAATGTTGAAGCAGAGGTGGTATTCAGCAGGTTCTGACCAGGTCTGGAGAACTGGTGGTGGAAATTTTGAGTAGTTCGGAGATCTGGCAAATACCCACCTCTGACTGGAGATTTTACATATCCTTCCCCTGCCATGCCCATCAAGCTACGCCCACAGAACCGGTAGTAAAAAAAATTAGAATCCCACCACTTGTTGGAAGTGTCTTGGCAAAATTTTTGCAGAATATTAAATAATGGAATAAAGCTTGTTATTATAAAGAACAATATTTTTAAAAGAGTAAGAAATTATTAATCCTCGCTTTTTAATGAAAAGCAGTCACTTTACAATTTTAAGTTATTGCCATGATCCCCTCAGACAAATCTTCCTTAGAAAGTGGAGAGAGGGAGAATGAGAGAGAATGAATATGAACTGGAAAAAATGCCTCTCAAATTGATCAAGTAGTGTTAATGCCCAACTCTGAGATTTCGATGGACTCATTCCCAAGTGCTCCTGACAATTCAGTATTTAATTCTCTGATAGCATAGACACACAGACTTCAAGCTTGCAAGAATGTCAATTCAATCTTAAATAGCAAATAAAGAGAGGAGTGCAGGGGTGCTTGGTAAAGTACATTGGGCATAATGGTCTACTTGGCAGGTAAGACCTACTCAGTAATAGGTTATCAGTTTTAAGTAGCTGATTTCTTCAACTAGCTTTAATCAGCAAAACTTGAATGTGAATCAAGTTCAAGTTTTTCTAATATTTAAGCTTTTTCTGAGATGAGTCAAATATCAAAATAATGTTTATAACAGTTTAATTTTCAGACTTGGCTTGAAGTCTTGTACAACTTTCTGAAAAACCTAATCTCTTACTTGATCTGACAGTTTTACCATTAATGTTACATTTTGTTGCCTGAATTCTGAACTAGACAGGAACCACGCTATTGTCTGTAGTAAGTATTATTTGACTCTTGGTTGCATGACTCCACTTGTTATACCTATTGTGTGAACTTGGAAATGGGATTGACATTTTTAAAAATCTTAAAGATATATCAGACATTTTACAGAAAATTATTTTTTCTGGCCCTCAGATCAGAGTACAATAGTGCCTTTATCTAAATACTACAGAAACTGAAAATTATAAAAGCTGAACTTCTAAATTAGGAAAGAATATAATCTGTGTTCAGTATATTGTTCTGAAAAATGTACCTGGAAAATATATTTGTTAATAAATAAAATCTACTAGTTAAAAGAATTTTATGAAATGCTAGAAGACACATAACCTTTAAGTGTTCAGACTTTTGTTATGTTGCTGAAATATAAGATTCACTTGGGAATTACTTCAGATGGTAATGTTTAGCTACTGTTCATAGACGACTTTAAAACTGTGCTTTAATAAAAATATTTCATCAGATCAGGAGGAAATCTGCTTGTAGTAGAATATAGTAGTCTGAAAAAGTGAAAATAAGAATAAACTTAATGCATAATGTTTGGGCCTTTTTACAAACAATGAAACCTAATTAGACTATATTTCTCAAGAAAAGATTCTTTTTCCAACTCATACTAATGAAATTGGTTAAGAGTTAAATTATACAACTGAGATCTTTAACAAACCTTTTTCTGAGCACCTTCCTTCTTTTTCTTTTCTTCCTGCTTTTTCTTTTTCTTTTCTTCCATCAAATGTTCCTCTTCTTGTGTTTGTTCTTTTTCCCTATTTATAAAAAAGAATTGAACTTCTTTTAGACAATTAGATAAATCAAGGAAGTCTGAATTATAGTAGACACTAAAATTATCTGCCACCATATATTTAAATTACTTCCATCACAGAATTTAAATCAACTTCACTTTAAATTAACAATCATATATGAGACACGTCTTACATATTACACTGCTGCCATTTATTTTACTTGTAGTTACTAACTGAACACTAACAAAACATTATAAAACCAGGTCTAATTACCCAGTGAGTTTAAAAAACAAAGATATAAACCAGAATTGCTTCTGTGGCTCTCAAAATTAATGTAGCTCTAAATGTACCTCCAATGTATCTCTAAAACAATTAAGCAGAAATCAAAAGGGCTATGAGGAAATCACTGCTTCTAAGGACTGCAAAAACACTGACTCTATGTCTAACTCCACTTTCAAACATTGTATTTAACTCAGGGATGGTTCAGACTGGTTCTATAAAATTATGTTATGATTCTGTGCAGTTTGGAGAACTGGAAAATCGTGGCCCTGGCTGGCTCCACCCCTCTCCGCCTGCCCCTCCCCTCCCTGCCCAGTCAGTCATTATCCGCATGCACAACACTGCACGCATGCCCAACATCGCTGACTGCGTTCTTCCCTGCTCAGTCACTCCTTAAGGTATTTCTTTTTCCCCCCCACCCAACGATCACTGTTCCTATGATCAGCTGTGCCGGGATTCCCCTCGCTTACTTACTGTTTCACTCAGGAGGCTTCCCTAAGGCCCAGAAAGGCAAAAAATGGAGGGTAAAAAAAATTTTTTACAGTTTTTTTGCCAATGCATACCAATTGAACATTCTGCAGTTTTATTATTTATTTATTTAGTATATGGCTACAGTTTTCTTAGACTTTGTCTACAAAACAAAACAAAATTGATTAACAAATTTTTCTTCCTATTTACTAAAAGCTTCCTTTGTACAAAGCATCTCCTTAAATGTCCTCACTAAAAAATAAATCAGTTTGATCATCAAATTATATTTAAAAAAAACATTTAAAAAGGAACAATTACTCCAAAATTCCTAAACTGCATCCAATAGTATAATTTAATTTGGACAGAATTAGAGGATATATGTTCTGGTTTACTGTTTGGGTCTGATTCTTGTGCTGCATATACTGTAAAAGCCTAAGTTAAAAAAATATGAAACAAAACAATTATAAATTGAGATGGGATGAAAGTCAGAAATTTTGTCAAAAATCATAGCTGATTCCAATGTGCCAGAAATGTAAATCTTACAGGAAGTATAAATAAAACAAAAATCAGAATGTCTATTGTAATTAGAAAATGCTAATTTCAAAAGTACAAATAAAAAGTGGCTGTAGGAAGGATGTGGATTGGAAAACAATTTTAAGAACTAGCAACAATTCATTCTTTATTGTAAACTCTATCCAACATAGTATTTATCATTCCTTTGATAAACCATCATCTGCCAGAGGATTGGATTCTTTGTTCCCCTCCTGCCAAGCACTTCCCAAAGCTTCTTTATAAGTTATCTTTAAGCAAAGTTCATTGCACAGTCAATTTGCATAATGAAGCATACAGTCTGTTATTTTAACAACGATTTTTATTCTGCATTATAACATACATATGTGTTTGAAAATAAGCAAGATCTTATTTAAAAAAAAAAACAAGTTATAAACTAACATTGACAGAAAGATATTTCCTAATAGCCATGATCCCCCAGTCTATATTATACTACACCAAAACAGATTTCAGAGAAAATCTTAGGGATCTTATAGGAAATACCGGTAAATGAATTTGCATTTTCAGATTGGGTTAAAAAATGACACATACTGACAAATTAATTCATAATTTATATTTAATTAATTTAAATAATGTAATTTTGATTTAATAATTATATTTGGATTAAGCTAAATCTTAAAAGTATGCAGAATTTTTTTAAAAATCTGCACAGCATATCGCTAAGCTGCTTTTCAATAGGCACAGTTATAGCTCATTTCTCAACTTTTTCCTTGCTGATAACAACAAAACTCTCTGTCTCATGGGCATTGTGCTAGAGTTTGTACATTGGCAAAATTGAGAAAATAGGCAGTCTATCATTCTTCTGCCAATTTTACTCAGTGTCAAATATCCAGGGCACAAAATCCTGACCTGTTGTGATAGCAGATGAAACTTTTGACCTTGTACCACAGCTCTGAGCAACCAAAATCAATAAACTGTGAATTATACTGTTATACTGACAGCAGCCCTGAACTTAACTATAAATAGCGATTTTAAAAATGTTCAAAACTCCATTATCTTTTTATTCAATTATAGTTTGATTTTTCAAAGGGAAATACGAACAGAATACAAGATAATATATAATATGAAACACATTATTTGTTAAAGATTGCATAACTTAAGAATTTTAGGTGCACTTAGTTTTATCTATAAGAAGGTGTATAAAATGTAATTTTTTTAAAGTATTAATACATTTGGAACTCAGAGTTTGGGAGTAAATGGTTAATTCCCTTTAACCTCAAGTGACAGTTTATCAATTCATATATACAGTATTATTGATAGGTTATCCAAAACTTTCTAGAACTAAGGTTTTGGAAAGAGTTTAGCCAGTTGTCTCTATCTCTACCACAACTTCAAATGGTCACTGAACAAGTAGTCTGAAAGCAAGGACTATCTGTAAAATGCTACTATATATGGCATAAATGGGTCCCCCCAAAAAATAATCAGGATAAGTAACATCTGACTCAAGTTGGAAAACAGAGACTCAAAAGATTTGGATGTGACATGGTAAATATCAATTATAGGTGCTAATCAACTAGAATATATTGTTGAATGTCTGAATATAATAGATATGTAGAAATATAGCACAGAATACTAAAAATATGGGAAGATTTTTTTTACTTAAAAGATAAACTTTGCTCTTTACAAGAAATAAAGGATGCTAACGTACGTTCTAAGTAGACACAAGAGTTTGTAATTTTTTCTGTTTTTTTCTACAATTCTAACAAAACATTCTTGTGTGTGTGTGTATGAGTGGAGGGAGGGGAGAGGAATAACCATACCATGACGTGGAAAGAAATATGACTGCATAACTTGAGTTATTTGTTGGTTTAATATCCCACTATTATCTGTAAAGTCAAGAAAGTATACACAATACTCTCTCCTCAGTTTTCCCCACAACAACTATCCTTAGATGGTTGGTTGAGGAATATGATTATTCCAAGAACATTGGGAGATAAAGAAAAGTTAGTTTTTAAAGGGACAGGCTAAGGCAGGCAGCCTCTATAAGCCATAATAATGTTCACTCAAGTGAACAGAACTTTTTCTCTGATATAATTCTCCTGTATAGGGTGATCGGTGGGAAGAGCACCATGGAAAAGCACCAAGCAAAATGCAATCTACTTTTCTCTGCTGCAGAAAATGTGTCACCTGTCTTAAATGACCTGGTAGCATGGTCTCTCCTGAAGCTTCCCTGTTCTTAGTTTTTGACAGTTTTTGCTAAGTTTCAGTCTCTTGATTGAGGAAGGAATTACCATATCAAACCCTGAAATTACATAAGCAACTGAGGGAGAAGGAAGGAGGCAAAAACGTTATGTCTTTGAAGTTTAAAAAACCTTTCCACAGAGATTTGATGAATATATGTAGAATATTTTCTTACATTATGCTTACCCTTACATAGAGACACTGTGCATTTACAAAATAGGATTGGGGATTTTTTTGCCAGTCAAGTGCATTTTTATGCATTATTATCCATTAATAATAACAATTTCAAAAGTGCAAGAAAAGATGTAGAAGAAGAAACAAGGAGTCTTTCTGACAATATCTAGCAGGCATCACTTAGAATTTGGTCAAAAATTTTTGGATTAGAATCAAAACCTAGAAGAAATTGTTCAGGGTGGATTGGAGTGGGAACCTAAATTGTATCTTCTGGGTATCATTAAGGACGGTTATCCCCCTAAAGTAAAACATTTGATCATCCATATTCTAACAGCGGCACGTATTTCACTGGCTCAATTCTGGAAATTGCCTAATATACCACCAATACAATTTATTATTCAAAAAATCTGTGAATGTGCAGAAATGGAAAAACTTACATTAAAATTAAAAGGAAAAGAGGAGGCAGAATTTTACTCGATCTGGAATAAGTGGTATGAATGGCTAGAATGCAACAAAAAAAAAAACAACGAAAAGGGGAATCAAGGGGGGAAAACAAATTTATGATACGGATTATGACACATGCAATAACGAACATAAATTGTTAATGTTAGACTTAGACTCCCTTGTTCTTTAAACAATCAATGGAAGGAATTCATCGGTAAAAATAAATAGGCTGAAAAATAGCTTCTATCCCAGGGCAGTAGCCCTTTTGAATTTTACTGTATAGTGCAATATTAATGCAATATCAGGGGTTTTCAATTCAATTTGTGGAGGGTGAAGGATGCGTGTTTGTGTTTATTTTCATAGTCATAAATTGTACACTGAAGATGGTATTTAATTTCATTGTACGAGGTGCAATGACAATAAAATAAAATAAAACTAAAAAAAAAAAAGAATTTCAGAATATTACTCCAAATCAGAACTTTGTATATACTGGCCATCATCTTTATTACTCAAAGTTCCATATGCATTGCTTGGGGAAAAAAACAGGATTTTTTTTAAAAAACATTGTCTTTCTTAGCTAGAAAGAGAGATTATTCTCTATATTTTCAATAGGAAATTTTAGATCAAACATGGATCTGAAGAATACTGAATTATACATGGCACTCTGCACGGTGAGGTCATTTTGGCTTTTGTTTCCATTGCAGGAGGGCCATTTGTGTCCTCTATTGATATAACAAATAGTTATTTTCATACATCTATGTCACAATGCATGTAGTTCTCACTTAACAAAACACAGTTGGGAATGGCAACTCTATTGTTAAGTGACATGGTCATTAAATGAGACACCACATGATTGCGACTCACAATGTAAGTTTCCCTGCACTCATAAGTTAATCACCATAGTTGTTAAAAGAGACA
Organism: Bungarus multicinctus; assembly: GCA_023653725.1. Classification (NCBI taxonomy): domain Eukaryota; kingdom Metazoa; phylum Chordata; class Lepidosauria; order Squamata; family Elapidae; genus Bungarus; species Bungarus multicinctus. The sequence continues at coordinate 115,318,133 of CM042834.1, read as the reverse complement.
TCACGTAGCTGCAACATTCTGGGTTAATGGCTAAATATAAAGAAACAGTGCTATCACTAGAGATACAATTTTTGAAGCAGAATTGTTTCTATGATGGGACATGTTAATTTGTTATTTTGCCAGATGGGGAGGCTTCAGCATGGAAGACTGGAAGACAAATTTCTCTATTTGCCATGTGAGAGATTGAGGAAAAAATGTGATTTAGCTAATAAAATTTAGCTAATGACTAAATTTTCAGGAATTTGGCAAGCCAGTTCATAGCAGAGTTGAGTTACAACACCCAGAAGATCAGCTATTCTGTACCTAGCAATATACCATTGGACTGGATCCTATACAAATTCACAAAAATGTAGGGGAAAGGCCTCTCCAGGAATTCTTGACAACTTTCAAACAGATAGGCAGCATGATGGGCATTATCAGCAATCAATATATATTCACAATTAGTGTAAATACTGGGTTTTAACTAGACTGATTGTATTTCTTTAGTGCTAAATCTTATGAAGTGTATCTTTTGGGCTAATTGCTGCCTATTCTACATTCAGGAGAAAAGTTACTAGGTCTTTTGGTTCTGATAGCATAGAGTAGGTTTCATAAGTTGTAGCTGTGGATTCAATGCTGCAGTCCCTCCCTTGATATTGAGAATCTGAATAAAGTCTTTGTTGCCAAGGCCAATGCTCTATTTTGAATAAATTATGGGCAAGCCAGTGCTTAACTATACAACAAATCCAACCCATTTTATTTCCTGTGCCTGACAGTTGTGGCCTTACCATGTTCCAAAAAAACTTACCAGTTTCCAATTGATGTCAACAAATGGGCCAACTGTTAGCCCCTTAATGTTTTCAACACAAGGTCAGAATATAGCTCCCCACTCCATCCTTTTTCAACCTCCATAGTGTGAGCACTTTGGGTAATTCTCCAATCCTTTTTTCTACTAATAAATCAGTGTATTGTAATATAGAGATGAAAAGAATATTAAAGCATTTTAATGTGATCTAAAAGTATTTTGTTATAAAAAAGTTGAATACTTAACCCATGTGACCAGCACTGAAAGATTCTAGAAAATCTAGTACTGTAATATTTGGACACCCACAAACATTCTCTATCTGGTCTAAATCTTGGTGCGGCATTCCTGGGGCTTAACAAAGAAGGTAAGCCAATATTGTTTGTGAAAAGGAAGCTAGATAAAAAGGAAGGCATGTAATATTTTAAAAGATACTCTTACCAGTTCCAGAAACACAAGTCTCATTGCCTATTATTCAAATAGCCACATGACCTCCATTTCTAATTCACTCTTTCTGGGAAAGATTGTCAAGATTTAGTCACTGAGTACATTAGAGGTGTTCCAGTTAATAGTTTCAAAGATCAGCTGGCCAATTGCTGCTCTGGGCTATGGCAAAATTTGGTTTCTCCCTGTTTTTTTTAACTTCTACAAAAGTGGCTGGAAAAATAATCTATCAGTTCAGGCTGTGGTATCATCAATATGCCAGGTAGAAGAAGCTATCAATATCTTATTTGAGTATCAGGAGATTGTTAGGATCTGGATGGGATAAAACATGAAGAGGCTGAATCCCAGCAAAAAGGGTTTGATATTCATTCCTCAAAGCCCTTGACTGTTCCAGGATTTTTCTCTTGATGTGGCACTGCCCTGAAACAGCAGATCTGTCACTTGTGATCCACTCATTGCTTTGCATCATGGGCAGTAGGCCTTTATCCAATTTCAGTTGGTGCACCAGCTGCATCTCTACCTTAAGCATTACCATGCACCTGGACTACTGTAATGTAACCTGTCTGGGGCTACCTGAGATAACTTGCTTCATAGTAACAAAGAGCATACCAAGATACAGTTCACCAATACATGTATCAATACCCTTATTTTGTTCATTGAGAGGGTACCTAATGGCTCTGCTCTGGCTCTCTATACATTATTAATAGACAAATCCTAAAAGTCATAATGCTAAGACTCTGGTGCTTTCTAAAACTTTAGAAACATAATAGAATTATGTAAAATGGAAACAGAGCTATGCTAGATCAAACCCAATGTCTATTGAATGGGCTACAGTATGCTTTTGTAAATAATTTGGAAAGATGTTGATGGGTATAAACATAGCATTTATTTACAACTCTTTAAAACAACCACATTTTCTCCTTAAATTGCACTATTGCCACTTCATCCTAGGGAAAAATTAGGCTGCCTAAAAGAGTTGTAAAAAGATATTGTATACATTCTAAAGCACCTTTCTGAAACTGAATCTGAAGCATCACCCAATCCTTCTAATATTAAGCCACTCTATTCCTGCTGTTTCCAGGCATTTGCATTTGGGAAGCATACAACTGGGATGTGAGTGCAATGACATTCTCCTTGTTCTTTAACAGATGGTATTGATATTATCTCTCACAATGGAAGAAATATGCAATCATCAGGACTAATCCACTTACTTTATTCCCTCTACCCAAATTAATTATTAAATAACACTTATATTAAGAGTAAATTCAGATGGAGACAATAAACAACAACAAAAAGGCAATGTGGCTGTCTTAAAAAGGAAATTTCTCTAATCTTTTGAAGACAGCCACAATGCCTTTTTGTTGTTATTTAAGAATTCGGTTCTTCACTGAAGTGAGCATATGTTGAACATGATTTCTGTTGAGAAATCCAGAATTTCAGATATCATTAGATTACAAAAGTAGATTTGAATGTATTTTTAATTATCATAAAATTTAGGTTCATAAAAACATCTAAAATATGATGTTGATAAACAGTCTCCTTCAAAATCTTAGATCTTAAATATTACATTTGTACTGTCTCTAAAATGAACCATATCAGCAAATAAATCAAGGAACCCATAGAACAGAAAATCTGAGTCTTATTTATTACTTGTTACACCAAATCCACTAAGTATAGAATATGTACATTGTGTAACTCTATTAAGAGATTTACTGGTAAAAATATGTACTCCATAAGAGCTTCAAATACACTTTAGCTTCATTGAAGTTGCCCAAATGAAGTCAATTTCTTCAGAATACAAATATAACATGGCTATTTGCGGGAGAAAACTTTATTCTGCATCCCCAAAGTAGACTCCAGTTTTAAAATGTGTGGGCTTTAACAAGCATTAAACATTGAATACTTTATAGAACTATCTTTTCCCATTACCTTTTTTTTTTTTTTGCATTTCACCTTTTGTCAATCCTAAAATAACTTTGCCCTCAAATTTATGTTTTACTTAAGCACAACATTTAAATCAACTTCTAAACTTATATGGATAGATAAAATAAAGTTATATTTGAGTCAAACTTAGTTTCAGGAAATTCATGAAAACATCCATGTTTTATTCTTGATAGCATTTTTCCCAAGATACAGGTAATCCTTGCTTAAGAGCCATCTGTTTAATGACCATTTACTTATTTGTTTTCTGTCCATCTTGCTGCAATTATAAATTTAAAATTTGAAGTTACAGCAGTGTTGAATAAGTGTTAGTTACAATTGGTCCTTGAAATTGCAGCCACTGCAACACCCTGTGGTTACATGATCAAAATTCAGGTGCTCTATAGTCCACTCATATTTACAACTGTTAGCCACTTCAACTCCTCCCACCTAAACCCCCAGATAATCTTAAGTATTTTCTTCCTCCTACTGCTGGCCTGGGATCCGGGTGCTTGTGGTGAGCACAGCAAAGAAACAGAACCTGGTCAGTTGATGACAGTTTACCTAGGCTGGCTAGGAAGGAAGCAGACAGATAGACATGTGACATGCAGAACATTGTTCAGGAGAAGCTGTGGTAGCTCCCTGGAGAAAGGTCCCTTTAGCGGATAAGACTTTGCTGCCATGACATGACAGCTTGTGCCTTGCCACGAACATCCCAGGGCTTCTTTCTTACCCAGGTCAGCAGCAAAAATTAGCTGGGGGTGGCAGAGGACAGCAGGGGTATACGGCAGAGATTGGGGTAAAATACCTTGATTGCGGGGAGGACATAGCCTGGTGGGGGAGCTGAAGAGGAGCAAGTGTGACAGGGAAGGAGAAGCAGGAGGTCACAACAATGTAATCCTGAGCAATGACCAACCACAAATGAGACTACTGGAATTACCATCACTACATGGTACAGTCATATGATGAAGCCTACCAACTGCTTCATTTCGTGTTGGCAACTCTGATTCCAATTAGGGCTGTTAAGCAAGGATTCCCTGTACTTCATCACTACTGGTACTGTATTTTCTGGTAGCTTTTATCCAATGCAAACCAGATTCAACTTAATCCTGTTTAGTTTTTTGAAGTCAGTGAATTTGCTCAGCTTTCAAAAAAAAACAAAACCCACCAGTGGGCTGCTCAAGGGTGCTTGGCAGTCTGTATGTTGTGCAAGTCTGCTCTATCTGTAACTTGATAATAGAAGACAAACAAAGGTTTAGCTGAAGTCTTTGTCTTTGTCCAAACAATTACACTATGGCAGTTTAGTCATAGTTTTAACAAACCACAATAATTGAGTTCAATAACACACTAAACCATTAACTTGTTCCTGCTCTTTACTACCAGACTTGGTAGTAAATCATCAATCTTCAAACACTTAACCTATAATTCAACTATTTATTTAAATATTTATTGTAGACAATTAAATCTCAAACTCAAGAGTTGATTGCCCATTTCTCTGTAAAAAAGCAAAAAGCTTACATATTCATGCTTTAGGTTTTAAATTCTAGACTTCTTCCTCTGTGCTTCTGAATTAACACATATTTGGCAAGTGGCTTGAGAAACATGGAAATGCATTAACATAATAACCTGTGAACCATTAATTCATATTTCAGCAAGTTCAGCTGACATTATATGTTATCCCAGCATATGACCATCCTGTTTCTGTAAGTATCTTCTACCCAAGAAATCAGCAACATCCAAATGACAAGCTCCTATCTTATGTCACTGACTGTATAACTTTCTGTTCAGTTTCTTTCAACACCTCTCTGAACTATTTCTGCTCCCCTTCCTTGATTGTGATTATTCTTTAGTTCCTTACACTCTGTGTAACACCACATATTACTTAAAATAATGAAGCTGGTCATGTCACTTGTTTGCAAAAGCAAATAAAAATAGAGTATGTGTCTATCCAAACAATAGAGCGTGCTTATTAAGGGGACTGACACACTGGTTTATTTAAAAAAACAGTATCATTGAAATCAATAAGTAAGTACACTTAACCAAGTTGTCATAAAGAATTCTATTTTTCATGTTGTGCTTCTTCAAGAGACAGAAGCATTAAAAGAGCTCATTTTCCCCATCTTGTTCTTTTGAAATGGCTGAACCGTAACCCTGAAACTTTACAGTACATGTTCAGCCTGAGGCAAAAAGCTTTTCACAGAATGTTTCTCTGCCTGAATGGTTTAAGTTTGCCAAATTAAATTGAAAAGAGGGTTTTATAGGAAATACAAGACCTATAATGAGGAACTTGTTAACATATATGAAAGTCTTAACAGCATTTAAGGTAACTCTTAATTAGGTTATCTGTTCATATTTACATCATTTTATTATAGTCATAGACAGTGAAGCTTCTTCAAAAGCATGCTAGCAGCAGGGCTGTTTGTATATTGCAATTGAAGCAGCAAAGAAATACTACAGTCCTCAACTTACGACCACATTTGAGCCCAAAATTTATTTTGCTAAATGAAACATTTATTTTGCCCTATTTTACATTGTTAAGTGAATCATTGCAGTTGTTAAGTTAGTAACACGGTTGTTAAGTGAATCTGGCTTCCCCATTGACTTTCTTTGTTAGAAGGTTCCAAAAGGGGATCACGACACTGCAACCGTCATAAATATGAACCAGTTGCCAAGCACCTGAATTTTGATCATGGGTCCATGGGGATGCTGCAACGGTCGTTAAGTGTGAAAAACGGTCATAAGTCACTTTTTTCAGTGCTATTGTAACTTTGAACTGTCACTAAATGTACTGTTGTAAGTCAAGGACTACCTGTAGTTGTACGTTCATTTATGTGCGTGTATGAGTGGGTGTTTATCTAAAGAATAGAAAATCTCTATTTGCAAGAGTAATAAAAACAGTTGTCACAACGTCCATTGCAATTCTAGATATCAGAATCATAACCAAATTACTAATAATACTAAGTAATTGGAGCAGGATTATCAGCACCCTTGCCTCTGTAACAGAATCTTACATGATACAGAATACTTAGATTAATAAAATAGGTCACATCACTTCTTTTGGTAAATAGGTATCGGGTTGCAAAGGATCACAAAGCCATGGCTACAATAATGAGACTTAAGAATACTTTTAAAACATCTGCAATCCCGCAGTACTATCATTTACGGTACATTCAATACTGCATTTGACTACTGATAATAACACTTGCTGATTGAACAAACACCATTAAAACAACATACTGTATCACATTTTTAATAACATCACTGGGTGGATATTCACTGTCTGTTAGAAAGCATACATGAAACCGTATTTTAATAGGGATAATCAGTTCCCTGAAGAGGTAGATTGAAGCAGATGTTTCAATCAATGAGATGACTATCAAGTGTAATTTGCAGGGTCCTTGCCTATTGGGAAAAAAAAATCACATACACCATTGATGCTACCATTGCAATCTCCTCTGTACTTCATGAATTTCATGCTTCAAACAACAAGGTGTATGTATGCAGAATTCAGTAAAAATAACAAATAAGGACAAGGCAAGAAACCATTGCCAAATATTCTGGCTTCTATCAATCCATGGTCAGGCAGAACATGCAACATCAACATTACTCCTTTTAGAAACTAAAATAAAAAATCATACAAAGAGCAGGGTACATAATACTCTGGGAATTTCAAAAAAATCAAGCTAAAGTCAGGTCATGCTTGCATTATTTGATGTCACTATTCAGGGGTCCATCATAAGGGAAACCATGAATAGTATGCAAAGAATTATTTTACAAAATGCTATAACTTTTCAGAAAGCACATAGCTTCTTAGCTCAGTTTTGCCAGAAATTACCTGGATAATCCAGCAAGCTACTGGAACGATGTTCAACGAACTGATGAAATGAAAGAACTTTTTGCCAATAATGAGAAAATTTTGGAGAAAATGAAACACTATATTTCAACATAAGTATCTTATCCTAACTATAAAGCACAGCAGGAGGGCTGCTTTACAGCTTCATTACCTAGCTAGTTCACATGTATTGAAGGAACAATTGATCTTGGAAAATATGAGCCAAATTCTGCAGAGGAATGTTAGGGGAACTATCTGGATTTAGGGTGTGTCATTTAATGGGGTGAAAATTAACTTTGGTATTTTTTTCAGTGAGGGGTTCTAAAAATATGTTTTTTTACACCAAGAATTCAAATCTGCTATTATTTTTGCAATTGTATAACATTTAGCTAGTATTTGATCATATACCCCACAAATACTGTTCACTTTATCCTCTCAAAATTACACCTTGTGCTACAAAAAATGAAGTTTTTTTCTGCATGAATCTTATCTAGCTAAGCAACAAATAATCCATGCAATCATAAATTAACATCAGAAAGCAATTATCTGAGTTACAAAAATGTTTAAGTGAGTTTCATCAAATATTGTTTTGATTTATTCTTTAACATCAGCCGACTTGCTTCTTGTCCTCTGATATAACCCTCATGTTTCTCATGTGTACTCTGCTTTCTGCCTCTGTGACCTGTTTCACACATCTATTGATTGGGTATGACCACTGTAGTACTTGCATTGGTTCGTCAATGAACTTCTTTATTTCCACTGTAGTCAGTTTGCACATCAAAGGTGACTCATATACACCTTCAGACAGTCAATCAACTCCAGCAGAGTGGATTCTCTGGCGCTGATTAAATGCATTTTTCTTATACATACAGAACTATCTCCCAGCACATCATTGTCTGCATCACTCAAGTCAATGATCTTTTGCACAAAATCCTCTCTGGAATGTCATCTGAACACAAGAGTGCCTGGATTATCATTTCACTGAAAGCGTACCATGCTGAGTGCTGAATGGTTGGCAAAATAGCATCTATTATAGCTTTCTTTTGCAGTCTGACTTGCTTCAGCTGGAACAACACATGTTGTGGATCTTCAATCCAGGAATATTTTACTTTGATGTTGAACCAGCAAGAGTAGTTACACATCAACAATGTTTTCCACTATCATTCTTAAGTTTTGGAGAGTTTTGCCTTTAAAGCCATGTTTTGAAACTCATATTTGACAAAGCCTATTTGCACTTATCAATGTGAATGACTTATGGGGCCACTTTCCAGAAAAGCCAAATCTGTGAGAAGTTCTCCTGTCCTTATTGCCTTTGTGATCCTTTATCCATGTGTTCATCAGTAGAGAGATCCTTTACAACACTGTCGCTCAGTGAAATGAGAAGCTCACCAATTAAAACTCTGGTGAATGAAGGATCAATGTCAAGTTCTGTTGCCATGTCTAGCATGTTGCCAATTTTACCTGCCCATTTCGTTAGACAAGGTCTTCCCATCCAATTTTGTCATTAAGTGTCGTAGGGGTAACTCATTCGTGTGGAGTGCATATATCAACTAGATCAACTCCCAGTCAATTTTGCTCTACCCAGTGCATGGCACCACCTTCACAGCCAATATTAACATTTGTAGAATCTCCTCCAGTGGCATTAAAGCTTTTGTCAATGCCATTCTTCTTCATGAAATACACCAGATTATTTGCAATCTTGAACAGGTTTTCCTATTTTTGAGCCTTTGTCTGGAGTGGCATGATAAATCTATCTTCCACCAGGCTCACTGCACACAGAATAATGTTCTTCTTTTATGGTCCTGGAAATTGCTGGTCTGAATTGTTTGCTTTCAGCATAATTTTAGTTGCATCTATATGACCATCAAAGAAGATGCATTCTATTTTGCCCTTCTTACAGAGTTCATCAAATTCTTGATCTAGGGAATTCATAATTTTTTCCTGGGTTCTCTTGACTTTATTGTGGATCAACTACAAATCTCTTATCTTCTTCGGTGATCAAGCCAGCATCTATGAAGGCAGCTGTGGTAATGGCATCATGGCACACAGACCAACATTGCATCTTATGCTCTGCATAGAGACATTTGTTATTTCTAATCTATTGTGTTCTGTCTTTTCTTTTGAAGTAGAGAACATGTGTATTTGGTCTAAGGTCTCTTCATAACTTCCATCACTTTCCTCTTCATCTTCATCATCAGTCGTATGTCCTTCTTTTTCATCACAAGAGATAATTATTTCATTTGTCGGTATCAAAATGTCTGGAATACTTCTCTGCTTATATTTAGTGAGACTTTGTCTCTCATCATCTTGCTGCTTTTGCCTTTTGATCAGTCATTTCTGCTTGAGACATCTGGCAAACCAATCTGGTGAGATTCAAAAGAACCAATGTCTCTTTGACCTTTAGTGAAAGCAAGTTCCTTCAATGATATCTTTGTCTCCTTAGGGCAGGTGTAGTTTATATGAGCTGCTTTTCTGCAGCCAGCAGGGCAGCCGAATTCGACACACAGAACAATTTTACACTTGCAGTTGAGGATGTCAAACAGTTTGTCAAGTTTCACAGTGAAAGTCTCTTTGACATCTAGCTTTCCTCTACCAAGAGATATCTTTTTGGCTCAATCTCAACTCTCTTGGGTCTTGTTCAAAATTGTGAATTTACAACAGGGATTACAAAAGAACTGCTCACTTCCACTTTTCAAACACTTTTGGATATGTTTCTTGCAAGATTGGCTGCTGGGTAATTTCTAGCATCATCACTATTTTGCTCTCTTAACAGTAAGCCATATCTGAGAATGTCTCGCAATGTTGGTAGTTCATATGGCAACAAATCTCAGCCAGGCCCAATTTGGTTGTGCATATGAGTCAATGTTCTCAGTCTTGTTTCTTTTTAGAAGCCATTATATATTAGTTATTACACTAACAGGAAACGAGGCCAACAGTATTAACACTCTCAGACAAAATAATGTTTAACAAAAAGAGAAAGATAGCTGAACCTGTGAAATGAAACAAAAAGTTATATTTATGTAGTTATTTACCAAGCACAACTGAATTATATAAAAGTAACCAAAATATATTTACAATCCAATCCCGAAAGCATGTCACAACTTTGAGCATCCATAATGTTTGGAAATTAAAAGTTGAAAAAGGGGTCATGGTCTTGTAATGCAACAAAAGTAAATCTACAAGTAAATCTGACCAGCAATACGTGTGAAAAAGAACTGTGTAATTTGAAGGATAAGTCCCCGAAAGAAGCAACTATGTGATACAGTTGCATAAAAGAATAAAACAATCACTGGCTCCATCAACAGAAGTGTAAGGTCAACAACAAGAAAAGCCTTTATGCTTCTCTCCAGTATTCTCCACTATTTAGACCAGTGATGGCTAACCTTTTCGTCGTCACGTGCCGAAAGTGTGTGTGTGCACACGTGTGCCTGCACCCATAATGCTATACATGTGCAACCCCTGCCCCTGCACACGCAACCCCCTGCCCCTGCATGCATGACCCCCCCATGTGACACGTGCCTCTGCACGTGCACATATGTCTTCTGCGTGCCCCCACCCCACCCCTGCACACGCATGGCAGATACCCGACAATCAGCTGGCTGGTGGGAGGCACATGCCAGGGGACCTGATCCAGGGCGACAGCTCGCATGCTGGCAGAGATGGCACTGTGTGTCACTTTCAGCACATGTGCCATAGGTTTGTCATCACAGATTTAGACTATACCTAGAATATTACATTGAGTTCTGGGCATCAGATTTTAGGAAAGAGATTGATAAACTGAAGTATATCCAGCAACATCCAAGGTGGTGTGCGAGGAAATACTTATAAAGATTATTTGGAGGTATTGTGTTTAATTAGTCTATTAGAAGAGAAAGCTGGAAGGATACATGACAGCTGTTTTTAACTATCAGAATCCCTATCATGTAGAACATGGGATAGAATTGTTCAGAACTGTTCCAAAAGAAAGGACAATATGCAATAGGTTCAAAATATAACAAACTACTACTATAGGTAGTCCTGGACTTACAACCACAATTGGGATCAAGATTGAGATCAAGATTGCCATCATAAATCAGTGAGACATCACATGAGTCCACGACCTATGACAGCATCCCAGCAATCACCATTGCAATTGTTAATTAAGAATCACTTTACATGCGACTTCCGCCTTTTACGAAAACAGTGAAACTTTACAAAAGCTCAAAAGAGCCAAATACATTGTAGGAAATGTTCACTGGAGAAGCTGGGTCTGAAAAGGACACAGCAAAAAGTGAAAGATTGGTACAGAGAACTAGGAGGGACAAATGAATGAACTAACTTCTTGGTGCATGTTGAAATGGACTGGGGAACGAATGAATACTTGCCGGCACTTGCTGAACCAGGGAGCCACATGAAGCTGTGGAGAGAAGGCACCTGGGTGAATGTTCACTGGTGTTGGCTAGAGGCACTGAAGTTTCCTAGGGGGTGGTAGGCTACTCCAGAGCTACACTTGCTGCCCCACAAGATAGAGCATCAGGGGATCAAAGAGACATAAATGAGAGAAGATAGAGGGGATGGAGGTAATTGAAACATCCTTCCAGTTGTAAGTGTATGTGGGCTGCCAAGCACCCGGATTTTTATCATGTGACCACAGGGGTGCTACAAAAGCCATAATTTCAGTCACACTGTAAGCTCATTTTTTTTCAGCACCGTTGTAACTTTGAATAATCACTGAACAAATTTTCAAAAGGAAGTATTATGTAGGACTACCTGTAGATTAGATATCAGGTACATTTTTTTAACACAGCTGTTTAAAAATGGAAGGGCTGCCTTAAAAGATGGTAGATTCTATCAGGGGCCTAAATTGTCCAAAGGATTTGGAAAAGATTTTCAAGATTCTTTCCAATCCTTATATTTAATATTTCTAAAATAAATGTGTTAAGTTTTAAATTATTTAAAATTTACTTTGATTTTGCCCAACAGACTAACATATACTCACATATAAACTGAGCATTTCAGGTGCCAAAATGGGTCCAAAAATATTCAGCTTATCTGTAGACCAGATAAGGTCTGTATCTTTTTATTTTATAGTCTATTTTATAGTCTCTTTAGTAATCAATTAAGTATTAAAGGTATTTTAAATATATATTAAATTAAAATTCTGGTGTTAAATGTATCACAACTGATTTAAAGTTTGAGATAATATAAATAAAAGCAGTTTTAAAAACAACCATGTTTTTATTTTCTAATAGAGTTTTTGTACCAATAAATTGAAGAATCAAGTGAACAATATTTATGTGATAGAGCCTATCCAATAATGACTTATCTAGAAAAGCTAAGTAGGGTGAATACAGTTCCTATATAGATGCGTGACCAGAAGGAAATAATGTAGTGCAGGCTTAGGCTGCGGGGAGTCAAAAACATCGCACAAAAAAGTAATGGCCACTTCTATATTGCTGTCAAGAAAGTTACATAAACATTTCTATATAATTCATTAGAAGTGATCTAAATAACTTCTTGACCTAAAGAAAACTGTATTTGTAGAAAGAATAAAGTAGAATATCACCATTTTGTGTTATTCTCATGTATCTGAAAACTTTTAAACAAAATGTGTACTTAAACGTCTTATGTATAAGATGCTGCACTCAGTTAAGTAAAAACCAAGATAAAACACTTTATCATTTACCAAACTTTTAATTTAAATGATACTCTAGATAAATAACTTCTGAAAATCAAGAAATAGTTCAGTTATGCTTGCTATGTTTAAAGAAAGGTGAATGGGGAAGAGAAACTAATGAAAATAATATCCAAGCAGCATTGCAATAAGATATTTGATGTTTAAAAGTAAGGAAGAATAAAATATAAATTTAATATGTGAAATCCAAATTTAAATAGCATTTCACTATACATCCAAACATTTTACAAAATATTTTCTTAATAAAACAATCCATACTTTCTATCAAAAGTTTCCAAGTTTTTTCAGATCATGGTAGTCTTATTATCTTAAGTATTTTTTTTATAGCAAGCATAGTGGTTCCCAAACCATGTGTCATAGTGCCCTGGAGACAGAACAATAACATTTATCAAATAGTAAAATACCCTGTCCCACCCTATGAGTATACTATGGTGCTCTGGGGCATAGCAGCAGTTTGAGAATCATGGCACTATATTGAAAGTCAAATAAATAAACAAAAATGTTTTCAATAACTATCTTACTACCTAAAATTAATGGAAACCTGCCTGGTAGCATCATTTAAGAGGCAATATGTCTATCTTTAAGGTATGTCAGCTGGTTTTAGCATTTCCTAAATATTTACTTTTTCTGTTACAACTTTTAAAGTACAGAACATTTGGTGCATACTCTTTAGGACGGAAATAGGTAACCTGAAAAAAATAATTTGACTTGCAAAACTTGCCCTTCTTTAAATTTGTGTTTTATGTACCTCTTGAATATATTTCTTCATAGCCTACTATATTTATTCAGTTTATTTAGCTGACCCAATATCATGGGCCAGTAATAGTATAAGCTGAACTATGCTTCAACTTATACTATATTATTAATAGCTTAGCATGTTTTGTGACACCAACCAATTGTGATTGATTCAATAAATCATGATTAACCAACCCATGCCTAAAATGATATATAAATCCAATTAATAGATTGATGGAACTCAGAAATACAGTATGAAATTAATTTTATTTTAGAAAGTATAGTAATACAATTACAGTATAACCAGAACAAGAGCCATGGTGATACAGTGGTTAGAATGCAGTATTGCAGGCTAATTCTACTGATTGCCGACTGCCAGCAGTTTAAGTCTCATCTCCTTGAGGTTGACTCAGCCTTCCATCCTTCTAAGGTCAGTAAAATTGTTGGGGGCAATATCCTAACTCTGTAGAGAGGGCTTTACAGCTTAGAGAGAGCTGTAAAACATTGTGAAGCGATATATAAGTCTAAATACTATTGTAGTGAAAGTAGAGAAACATTTGCAAGAAAACAACCAGGTTCAGACAGCACCAAGGACCCCTCAAAAGCAGAAGAAAAGGGGAAAGGGCGTTGGTACTTACCTGATATGCCCGTTCTCTGTGAGCTGTGACGAGCATCCAGAGAGTGGGAGGTGCTTAGTCTCTGCTCGGATAGGCTGGGCTTAACTGTTAGGACGCTGTTGCTCCTCCCTGGCTCCTCCCTAGCGACCCCCAGTTTTGGCGAAGATGAGATGATGCGATCCCCGCCCTCTTCTGTGATTTAGTCATTCATTGGTTTCTGTATTCTGTCAGATTAGTCATTGGCCGGAACAGGATCCCACCACACGGATACTGGGTGGAGCTGGATGCTCATCGCAGCTCACAGAGAACGGGCATATCAGGTAAGTACCAACGCTCTTTCTCCATTGAACTGCTCCAAGCATCCAGAGAGTGGGACATATTAAAGCTTGGCTTGTCCTACGGAAGGGTCTCCATATGGGCTGGAGCTCCCCCACGAGCCCGAGTGGACTCGTTGTAACACTCTCCTGCCAAAGGAGGCTTCAGCGGATGCAAAGACATCAATTTTCTAATGTCTAATAAAGGGCGATGGAGAAACCCATGTCGCTGCTCTACCTATTTCTGCTATAGGGACTTGAGTGGCCCAGGCCGCTGAGGTTGCTGCACTTGTCAAATGCGCCGTGATGCCTCTAGGCACAGGTAATAATCTGCCTATAGTTGAAGGTGAGACCTTATGTCCCTGAGTGGTTGGCTGAAAAGATAGAAAAAGGGCTTCAGTCTTCCTGACGGGAGCTGTTCGATGTAAGTACGTGCGAAGAGCTCTGTGGATGTCCAGCAAGTGCCATTGATACTCTAGTTTTTGTGAAGGCCTGGGGCAAAAGTTTGGGAGAACCAGTTCTTGTGCCCTGTGGAAGGCCGAGTTGACCTTTGGTATGAAAGTGGGATCTGGTCGCAGAACGACCCTGTCTGTATGAAAAATACAGAGGTCTTTTCTGGCCGCTAGTGCCGCTAGTTCTGACATACGTCATGCTGATATTATAGCAACAAGGAAGACTACTTTGTATGTGAGAAAACAGAGACTGGTAGTTTTCAGTGATTCAGATGGGACCTTCAAAAGTGCTGTGAGTACCTTGTTAAGGTCCCAGGTTGGGTAACGATGTACTACTGGTGGACATAGATTTGTGGCTCCCTGGAGAAAGCTCTTTATCCGAGAGTGGTGGGAGATGGACTTTGGACCCTGCCAGGTCACCACCGATGCAATAGCCGCAACCTGTCGTCTTAAGGTGTTTGGTGAGAGACCCCTGTCGAGTCTGCCTTGAAGAAACTCTAAAACTTGTGCCACTGATGGAGCAAAAGGGTCTCCTTTGGATTTTGAACACCATTTATAGAAAATGTTCCATGGGGCATTATAGATGCAGCTTGTTGAGGGGCGCCGAGCTGCTTGAACGGTGTTGATCACCATAGTCAAGAGGTTCTCCTTCCTTAGATGTTGCCGCTCAACCTCCAAATGGCTAGGTGTAGCCATTGAGGGTCTGGGTGTTGGATCAGTCCCTGGGTGAGTAGACTTCTGTGCAGTGGAATTTTCCACGGGTTTTCTGTGGACAGATCCCTCAGATCTGTGAACCACGGTCTCCTGGGCCAGAAAGGTGCCACCAAGATCAATTCCGCTTTCTCTTCCAGCATCTTTTGGACCACTTTGGGTATCAACAGGAGAGGGGGGGAAGGCATATAAGAGTCCCTGAGGCCATGCCAACTGAGGGCATTGACACTCTCCACTCTGTGGGAAGGGTATCTCAAAATGAATCTTGGGAGCTGCACATTCAGGGGAGAAGCGAACAGATCTATAACTGGTAGTGTGAATCTCTGCACTGCCACTTGAAACAGTTCCAGGTATAGGCACCACTCTGATTGGTCGACTGTGGCCCTTCTTAACCAGTCTGCCTGTGTGTTTGTCAGACCTGAGGTATGTTCCACTCTGATGGAACCCAAGTTCCTTTCCACCCAAAGGTACAGTCTCTCTGCTTCCCACATGAGTTGTTTCGAGTGGGTCTCCCCTTGTCTGTTGATGTGTGCTTTTGTAGTAACATTGTAAGAATGAGGATGTGTTTCCTTTGAATGTGCGGAGGGAAACTGAGAAGGGCCAGGTGGACTACCCTGAGCTCTAACCAATTTATGCTGTTTACTGCTCTGCTGCTGACCAACGCTCTTGGGTCGAGAGGACCTGGAAATATGCTCCCCATCCGAACAGACTGGCATCCGTAGTGATGATGAGTCTGTGGAGCTCTTGTAGTGGACAATCCCTGTTAATGGTTCGAACAGTCCACCAGTGCAGTGAGAGCAGGACTTTTGTTGGAATCAATACTCGGGTCTTGGAGTTGCTTCGTCCCGCTCTTTGAAACAGAAGCAGGTACCATTGGAGTGACCTAGTGTGAACCGGGCCGAGGGAATAATGGAAATACAGGAAATCATTTTCCCCAGTAATTTAGACAGATCAGCTAGAGGAACCCATTTGAGAGTAAGCTGAGTTAAATTCTTAATGCTCTCCTGTCTCTCGGGGGATAGAAACACCCTTCCTTCAATTGTGTCTATTATCGCACCCAGGTGAGCTAGGCATATGGAGGGAGACAATTGACTCTTTGCCCAATTAATGGAGAAACCGTGATGTTGCAGGGTTCGCAATGTAATTTGAGTATCCAATTCTGCCTGCTTGGATGAGGAAGATAATATCAAGTTGTCATCCAGATAGCACTGGAGTCTCACAGGAGCAATTCTAAGGTGAGCAGCCAGGACTGCCAGAACCTTGTAAAAGTCCTGGGGGCAGATGACAACTCAAAGGGCAGAGCGACGTATTCAAAATGCTGGTTGTTGTAGCAGAACCTGAGAAATTTGGTGTGTGAAGGTCTAATTGGTATATGTGTAAGTAGGTCTCTGTTAAATGGATGGAAGTTAAAAAGTCATCCTTTCTTATGCTAAGCAGAATGGATTGTAACGTACTCATTTTAAATTTGCGATAGATTAGAGTGCGGTTAAGTCGTTTTAAATCTAGGATTGCCCTCCATCCCCCCTAACTCTTAGGGACTACAAAAAGTAGTGAACAGAACCCTTGTCCCTGTTAATCCCAGGATACCAGTTGGATGGCTTTCATTTCCAATAAGTGATTGATCGCTGTATCCATCAGGTTCCGTTTAATGGGATTCTTGGAAATAGGGCATTTCATGAAAAAGTTCAGGCGTGTGGAGTGGAACCAGGCCAAATCTGATGGTGTCTCGCACCCAGGAATCTGATGTGGAAGATTCCCAATGGTCTGCAAAGAGTCTCAATTGTCCTCCAATGGGAGCGAGATCCCTAGATTTATCGTGGATGGAAACCTCTGTTTCCTGTCCCCCTAAAAGGTCTCTTCCCCTGTCCCCCCTACGAGGTCTGTCGGAGAATTCTGATGTATCGGACTGCTGGGCACCCTTATATCCTGATACCCTCTGGAATCTAGGGGAGAATGGATCTTGATAATAGGGACGAAAGGCGCCTCTCCGAAAGGGCTGATAGTTCCTGCTGTCTGAGCACTGAAGGAGGGAAGGAAGAATCTTCTTCTTGCTTCTAGTCTCAATTAACAGTGGATTCAGGGCAGCATCAAATAATTTGTCACCCGAAATTGGGGAGGAAGCTACCGTGTTTCTCCAACAATACAGCTTCCACCAATAGGAAGGCCCAGCATGTTTTCTAGGCATGAAATGAAATTAAGCCCCTCCCCCCAAATTTAGGCCTAGTTTAAAACATGCTGGGGGGGAGGCTGGGGGTTAAAACATGCTGGGGGGGAGGGCGGGAGGGAAAGTTGCCTTTAACAGTGCCCTGCGCGGCGCTGCCACTGTTCTCGCACCAGCAGGAAGTATAGAAGCATTTCTGCTGCTTCTCGGGCAGGGGAGCTGCCTCCATGGCTTCCACAGTTCCTGCAGGCACGAGAACAGCAGCAGCGCCGGCGGGAACATGGAAGCATTTCTGCTGCTGCTCGGGTGTGTGCAGAAGAGGAGGCTTCCGCACACACCCGAGCAGCAGCAGAAACGCTTCTACGTTCCCGCCGGCCACCCAATGATGGGGGGGAGAGAAATTAATTCACCCCCAAAAAGACAGCCTAGCCGTTTTTTCGGGGCTCAAAATAAGGCCCTGCCTTATTTTGTGAGAAACACAGTAGCTTCTATTTATGTTTGGAATCAGCTTGCCAATGTCTCAGCCAAAGCAAATGGTGGGTGGGCTGTAACCTGTGATGCCATGACCTGAGCTGAAAATTTGACCGAGTGAAAAGTAGCAGCTGCCGAAAACTCTGCAGCTGCAATCAATCTGGCAATGTCCTGATGCGCTCTAATATTAGAATTTGGTATGGTGTCCCTTAGGTGGTGGAGCCATCTGAGGGATGTCCTAGTACAGAAGGACGCGGCAGTTGCCACTCTTATGGCTCATGCATCGGATTGATGTGCCTTTCTGAGAGTGATCTCAGCTTCCTTCTCCTCTGGTTTAAGGGCCTCCTCTGCCTCGGTGGGAATAGCGGAGGAGGATGCCAAAGCCACTACTGGCTTGTCTACTTCCAGGGTATTCAGAGTATTCCGAAGCTAAATTGAAGAATTTTTTATCGAAACTTGTAGGGGCTGGATACACTGCTGCTGTGGTCCACTGTTTCTGGATCAGATCTGAAAACATTTGTGGAACCAGAAAAACCTCAACCTCATTAATGGGCTATGAGAAAATCAGATCATCCGATTCTTCTAGAGATTCTGGTTGTGGAATAGAAGACTTTTCAAGGCAATCTGTGGTTTTTGTCTTAAAGAGGAGGGATCTGAACAGTTGGGGGCAAAACAGTCCCGTAAAAGTAGGTTGGTCAGGCTTGATGTCCTCGTCATCAGACATGCCTCTTTCTAGGGGCCCCGCCTCCGGGGAGGCTTCACTATTGTGAACTGAGACTACCTCTAATTGATCCATTTGATCCTTTCCTTCTCCCTCCTCCTGGAATTCGTGTGAATGTGTATTGGAAATCATAGAAAGCTCCCCTTGAGGAGGTACCTGAGGATAATGCAGGTCAGTCCTGCATAGAGATCTTACTGATTGTGAGTCGCATTCCGATACTGGTCTCTGCCTGGCCATCATAGATTGTTGCACCTCCGCTGCGATCCCCCTGCGAATTGCCAACTCTATCCATGCTTTCATTGTTTCTGGAATCTTGTCTGGCAGCAACTCCTCCTAGCATAAGCCCGCTGCTGTCAGGGTCAAAGTCGCCTCGGAGGCTTGACGTGAAACCTGAACTTCTGATGAGGCCTGGACAAAATTAGTAGGCCTAGCAGGCATGGACAGATCTAATGCTACTGGGGTGGGTGGAGGCTGAGGCAGTGGACTTGGAGGGGGAGGCTGGGAAGACCGTTCAGCCTCTCTAGTGCGTTTATCAATTTGCCTATCCAGCGCCTTTTGGCATCGGGTAGCATCTTTCTCTGCTGCCTTTGAAAGACCCTTAGCTTTTTTGGACTTATCATGGGTCCATGCCTTAGCGCCACTTCTGCTTGCCATTGTACTTCTTTAATTTCCTCAACAATGAGGAATCTGTAGTAGGTTATATGTATGTATATATATGTATGTAGGTTATATGTATGTATGTATATATGTGTGTGTGTGTGTGTGTGTGTGTGTGTAGTATATATATACTTTGTGTTACAAACCTTAAAAACCTTACACACACACACACACACACACATATATATATATGTATGTGTGTGTGTGTGTGTGTGTGTATATACACATACACACACACACACATACATACATACAATTGGCACATCCAGGATCCTGCACCACTACAGGGGCAGGAACCATATGAATACTCTGTCTCCCCCTTTTTTGTTTTAATTGATTTGAATTAAATTTGTTTATAAAATTTGAGAGGATCACACTATGTTGTTATTGAATATTATAATTCCTTCTGTTGAATTGACTCAATATTCTAGATGAATGAAAAACCAATTTACATTTAATCCAATTTTTTGATAATGTTCTATATAAAGGCAACTGGGAAACAATAGGCCCACCACAGCTTTCTGAGCAGCCTAACTTTTGGCCTGGTGCTAAAAAGCATGCCAAAATGCCAAAAAGCATGCCAAAATGGTCTTCAGGCCCCTAAGGAAAATGGCGCTGGCCTTATTTTTTTTAGGCACAAACACAGCAGCTGCTCAGCCCTGTCTGATAAAAAAGCTACTGTGTGACTGAGAGGTGAGGAGGGGATAAGAGAGGCTCCGACGCCCCAACTCCCTGCGTTCTCCGAGGGGAGGAAATCACCACCGGCAAAATGAATTAGAGACAAATAAGCACGCTTAAAAGCGGCTTGCAGGTCGAATCACAATGGCAAGGCAAAGGCGTTTGGCAAACAAATGTAAAACAGCGTTCTCTCCCAGCGAAACAACTGCCATGACCAGGGAAATCCCAAAACCCCTGAGACTGCTAAAGTGGCCAGATCGCCAAGGCGATCTGCTTTTTGTCATTCCGACTGCCTTCTTGCCAATTGCAGTCGGAACTTAGTAAATACCGCCCCGAGTCCCTTTTGGGGAGAGGGAGCGGTATAAAAGTTTAATTAATAAATAAATAATAAATAGAAACCTAAATTTGGAAATCTGTTCTGATCAAACTAATTCAAACCTTGAAATCCTGTTCTGGTCAAGGATAAGCTGCCTATCACACCAAAGGCTGAGCTAAAACTGGAGCTAGGGAGGAGCAACCTAAGCCCAGCCTATCCGAGCAGAGATTAAGCACCTCCCACTCTCTGGCTGCTCGGAGCAGCTCAATGGACAAAGGCAATCTGCAGGTTCATCCTCTCTGTTTTCTTCAGTTGAGGACTACAGTAAAGCAAAAAGCTTCCTGTTTGAATAAAAATCATGCAGTTCTTGGAGACTCAGTAACAAAGCTGAATTACAAAGAAATACTACTATAAATGCAGCTTCTTAAATGTTTGATCCATAACATGTTCTTTTTTATTAGTAGCAAATAAGTGTGAAGCAAATATACCAAGCAAAAACCATTTTCCCCCAAAATCAAATAAAACATTAGTTTTCTTTTCAATAAATTACTTTGTTCAAATTAGTTAACATCACTTTCAATCCTTTAAGTGATATCATTTTTTATGAGTCATCAATTTTTTTAAAAAATATGGAATATTAAAACAAAACAATTAATAATGTGGCACCTGTCTGAAATCATATTAATATTTGTTTGCATCTGCATCTGCAGTATATTAAAAAAACAGAAGATGTTTTCAGAAGAATAATTATTTAAAAACACACTGGTATAATTTATAAATTGGTATCATTTCAAGGTCAGAAAACACCTCCTTTAGGGACATGTTTCTCACAAATATATTTCAGTATAAAGTATAATCAGTATGGTGGTTTACTTTATCAAGTTCTGTGCACTTATACTAATGAGGTAGCTGAGAATTCTGGAAACTGTCACCTCAGCATAACTGGATGGGATTGGACTGGAAAGAGTTACAAGCAAAATTCAAGTAGGCTGATGTGAGATAACATTCAGTGAATCATGCTGCTTTCCTCAGAAAAAATATTCACATCAAACTACTAGAAGTATATTCAATTTCATGAAGCAGACCTACCTATCAAACCCAAAAAACTCTGATCAAGTACAAGTGCCTTTTGGAGAGAGTAAGGAATCTCTTTCACATGGCCTAATTCCAGTTAGCATGATCTCCATATATGCATTTTGAAAAGACAATGGCATTTATGTAGCAGGCAGTTGCAGGCATTAAATGGAGAATCTAATACAGTGTGTAATATACTTCATAAATTTACTTCATAAATATAAGAAATGTACAAGAAAGTTAAAATAATATACTTCACAAATGTACAAAAAATAGAAGAATGTACTCTCTTTATTTTTTAAAAGGAATAATGGAAAAAGTACAAAAAAAGCTATAAAAATTATAAGAAAAATATTCAAACTATGCTAAACCTATATATAGGTATTACTTTTTAGTGGTATTTAAATCTTAATTCCAAAGTAGCACTATTTTGGAAATGTATTAATACCAACTATACCAATAGCACTTAGGCTAAACATCAGCATATTGTCTCCAACAATCTGGGTCATTTTACCGACCTCAGAAGGATGGAAGGCTGAGTTAACCTTGAGACCATCAGGATCAAACTCCTGGCTATGGGATGAGTTAGCCTGCAATACTGCATTACAAACACTGCGCTACCATGGCTCCTAACTATAGACATTCATTATCTTACAAGCATAAATATTACTCAATGACATTTAAATAAGTTTTCATTCAACACTACCTTTAAAACTGTAATGTGAGTACAGAAATGCTTGTGTGCATTAATAAATAATTTTTTCCAAAGCATAAACTAAACCCTTTAAGATAGAAAAAGAAAGCTATAATTTTGCCGGTTGAAAATCAATTTCTGAATAACTATGAACTAATCCTGAATTTTTATGAAATATTATCATTTAAAATATTTCAACCAATGCTGTTACAGTAATATTTTACAGCAAGGGAAGTAAATCTCTATTATTGCTTTCTTCCTTATTTTGCTCAAACCAGTCAGTTAACAAGATACAATATAAACAGATTAACGAAACTGAAATAAAACTTAGTCAATTAAGTTGTTTTCACATTTCATACTATCCTTACAGATTTAACACAGAAACTATGCTTTGAGTACTTGTTTTAAATTAATTTTCCACCTATAAAAATCAGATGGGAGAGACAGTTTGGTGCGGTAGTGTAGGCACAAGGCTACATAAGTGGGAGCCTGAGTTCTAGTCCTACCTTAGGTACAAGGTCAGCTAGTGTCCTTGGGCCAGTCATACCTCCTCTCAGCCTTAGGAAGTGATAGTAAACCACTTCTGAAATCTTTCAAGAAAAACTGCAGGTACTAATACAGTTTCCAGGAGTTAAGACTGACTTGAAAGTATGAAAATAATAATAATCAGACACTGAAAACTGGTAAGAATAGGGTATGTCAACTACATTGGACAGCCAAAATACAGTAATGGACAATACTTTTTATACGTCTGTAACTGTATTCTTGAAGTTGAACTAACAGCAATTTGTATTATTCACAACTTTAAAAGTAAGCAGATATTTTTTAACAAGGTGAAAAAGCTTATTAGTTCTTTCAGCTCTTCTTCAAGTGTAGAACAACACACTATTTGTTCACAGGTGGCAGATATTATTTCCATATCTTTGACAACAAGGTGACATTGCAAGGAGCAGGAAAGAAAATCCGCTATTGGGTTGAATCTTTCATTTGCCTACAATCCCTCATACAGTATATTCATAGAACAAATCTCTAGTTACTTTGCCTAGAGTTTCAAAACATAAGTGTCAGATATATAAAGAAACTGAATCCAAGATTAAATATTAAATATTTATCTTTGCTATTAATTACAAACAGTTTAACTTTTTAATTTAAAAAATCCTGGAGATCCTTTCAAGATTAAACAAAATAAAAACTGAATTAGAAAAACATCCTAACTTAAGATAAAAGAACAAGGTCAAGAAAAAAAAAAGGAATTAATAAGCTTTTATTAACAAAATATTACCAATGCTGCTATAGAAAAGCATGTAAATGATTCTCCTTGTCTATAATATACCACAGTAGTGAGAGAATTTGAGAACGGGCTTACAGTGCTGTATGTTTAATTATATTTTATGTCAAGGTACTAATAATAGCTTTATATTTATGGCTACTCCAAGGAAATCAATTTATTTTGAAAAAAAAAAGTTGAAATTATTTTTAGGCTCATTCTTGAAAAATGTTTTCAACTTGAATAATAAGCAGAAGCAATCTAATAATGTAAACATTATTAAAACATATTAAAAACATGCAAAAAAACGTGACCTAGAATTCGTTAGTTGTGTCTTATTATGTACAGTTTATTTAAAAATTAAATGACAAAACAATATTTCCAAAAAAAATTGTTTATTAAGAATACATTTCGCCTTTCTAGCCCTCCAAAGACAAACCACAGAGCTGTGTACAAAGCTAGACAATCTGGGCAGCCAGCCATAAAACATTACTTCTATAGCAGATTCTGCTTTCACTCCTAAGCTCTTCACAGCTGTAAAATATAACAAGAGAAGTTCTGGTAACCGGCCTATATGCCACAGACTATTTATGATTCAAAGGCTAAAGTTTATTTCCCTCACTTTGAATCCGTTCTTTGGATACAAAGCCACACCCAACTGGGTATTCAAGGTTAACCTTTTAGATTGCAGAGAAATAAAAACACAAAAATGACTTGTTACATAGTAATATCTGACTTTCCCAATAGCTTTTACTGAGAAGATGAAAATAGGTAACACTCATGCAAATAAAATGGATTACAATATTTATTTATTGAACAGAAACTTACTTAAATACCTTTGTATTTGGAATTTCACAGTTGAAAATATTGTTTTAATTCAAAATATTGACCAAAGTTCAAAGAACTATACAACATGCCAAATACCCAAGAGTGTTTTTTTTTAGTTTCTCATTGTCATCCAATCAAATGACACAAACAAAATTCAAGCACTGCTCCAAATAGACACAATTAGAGAGGAATGAAGAAATATAAAAATCTGCTATCTCTCTGTATGTCAGCAATAGTGTTTTGTGGCTCTCTAAATCTCAGCTTTTAGTACACATAGTTTAAAGCAAGTTCCACTGAAATAAATGAACAGTCCAATTTATAATGTTTTATATGATGATTTATCTTTCTTTACAACTTGCTATATTTATGCACAAATGCCAAAGTCATGCATCATAGAAAACTAATCTGGTAAATCAGTTTGTTACATCCAGAGCATATTACAATTCAACAAAATATTTGAGTCTTCCAGTTCTGACCCAGCTAATACCTTTATAGTTACTGCAAAGCTCTAGACATTATCACCAAAAGGTATCAGCTGATGCTAAATTGGGTAGACTGCCTCATCATCAGGTACTTAAGGTGTTTCTTATCATTCATCTATAGTACTAAAATAGAATGATCAGTTCTTTTCTACAGCTTCAACACCAGGGGGGAAAAGGTTTCAAGTATGACATTATCTTGTAATATGGATTTTAGTTTTTAACAAGAGTTTGATGATGCATCACAAGGTAACATCCTGTAAAGCAAGGAATACAAATGCTAAGCAGCAGCCAAAACAATTTTATAGTTCATAATGTATTTCTGGCTTCACAAAAACATATTAAACTTAATATTGCTTTATATGAAGTAATGATATCAACTAGGATAGTGATAGATTTGAAAGGCAAAGAAATTAGCATTTATTCTTATTTCTAAGCATTAAGTCTGTAAGTGTTCTCACATAGACTTTCTTAGCAATTCTTTCCATCTGAAATCCGCCTTTGCTAAAGGAAAAGGCTGCCCCACCCCTGACCTTCTCCTCCTCCAGCTTGTTTTGGAAAGCAGCCGGATGACAGTATTGGGAAAAGTGCATATTTATCTCAACAAGACCAGCTGCAGAGAACAACTAAATGTAATTTTAGGTATTATTCATTCTTCCTTCTCAATGGCCTTGTTTTTTTTAATCTATTAAGATGCTGAGTTCCAAATTATATCTATACTGATGCTTTAGTAACTGTATTCCTATAGCTTACTATCATTAAGGAAACAATCCTTATAAATAAAAGTGAATTCTCCATTGATGGAAATTCATTTGCATCTTTAAGGCAGAAGGAAAAATATTTATATGCACTTTGCTACAGTGAGTATTCCTTTTTGCCCTTTTTCACACCTGGCTAAAATATTGAATCTCTGAAACACATCCAAAGACACCACACCCAAAAAACCTGTTGTTAGACATGATACTCCAATACTTACCATGTGATCCTTCAATGTATGATATACTGAATACTGATGTAAGATTTAAGTAAGCAAAAATAGTTGAAAAGTTTAATTAATGCCTTACTATTTGTCTGCCAAACAATGTTAATCACTGTTGCAAAATGGTACATTAGCTACAATTGCAGATTAAAGATTAAGTTACTGCTTTCAATGGGGATAATAATGATTATTATGTGAAAGGATCTCTTTCACCCAATAAAAAATCTGTTACAAGGACAGAATTTCAAAATATAGAATATTTAACTTATTAGTACACATTTAAAAAAGTGTGAGATTCAAAGTAGAATTTCTCACCATAAGGTAAGTGCATTATTCACTTTTATCAGCTTATCTATTCAAGAACTGTGATGAATTTTACAAAGGCATGACTACTGAACCACAAGAGAAATAGTATATACTGTTTTACAGCTTATGATTTAAGAATACAAATACCCTTCATGAATCTGTGCCTGCTTAGCTGATAAAGAGACTAGCATTGACATCGTATTTTTTATCAATATCGGACCTCCAACATTCATTCATATTGTGAGGATAACTTACATTTGGGATATTTTAATTGTTTTAAAGTGTTTTGCAGACTGCTTGTTGACACCAGAACCTAAGTGAATCAAACCATTGGCCTACCTAGTCCAATATTTATTTCTATAATGGCCAACAAATTGTCCATGGAAATCCCACAAAAAAGGAATAATATCTTCCTCTGCTGATGTTTCTCAGTAACTGATAAAGCATGCTATCTCTGATCTTGAAGGTAGTATAAAGCCTCATTTACTAGCAATTTTCTTCTGCATGAATATATATAATCCCTTTTAAAATTATCAAAGTTGCTGGTTATAGCTGTATGTTGTGATACCATGTTTCAGAAGCTATATGATGTGTGAAGAAGCATTTTCACCACTCAACACATTTGACCTTTGATTCTTCTATTTTGAAAAAGAAAAACTTCATCAATTTCTTTGTATACCATGTACAGTTTACATACTGCCATTTTGCCCAGTTATTTTGCATTTTCTCAATTAAAAAGCACTAAACAATAATTTACATATGAAAATTATGGAATTGTCTAATAATTATGGTTACCATTTTCTGCTTGATAAAATGCTTTTTAGTATACAGTTGCTGGCTGCATATATAGTATTTCAAATATGGTCACATTATACTGTATATTTGCATTAAAACATTACAGAATAGTATTTGTGGCTCCTTTGTAATGATCTTCAGCATGGAATTCATATTTTTTTCATAGCTGCTGCGCACTGCATTGACATGTTCATTGAGTTATATCTATTATAAACCCACTATTCTTTTGCTCTGCCCAGTCACTCTCAGCTTGATGATTTTTTTCAGGAAATATGAAAAATCAATAAGGGAAAGCATAAAGCATTTCTGTCTTCTATATTGCATTAAAAGGGCTACATTTGAACCCTATCATTAAGTCCATTTAATTCTTTATCAGTGAAAATGTCTTTGCATTAAAATTGTGACTGCAAAAAAATCGTTTCAAAACTAGAAATCTTGTATTTTGTTCATAGTCTTAACACAATAATTAAAAATGGAAAGCATGTTATGTTACAAATATGCTAAAAAGTTATCCAAAATGTATCAATATATATAATTACATTGGAAAGAAATAAAATACTTTAATGAATTTTTAAAAGACAATGGCCTTTTTTCAAAAGTTACTTATGATAAAATATTTTGTTAATTGAAGGGTTACTAATATCCTTGTGTAGAAAATTTAAATCTAAAATTTAAAAGATAATAATAGCAATAAAATATGTTTGTATCTATGAATCTATGAATTTAAATATTTCTGAGGCATTTTACATCAAAGTTGAGAATATACAGTTGAAACAGAACCTAAAGAGACCCTCAACTCGGATGATAATCAGAAATTCCTGTAACAAGCTATATTAAGTCTTGAATTTTTCCTGTGTAAAACTGTTCATTTTTCTAATTTCTGATGAAAATAATTATACTATATGGACAAAACAGCAAAATTTCAAATATGCAGAAATAATGAAACAAATTATCGGATTTAAAAAACATTTCAATAATTATTATAGATGCTTTATTTTATATGTAGGTATTTCTCACAATCTAGGTTTCTATGTTATGAATCTACTGATATAAAAAACATTTGTTTAGAATACTACAGAGATGTTATTTTGTTTACTGTTCCACATGCAGACTTTTAAGTAACAAAGCATCCTTTAGCATTGTTTATAAAATGACAAAAACATTAAGAATTTTAAATCGGCCTTAGTCATCTTTAAAATATTAAAAGTATAATACTCTTCTATGCATGAACTATGTTTCTAGAGAGCCCAGTTTTTTATTTAAATAACCTAAGGAATTCGGGTACACTTTCAGCAAAGTTCCATAGTAAAATTATATGCAAATTGTCATTCTATCTCTGTGTTTATTCTTAATCATTTGCTACATTGAATGAAAAATACCATGAAAAGGGGAAAAAAATCTAGCCTTATTAATAATATTCCAGCAAAGAAATGGAGACATCAGAAAAACTACTTGGGAGGCGGGGGCAGCAATCCTTTGCACATACTAATTGATAAGTCCTACTAAACACAATGGAACTTAATTCAAATAAGTCTATACAGAATTGTACAGATCATTATTTAAATGCCCAACTAATCATAGATGAAGTTCAAGTTTTGACCACTTGGTTACATTTAATCAGCTTCTCTAGTCTAGCAATATTTAACACTGAAATTGCCAAGATTAATTATCACTATTTTCCAAACAGCACACCACATGACAACAGCATGCAAACCCTAATAATTCAAGAAATCATTTCTCCTCATTTCCATTTTCTTCCATTTTTTTTATAAATGAGGCATTTGGAGTTTGCAGTAGTAACAAGGAATATGAGAAATATTGAAGTTTTTAAAGTATCTGAAGCTGTCAATTGGGGATATGTTTAGCTTGTGAATACATTAGCTTGAGAGGGAGATTTGTTAATTTTTCATTTTAATAGTTACATGATTAAAAAACAGATTACAGTTACATAGTCCTGGATCAAGAGCTACTTCATAGGCAACTGCAGGCACTTAACTTCATAAGAGGTCTTTTTCCATCTGTAACTTTTCTGCCTCCACATTAAGAATGTGAATGGTCCTTTTCTTACCTTGCTTCGTTTCCTTCTGGGGCTCTTTGGCAGCTTTCGACTCGGTCTCCTTGAAAAAGAACAAATGAATATTTTGTCTGGCGCCTGGGAGTTTCACTACCGTGCTCCTTTCTTTTAATGCTTTTTCTTACAAAAAATACCCGTATTTTTCACGTTGAATATGAAAAAAATCTCTCACGGCCAAAGTCAGTTTTTTTTTCAATATCTATGCTCGTTCCAAATAAAAACAAAAACAAAAACCACCAAAATATTCTGCCACAAAAGAGGAGGAAGGGGGTTGGGAAAATCAGACAAGAAACCAACAGTAGAACAGCTGTATGCTCCAGTTTTATTTCCAGCCCAGAAGATAAGTGCAGCAGAAGCAGGTCCAATTCCAAAACAAGAATTATTCGTTTCTTCAATGAAGCAAAACTCACAATTATGAGTTCTCAGTTAAATTCTGCACAGAGAATTTTGTTTTTAAAATTAAACATAGATGGTTGCAGCAAAAATATACTGTTAGGATGAGCGTGAAATCTGTATGCTTTGTAGTTGTTCAGTATACGGCTTTTAAAAAGGTGTTGGTAGATTCTCAGTTTACACGGAGGAGCATCTGAATATTTTGTTTTCAAAAGTGCAAATTAAAATGGATAATATCGAACCCATTCAAAAGTTTAAAGATTAGGTCAGAAAAACAAAAAAGAGCCAGAAGACTCTGAGACAGAGATCCAAGTACCCAGTTAAGTTTTTTTTTTTTAAAGGAAAGCGAGACGTAGAACACAAGCAGAAAAAAAAAGGTCTAACAGTTTCTTTCAGGAAGATCCAAGGGGAGAAGAATCCAGGCAAGGATCCCCAAATGCCAGGGAAATCCACCAGCAGTGCTTTTCATACGTGGATCCAAGGAAAGGAGCTCCAGCAGTCTCTCTCATGTACCGGAATCCTAAAAAGGATCCAGAAAATAGGCTTCGTGGTGAGTAGGGAGCCCACCACTCTCTTTCATACGGATCCACCCAGACAAGCCAAACATAGGTGGATCCAGAGAAGAAGGCAAAATCCAGTCTCTTTCTCACAAAGACAGGATCCGCAAAACCCGGGGCGATCCCGCAACTGAGTTTCTCGCAAGGAGGTCCGTCAGTCGTTTCCTCTCCCCCGCGGGATCCACCCAGTCAAGAGCAGAATCCACAGCAGCAGCAGCCGCTCGTTCTCCTGTCCCTCCCCAGCGATTGACGAGAGATTCTCTGGGGGAACCAGAGGGATTTATGGAGGCAGCAGCCGCAGGGACGGCTTCTCGGACCGAGCTTTTCGCTTGTAAGGGAAAGGGGTTGGGCCGTTGGCAGGACAAGCAACGCCGCTGGGTTCAGTGATGCCGCCGACCCGGCCCTCCACTCCTCCTTGCAGTAGTAATAGCAGCAGCAGCAGCCGTCGCCTCCGCCGCTTGTGTCCTCCGCTTCAGGAGCAGAGCTGCTGCCACCGCAGCCATTTTGTTACTAACTGACAAGAGCCCCGCCAGGCAGCCAGCGCGAGACCACAACGGGGCGAGGGGGAGGGAGCAAGGAGCGAAGGAGAAAGAGAGCGAGAGAGAGCGAGGAAGGGAGAGAGAGAGAGAGAGAGGCGAGAATCCCTCCCTCTCCCCTTCCTGACCTCAAACAGGAAGTCCCGACCACCTCTCCGATCACGTGGCAAAGCCGAGCGCATAAAAGAAGGCTCCGAGACATGCAAAGTTGATTAAAGGCGAGCCAATGGGGCGACGGGAGCAGTTAGCGAGCCCCGCCTTTTCTCTCAGCCTTGTCTCGTCGCGTGAGAGCGGGCGCCGAAGCTTTTTTTTCCTGGCTAGGCGGTGAAGCGCTACTTCGGGTGGCTTTGCCTGCTCCGTCCATCTTGTGTGTTAGCTAAATCTCCATAGAGAAGGGAGTAAGAATCGCAGGTCGTTCCCGGCCGCTTTGCACATAGAAAAGCAAAACAAAAACCCAAGATTAGAAATGAGAGAAGGCGCAGACATGCTTTTCTGCAATAACTTTTCAAGGCAAAACGTGTAGTAGCCGCACCGAACCATTTGGAAAGCAAATAGGTGTTTTGATCCGCCTATTTGTTTATGTAACTGTATCCCTGGTGGGTGTACGCTGGAGCCATTATTTTAGCAGCCTGCTTCTGTCTCGCCACACAAGCGTTCAATGGTAGTGACTGAAAGGGGAGTCGAAATAAAAAAAAGATGCGATGCCGTTGCTATTTTGTAATTTTATTATCCGCTTAAAAAAAAAGCTTTAGCCCATTTCTTCTGAGTTTACTATAAACAGAACAATCGCCACGCACTGCCGTGGAAAGATCAGAATATCTGGCAAAATTGATTTCGATCTACTCCCATTGGAGATCCCTTGTTTAGGATAATGATTTAAACCTGTTTCCCAGGATGGCATACATAAGGTAAGCTACACCTGTTGGTCCACTGGATGGTTTCAGAAAGGGTGAAGTGAGCCTTGGGAATTCACCCAGCTACTGAAGCTGAAGAGGCACCAAGCTGAGGAAGTGGCTTGATGTTTGTTTAATATAATCTCTAGTGAGCTGGAGAGGAGGCAAAGAGAATAATACCATAATTCTTGCTTTGGTGGTCCTTACTTTCAATTAAGTGTGCACAGAATCGTGGCCAAAGATAGTTAACCAGGTTGGAAACACCAAATTAAACTGAGTGCCTCCAATGGTAATGCCTGTAGATGCAAAGTTTGGGGTAAAGTAAATAGATTTAATCTCTTGAATTCCATTGTTTAGTTGGCTACTGTCAGCCAAAGGCTACTTTTCAGACAAGAACCAACAATATTACAGGGCTAAAAAGATAGAGTTGTGTTTTTTTTACAATGTTTTGGTTTATCACCATCCAACGTTATCAAAAAGAAGAACTCTCGTGTAGAAAATAACCTTACTCTTTCATTTGACACACTGAAAACAATTGTTACAAATGTAGCCGGTAAGTAGGCTTGGAAATTCTACATCTCCAAACGATCTATCTTCACTGAGTGTTCTCCAAATCTCTCCTTGTAGAGGTTTGTATAGCATACTAATTCTAATTTATTTAGTGTGATTTTAGCTTAGCACAATGTATAAAACCAATTGCTGGGATTTGTGAATTAGCTTGTAAAGATTAACATTGTGTAAACAGGATGATTAGGCCTAACTTTAAAAAGGTTAAAAACAAAATGTGTCTTAGTACATTGTGTCAACCTAGCCATTCAGAGAGCCAGCTTTGATATATATTTATAGACAACTGGAAGATGTATTTAGTAGATGGCAAAAGAGCCGAAGTTAGCTACAAGTATTGAAATTCAGTGGTATGAACTGCAGAATAAGCATATACAAATTCACCCTGGACTTCCCTATTTAAAGACATAACCATTAAGACTGTTTAAACTATCCATAGATATATCATTTTGAATGAACTGGCAGTTTGCAACCCATTAAAAGTTTTAGGCAATCCAAAACCATGCCATTGCAACTTTAAGAAATCGTAAAATTACATTTGATCCAATACTTGCTTGGA
Organism: Bungarus multicinctus; assembly: GCA_023653725.1. Lineage (NCBI taxonomy): Eukaryota > Metazoa > Chordata > Lepidosauria > Squamata > Elapidae > Bungarus > Bungarus multicinctus. Next base: position 115,285,651 of record CM042834.1, on the reverse strand, counting down.
GCACAGACACAAGTCAACTTTCATTAATAGTTAATATGCACCTTAGAAAATGACAACACCTTGCTGACCCTGGCTAAACTAAGAAGCTGAGCAGGTTTTTGTCTGATTAATATTTGGGTAGAAGAATTACCCAGAGATTGGTTGGACTGAGAAATTTTAAAGTAATTGCAAACCCTTAACCAAGAAAACTCTGGGATTGCAGTCATCAAGAGTCTCAGATATATCTTTTTCTTTTATGTAGAACAATGAATGATGTGTACACTCTGCAATAAACTTTGGATCAACTGAAATATATATCTTAAACTCTCTTACAAGATGACATAATTGTCCAAGATTTTGAAAGTTCCAAGCATAATACGGTATTTTTCAACTCTGTCTACACAGATAGAATGTTATTGGTGTTACAACACTATGCCTCATTGTGCCTTGCATTCAGAAGTTTGACTAAAGCAACAGTATGCTAAACAATTATAAAAGTGACTCAATGTCAACAAGTATATATCGTTATAATAATAAAATTTAAAAGATTAGCATGAAAAGAATTAGCGTTTATGGTTATTGTGCTGATAATAAAAGAAATATAGTTTAAATGTCTGAAAATTAAATCAGATGCTAAAATCAGGTCTATTTTTCCATTATAGGTAGGGATACTACAATGTTGCTGTTATATTTTAGCCATTTCCAATAAAAACTTTTTTTCATGAACTTGAGCGCTCTGATTTTTAGATTGCTTTCACTATAGTATCTCAAAACAAATTAAAAATTCACCTTATTTTCAAGTTTATTTTTATTTAATTACCATTCAGTGAGGATTCTGAATAAATCAGTTGTTTTTCAACAACAATTTCAAGAATTGTTTTTCAACAACCAACAAAAACATCACGAGATATTTGACCAGATTTGATTTCACTTGCCTAAATTAGCTATACAGCTATTTACTATCAGACACAGTGATTCTTCTCAGAAGGCAGAAATCAAATTGAACCATGAGTTTTCTGTCTTGACATTTCTGCATTCCCTTTGTAATGAATGGGGGGGGAGTTGTCCATTTTTTTTATTTTTACTATTTGCTTACTATAACATTACTCCTTATCTTTCTATCAAATTTCAGTCACAGTTGTTGCAAACAACTGCTAGAATGTTGATTCTTTGTTTTGAGAGATATATGCTCTGGCATAGAAGAAAAAAAATCTGAACTCTGTATGATGGATATATAACACATATCGGTGAAGATGATTGGCAAGTACAGTATGAAGTGCTGGACTTGTCATCCCCCATCAGGGCACAGTGAATCTATTTTTAACTGTTGAGGATAAGTCTGATAATGTCTTTGATTTACAGACTGAAATATAATTAGAACCATTTTTTGCCACTGGAGGGAGACCACATTGCTCAAGAAACCAATAGGAAGAGAAGTCCAGAACAAAGCCAAACACACACACACAGGGAGAGAGAGAGAGAGAGAGAGGTGAGGTGCTGTACATTTAGTCTAAAAACTTTGTAGAATAGACAACATTGTTTTATGCACAATATCTTTTAGCGGCTAAATTTGAAGTAATCTTGTTCACAGAAAAAAAAAGTACTACAGCAGCAATAGAATGTAAGCATTTCTGCTGGCAATTTTCAGCAGATCTGATTATACTTGTATTGAAATGGCTCAGTTTGGGAGAGGAACCAATCAACTCTGACTTTATTGATGATGGATAGGGGCATGATTTTGTTTGCTGCACATCTAAATCTAAGCAGGGGACAAGTAAGTTGCGGAACAACAAAAATAGCAAATGGAATTCTGCTTTGTTGTGTTTATAAATGTAGGTCAGCAACTGCAGTGCCTGGCAGCTCAAAAGGAATGCGGAAAATTATTTTGCTGATACTTTCTGAAATCTCATAGAAACTGAATAGGCATAGCCATGTGACATCATTGCTGCTCTATGTTACAATTTATTTCCTAGGCTTGAATAGGATTTTAATGTCCTATTAAATATACATTGCTGTTACCCAGTGAAAGTGGTTTGTTTTACTGTATTTTAAGGAAATGTGTGAATTGAAATTTGCTTCCACTTTAAGCTTTTATAAAAGGTCATTTAAAGATCTTAAAATGGAATTGTTATTTTTAATTATTTTTATTGTTACATTTAAAATGTCAATGTGGCTGTATTCTAATTGTGTGTTATTCACCACTTAGATCGGATAGAAAAGGAAACAAACTATGGTATCTCAGTCTTCTCAAAACATCTCTTAAGTTTGAAGTACTTACTAGTATTGAATATAATTTGGATATATGTTTCCAGTTGAGAAGAAGAATGTGAAAAAAAAATTAGCTTATTCCAAAAGAAGGACCAGGAGTTACATGATAGCAATTTTCCAATATGTAAGGAGCTACCACAAAGAAGAGGGAGTCAAGCTATTCTCCAAGGCACCTGAAGGCAGGACAAGAAGCAATGGATGGAAACTAAACACCAAGAAAACCAAACTAGAACTGTGGAGAAAATTTCCTGACAGAACAATTAATCAATGGAATGACTTATCCTCCAAAAGTTGTGGGTGCTCGAACACTGGAGGTTTTTAAGAAGAGATTGGACAACCATTTGTCTGAAATGGTATAGTGTTTCCTGCTTGAACAGGGAGTTGGACTAGAAGATCTCCAATATCCCTTCCAACTCTGTTATTAAAATTGATTTAGCAGAATCTCACTACTTTCCATACTACTGGAAAGCCATTATTCTCTTTTCCCACTTTTTGTGGCCATAGTATTGCCATATATCTGGGTTTTATTTTGGAGAATGGGTTTTAAAAACTAAATTAATAGTCAAGCCTCTGGGTGGGTCACAACAGATTAAAAATATAAATTGCTACAAAAGACACACTGTATGACCCCAGTGGATGTTAATATGAATCAGTTTGGGTTTAAAAAGGCTCTTTGCAAGAGGGCTGTTTGGGAGGGTTTTTTTGAAATGTAATGAGGAAGATGCTTGCACAGACCTAGGGAAAAGAGTTCCAGAGTGTTTCTGACCTCGGATGGATGGATGGTTTATGACCTGATGGATGAGGGAAATTTTTTAACAAGCATTCATAATACATCCCTACTAATGGGCAAATTTATTGCTGATGAGGCAGCATAGTATTGCAGTGCTAGTCTGTACAGCATAATGATTTAAAGGTGATGGCCAGCACTTTGAACTGGGCCCAGAAATCTGCAGGTAAGTAATGCAACAATGTTAGCTACTGCCATTGCAATTTTGCAGTTCTGTAAACTGACTCAGCAGGACTCTTGTCACCACTTCCCAAAGCAGCTGCAGCTTTTGGACTATGCAAAGGCTGCTCCATGAAATATCATCTATTACAATAATCAAACCAGATGGTGCTAAAAAGATGGTTTGGCATCTTTAAAGCCTCCTGGCCCAAATAGGATTAAAACTAGCATATGGTGTTAAGGTAAGCATACTCCCACACACACACAGCCACAGACTCTGCCTGTTGTTTGAGCAATAGTCATGAGTCCAGAAGGATACCTAGCTCTTGAACCAGTTCATTTGGAATGCACATAATTCTATTGAGAGTAACTATCAATATTTCAACATATTTAAATTATATATAGCAATTCATCCTTGGATGGGTTTAATCAAGGTTTATTTTGCCTTCTTCAAACCTCCAGACGTTTGTTCAAACTTCATTGCATAAAATTTCCTGACAGAACAATTAATCAATAGAATGACTTGCCTCCAAAAGTTGTGGGTGCTCCAACACTAGAGGTTTTTAAGAAAAGATTGGACAACCATTTGTCTGAAAAGGTATAGTGTTTCCTGCTTGAACAGGGAGTTGGATTAGAAGACCTCCAAGATCACTTCCAACTCTGTTATTCTATTAAAACTTTTAAAACTTGACTAGGTAATGTAATATACAGCTGAATATTACCAGCCTAATGATAGTTCCCTTCAGATCAGCAGAAGACCTCATCTAGCAGTTTGATATAGAGCAGGGCTGTCAAAATCCCAGCCCATGGGCCTGATGCGTCATGCGCTGGCCATGCCCACGGTCGATTTAATGAACCAATATGTTGATGACGATGTAAGTTTGACACCCCTGATATAGAAGAGGAATAGCAAGCACTGTGGAGCAGCTACATAGAGTGTCAAATACTGTTATCTCATCCTAACAGACTGGAATCATTCACTCAGGAGCAGAATCACTGAAGATCAGTGTCTCCACAAACTTTGCCGGCATCCTAGCAGCATACCATCACTAATATTATCAAAAGCTACTGGCAGCATATAAAAGGACCAGGAAGTGAGAAATTTCCTTCCTCAGTCCCAACAAAAATAACCTATCTAGGCAATTAATAATGACCTAGTCCGAATTCAGACCATCTATTTCTTCTAAAATTCTATGCAGCTGAGTCACTTTACGTTTTTCTTTATGCTTTTGCATTGCTTGATTTCTTTTTAATTTCCTGATTCACTTTTGGAGAAGCTTGACAAGAATGTGTATATGTTCCATATTAATAAAGCAAAGTTTTGTTAATTTTTTTAATTTTAAAACCTTGTTAAAATTTCTCGGCTCAAATCTGTACTCACTTAATCTTCAGTTGGATCAGATATAGCTTTTTTTCTCATAGTTATTCCTATTCCACTTTCTGGTTTATACATAATCATCTAGCAAGAGGATGAGAAAGCAGCTAGTGGCATAACTGAAAATATTGGAAAGCAGATCTTCCAACAGGATAATACTGTTGCATATCTTTGGTGCTGAACTAATGATTGATTAAGGCCATCTTCAATGTATCTGCAGGGAATATAGCTGGTTTTAACTTTTAGATGAAACTATAATAGCAATTCGAGCAGAGGGACGTGAGACTAGTAGCAAAGATTTCTTTAGTGTGGTTCATTCATACTCGATGGATATTGGTTCTCCAGGATTGTTTGTCAGCAGCAATTTTGTTGAGTTCTTGTAAGGTTATGTTTGTGCCATTAGCTAACCATCTTGTCAACTTTGGTTTTTTCTATCTCAATTGTTCTGATTTTTCCAAAAAGCAGGGTCTTTCTCCATGGACTATTGCATTTGAGTTATATGTCCAAAACATCTAAGCTTTAGTTTCATTATTAAGGCTTCTATGAGCAGTATGGTTTTACCTCATCTAGCACTAAATAATTTGTTCATTACAGTGCAGGGTATTCCTGCACTGGTATTTTCCAGCATTACAATTCAAAGGCACCAATTTTCTTCATTCAGCATTTTTTATGGTCCAACATTCATAGCCATATGTTACAACTTGAAAAGCTGTAGCCTACAGCCTATTTGTTAGTGTGATGTCACTGCACGTTAATGTGTTGTCTGATCAGTCTTTCTCCCAATTAGTTATATTCTTATTTCATGGCTATAGTAATTCACATCTCTATGAATTATTTAGGAAGATTAAATGTTACTACTTCAAGTTCCTCTTTCTCTATTTGTGCTCAGTTGGCACTGCATATGGGTGTGATGTGAAGTTTGATTTAAAAAAAAACCAACGTGGAGCAGCAAACCAAATTTTCCCCTCTTCTTTTTATCTTCAAGAAGGCTTTCTCAGTTCTTCCTCTCTTCCTCAACATGGTATCGTTAGCAAGTCTGTTTATTGTGATTTATATACTACCTCTTGAATATCAACTCCACATGAATTGCCTCCTGTTCTTTTTTTCCTCAACAGTGCTGTGAGTTAGATTAAGTTAAGAAATAGTGGATGTCCCAAAGTCGAACAGAGAACTTCCATGACCGAAAGTAGAGTAGGACAGGGGTCCCCAACCCCTAGGCCCCAGCCCACTACCGTGAACTGTTCAGAACTGGGCCACTCAAAGCGGTGGGTAAGTGTGTGGACGCACACATCCCCTCTTGCACGAGCAGATGAGCATGTTCGCACACATTCCATTTGTGTGAGGGCCAAGTGCACATGCCCATCACTCATGCAACTACAGCTGTGCGCACTTCCTCACCACTAGTGCAGAACCAGTTCCCTCCACCCCATGGTCCGCAGAACCAGAAAGCTTGGGGAACTCTGGACTAGAACATAGGTTTAGCTCATGTCATCATATTGTTGAAGTTAGAACTCATATAAATGCAATAGTTTCAAAATTGTTTAGCATTGCCTCTCCTTTTGAGGTATGTGGGTTGGAATGCAAATTCATCTTTTTCAGTCCTTTTGGCCCCTGCTATCTTCTTTAGTTGCTTCCAATGTGCAAGTAGCACTTTAATAGCATCATCTCAAACATTTCTATTGAAACTTCATCAACTTCTGCAGTTTTCATGTTAGCAATATTTTCTAGGGCCCATTTAACATTAACTTTCAGAATATTTGCTCTAGTTCAGTGACCAAATCTTCAGTGACCAAATCTTTGTTCATATTTTGGATCCTGTGATCTTTTTTGTTCAATTCTTCTGTACAGTAATTGAGCTTCTATACAATATTTTCCTTTTTACCAGTACATTAGATGTGGTAGAAGAAGATAGGTTTTAGATTATTTCTGTTTGTAGGGTGCTGTTAAGCTACTCTATTAATTAACAGCTTCCTTAAGGCAAAATACAACAGTTGCTTGCTTGATTTCTTCACGTTGCAAAGGCAGTTTTGTTTTAGTGAAAATTAGAGGCTAGAAACTGGGAGACTATGAGTTCTGGTTCCATCTTTAGCTTAGGGTAGAACAAAGCCCATTGTGTTATCTTGGGCCAGTCATCCTTTTGAAATCCTAGGACGGAGGCAATAACAAACCACTTCCAAAGTACTTTGCCAAGAAAACTTCAGGGATTTGTTCCAGCAGTCTCCCATAATTGAACACAACTGAGGGGGGCAGGGGGGATATCTGAAAATAGTCTCACTACTGCCATGTTGCTTGATTCTAATTGGCTCATGGCTGTGGTTTATGGTAGTTGTAACCTGATGGAACTACAATTCCCAAATTTCCCACACAAGAATGCCCATAGATATAAATTCTGAATGCTTATAGTTCTGGTGAATCAGATAGGGGACAGTAGGTTTGATTTAATAGATATATATAGGAAGAAAAAGAATGGATGAATGTTAATTTTGCATAACAGTGATTATTTCAAGGTTGATTACAGTTTGATCACGAGAAAGAAAATTCCTTTGGTCTAGATCTACCTTTGTGGGATGCAAGTAACCACATTTATAAAACTGTAGAGGAAAAGTTTCCATAATTTATTCTGGTAGTTGTATTAAATCACAAAATATTTAGTTACTTGGTTTAGTCGAAAGATGAATTGAATTCCATGTAGGGTTTTTTGGCAATATTATAGAAGTAGTCCATCATTACCTTCTTTGAAGATTTTTAAAAAGACTTCTAATCCAGCCTTATAACCTTAGTGTTCTTTGGTGGGTTTTCATCCAAATAGTAACCAGAACCAATCCTATCCTGCTTCAGAGCTTAGAAAACCCTGACCATAATCTCTGTTGGAGCCTGCAATTTGACTCCAGAACATTGGGGCACTGATTGATGAATACAACAATTGTACTTCTTTTTGCAGTACATATCCACTATGTATTTAAGTGCCAGATGCTAGGAGATAGGGACTAAGGATTCTTGCCTTCAGCATATCTTTTTAAATAAGCAATCCAAAGCTAGATTAGTGATTATAAATGGCTTGTCACTACTACTACAAAAATGATTTCTAATTGGAACTGGGCTGTTTTAAAAATAAGTATAGGCATAAATACTAATCTAACAACAGGATTGGATATAAATCCAAGCATTTTTGTTGGTGGTTCTACTAAAATCATAAATCTCTCCAAGGAGATCTTGATGGCTAATGTGTTGGGGCAATTATTCATTATACCGTGCTTACAAGTACTGAGCGAAACTCAAAACCTTGAGTTTTTTATTTGATAATAGCACTATTATTCAGGGAGTCATTCCTTTGATGTTTTCTAAGTTCCAAGTGGTATTCCTATGTGATCTCAGGAGCCCAATGTTGGAAATATTCTATATATTTCTGCTGATAGTGTTTGTACAATTTGTAAGTTTAGAGTGAATATTGAAATGAAATGCAAACATTTTTGCAAGGATTATATATTCTTAGGATAATTAAGGACTGCATATTAATAATATGGCACCCTTGATTAAGGAATAGATCACAACTATTAATCTTTCTCATGGACGAAGAGTAGCTGACAGCTGTGGATTCCAGATCTGACAACTGTGAGCCATGCAGGTGCAAAATTGTCACAAAAACTCATCATCACAATTTGAATTATGAATGAGATTTGAGAGCAAGGAAGCAGAAACATAAGTCACAATGAAAATTTACAAACAAGGCAAAACATGTTTTGAGCCTTTTATAGTCTAAACTTCAGTAGCAGTGCAAAAGCTCCTAATCAGATATCAAATTTCTTTGGCTTCCCAGGTTATTATCTGAGTTTGAGGGAACTTGCCACTTTCATCCTGAGATCATTTTGTTAGGACTAACTCAAATTCCAGGTTATTCCTTTTGTCCCCTTTTACAATTGGGGGGCGGGTTTTTGCCATTGAAGTGTCATAACTTTTATTTATTCAATTTAAATAGAATATTTATGCATATGATTCACATATGTATTTAATTCCCTTGTACCCTGACCTACAATATTTCTGCATGGCTCTATTTATGAGTGCTCAACAAAACCATCTGGATGGGGGAGGGGCTCCATGAAGGTAAGCCTTAGTGGCAACCATTTGCAGCTCTCCAAGATGAATCTACTCCATCTCAGATTAGTTTTCATGTCTTATTCTGTCACAACCGTGCACCATAAAGAAGCTCTTAATTTTCCTGGCTCGTCAGCTCTACTGAGTGATGACCACATGGGTGACAAGCTTGACAGCAGAAGCCTATTCTAGTGTCACTTGTTACTATTAGTGTCATCTGTGAGAAATATATGCCTGCCGTGTGTGTTAAATTGTCGAGGCAATAAGAAGCATAGAGAATCTCCATGCAACCCTCCTAGTCTTATAACAGCAACCCATTTAATCTAGCACTTTTTTACAGTGCACCTAGGTGAGGTTGTTCCAGTGAGAGCCAAAATAGATCAACAGCCAATATAATGCTTTGGTTTTGGCACAGCAAATCAGATGATTTAATGTTTGTTTGCATTTAAGATAAGCAAGCTAACTCTTGCGTACATTAACTTTATTAGCTTGAGGCATCTTCTTCGACATGCTACCGGTAGTTTGATATATGGAGGTGTGGCAGTCATCCATCTTTGGAAGGATTCAAAGGTTTTCTGTCCTGCCTTCAACTGAATAAAGCTTTCACAAATCTGGTATTCCCCAAAGGTGTTTGCACAAGTACTCCCAGGAATCCTAGCCAGCATGGGGAATTATAATTCAGAGGTGCCATCTCAACACTGTGTAGTGGGGGATTCAGAAGCATGTACAATGAAGGCTGTTAATTGTGTGTCTTTGTATCTCAGTTTTAAGTTTAATAAAGGTCAGTTGAGTTCTGAAATGGACTTAAGAAAGAAGCAAAAGTAGAGGCACCATAACTTATGACCATCTCTTATGTTCTGATTTTATGTGAAGTTCATTGTCAGAAAATGTCCGGAAATTTTAGTTGGTGGTAAGCATATGCTGCTGCACAATATAATGTAGAGGGATTGATTATATGATGCCTATCCAGAAATAAAGCTTCCTTAATTGGTTTAGGATCTGATTGTGTGCAAAATCATTCCCTCCTGGTACAAGTCCACCCAATAGCAGATGCTCTCACTGACCAACAGTAGAGACCTTCAAATTTCTAGGTTCTACTATCTCAAATATATAAAATGGACATCTAACATCAAAAACGTCATCCAAAAAGCACAACAAAGAATGTTCTTTCTACGCCTCAGAAAGCTCAAACTGCCCAAGGAGCTGTTGATAGTTTTCTACAGAGAAATTATTGAGTCTATCATCTGCACCTCTATAACTGTCTGGTTTGGTTCTGAAACCTAACAGGACAGACTTCAGAGGATAATTAGGACTGCAGAAAAAACAATTACTACCAACCTGCCTTCAATCGAAGACCTGTATGCTGCATGAGTCAAAAAGAGGGCTGTGAAAGACCGCTCACATCCCAGACATAAACTCTTTCAACTCCTTCCCTCAAAACGTCGCTATAGAGTACTGCACACCAGAACAACTAGACACAAGGACAGTTTTTTCCCAAAAGCCATCACTCTGCTAAACAAATAATTCCCTCAACACTGTTCAACTATTACAAAGTCTGCACTATTATTACTGTTAATCTTCTCATCACTCCTTATCACCCATCCCCTCCCACTTGTGACTGTATGACTGTAACTTTGTCGCTTGTATCCTTACGATTTATATTGACTGTTTCCTAGTATGATTTCATTGCTTATTGTATTTTATGACTATCACTAAGTATTGTACCTTATGATTCTTGACAAATGTATCTTTTCTTTTATGTATACTAAGAGCATTTGCACCAAGACAAATTCCTTGTGTGTCCAACCACACTTGGTCAATAAAGAATTCTATTTCTAAAGCTTCCCTAATTGGTTTAGGATCTGATTATGTGCAAAATCATTCCCTCCTGGACTGTCACTCACCATCAGGCATTATATTTGCCTTCTGGAATCACCCTCTGGAGATCGAATTGGCCTGACCTTTCAAAAAGACTTTGAGACCTGGTTCTCTGCTTGAGTCTCTGTGTGTGATATAGCCCATACAACAGTTTTTTGCTTGTTTTAATTGATGTTTTTGTGATTTCTCCTGATGCTGTATATTCTATTTTTAAATAGGTATCTGTATATGCTTTTATCTATTTTTAACATTGTTAGCCATGCAGAGTCATCTATTGGTGATGGGTGGCCACATAAATAAATAAGAATAATATTCTTCTGTATGGCTCTCAGGATATGGAATGTGCTCCTCAAGAGGTGTATTTAGCTCCTGCTCTCCCAATATTGAGAAAATGGTAGAAACACATTTATTCTATCAACTTTTTTGGCCATTTTTGTATGATTTGCAATCATTCACTCCATTGTCCCTGTTAAAACACCCTATTCTGGTCTTTGATACATTACATTTCAGATCAAAGCTCACTGCATCATGCAATCTATTCACAACAAGTCACTTGAGTTCTTAGCCAGCAATATGGCAACCCTAATCCATATCCCCTATTTCATCATAGCATTTTTATAGTTATTCATAAGTACATTAAAAAGCTAAGGGGTTATCACACATCATTTTCCTACTACTAGCTCCATATTGAACCTTTTCTAAGCAATTTATTCTCATGCTTGCTACTTCTTTCATTTACTGCTTTAACCCATTCAGTAACCGATACTACCCCAATATATTCCATCATATGCTTTCTCTAAAGCCTAAGGTATACAGTTAACTGCTTTTCTCATATTCATACATGTTTCACTGAAATATTTTGCAGTCCACAAAGCCAAAGATGAAGATTTTGGAGTCCTCCAAAAGTAGCTGCTACTGCATAGTCATGTTTAAACGTATGACAGGAGATTAGTGTACTCATATTAACTACATGTATTTTCAATTAACTTTAAACTTAAATGAATTCATATTTAGTTTTTGCCTTGAACCCACTCACTCTAGTTTCAAGTGCAATCTCCCAGATAAGCAATTCAATTGCTAAGTGGGAACCGAAGTCGGGGAAATTTAGTTCACTTTTGGTTTATCATGTTTCTATAGCAATTGGGGACATCACTAAAAAAATAGAGAATCAGAGAATTTGAAATTATGGATCCTGTAGAATAACTCCCATTTGCACCAGTTCTTTGGTTATTTGACAGTTTGCTCCAGTAATTCCATGTAAATAAGCATATGTGCTGTATTAGAAAGCAATGAGAGAAGAGACTATCCTATTACATTCATTGTAAAGACCCACGAAAAGCCAGAAAGCTATCAAGCCTAGCAAAATCAATTTGGAAACTGTAGTGCTCTTTTCAACTACTTTTAAAATAAGTGGTCCTATAGCAAGGAAATATGATTGCACTCTTTTAAGACACCACATTTTGTATAGTCTCATAGCAAAAGTAATTTTGACAGCTATCATGGAGGATGAAAAATTCTTCGGAGCTGGATGAGTAGCAGGGGACATTATCCTAGTGTTCTCTATTCTGGCATAGTTCATTCTAAATGCATATTTAATCACTACAAACTTGACTTTCTCCTGATTATTCTAATTGATTCCTGAATTGTCTGGGTGGTGGTGGTGGAATGCCTTTATTTTGTAGAAATAGCTGACCCACATGCACCAAACTTGAAATTTTACCACAGTATAGATCATTGGAGATCTCTTTCAGAAATATTAAGGTAGTAAAGGTGAATATTAAGACAGTCTGGCTTTTCTAATCATCATAGACTTCTCTAATTCTCTAATTCCGTCAGTTTAGCAAGCATCACCAATTAGTCATACCTGAGGCTTAGGGAATGGTTGTATGGTCTAAAGAGAAAACTTTCAGAAGAAAGCTACACATTCAGTATTGCATATTTAGTCACTGCTTGACTTTATTTTATCAGGGATTAAGATGACATAGAATAGCACTATTTAGAATATAAAGACAAATATCTTGCTAATCTACTTCTATTTGATGGATCTCAGCTTTTGGATTTACGCCAAGGATCTCCTCCAGGAAGCTAATTTATTCTTATTACAATTTTTTTAAGAGTGCTGTTGTTCTATATATTCATTGCATCCAATGGTTATAATCTGGAAGTGTTCTTTCCACATTGATATAATGTTGACTAGTTACTGCCTTGTCACTTTTTTGACTGTTTAGTTCAGATTGTCAAATCTGGTGGATACCATATTTGTTGGAACCATGCTGACTGGGAATTTGTCAGTGTTTTTTTAAAAAAAAATCATCTGATTTCTTCTTCAATAGTCTCATTTTTTCATACGAAACAAATTACTGCACCACCAATCAACTGAAGCTGGCAGATAGATTCCAAGTTTAGCATTTGCATTTTTGAAACAGGCCCTCTAAATTTGGTATTAGTACTAGTGATGCTGCTTATTATAAAAAAGAATGTGCGTATGAATTTAAAGGTAGATTAATGCTTGGGCAATAAACATAATGCACTGAGATTAAATTATACAGTTTTGAAGAAATTGATTTCTTTCTGTATATATTTTGCAAGGCATATATGTAGTATGTGCGCACATGCGCACACACACACACAGACGCACACACACACACTATAGTTCATGCTTTGTATGGGTTGAATGGTGAAGCAAAAGTACAAGCCTACCACAACTCACTGTTCTATTCCTGCTCTGCACTGCATGTTGCAGCCAAAGAAGCATTCTTTTCTAATCACATCACCTTTCTGGATTTATCATTTTAATGTTCTCTGGGCCATTGAGCCCTACAGCTGTAAATTAATTTTTTGAAGTGATATAGGTTTTAAAACTTCAATTTGTTTTAATGAGCATGGGGGACTCGCCTTACTTGCATAAAAAAAGCAATTATTTATGCATTCTTGCATTCCATCACACTCAAGAACTCCACCTACGGGACACAACTGGTCCTCTATAAAGTGACTTGCTGTAGTTGTGTGGTTATAGTGCAGTTCACTACCTGCCTGCAATGTGCTTTCTGTGCTGAGAATAGCCAGAGCCAGAGAGGAGCTCTCAAGAAAACATTAACAAGTCTCTTGATAATTTCCTTCATCACCTTTCTATTACTCCAGCAGTGCAAGGTAGAATTATGAGATGGCTAATGATCAGCATCAATTTAGGCTGCCTGATGGAACTAGATTACTTTTCTCTACTCCCCAACCTTCTATGACTGGTTTGTAATATCTGCTATACTTTTTCAAATAACAATTAGTCTAATAAACAATGTTTTCATTGCATAGATGTAGATTAGTCACTTCAAATACTATAAAGAAGAGATTATTGCAGAATCATACATGAAAGATTAGGGGATCACAAATAAATATGTCCAACTACTGCTTTGGCATAGGGCTTTTGTTTTGTGCTAGGCATACTCCTTAGCTGTTGGTAGCACCAATGTTTTAATCCCCTTTAGAAACAAAACAATATTCTGAAGGCTGAATGGTAATGTAGCCAATTCACCAAGTGCTTCAGAATTTTAAGTTGCCTCCAATTAATCTGACAAGAACACTTGAACGATAGAGTTTTGTAGGGACATACTGTACTTGTCATTTTAAGTCTGTACTGAAGATATACTGGGTATAAAATAATTCTCTCCCTAATGTACTATTATCAGTTGGATCTTATTGAAATCAGTAGGGTTTAATCCCTCACTAATTTATCCCACTGACTTCAATAAGATCTAAGTGCCAGGAATTTAATCTGGGTCTAACCCAAATACGTTTGGGTCCAACCCAATATGGTTCTCTGTGCCAATTTTGAATGTATTAATACCTAAATGCCATATGGGAGTCTGCCTATGTAATAAATATTGATTGCTGTCACTGGCATGAGCATATTTGATTTGATCAAATTTGCATTGAAGTAGGACAGAGATAGTGAGGAACGTCATACAAATTATGTGACAGAAAGCAAAAAGAAATTAATGAGGCCATGCTAAGTATTAGAGGCAATGTAATAAGAATGATCACATTGAGTGAATAGAGGCCCACAGAATTGAACAGACTGAAAACATCCTTTCGTTTAATGTTAGAAACATTGGTTTCATAGACACACATGGTCATTGGCTGCATTTTTTTTTTTAAAGTACAAAAACTAAAAACCACATTGAGTTCATGGTTGTAGTCAGTGTGATGAATACTGTAGAAATCTTTTCAGGTCAGTTCCTCTCCCTTGAGGGTTTATAGGATTATTATGTACATAGTAAATGCAAGCATAAATCATAGATCTGATCCTAGTCATATA